>OX388342.1:100158051-102658051 GCA_947579665.1 Sympetrum striolatum
TAAAAAATTCATTATTCGTAGATGCGAAGTCGGAGAGCGAGATTTTTTCTACAAAGGACAATCGATCTTAATGCATGCATTGGCAGGTAAATAAAGCGTTACCTTCATTGTTTTCATACATATGGGAGAGTCCAGGGAGGAAAAAATAAACTACTCAAGGATTAATTACATCGTTTTTATGGCCGCCTAAATTTCTACCCACAAACCAGCAAGGATTTCTCCGCATCCATCTTTCATTTAGAGCTCCGATTTTTTCCGAAGCTATCGCCAACGTCAGATCTCATGAGTCCCCCCCGAAACTCCTTTCTCCGAAACCACAAATTTAACATATTTTCCCATTCCAATATCTCTCCCACACCTTTCTCCCATTCTATCTCGCTTCCCACCTTTCTCCACTGCCCCCTCCCCTCCCAACCTTCGTTTTCATCATCCATAACCACCGCGAAGTATCTTTCTCTCTATACCTTTCCCTCTCTAGTCGTGAGAGAAAGTCCTACTGCTCCTCACGCCCTTCCTCACACCCTCTCTCCTTCTCTTCATTCTCCTCGTCTCGGCCACATCATCTCTGTAATCACTTCTCCTTCTACTGCTTCAGTCCGTATGAACAAGTCAACCACGTGAGCGATCTGACGGAGCCTTACCAAAAAACACCTTTAGTTGAAGGACGCGGACAGCTCAGCAAAATATATTAAGTAGTTTCAATATCGTGATTATCCTTGAAAGTAGAATTATTTCGGTTAAAATCTGAACATAATTTTAAGATTCTTGGGTGAGATGATTCTTTCGGGGTGGCGGTTAATTCATTCGAAATTATCATCTCATCATGGAACCTAGGTGTAGAGAAATCCTTCATACCATTAATTTATGATCATTTAATTTAATTGTGCAATACTGAATAATAACCTATGACGATGATTCGTAATTTAATTCAATTCATAGTTGTAATAATACCGATTATTACATATGATCAGCTTTTAATATTTCAAATACCACAAAGAATTTTGAACTGTCGTTAAATTCAAGTTAAATATAACCTACTTCTCAGATAAATAATTTTGTTCTTTAGCTTCACCTCTTACATTCATAACCGATACCTATTGATCAGATACGAGATTCATATTTTTCCTATCAAATTAGGTGCAATAACTTAGCGGCAAGCAAACATCTCATTAGGCTGGAAAATATATAAACCTACAGGAGAAAGATAAACTATCTAATTCAATCAAATATTTGGAAGGACAGACGTTGAAAGAAATAGGGATTGAGCGTGCAATTCAAGAAATTCGTCCTCCTCACATCCACTCATATGTGGCATCTTTCTTGAGATCCTTAAATAGTGAATTTCTGAAGAAATACAAAATGCAAATCCCTTCTGTATGCACCGTCACGTACCATCAAGAGTGGCCCCAAAAAACAAATGTATTCTGTAAGGACATCGGGGTACGTAGCGTTACGCAAAAAGATAAGAGTTCGGATCAAAATGTGACTGCACACACATGACCTCTTGAGACAGAGATTTTCAAGAAGAAACAACCAAATGATGCCGTAATATAACCACATTGTAAAAGTAGCAAATTATATTTCCTTTCTTGAACTTTTACGATTTGTGGAGACTGTCTCAGAAATAACAATATACTTTAATTAGCAAAGAGATGGAACTCCAACGAAATTTTCTGGCTATAATTGAAATTTGAGAGCAACACTTATGTATTTAAATCATACAGGATGGCATTTTATATAGCTTATGTTGACTAATGATAAAGAAGTTGAAACTTATCTAGGTTCTAGAATGACAACTTAACAGACATACAACTTATATGGATACTTATATTTTATACAATGCCGGGATTTAATCGTACGAAGAAAACTGTGACAGAATAAATGTGTTAGTTGTCACGATTTTAATTTGATTCTTGGATTAGATCCTCTTCTGAGATGAAATAAAAGCGAAATTAATCAAGCTTTCATGCTCGTGAAATTATCACAAATCGTTGCAAATCCTTAATTAGGACGCTCCATCAAAAACATTGCGTGTTGAGGATAGCGTGATTCCCTGTGACGACATCTCTCCATCGGAAGGAAAAATTCTGTTCTTACGCGAAATTCCTCGTAATGGCCTCTTCAGTGAAAGTTTACGAGGAGGAGCAACTGCGACGCAGAGCTTTCCAAACACAAACGTCTCCCGATTTCCTCCTAAACGTAGGCGTCTCTTTAAGGAGCTCCCACTTTAGAAATGCCGTGAGTTATTTCATCGAAACACCCGATCAACGACCGTACTTTTACCCCCCATCAATTCTTCACTTTCACGTCAAACCTTTTTCATCACTAAATATGCAACGCATCGGCGGACTTTGAAAATGTTCCATTATTTTGCTTTTATATCTGCTTTGCAGATAATTAACGAAATACTTCCACGGTATGTAGATACGAGGAGATGAAGCATTCCACTTCAATCCAGCTAATGGTCTATTGCCAATTCCACTCTCTTTAAAGCGTCTACGAGTGCTTCCTTGAGAACTAAATCCTCGAAAGAGCTAAATTTAGTATAATGAGATAGAGATAGGTAAATGAGCTGTTTTAACCTCTGTGATTTCTAATTTTTATTTCAAGGTATTCCTTAAAGTCGTCTGTTTTCTCTTCGGCGTATGTCATATTCACCGTAACATCATTCGTAACAATCTTTTGTTGTTTTCAGAGGACATTCCAGACGTATGACGGTTCCATTCTTAAGTTTCTGAAGTTACATCGAAGACATTCGTAGAATATATGTAAGATTCACCGAACAAAGTTTTCCAAAAAATTAACATACGTTTTTTTTCTCGTGCAATTAAAATATGATTCTTCAATCTTTTATCATATAATTTGAAGTAAATGTTATTATTAATATCCATATTCCAGTTGAGCAGAATAGACGGCAATGGATCATTTTCCTGATCGATTTGAAAGTTTCTATTTGGATAATCATAGCAACTAATTCGAAAACTGGATAAAATCAAATCACTAAATTAAATGCCTTCAAATTCTCCAATCGTTTAACGATCCTAAATTCCTATATCCACGAAGAGTTTAGTAAACAATCAACTTTTTTATCACTTATTGTAACCAGAATTAATCGATGTAATAGATCGAGAAATCAACGGACTAAATTAATTAAATTCAATTTGGTAATCTTATTTCTATTTTACATGCACATTTTTCATTTATTTAATTCACAGATATTCTCTGCCAGCGAAGGCTGTGCAACATATTTTAAAGCGTAGCTTAAATTTTGAAAGTCATATTAAATTATTGTATATATTACATCGGTGAATAGATGCGAAGCATGGTAATCTTTGAAGTCATTATACCAGACCATCCGTGGTCTCCTCAGTTCGTTACCCTTCTTGATATCGGACGGTCGTTGGCACTGAAGAAAGACAATCTTTCCGGCGATCGTTCACGGGCAAGCAAACCACCGAATTCCCGAAGAATGAGAATGTGAGAGCTTCCAATAAAACTCTCTCGATCGGCGACATTTCGAGGGCGAAGTTGATCGTATGGAAAAAACTCTCCGAGGAACGCCTTTCTCCGCACTATGAAAATGAAGAAACATTCATATCTTTGGAAAGAAAGGCTTTCCTCTAAATATCTTTCCGGACTGATTCGTCATCAATTAGAATTTCTTCTCGACTCTCAAATTTTCTCATTATCAAAATTTTAGTCTTCGCTCTCACATTAACAATAATTTTATAGTTTAGTCATAGTAGTTTATCATTAAATATGGCTTAACAATTTTATATTGTTTAGATAAGTTTAATTTTAAGAAACTATTTCCTTTGGGACACATATTATTCCCTTAAAAATCTCTGACAACAAACTGCAGCGACTGCAAAATTTCTTTACAGAAGCACAATGAATACCGATGTGTTCAGATTCTTACTCATTTTTTTCATTTATAAGACATTTTATGAACCTTGAAACTTTTAAGTTTTGATCAAAATAATTTAACAATAAAAGTTTTCCCAGAACTTAGAAGTCAAACTTATCTTGGAAAATCAATTGTGAAAAATGAGAATTTCCAATATAAATCCATAAAGTTACTAATATGTCCCTTGGATTAGGAAAATTAGATTAAACCTTGGGTTATAAAGCTTATCACACTTGATCTCTAAGAATGCTATCTACTACATAAGATACCCATATATCGAGTGTACAGAGAAATTGGTTCAAGAATCAAGCGATTGAAGAATCATTTTTTTACGGAAATAATACGAGATATTCTCAAACTAGATATTTAGATGGAATGATACATGCATCCCTTGTCACAGACACTCTAGTAGACAATAGGATATTTATATAGATATAGAAGCAGAACATTGTCAGTTGCCAACAGTTTGTGAATATTTAAGCATTAGAGCGTTCAAATCTGCGAACTATAATACAAACGATTCTCAAAATTACTTTTTCGTAAAAGATGATTAATATTTATGGTGTAGATAGACCAAGGTCTCGACAAGCTCCTATTTCTTATTATCTTATCGCAAATTTTAAGACATTTTTGAAATTGAGAACTTGGAAAACATGTCAAATTATCTGCTCTAGATTTTACAGTGGACTCCCTCCCTCTTGTAATTTATTTCAAACTGTGTTTGAAATTAATTGTAAGAAGGAGAAAGCGTTATCCTTTGCCTTCCATTTTCTCCAGTATAAGTAGAAACACCGCAATTGGGAAAGAAGGCATCTTTCGCAGTTGATATTTGATACAATTTGATATTTGCTTACGCTCTTCCAATTGAAAAGCAAGCTTTGATAGAAACGTATTTAATTTTATATTAATTGTGGTTTATATGTCAACCGTATGAGAGAATAAAATTATTTCATTTACACTTCATTACATTATCATCGGTAGTGAAGAAATAAATAATCATATTTAGATTTCCATCAATATTCAAGATATTTTTTGGGACTACAATCGACTTTTTAAGAAACAAAGCATTTTATTAACAAAGCGCCGCCAGTATTTCCCCTGAAAAATAAATGAATTTCCCAAATAATATTTGTATCGTTATATGTAAAATACGATGAAGAAATTCTTGATTCTTAGATGGAAGAGAAAAGTCGTCATAAACTTCTCATTGCCCGACTGTATCCACCCTATTTTCTGTTTATTTGAATAAAATTAATTTATAATTGCAAGGAAATCGATGTTTCTGAAAAACTAATGAGAAATAAGCTTTAGACGGTCCAGTATAGAATAAGTCGGACATTTATTTTCTAATTTTGTTGCAAAATAACAGCCTTCTTTGCACCTATATACCGGTCATCCGATCACAGTTTTTTGGTCTTCTAAACTAAAAATGTTAACTTTCAAAAAGGCCAGGTTAAGATAACACGATTTAAGGTCCCATTTATGTTGATATTTTTCACTTCTTTTTATCCTTGACAACGAACTTTTGTACCTCAAATACTTGAATTCCTTCTAGGCGATAATACACATTATTGTATAACGTCACAGTCGTTCAAAATACCTCTTAGTTTTTAGCCGAAAAACATTAATATTTTCTTTATTGCCAAAAGCTAATACTTAATTTTAATTGTATTATTCATCTGAGCTACTTTGCGAAATATTTAAGAATATCAAATTAAAAAAACGAGAGTGAATATGTAATTCATATACGAATGACATTCTGGTCGTATAACTTATTAATTTATAACTAAATAACTTCTTGAAAATTAGTTCATTCATGTTCCGTAAAATAAATAATCTGATATTCAGCTACTATGCTGATAAAGTTAAACATTAATAACGTTAGCTTTCATAATGATTCTAGTCCTTGTCTGTAATCCTTTCCATTATTATATTACATTACAGCCATTTGTTCAGATGACTTCCTCAATTGTTTTTCTTACTATCGTCCATATCAAACCTTCGACAGTATCCTCAGTCATCAGTCTTCTCCAGTCATTCATCTTAGGTGCTCGTACTAATTTAATTACATAACGTTAATTATATACATAATAGTATCATAAACCTTCATTTCGTTTGTAACATTTTTTAATAGTAATTTAATATTTGATTTTATTTCAGCCCCTCCAGCAGTCCATATCTGCAGAACTTAGTTTCTGACTCTGACTTGTACACGACCCAAACTTCTTTACCTGATAATTCATATTTTTCACATATTCTCTATATTCCTTTATTTTTCCCATCGTTAATTTCACAAAATTACATTCAATGCCTTAATAATAGATTTAATGGCATCAACTTCCTTTATAATGCAACTTTTAATGTTCTATCTTTACCTAGATTTATTATTTACATATATTTCTATATGGCTTATTTAAGGGAAAACCTACAAACTGATAGGATTTTGAACTGACTCACACTGATACATTTAAATTTAGCATTTCCAACTACGGTAAGGCAATGGTTAATTTATGACACTTAGCATTAATTTAAGATGATCGAAGAACATTAAAAAGACTTTTGGAGCGAGACGAGTGATTCGCCCTCCGTTCGTTTTTGGAGAAAACCTTCTCCTCCCAGTTTGGGGATCCAGCGAACCTTGGCCGCTGCCACGCACTTTTCCAAAGGGGAAACTCTTTTTGGAATCGCCTCTTCGAATTCCGATCGCTCGATGTAGGCCACGGCCCTCAAAGAAATTGTCTCCCGATTCACAAAATGCTTCCTACGGTGCCACCTCACTTACGCGCTCTCTTATTATTGCCAATAATCTTCCATTTGGGGGTCACCGAGTTTGACGTGCGAACCATTAAAGAGGAGAATGAACGCAATGTGGGCCGCAATTTTCGATCTCAGGGGTATCTCGATTAACAATTCCGCTTCGTGATCAAAGTTAACGATCGGCGACGGCTGGCTGGGTGATTTAAGGGTGTGTCCAACCTTCTGGTAAATTTAAGAACTTCCAACGGGCTTTCAATGATCACCGATAGCGAAATTATTTTTTCTCGATTAATGAGAGTATGGTTCGTAGATTTTCGCGATTCAGAGCCTTAAGCAGTGATTCTTAGCAGGATGATGTGGATTCAAGGTAACGTGCTTTTAATGGGATGACAAATAAATGATATTGGATGAGAAATGGACAGAAAATATGATATTAACGACGAATTGGCAATCTACGCCATCACCTCAGCATAATCACCAAATATCTAATGATAAACTGATAAATACTGAAAGGCAAATCATATTCCACAAATTAAGGCGAGATTTATTTATCTCCGACTAATGTTTCCGCCTTTCTCAAGGTTGATGACTTAGAGATAATTTTCCATAACGAATGCACCAACCCTAGTGTGAAATTAAAAGAACGAAATCCGAACTCATCGATATCTCGTTACGCGAAGAGCAATTTCTGAGTTGAATGATGCGAGGATGAAAAGGTTTGAAAAGAATTCCGAAATTGGGCTATCAGAGGAGTTAATCAATCAAACTTTTTCAGGTCAGTTATTAGGATTCGTTAGCATTAATTGCAGAATGAGCGAAAAGCGGTCATCTACCTGGAAATTTTAATGATTCTTTATTAATGACCTTGAATAATCTTAGAAGAAGTTAAAATTATCATAATTATATCCCTTAGAGAAGGATAACTGTAACAATTGAACTTAAAATTATAGTTTTCTAATACTTCAATTTCAAAATTTTATAAATTAATCGATGAATTTCGCAAACATTTTCATTGCTTTTACTAAAACAAAATGGTTGTCTCATGGATCTTACTTTTGATCATTCTTTTAGTTTGAAAATATGCACAATCAAAGAGTGGGTAAAATCAAAGTTTATACCACGAGGGATTTTGTTTTCGACTAGTTTTAGTCGCTGGCGGCCAGTGACAACAGCTTTTCGACAAAAATCAAAACTAGTTTTATTCCTGAACGGACACTTTTAGCACCTCTGGAATAGATCCTTCTCTGGGTGACAATAACATCGTTATAGTGATCTACAATATACAATCATTATTCGAGTACGAGTCATCAGGAAATTTTCTCTTGCTCACACTTAAGTACAATGTACTTTTCACCGGTTGTAAATGGATAGAATCAAATATATCTGGTTAATCATTCCTGTCAATTTTAAAATTATACTTATAAATGCTGTATGATAAACGTGAATACCTATATATATATTGTTCCATTACTTCCAATTTATCATTCCAACCACCTTCCTTCAACCCTCCCTTTTCTCTTAAGCAATTCACTTCTACTATTTCTGATAGTTTTTATCGAGGAAAAAATTGAAGATGACGTTACTGCGTTTCATTGTAATGGTCCCTTCTTCTCCTGATTTCAAGATTTTATGGGATTACGGTTATTTGTATCCTTCCTTACGTACGTTTCTTGACCCACTGTTGTACTACGGTCCTTGCAGCAACATCTCCTATTTCAACATCTTACTCAGATGAGATAAAATGATAGTTAAAATCAAATAGACAGCCATTTGACTTCTTCCAACAAATACATGCCAACAACCCTTTTCCTTCAATTCTCAGAACCGTTATTCATATCATTTTCCTTTTGGATTTGATCAAAGGATCTTGTGAAAGACAGGGCGTCACCTCACACAGACATGTTCTTGTCTGCTTTCTATGGACACGATATTTTCCACGGGCTTTCTGCATCGCTTCACCGAAGATCTTCCAAAAAAAGGAGCTTTTTTATCAACTTCCAAAATTTAAGTCTTTGTATGACCGCTGGCAAAATCCGGTTCTTCCCAAACGAATCGACCTTTTAGCACATCTCTTGTGGTATTCTTGGCATAAACCTACGTGCTTTGGAGCAGACTGCAGTACTTTCCCTTGCTGCCTTTCCTCGGCCCCCAACATTCCTTTCTCCCACCCGCTCTCCCCGCGCCCTGGGCTATAGAGATCGGAGCCAACAGACGCCCAACATTGCCAAGTGGAGTAAATAAGGGGTTCCCATTGTCACACCACCAACGGCGGCGGCACTCTCTTGAAAATTTCCCCGGCCCTACCTCGCTTTTTTCACCAACTTTCCTCCTCTCCGCCGATAAAAACTAAATATGCCGCACGTACGTGTCCTCCCCCGTTCAACTCCGATGCCGTCGCATTCCGCTCCCGAAAATTATTCCTCATTTGAAACGGCTATTTTTTTCCTATCCGTCTGTATCCGCCAACTTGAATACCTGTCACCAATGAACATTCGGCGTGCAGTGGGATACAGTGGCAATCCAAGACTCGGCTCCGAAGCTTTCTTTGATTATATATTTTCTATCAATAACGATTCTCTTAGGGCATAGATATAAATTAACATTAGCATTCGATTATGGCGCTGTCCATTTTTGTCGAATGACTTCATTGTTTCTCGATGCAGTTGCGCCATAAATCCTTACGAGGATCCAGCCCGGATATTGAGTCGTCACGCTATGAAGTCCATCGATGAAACATTGATGAAGTGAAAATCCTTTTAATAGGCGTCACAAGTTAAAAGAAAGTAAAAAATTTGATGAACTCCAAATCTAAAAAAACTAGAGTGATTTTGGTTTGGGGCTGATCTAGAAAATTGCCAAAGGGGGAGGGGGGGAGATTTAAGACAATTTCCCTATGAACTCATCCCTGATTAACTTTTGAAATGCCAATTTGTAGTACGTTCACATTACAATCAGATATTAGAAGCAAGCATCTCGTTAGATCCTACGCGAATCACGATTTCTATAAAGTAATTAAGGGATAGGAAACACCTTTTTGCCCTTCCTTCCCTGCCAATGACTCAGATCCACCGAAAATGTTTGTCTGCCTCGCCCACCCTTGTCCCGGCTCTAATTCGAAAAGTAAATTTATGACCCCATATTTTAGAGGTAAATGAAAACTGATTCAAAATACAGTACATATTGCTTCTCCTTCTTTAGCATCACCCTAATGTCATGAGCTTCAACTGTTCAGTTGTTATAGCCCCTCATTCTTAGATCACTTTTTTCATCATCTCTTGCATCTTTCTTTAAATCCTGTTTTATGCACACCCCTTCATTGATGTAATATCAAGCTGGAACTAATAAACGTTGTGCTCTGCAAAGTTTGAGCTAAAGCGAGGAAGTACCGTGCAGGAAAAAGAAGAAAAAAAAGTTGAGGATACGTCATTGACATTTACAATCAGACCCAAAATAAGACTAAATTAATTTTTATATGTGCGTAATGCAAGTTCTCCTATCCTATAAGTCCTCAAAGAAAGTATTTTAGAAGAGTTACTTTGCGATGCAAAAAGAGAATATTAATAGATTACCAAACCAGCTCACCACTAATAACTTTAAAACGAAAGGTGGAAAGGACAAGCAATTTTTATTGAAACGACTTTTGGAGAATAAGAATGCTGATAACTAAAATAGTAGTTGGAAGTTCATTGGAAGATTTGCAGCTCACACAATCTATTTCCCCAAATCCACTTCTTATTTCAACTTCAGATATTTTAGCATAGCATTGTATATTGTAACATATATTTTCAATACAGTCCTTCAAATCATTAAATATTCGAGATATCATATGCTCTGCAGATGGTAACATTTTTTTCCTTTTGTTAAAATGATCTCGCAATCATTCCTTAATGTATATAGTAACTGAAACTACGTCGAGTAGTAGAACGACGATACGCTATTTAAAAGTAGACGAAATTGCACTATGAATGGGAACGCCGCTAACAGAAGCTTCCATCTGATTGTGCCCTGGTTGGAATGGGTGTGGTGAACACTGTTGGGCGTATAGTGACCCCGTCCTCGCGGTCAAGGTAATCGCTCGTGCAAAAGAGGACTTCAATCATCGACGAGGAGAAATTGTGCGTCGATGCAACAGAAACACGGAATTGAAAGATTTAGTTTTGAGGGCACCAACTGAGGTTGAGCAGAAGTCATTGAAAATAAAGGACACGCGCTTATCAATGTATTTAAATGTGTCAACGCGACGGCTTTTCCAAGTGCGGTAACATTGAAGAGACCTACTTAAAAGAGAGATTTTAATGAGAGGATATAAGTTAGGAGCTTCGACATAAAATGTGAAAGGAAGCCGAAAATACACGCAGCAGCTTTAAGTTGCCTCTATTCGAAAAAGTTTTACCACACTGGTGGACATTGAGTTTTCTATAAGGTAAATTAATGGAAATTTGGAGGAAGGAATGGAAGTGCGTCATTACAGGCACGCATTCATTTCTATGAAATTGGAAATTAAATTCCACGAAATCTAACTTTTTACACACCTTCTAAACCTGACTTTTATAATTTAGCTAAATATATGTCTAACTATTCCATGCAACATGAAACGACACAATCATGGATGGGGGACCTTTTTTCACGCTTATTTTACGCTTGCGTATCATTACCCTTCATACAATGGTTTTGGACACTTGAAAGGCATATTGCATGCATTCAAACAGCTCATCATCGAAATTGTGCACAAGTAAACGAATTTATTAGCTAAGTAAAATAACGAAGATTTGTTTCATTTTAATTTGGATAAGGGAATAAACGAGACTGGAAGGCAAAATAATTTAAATACTTGTTTCCGAGAGTGAAGAAAATGGCGCCCTGAACGCCCGAAAAAGTCGTATGTGGCCCAAAAGCCGCTCTCTGGAGTGAATTCAGCTAAACACAGGGATTCGAACAGTAAATAATTTTGTTGCGTATTTTGCTCCGGACCAATGTTAACGCCGAATTTCCTTTCGATTCCGGTTACTCTCCGGCAGCAAAACATAAATAAAATTCTACATCTACATCTAAATGTAACATTAATACCGGGGCTCCCGGATAGTCATGTGGACAGCGCGTTTGCCTTTGGTGAAAGCGGTCCCGGGTTCGAATCCCGGTGGGAGCCAATGTGCGAAATGACCTAAGCTGTCGAAGCACTTTTAGCAATACTACTACTACTACATTAATACCCTGCGAGCCTCCTCTCGGAGTGGGTTTAAACACCAGTTAAACTAAACTACTTCTTTGCTTTGTTATTGTCGCGTACCGTTCGCGGAAAGGATGAAGTTTTAAAACGACTCCTCCTAGCATCTATTTCTATCAACTTACGTTCATTATCGGATCAGCCGAGGTAGCAGATGGGTTGCATGATACCGATTGTATCTTCCGCTAATGTAGTTTCCCTGAATTTATTAAGCGATCTCAGCCTAGCTTCCAATCTCCTGTCTTTCAAGGATTCCCAACCTGCGTCTGAATTATTAATTATGAGTCTAAGTGATATTAAATTAAAGTTATAACTAAATGTTAAATTAAGTGATATTAAAATTATGAGCATATAAGTGATATTTATGTGTTTTTAAATCTACCATTGTATAATACGAATAGATAATGGTCGCCTATATATTGTAGGTTAAGAAAATTATTTTGTTATAATAAGATGAACATGCAAATAATTTATGTACTGTCCGTTACCTGAATTACTCGGCTCAGGGAAATATAAACTGCTATTGGATTATATCTTGATGAATCTGACACTTGAGGAATGAAACTTGAAAATCAGCAAAAGCTAAAATAACATCCTTCTGGAAAGATTCGGTCGAGGAAAAAGCCGAAAAATTAACAGAAGAAATAAAATTTTTAATTCAACAGCTTATGAAGTGAAATGAATATTAAATACAAGTGTTACTAATACTTACTGTTGTCTCTCCTTGTAATATAATATTTATTATCTTCACGTAAGTAATACTATTACGTACTAATTGTACACCTGTAAGATGTGACACGTAGGCACCGGATAATATCACTTTATGTGTGGCGAGCTGGCAATATCACGTTTTTGCAATGAATGGCAATATAGAAATGAAAACCACTTCAAAATACAACGAATAAACGCTGAACTCAATGCTCAGCACAACGTCATGATTATTATGCAATGGCGTGTTCGACAACAATGAGATCCGTTTCTATTGAAATAAATAAACGGAAACGGAACGGACAACGGAAATTTATAACATAGAAAATAAACTTAATTCTAAAGCCCGTTTGGAGAAGATGGCAGAATAGTTATATGTAATAAAATTTATATTTAAAATTTCTTTTACTTTAATAACTAATGAATTAATTTCAAAAGGATACTATTCATACAAAGAAAATAATCAAATAATTAACTCATTTATTAAAATCTAAATGTCAATCAGTGATTTTCAAGTGGCATACGATAATTGAATTGAACTATATTACACTTGATGAGATTGCGAAAGGATAATTGAAATGGAAATAATAACGGTTTGTGGTTTCGAATCAAGTTCAAGGATTTTAATTTTTCGGTTTTCACTCGGGCAAAAATAACGGTTTTTCTCGGTTTCGGTTTCCGGTTCGTTGCCCCGACCTAGACAGGATCTGTAGTGATTTCTACACACAGCCTGTTACGCTAGAGAAAGCATAGAATATAAATATTAAGTATGATCTAAAATAACATTCAGACTTTAAATTATCAGCGGTACATACGAAGTGTGGTCTAAAATAAGTGAAGAGAGAAAGTACTACTCTCATTCCATCACACAATGAAATTTTAAAATAGTTAAAATATTTAGATTTAAGAAGAAAGTTGTCTATGGAAATAATGTAATTCTTTACATCTGTATCTTAAAAATTAATATTGTCAATGAAACTATTTGAAACATTTTAGAAGATAAGAAAAGATTGAGAATGAAAACAAGAAACAGGATTACAACACCACCACTCTATTGCTATACTGCCTCTTTATTCCCGCAATGTACACAGATATTCCTCAAAACCTTTTATTAAGCTTTCTCCTGCATTATATAAAAGATTTGCTTAAGCTTTCTTCCACATTATCATGAGCGCTTTTCAAACATGATGAGTAAGACAATAAAACGCACTTTTCCACCGCTCTTTCTCCGTGTTGATGACCTCATCCCACGTCCTTATATCATAATACGAAAATGACATTTGAGCTGAATGACGATTTTAAGAAGCCAACGATTGTGACCTGTGATTGAACAAGTTTGTGAGCAAGGATTAAAATTTGGATGGTCCTTAAAGAGGCCTTGTAAAAGCGGGAGAAAGTTCGTAGTATGCTTTACCGGATACGCAAAAGTTCAAGTTTACAAACATTTTGCGTTACGGACATATTTGGGAGAAACGTCATATGCCCTTGTAACCGACTTCGAGGAAACCACCATCGACATTTTTTAGACTATAAAAAGATTAAAAAAGCGGGAAATGGGCCAAAAAATCGAGTTACTCGAGAGAGAGATTTTTCGGCGTCCTTGTGCGGATCCGAAAACAGATGACAAAGCGAACCTCAGCTCCTCATAATACGTCCCTTTCCTTCTGCGCCGATGAAAATGAAAGCGTGAGGAGAATAGACTGTTTATCTCCTTTGTTTATTCACGCCACTCCATCGATGCCTATGCATACATGCAACTATCGAGTGCGAGGACGGAATAAAGAAAAGCTCCCCATGTTTATTTATCTTTCTGGAATAACGGGTGTTTTACCCAAGAATCTCAACGCGTAGGATAGTTCTCGGCAAGTGGAGTCAATAGGTGTGACTCGCGCTGACGCATAGGAAACGGAGACAATGAGAGATAGAAAGGGATAGCAGAAGAGGTGGTGCATGGAAAGTACGCTGTGAGGTGTCGCGGGGAGCAATGATAAATGAAAGGAGGTACCAAATTAATACCATCGCTAGGAGAAACACGCTTTATATTCATCGCAGATATTCTTCTACGAACATGTAAGAAACTCCATACGCCGCAGATATTCCTCTACTGTGAACCCTTGGGTCGTACTCACGTTCAGTATCGGTCGTGCGAAAATTTTGGATGTCGTCTAAATAATCTGGAAAATCATAATGATGTAGAAAAAAATACTTTTCATAATTCCTTCAAATTTCGCAGTATATCATCCGGTAATTAATTAATTTACATTAAATAAAACGTGGAAATTAAAAACGATCTCGATAAAAAAATTATTTCAAAGAATCGATTTTACTCAGATAAAATGTCAGAGGGAAGAGACTAATAGTGAATATGAAATGTGTGTCTCGAAACCAAAACAGAATAAACGAATAAAATCAAAGCAATTGTATTCCTTGAGAAACGAAAAATTGGACGCCAATGTGAAACCATGACCCAAATGGGAGGAAATTAAATCCAATATGTGATCGAAATTATAAGTTACGGCAACAAATTCAGCGATAGGATAAATTAAGGAAGACGGATATCTTGAGAATTTTAAAAATTATTCGAAGAACTTTTATTTGGTATCCCCCTGCAAATCATAAATTAAATAAGATTTAAGGGAATTTATCCGAATCTAAATTTTTCATGCTATACATTACAAACAATGTGAAAATCAGATAAAATCCTCGGAGCTTTACTAAATTTGACAGAAGAGGCAAAACTTAATAGCGTTTCCTACATAATATGAAAAAAGGACCCCGAATTTACACATATCTATATAGCAAATAATAGGACCCTATACATAAAATATATACATCAATAAATATAAATATATCCAACATAATCTATCTACGTTTTAAACTGTACACCTCTACCCATTTTGTACCCGACTATACGTAGAGCGTATGATATCCGTAAACGGAGGAAATGAAAATAAACTGGGGACTATTAAGGTATTATTAAGTCTTGAATCTAAAAAAAAACGTAACATTGGAGTCAGTGAATCTTACGGGAGTATCGAAGGGCAAAAGGAGGAGAAATGAGAGAAAGAGGGGGCGTGGCAAGGTGAATTCCTTATGGAGGAGAGAACGGGGTCAGCATCAAAGGGGGTATATTAGGAGTGGGAGTCAAATAAAAAGATATCGGGGCGTGGTGGGATGGCAGCTTTCCCTCAGCGTCCTTGCCCACGAGACAGCACTTGTCATCTCCCGAAAGAAGGTGAAACTGGCAGAGAAAAAATAGAAGGATATGGCATAACAAAGAGATGCTCGGATTCCCACTCCTGCTCCAACTGTTCAAATCTTTTTGCTCCATTCTTTCATTTAATATCGCGAAGAATTGCTCGCATTTCCTGGATTTAATATTGCACGGAGTATAGAGTAGAGTAGAGCTTTTATCTGGACGGAAGAGGAACTGAAAAATTGAAAGGGAGGGGAAATTTCAGAAAAATGGGTAATATCTATTATCCAGAAATTGTAATGTCATAAATTAATCATTGGTAATACGCGATATACCAGGTTAGTTTTCTCCAACAAATTGGAAAGTGAAAAATTGAAAACGATGAAGGAATAGTTACCGTGATGTCAACCGAGTTTCTTCTAGGAGTGAGGCCGACGTTTCGGCTGCAGAGACAGTACTGCCTTACTCCATGAAGCAACCCGGTTGTCATTCCAAAAGTTACTCTTTCAACAATCTATATACCGAGAAAGCCTAAAATCTTCTAAATGAGTTGATATTCACCTGATCTCCTTACTTTGTGTGATACATATTTCAATAGTCAAGCTAAGTTATTAAACTAAGTGTAAACCTTCTAAGTTGAATTGCTTTTATTTTAAAAATGTGATAAGATCATGATATAAATTAATCCTGCGATATAATCTTGGGAAAAAAACAATAAAAAGAACTATGCATAGAAAGAGAGTTAAGATCCTTATGGTAGCTTACTCCATAAAATTCACTAAATATCAAACGCGTTTTACTAAAATAGCTAAGGTTGTGAATCTACCATTTATCGACCCTCGATAGAAGTTTGATCTTGAGACCGGTTAATCCAAGTTCGATAAGCAATGAATAGCCCTCAAGGCAATATCAAAATATCATCATATTTCCATCATATAGATATGAATGAGAGAATTACTTTTAAAATTGGGCAAATATAAAATGCATAAGTATTCATTCAAATTTATGCTGAACTTTGATGTAAAATTCATGAGCAGATACGACAATTAGGTCAAGATATCGTGCAATCAGCATTTATTAATCCGGAAAGAGGTTGAGGGAGAGGAAGTAAGGGCGTGCATCAAGGATAGATTATGATACTATGGCATTTGACTGCTTCACTGAATAACGCTTTTCTTTAAACCAAACTTAAGAGCCACCTAAACTACATCAATACTATTCTAAAGAATTTCCCCGTCCTAAAAGTCGCAAGAGAACAATTTCATTGCCCGCGTGGCTTATAGCTCTTTTGAGCATGCCTTCGATAAAAGATTACTAATCACATGTACCACAGTATACTAAAATAAGATTTTTTCAGAAATGTGTGAAATAAGTTTCAAATTCAATCAATGTACACTCCTGGCCAAAATTAATGCAGCACCTCCCTAGCGATCCTTACGGCCGGTGCTGCGTTAATTTTGGCCAGGAGTGTACTTCAAATCACTACAAGGTAGGATTGAATATATGTTTATATCGTTACTAAGATAATAATAATTTGATAATAATAATAATAATAATGTATTAAACTCAAACAGATTGCCCCAATTACATGAGTTGAAATTAAGAAATGAGATCACAATTTCCATTAAAAATAAAAGGACATAATTGATTTCTATTAGTTTAAACTAAGGATGTCTCTATATGTTGGTTCACCAAATTATATTGCTGGAATTCTAACTACTCATATGTGATTTGTAACGAATATTCCTAAGAAAACGTATCTCGAGGAAAACTTGAGAGGAAATATATCATCACATTCACTTTCTCCGAATAGCGATTCTTTCGCCCACTCAAACGCCCTATGCGAAAAGAAAAATGGGCAATTGAAAATTGGTACATTCATTCCAAGAGTAAGATAATCGAAACATATAATTTAAGATAAACCATTTTCACCCTAGGGTACTAAGTTAAGTTTCTTAACTTCCGATTCTAATTTGATTTTTACCAAATTATACGGTTTTTTGCGTTTCGTTTTCTTTTCGTTTATTAATTGTTGATTAAATTATGGGTGCATGTCTTATAGGTAAAAACTTTTTAATAATTAGCAACTAGTTCATTATGTAAGCGCAAAAAATATCAAGCACATGATATCTGTCCTATTAGACTGTTTTCATATTAAATAACCAGCAAATTCAATGGTAAGAAGCTTGGTTGTCTAGCCTATCGTCTTAATCAAATTTCCGTCCCTCATTCCAAATATATCGACGAATATATCTTTTAGAATAAGATATCCATTGAACTGCATTCAACATTCAATGCGTAATGCACATCAAAAAGACGACCTTCCTTATTCACCCTGCTGGAAGGAGAGACATAAAGTTAATGTCCAACAACGCAAAGGAACGCAACGATTTACCAGAAACGCTGATCAAAACTTATATTCATAGGATATAATATTACCCGCCGCGAAAAAACTTAGATTTTTTTGTAGAAACACAAGATCTCTCCTAAGATTTATAGAATTTCTGTTTATTTCATTTCTACAACTATTATAATTCACATTTCTTTGTAAAATTCACTACGTAAAATCAAAAGAAATAAGATCTACGTCATAACATTCGGATCTTTGATTTGGTATAATTGGACGCAAGCAATGTCAGTATCTAATTAATGCAGCACACATCGGTTTAAAAACAAATAGAAATCTTTTGATATCTGCCGAATATTTTAGGAGCACTGAGTAACACACAAACATGAAATTTAAGAAAATCCAATTTTTATACTCACCTGATTTATTGGACGTTCAATAAACTCAATTAATTCCATCATTAGTTATAAAAGTGCTACAAAAATCATCTGTGGCAATATATGATAATGTAGAAATAAAGCGATGATAAGTTATTGTACAAGGGAATTTTCATCACGTATGAATACCATTTGTGATTCTATACCATAAATGTCATTAAAATGAAACGGCGGATACGATAGATGCACTTCATTTAATACTATCAGAATCGTCTCATGTTTTTATGCCATTACGCATCGGGAATTATCATTAAAAATTCTAATCACGTTTGAAATGTGATGTATCTTTTAAAATATTTGAAAAATCCTTACTTGGACTATATGCGGCTTTTATAGACATGTATGATAAATTCTTTACATACTCAAGTTCTGGAATTAATGGCATCTAACCAAGGTCATGCTCCTCAGGGTAATGCATTTTCCAAGACTAGATGATTACTCGAGGATAATGGTATTTTAGATGCATTCGGAATCGGTCTATACGGTTCTAAATTATATATTTTGTACAATTAACATGGATTGTCTAGTTATTTACTCTCTCTATTCGCTAATGACCTTCAATTCACTCTTTCAATGGAGAAGCTGTCTGTCGGTCAAGTTAGGGAGTCTGATGGCTGGTAGGATCCTCATCCCCTTCACTAAAGCTTTGAATAGGGAATGGGGCAAGATGAAGAGTGAGATAGTTTCCCCTTGCATCCTCACTGAGACAGAATCAGTAGAAAAATTCACATAAATGCAGTACTGCACATGCAGCGCCCATTGATTAACACTTTACAAAGTATTCTATAAGGAGTGGTCAAAGGAGTTCCATCAGTCAGCAACATTTAATCCTCCGTTTATTTTCATATTATTATAGCCGTGGATTAGGCTAAGGCAAGAGTAAATGGAGATTACGTGTGCGTACTGGTGATGAAGACGAACTTATCTCCATCCTATTACGAAAGCTAGGTAAATTTATCCCATTCATAAAGTAGCAGAAACTGCGTGATACCATTTGGATAATTTTAAGTCAAACACGTTTATAAATTTAATACTTTTCGAATATGATTCCTAAAGATTGAGAAATTGTCATTTCATTCACTTATCATCTACCGGTCAAAATGAAGTATATTAACTAAAACAGAGTAGTAAGTTTTGAAACTCTGAATTTCCGCCTGAAATTAAATTTCTTCGAGAAGGAAACAAATGTGAATCCTTTATTTTCAACAAGAGATAAATGCAGCCTTGGAGCAGAATCGTTGATATATTTTTCATATAATGGGAAAATTCCATTTTTGGAAAATTCCCGAAACCTTCTAAAGAGAAACAAATAAGCATCTGGGTATACATAAACATGTAGCTCCTGGGCTAACGTTTCCGCAGGTAATTTTAACTTTCAAAGGAAATTACGCAAAACACGAGGAGCAATATACTCGGAAGCTACGTTAGTCATCCTCGAGTGGAAAAGGAGGATCGTTTTCATGTGACGTCATTCACTTCCAAAACCCACCCATCTTTCCTTTCCCTTCCAGTAAAATAATTGTAAAATATTTTTATTTGTCCTCGAGGAGCGCCCATTAATATTCAACGATCTCTGGTAAGAAAAATGGCAGTGCAGTGATTAAAGTGCGTTTTAGGGCAAGCCGCTTTGACTTTCCCTTCTTGTTTGCGCGTGTTGACAAACGATTTGCTCTAGGTCACGAGTGACTAACGGATGGGAAATGTATTTCAATTCTTCGACTGAGTCAAACTTCAAAAAAAAATCCTATATACTTCTAAAGGTCGTTTGTAACAGAAATAATTTCGTAGCTTCCTGGAATTCAAATAAAGATTGGTTTTCCTAAATGTAAAACATCCAATTTTTCTAAAAGACAGAACGAGAATGAGCCACATCTCACATTCTTCACCCAAAAGATATATAAATAGTGTAGGCTTTTAAAAATCTACAATACCTTGATTGGAATATAGCTTGAAGTATAAGATGATAGAAAGTTGATATTGTTATATCTCTCAAGAAATTTGACGGCTTGATTTATCGGTGTTTTTTATTGAGGGATGACTTAAAAAATGCATAATTATCCCACTAGGATTTTTATACGTGGTGTAACTGGTTAACTTTTAGTTATAACTTGTGGCTCGCCCCTGAGAGTCCCGGAGAGAGACCGATTATTCAATTAACCGGTGTTTGGATCGTTCAGGGATGAAATATGTTCCCTCTGCCTGGTTTACTCATAACGAATACAATCAGCCACCTAAATACAGAATAAACGTTGATGCTGCGCTCTAGAAATTTGAAAGCTAATTTATGCTATTCATTAAACGGTATCTCTCAGGGACTCCTGGTCCCAACTCCATTCCTAAGCTCCGTCGCAACAACCGAAATTCAAGGCCGAGTAAAATACGTCAACATGCTGTCATCTGTTGTACATATTTGGAACTGTATAAACACGCGGGAATTTAAAAACGCTCCGCAATGAACCGATCAAACTTGAATAAGAGGTATTATCTACGTTACATAGTAATCTAAAACATACTTTTTATTGCTTGTTGAAGATGGATATCTTTTGAAGTGGAACAAATAACAACAGCAAAATGGAAGTCATTGACAAATAAATGAAACCAAATAATTAAACTTAAAATATAGGGCAAACAAATAACAGATTGCTAGCGCATCTTGCCGGAAGGTTGGTTTTCATTTGAGGATTGAAGAGGAAACGCTCTCGGAACCAATTTGTGATACCGCTATCAGTTATAATTTTTAAATTAACTATGTTTCTGTTGCATAAAAAGACCTGCTCGTAAATTAAGCATTTATTCAAAGTCCATAATTTTCAAAGTAGTATTTTTTGTGAGCAGTGTCAGTGGCCCAACAGCTGAGGTCATTTCGCACATATGGTCTAACACAACGAACCAATCAATCGTTTTAACAAAAGAGGAAGTGATATCCAGATGGCTATCCGAGAACCCTCTTTCAATGCCTTCTTCAGGAAGATCTTTGTAAGAGGGTAATGCAAATTAAAATTTCAAGAGATAAAATAATATGATATTGTTGATGAAACAATTATGGTCTCATCATGATTTTTTTCACATTTTCTTTACTTTCATATTGTTTGAAAGAATTATTTGTTATTTGTTATTCGGAATTCAAATGTATGATTTAAAAAAAATCGTAATCTAATTCTCAGTAGTGATTAAATAAATGAAATAGTCTAAATTATTAAATATCGAACGGGTATCGCTAAGTAAGTCTTTGAAGTTCAGAGCTTCTAATACGTTGAATCGTATTCGACTGGATATTCCCATTGTCAATAAATAATTTCATTAAGGAAGTATTCTTCAGTAAGTCAACGGTTGGAGTTGACCGATGCTTATCCATTGACTATCAACTGGAATTCCAGAATAATGACCAATTAATTTAGTCCCAGCTTCGGCTTGTTTCTAAACCAAGTCATAGAACGGAATGTTCCAATACCTTGCAGAAGTGAACGCGTTTAAATCTCCGATAAATAATCATCTTTCGTACCGCAACGGTAATTAAATTCCAGTCCCTGCATTCTGAAACCAGGTAGGTCATCGCAGACGCTTCAAGAGTCCTTCTCTGGGTTGACAATAAATAAAGCAATCGACCATTCCCTCAACCTCGTTCGCGAACGATAGTTAACGAAGGTGACGGGATCTAAACACAGGCCTCCGCTATGCAAACATACCGCCTCCTTAGAGCACTTCCTAGATCAGAGGCGACAATGTGTCCGAAACGGGAATCAAACCCCGCGCTTCGGAGCACTTAATGTCAAGGCTGCAGACGGTCGTGAAAGAAAGGTCTCAGACTAGTGGAAAAAACGGAGCGGGGTCAACGGCGGATGTGGTTGATCATAAAACGACGATATAGTAGACCAAGTATACGATGCTTTTCATGAATGACTGCGTAGGAGAAGGAAATGAAGAGCTACGTCAATGTCAGCAGGGGAAAATACCCCTTACGCTACGGTTTTATTACTATTTAACGTTTATGCTATGCACTGAAAGTGTGACCCACTCCTTGTTCGTTTCACAAACAAAATTTAATTTGCTTTTACACTAATAGGTCAATATAAAATGTGTCATATTTTACTGAATTGAGTCGATACATTTATTCTAAAACATGTAAGCATTTACCACTTTTCGTGGAACACTATTTTTTAATAATAGTAAAAGTTTAAAAGTTCTTCTATGCATCCCCAATCTCTTTAACTCTAAAAAACCGATGAATAGAATATTAACGATTAATTAAAATTTAATCTCTAATCGCAAACATGGCAGATATATATTCACAATTAATAAATAAATGCGAAATTGAATTGTTTTTATTTATATTTACTTTAGTAAGCTGCAACATATAACAAAAATTTTAGGCAATTAGTTAAATATAATTAATGAAGAATCTCAGATTGACTAGATGTTCTAATTTCCTTACATGTATAAAGATTGTCAGCCAAACGACTGACAATCGATTACAAAAAATTGGGTCGGTATAAGATGTGCTACAATTAAGGACCCCGCGAGATAAATGATGTCGTTTACATTGTACCAAAAGCGAATGGCACATCCTCATTCATCATCAGAGTTCTTTTTATTCTAAGAGCTCAATGAGGCAAGGAAAAGATAGAAGGGCTTTAATCAAAGGCAACATGAAATCGTAAATAATTAATTTTTATACCGCTCGTCCAATAATGAATACGATAAACTTTCCTGTTAACCATTATTTAATTGCCAATAACGCAAAGCTTATAACGATTTATAACATTCAGATGCCCTCGATCTGTTAACTGATTATTAATCGAAAGATGTCCTCCACTCTTCCTTTAATTCCATAAAATGCAAACGATATAGACCTCACAAGAAAATTTATCTTTCGTGGAAGGTTAAATAGTCACGGATGAGAGTTTTAGAGAGCTTTCTTCTCTTACCGCTCTAGATAATAAAGAATAAATTAGGAAAGGAACACAATTAGAATCTAATAACAGATAAATCAAACTTTCTTGTAATTAGACACATCGGGGGAAAATAAAAAGTACGTACGACAGAAACTCTGGATTCAGATCTGATTTTCACTTTTGAGAACTCTTTAAAATTTTCAGTTTCCACAATATCCCATAATATTAAAACCAGAATTATTCATAAGTAATCAAAGTAACCAGAATACTTTGACAGAGATGTTAATTTTAGTAAATAATTTTCCCGTAATTTACAATTAAAAATTCCAGGCAAAATATTCTAACACTTAAATGAGAACCAATAGCAAAAATATCCTTAATTAGTCACTTCAGTTAGTCACTACCTTCGTTAACTTCAAAAACGTTTTCCACTCAAATCAACCAAGTAAAATAAATGTTCCATCGGCTGCATAAGTTTAAGGATAAAATATAAATTCTTGAACAGAAAATCAATTAGACTAAAGGTTAGAAACCTATGGCCTTACCTTTCCTTCCAAAAACAAATGGTCCTATTTATAAAAAAATATTAACCAGTATAATTTACAATTTCAAGTATAAACAAAAAGGTAAAGAGTCCTCCTACGTTAAGCTAACAATCAAATATTTCCTAATCCAAGTTTCCATTCGTATATACGTACTACGAGTACTATTACTAATTTCGATTTGAACTATTTCAAATATCATACAGACGGATTAGCTTGATGGTTTAATGTGTACTGTGAAAGGTTAATTACGTAATTAAAGTGGTATGATGTTTCCTTACGTATATTTTAGAAACGAAAAAATCTTAGCTCTTCTTACGTAAAAGAATTGTCATAATTTCATAATAATTACATATGAACTTGTGGATATAAAAGTTGGAGATTTTTTAGAATTTCGTTGTGAATGTATTTATTACTGATAATCCACCGTGACTTTATCTTGAATCAATAATAATTACTGCTTAATTGGCCAAAATTTTGGCCTTGAAAGACTATCCTTACAATTTACCCTTTTCAGTCACAATCAAAAACAACTTAGCTCTAAGCAGGATTCGAACCCTTATCCTCGGGGTTGCTTGGCTAACATGCCTCAAAACCTCGATTATCCCTTGCCACGCATCGAAAGGCGGCTGCAGAGTATTTAAGTAGATGTATCCCACTTCTGACGTAAACCAAACATGAATTATAAGGTATGCAAAGTTTTATATGTTATTACAGGTCTAAGATTGTTAAAAATGACTGCTTTCTTAACTCATAAATTTATTGATGAGATGATGAGTCGGTATAATTTTTTTCTTCGTATTAACTCGTGGATTCGTTTCAAAAAGTAACGAAAAGGCAACTGGTTCCCACTAGGATGGAAGGCCTCAAAATTCGAGTCAATCCAAAATATCCCAAAAGAGGTTAAATTCCGCATCGGTGAGCTCAAACAAAATTCTCATTGCTTATTCTTCCCCATTGCTCATTCCGATTTCCGATCCTTTCAATATATTAACTAAATTCAATAACTTGGATATCATACGATAATGGGATTATCGAAACTCTCACCGTGAAAATCTCCGTTTTATCCTCCATTGATACGCATTTTCCATCCGACTGTAAACAAATGTTGGAAACGAAGCGCGTAAATTTCCGTAAAATGTAATTAGACACTCATGCAACCTTTGTCTTAAGGTGCCACCGCATGTCGGCCTTCTTTCGGAGAAGTAGGCCGTTTGGTGGGGGTTTGGCATTGAAAGGGCGCAGGAAATATGGGTCAGGCGGCACGCGCCCAATCGCGTGGACCGCAACGGAGTGGAATGCGGAGAACAGATGCACTCCCGAAAAGATACAGGACCATGACTGAAAGAATGCCAACGAATAGAAAATATCGTTCGAAATATGCTCAAGTTGTTTCCGATGACAAATTCGGTATTCGCCGAAATGGGTAAGCCAAACATGTGCATATACATTTAACCCTATTTTCTGAAATCAAGCTGAACTGAAGAGACTGAATTTGCAGACAAATAATGGATCGAATTTTCTAAATAAAGCTTGATCCAGAGTTTATTAACACTAGAAAAGTGCATAAAGATGGCGAATAGTTTAGGTATCTGATGACACCTTGACGGCAAGTCGCCACTGTTTTATCTTTCCGATGACAATTGTTAATTTCCTACTTCTAAGTTCTAGTTCCATTGTAAGAGTAGATTTTATTCGCTTTCTAGAAGAACAAGAAGAATTTCGCGTAAAAAAGCAGAAACGAGTACTAACAATTGATTTGGATTTCCCCTGGATACTATTTGATGAGCACACAGGTGGACTTCAATGACATTTATTTTATACGAAATGGCTACAAATATTTCTCTATACCTTTTCCAATCATTATTATTGCCATTAAGAGCCTACCGCAACGGACGGCAGGGCCACAACTGAAGAATTCATATTATTAATTAATTCCATTGTTCTTAGCGAGAAAAACTATCGAAAGTTTAAACATTAATTTAAAGGTTTGAAGCGAATTTTATTACTACCGAGTCCAAACTAAACGGTATTTGGCCGATCGTGAAGGAAAAACTCCACCACGACCTCACATTGGTGTTATTTCTCGATTTCAGTTTATAAATGGTGGCTGCGACACAAGACACGCTGTCTAATCGGCCTTCCGTTTTGGAAATACGATCCGAAATATATTGGTACTGGAGCCGACCGTTGCTTGCTACCGTGCGACTTCCTCAATCATAGATGCAAAATTTTGCTGATAGAAAAGAGCGCATCTTTGAATAAATGTTAAATGAGCAAATGTACGAATTAAAGAAATAAATAATCGTTCAAGGGTTAGTACAAGTAGCTAGGAATTCGAGATTATGAGGTTAAGCAAAATAAGGATGTAAACAAAGTGAAATCAGAAATACATTCTGGAAAAGCTGTGGCTGATTCTTAATGTAAACTATAAATAATAAATCTACGGCTTTTTAAAGATTTTAGATACAGTAATTGATCTGAAATTTAGCACTATTTTACTTTTCATGGGAATGCGAAATAAAATCTTACGAAAGGTATCTTTCTAAGAGTGATGCATCTGTGAATTCAATTTTAAAATTAATATTACATTTCTTCCATACAGGTATATTTATTTCCCATATGATTATAAAAATATTTATATCAGTGACGAAGACTATAAATGTGAAACAAAAGATGAAATGTCCTTAATTTTAGAAAAATTTCAATTTCATTCATGCTTCCTCGAAGCAATTGTAATATTGGATCTCCAATTACAAGGCTAAAACTAAGGCTGTAGGTATCCTAAGTATTTTACCAACTCTAGTAAAGTATGGGTAAGAGAATTAAATTAGAAGGCGATTAGAAGTGATAGATAATAGTACACGTAGTTATAAGGACGTAATGAACTCAGCAGCCGAGTCACTCTTCGTTGACACACACTATTTTATAAGTTGAAACATAAATAATGAAATATTTAGGCTATAAATATACTATTTACCTTTCCTTTGGTAAATAAAATTTTTACTGTAAACATTTCATATACTAAATAAAAACAGATACAATGCAAATTACATTTTAGATCTCATAGAAAGCAAACTGTTATAGTTAAACGAAATTTCAGGTTAAGGTTTATAGGAAAATTACATGAATTCACACACTTTTAGACATTTCGACTCGAAATAGTAATTTATAAATATTATATTTCTAAGTTTCCATTGCAATTTTTCGCAAACATGAAACCGCTCATTCCTAAATAATACCAGCAAAGTATGTTCCATAACTGTAAGTATGAAGCCATGAAATTTTTAATTAAATTAATACATGTCACTGTGAGGTAGAAACTCAAAATCTGGATTCAGAATTATATATCTTGATTTATAAATTATTTTCCTTCATGATAATTAAAAATGTTATGTAGTATTTTTGATGGACGCATACTAGAAAACACATTTATTCATTTACAAGTGTAAATTTTACTATAATTTTGCAATAGATCCATGGGTAAGAGTAATCGAAACTTTTATGGCAGAGCCATAAAAATAACTTCGTTTTATAAATTATAATATGTATCTATAGGTGCGGCAAAAGGGTGAGAGAATGATATTTTTACATCATTTAAATAAAAATTCATGAAGATAATGCGGTGTATTTGACATCTGTACCTGCTAACTCCAGAGAGTGTAGAACAAGGAGAGCCAACGAGTGATATAACGTTGGTGAGTGTGACGACAAATATTTTTAAGACTGTCTCTTTTCTTTAACAAAACATAATAGTAATAAACTATAACAATGAGTCGATAGCATTGTCTTTACAGTCCTATCACGAGCCAATAGGCGGCTTCCAAGGTACCAATATAGTTATAGTTCCAAGATATATGTATTGTGGCACAGAAACAGGATTCCCAACGTTTTACAAATGAAGACTCATAATATCGTTTATAATGAGGTCTCCAAGACTATTTCGATGGATAAATTTTTCTACATTTTGTTCTTTTCATCTCGAATGGTTATACAACCGAAGATCTTGAGCGAATAAGGAATTGAAATTATGTATTTTGTATTAACAGTTTAGCTTTATGTCAGTTAAATGGGCTATAAGTGATAATGTTGTTACGTTTCGATCGAAGAATCACGAATTTGTTCGCTTCGGAGGCGAATAGATGACCTGAATCACCGGCAATTACCGCGTGCAATCCATCACCGGTTCGCAGCGTGAGGATGATTACGTGGAAAAGTTGAAAGGATCGCAGTTGAGACATTTGCGTGACTGATCGAGGGAATGGCGTGCTGCGACGAGAAGCGAAAGTCTTGAAACGAGCAGAAACCCAAGTTACTTGACTGTTAGGTTAATTTATGGTTGCTCGCCGTATTAGCAGTTGCAGAAGAAATAATTAACGGAAATACTCAAAACGCAAACATAAACATGGTAAAAGCCAGAAGTAAGTCTATGTTACGGATAAATCCACTATTTATATTCTGAAACTGCCGCATCACCTCACATGCCTCGATCTACTTCCTTCTGAAAAGTCGCATGTTGTGTGAAACCAAGTGAAATTTTTATCGATATTTTCATCTTTATGCAAAGGACAGCACAGTGTTCCGTTACAAGAAGCTCTAATTTTTGTCAACCATACAAAAAAGAAGTATTAAAATGTGTATGTATTCATAATCTGACATAAACATTCAAATTCTTAAAGCTATGAAATAGAGGGATAGACTGATATAAAACCATTTACATGCATTGTCTAAAGGATCTTATAGACATTTACATACCATATAAGTCATTTGAAAGTTTTTTATGTCTCTCTTTAAAGCATTCAGGCTTAACGTGATCAAAAAGGTTATGAATTTGAATTAAATATAATGAATTACACAGTTAAAATCTTTACTAGATATTAAAGGAATTTTGAAATTCTGACGCTAGATGTCATATAAAGTATTCTAGCAAAATAGGGTTCGAAAGACAGAATGTTATATATTTTGCTGTAATATTTAGGACTATTTCAACTATTATCCGAGATTTACCATAGTATCTATATTTTCTGCTGATTAAACTGATGTTTGGCAATGCATTAGCAGCGATTCTGATATTTTTAATTTAATAAATAACTTTATTTTACCAGCATAGTGCAGTGTTAGCCATGAATAAAAATTAATTCAAAGATGTTGCTCATTTGGGTTGTATTTCCTAAGGTAATTTATTAGAATCACCGATGCAGGCAAAAGCCCCTTCCATTTTTCTAGATTAGTTTCAATTATTCTGAAGTAACGGCTACGAGATTTTGGATAATTAATTTTAATTGAAATTCACGTCCGGAAGTAAATGCGGCAGACGTTAATTTTTTTTTCCTTTGAAACGAAAAGACAATTCTTTTAGTCTATGATTTAGATCAAAAGGTTCGAATAAAAATATTGTCTAAAATAGACTTCTAGAGAGAAAATTTCGTAAACTAATGGTTAGAGGCTCTATGGGGAATTAATACCTACGTGATTTTTCCATATATGACGTTAAGGCAGTTTAATAAATGTTTATTAGCAAAAAAATCTTGGAGCAGGTAAATAAGAAATCATGTATATATAAGAAACATAAAAAATGAGACTAATTATCCTGTTTAGTCGCCATGACCAGGCATAATTTAGTGGAATGAAATATATCGAATTAGTTTTTCCGTTTTTGTGTACTAAAAGTAAAATCAGTGAAAAATGTTGCTTATTATTCAATTTTGCCTTTTTATTTTTCCAACTATGGTGTTTTTTTACATTTACTTATCTATATATATAAAGCAGAAATTCTGTGTGTTTGTGTGTTTGTGGGTTTGTGTGTTTGTGGGTTTGTTTGTTTGTCTTGGATTGGAGTCCACACCGTTTGCCCGATTTGTCTCAAACTTTGCATACGTGTCCTCTGACATCAGGAAGGAAGTACTGTCGCATTTGTATTCAAGAATTTTGCTGGATTCGAACCAAGATCGCTCAGATAAATTTTCATAAGGAATACACGTAAGCTTCACTTTCATCGGTTGCAGGCTTTATTTCTCCTGAAGAATTAAATTAGAAGAAATAGTCGTACAGAGTCGAGACAAACACCGAAAGAAAGAAAATTGAATAAAGATTCTTATTTTAGTCGTGGAATCTTACTTTCGATTAGAATTTGCGAGAATATTGGTAAAATATACAAAACTTTCGTGAAAATTCGAGGCTGTAAACAACTCATCCCCCTGACGACCGATCCCATTGTTGAATCCGAGCTCATGCTTTATCCCGTAAAAATACTCGTGGACTTTGGCCCATAAAGCTGATGATTGAAGAGTACGATATATTACATGGATAACGAGAAATTTTCTGTAAGAAGGTAACCAGCAATTGCAGGAACGTAATTACAGTCAGAAGATTGTGTGTCTTCGATTTTAGTACAAACCGTTTGCAAGATTCGCGTCAAACTTTGCGTACGTGTTTTCTGGGACCAGGAAGGATGTACTGTCTCAATTTTATTCGATAATTTTGCTGGTTTCGAACCAAGATCGCACAGATGGGTTTCCATAAAGAATAAATCTAATCTTCACTTTAATCGGTAGCAGGCTATATTTCTTTTGAAGAATAAAAAACAGAAGAATAGTCGTGCGGAGTCGAAACAAGTAGCAAAAGAACGGAAATTAAATGAATGTTCTAATTTTGATCGTGGAATATTGTTTCCAAATCGAAATTTGGAGAATTTTGATAAAATACGCGTGAATTATCCAAAAATGTTTGAGGTTGTAAACAGCCAATCTTCCTCACGATCAATGAGATTTTTGAGCCGAGCTCATGAATTTTCCTGTACAGTAAGAATAGCTTGGGATTTTAGACCTTATTCTAAAGGGAATTTACGCATTGCACGACCGGCAACTTGAATTTAATCTACTTCTATATTCCCCGTTGAGAATCAACGGGCGCTTCAGCTAGTATTATTATAAAATTATGATAATATCACCTCATAGAACTTCACATTACATTATAATCTATAGGTGAGAACGTGATGTGAATTTATAAAAATATAAATACCAGCAGATAGTACCAAAATCTTCTCAAGGATCTCAATGATGAGTCTACGCAGAGAAATTTGACATACCCTTCAAATATTATTTCTTTCCGAAGTTCGTTCAGTTTCATAAGATATCTTGACGATACTCAACTATTTTTTAATCTATGCATAAACGATGAAGTGAATGAGACAAGGAGTAACTCATACAATCTCCAGGGAGAGGTGGGATGAAATAAATAAATAGTGATAGGTGCCTCAGCGAGAAAAACAGCTGGACAGGCTGGCTAAATGGCAGCTAAAACCACTGAATGCTCGGAGTTGGGAAATACGGACGAGGCATTTGAAGAGTGAAGCACCCAATTAAAAAAACTCCACCAGACAGACGATGATGATGACCAGTTACTAATTAAAGAAATAACTGGAAAGCATTCCCACGGGAAGAGGATCTTCGGTGATTTTCGCGAAACGTTGACCTTTGGCCTCACCATGGACGAAGACATTACGAAAGCAAACGAATATTTTTAATGTAACTGAATATTTTAGAGTTAACCAGTATATAATCAGAGATGTTCTTCATGAAAATTTAGTTATTATCTTCAGCACTCTATGAGACCGTAAACAATAGTGAGTGTATGATAAAAGAATTTTATAGCGTTATTTAAATGTTAAATGACAATGAAACAATGAAATAAAGTGTGGCAGAAACTGACTTCAACTCTATAAATATGATATTCTAAAATAAAATTACACATAAAACGAATCACAATATTTATACCTAAATATATAATAATGTATCCCATATATGCAATTTATTTTCATTTTTTGTTAACATTCTTCACTCATGCTGCAGTTTCTTTTTCAAAACATAAGGTTATACCTTAAAAATTCCAAACATTGAGGAAACGTAGAATTGAGCGATTGCAAACTCCCTTACCTTGAGCAACTGGAATCCTTTTTACACGAAACTTCTAAACACAAATCTCTATATAAACCATTTAAAAGTCGGAATTTATACGCCAAAGAGGTATAACATCATGTTTATCCTCTTACATCACTCCTAATTGGTTATTAGGTTAATTATAATTGAATGAATTGGCAAAAAGATTGATATAAATTATTCAGTATAATATTTTTTCCAATAATGTACGAATAAAATACGAGTATTGGTTTATCTAATACTTGTGAATCTAAGTTCGTTATATCGTTATATTATCTTGTTGTAATAATACATGATGATCTGTAATTATGGCTTCCAAATTATATACACACTTGCTCACAGAGATTGAGGTTAAATGAATGGATCCAATGCATCGAAAAACAACCTCTCGTTTCTAACCATTCAAGAGCACCCGTCTGAGAGGTCGAAATAGTATCTATTAGCTAGCCATGTAGTAAGTAGTTTGACGCATTTCCTGGATATATTCAGCCTGCGATCACCCACGGTAAGGAATGGCGAGGTCAAATGACATCGAATACAATGCGAGAAGATAATGCGGATTAATGGACTTAAATAGGAGGAGAAAGAAGATGGAAAGGGAAGGCGAGGGCATTGAATGGATTTGAGGACTCGAGTTAACCTTTAAAACCGTAAATCTTCCATGAATTCAATTTCGTACCAGAATTATAGAAATAATTTCGATCGTCCGAATCTTCAGTAATATTTTTCTATTCCTCTGATTTTCGGATATAGCCAAAATAAAGTGACTCATTCGCCATTTTGGTTCTTCTATTGTTTCGAAATATGAATTTTCCTGCGTTAAACACATCTGAAAAGGTGTTTACTCTAGTATGAAGCGATGTAGGAAGCAATAATCACTGTTATTAAGTAAGTGCATTGTATATAACTATTATTTGAATGTTATGAATTAAAATGCAAGCGAAAGCATTTGACATTTTAACATAAACTGGTTTGTGCAAGGACATGCAACCCCTCCTTCACCCTCAATCGAAAATTTCATCACTGGTCGGCCAAAGGCTAGATTTACGGTCACTCTTCCTTAACCTCATTAAATATGCAAAAATGTGAACGCAAAACTTCTCTTGTCCAGAGATTCAAATGCCTTGACAATTTCTTTGAACAAAATCCGCTTGTCCTGGGTTGGAAATAGTTTAACTGATTTCGTAAACTAATAGATATTCACTGATAATTATTAGAGGTTAAAAATCTTCGATAGCCGTCTTCGTCACCGGCGTCTCGCTCGTCTCATTCACCGGTGTTCGGAGAAAACAAGTATGGGAGATTTTTCAGCTCGAATTCTCTAACAGCCGTGTTCCAAATTTTCTTTCTTTACATTCCCTGATAAACCAATTAATTCATGCATAGGGTACTTTGCAACTTCATTCCAACAAATTGGTTTTGATGACAAAAAAATATACTTCAAATAGACCAGCATAATTTATTTTCGCTCTTCCGTCTTATAATTGAATGATCGTTAAAAAAATCCCAGAAAATTAAAAATTTTATTTTATTCCTTAAAATTGTAGATTATTATCAAATTGACAGAACCACCAATGTGCCACCATTGTGTACGTAGTATAAGTTTACCAAATTCTACAAAAACTCGCTCAAATTAAAAATTAAACTACAGACATAACAAAAAAGGTGTGACATTTAAGTTATGAGGTAACGAGAAAAAGATGTATTTTAATTCCACTCTCATCATGACTATCAAAAATCCCAAGAGGTCACTCTATGCTCTCGGAGAACATTCGTTTATTACTTCACCGTAACACCGAATCGGCAACAACTAGTACCGCCGAATTGAATGGAGAAGTGAACTATTCAATCGTAACGGAGATCCAACGTTGTTTATCCGGCTTTCTTTAGAGAATATTCGATAATATCACTCAGCTTCCGACTTATGATCACGTTATATTACATAACTCCCAGAAGATATAATTTAAAATTCATGCCCTTCCTTCTCTCCCTCCCTAGGGATAGCTGAATAATTCTTAATTCGAAAATATTTCCGTGATTTCAGAGCACATTTTACGCTTCCCGATCTCAAATATGCACCTTAAATATGGAGAATGACCGGGTAAAGTAAAAGCACGTGGAATTGTAGTATGCGGTAAAGAGGATCTCTGTCGTTCTCTGATAAGGCCAGCAAGTGAAAGGAAGGAAATGAACGGCGTTCAAGAAGCGAAGGAATTCGAAGGCCGCTTTACAGATTCCGACGAAAATGTCGATGGAAGGAATGTGCTGCAGCACGCTTCGGTAATGGAAATGCATCGCCTTGCGATGGAGTACCCAAAAAGAGAGAAAACAGAGAAGAGCGACACTAATTTTCTCACAACATATTCTTCCATTGGCTAAATTTTATTGAGAACGGGGATATAATAACCGCAGATGCCTTAAAGGAAGCTCTGTTGTGAAGATAAACCGCTAATTTTGCTACATATAACAGTAACTCCAAACAGAATAAAGGATAAAATTCAAATTTCAAACGCTTTTAGTATCAGATATACCTCCTTTGCAGACTAAGAAATACTTGAACAAGAAAAGGATAAGATTTTCAGACAAAATTAAGAAATTTTTAGAACTGTGAAAAATGTTTACTTCGCCCCTTTGCTTCAAGAAAGACATCTGACCCTCAAATCAGTTCCAAAACGGAAATTCATCATCTAATACCATATTAGTCAGAACACCTCATTAGAAGAGGAAATAACGCTTAAAAACATTGTATTAAGTATATGATTATAGTTTATTATGTTATATTCGTAACTATCCTCATCCTTTAAGCACAAATTATAGTATATCGGAAATTACAAGGAAAACGATTTTCATTTACTTTCGACACAATTTATATCTATTCTTATATAACAATGGATCTAAATGATGGAATTATAATTCCAGCCATTCCATTTATAATTATTCAAGAAACATTCTTCATGCTTCAATAAGACCAACTAGGAGCCAGAACCACAGAAGCTGTGAAGACAATAGCAGAAAAAGCGAAAGCCCCACCAGGCATGAATAATTAAGAAACAGTTTTTTTTATTAAACGTATTGCTCAGGAGGAGGATAGCGGCTACTCAGGAGTTGATAGATGCGGCAGCAGAAAACATGTCATTTCTTTTCTTTTGTCACAAATATCATGTTAAGCTTTTTTCGCCGGAAATAATCAAGCCTCGTCACAATTGTAAATGTTTTGGTTAGGTCATTGATGTAATCGTACAACACTCCCTTTGTAAAAAGAAAAGTTGTGGAGCTCAGCAGAAGGGACGTAATAAAGTTTGGGGGGCACGGCTCCCAAATGTTTCGGGCTTCTTCTCAGCTCCTAGATCCACCAATACGATTCGACCGCACACGACTTAAATATTCATCTTAGTATGCTCGCTTTCATAAAAATGCTTCTTCCTTCCTTCCAGTCCACTTCGCTTAATATTTATGGAGAAGCGTTTTATTTTGGTCCATTACCCAAATGCCTTTTGCCTTAGCCAAAGAACTTCCTCAGAAATAAATTCCAGGAACAATTAGTTACAATGATATAACGACGTGAAAGTATGAGTGATCAAATTACTTTACGAAGAGCTTACTGTAGACTTAGAACATTTTTGTAACGTTTTTAGAACACCCCTACTTAAAAAGAATCTTCCGCTAACCTTATCAGACATTTAATTTTCATTTTAGTCTCAAACCTATAAAATTCTTTACAAATTACATCAAATCACAAGCACATCGAATAGGATGCTTTCGTCACCGAGTCATCCATAAACAAGAACGAAAAATAGCATTGCCGAAATTCCCTTTTTGGATTCCAATTCCATACCATTTTTTATTGTAGAGATATGTCTTTTAAAATGTATGGATTAATCTAATTAACGCAGAAGGATTTCCGAAAAAGAGATTTTATATATCCATCATCTTCAAGTACGTGCATATAAAAAAATTTAAGCTTTAAATATGGCGTGCATTATTGGAAATTCACTGGTGATTGTTTCGCGCATAAGCAAGTATGTTCGGTTTGGCATTGAGTAGACACACCCAGAGAACCTTAAGATTAAGTCCTCGGCCATATCCCAAGGACAAATAGTATAATATCACCATAACGACCACAAAATGAATTCTAGAGTACGCATGGCCTCCGGGTTGAGTTGTCATTCAGTTGAATGAACCGCTTCTCATTCCGGAGCACTTTTCTGCATTCTAATCTTCGGCTGGCGTCCTTTGAAAGCAAGACCGCAACAGGAAACATTGCAGTATGTAATCAAGCGATATATCAAAATACAAATAATTTTCTTTTTAACTGCACTGATTAAATTCTTATGCGATAGCTAGCCCTTTAAATGTATTACTGGAACACGAGATATGATGGACAGTTTGTACTATAACGTTTTCGGAAAGTAGTGGTATGAACCACGGTAAACGTGGTCATGTTGGTGAATGGTCGTAAGAACTCCTGGAGACCTGCAGTATAAGTTATGTAGAAATAGCCTCATGATGTTGAATTTCAGGACATTCAATAAGAATTAAATAAAAAAAATTACAAATATTCATGAAAATACCTGGTTCAAATGTAATTTAAAATTATTACTTCTGAATTAACCCCTGCATCTGACATATTTCTAAATTTAACCATTCTTTCCCTCATCTTTTGAAAAATCATGAATTTAATATATTACAAAATAAATATGAAGTTTAATTCAATTCATAAAAGTTACATTGCACCTGCCTCTAATTATAAGTAATATCTATCGCCAACAAAAATGTTGTCAAATGTTTTGTCAATATACTGGTGTTAAAAAGGAAACGATAATTACCTTAGCTTGAAGATCCAGAGCTAGTTGACCAACATACAAATTTCTTCCTTGTGTTTCACATGGTTTTCTTTTGTTACTCAGGTAGGTGAATGCAGGACTTCTGCGTGTACTCAGCTTCACTCTAAACCTGGTTACAAAAAGTCTATAATTAAGGCATATTTTTTCTGAGTTAAAATAGTATAGGTTTTACTCCATAGAAATTATTTTTTCCCTATACTTTCACTTGAGATGTAGCTAGAAAACAAGCAGTCACTTTAAATTACTGATAGATGAGATTTACTGCCATAGTAGACATCAGAGTTTACTTGCATACTTTATTGTCAGACTGTGGTAGACACTGACAACTTTCTCGATGCAAAGGATGAGTGATCATAATTACCGTGTTTTGGCACATCACCTATGTCCGTTATGGCCCTTGTGACAATAGTTCACTTCAAAATTAGATGACAGCAATAATGCTAGAGATGTTCAGTACCAACAGTAATGACATCTTACACAAAATGTAGAAAATTTGGATATATTAGAATTAAGCCTTGGAAGCAAAGCAATTGAAATGTTAAATCTGCCCTAAAGACTAGTGAGCAGTTTATTTGCTGATATTTTTGATGGTTTGAGGCCTCAGGATGATTCAGCCTTCAAAATTAAAATGCAATAATCTGCAGTTGGAGCATAATTCTGGTTACATTACCATAATGATAGGCCCAATTAACATGCAAACCCCTATGTATGTAACAAATTGGAGATGAATATTGTAATAAGAACCAAATGTAGAAACTTCAGAATAAGAAAAGAAAGAGAACTATTCAGAAATAAATAAATCATAGAGAGAGTGCAGAATTATAGGTCATGATTAATTTTTAAATGAATTTCAGGGTTACAGCCTAGTTCATGTAGTATATACTTTTCATGTACCATATATTTTGGCATATAACCTAAGGTCTAAATTTTTGTCAAAGATTTATTGTTTTAGCATATATCTTATATGCTATATGTCCTATATGATGACCTTTAAACTATCAGCAGTCTATGCATTTAGTTTAGATCAGTGTTCATCATCTGGATAGTTATACTGTAAACCATTTACAAAATTGGGCCCTATTTGTAATTTTACGAATGAACAAATTTTATTTTCTTGCATCTGGCAATCCATTAACTGTATCTCTACTATCAGATGACCCTTGATTTTAGGGGCCTATTTTTATGATTCAACTATCGTCTTATCTGCAGAAATAAACGATATTTCAATTTCTTAATTCTCTCTTGGAAAAAAGTGGCTTACAGCTGCTTCGAATATCAGCATGAGTGCAATCTAATTTAACTTCATGAGTCTCATTTCATTAGAAAACCTTAAACATTTGAAATCATTAATGCCTACAAACTAATTGTGCTATGATTCCCCATCAAAGTATCTTCTGTAGAACCTCACACATTATCCCAAAATTTCTACTGTTACTGTAATTGAACTTGAAAAAATTTAAGCATCACCTCCCCACTTCCTCACTGAACTCATTCATGGCCTGACATCTCAATTCCCTCCAAAGTGAAAATTGGGGTTTAAAAACTGCTAGAAATCATTGGGACCCAACTAATGCAGAGAGCTAAATCAACAGCACAATTAGATATTTTGATAAATCTATCTGAATCTGACCTGGAGACATTAAATGGGCAGATGAGTTGTAAAAGATTTTCTTCAAATATCTCTTAACAAAAAAAAGTTGTTATCTAAGAAATTATAATTATTTTAATCCACAGACCAAGCCGTTATACCTTGACAATTCCTGATTTTCCTTGGTAGCTGACCTACTTTATTCATCATTTACAATTTTACTTGATTTATAGGACATTAATTGCTCTAAATGGTAGCTCACCTTATTGACAATATATTCATAATGTCAGGATATATTTATGTTTGCAATTTAATCTTCTAAGTAAAATATATATCTCTTACTTTCTTGCTTAAACTTATACATCACAATGATTTATGAAAGACAGGAATATTTTGTTGCAATTACTTCCAAATACAATTATGAATTAGAGGTTTGAAATCTCCAAAAGCCGTCTTTTTTGGCCCTTCGAGTCTTACTTCCTGGTAGTACAAGAAGTAAGACTCTGAGTGCCGACAAAGACGGCTTTTAGAGATTTCAAACCTCTAATTTATTAATAGCCGTGTTCCAAATTTTCTTTCTTTACAAAAATTATGAATGTCGCTATACAATGTTCTGGATACTTCAAGGGAGACACTGTACTGCACATAATACACAGTGAAGTTTAAAAGTCAAAAGAATAAGTGAAAATTGATTAAAAATTCAATGTTCCCCTTGATATCACAATACCATAATACATAAGGATTAGTGAGGCATGGAGACAGACAGATATAAATCTGTTGCATGAATAATTGAAATTCAACAGATTCCTTAGAATCCAAGAGTTATACTTGTAGAGCCCACAATTAACTGGCTGACATAATCTCTGGATATGTTTGTAAATATAAATTTAGAAATTAATTATTTAGTAATTAAATAATAGTATAATTATTAAATGATACCTATATAATTTTTCAATTGATTGATAAATATAGGATCTATAAAAAAATATTTATGCCAAAATTAAATTTAAACTGTAGTTGAATACCAGAGAAGAATAGGAAAATGTGCCTGAGGGCAATAGAAACAATGGCACAAATTAGAGATGTGCAGAACTAGGAAGATAAATATTCATAAAACTCCTCCTAAAGAGGAAATGATTACTATTCTGAGGTTATTTTAAGAAAGAAATTAGTATTGCAAATTCCAGTTAAATTGGTGACAGTACATTACACATTACAATAAATGAGAAATGCGCCCTATTAATATTTGCACTATTAGACATTTTTAGTTGGCAGAAAATACGAGTAATTAGTTCATACATATGTAATATGAAATAGATGATGGGATCTTGAATGAAAAATACCCTAAATTAATTAAGGATGAAAGATAAGAAGACTTGATATGATTATTTAACAGAGAGTGTAAGAATATAATCCCTATTTGTTCCTTATGAGAGGAGAGGGTGTGGATATTTAGTAGTTTCAATATCTTTTCATATTCTCCACTTTCCCTTTCAATTTCAAACTTAAAAGCCACCAATCTAAGAAATTTATTTTGAATCCTCTCAAGGCCTAAGTCATACTTAAGATGATAAGGAAACCAAACTATCAAGCAATATTCAAGAATTGGTCTAACTAGGATGATATATAGAAGTCTATAACAAGAAATATTGTTAAAGTCTATGAAATTATGGCATTTGAAGCCAAGAGTTTTATAGGCTTTTGTAATTGTGGCATCAATGTGTCTATTGAAGGACAAGTCAGAGACAAAGGCATATCGCCCACTGAAGAAATGGATTTCATGAAACCAATTTCGTGAAACGTGAAACATTGGTTTCAAGAAACCATTTACTTCAAATACTGAGAAGTTCGCCCACTGCGTTTCTAAACCGTTTGGTTGTGCAACTGGCATTTCTAGAAACACATCGGCATGGTTTCATGTAGCTCATTTCATGAAACGTGTCTATCACAGCGTGTGTTCGAGACACCGCAGACTGGCAGAAGCGAAACTCGACTTTTCCGCTTTTCCACCTCTTTAATTAACGTTTCAATTGAATTATCTGATATAAAAGAAGCTTAACAGATTTTAAAAATCACATGTGCCAATGCTCGGAGCAATATAAAAGTGTCGCTGATAGAATGGTCGGCATAACTGCAATGTTACCTGTCTCGGATTAGAGGATGGATCCAGTGCTTTCGTTTCCTTTTTCTGTTTTTTAACCACCACCTAAGCATAAAAACATCTTCGTCGCTTGATTGCATTATTGAAACTGAAATAATTGGTTTCATCAGTGGGCTCATACATAAGAAATTGGTTTCATGAAGCTAAGTAGTTTCTTCAGCGGGCGACCTGCCAAAGAAAACACTCAAATCAAGTTTCTGGTTCATTCAAACATGACTTTGTCCAGAATAGTCAATCAGTACAGGCGACTTGGATTTGCAAAAGGTGACAACATTACATTTACTAACATTTAAAAGTATAGCATTTTTTTGCACCATTCAGAAATATCTGTCAGAAATTTTTGCAGTTCAGAAGCACCTGCATACAAATCAATTGTCTGAAATATCTTAATTTTGTCTGCATACATGAGATAATTAATTGGTTTAATTATGGTTCCTATATCATTTATGAAAATTAAGAATAGAATAGGTCCCAGATGGGATCCCTGAGAGACTCCAGATGTGCCTTCAATGGGAAAAGAAGTGAGACCTTTGATTTTCACCATTAGTTTCTGTTAGCCAAGAAACTGCTGAACCATAATAATAGATTCCCACCTATACCATAAGCTCCAAGCTTTGCTAAAAGCATGTAATGGTACACCTTATCAAATGCCTAAGTAAAATAATCACATAAAATAGTGTCTACTTGATGATGATCATGTTATGAGGCAGTGACAAAGTGCTGAAAATATAGTAGATTGTTGAACTGTTGTTGTTGTTTGTTGAACCCATGTTGTTCATCATCTATAACATTTTCAACAAGTGAGGTAAGTCACTAAAATCTGTCACTAAAATTTCAAGTACCTTTGCTTAAACAGATTGGATAACAATGGGTCTGTAGTTTTTCACATCATTTTTGTTGCCACAGGAAAAATGTCATAGTCAAAGGATTTATAAAATAATATAAAGGGGAATGACTAAGGCCTCACAGCAGTTTTTGATAAGTAATGGAGGTAAATTGTCAGGGCCAGGTACTTTTGATACATCAAGATTCCTCAGTATTTTTTTGAATTTCATCAACAGTGACATTCACTGTTGAAATATTAATACTGTGACTAAAATTAAAATTAGGAAGAGAATTATTTTCCACATATGAGAAGACTCCAGAAAAATACTTTTCAAATAGATTAGCGATATCTTTATGTATAATATGTATATAAATATAGATAGATAGACGATATTCCTGGTCACATTGTAAAGCTCGCCTATGATTTCATCAGGGAACCCTTACTCTATCTCATTAATCAGTCCTTGCTTTTAGGAGTTTTTCCTTCATCTTTAAAACACTCAAAAGTTATCCCTCTGTATAAAAATAAAGGATCTAGATTGGATATTAATAACTATCGCCCTATTGCTATACAGAGTCACTTTTCAAAAATATTTGAAAAGATCTACTACTCACGCTTAGTCTCCTTTCTACAGTCTAACAATATTCTATCAGTTTTCCAACATGGCTTCATTAAAAATAAATGTACTACCTCAGCTATTCACGATGCAGTCGATTTTATATTTTCTTCTCTTGATAATGGCAAAAAAACTCTAGGACTTCTATTTGACTTCACTAAGGCTTTTGATTATGTCAATCATCATCTTCTTCTCTCTAAAGCTTTCCATCAAGGCATTAGAGGCGCTTCTTATAACTGGCTGAAATCTTTTCTGCTACATCGCACACAAAGTGTTTCTTTACTCTCTAATTGTACTAAATACAATTCTAATGCCAAAACTATTAATATTGGAGTTCCTCAGGGTTCCGTATTAGGACCACTATTATTTCTACTTTACATTAATGATTTACCTAATAAATTTAATGGACTCACTGGTGTACAGCCCATTCTTTTTGCAGATGACTCTCACATAATCATTTCTGCCGATTCCCAGCTTGATCTTTCAATTACTAGTGATCATATTTGTTATATAATGAATTCGTGGTGTAAAGAGAATTTCATTCATTTAAATTCTGATAAAACTCAGGCCCTTCAATATGCTCTTAGGAATTCTACGCTCATCAACCCTAACCTTTCAGTGAACAATAGTCCTATTAAAACTGTTTCTCAAGCTAAATATCTTGGTGTAATTCTGGATAGTAAATTATCATGGGGGCCTCATATTACTTACTTGCTTTCCAAATTAAACTCCCTTTGTTTTTTAGTAAGATCTCTTCGCTGCTCCGTCAATATCGACGTTTTACTGCAGTTGTATCACGGATCTTTTCAGTCCCACTTACTGTATGGATTATTATTTTGGGGCAATGCTACCAACAGCCATAAGGTTTTTGTTTTACAAAAACGTTGCGTCAGGATTATTGCAGGAGCACATCCCTGTGCTCCTTCCCTACCAATTTTTAAAGCTTTTCAAATTCTTCCTCTTCCTTGCCTTTATATTTTCTCAGTTGTTTCTTTTATCCACTCTAACATTTCTCTGTTCCCTACTAATTCCGTTCTTCACAACCATTTTACTAGATCCAGCACTCATCTTCATCTTGCATATCACAGAACAAAAATCTCTTTTTGCGGTCCCAAGTCCATTGGTTTCCGTCTCTATAACAAATTGCCCATAATTTGTAAAAATTCTACTTCCTTATCTATGTTTAAATCAAGGGTTAGAAGTTTTCTTCTTAATAAAATGTATTATAATTTTTATGACTTTTTGAATGATGTTATTTAGTCTTGAGATTCATATTGTTGATAACTGCTGTGCATGCAATGCCTTTGATTTTCCTTTTGTACTCCTTTTTTTTGTATTTTAAATTGTACTTGACTTGTTCTATATCATTTATATGATCTTTGAATGAAATAAAATTGAATTGAATTGAATAGATATATGATATCAGAAAACTTTTGGTAACCAATGGAATTCCCAGAGGCCTTATAAACTTTGAGTAGGATTTTCTTTTGAGAAATGAATTGTTTTAAGGTGAAAGTAAATCATGTGAGTTAAAATTACAATTGATAGCCAAATATCTACTTATTCATAAAGAGTTTGCAAGTAAAGCATACAGTATTAATTAAAGGCACATATGATCAATATCATACAAATTTCATTTCTTCACATTTCCAATTCTAACTTTCATTTCTGAAATAATGGCATTAAAAAGCCAATTAAATTAAATTGTAATTAAGAATTGAAATAAATAAGGATCATGAAAACTGGCAGCCAATGGGCCAGATGCAGTTCCTTCCATGATGCCCACCATATAAAGGAAAATGTCTCATTCAAAATAAAACACATGGGAATCACCTCTTCAATTTGAAACTTCTCATTTCTGTTCATACTATTTGAGTAATTAAACACCAAAAAATAAATAAAAATTGCCATATGATTTCTGTGCTATTTTGGAAGAGCATACTTAACCAAACAATTATTTTTGTGCAAGAAAAATTAATGGAAGAACTCACAGATCAAAAATAACAGATGAAAATCTTTACCACTATGAAATATTTTCACAATTATCATTTCCGAATTTGAGAAGCTAGCTAGACAAAAACAGTGGACAGTTTCTGGCAATTAGTAATGAAAGGGCAGCAATAATTATATTTAGTTGAATGTAACATAAACTAAAATATTTTTGTTGTTAATCAAATCATATCTACAATAATATTCACATCTAGTATAATTTTGGTATATTTACTTAACTTAATTTATTTTCTTCATCTAAATTATAATTTCTCAATATAGAGATAAAAAATTATTTAATACTTACTTTTCTTAAAATATAGAAAAATTAGTGAAAGAGAACTGATAATCAGAAAAGTTAATATCATCACTACTTGTGGCAAAGTCAGCACGAATAGTGAATGATAGAAAATGGGCTGGGACAGCATGCTTGCAGCATTGCAATGAGTTTTACATCCTCTCAAATGATCTAAATGAGCATTTTGAACATCTTCAAAAAACCATTAATAACCCGAATTGAACAAAACTAAATAGTAAATATATTTCTTTTTTCTTAATTTTCAACCCTTCTCTTTTACTTTGCAATACTTTTTTTTATGGTATTTAACTTCTCCTGGGATGACAGTATTCAACCTACCTACTGCTATCCAAAAACATATTCTTATTCTTATATATAATGCTGCTATTATATCAAAGCAGGAATACATTCCAAATAAACCAAAAACAGGAAAAGTAGGTTTCATTGCCTTTCAGAAAATGCCTTCAAAGGGTACCATATAAAATATTGCAATCTAAGAAAACATTTGAGGGCAATATGATTATTTTGTGGCAAACTTGCAATTTCTGCATATATATAAAGCATGCCTATAACCTGTTGATAAAGGAAATTTCATAATGAGAGGAGTTAGGAAGTTTTCATTTTTTGCCATTGTGAATATGAAATGTTTAGCATATTGTCTAAAATACTCTGAGTATATACATATGAAATTAAATCATACTTTAATGTTACTATATAATTTAATGAGTTCCAATGAAATAAGAAAGATTTAAAACTTTCATAAGATAACAAGATAAATAAAATTACCATCTTTTGATAGGTGTTTCTTTTTCAGAAGAGTAATATTTGATTGAAGAAATAAGTATCTAGAATTGGAAAGGAGTTCTATTAATATTTTCAGCTTATATGACTAGGGATTTGTTTCAAATGTATAGACGTTCTCCAATTTTGCATTTTAAAGAAAAAAATGTTTATTTAAATATTCATAGTGTATAGCAAAGGAATAATGATTTTATGGAGTAATCAACAAAAATTAAATGAAAATTTGTCAATCAGCTTTGTAGGATAGTTGGAGATTGTAAATAAGGTTCACTGAAACAGAAACTATCTCTCACTTCTATAATTTGAGAGATCGCGGCGAACGCCGTCTTCATTCGCCGTTTGGGAGACAACTGAAGCACTAATAGAAAATCAGCGTCGCGTAGAAGGAGTACACATGTTGTTTGACGTGTTTTTTGTACAGCCATTGTAGGATTAAAGAACTAATAGTATAACTCGAAATAATACCTAGTAGTCAACTATGGACATCGTTATTGATACAGTGGGCGAAAAAGAATTAATTAACGAATCAAGTACTGCAGAAGAGGAGAGCAGTGAAAGCGAATCAGAGAGCGAGAGTGATTGTGGTGATGATTTTATTTATACCTTATTTATGTTTTGACTTTCAATCGAAGTTGCACTGTTATTAACTCATTTAATTGTTACAGAAGTTCCAGATGATTTTTCTATATCTTACAAAACATCTTATGATGATGTTCCTAAGAGGTTAGTATCAGCCATTTGAAGTTTAAAATATTTCGGCATTATATCTTGACTTATCACTTCATTGGCATAATATTAGGAAGAAATCCAAAGATGATATCATCAATTTCGATGATACCTACGTGAACATAAATGTTGGTGGTGCTCGCAGTACTGATCCTGCAGAAATGGAGAAGAGACATAAGAAAATTATTGATGGCATTCTTAAGAAAAGCGTTATTCACCCTGGGATTGAAAAATTGGAGGTTCTCCCTAAGTATGAAGTCTCAAAATATAAATTACAGAAATTAAGACGGGTATGTATAGAAAGTTGATTGGCAGCTCTTGATGTTCTTAGAAAGGTCAATGAATTTAATTCCCATAAATACCTTATCAAATTATATTATTTGGCGACAATTTCATGAAGTAGTTCTCGAGAATAATGTATTTCATCTTTGCAGGAAGAACGGGGGAAGAGCAAAGGAAAGGATTGGTATAATTTGCCTGCCACTGAAATGACTGAAGAGATGAAAAATGATCTTGAAGTATTGCGGATGCGCTCTGTGTTAGATCCGAAGCAATTCTACAAGAAAAATGACCTTAAAGTTTTACCTAAATACTTCCAAGTCAGTATAATTTTTTGTTAATTTTCATTTGATTTCGTTTGATGAATCGTATAATCATAGCCTTAATTTGCCCAGCTGAAATTACAGAGTAATTTATAGAATACCTCAAGTATGGTATAAAAGAAAACGAGTTAAACAAAGAGAGGACAAAACATTCAGTTAGTAAAGAATTCACCTACTTCGAAAGGCATTTATCTAACAGTAAAATATACACTGCATTCTTGAAGGCATTGAGAAACGTTACATTCTTTGAAAATGCTGGTAGGGCATTATAAAATTTTATACCTCTTACTTTAAGCCCAAAGGAAAAAATATTTAAGTTTTGCTGAGGGTTATGTAGATCATTGATGCCTCTAGTGAAATGGTGATGGTGATCCATATTTTTTTTTTAAAGAAATATTTTGCCTAGTGAAAAGAACAGTATTTAGAACAAAAGCCGAGGGGACTGTTAAAATTCTCAATTTTTTAAAGAGTTTTACAGTTAAAGATTGGACTCATTAGTCATAGTCCTTGCAATTTTTTTCTGAGTTTGAAAAATATTATGATTTGGAAGGAAGAACCCCGAAAGACTATTCCAAAAGAATCATGGGAAAAGAAATGAGTAAAATAGACCTTTTTTAAGACATAAATACTAAGAGAATGTTTTAGAACAGATAGCACATTAATACAGAATTAAGCTTTTCACACAAGAAATCAGTCTGCGTTGACCACTTTAGCTGAGAATCAAGGTATAAACTAATTATAAACTTAATTACATTGGTTGTCAGATCCAGTTCACTACTTGGGTTAATAACATGCATTTTCCTTGAAGAGAAGAGGAGAAAGGAAAGCATTGTCCGAATTTTATATATGAAGTTTGTACTTGTAGACCTTATCATTTTTTTATGATATTCTCATATTAAAATTGTATGCGTTACTAGTGAATGTTTGGTTTTCCTCCACTACTTACCTTATAAATGGTGGTTTAATCGTTTCGGTACTCAATGTATTTTCATTTTGGTATATTATTCTGTAGATTGATCATACTAATAGCTTTTTGTTTAATTGGTGCTATCAGTAATATTTAGAAAAATTCATTTTTCATTAACAGTCGTTATTTCTTGCTCATTTTGAATAAATACTTACCTGCGAGGTAGTATTTTCCATACTATTAGCTTCTCAGATCTTTTACACAATACCTATATCAAAGACGGTAGTGGTTGTTCATGCAGCTCTTATTGTTATTGAATAAAAAATTTGCTCGACCTTGAATTCCATTTGCACACTCACATTGAATTATGATTTATTTAGGGTTATAAATTATTTCTAACCTGCAAATACCTGACTAGGCTAGGAATAATAATTTTAACCAATGAATTACACATTCCAATAATTTATAACAATTCTTTGTTTTAATATGGCAACTATAATATGAAAAGGATTGGATTCTAATAAAAAATCTATTTTCAAGGTGGGTCGTATTGTGGAAACTCCAGCTGAATTTTACAACAGCCGAGTGCCAAAGAAGGAAAGAAAGAAAACTATTGTGGAAGAACTTCTGGCTGATGCTGAGTTTAAAAGGTATCTTTCTAAGTCTTTGTGTACCTACTTCATCATTATCTTTCATATGCCAACGGTGAATCTTTTTCCTCCATCTTTTATTCTGTAAATCATTAATCTCTCCGAATTGTAGCTTTTAGATGGGGAAATAAAGTCTTAAATTGTTCTAATCAATGTATTTTCTACTATATGTAGTTTCTCATTCACTTCAATATTTTTCAGGTACAACAAGAGAAAGTACAAAGAGATAATAGATGAGAAAAAGAAGAAAGGGCATTCTAGGGCACATAGACATGCAAAGAAATTGAAAAAGAAAAATAAGTGAATTTTTAGTTTTAATTCTGCAATATTACTTATATTTTTAAGTGCATTTGTAAATAAATTCTTCTGAAATTTTTCATCTGGAATAATTTCCTTATGTCATGATACGTGAAGTATATCCTATTCAAATAAAAAAATAAGTCCATTGTGTGGCATCTTAAGTTTAGGATACTGTCTAGCCAAGGGACTGTCATTGTGGGTAGTAAATTGAATACTATGCCATCTTTTCTGCTTTTCTGGAAGTTCCCACTACCCAATCATTAAGTAGCTCCCCACCTTTTTGGTCAATATCATAGTCCCCAACATAAATGTAACCCCAGAATGCTTAAGGCAATATGTGAAACATGTTACCTTCTTGGCTATCCAAGGTAATTCAATTCAAGTAAGTTATGATAATGAGAAAGCTCTTGTTTTGTTGGAGCTGAAAAAAATAACATGGTGATGATGTTAGTTGCTCTTACTTCCTTGCTTCAGATGTAGTTGTGAATTGTTGACATCCTGTCACATTTAAGCAGATTAGAGTGGAAGGGATGGATCTACTCCAACACTGACATTGTAGTTACAATTTGGTTAAAAGAATCACTATTTATACTATCTGATTATATCTTCTCTCCTCTCTTTCTCCCATCTTCACCTAGAGTAACAAACAATCTGAGTAAGTCATTACTTGGGTCTGAAATACTGACTTTTAATTTCCTAATTACCTTCCCTTATTTTTTAGTATGTAGTATTTTTGGGAGTAATATAATGTAATCAGATACAAAATTAAAATTAAATACAATTTTTTTCAAACGAGTTTTTGGATCAATTACAAAGTTATTAAACATACTAAATATACATTTGCATATATGTATATATTTCCATTACATAATTGTCTGTTGTGTTTTTGTTTATTACTTTAACTGATGATGATATGTTGTCTAAACTAGAGGTTAAAAAATCTATTTTTGTTTAATTAGTAACACTGAATAATTTATCAAGATATACATAGTAAAGAATGTGAAGCCTAAATGAATCAAAGAAATCATTAATGATAATAGCTAGGTTATAAAAAATTGACTGATAATTTTGGCCAGAATGGAATGTGACTTGAGACAAACTAAAGTATGTTTACCTCAAGTTTTACCAAACAAAATATTATTTCTGGTTATAGCTTAACTGGTGGCCTAAGTTGTGTTTTTTGTGAACTGAAATGAAACTATTAGGGAAATGCCTACAGAGATAATTTCAGTCACTCCAAAAGGCATAAATATTCTGCATCAGCTACCTCTCAGTAGTTCAAAAAAATGCTAGAACTGATATAAAACCATCTGTCTGCTCATGTGTATCAGATAATCTAAATTCAAATAGCTCAATTCCAGTAAAAAATGTTTTTAAAAACTTGGTAAACCTAGGTAAAATATTTTCAATTTTATTTCATGTTTGATGAATTGTATCAACTAAGTTATTTTCCAAAATGTCTTAAATTTGTGTTTTTATGGCCAGTTTCCAGTCAGCCAGTCTCAGATATTTACACTTGAAAATAATTGTCTTATTAATTGTAGCCTAAATTAGATTCTAATACCTGTTGCTCATCTTCTGTCAATATTTAGAGGTAGAATTATTGATTACATCTAAATCACCTTCTGATCCTACCCCTTGGGAAGAATTTGACTGGTAATCTTAAAATAAGGAGAGCATTATTTAATAAATATCATCCAAAGAAGCGTCATTTTACTAAAATAAATCGCTTTTATAAAACCAAAGGAAAAATAATTTGACATAATTAAATTATAAGACAATTATTTCAAATAGCATTTAGATAAGAGAGAAGGGGATACAGTAATAAGTTTTGCTTGTTAGCTTATGCCTTTTACACCTTAAGATTTCAATTTTCATCACATTTGTAATATGTTTATGCAATGGTGATTCCGAAATCCATTGTAAGCTGAAATTTAGTACTTGATGGACTTCCCAAACGCAAAACATACTCCATTTCTGCCATTAAACTACCACATTTCTCTAAAAAGTTTAGAATCTGCAGTACCTAACTTATTTAGGTCAATTTGTGTTTTACTTTCACATGTGATGCACACCGATCTGTTAAATAATAGCCAATTCTAGAAAAAGTCATGGAATAAAATCCTCATTACACAAAATGTTTATTGGCAAGGATACTGGCAAGTGACATTATCATTGTAGTCCCAATGAATACAAATGAAACATTATTTTAACCTTCAGAATCCAAGTCCATCAAACGGGTTCTTATAACCAATTGACAGTTTCCTCCATTTTTTAAGTGGCATCGTATAAATCAGGCAGGTTTCCTTACAAATAAACCTAAATAGGTATCAAAAATGTCTATAAGAACTTTTACAAGTGTGCAAAATATGAAACTTCAAATCATCCAAAGTAACCTACTTAAACAGTGAAAATTGTATTGAAACAGAGAGAGAGAAATACTTTGAATCCAATGAAAAAGATCCCAAATGCTCAGACCTAAAACTTCATAGTCAATATAAATATATTCTTTCTATATTTGTTTAAAATTGTGTTACATAATTTCCATTCCCTTTACATGATGGTAAAGGTAGAGTACCATTATTTCATCCCTTTACATGATATTACAGCTCCCCACTATAAAGTCGAATGGCATAGTCGCAGCTGCATAAGATTGAGGGGTTTTAAAATACAGGGCTTGGCAACACCGCATGGCCAAGAGATAAGGTTGGCTCTTATTGTGAGGTTTCAGGGAATGCTATACCGGCGATTTCTGGAACTTTTTCATTAAATAGTAAGTATAAATTTAATTATTGTTAAATTAAAGTATAAATTACGTTAAATAAGTCAGAATTTAAAAAAGTTAGAAAGGTTCATTTAGTAGGAAACCCTCATTTTCAAAACCTCGTTCGTCGTAGTTAAAAGATTTCGTCTTATTTAAAAATGCATGAGGATTGTGAATTTGCTCAAACAATATTTCCATAAATAAGCTATTGTAGTAAAATAATATGATTATCTGAAGAAAATCATAATCATGCAACTCTTTGAATTTTTATTTTTCCCTCACATTTGTGTCTGTAACCACAAGAATCGAACACTAAAACTACCTGGGTGTCATAATCTGCCAAAGGTCTAACCTAAAATAATCGTATTTACCTTATAAGTCATATGCTCTTTAGCCCGGGCATTGGATAAGGTTTTAAGTCTCCAGTGGATACGGTCATACAGTAGTACTCCTAGCTTCAGCATAACCTCCGGAATTTTATTGCAGTAAACAGTTAATATTCAAGGGAGCTAGAAATTATATGAAGGTGGAAAATGTTGGGTCTCCTCTTAAAGAATAAAGAGGAATCTGTTTCTACCTTACAGCCAATGCCCTTTTTGAAACATATTACCTTACTATTTAAGGAAAAAGTTCCAGAAATCGCCGTTGTAGCATTCCTTGGGACCTCACGATAAGAGCCAATCTTATCTCTCAGCCATACGGTGTTGCCAAGCCCTGTATTTCAAAGCCCCTCAATCTTATGCAGAAACGGCTATGCCATTTGATTTTTTTGTGGGTAGCTGTACTCAGGGAATTAACCTCCTCCAGGGAATTATACCTCAAGTTCTTGCAATTAGTAGTAGTTTTGTTATAAGTGCTTCGACTGCTTAGATTATTTAGTACTTAGGCTCCCACTGGGAATCAAACCCGGGACTGCTTTCACCAAAGGCAAACGTGTTGTCCACATGACTATCCGGGAGCCTGTTCTTGCTATTGCTACTTTTGCATGAAAAATGCAATAAATTTTTTGTGTCAATAACTTTGTTCTTGGTGGCATAACATATTTGAATTGCTGAGTACTTCTTACTCCTATCTCAGTGCTCAATCCACTAAAAGGCCATCATGCTTTAATATGATGGAGTCAATAATTCAATTTCTAGATCAGAACTTAGAACAGAAATTTAATCTACTAAGCTTTTGACTGAAAAGAAATTTATCTATATAACTACAGTAAACAAGGATAATGACAAATAAAAAACAAATATACGCTAAAAGCAAAGCAAAATCAACCACAAAGCCCAAATGGCAAGACATGATGATACCCACAACCTGAAATATAGAAGAAACTGAGTTGTTATCGCTGATGGAATATTGAATGCTTTCAATGAAGCTATAACTCCGACATTTGGATCTTCTGGATAAGGAGAATCCAGATAAATAGTCCAATTGTGTACATACATACATTTTTCAGACAAAAACAAATTTAAATTACCAGAAGTTCATCTTATTTCAGTCATTCCTCTGTAAACGCTCTTGGTAGTCTTCAGGAATACATCAAACACAATTTAAAATAATTGAAGAATTTCAAACATTATTTGTAACTCAAACAGGGTAATCAGTAAAATAGATAGAATTGGTTGGTGAGCAATATTTCATTTTTTGGTCTCTGAAAATATTATTGAGCCAGAAGAGAAAATAATGGTGAACTCTAATTTGAATGTTAAACATACCGGTCTTCATGTGCTGATTTTTATCCATTTTTATTTCAACACATCATACCTATTAAGAATGCCAACAATTCCTTTAATATTCTGGAAAATCTTATCAAATTGCACTGGTACACAGAAAATGAAATTTTGAATACTATAGAACAGTTGAACTAATGTAGAACTGGCCAACAAATAACAAACACTCACCTAAAAATGAGCTTTGGACAAAGGTAAAACCTATTCAGAAATAAATCTGATGTATCCAAAACTATGCCCCAGTTACACAGTTCCAGAGATATACATTTTTAATTTAATTTTACGTTTATGAGGCGAAAACATTGATAGCTGACCATGTCTTCAATTGATACTATGAAAAAATAAAATTAATTTGCTGACAGGGCTGCCCAATGTCAAATAAAATCATTCCATATTAGAAGCTATGAATACATTCAGTAATAAAAAATGAGGAACTGATTCATAAATAAAAACAAATTACATAAAAGGAATGTTCTTTGATTTATAATAATTTTAACTTTTTACAACAGTTCAAAGAAATCAAAATATCAAACTGCATACAATCATAAAGTTATTTTATGATGCACAGTTTTTTAATGAAACAAGTTTTACTCTTGATGTACAAAAGCCATTTCATCACAGTTTAAATCTGATTGCATGCTTCTAGAAAGGAACACATGCCTACAACGCTTATGCAAATTAAAATACGCAACAGTAAAGACAATTGGAATGAAATTTCAAAATCTTGACTACATAGCTGAATTGTACTTGAGAAATCATTTTACCATATATATACAATATTATTTGAACTTAAAGTTTTCCATTATTACATTTTCCTATTTTATCATCTATAGTGTGCAATGACACTTAACTGCTTCATTGCAATATATTCTTTATTTGGTCAACAATAAAATCTATATGAAACCATACTTTGCTGCTCATACATATAAATTATGCATTCAATACTGGAAGAATATCAGCATCATCAAGCTCAAGGAACATTAACATCAGCCAGAGCTACAATAAAAACAGATGCTTTTGATAAATTTTACTTGATACAAATATACCAAGCTCCACAGCCTTCACTTTATTGAAGGAAATAAACCATGCTCAACACCTGTTCTCTCAGATAGTAGCCCAAGAGAACCTTAATAAGCAGCTTACTTCAAAATCAAAGTAAAATAGATAAATTTCTTTTTCTTCTTGGCATAAAATCTTACATTGATACTAAAAATTTTACAAAAGTTCTTTCATTAACCCTAACTTTTGGTTGCAAATATATGAAAAAAAAAGTTATATTATGTACAAAAAATACATTCATTTCTTGAAAATGAAATCATAGTACATATATATGAAGCACAATCATAAAATGATTGCATCACCATGCAACTTTAGAACTGTTAGGAACAATATCGAAAAAATTCAATTGCAAACTCCTTCATAAAAACCTTCAACCGAAATATCATTTCGGTCATACTCCAGCGAGGACTGTAAGGGTAATCCTCCACTTTTCGTGTGTATGGTTTACCATAAACCATATGGCGTACTGATTGCCAAACGTATATGGGCTTGTCCTTGGGAAATTTTGGAGGAATTGCTATAAACACCAAACATAGCAAAGATCCGTCCTCATATAAAAGGCATGCTTTCGAGAACGTCAAAGCATCATATTCAAGAACAGCCGATCCAAAGTCTGTTAATAGTGCACCTAAAAAATCCTTCCGTAAATTGAAGCTGTTAGCAACAGATTTAACTTCTGACTCCAACATTTCAATCACTGCAGGTACATAATCAACTAAACAGCGACCAGGTGGAAAAGCAGGGACTCTTAGAGATGGATAATAAAGGCTATGCTCTAACTGACAAGAAAGTTGTAATCTTGGAGATACCCTATTAATTGTACTGACTCCTCTTTTGGGACTGAGACCTTTCTCGTTAGCAGAAGGGAATGTGACAAAGAGAAGGGCCTCCTTTAGTCCTGATTCGTCTGAAGAGTCCGGAAGTTGAGGTAGATCAGAATAGTCTACGGGAAGACGGATAGAAAAATGTGCAGGAGGTGGGCCTTCTTGGTCGATCCTTCTCCTTTCTCTACTCTGAACTAAAACCTCGACATCATCTTCAGATAGTCCAGGTTGACTGAGTATAGATGTATACTCAAATTGTAAACGAGAATAATTTTTCAGCTGATTTATCTGTAAGAGAAAAAAGTATACATTAACCTAGGTGATATTGGGAAAACGTATGAGCTAGACAGGGAAACAAATTGGGCGAATGGAAGGTAAAACACTGGATAATACGAAAGATAATAGTAATGAACACAGTCATTAATAACCAAACCACTCTGATATACTTCAATACCTGATGCTTCTTGTACAGATCGAGAAGTTCTTCTATCACACTCAGTAAAGCTTTAGGGTTCTCGATATTCCAATTCATGAGACTTGGTACATGCTCTTCCAGAAAATCGGGATCCGGGCAGGACAGAAAAGATGGATCATCAAAAGCAAAGTCAGGTGGAAATTGGGGGTTCAGCGCATCAAGAACAACATTCCATGCTATCTGCTGCCCAGCAAACGGAATTATTAATTTAAAGCGATCTCCACAAGGGCCAATGCTATCTTCTGCTAGACCAGATTGTACGTCTGTGATAGTCACGTTAGATTCGCATCCTGCAAGAAAAGTTAGTCAGCATATGGAAGATACATACTTCTACTACAGAGACTCACAAATACCTACCAAAATTATTGCTAGACACAACTGCATCAACTAGCGGTTGAAATTCTGAAAATATTGTCTCCATCATAATTTGACAACTATGACTTTTTTCATATCTCAAAAAATCGAATGAAATTCTGTAGCTCCGCTTTTTTGCTCGACTTCCTGAGAAATTTTCTCACCAAATGAATTCCTCACAGCACTTAGTTAATTCAGATTAGATGTCAATTTTAACGCCTTAGAAATACAGTGCCGTCAAATGAAAAGTGTCAGTGTTAAGTATCTCTCATACACGAAGATATGAAACTCTACTGACGAGTTTGAGGCGCAATGGGCACAAGCATTGCTAAACTCTTTGCTTTAAAATTAGATTAACAAAAATTTTGCCATTTACAGGGAGATAGAAATTGAATTAGAGAAAAATGGTATTAGCTACTCGGATCCGTCCTAACCTTTGTTTGGCACAAGTGGTTACGAGCGCTTCGATGAGTTTCTTAGAAAACGTGAGGTCTAGTCTATAATGTCTACAACTCTAGAGAAAAACAGTTGAGTAGGTTATATCCGTAATATCGAAACGATCGACACCCTTTCGATACATAAGTGGGTGAAGTTTAAGGTTCTGCTGTTTATCGGTCACTTGTGTGAAAAACAATCCGTGTAAATACTTGTATTGATTTATTTACTTTCTGTGATGTTGCTTTTCTGCCCTACTTGTGCGAACTCGCTTCGAATAGAGGAAGGTTCAAATTCGTTAAGATATTTTTGTTCTTCGTGTCCATACGTTTATAATATCACGGAGAAGTTTTCCCGGCGTTTGTACACAAAACCAAAGGCAAGTTTGAATAAGAATGAATGTATTTCCCGTAGAATTGCAAAATGTTCACTCATCAATTATTTTTAGGAATGTGATGATGTTTTGGGTGGAGCTGAAGCCTGGGCAAACGTGGATTCGACGGAAGAAACGTGCCCGAAGTGCAGTAATAGCAGAGCATTTTTCATGCAAATTCAAACAAGATCAGCAGATGAACCGATGACAACGTTCTATAAATGTTGCAATCCTAAATGCAACCATCGATGGCGTGAATAAATAAGTTTTGTGGTAGGTCTTACTTGGACTTGCAAATAACTGGCTGTGATTTTATTCTGAGGTCAAGGTGTCTTAGATGTCCAATCCTTGGGGTGCATTTTCTTCACTGGAATTCTCATATACAAATATTTATACGTCATCCAAATAACTTGTGGAGTTTTGTTACTTCGATGTGATGTATATCGAAGAAGTGAATAAATATTGTTTTTAAATACGAACGCTGTGACTTTAATTAATTCACCTCCTTTGCTGTACAATTTTCCGTTGAGGGTGTGAATTGTGACTTAAATGACATGAGTGTTGAGGTCAAATGTGATAGGGGAGTAAGTCTGTCTACATTGGATATCGGCTAATTATATGTCACTTTTTCTTATCTCCGAAATCGACGTAATTAAATTTTTTGTAGCTTAAACACTTCCATATTCAACTATGAATAATTATGTGTTCATTCAACCAAACATTTAGTCCTATCCGACGAACAGCATCTAAATTAGCCCCATAATGCAGCTTTGGAGTTCCTTGTTAGACCAATTAGTTGAGTAATACAAGCCATTTTCTACATAAATAACAATGTTCCCAACTGTTATCAATTGAATTGGTTCTCTAAGGTGACCCATTCTTTTTTTTGCGAATTCATACCTCTTAATTGTCCATTTCCAGGGAATTAGTATGATTGATCTTTTTTTGTGCTACAACTAATTGACACAACTCTTCAAGTTTAAATGTTATTTCCGTTTTGTTAATCAACAGGGATACATTACAACTATAAATGTTTGGAAAATATTCACCAAAGTTAGGATTTACAGTATACAATACACAAATTTGTGCTGTATTACCCACATCTTGTATCTTTCTTAGGATGAATATGATGCAAGATAGGTTTTCAAATGAAAGAATGGAGAAATATGTATTATAAGCAAAGCTGCTATCTCTCTTATTATGGCAGTAAATTACCTGAAAACTAAGCCATGTTAATTCATGTTCATATCCATCCAAACTCTTCATATTTCTTGTATCATTTACAATTCAGGACATTGTTTTGTGATGCGCTCCTTCATACCTACCTATATGCCGGCGTATAAGTCGACCTTTGAAGCCTAAAAAAATCTCTCAAAAACCAGGGGTCGACTTTTACACCGAACATAAAATTTAAGCCTTTACCACCGAGGGTTAAATAGGTGATACTGCCTGCTTTACGCTCGTTGTTACACAAACTCTCGCAACTCAACACAATTATTTCTTACTAAAACTAATTTTTGGCAAGTCTAATTAACGTAGATAGCATATAAAATAAATTTCATCACTAAATAAAATTGTGGACGAAAGTATGTTATGTTATGACATGTTTTCATAATAAAAGAGTTAAATTAATTAACCATTTTCATATATTTAAAATAAATTTGACGCATATTAATTCTTCGCAAATTATATTCGTTTCTTCATGTGTATTTTTATTTTACAAAACTCTATATATATTTATGATATGAGTGATATCAATGAAAGAAACTTGTGCAATAGTTATGGGGCGAGAAGTTGACATGGCAGCTGAAAGGAACTATTCTAGCATCTTTATCTTATGCGGTAAATATTCCGTAAGCTATCGTACATTTATGGATACCCTAGTTTTCCTTCCCATAATTGGAGCTGGGGAAGTGTTGCCTTATTTTTTGGGTCGACTTATATGCTGAACATAGGCTAAAACCTGAAATTCACCTCAATATTTTAGGGGTCAACTTATACGCTGGCATGTATGGTATATTTCCTACCATTGGTGATTTGGTCAACCCTAATTATTAAATTAAATTATTTATTAAATAGAGGTTATATCTTTCAAATTTTGATGTTTTTGTTGACGAAGTGGTAACTACTAGGTAATTATGCTATTCATTTGTAAGATAAACCTGCTTAACATAAAGTTATATTGAATTATTTTCAAAAAATAAACATGATTTCTTTTATTCTCTAGCAACTAGGTCCATAACCTACACACTCTAGTATTGATCATTAATTAATCTCTATTAATGTATCAAATATTTCCGAATTACTAAATTATTACATCAATCTGCAGATAGGTATACATGAGATGGCAGGGTCAGAAATTCGATACTTGAAATAAAGAATTGATCACATTTTTAAACTAAAGTTCTTCATAAATACTCAAAGCTACCTATTAAAAAGTATTTCGGTATTTAGTAAGATAAATCTGTGGAAATTGAAATAAGTAAAATATTCCAGAATTAATCAACTTCATCTCAGAATAGAAATTAGCAGTTCTCTTGACCAAGGGTAATTGCTTGAAAATGTACCCAGAATTCTCAATTTGTGGCTCCCATACAGCCAAAAGATAGCAGTCCTGCATTTAATTCCCAGTGAGAGCCCAATAGCAAAATTACCTAAGCTGTTGAAGCACTTTTAGCTATGCTACTACAACTATTATCCACAAATTTAGAACAGCAGATTACATACATTTGAAATTTTAGAATCAGTCTGATCATTATATTATTTGAAGTTCAGAAATCTAAAACTAAACTACAATCAAAACGAGTCATACACAAGATGAATGTTACCATATAGAACCCATTATATGCCTTTATGTAAAGTAATGTATAATTCAGCTCAAGAAAAATTTCATATGGACCTAATTGATATACCTTAGTTTAAATAATGAGAGTGATTATCAGGGATGATAATGATAATTTATCATACACAGGGGACATCCAATTTTTGAAATTCAATCAGATATGTTTAAATACAAGAATATGTCATATAAAGAAAGAAACTAAAGAAGTAAATTTATGAGACCTGAAAAGGGAAATAGACAAGAAAATTCTTTCAATGAAAGATAAGGTGATGGCAAATAAGTAACTCACCTGGAATATTTAGAATTCGATTACTCTGCTTGATTATTTGGAATCTAGGCTCAAACCTACAGCCATACACAACGCAAATAGTATCTGTTGCCGCTTCAAAGCTTCAGTCATCGCGGTGGAATCCAAAACATCCATTCCTGGAACATCTAAATGCAATATTTAAAATAATCAGCAAGGTAAGTTTTATTGATTTGATGTCATATAATGTCAGATTATTATGGAGAAATGCAACATCAGAAATGGCTTGTCTATTAGGGATGGAATTCAAGTTGTATTTCTTGAACATGTTTAAATAATCAACTTTATTAAAGATGAAGAAATTTTCCATAAATATATAGATTTTAATAATCGCTATTGCACTCTCTCCATTTGTCGAATGAGGATTCAAATTGTTGTTGTTAAGGTTGAATGACCTTCATGTTCCAATGAGGGTCTAACAAAGATTTGACAGTCTCTTCTGAAAAATGGATGGACATCAGTGGTGTAGTGGCAAATTTTCCAATGTGGGAACGCTAAATATATTTGTCAAATTATAAGGAAAGTCATATTTACTGATTTCCTAGAATTCCTACAGTAGCCAAGAGCATAAATTAGGAATGTATCTGAGATCGGGGAATAATGCTAAATCTTTTATACCAAATCAATATTTAGCAATAAATTGGCTATTTTTTACTGTGGAAAACCAGTGTGGGAATGCTGTTCCCACACGTTCCCACTCCACTACACCACTGATGGATATATTATGCTTAAGAGGATCCAAAGGGTACCTTTGAGCAAATAAATCAGCTGTATGATTTGATATTGATCCTAAAATCAGAAATTACACCAAGATCAATTACTGAATCAACTCTTTCAGCTTATTTACTACCAATACTGAACTGAACCTGAAAAATATGTTGTCATTGTGGAGGAAATAATCCTATATATACTTTTAAATAAGTTGGGAAAGAGATTTCAAACTATTTTAATGAGGGTGTGTCTTCTCTCTGAACAAAAATACATACATAAATAAACAACCAAACTAACTATGAGTTGTCAAGGCCTCACCTTAAGATTAAGTAATTTGAATATACATACATAGTATGGTGAAAATGATCTCGGGTTAGCACGCAGGTGAGATCTGGCTGGTCTGCCAACATTTTAAGGGTGTACTCAGACATCATCCTCAGGGCAAAGGTGTTGAAACGTCAGAGCCAGGGGTTTGTATTCCCATAATTTCAGGTACTTTCATTTTAAGTCATACAATTGTTTCGAAATATATGTTAAAATAGTGATAATCAGGGCCTTTTGCAGGTTTTGCTTGTGGGAGGGGTTTTTCATCGCCAATGAAAGCGCGTGTACGGAGAAGTCAGGTGTGCACTGGTAGCTTGGGCTGTTAGGCCCTTTTGTTCATGAAACTCGATTGATGATTAGCGTGAAAGTGTGACTCACCGAGACGAAAGAAGGAGTCCTGACAGACGTTAACATGAAAGTTGAAAGAGGCACTAAATTTTGGAAGAAAAAGTTTACTAAATGAAACATTAAATAAAATAATTTCATTTTATCCTACTTCAATTCATCATTTGTGGAACTTTTTGTATGAAGGATCCTCATGGGAGGGGGTTCGAACCCCCAAACCCCCCCCCCCCCCCATGCGCATGGGCCTGGTGATAATCATCCTATTGTAGACTTTAAGAAAAGAGGAAGTCAAATGTTTGGAGGCCTTCAAAATGTGAGTATGGCGCAGAATGGAAAAAGTAAGTTGGTTTGATAGGAAAACAAACACAGAGGTGTTAGAGATTGTTGGGGAGGAGAGGGCTTAAATTGACCTGATGAAGCATCATCAGAAGAAATGGGTGGGTCAAATATTGAGAGGAGAGGCATTGGTAAAGGCTGTAATTGAGGGGAAGACAGAGACAAAAGTTGTAGGATGACATAAGGGGTGGTGTTAACTATAAAGAAATGCAGCAGATGGCACTTAATAAGGATTTTTGATTGTACATGAACCTACCAAAAGGTAGAACACTTATGAATGAATCATCCTATTTTTAATCACTAATCCTGAATATATTGATACATTTACTAATCAGAAGTTACCATTCTTCCTACCTATAATTTAAGAGATTTTCCAATTTTAGAGATCCTCTGCTTAAAAAATCAGTTTTCATTGACCAAAAGCATTGTACTTTTCCAGAGACAGTGTGAGGGTGTAGTTCAGATCAGCCTGGAAGACAGTATTCACTTCAAGACACTGTGTCCTTCTCTCCCAATGGGGAGGAAGCACACTCATGGGCTCTTCACCAATTGGAGAATGTAATATATGGCACATTTTAATAATTTTCATGATGCATCTCAAAGAAAAATATAGAAATTGTCCCATTATTGTGATGAGAAGTGGGATTCAGCTGGTTCATGCAAACTTACTCTTAAAATTTCCCAAGTTCATGAAATGGATTCCTTTGTATAACCATAGAAATAGAATGCTTATGTAGGCTTTTGGGTAACCAAGTGGGCTAAACATTCAGCTCCAGTGAACATGGTTCCGGTTCAATTCCCTGTTGGAGCACATGCCTGAAATGATGTAAGATTTCAAAGTACAGTTAAAAAACATCAATAACAAACTTAGGTAGGAACTCTCCTAAGACTCAATAATATAAAAAACACCATTTCAACAAATTGTTTACTAAATCACAAAGCAAGAATTACAATACACGGCTATGGTTTCGCAACATGGCTCGGGTGACAAACTAGGAAAATCTCAGGAATATATATCAATGGAGCTGTCGAAGTAACAAAACAGGGAAGGGGTGGGCAGGGAAGGTGAGGTAGGGGGAAAGGAATAAGGAGGCAAAAGAAGGAATGCACTGGCAAGGGAGTCAAAGGGGTTAGATAGAGGTTTATTGGTAAGAAAGGAAGCATTACCATCCCTTTTCCAATAAGTGTTGGCTGAAGTGGGAGGCAGAAGGATTGTTCTGGATGAAGTCGCATTTGTGTTCTTTCTGTCTGGAAAGGAAACACCTCGCAGTTTTTGCAACATAGAAACCATCAAAATCATTGTAATTGAGTCGGTAAACACCACTTCTTCTAAGTGAGAGTAAATCAATAACCACTCCTATACCACACAACTATAACAACTCTTTACACTTCACTAATTAGTCTTTAAGTTTGGGACCTGTCTTAAAGAGGCCCTTAAACTTATCTGGAAAACTATTGCCAAAGTACCACAAAGTTACACCTGATTCTGTTTTGTTTATCAATAATATAATTTCAATGTTGGATCATCATTTTCCCTCAGGGATCTTACCTAGGCCCCCTCCTAATTACATTATTTATTAATGATATCTGCTCTTATAAAAGCCCAATTGATCTCCTACTGTAGTTTTTACTTTGATACTAAAATGAATTTCATTTGCATATTAGTTGGACCTCTTTAAAAGCTCACAAGTTGCCTGGTTTTATCTTCTGATTTACAAAATATTTCCACTTGTCATAAGATTCTTTTTTGCTCTATTTTAGGCCTATTCTGGAATATTGTTACCTTTTATGGTCATCAAATTACCATACATTTTCCTGGACTGTTTCCCAGACTGTTATGGATTAAATCTGGAGGTGATCCTCATATTATGAATTACAATTTAATCATGCAACAATGTGATCTGCAGACACTGTACATTCAACATAAAAATGCTAGCATAATGTTCCTTTACCACTTTCTAGACGATTATATAACCTGTCCTATCTTGTTAGAGAAAATTTGAAAAATAACGTTCCAACTATATTAATCAAAAAATCTTTTTTCTCTTTTCCTTATGCTTATAGCAATTATTCTTATTTTTCTCCTCTCAATAGAATGATTCAATATCATAACACAAATAATCTTAAGACTGAAATATTTACCTGTTCTTTTGTCTATAGAATTTCCCTTATTTATGATTATATTTGCTTTGCTTTTAAACCTGTGTATTGATTTAATTTTTAGAATATTTATACTCATTATATTTTATATTTTTTAATTTCTGTTGGTATCCTTTGCTAGTTATATTTTGAAATTTATGTTTACTTTCATTTTCTTTTATCTTCAAATAATTTATGTACAAGGGTTTGATCTCGTATGGTAAAGTTATTATTGTTATTATCAAATACTTCATTCTTGGGTCTTCTTAAAGTTGTGTAAACAAATTTTTAAATTAAAATAATTTGGAAAATGTACTAAAAACTGCATTGTGCGGCTTCATACTCATTTAGTGTTAGAACCTGTGCCTATAACCTTCAATCCCACTTCCTATAACCACTCATCTTTAATCTGTCGCTTATGTAAGACTGCATACATTTTAATAGACCATAACATTTACCAAAAGATATGAGTTATCGAATGAAGTATTCATGTTCTATCTTATCAAAAGTTTTAATAAAATCGATATATTTTTCCAATTTGAAGTTCTCAATGTATTACTGAAACCAAATTATTAGTATGCAACAGAAAATTTGTAATAGTCAAGAGGTGCCGAAGAAATAAAGACTAATAAATGAAGAAGCTTTGACAAAAGTGAATCAGTAATTTATCATGCCGAAGCTTTTCAAACATTCAAAACATTTGTCATTAATGACTTTTAGACCTCTAATTACAAGCTGTAGATTATCAAACTCTTCTAAAGATTGTAGTTATCATAGCTTTCTTTCAGTAGAGGAAAAGACTATTAATGTAAATCTTTGTTGAACTATAAGAAAAGCTATACTCTGAAATTATCAGTCAATAGTTCAAGAATACAAATGATGTTTCTACCGGATGAGATACTAATTTTTAAACTAAGAAGAGCTGCTGCAATTTTAACATTCTAAAATTCCTTTGAAGAGAGAGAATCACATTGGGTTAAATTGAGGAGTATGTTATTATCTAGAGGAGAGGGGGATGATGGATCAGAACCATTACAATTCAACATATTGTAAAAGGAGGCAATGTATTTAGAGATTAGATTAGTGACATCCTGGTAACCAATGGAAAAACAATCTTGATAACAATTTTATAATATAATCTTGATAACAATTGTTATTTGTTCAGTTAGATTGAAGAGTCCCCACTCTTCAATCTAATTGAATCAAGTTTTCACTTCATCACACCAATTTTTAAGTTCTTCAACTTACAACTTCCTAGTTTTAGCAGATGCTTAGCAGTTTAACAATATATTTCGAAAACTTCATGCCAACCTAACTTAACGGTCCCCTAGTGAGATTAGCATGCATGTGTATTCTTGCAGTTCTTACATCACTGATAAGAATGGAGTCTACAGTGTATGATGTGCTGAAAGTCTCTAATGTTTGCATCAACAAAAATCCTATTCCATCTTTCGTTTGGTAGTGTCTTTCTTTAAGTCCTCTAAGCATTCATCATATTACTATTGAAAAAGGAGGCAATGTATTTAGAGATTAGATTAGTGACATCCTGGTTACCAATTGTAAAACAATCTTGATAACAATTTTATAATATAATCTTGATAACAATGTTTAAACAGTGGAGGAGATTCTGCCAGTACTTACGTCTCTTGTTTCTCCTGTAATTTTCCAATGTTACCCCATTTTCATCTTTCTCGCAAAATAGTAAAGTAGACTAGGGACTTCTTTACCTTGAGCTGGGCATGGTTGAGAGGATGTCGAAGCATCATAGGTCTTCAAGGTTTACAATATTTTTTTAAGCATGAGTGAACACTTCTTAGTTGAGCAGGATTAAGAGCTATAGGAATCTTCTGTTAAGGATGAATGTCTTTTAATTACTTATTGAACTACTTTTTCTCCCTAGTTTTAGCAGATGCTTAGCAGTTCAACAATATATTTCGAAAACTTCATGCCAACCTAACTTAACTGTCCCCTAGTGAGATTAGCATGCATGTGTATTCTTGGAGTTCTTACATCACTGGTAAGAAATGGAGTCTACAGTGTATGATATGCTGAAACTATCTAATGTTTGCATTAACAAAAATTCTATTCCATCTTTCGTTTGGTAGTGTTTTTCTTTAAGTCCTCTAAGCATTCATCATATTACTATCAAATCAAACAAGAAATTTAATAGCATTCTCCAGAAAAGAGCACAGTCAATGACAGGACATCCAAGGAAAGAGGATCATTATAAATTGCAGGAGGGTTTTGTTTAATTTTTCAAATTTCAAGGGAAATTAAGAAGAAAATTAAGCAACTTACCAAAATATCAGAAAAATAATCAATTTAGAATACAGCAATTAACGGGTGATTAATTTTTAATTCTTATGACATCTATTTACTCATGCTGAGTTTCTTTTATTCTCTTAATATTGAAATATAATACAGTTGATATCTTTAACAACAATTCATTTATAATTTATATTATAACATATAATTTATTAACAGCAGTTTTGATTTAAGACAGATTCAAATGAAAAGTAATACTATAAATATCTATAAGGTCAATTGAAGTTCTTTTTTAATATAAGAAGCGATATTTTAACTTCTAAGTAAAAGTTTATGCTGTTTTCATATATTTCTGAGTTGTTCTAATGAGAGACCTGGAATATTTGGAAAACCTGATATCTTAGCCAAATGATTTATGTAAGACACTTCAGGCGTCTGATGTCTTATCCACGCAAAAAATTATTTTCATATTTCTCTTTCAGCTAATTTAAAGTTTGTGTTTAAGTTGAACATTTTGGACAGAGATTTAGCATCCTATATTTCCTTTATCTGGTATGCCATGAAAAACTTACTTAACACACTGCTTCTAATGGGTTTGGAGTAGAGGTCTACATGGGCCGAAAATTTCTACCGGCCCAGCCTGTTTGTCATTGAGACCGAGCCCAACCCGGCCTGAGCGTAGATGCAAATTTTCATCCTCAAGCCTGACCCGAGCCCAAACTTTCCATAAATCATGCTGTAATTAATGATTTGATGAACAACTACGGTTTTTTACTCCTTCACGAAGATAGAGCATTTTTTTAAGGCATTACATTGCAACTTTAAGAGGCTTCTCTGCCCCTATTCAAAGAACTAATGCTCTTTAAGGAAGAATAATTATTCCCTTCCCTAGTTATTCACAGTCCCAAGCCCAGACAGAGCCCAATAGGCTGTCTGCTTTTCCTGGCCCGAGCCTGGCCCATGCAGACCTCTAGTGTGGAGGGATTAATGTTGACAGTATTGGAGTGTTTTATTTATTTAGAACAGCACTTACAAACTTGTAGGAGACATTTTCATGGAATCATACCTAAGCAGTTTAATGGATCACGAAAGAAATAGAATATGGTTTTATGAATTAAATGGTAATTACACAATGGTTTCTTTTTTATCTAGGCAGCTTACCATCAATCACAAGGAAGAATAGACTTCAAAAAAGTCCGACGGGACTAGGTCTCCCGATTGCCGGTCAGGTGCTCTGTCCGTTGAGCAATCCCGCTGGAACATTCTCTCAAGCTATTCGGGAGACTATGTGGCAAAGGACTTTGCAATTTCGTCCACATGGTGGCATTGTTCGCTGTCATGGCTTTATAGAAGCACCAGCTACACATAGTGATGGAAAGGAAACCTCCTTAAGGTGGATAAACAAGGAAATTGGAATTCCCTTGTTTAGCTTGTTTTCACAATGGACTAAAAATGAGGAAGTTGAACGTATTTTGGCATTGTAAGGGGGAAATTTTTGGAAAAGGGGTGTGGTGTGTGCAGGGGGATAATTACCTTTGGATATACAGGTGTTCCAATAATTCTATAAAGGTACTCTTCTCCTTCTTTCTTGTCAATTAGCAAAGTAAAAGGTAGTTCCGAGGGCCTCTACATAGTGTATTTCTTAGGCTGTGCCTATGACCAAAAAGGAGCTTTCAATTGAACCAGAAATCCAGAAGGCATCAAAAAAGTTTGGAAATCTCGGTTACATGTATTTTTTTAGATAATGCATGTTTTGAGTTAAAGAAAAAGTTTTTTTTCTTATTGGAACTTAAAATGACCTACTGTAGAACAAGATCTTGCAAATTTTATTTCTTAGTTTTAAATTGATCAAATAGAACTTATTTTATTTGAATTTGGACTAAATTAAAGCATTAGTATGCCCTGATACAACCATTTAAAAATTTATTCTTCCAGCCCACTATTGACCAATTTAAAATTTTTCAAAATGCCTCAAAAATTAGTTTATTGTCAGAATACTGATTACCTTGAATTGAATTATTTGTTTGATGTAGCAGCCAACCCTAACACTAAATAGGAAATTGCTGTTTACAATACAAGAGCCAGGAGTGGGAAAAATCGTTACTCCGGAGCTCAGTTCTCCACCTGTCTTGATTATTCACAACTGTATACCAGGAGATGCAGAATAAACATGATCAGATTTCATCGCATTTATCAACTTTATTTCGACCTCCTAAACCTTACACAGTTACTAAATTTGACCACCATCAATAAGGATTTAGGAAAGATAATAGTACACAGAAGTATTTGTGTCACTGATGACATAAGTTTTCCTATCAAGAAAGGAATGGTAAATATTTCAGTCCTTGATTTAGGTGATACATTTAGATGCTTAGATTATACTTTGCTCCTTGGAAAGAAGAAATAAAATTTTTCTCTGGTGTCCTAAACCAGATTCATTCTTATCTATTTGGGCAATAGCAAGCTGTAAAGGGATCCGTTGTGTGAATTATTGCTTTGGTTACCGGTATCATGTGGTGTCTGACACAGGTCAACTCTTTGGCCATTATTATTTTCATTATGCGTATAGAATTTGCCCAAATATGTGGAATACTGTAAATATATGTTTTATCCTCATAGTCTAAAACTTTACTCCTATTGTAAGGTTGGAGGTATTAATGAAAATATTGTGATATTAAATGCAGATATTGAAAGTATTTCTGAATGAGCATGTAAAAATAATTGTACTCCTAGCAGTGTCCATACTAAAGTCATCTTAATGTACAGCTTGGATATGTTAAATTGCCTCAATATTGACCTATTTCCAAAGGTTCTTGTTCGTAGTGACAAGGTCAATAGTCAACTTCTGCTTGTAACTTTTGTGCAATTGTCATTATGAATAATAATCTCTCATGGACTTAACATGTATCTTTAATGTCTGATAAGTTCAATTCAACATTATAAAGTTTAAAATTAAATAGGCACCTACAACTTACCCAGACATATGAAAAACTTGTTCCGACTCTTACATTTCCAACTATTTATTACTATCTGAGATATTTAATACTAGAGTGCAAGGAATATGAATCTTCCAAAGATTCATATTCAACATAAGGAAAAGTGAACATATTAGTCCATGTATAGAAAATTAAAATCTGATGAACACTTAAATTATATTTATATGGTGACAATGCAGTACTAGCAGACTGTGAGAAATGAAATAAATCTTTATCCAAATTTATTGCCTATAAAATGCTACAGATTTGAACTTAATAATGATACTAAGAAAACCAAAGCAATGATAGCTGATATAAATGCTGGGATGCTAATGCAAATACCAAAATTAAAGGCTTAGTTATGTATGTAACGAAAGAAATTTATTACTTGGGAATTCTAGGAACCAATGAGAGCAAAGATATAGATTATAAAAAGAACTTTGTCCAGTAAATAGCTTTTCCATGAAATGAAAGTTTTCTGACAAGACAACTATCATCTCATAGATTTGGAAGATAATGCTACGGTTGGATGAAAAGGCAAGATGAAGACATATGAAGAGTGGTCACAGTTGTGAGGATAAGGGTTAATGAATTCATCCGTCCCAATTAAGCATACACATAGATAAATGATAGAGAAAAAAATAGATATAACTGGGACTAAAACCAAGATCTTTCACTTTCCAAGCGTAGGTTATAACTAATGAGCAACCATTAAAAAACTATTTAAATCTATTCTGTTAATAGGGTAGTTGGTGTCTCAACTAAATGGTATCAATCAAACTTGAACATTAAATCCTCCATCAGGAGAGGAGGGGTTAGAATCGCTATGAAGCATCACAGTGCCAGAAAATGACAATTTCAAAAATATTTTACATTCAATACTGAAGAAAACACCAAATAGTTAGCATGTCCACATTTATTAAGTCTCCAAGTATATTTTCAATACCATAAGAATATGACATTAACAGAGATAATCTTTATGTCTGCCCTATATTGAATTAAACTAAATGTTTAAGACAGTGACTAACTTAAAAAAGATCATGTTGATAGAACAGTCAAAGTTTTCTGTCATTAAGTGGATGTAGACATCATTTATCTCAATTTCTACAAAGATTAGGAGAAACCTACATCTTCATGATAAAAATTTTAGTTGATCCTTGAAAAGGCAAGTAACTTAGCTTTTTTAACATCCAGAAGTCTTAAATTTTAATAAAAAATGGTTCTAAAACAATTTTGAGACAATTGGTAGCAAGGACATCACATTACCACATTTATTTACTAATAATAGAGTAATATTTTATTATATACAAAACAATAACAAAACGATAAACAATCCTCCCGATCTTAAAAAGGGCCACTCAATAATCCGTAGAAATTATAAGAAAAATATCAAAAGCAAAGCAATTTAATAAATCACATATTAATAAAAACCAAAGCTGACCCAAAATATTAAAAATAAAGCACAATATTACTTGATGAACCTATCTATCCATATAATTATACACATATTGGGAAAAATGCATATTTTACAGCTTCGTAGTATTTTATATTACAGTGTATTGCCATCTTATCAAGTTTGGTGAAGTCACAATATTGCTGCAAGACAATAACTGATTCATATGCAGCAGACACTGATAGTAGTCTTAAACAAAAACAAGTGGTGGATGAAAACTCAAGTATTTTTCAATCCCTAATCAAACAAATACTGCACCATATAATTTCATTAGCTCAAGATTTTTTGCTCAATTTGAGTTTGTTCAGTTCACATATTCACAGTCACACACCAGGTAACTTCAGACAAATGGCCATCATGAGTCACAAAATGTTTCTAGCAGCCCCATCTCATACAAAATTATGCAAATAAAAGCATTCGTACCAGAAACACTACAAGGTTTATGATTCCTGGCAAAGGACACAAACAAGGGAGCACATCTAGGAAAAAGCACCCTCACAACTCCCCTTTGGAGGCATCTTCCTGAAACTGCAGGAATACCATCATTTGCAGATGCTTTTAAGTGTCACTCTTCCACAGTTTGATAGTTTTGTCCTTTTCAATAGCAGCAGAGGCAATTATGTTTTCTGTTGGATGGCAAGTTGTACAGAGCACCACATCTGAAAGAAAAAGAAGACTCTTGATGAAACCACTCAATGCTCATGTTACAACAAAAGAACCGGTGGAAAATTACATGCAAGATATATAATTTGCGAAGAGTGTGTCTGTCCGTCCGTCACCCCTTTATTTCAGAAACGGTTTGACTTAGAGCTTTGAAACAAACTGCATTGTGTTTCTACGAGTTAGAAATCCTATTACCGAGAAGGCTTGGGTTCGAACCCAGGAGTCCATAATATGGTTCCATAAGGAATACATATAAACTTCACTTTTATCGGTTGCAGGGCTTAATTCTTTTGCAAAATTAAATTTGAAAGTATCGTTGATAAAAGTCGAGAATACCATCAAAAGAAGAGAAATTAAATAAAGTTTCTTATTTTAGAAGTGGAATAACAATTTTGAATAGAAATTGCCTGTGTTTTTATAGAATAGAAAACATTTTTAAGGTTATAAACAAGACTGATCCCATTTACGATGAATTCGGTTGTTGAATTATCTCATTAAAACATATCAATAATTTAGGCCCTTGTGGGCATCATGATTGTTTATAGCAACATGACTATTTACAGATGGTTGCATGGTTTTGGTGATAGTGCGTAAACTAAATTATCTTTTGTGAAATCTAGAGATTACCGTATTTGACGGCATATAAGACGCACCTTTTTTCCTAAATAATGTCTCGAAAAATTTCCCTGCGTCTTATATGTGAAGGTTCAACTTCCACAGGTTAACTTTCAATACTGAATGCTATTTTTAGCCCAGATGGTCTATACTACCTATTTCATTATTGCATTCAACGATTGTGTTAATATTTGGCTTTTACGAAACGTGACAACTAAAAGAAACTACATTTTAAGTTATTGCGGTACCGTGCTTTCGCACGGACTATTAAAACTCTTTTTCCTGGTGAGTGGCCAACTTAATGAGGGTGCATCTTATATGCCGTCAAATACGGTATTTGCATACTCCTTGGTAAGTTGAAGACCTTTTTCAATGTTATATTCTGACTTAAATTATAAAGCATATCTATTACATTTTATTTTGGCGGTCAACGAAAATGATTAAGTAAGTGAACGTCTTTTAATGGTATTTGTTCTCTTCGAGGTGTTGAAATAAAAGTGATGAAGTAGCAGAATATTGAATATTTCACACCTGACAGAAAAGGTAAGGCGTAAATATGTTTAATTATTTGTAAAATTAAAATAATTAAAAATATATCAGTGTGATAATAACTATAAGAAATTGTTACTGTCAATTACATAGCATGGACTTATGTACACGTTAAAACCGATTTTCCAAACTTTGGTCCGGAATTACAACATATATTTAGAGTCGACCATCACTGAAATCTTCACTTTAACTCTAGCAAAACATATTATAGTCGATATTTAAGCCTTCATTGATATATAACTCTTAAAAGTAACTTTAAACGCAACGCATCCTGGATGTAAACAAACTATATGGCAGAAATTTCTAGAGCTAGCCTCTTTCAGTTGGTTTATCGCTGAAAATAAGTTTATTTAGTGGTATTTTCGGTTGAAAATCCTCAAAATATTTTAAATAAATTGGTCTGTTTCCTTTACACAGATATTTCTCATGACATTGCCTTTTTCTTTTTGTAAATATAGCACATACGTTCGGTGCTGTGAAGTATTTTTTATGCTTCAGATACTTTATGTGTTATAATTAGTTATAAATTGGAAGTGAAATGAATTTATAAGTTTATTAAAATTACTTATTTAATTTTTGCATTTATTAATGATATAGTATAAGTAGAACTCAGTATCTACGCCAACTTAGACGAATATGACAGTGTTAATAACATACATACGAGTATGTTATTAACCCTGTCCGACGCCTTATCACTTGAAATTAAACTGAATACTACATAAACCTAATATATTGTTGACAGAATATTAACGTAAGCCAATAGCTTTAAAGACATTCTTTAGAAATAATAGAATTGCAAACATTATGAGCCATTCGCATCATGACCAGTATAGCTTAGTAATATTTTATTTCAAAGCTCACTTAACTCAAAGCATTATTAGAATAGAATCGAGTAGAATAGAGAATCCACCATTAGCTGCTAAAATCTTTGGAGAGGATAACTTCATGTATGTTTGCTTATTGTCCCTTTTGAATTTCAATGGGCCCTTCCGCTAGTAATATATTATTACTAGAGAGCAGTGAATTCCTTGGTAAATCATATTGGCATAGACTTTTACAGATTATAAATGCTATTATCATGTTAGTGCCTCAAATAATTACTGCAACTTTTCCAGCAACTGTTAAGCCATCCATTTACAGTTGATATTAAATTGCAATTCACCAAAAATATTGAATTTTGTACAATTAGCTTTATAAATTCTGAGCAATTCTTATGCATATTTGAAGAATCAGTATATGTTCTTTCTAGTAAAGTAAAAATTTTAAGTGATCCTGAAACACTGCCAGATGCACATATCTAAAATGACTGCTACCTTATAATAAAAATATTTGAGATGGAAATTTGCAAATTTCTTTAACTTACAGACACTTCTATAAGTTACATATTTACCAGTATGTCCTTGCAATTTCTGCACTATTTCCTTAGTTTGCAAGTTCCAGATGTAGACCATGTTATCTTCTGAACCAGATACAATCCACTTTTCATGAAAAGGAGACAGAGAATTAAGCATATATTTTCCTACTACACAGCAAAATTACCTTTAAAACACAGTTTTGATTAATTACACTTCTTCAGGACATTCAAAATGCTTATTTTATACGTTTCTAATATTAGTATTATTCATCTCTTGCTTGCTATAAGCCAGAATATTGCAAGAAGGTAGTTATATTTACTCGCCGAGTCAAGCTATAAAAGCCTAGCAGCGATCCTAGTCCAAGGACTAAGACGTAGCCATCTAAAAGGCAAGCATAACCTTAACCTCAATGCTTACAATGTTACATTTAATTTAGTATTCACTACTTTATTATATTTGTTGTACAGTAAGAATTCGAACAATTGTATATTAGATAATACAACATAGGGCAAAAATAATTTTATTTACTGAAGATCAAGCATTGAATAGTATCAAGACAAGGAGATTTTAAGTCACCATTTACTTAAATGTGCAGCAACTTTGAAGCAAAAATTGTAGTTACATATGATTAAGGAAAGGTAGTGCGTAAGGACTAAAATATTTCCTTGGCTCACAAACAAGAAATTAAATGATAACAAAAAAGGAATGTTTAAGTGTTGCAGAATTTTTACTCAATGAGTTATACATCATCATTTCCAAAAGAGCAAATTTTTACTAGTGATATTTACAAAAAGGGGAAACAGCAAATACACAAGATATTTTTATAGGAGTTCATCTAACTAAATCAACCAAGTCAGCTACTAATAAGGAGAGGTCGCAAGATTGATGTTCGGGATTACGATGAGACCTATTATACATTGAAGTAGACAGCAAAAGTAAACAGTGATATAGGTTTCGTCCACATAGGCTTGGTTCCTGAGAAAATTGACATTAAAAAAATCTTTTTTTTATTACCATCCTAGGTAGGTATGCTTCCCTGCATAGCAGCAGATGCTGCCAATGTCAGCTGTGAATCAGATGGACCTGCTATTGAATTCGTTGTTGGATGTATTTTTTCTTACTTTTCTAACCTTCCTTTTTCTCAAACGTAATTTTAGAAATAATAGCAATTACTATTATTATTATTCGGCACCTTTATTAAATTATATTTACCTGACCCTGGATATGGTACTGCCATGAAATTACTCCAATAGAATGGAGTAGCGGACTTGAAATTTAATTCCAAATGGAAACCCCAAGAAGTGTTGTGAAAGGAAAGGATATTTAGTATACTTTCTGTGAGGACACTTTAAGTGTAGGACCATACCTCAGCTTCCTTCAACCCTTTGGAAATCGGATAACGTTATTGAATAACGGTATATTGGTTGACAGCAGCTAGCATATTTTCCCTAGGCTTTTGTACTAGTTGGAGAACAACCTTTGAGGCAACCACTGCGAACAAGAAACATTTTTAAAAGCATTCAGAATTGTGAAGTGCATTCACCAGGAATTTTTTTTTGCGGATATCGTGCAATGATGGATGCTGAAGTAGTTCCTGGTCCCATCAAGTGGAGTTGGTTCAGCAGACAGTTTTTCGGAGTCGAAACCACATTATAACAAAGATGATGTAACGGGTGGTGTCCATTATTTTGAAGGTAAGTTAATTTAATATATTTATCTGTTAACCTCTTTAACATGAAATCTAATGACAATTTACTCATACATATATATGTATATTTATATATTTTTTCCATAACACAGAAACCTTATGCGAGATGAAAGTTATTGATGATAATTATGCTGTTGTCTCTCTTCGTTCCAAATTAATCGGAGAAGAAATTGTTCGACAATTTTTGGAAGTTCAGGATAATTTCAAGTTTGAAGAAGAGGACGAACTTTTTGCAGAGATGGAAATGAACGAGGATTGTGCCAGTCTCCTGGACAAGGATACGCAAGCCGTGGAAGCAGAGAGTTCAACTTCATCGCTAACAGACGAGAGTGAATCCTCCTACGTACCTAGACCGAAGAAGTCCAGCTATCAACACATTCCAGTGGAGACTAAAATTAAGCTGGTAAATTTGGCAAAAGAGCACCCAAGCACCTTTCAACCCTACGTAATCAAGGTTCAGTGCTCTTAAAGAACAAAGGATTGCTTCCAGTGTGGGAAAAGGATATTAGAAGTGGAGGAACAAAATATTATAAACTGAAAATGATAGACAGATGGGTACATGATTGGTTTCTTGAAGCAAGGCAAAGAAATGAACCTGTGTTTATGAGAACTATGCAGGAGTGGTCTATTGCAGCGGCGCTTCAGCACATCTCGCCAGATTTTGAATTCTCTGCGAGTGCGACTTGGATAAAATCCTTCAAGGAGAAGCGCCAAATAGTGCAATTGAAAGTTAACCGATATTCTCAACCAGCGAGCAAACGTCATTACAGGAGATAGTGAGATCCCCCGAGCTTTTTCAAAATCAGGCAAGAATGCTAATTCCCGAGTATAATCCTGATTTGGTCATCAATACAGACCAAACTGGGTGTGCATATAGGAGGGAAATAATTAAAACACTTACACGAAAAGGAGAGAAGCCTGTGCAAGTGGCTCTTGGGAGTTTAAAAAAATAACACATTCGTATACAGCGCAGTATACTTTCATTGCTTCAGGAAAGCTACTTCCAAAAATTTTTTGTGTAAGCAGGAATCTGGAGGTGAATTTGGTCCATGTGTTAGTGAAAATGTAAAACAACTAGAGAGAGAATTTTTGAACATTTCTGTAGATTCATCTAAATCAGGTCAACTCACAACTAATTTATTTCATTCCTAAAAACTATGATGAGGCCCTATTCATGTAATTTGGTGTTTTTGTTAATAATAGATTCTTGTGGAGGGCAAACAAATAATGCAATTTATGATGAACTATTCACCGACGATGATGGTGGACTGACGTGTTGTGTGAAAATTATTCCACCGAAGTTCACATCCATATGCCAACCTTGTGATGTTTACTTCTACAGACAGGTCAAGCAATTTATTGCGCACCTCCAGAATTGTACATTTTTGCTTCAGGAGAAGAGGGAAATTTCCTCCCGTGAGGATAACATTAGAACCCACTCTTTAATCCACAAACAGTTATCCTCTCCTGTATTCAAAGACATGCTACAATATTCATCAAAACTGGTAGATAACAGAAGTGTTTTTCGGAATTTACGAGAGGTTTGTTTTCCTAAGGATGTCCAAAAACATAAATGCAAGTGCTCAAAAATTAGCTTTATAAAATGTTCATGGTGCTTCTCCTTTCTGTGCTTCCCTTGTTTTTTTGATTCATATCATCCTCATACAAGTTCAGAAAAAAATCTAATGAATAACGTGCTCGAAATAATATTTTATTTATTTAATTTGCGTTCATTTACTGCTTTATTTACAACTGTATAAAAAACAAAGTTATTTACCAAAAGAATCCATTATCTCAATAATTTCAGAATGAACATTCTGGCAAATTTCTTTTCCATCATCGAAATTGATAAAGAATATATCAAATCAGTGATTCATTGTACCAATCAAAAGGTCGTAAATGAAATTAGCTTTAATGAAAAACCATAGCAATAAGATATTTCATTCTATTAGAATTAATTCATGACAGACCATAACCAGGGTCAGTAAAACAATTTTACGAATGTGTCGACAAATCACTGCCCAACTAAATACATAAAAGGGATCAATTGTAGTAATTTCTACAATAACAAACCATTTTTTAAAATTTGCTGTAAGCATATTAAACAGTAAGGTATCAAGAATCAGTACACCCTGTATATGATTGTTGAAGTTATGAAGGAGAAAAGCTACCTGAACCTTTTGTTTATATTCCTAAATGGAATGGTATGTATTTAAATTCAATCATTTTCAAAGGAAAATAAGTATACTTGTTAATTAGTCAATAAAACCAATTTTTCGATGAAAAAATTGGTGGCAGTACCACATCGGTGGCTTGAGTACTTGGTAAAAGATTACCTTAGGAACGTATTTAGTAGTTCTCGTTTCATCAAAACGTTAAAAAGAGAAAATTATCAATTGCAGTGATTGCTATTATTTCTAAAACTAAGTTTGAGAAAATGAAGGTTAGGATAGTAAGAAAAGATACATTAAACAACGAATTCGATAGCAGGTCCATCTGATTCGCAGCCGACATCGGTAGCATCTACTGCCATGCAGGGAAGCATACCTACCTAGGATAATCAACAAAAAATGATTTTTTATTGTCAATTTTTCCAGGAACCAAGGCATATGTGGATGAAACCTATTTCACTTTTTACTTTTGCTATATCTACTTCAGTATATAATAGGTCTCATCGCTATCCCGAACATCAATCTGGCGACCTACCTTTGTAAGTTCCCATACATCTTTCTTAATTAGGAACCTAACAATTAGTGTTAGGCAAATAATTCAGAAGCATTTAAATCATATTTCCGTTAAAATTACCTTTCCTCCAGTAACTGAAAAGTTGGCAAATATGCAATACTTCTCATTCCGATGTCCAGCATATGTTTTCAGACACTTGCACTTGCTATAGTCCCAAAGTTTTAATGTGTTGTCTAATGTAGCAGCCAATATATATTTTCCATTAGGGGAGAACTTGACGAATGATACAGGTGGGTTGTCATCGTCAATCAGGGTTTTCAAGCACTGCCCAGATGAAGTGTCCCAAATTCGACTGATCCCAGAGAGAAAAATATTACAAGATTAAGGATATAGCTATTGAATGAGGGAAATTATACAGAAAATAAAATACTAAATGCTCACCAAAGACCATCATAGCTGCTGGAAACAATCAATGACCCATCACGATTGAAGTGGACAGCACTTACTGGGTCTGAATGTGCTGGCAAAGTTTTCAAGCACTTGCCAGATCTAACATCCCATATACGCACACTTTCATCAAACTGGTTGAAGAAAATTATCCATGAATAAATTTCAAAATGAATTTAATACCAATGTATTATAAAGATATACAACATTACTGGCAATGTGTAGCACAGATAGGTCCTTTACTTTAAATTCAAAAATAATTTGTAATATTTGAGACAACTCACAGCATTCAACATTTATAAGGTAGAAAAATTAGACTTAGTAACCACTCAATCATAAAAAAATGATTTCACTGAATACAATTAAAACAAGAACGCCAAGACAATTATTGATGAGACATCAACCCCAGTAATTTTCTTGAGCAGAATGTTCAAAATAACACTTAGCACAATGAATACCTCTTGGAGAGATTTCTATTTTTTCCTCTACAAGCATTTAAATGCCCATTGGCGTCATGCTAACAGACTGCTAAGGGCCCAAAAAAAAACCAATAATAAAATAATTTAAATTAGGGTATGAACTTCTATACTAAAACAACTTTCAGGAACAAAATCGTGCTCAAAGAGTGTTGGAAAAATTCCATCACTACACAAATGTCATAATCTCATATAGTTATCACCATATTATGTTACTCACAATCCCAACTTAACTTCATCCTGACAATCAAATGACTTGCAAAATAGATTTAATCAATAGGAAAGTTATTAGCTTGAATAGGAAAATTATGCCTAGTAGTTAAAAGAGGCCATGAGACTATAAGTTTCTAGCAGATTTTAGTCAATTACCTTTAAACAGAAAATGCTAGAATTCAACTAATAATTTCCATTTATGAGAAAATGAAAAAATAAACATACTTACCGATCCAGATACTATCAAATTTGATTGTGGGTTGAAATTGCAACAGAAAACATAGTTGCTATGACCTTTTAGAGTCTTAAGACATTTGCCCTGAAAAAAAGAGAGAATTCTACAATTAAATTCTTTATTATAAGTCAAAGCAATATGTTGATAGTTACTTTCTGGATCACTAGTCGCTAGTTGTTATAATAAATTACTAAATCAATACATATTCACACTAAAATCAACATGGCATTATTACATATAAGTTTCATCAAGCAAGGAATAAGATACTATTTACAAAATTACTTTAAGGCACAATCTCTTTTTAGATATAATTCAGAGAATTATAGCAACATTATATTGAAAATACAGATAATGCCCCGATTCAAATATCACCTCACACTGGTGATGTAACAATAACACACAGCTGCAAATTGCACCATTATCATTAGCAAAAGTTTCATTATCAAATGCTTTAAAATTATCTAGCACAGTAAAATTCTAACAAGAGGATTTGCATCTCCGATTTTCATATTATTTGGTAGTATAGTAGTTCCAAATGGCTTTCATAAATAACACTTCTTTAGGGAGTATAAGGTTTGAAGCATATATTTTAAATTTTTAACTAGCCAATGGATATAGTAGAAAATGTTTATGCAATGAACCATAGGTAAGAAGATTGGCTTTAGTGAAAGTAGTCCCAGGTTCTATTCCCAGCAGGAGCCCATTCACAAAATGACCTAAGCTGTCAAAACAATTTTAGTTATACTAAAGAGCAAAAGATTGGATGAAAATATTAAATATATTTAACCTTTCAGCTAAACCTTAGAGCATTTTCCAACCAACTTGAAGAGTGATCAACATGTTACCTCAGTACTTATTTAAATAAGCATAATTTTCTTGTATTGGCTCCAACGCATTTTAAGCTTTTGCAACAATATTTACTACATAACTGCTAAACATCTTTTGAATATGTAACCTTTATAAGGAATTCTAAAATGATAATTATTTAACAAAAGAAAAGGTGATTGATAAGACAAAAGACTGAATATCTTGTTCAAATCATTTGAGAAGGAAAATACAACCATAATTTTGATGATGGATATATTTACATAAGTAATATGTATAATAATACATTCAATGCTTACAACAAAATATTGATAAATAGAAAGACCCTTATACTGATTAAAGATGTTATGATTTCAATTTAGACAATCGGGATCAACTCCAAGTTGACGAGTATATATTGGGTTATTTACAGTTTCTTTGGGATCTGCACTTATTGTGTAAATGTTTTGCAATTTATAAGGGAGAAACTAATAAGATAACATTGTAAAAGAATGATTATAACTTACCGAACTTAGTTCCCATATCTTCAAAGTCTTGTCATCAGATGCTGAGACTAGTAACCGGCTATCACTGGACCAGGCAACATCAGATATGCCCATTTTATGCCCAGAAATCGTCTTCTCAAATTTTCCATCATAAGCTCCCCAAATTTTAATCAATTTGTCAGCAGCTTCATTAGGAAAGAAATGCAGTTCAAATAACTTCTATTACAACATCCTAGTTTAAAAGCATAATCATGCAACAAAGAATCACTGTTATCCTTAAGAATAATAATAGGGTCGTAAGGAAGTACAACCGTAATTATTAAGTCCTATATGTTAAAATTATAATTTAATTACGAAATGTAATCATTCTCTTGAAATAACTGAGACTGTATGTAAAGCTTTAAACCAATTTTTTTATGAAACTGAATGTAATCTGAGTGAGGCAAAAATAATCAAGCTAAATCGCCTTCATAGCTCATAGTTTATTACAAGTATTCAGTCTCCATCAGACATTTACCAACATTTCATTCAAAAATCGACCAAATAATTTTAAAAAATAACAGATTTTTATGAAAATCATAATTATATATTAGTATTATATAAACGAAATACTATGACTCACAGGAACTAGCAAGCCATTCTCCGTTAGGACTGAATTTCACGGAGGAAACTGCTTTAGTATGCCCAGCAAGAGTAAATTTCAACGTATAATTAGGTTTCTGAAATGTAAAGAAGCGGATTAAAGAAAGAAAATAGGAGAAAAATACGAATACCAATCAAAAAATGTCTAAGGAATAAAAAACTTACAAGCCCCGAACTCGATGATTTTGTTGTTCCAGTTGCTTGACCGCCAGAACTGGGCACGGATGAAGGAGGGTTATTACAGGGATGTGAGGACGGTGGCTGACCCAGAGGCACCATTGTGATTGTCTTCTAATAGTAGTTTTAACAAATGCTATTTACCTAGCATAACAATCACCTGTAAAGAATACTATGAGAAGCTAGTTAACTGCGCTTTAAAACATCTGTCATTAAGATAAATGTATCATATTAAAAGAAAACATTTCGCAAAGGTTTGTAAAATAATGAATTGGGTTGATTGAATCATATTTATAAGCGCTATACCAATGAAAATTTCACTTATTCCACTTAAAATCGTAGTACTGAACTTCAAATCATTCAGAAGTTTTCGTTCTTGTGCTCACCGTTCTTTTGTTTCCGGAAGAACTGTCGACGGTTCTTAAATCAGTATATGACCAAATTTTATCCTATGGGATAGAATTATCGATATCAAATTCCTTCGAAATACCTTCCAGTAAATACACTTTTGGAAGACAAGTCATGCATATACCCATGTGAAACCGCTTACAATTCTTTCCCATAATACACAGCGCGGATCACGTGACTTGCCCAGCTTGTGTTGGTGGAGAAGTGACGCTCCAATACAACGCTCCAGTTTGAGCTATTATTTGACATATTTAGCGTAATATGAGCTTATGATGAATTAAAATGTACACTCGGAGTTATGCAGTGAATTAAATGAACGAAAGAAGTTGAAATGAAGGTAAAATAGGTAAAATCATAAGTCACCGTGGTCATGTGACTAGAATGGACCAATCAGTGTGTTAGAAATTTCAAAGGATTTTTCACCACTCAAGCAACCCGTTGTGGAGCTGCGTAGCCATTGCTGTTTGAGTTCTTGCCGTTCGTTAGTTTTAGATCCATATTCATCATGGGTATCAAGAGGCATCCGAATCCGCAAGGGCATCAGCATGCGACTTCTGACTCCAGTTCAGGGTACTGAAATAATATTTTCAATCTTAGAACAATAAATGTGAAGTTGAGAGCGTACGTGAGTGGGTTCCTATCCTAGGGAAGGCGGCCATAACATCCAGGAGAAGCGACAGTCGAGGCGTAGTGTATTGTTTTGTTTAAATTTCTGTTTATATTTCATCTTAAAGTTTAAGGTAGGTTTATTATCGTGTTATTAGGTACCCGTAGAGTAAACTGAGGTAATAGTTTTCGTGCATGTCGTTGAATGTGTTGCGTTGTTCGTCGGTTGCATATTCGGCTTTCTTCCTCGAGTGGGAAGCCCGCCATGTTGAAGAGCTGTAGAACAAAAGTATTAAATACGTTTTCTCTAGTTTCTGTTTCATATTACGTTGTGAAAATCGCGTAATTTTTCACCAAAAAATTGTCAGTTTAATGTTTTCCCGCGTACTGAAGTTTGTACTCATCGTTGCCGTAACGGCTTTTCCATGTCTAAGGCGAGAATTTTTACGTTGGAAACCACGGCCTAATAGAATGTTGTTTTTTATGTTACCATTATGTTTAATTAAATAGAATATATTTGAAATCACTTGATTATTCTTGGAAATAAGTGTTAATAAATGGATTTAATAGAAAATTGTGGTCGTTGTTTTACCAGTTGACTTGCCTCCCAGACATTAAACCCTACCCAACAAAAAATCAATGCAGTGACTTCCATTCAAATCATACGAATTTTCCAAGTTCATTTGAGAAACATGGGCTATGAAACGCCTTTCTTATTATGATTCTGAAAGAGGTTCATACGCCTGGATTTTGTCATTGGAAATGCCTTTTATATGGTCACTCAGTAGTCAGTAGTATTACCTGAAAATATCATTGGGGCGATCCGTTTGGCCGTTAACGGTATGCCCAATCAGGAAAAGATTCATTCAAATAGGGAAAATTTCTTTTCTGACGTTCTCAGATTTTGATCGCGGGATGCACAGCGACATCAACGGAGGTGAGGGGGTAGCAAAGAGTGGGCAAATGGTGTTGCGGATACATTTTTGACCGAAGACTTGACGGCATTCATATTTGGTCTGAAAGGTAAAGTATATGAAACCCTAGAGGAACGTTACATTGTTGCCGAAAACTTCTGTTCGCTTGGCCCCTTGCTCAGCATCGCAAGCGTTTAGATTTGGCATTTAAGAAATTAGCTAAGCTTTAGTTTGTTGATGTATGGGAACCATTGATTTTGTTGACAAACCATGACGCTGAATCGCCTTGTATTTTGTTTGGTGTATAATTTTTGAATTTTGGAGACCAATTGTGTAGGTTTTGCAGAGGTTCCGAATACATGTGTAAATATGCTGCTTAATTTCTTTGCTTTAAAAGATTAAGGAACTGTATATATGGCCATAGTGTTAACGTTTCTTGTTTAATTTGGTTCATTTTGTTTCAAGTTCACTGAAGGTCTTGATGGACAGTTATATAGATATCTTTTCAACTTGGTTTTATTTGTTCTGATTGTCCCTTTGCTGTTTGTTGATTGATAGGGTCCATTTTCATGTAGCTAACTCCTTTCATGGGAGAAAGTCTCAGGGAGAGCTTACATCTTTGGTTTCTGAAAGAGAAGAGATTGTAGTTATTGGTACCTGTGGTTTGGTTCATCTTTGGTTTCTTTTTGTATTTATCATTTCCTACTCAGGATTTTGTTGAATTTTGTATCACATCATCTAATTCATTCTTTTCATCAGAGTATTGAGGATTGATTCTTATTTGAATGAATTTTACTGAATGCAATTCTCTGTCATCTCCAAATTTATTCTGATATCAATTTACCAATTACTGTTGGAATGACTCTTAGTAAAGAAATATTTACATGTAAAAATTGTGTACTCTCATTGATATACACTACTTGTTTCACTACATCCATGCAAGTTTTCATAATTCTAATAGTATATTTTGTGATGTTGCACGTTTTAGTTGTTGAAATCGCTCATTGGCTTTGGTTTTTTGTTTATCAAGTTTCTCTTATGCATCATCCTCCATATAGCTTCATTTGTTGTGTTTGAATGAAGTATTAAGGAGTATATTTGTCTTAGACCACTATAATTAAGAGAAATTTTTGTTGATGAAATTCTTCAGCACTGGGTGACTACAATGTTTTGAAAATACGCAAATGGATTTATTCTGATTTAAATGTTGCCGGGGCCATTGTATGTCTTGATTCCTTTATAATAGTTACCCATATGAAATGGGTTTGCAAAGATATAATTTTATAGCCTTACTTTAATATATTGTTATTATATACATTACATTTATGAAATTTTTCTTTCTAGGACTAATAAGGAAATGCAGCAAGTAGAGTCTTTAAATCAGAATAGCACTGTAAGTATTGAGTGATGCAGTATTGAATCCAAACAATGCATTTAATGTAAATATATTGTGATTTATAGACAACTTGTAATTTTTCTATTTGCAGTCATCATCAAAAGACAGGGAAAACAGACTGGGTACTATTAATAAGGTGAGTTTAAGAAGTAGTTGTAAAATTTTCTGCTATGTCATAATTAAGTATAAGCAATTTGGTAATATTTTCCAAAATTTTTACACTTGGGTTATTTTTATTCAGTCACTGGAAATATCTTATGTCCCCTGGCATGATTCACCCATTGATTGTACTGTTTTCACTGTTTAAAACACTAAATCATTTAGATTGGCCAACAACAAGTTATTAATTATTTATACATTGTTCGCTTTTTTAAACCTGTGTAGTATTCTAACCTAAGGCAGGAGATAAACTTTTCCTGGGCTTTCTCTAATTGTTTACTAAACCCAATATTTATTCATAAGGAGACTGTTGGTATAACTTTTATTACCAAAAAGGTGATTGAAACCCTTAGTGACATGGCTCAGAATTAATTTTTTCTGACTAAGATTAATGAAGTTCCCTTTTCTTAGATCTGGACACCAAACCCTTTAACTACTAAAACTTTCCTTACTAAAAGAAACCCTCCGGTTAATTAATTGTAAATTATCCTCCATTGCTACGTGAATTTTCTCTCTCTCTATCCCAGGAAGTTCATAAATTAAAAATTCAATTATGTTCATTTTATAACTCTTGCTCATATATACCTAAGAAGATCAGTATTGATACCAAATTATAATTAGGTATAAAGAAGTGTAAAACAGGTAAAGGGTTAAATTTGATTTTTGCTCATTAATTCGACTAGGTTAGCTCCTTTACTCATCTTAACTAGCTAATTGTCATGTCATATTCTATACTGTTTTTAATGCATGAAGTTTTTTAATGTGTTTGATTTTCATATTCTAAATTTGAATTTGTAATGAGGAATCTGAATGTTGTAACCTCTGGTGCTAGTATGTGGGAGTTCGTTCTTGCTGAAATTGAAAGTTCTTCACTTATTCTAGTGGATTAATTAACCTAGATGAAAATATAAGTGGTGTTGCAACCATTAATAAGTGTTCAGTTCTATAAAATAGTATCTAATTCACAGTTAATGAACCTCAAAGTGTTGTATTTACTTTGAATGGTATTTTGTTTTTTCTGATACTGTGCTACAATGCCCTACCTAGTGTGGCCAAATATCCAGGGACATTCATAATGGGCTCCAATTCCATTAAGTTTTTGACAGGTTCTATTCATTCTCCCTTGGCTTGTTCTCTATTCCTTGCTTCAAAATATTTGGTTTCCTGATGATGTATTTATTGAAACTCTTTCCCATTCCTTGAATTTTTCTACTGTTGCCTAAGATAATCATTCTCTAAAATGATTGGCCAGTTGTTTTATCTGCCATCATTCATTACCTTCTTAAAAGGACCAAAAACCAAAAATGTGTTATTTAAATAAATGTCTTGCTTCTTTGGAAAACCAATGGTTCTGCATCTTAATATTTCAACAATATTGTTTCATAACATACTTAGTCAACATCAAATATTTAGTTAGTGGACTATATTGCATAAATATTTTTCATTGCAATAGTTAAAAATTAGGATATCTAACTCTTGGCTCTTGAGCAGGATAAGACTAGAGAGAGAACCAATTTCTATTAATTCCAGATGCTAATTTTCTCATGAATATTTGTTTCCAACCCTAAGCTCAGTGATTGAAGTAGAAAAAGCAAATGTTTGAAACTATCAGGAGCACCTATATGTAATTTTCCTTAGATGTTTTCATAATCGACTGAAATAAAAATTGTTCACCTAAACTTTGATGAAATATAAGTGTAGCAGTGTATAATATCTGTAGCCCATAATGTCTCAATGTAAGCATGTGTGGCTCACTGGAACTGACAGCTAGGACACAGTACTTCAGTGTACATTTCCCGGAAAGTCAGGGTTCAGTTGATCATTGCATACTATTTAAGACACCTTTGACAATCACAGTCTTGCTAAAGACAATGTCTAGTGATTGGTATGCATCTTCTACTCACCCTTTTGTACATTCCTCTTTTATATCTTTAATTGATGGATCACTTAAGTAAATTAATTAGATAAGTCAAGTAATATTTTCATCAGCATAGAATCAGAGGTATGCCATGCCTTCTCTTATGTATCTGATGACTTGGTGCTGCATTAGAGATTATCTAAAATATGTTTCAGGATTGGGATCGCATCATATAAGATGGATAATGTGGTCAAGAACTCTGCAACTAGATGTTTTTTCATGTAATGTATGCTGTGCTAGTGGTGACTTTTAAAACATTGACATCCAATGACACCAACATAATGTCATGCACTTCTTGATTTATAATTTCAGTGATGATCGAAGTGTTAATTAGCATCCTTGTTAGCGTAATCAGTATATTTTCTTTAGTATTCCTTAGTTCTCCCTGCTTAAATGCTTCATCTGACTGACTTGAGTTAATATATGTTGCTTGAATTTTTTTATTAAGGATATCCTGAATCAAATTCCTACTAAATTTTGGTCTCTGTAGACCAAGTGTAGAAGTAACTGGCCTATTTTTTTAGCTTTTTTGTTCATTAGAAATTGTCTCTTCTCTAACTCTTCCTCTAAATAACATACATTGTTTTAGCTGTTGATTGCATTCTAAGTCTCGAATCTGATATTGTTGTTTTCTATCAGTATTGTTTAAAATTGTTCGTTATATTATTATTTTATGTTGAAAAACTTAGCAACACGGAATTTAAGATTCTCTGTAGCAATGGATGTGGTTATTCCAGATTGCTCCTGGGTAAGATAATATACCTAGGTTATAGCTGTATTGTTGTGCTTATAGGTTATTTAGATTAAGTTCAAGCTACATAGGTTGATTTTGAATAATTCCAACCTAAACTGTGATCTGTTTATTGCCACGTTAGTTTATCTATTGAAGTTGTAGCCATAATAATTGTTAATGGACCATATCAGTCTATCATTGCTTGTTACTGAGATGTGGTAAATTTCAAGGGTTAATTCCCTTCCTAGGACTGTCATGTTCCATCAAATTATTCACATCTTTTGCTAGGTAATGGATTTTGCTTAGCAATTTCTGTAAGATCTTTGAGTAGATTCAGAACATAGATTAAGGAGGTCAAGGTCCTCAGAATTTTGCTGAAGATGGCCATTTTTGAGAATGTAATTGGCATTAGGAGTAGGTCTCCTTTTTCTTACAAAAAATCTCTTTATGTTATATTTCATACATATTTGCATTGTGGAGCAAGTTTCATATCAATTTCTCACTCCATTATCTCAGCATTGTGCACAGCTCTGGAATTTGAATGTATTTCTATAACGTATAACTGCTATTACAACTGCTTATTTTGTGGAATATATTCACTCAAAACTATTTAAGATAAGGTAAATTAATTTCATGTTTCTAACAATTTACATTTTAAAAGAACTTAAAAGTGTGAAAGTGCTTAATCTACTAATACCTGATTCTCCTGTGTTGCATTATGTGTGAGACTTAGTGTATTTTATATCTTTTTCTAAATATTAATAATTACTGCATTATGCTCAATATTTTATCATCTCCTTGGACTCCAAGAATGAATTCATCTCTTTGGACTAAAATATCACTTGCCTGTCTCATCATTATATTTTATTTTGCAAACTGCTTTGGATATCAAAGATGGCTGCTTGAAAGCTTTCCTTAGTACCTTTGTTTCAAATCATCCTACCAGCTCAACTCATTCTCAGTTGGGCATCTTTTTTCACCACTTCAATTCTTTTTGTTGACTCTCCGGTTTTTGTACTTTTCTATGTTCCATGTTTATTCATTCTGTAATTTTCTTTGTTATTTAATTCAATTTGAGTGTTTGTAAATACAGTATAATTTGCTTTGATGGCCTTTGCTGGTTAATTTCATTGGCTGTTCTTACTCCCTTTTCCTAGGACACCATTTTTGCACTTATGGTATCCTATTCCATTGTAAATTTGTCACATATGCCTTTTCATTATAGTTTTGTCTTTTCTATTGTTTTGTTGTTGTGTCTTCAAAATTATTTCCATTACGGCTAGTCTTCTCAGCTGGCTATAGTTTTACCCTACACCAATCAGTGTATTCTCACTGTAGATGACCAGGTGTTCCTGGTAATTTTTCTGGCTTCATAAGGTCAAAAGTAATTTTTATCTTCCTCAAATCATGTATTTCTATGTACTACCATCTTCTCATTTGGTTAGTTCTGATTTGCACATGTTGGATGGATTTCAAGGTCAAATTAGGGTGTTACAATTCTAAGTGTTGGTGATATTTTGATATCAATGGAAGTAATTTTAACTAGCTCTTTTTTATGGTGGTCGCCATAAACAATTATAGGTTTTAAGCTCTTTAACTATTGCTGTGGATTTTCCGTAATTAGTTTTCAATCGTGTGGGGGCTTGTTCTCTTCCTTCTCTCACCAGTCCAAGTTTACCTTGATGTTGACAACCTTTTGGACCTCACTGACCAGTAAACTTACAATTTTGAATCCCGTGGACCACTATTAAGAAGTTTTTATAAGGTACAAACATAAAATAATGAAAATTTCCATTCTATTATTGTAAATTTGTTGCTGCTTGTTTACCTTGTGTTTGTGACATAAGGAGATTCAGAATTTAATGGAAGGGAATAAAAGAATTGCAAGTAACACTACCAAAAGGATCACCAAAAGCTTCTAGTGGGCCTTCAGTGGTCTACAGCCCACCAGTTCGTGAATGCTGCTGATTTGAATATTGAAGGATCCCAATGATGGTCTTTGAATGTCAGTTTAAACATAAATATGCACAATTAGCTCTTTCATTGAATTAATTTAAAAAATAGCTTAAGCCTTTACTGCGCAAATTCCTAATCTCCTCAACATCGTAGTTTGTTTTCAAAGATGACTGCTTGTGTAAAATTAAAAGTCTTCAGTCTCTCAGATAACAGAAACATCGAATTTCGAATCTTTTTATCTATAATTTCTGCCTTATTAGCGGCGAAGTCATCTTTTTAGCCCAAGGGCCATATTAGGAATAGCATCAAATATTTGGGTCAATGAAGACCCTTAAGGCTGCTGTAGCGCTCGCCCGGAACAGCCGATTCAAGCCTGGTGAATTTCATCGCAGAGATTTGTGGTTTTCAGCAACTGCATGAAAAAATGTTGAAGATGTGCTTTTAGTTTTGAAAATTTAAAATTGTCATAGAAATCCTTCCAAAGGTGTTTGATTTCTTTAAAAAATGCTACTTTTTCACCCAAATTTATTTGCTTATTTTGAGCATATTGGAAAAATTAAAAACTAATAGCACGTCTTCAAACCTTGCTTTTAAGGAATGTGTAAAAATATAAGGGGATCACAGATCAAAATCAGCTGTAAATTGGGAAATAAAACACCTGATTTTGCTTATTGAGGTAGCAGATCATGAACCCTCTAAACGGCCGGGAAGTAGGGGAAGGGATTTTGAGGGGAGATTCTTTGCAAGACGATTGAATAAAAGCGATCATGGTGGCTGCCCTGCTCTTATATTTTATCGCAGCTGGGCGTAGGGATTACTTGCATAGATCATTCGTCACTGAGTCTGCAGAGGGAGGATATGATTACAAAGTATTGCTGCTTTTGTGAGTGACCATGCCTAGATATACAAAGAGTGAACATCTTCTACCAAGTGCAAACAAGACAAAAATAAAGGGAAGAACCTGAAAGAATGGAGAATGAACAGGTCTTTGGCAGAATGTGTAATAAGTTGGAGTAAAGCAAAACTTTGATATAGTTAAGTTAAATATCCTCATAACTTAGTAAATTAATTTAAATGTAAATTTAAGTTTGTCATAATTAATTTCTATGCCGATTGATATTTCTTTAATACCATGGTTTCACACATAATTTCTTGAGCTTAGGAAAGCTATTCTCGGTAAGCCATCTGGCTTAGACATTCCTCGTGACGAAGGGTGTTCATCGCAAACTGATGATTATTTCTCTAATGAACTTCAATATACGGATCATTCCTCGCAAAGAATGTCCTCTAGGTAGAATATCTTTACAAGACGAGTTCTTTTTTCGTACTATGTTTGAACTATGCGTTTTCTTATTACTATACAATTTTCTGTAGAATATTAAACTTTTCTTCCGAGTGAACACGATATTTACTGAAAACTTGGTATTTATTTACAGGCGTTCTTTCAGGGGTATGTCATCAATTGAATGCCGTAGAATGATAATTAGTAAAGTTATGCAGCGATATTTGTTATGGGATTTCATCTAACTTTAGCATTCAGGTACACTCACCCTTACCACTGTGCAAGAATCCGGGAAATGAGGAACATAGAATGTCTGAGGGTAAAACAGTAATATCATAGACCGATAAGTAACATTATGAGACATTTGCGTATGTCCCCGTTTCTATACAAGGAAAAATTTGCAGTATTCTACCAAAAATTCATAAGTTTGAGCACAGATTTCGGTTTTTTCTCATTAGGGAGAGGTTGCACAATATTATGCACTAACTATTGTAATCAAATGTGGTGAGGATTTTCAAGGTAATGTCGTGCATAAGTGCCAGTGAGTGACAACAGTTCCAGCGACATAGGCGAATGTTCTTCCCCGCCCCTTCGTTAGTTCTGAAAGTCACCACAGTATGCTCTACGGTGCGACCATTAAAATCGGAAATCCTCGAGCGCTACAGCAGCCTTAAAGTGAAACTACCATCCTATAAAATTATTTCGTAATTTGTCTTATGCTGATTAATTTCAACAATGCATGCATACATGTAATTAAATGCCTAATCATCTTCTCAATAACAATGATTACCTGATCAGTACACAAATGAAGTTCTTATGTCATAAAAAGGAGTTTGTATGAATGATTGTGGAAGTTGTAATGCTACACTATCTAAGGATACAAGTTTTTTAATTTGACATTACTTATTTAACCTTAAAGAAGGGATGATATCTTCACTGGGAAGAATTCAGGGCTACTGGCTATGTGTTGTGTTGACTAAGGGTACCTCAGGGTAAAGTGTCCATTTTGCAGCCAATTATTTCAACGGTTCTCAATGTTAATTTTGATGATGGGTTTAGTTAACTGCATTTATCAGTATTAACTTGGTTTACAATCCACCTTGTTTTTTTTTCCATTCCGTTTTTACAGTACTTTATAAGAATCAGTAAAATACAAGCATTATTGAATATTTTATAAATAATTATTCAGGGAAAGTTATACCTGAGGCTTACTTTCTAAAGTTTATATTTCAATTCACGTATCCTTGAATAGGGAAAATTTAGTTGAAACATTAGGAATTTATAGGTTGATTACAAATGGGGAAACAAATACCAATTTCTTTGTATTTCTACCTTATATCAATGATAACATGCCCCTAATTCCCAATGAGTATGAAATTATTGGATGTTATTGAATTCTAAGTTTGTATATCAATGTCTTCATTATTTATATTATGAAAATTGCCAGTTGAAGAGGCTATTTACTACTATGTTGCATTGGAGGAAAAGCATTTGATTGATAAAAAATCTTCATGTAATTTACTCTCAAATAGTATGGCCATCTAAGTGTATATCAAGCATTTATTTGGTGTATTTATATCATGAACAGCATGGGATACTGGCTAACACAACTCAGGCTAGCTTCTCTGAAGGACGGTCCTAATTTTTCGGCCATGTACCCAATTATGCTCTTCAAGGTTTCTCTATCTCATGTAAACCTATTATTCATAGTTTTAATTTTTTTTTCAAAGGCTGTAATTATATCAAAGTTCTTATCTCAATGAGAAATTATTTTTCTCATAAAATTAAAGATGGGACTCAAGTGATTGAAAATCATTGACTAATGTTGCATCATCAAAAAGTATCCATATTTAGTTTTGAGATAGCGTTGCCATTTCTTTTTGAGCAATGAAATGTGGAGTTTTAAATTTGCTGAAGAATATTTTATTTACTGTTGCTTCAGGGGAGTAGAAGTCTCCAAGATATTTATATAGGAAGCTAGAAAGTAGAATTAATTTTATTTAAGAGTAGTTAAACATCGATTTATTTTGGAAGTCTTTACCTTATCAGCGTGGTATAAGGTCATATTATCCATATACACCAAAACCTCTACTTAACGAACTCCTATATAACCAACACCTCCAAATAACGAACAAATATCCCAGTCCCACGAATTTCCCTTGTAATTATGTCCCCCCATGTTCCCATGTACGTATGAAAACCTCCCTACAACGAACTCGCGAATTACGAAGACCTCCAAATAATGAACATCTACACCGGTCCCTAAAAACGTATTTTCCATTTACATGGAAAAATTTCAATAATCTCGGTGCCAAAGAAAAGGCATGCGATGAACACGCCAATCAGAGAGTATTTTACTTGTTTGGTGAAGCAGCCAATCAGAAATCGTTTAGTGAAACTCGCATACTCTCGGCATAATAACGCAACCCGTAGAGCACTGGTGGGAACTTTTTCTCCGGCTCCCCTTTAACTACATGTATTTTTGGAGTTTTATTTTCCTCTCATGCGGGACTCAGGAGCTTGTCTATCCTATGACATGGACTCAGATAGTTTAAATGAACCTTTTACTTAACGATCATGTTCAATTTTTTTCTCAAAGTCCTCTTGATCCTTTTCATCATGGAAAATAAAACATGCCTGCAATGTAAACTTCTCGGATGCCGGTGTTGTCTGCCAGAGCGATACAGAGAATGAATCTTCTGCCAACCTTCCGCAAACTGCTTTAAAACCTCATTGATTATTATAATGTTTATTTTATGTATATTATAATGCATTAATCCTTCTCAGTGTTTAATTGATTAATACACAGTATGACATAAAAATTCCTTAATAATCGTTTACCGCAATGAGATAAAGTTACTCTATCATACATTAAAATAGCTTTCTTGGGTAATTAGAGATTTTCCGCTTGCGCAAATATTTTTTCTAATTCATAATTGGGGCTCAATGCAGTAGAAGTTTTTAAAATGACGAATACGAGAACTTTTTTTACCATGCAATACCTGCAGATGCAGCAGAGAGCACAATGAAATGTTCATTTAAACGCCGGGGCTTAATCCTGACGTTCTTTCTGATTCATAGAGTTCAGATAATGAATGAAATAATAAAAAGGTAAATAAATTTACCAATAAAATTAAGGAAGATCATTCTAGTTTCGGAACATTTTGTGGGGGCAGATGTTCTAATGCACAGCAATTGACCATGATGTAGGCAGAAACAAGTCCCTGCTTATTTACCTATAAAATCTTTAGAAACGCAAAAATAACAAAATTGCTTCGTGTTACACATTGCTCAAACAACATTTTGCGTTCCAAAACGTTCGACTTACTCAAAACTTGATAACTCTGCATCAACGCCGCAAAATCACGAAAAAACAATGTATTAGTATTGGGAGATCGCCATTGTACGCCGAGTGTTCGCATTTGAGTACGAAGCACAAGCCGAGTGGATTTCAAAAGTGATGCAGAAATCGATGTTTGTTTTTTAAGCCTTCCACCGCATTAACACGATGCGATTTTGGCAGTAACAGAATATTCAGTGTTGCAGTTATTAATTGGGTTGATCGTTATTGAAATATTTTCAAGTTCACCATTTTAATTATCATAAATTCTGGCAAATAGGCCATTGTATCTTTGGCTTAAGAAATACGTGACCTTTGGCTTTTAAGATCCATTGTAATTTGATATTCTAATTTCGGGTAAATTGCTTTGCCCTTGGAAACGGGAAATACGGTATGTTATGGCCCCTTTGAGGTATGCAATTGTGAATACACCTCTGAATAACGAACCTCCGATTAACGAATAGTAAAAATTTCAGTCCCGTCGCTTTCGTTAAATAGAGGTTCTGGTGTACCATTAAAGCTAGGAATTCATCATTACCCATCACATGAGTTTTAAGGTTGACTGTAAGCTCAGAATGTTTCTTTTTGTTTGTATTATTATGCCAACTTTCTCATCAGTAAATCATTGTCTAGAGATTTCTGAGCTCGTTCATTGTTCCAATGCTAATAGCCCCTGGAAGCCAAACTCTTATTTGTTCATCAAGAGAAGAATTTTTCTTAGATTTACCTGAGTTTGTGATGATTGACCTGTTGTATGTTTTAACAATGTTGATTGCTTTAAATTCAATTGTTAGGTGGTTGATTTGAGGTATGGTGGAATTCAATAATTTATTTCCTAAGGTAGCCAAAACATAATAAAAACCAATTGCAAGCTAAGGATCCTTGGCAACTATCCCACGTATGTATATTTTGTAATAAGTGTTTGCCAATTACGACTCTCAGGACTTCAAATTGATAATATGTGGAGAGAAATATCTTTTTGTGAGTTTTACTTCCATTTGCAAGCTTAATTTGGCTACATTGTTCATGTGAATGAATGGCATTAAGATTTGCTAGGCGATATTCTAAGGTGATATCTTGCAGATGACATGTGAACAATTGTGATGCCTATTTAAAGCAATCCACTTTTATATGAAATGCAGCTAAATAGCCTTGATACTTGCTAGGAATAAGAATAATGGATTTTTCTGGAGTTCTAAATTATTGAAATCATTTATTACCTCGAGTCTTCACCTGACCATTGAAGATGCTAAAGAAGGTTAGACACATAATGTAAAGAAGGTGCAGCAATGTTTTTGCTAGTATATTCTTAGAGAAACTTCCTAAGTAATATTACCATCTATGTACATAAATAAGAAAACAACTGAGTAGTACAGACAATTACCCTAATTACATTCAACCCCTATTTGGTCATATGGAATTAGTTGACGTTGGTAGTCTGTAACAGTCTTAGTGTTTGATTCTTTTTAGTATAATTTGTATAATGGGCTCATATTTTCAATATCTTCCTTTTTGATTTACTTTACGTAGCAAACATTTGAAATTGACTTTTCTATTATTTTGGACCCACTTTATATTTTTTGGATTGATGGCTCAACTTCATATCAGCTCAATTTAAACAAAGGTGTGCCTATTAGCTCCCATATCATGGCCTAGATTTTTTGAAGAAATTTAACTTTAAGTGTATAGAATAAATAATTTTATGCTTACGATGAGATTTATGATAATAATATGTAATTCTGATATCCTAAACCATGCACAAATTAGTAGTGATGGAGAAAAAAATCCTAATTAAGTAACTCTTGTTCAGATGTTCCTCATTCTGTTAAATACTCTAAAATACTCACCTGATATTGTTCAGGGAAGCCCAAAGAAGGCTGTCAAACACTTAATAAAGTATGAATGTAAAGTACTTATTACCCTTAAGGATGATGGGCATTGCTGAAATATACATTTGGAGTTTGTGAAAGATTAGTAATCCAAGCCTTCCTGTTTTCTCCAACTACTGGTGAAGGAGGTTAGGTATGCCAACAAAGACAGCAATTAGAAATTTTTAACTTGTAAGATTGTAGTAAACCATTGAACATATTTATTTGAGTTAGTTATTGTGTACTTTTTTAAAATTTCTTCATATTTCGTAGTAACTTATATACTTACCTTATACTTACTGGATTCTGCATGAGATTATTTCTGCTTGGATATTCTTCCTTATTACTTCATAGACGGTTTTATTTCCTTTTCCTCAACGACATTCTTCTCGGAGTCCTTTTATAATTGTCTGAACAAGCATACGTTGTTATAAATTTGATTCTTTCCCCTTTTTCTGATATTTTGGATATATTTGCCATGTTATTGTACTCTTTGTATAGAATGATGAGCCCTTGTACAAATATATTAGTTGCTTCACTTTTCAAAGAGGTTGGTAGGCAGCTAGGCTCCTTCAACTTACCATCTTTCATTCTGTAGTTAATTGTATTAAAAATATATTTCAAAATGGGTACAGAATGATAGCTTATGTTTGTTGTTGTTTATTCACCAGTTGATCTCAGAGATGTTTTGTCCTCTCTTAATTAAGAGTCTGCGATTAATTCAGTATTGTTTGTTAAAATATAATGTTAACAACAAGAAATTCCATAACGTATGCACTTAGTCATCAATATTCCACATCAAGGATTGGTTACTCCATGCTGTTTTCTTTTTAATATGAAATGAGGCAATCTTGCAACATTCGCAGCTGATGCTTAGTTTCCCTGTCTGCCCCTTTTGTATGTTTTTAATGATAAGAAAATTCGAGTACTAGCTTCAAGGGGGTCAAAAGACATCAATGTTTCTGTTGGCATAAATATAAAGTATCCTCCTGTGTATATCCTTACAGGAGATTTTGTTGTACAAGACTAATTACCTATGACCTATATCATGCGTATGATCTACCACTGGGTCATGCAGCCCCAAATGAGTTTAGAATTATAAATTGGCTGAAATTAATCTCCTTCACATAATTTAATCACCTATACTGAAGGTGTATGTTCATATAGTGTGACTGTAGCTGTTTAATTGTTTTATTTCTTAGAATTCATAATCTGTTCTTATTGAAGGAGCAAATACACCAAACCAAGAAGGAATTGGAGTTTTTCCGCCATTCTACTTTTACTTCTCTGACTATGGCAGTTGATAAATTTCCTATGATTGATGGTGGTCATAATACTTTAAAATGTCTGTGCTTCGTGAGATATTTCCTTTTTGACTTGTTACCTTATCTTGAAGTTTTCACTTAATTTTATCTCTCATTTCCTTTCATATACTTGGAGTATAAGGTCAGTCAAAAGAAAGTTGATGATCTTGGGCTCAAACATTCTAAAATTTACTGCTTTGGTTTAACCATTCCTTACATTTTTTTGTTACAATGTTACTTGTATAGGGGATTCTCTTGACATCCAAAGAACTTATTGAAAATGACTCTTTCAATTTATTTTTCACTTATTTGTTTGAAGACATATTTTGATGAAGTTTTCATTTGTAAAACATAAACGTATTCTTATGATACCTATCTTCAATATGATATACAGACTATCCCTGACCAATGAACACGTTGCAGTTGGCAATTCTGGTCGTAAGTTGAATTGGTCGTAAGTCGAGTTTATGATATGAGGTTTAGCATAACTCACCCACCATGGAGGTAGATTTCCAGCGTTGCATCAAAGAAGAACTGTCCTTTTTGTGATTATATTTTAAGTTTGCATTGTAACACCTCATATTGGTAATTTTTAATGAATTTATAAATATATCTTAACGTCTTTCCTTAAAAATTAACAGCTGAGCCACAATACCTTCAAAATAATACGAATAAGGGTGATTTTGTGCCGGAAATATTTTTTTGAAAAGTTAGGAAATGAAAGGGTTGATTACGAACTCTGAATTATTCATATTGCTACCTTCTATCATCGAAATCTTGCCCCTAAATCCCACTGTATGAAACCGTTGAATGTCTAAGTTTGCGTATCAATATGCTATCGTTATTCATGTTGCAAAAATTGCCCATTGAAAAAGAAGTAAAGCATGCCGTAGTGAATGAAATATGAAGCAGATAAGAGCCTGGAAAATATCAACATATGTCAAACATTTACATAAATATATATATATAATGGTTATATACCGTTTAATATATATAACGGTTAATATACTGTTATATATATCTATTATATATAGATGCTTCTCCGGATTCATTCATGTATATACCTAGATAGATAGATAGGATACTAATTCACAGCCTAAACCACAAGCGTAATTGACTTGAAATTTTTACGACGTACTGGCCACAACGTGTAACCGCCAGAAAAAATGTGATTTTGAACCTCGGTGCCATGGGTTCGATTCCAGAAGGCCCCAAAGTCGCGATTTTCCCCATAAGAATACATGGCGGGGATTTTCCAAAATTTTTTTGAGCCCCTTTCCGGAAAAGGAGAGAATTGAAATTCGAGGGACCCCTAGAAGCCGTGCATATCCAACGAAAATCAAAAAGACATCTTCGAATTTTGTCCATGGTTCGATGCTAGGTCGGTGCAAAAATCGGCCGTTTAAAATGCATTGCGGCGATTTTTAAGATTTTTTTTGGATCCTTTCCCGATAACATGGATACTTGAAACTCGGCACGTCGATAGATATCATGAATATGGGTCATAATCAAATTTTAGATGTTCGCTGATGGTCCTTGGTTCGATCCCAGAGGGCCATTTGCACTTCTCAATGCATTTCTTACGGAGATAACGGAAACAAAATTAAGGTACTTCCCGGCATGCTATCGACATCAAACTTTGCATGATAGAAAAGCCAGTCCTTACAAATCAAACTTTGCATTCACAGCTTACAGTATTTCCTGGCTTCGACACCAGGTGTCTCTGCATTCAGAAATTGATCCGATTTTTAGGAATTATTTTCAAACCTTTCCCAACAATATAGAAACTTGAAATTTGGCATATAGATAGAGATCATAAATAACTTTTAGAAACATGTTTTAGATTTCCAAGATCGTCCTTGGTTCGAATCCAGAGAGCCATTTACATTCGTGAAAATTAAAACGTCTTTTGAGGCAGTTGTAGCCAAATATTTCTGCTTGAATTTTCACACATAGTTAGAATCGGTGATCTTCTATTGTGCTGCATAGTATGTTCACCAGAGAGACCCGGGTTCATTGCCAGACGATGAAATTTCAGCGAATTTGAAGAAATATTTCAATCCTTTTTTTTTCTATTAAGGACCGACCCGATATGATGCCGATATAAAATTAGTGTTGTCGATCTGCTTGCAGTATGCAAGCTACATTTTACTCGTATATATATATATATATAATGGTATATTTATAACGCAAACTGCACACAATATTGGCTTCCTCAGACTAGCATCTCTGATACACAGACAGAATGTTTTGGATGCATACCTAAGGCTTATCTAATCTACTTGATTAATTCAAATAAAGTCAAAAATATCTCGAAGAGATTTTATTCAGCTGAGCCGATTTTTAAATACTCGAAGATCGATGGTGTTGGAACAATCTGCCAAGGATAGATACATACTTTGACTTAAGAAATAAGAAATTGCCATTAGGGAAAAAGCATCATTGCAGTTAGAAAAAAAAACAAATTTTATCAATATCTATTTTTATAGATAATTTCTACAAAGATGTATGCAAATAAATTTATTATCAAAAAGGCTATGGCAGAGTTTCGCCCCACGCAATGACGCCCTGGAGTATAGTGAGGTACCAGGTTAAAATACAATTATTGTGACAGGGCGCTGTGAAAACCTGTGCATCTTGAACTGTAAAGGTTTGGGAACCCCTTGGTTATGGAATAGTTATAAATCTATGTCTATTTACTCCTTTTTAAATATCAGAAATTCTTCAAACAGTAAACGTATAAAATTACCGCGTCCCATCACAAAGTATTACATAAATGCTCAAAACTTAAAATTAAATTAAAATAGGCTTAAAATTTTGTCATTCGATGTCTGACTTCTATGTACCACCAAAATTCTTGTGTGTCACTAAAGGGGTATAAATCACTGACAGAAGGCTAGATGGAGGAAGGGACTTTTTTCTTATCTTGCCTTAAGAAAGACCTTATAAATTCACCCTCCCCTTTTAAAGGTCTTAGCCTTTACAAAAATATAAAGTAGATAAGAGCCGTGTTGGGAGGTCTGGAGTACTGGAAACCATTTGGATATGGATAATCTTGGCAGATGCAATGAATGAGCTGTAGTTCTATGATAATGCAGCTACCAGTTATTTGTTCCCCTTAGTTATGACCTCTTTACTTCTTACTGCATCACAAACTGGACTAGTTCTGCTTGGCAGTGCTTATTACTAATGGTCACACCATCTATTATATTATATCATGCTCCAGCTTTAAATTGTAAGCAGTGAACTTCACTTTTCATAAGTTGTTTTCCTTTTTGGGTATCTCATTGTTGGTGTCTCCATTGTGGTGATACCTCTTCCACATTTGTGTCAGCATTCAAGTAAGTCGTGATCTATGGAGAGAGTTAGTAGAATGTCTGACTTCCATATGTCACTGAATTTCTTTGCTACAACAGTAACATTTACTGGGCTGCTTCAGCATGGCATAGCACTTAACAAATGTCATTTGGTTGAACAGATTTTACTACCATTCTTTCCTAACCTAAATCCTCAGTAAGAATGCTGCATTAGGAACCATATTAACAGTGAAGCAATGGCACTCTGTCGTCATCTTCTATTTCTTGAAAGAAGTATCATTTTGGCTTGATTGATCATCTCCAGAACTCAAGTTTGTCTTCACAGACTAGCAGCGATCTTTGAAAAAGTCATAACTGTTTCATTTGTGTTATCTTTGTTGCACTGTTTTCTTATGAATATTCTGGCTGACTTCTGTCGGGGTACTGCACTACTCTTATTGTGGTATCAGTGATTCTTACATTGTAGTTCAAGTGATTGAGGAAAAAGTTAATTGCATTGGTGCTACTGCTAGTGGTAAATTAAGGGCATTCAGTGAGATAATATCAAGCTTATCCTGGAAAGAGCTTAACCCTCCAAGGACGAGAATTATTTTTTCTTTAAAATTACCTTAATTTTCATATATTGGTATTCAGATGACTTATATTAACTAGAGAAAATTGTTTTAAAAAGTTAACAATTATAGGTTCTTTGCAAATGCTCGTTCCCATATGGGCACATCACTCCTTCCCACTACTACTATTACGCACGCCATTATGAAATTATAAAAGAGCATTTTATTGCATAAAATATTATTTATTTCTAAAAAATATTGAATAAAATGTTTTTTTCATGGAAAAAATAGGTATTTATTTTATAATTATTTTGTGTGGTACTTGTAAAATATTTTATACAAAGCCCAACATCGCAGTTGTTACACATTGTTCTCCCACTACTCTCGCACTGTTCATAAGCGCAGCATTTCCTCTTGTTTTGCGATATTTCACCGGTAATATGATCGTACCGCAACTCTATTGTGGAGCCAGTTTTTGATGTAGAAGCCTTTTTGAGCCACCCACCAGGTGAAATTTTCCGTCAAGTACTGAGTAGGGTAAACCTGAGCAATCTTCTGCCTAAACTCTAATTTTCTCCTGGGATCTGAGGATTCCCTTTTATTATTATTATTCGATTGTCTGAGTTGTAAGTAATTTATATAAATCGTAACTTACCAATACGTAGTGAATTTACGTGTTCATGCATTTGGCCAATTCCACCCATATAATTATTATGCCAGGATATGACGTAGGGTTATGGAAGCTGAATAATTCTCTTTTCCTTCCTACAAAATCTTTTAGCTTTCATCAACGGCGTAACTCCATACACTGTCAAAGCAGCCCCAATTACCAAATTGTCCAGCCACTTCGTGATTCCTATTCTGTGTAATCCTTTTCATTGTAGGCCGGACTTTGTAGAACCCATTGCTTCTGTCTAACTTAGTACTGTCCGCTAAGTGTAAAAACTTCATTATTTGGATGAATCAGTCCCTCCTCATCGCTCCACCAACCAATTCAATATGTATATCCTTTTTCGCATCCCAGTAATATTTTTTTGCAGAAGAGACCATTGTACCCAGAGACAATCAAAATGGCGATGAGGGCTCACATCTCCTCTGCTGTAATTTGTGGACTAGGGCAATTCTAAAATCAGGCGTAATTCTCACTTTGTTCCACTTTGAACGTGATGAGCTTGTCATCGATGAAGAGCTCTAGCAATTCGATGCAACTAAGTTTTGAGTATGAAGAGTAATCTGCTTCAGGAAAATTTCCCATACACTCAATGCTGCCCCTTAATCCATTTTCTCCGCACAGATTTTTTTGCCCCCTTGTCTTCTCCGACACCGATTCTTTCGTTGGTTGCCAAAGGAATTTTGGCTTGTGCCCTTATTTGCTAGCCAGTAAAATTGTCAACCAATCTTTCCTCATCTTCATATGACGATTCTTCATCAGTTATTTCATTTTATTCTGTTGGAGAAATGAAGAAATCGGTAACATCAACCTCACTCTCTTCATCCTCGGCAAGGATTTGGAGAGCCTCCTTCAGTGAAATAGACTCATGAAAACTGACAATTTTCCTGAACAGAAAATATAACTCCTTTAATGATATCATTTTTTATATGAAGTTAATACAATTTTAAAGGATTTGAATATCTAGCTCAATAATCATTGGCATGTTGTTATCTTGTTGTTGCCTGCTATACAATTTTAGGTTTTCCGAGATTTTGTTCGTAAAAATATGTAATGATTGCCATAGTCCTCTCATTACAACTTAAAACTAAAATACTTCTTTACTTAATTCCACCAAAAATAATGTCTTATGTCGCAAAATATTCTCTAATGCACAATATACAGTTTTCCTTGACAGCCATCGGAAAGGAAGTCTGGTAGTAGTGGGAAGGCCTTAAGTGCCAATATGGGAACGCAGCAATAAACAACGTTATAACAACAACAAATAACCTCAAACTCTGCTCTATTTCATTTCTTTGGATGATCAGAACATCATACTAAAGTTATATATGCAAAAGACTACTTAAAATTTTAAAAAAGTAAAACTTATAAAAATTAGTTGCCAGAAGGATGCATCTCAAAAATTCTGTCTCTCAAAAAATCACAAGAAATATTTCCCTGGACTTAACTGCGCCAAAACTCAAATGAAACTAAGCGTTGGACCCTCTTAGCCTACAAAATAATGTAGCCTACAAAATAATGTTTACTGACCATTTTATGACACTCAAAATACCGTTTAGCTACCTAGAGAACGCAGCTGCAGCCCGTTCCCATATGGGAATGTCAGTACTTAGAGGGTTATGTATTTGTGGTTGCTTAGACTGTGTCCTCCCTCATTACTGTCATTGCATTGAACATGCCATTGAAAACATGGATTTCTCTTGTGTTCTGGGTTCTGTCATCCCATTTTCTCTATTTGCTAATTTCATTTCTGCTTAATTATAAATTTTGTAAGTTACAAGATTTTGTAAGTAGAATTCTGAGAGTATTGTCTGGAAGGCTATGTGATATCAGTATGACCACACTTCAATACTAAGTCAGGCCAATCGATCTCTACCCTCAATGTATCAAACATTAAATTTTGTTACTTATTGTTCAGTATTAGTGATAGAACTATTTAAGATAATAATTACAAAAATTTTGGATAACTTATGCATCTTCACTAAAAGTCTGCAATTGTTATATTTACCTCCTAATAGCATCTTGTCCACTGTGGTTAGGGGTACTTAGTTTGACTTAGTTAATTTTGTGATGCACTCTTCGTGATAATTAAACCCTTTTGTTTGAGAATGTCAATTCTTTTAATTTTTTAATTGAAAGGAGATAATTGGGTGTTTTCTAATTTGATCTACTTTTGTGTAATAGAAATTCCTTAAACATTTTCATAGCTGAGCAAGTATTCTTCATTGGGTATATGTCTACGTAACACTCCAAGTTACTTATTCCTTTTTTCTCAATGTTTGCTCTTTCTTCTTAATGTTGAAGTATTTTAAACCTCATTACCTTGTTTTTGTGGTTAATTTTGTCATTTTCTCTGCAATACTTAAGTTTAATACAGTAAATTAGTGAAGAAAATCACGAGAATCTTCATCCAGACTCATTTTTCAATCTTTTTGCCTTTGAATTTACTCTCTTTGTCTCGAACGTGATTCACTGTTTCCGCCTAATTATCTTAGTTCTGCTCATCTTCTGTTTCACTTGGTATTTGTGAAGACTTGCTCAATAAGTCTTAATTTTGTTGGTGTTCACTTGAGGAAAATCCTTTTCCTTTATCGACAGTTTTCTGAATTTTAAAAATAATTTTTCCTTGTCACTGTCATGCAGATAGTTTGAATTCCTTGCATATAGTGTTTTTTAAGTTGTTTGGCACAAATGCCCAAGTTCTATTCCATCATATCAGTTAGGTTTATCCTTATCATCAACATACTACTTGTGTTTCCACACTAAACCTAAAATGAAATGAAATTAATTTATATATATCTTTTGAGGAATGTCACTTACATCTTGCACGAGTACTATTATAATCTATAGCAAAGAGCCTAACTAAGTGATGATACATACATGTACATGCTGATTTTTTTTGCAAGGGTTCTTACATTGTTAAGTCATTTACACTTTAATAGGACTCATTGATATCAGTATATAATGGAATATGAATATATTTTCAAAATCGATTCTGACTTATTGTGCTAGACAGTTGATACGTTTTCTGGAACTCAAAACTTGAAATGATGCCTAAAATCCATTCCCTGTATTGAGTTGCTACGTGAAGTGGTTGTTTATTGCCAGCATTTTAAGGAATGCTCTTGATCACATCTGAGAGAGTCCTCTGTACCTAAAGATTTATATTGTCATTCTTCTTTAATGGGAGAGTTAAAAGTATAATGGCTAACTAAGACCTCCGTAATGTAGTGAAGTAAAGATTTATGTTAAATTTATTCCGTGGATACAATCAGGTTTTCATTTTAAGTCCGTATTTTGCAAAAAATTAGTCTGACTAAAGCATATTGATTACATTGACGTAAATGGCTCTTTTTGAAAACTACCCTCTTATGAAACATAATTTAGGGGCACTTGCAATATTTTGAGCTAGAGTTATTCACATTATTCTTTTAACAATTCCTCTGTTTTCTTACGTTGTTACACAATTGCACATTTTTTGCATGTGTTTAAGTCTACGAAATGAAATTTTGTTAATTATCAGACATTCCTTCTCACAACCATGGTATTATTTTATGAGTGAAATTCTCAAATATATTTCAGTTTGAAGAATATACTTGGTTCTTTTATTTAGACTAATTTTTTATTAGAAAGATGGAATTTTTTTCTGTATGTAAAAAACATGTGAAAACAAATATAGGCTTCGTGATTTGTATTCTAGAATTCATAGTCGTTTTGTAGTTACATGTTGTTTAAGTTAACTCCACTCATTCTATATTTTTCAGTCATCTCGTTATGTAAACCGCATTTTATTGAAAATTACCTCTCATTCAAATTATTTTGTGGCAAATTTTTGTATTCAATTGTTAATGCATTCATTTCTGCATGCAATGTGACTTCAAATTCCCATGCAACAGTCATATGAGTATTCCATCTAAACTATTGAATATGGTTCAGGGTGCACCGTATTTTGTGAAAAATTATTGGTCAATTTCTGTAGTGTAATTATTTTCCTCTTTTAAAGGTGATCAAAGATAATATCTGTTCCTGGAGGGATTAATTATTTTCTCCTATGGCTGTGCATGATTGCTTGGATCCTGTCGTTGGCCAATCTTTGAATTAAAAATGCTATAAGCATGACGCTATTTTCCCTGTTATTTTGTTATCGTCGCAAATTCCACATATGGTTTCTAAGGTTGGTTTGCATGGCATTTATTTTTCCTCCAAAAATCTTTTCCTGCTTAATTGGTTACTGGCAAACTTCCTTGATCTACTTCAAGTTTTCTGTATTGCCAGAAGCTATTTTCACGTTTATTTTATCATCATAGTGGGAATACATTACATATTTATTTTATTTTCCACTCCTATAACTAATCTTCCACTTTTCACTCTAATGTTAGTTTTATTGTAAGAATCTCATACAAACTTTCAATTGCTCTTGAGTTAGAATAAATTAAATTTTACTCTTGCATATGTTAATGAAAATGAAGTAATATGACTCATGCTTTCTAATTAGGGGCCGTACACAAATTACATATTGCAATTTGGGGGGAGGGGGGGCAGGCTTTACATTCTTGGTACGTGGAGGGAGGTTCTGGCCAGGCGTTACATGAGGGGAGGGGAGGTCGAAAATTGGAGAATTTTGCATTGTGTAATTTGTGTACAACTCCTTACTATGCAGCTTAGTTTTTTTTATTGACTGAGGGTCTTATAAGCTCTGAATTCTGTGCTCTTTGGTTCTGGTACACTTATTGGAAACAAGTTCTACTCTTTTATAATTTTAGTGGTGCATTGCTGCTCAGATTTTATCAAATTATCATCAAGAAAAGCTTTTGCAATAACCAAACATTTTAGAAATAGTTTAATTTTCATTCAAATAGCAGTTTTTTTAATCAACTAGAGGCATAGTTACAGTTCTTATGTTTATTGTGAAATTACATTTTAAGTCAGTTGAGAAGAAAATTAATATCATGGGGAATATCAGAAAAATGATAAACATAGTGGTCTGTAAAATAATGTTCATTTTATATTATATTATACATATAAATATACACCCAGTTTGAATTCGAATTAGTAGGCATGGACAAACTTCAAAAACTGCATCTTAAAATGTATCTCTTGATCAAAGAAAGATGTTTTGGGGTGAACTATTCTGTGTTCTTCAACAAAAAAGCAAAATTTATTTTCTAAAGCTTAATATAAACTCAAAGTTACATTATCTAGAAGAAATCTGCAGTCCATACTATCATCTCACGAGAAAATACTATTCATGGGCACTACATAGTAGGGGTAAATTGTATTATATATTATAAAATATTATAAAAATTAAGGTAATAGGTTTTTAAACATTACTTGCTAAAGGGCAAGTATGCATAATATAATTAAATTAAAACTGCTTTTAGTAATCCCTATTGCATAAGAGTAATCTACGTATATATGTGTAAATATGTTATTCTATATTTCAATGAGTGATTTTGACCTATTTAAGCCTCGATTGTTTTCGCCTTTTGATGTTTAAATTCTAATCCACTTTAAAAAGATAAATTGGTAAATTTTGTTTGATAGCTATAATCAGTATTGGTATTTTCAAAGATCCATTGTGTCATTGTGAATAATTTGTCCTTCCAGGAACAGCACCAAGGCAAGGTGCTATCGCTAGACTCAAACAAAGAGGGGAGCAGCGCAGTGGGTGCTACTGGAGGTGGGGGTGGGGCTACTGCCGCTGTGGCTCCACCCCCTGTGTCTGCGGGGGGCGGCGGAGGCCCCCCATCCGCTACAGCCCCTTCATCCCAGCAAAATCCACATCATGGAAGCCACCACCACCAACACTCCATTGGGCCCCCTGGACCCAGGGATGAGCCTATTGTTGAGCCCGTGAATGGTGTAGTGCAGCCTCCATGTGTTCCTCCTCCTGACAGACCTGGTCGCAACACCAATCAACTGACATTTCTGCTTAAAGGTGTGCTGAAGGCAGTATGGAAACATCAGTTTGCATGGCCTTTTCAGCAACCAGTGGATGCAAAAAAGCTCAACTTACCTGTAAGTTAAAAGCCAATATTGATAATTTTGTTCCTTATTCGTTCTTTTCTCTTTCGCTTAAGTATTTCCTGGGAAGATAGAAATACTAAATGCCATAACACTTGTATGGGATTTGGTGTACCTTTTGCTATGTTAGTTTACATATAAGTCAAGTTAAACAAGCTTTTGCTGAAAAAATCCATCCATAGGCTTAGATGTTAAATATTCTGTGGTGTATAAGCATGTATTAGTGCATGATTTTCGTTACCAGTTTGCTTCATTAATAAATTAAATAAATAATCTGTTACTGCTTAGAAGCACATTGTCTTTTTTTCTGTGTTATTTGTGTTATCTGTAAATATAGAATGGCTTTTAAGTTTTTCATTGAGGTAAATACTGTTACTGATATAATTCCTTGTTTTTTCAAATTGCAAGGGGATTCTTCAGTTGATTAGCCTCTAGAAATTTAATTGTTTTGTTTTGGGAGATGTTTGTTTCTTCACTGCATTCATAAAAGTTTAAACATTCATGTTAAATTGCATTCGTTTAATTAAAACTTCTTGCATTAATTTCTGAACAATACATTTTGTTATTTTTGTATCTGAATATAATTTATCTTTTTTCAGGATTATCATAAAATTATTAAACATCCAATGGACCTGGGAACTATTAAAAGACGGTTAGAACAAAATTATTATTGGACTGCAAAAGAATGCATCCAGGACTTCAACACTATGTTCAGTAACTGTTACATTTACAACAAACCAGGAGAAGATGTTGTTGTCATGGCTCAAGCCCTGGAAAAGCTGTTTCTGACCAAGGTGTGTTTACATTTTTATATCTTAATATAGTTACAATTAAAGGAAGTAATGTATTTATTATTTATGTAAAGGATAGAGATATAACTAAACTTGCGCCAATGCAATTATCCGTGACAAGAAACTATAATTTTAGATGTCATTTACTCAAATGCAAAGTGGGTTAATTTGATACCTCTATTGAGTGATTGAATTTTGTTTGGATTATTTAACTGTTCAAATCCATTTGAACATGTACTTCATATCTCCAATAAAATATAATACTGTCTGAAATTACTTGTTATGCAGAATTTGTTTCTGAGGCTTTTCTTAGTATCCTCGCTTAAATGTTTCTGGTTATGTTCCTACTTGTTCCTTTCTAATTTCAAAAGATATTATTTCAAATCTGAACATAATACAATGCATATATACATTTGTTTTCTAAGGTTTTCCTTTGAAATTTTTGGAAATCATTTGGTGGTACAAGATATAAAAATGCAAAATTCATTTCATTCATAGCATTTTTGTATATCATAAGGATGATATGACTTACAAGGGCAAAGCTTAATACAAATTTTGCTATTATTGGAGTTAATCTTCTTCTATTTCTCATCATATTGCAGTAATATTATGTTATAGTAAAAATCCCACCTACTATTACTAAGATTAGTTTCCTTATAATTCCTCTTTGAATATCAATTTAGTATCAGGAAGTTGAAGGCTCACTTAATCACTAACTTTCTAAGTATGAATGGAGAAACAGGAAAGTTCATTATAATGTATTTTCATCAGGTGTAGATTGTCTAGCATTTTCAACATAGCAAACTTCTCCCCTTCTGATTGTGTAACTTTCCAGGTGGACTTTAATCCAAAAATTGCCTCTCTACTTACACACTCAATTTCATTATCATTAGATGATGAATGCTTCTATGATGAGCTAATGATATGTATGTTTGTATTGTGCAATTGCAGGTGGCTCATTTGCCAAAAGATGAAATAGAAGTGGAGCCACCCCCAACTCCTTCAAAAGGCCCCAAGGGCAAGAAAGGTATTGGAGGAAGAGTCCCTGGCCCAGGTGGCACTCCGGGTGTACCTGGTGGAGGGGGTGGAGGCGGAAGGGGTAGGCCTCCTGGTGGAGGTGCAGTTTCTTCATCTTCACCTACTACAACCAATTCGACAGCGACCCCAGGTAGCCTTCCACCACATCCACACCACCATCACCAGTTAGGAGTAGGTGCTGTGCCCGGGAGTACTGCAACTGGCACAACTAATGTTCCCTCAGCTGCTGGCCTCTCCCATGGAACTCACAACTCCTTAACACAACAGGTATGTCAGTTTTTGTTTTATTAGGTGTGATTTTATTTGGTGTTATTCATTATGGTTTTCGCTATTTCAGTGAAATATTTTACTAATCAATATTTTTTTTTACTTTCTTCTATTTCTATCTCCTGAAGTAGATGAAAAAATAAGCATCTAGGAACATATTAAATAGCTTACAGTTAATAGCACTTGAAAATTGGTTCTACGAAGTCTTAAAAAGTTGGCATAATTTATTACAATAATGCTCTTGTGTGAAAGAATTAATCAACTTTCCTAATTAACTAATGCTTTCTTGTCAAAGGGGGCATCCATTAATTACGTGAGGTGATTTTTGCGGTTTTTTGACCCCTCCCTCCCCCCTAGTGAGATAAACGTGAGATTTGGCTCCACCCCCTCCAATCTCACGTGAGATTGTTCAAAATGCGTGTTTTCAGTGTAAATATGTTAATCTTTGCTTCATTGTATTGGATTTATTAAAAAAACATAGTTTATTTAATCATTTTCATTTATGACTAGTTGAGACTAGTATTTGAGAATACTAAGATCGTAGTCTAAAATCACAATGAAAAAATCAAACAATGAAATACTTAAATGAGAACTTCTAAAATTGGTGAAAGAATATTCATTCTAATTCAGTCCATGGGGACTCAAGAGTGACTACTGGAACCAGCATGTCCATGTGTTTTTCAGTAAAATCATCTACTCCTTCAACCTCGCTCTGATTTCTCAGTAGCTCGATGTGTGATAATCCGTGAATTTAGCAGTAAAATTTAGTCATATTTTAGTAGAGAAACACGTTTTACTTTATTTAAACCAGTTATCTCATAATTTACACTGTTTCTTGTGGATAAAAATTACGTAATCTTTGCAAGAACTTCCCCACGTGAGAGTGAGTGAGATTCGGCTTAACCCTCCTGCCCCCTTAAATGTCTCGCATAATTAACGGACGCCCCCATATCAGTAATTGATAGCATTTAGCCAAAATGTTCATGCCTTCTGCTTTTTTATTATCAGGAATTCCAAAATATTGTTTTCAAAACCAACATTGCTTGTTTTATGGTTTTATAAAGACTATCGCAATCAATTTTTCCTTACTTTACCAACTTATAATTGCTGTGAATGTGAATTTATTGCCAGAATATTATTTGAATCGCTGGTAGCTTTGAATGAAATTTGTATATAGATACATTTCACTAAGCATTTTTCATTCACTTAGTTTTGTTTGCTTTGAGTGGGATTCCAACTTCTTTTTGAGGTCATGATCTAAAGTGTAATATACTTCCTAATACTTTATATGTATGGAGGATCATAGCTTTATGCTCTTATAAAGAGTGAGGTTTTCCATTTAAAATCTTAAATTCTTGAGGCTCCTTGTGTCCTAGGTGAAGCATTGAATAAAACTAATTACATTCAGCTGAACAAGAAACAGATTGAATTGTTGGTGTAGAAAATTTGATGAGGTTTTAGTAAAAGTAATAATCTTTCATCTCGAAAATTTTATTATGGCAAATATTTCAAGTTGAAGTATTACTGTAAAATTTTTAACAATTTTACCTTTCTAAAGCCTGAATTTATTTTCAAAATTTAAAAGAAATGACATTTTTATAGACATTTGGTTTATTCCAAAGCATGTAGGTTTCCAAAACTGTGATGGATCTCATATGTAAGCATATTTAAAGTATTAACACTTCTGTTTTAGAATAATTGTAAAATAATGATATTTAATGCTGATGCATACACTTAATCCACATTTTTAATACTGATACATTCAGTATATCCAAAAAATCTTGCACTTACATGAAAACAAGGTGTGATTGAATGTAATGCTCATCAACAAAATTCAAGTGCCATTGATAGAAAATCATTTGGCTGTAAATCTAATACTTGAAGACATGCGGCCGCATCATTGACAGCACTCTATATGTGTTTACTATTCACGCATATAAGTGCTATATGTGTATATTTATATGCATATGCACCATACTGGTAAACAAGGAAATTAGGTAAAGGTATTTGCATGAAATGGCATGCAGCCAGGATAAATCCCAAGGAAGAATATACTTGAAAAAAGTCCGATGGGACCAGGAAAGGTCCCTTGCCCACATAGTCTCCCGAATAGCTTGAGAGAATGTTCCGGCAGGATAGCTCAACGGACAGAGCACCTGAACGGCAATTGGGAGACCTGGGTTTCCCGGTCCTGTCGGACTTTTTTTTCAATTTTATTCTTCCTTGGGAAAATACTGGTAGTTGTCCTTGCTGAAATTTTTACATAAGTGTGCAGATTAACCAATTAAAAAAGGTTGATTAAGAAGTTTGTTTGGGCTAGTCGATCTTATATCAATTAAAATCTACAGGCCAACAATTAAGTTTGTAGTCTGTGCAGGCTCTTTTAGCCAGGGTGAGCCAAGGATCCACCTGTGATTCAGGACATGTGCTCGAGTAGTATTGTGCTCAAATCTAGTCACCATCAATTCAAATGCGCATACCAATTTTTTAGCGAAGAAAAGATGCCCAAAAGGGTGCATGTTTTATTTAAGTAAATACGATGAAATAAAAGAAGTTTATAAAGTGCACCTTTAGATATGCAGCCATGCCATTCGCTGCACCATATACGTGTTTACTATGTATATACACTTTGCTATTTAGGTGTATTTGTATGCTTACACTCTGAACGAAATGCCGGTAGTCTTCTACACCTTCCAACATGAGTTTGTGCAAAATCAGTTAAAAAACTATCGGTCAACAGTTTAGTTTGTAGTCTTCTTGGGCTCTTACTGTGAAAACATCGATAGCTAATTGGTGGAATTTTAGAAGAGTTATATAGAACCAGGGCGAGCTGAGGATCCGGCTGTTCCTACTCTACGGGACATGTAAACTGTGCCTAATCTAGTGCACTGGTGATTCCAACTGGGATAACAATTTTTGATCCAGAAAAAGACCTAAAAGGGTGTGCGTTATTTTTGAGTGAATGCGGTATATTGTTAGATAACCCTAATTCAAATCAAATTGCTTTCTTGAGATATTTTTCATTCAAACGCTTAATAAGCAATGGCTCTGTTGCAAGGGCAGGACAGAAATTACCCTATGACTCGAAATCAGCACTGCTTTTATCTTTCATTCTCACCTATCCTGGGTCACAGGATTTGGTGCCAAGCTTCAAATTAAAACAAATCCCACTGATGGATGCCAATATAATGGTAATTAAATTAAAAATTCCGGCATTGACTAGAGGGTATGTCGCCAAAAAACGATAGGGATAGAATTTACCGAGGGACAAATGGGAGACTGAAACTCATGAGACTAAATCTCTAATCAAAGCTCCCTGAAGTATTGCTGAGGAAGGATTAGGCAACTTGCGGGAAACAAATTCATGAATCAAGTGATAATATTTTTGGCATTTAACTTTTTCTGCCCTTAGAAGAGATAAAGCACCTTAGATTATTGTTTTCTAGTCGAACTTTGTCTCTCGCATCAATTGCCGATTCTGGGATATGCTTGTTGTTAGACTAATTTAGAAATGTGGCACTCGTTATACTGATACTTCACAAATAACCACTCGTTATAATGAATGTAACTCCTTATCCCTTTCGCTGTGAGATGCACAACTAAAATAAATTGCTCGCTATAAATCACTCTTGTTTTCTATCGTACTCGTTATGACGGACTTCTACTGTATGTATATTTACATGCAAAGATACTAAATGAATCACAGGTAGTGGTTTATGCCAAAAATCATGTTAAGTGTGCATGCTAACCAATTCAAAATTGATTATTCAAAAAGTTAGATGTACTTGCCAAATAACCTTTCAATTAAAAGCTATCGGCCTACAGTTTAGTCTGTTGTCTGTAAGGGCTCTTACATACTTACATTAATGTCAAAAATTTTGTGGAACTGTTATTGTTCAGTTAAGGTTATCTACATTTGATTTTTTTATCGTATGATGCTGTATGCTTCAATAGAGTTCATGAGACCAAATTTTTTTATGCCTTTTAGGATTTAAAATTTCAGCTTGAAAAAACTTCAGAATAGAGATATTAATTTTTTTAAATTTCAGCCCCACAAAATGGAAATAGTATTTTTCTTAAAATTATGGTTAACTTTTATTCTATTTCCATCATGAGTCTTCTTTCTCCTGAGGTTACATTATAGTGCATGATGAAGAATTCAGCTTCCATTAGTATTTCTATAGATTTACAACCAAAGTGACAGAGACCTTTCAATGTCAAGGTCCTCAGTCAAGACTGGTGTGTGTTTTATAGTTAGGGAATAGAAGATATGGCTGTGTTTGACCATTGTTGGTTTCTCCTCAAATTCCCTGTGGCTGGGTGTTTGTTTGAGCATTATGAAATGTTTAAAAGGCAAGGTAATTTTGTAGATTTTTAATATTACTGAATAAACATGAATTTGTATGTAGTAGAATGTAAAGAACATGCTTTGATTGCTTAATTCTAAATTGAGAGATAGAAATATAGTCAATAAGGATGTTTTGATCTATATAGAAATTAAATTTTATTGGACCTGTGATAGTCAACTGTTTCCTTATAGGTTACACATAGTACCGTAAATCCCGGAGGTCTTCTCTGTTCAATTTGCTGGATATTACCTGAATATTTATTACAAACATACACTTATTAATGGATAATTATAAATTTACCTGTTTATTTAACTTATGAACTAATTTAAAATTTACACCTAACCTTCTTTCCTAACCGTTTAATTGCCAGCTGATAAGTCAGAAAAAATATACTTAACAATCAGATAAAATGGCTATGAGAATGAGTTTGCTTTTGGAACATTTATCTATGTTGATAATTCATATTTATCTAATAAAATCTCACCATAATAACCCTATCTAACAAAATTGCTGATGAGGAGAGGACATGCAAAAAGTCTGGCTGGAGAGGGGCTTAAACCTGGATATTCTAATCATTGGTTGGTTTCTCCGCCAATGGAGATATCTGGCCAAAATTAATTTTCCATTTAGGAGACTTCATATGCAAGGGCACAAGGAGCCCTTAAAATACTTTCTTGCCAAAGATCTTCTATTTTTTAGCCACCGGTAGAGGTGGCAGAGTGGTTAGTGTGCAAGCCCATTAATCCTCCCACCTCTCGGTCTGGGTTCGAATCCCGGCTAATTGGATTTGATCCTAGTTGAATCCAGGTTAGGGAATGGTTGTCTGTGTATGTTGGGCTTATTAATAAAGGAAAATGAAAAAAAAGTGGATTAAAAAAGGGAGGTACTTGGAAGAATGGCCTTCAAAGGCTAAAATTTGCCCATGAAAAAGACAGCATTATTATTATTGTTATTTTTTTCTGAATTTTTTTTTAAATATTGAATTTATAATGTGTTAGTGGAACTTGTACGTGAATATCTCAATTGTCCCTCTACATTTTGTTTGGAATACCAATTTCCATTTGGAATATATATTTAATTGTTGCATAAAATAAAACTTCAATCTTTTCGGTATATCATGAATTACCTTTTTATGTATTATATTAGTATAGTTAGATAAGTATTATATTAAAAAGAACTTTGTAATTTCCACACTGAGTTTATTCGTTACCGGTTTAGTAATTTGCATTACTTCTTCAGTACACCTGAAGATGTAATGCAAATTACTAAACCGGTCGCGAATAAACTCAGTGTGGAATTTTTGAAGTTTTTCATTTTACTATGGCTTTCCAAGAAGTCACGCCTGCTAATATTGATTTCAAGAATTATATTTTTTATTTTCTTAATGAATCAGAAATTACTGTTAAAAGGAATGAAGATGCAAGCTTCCTTTATGTCTCGTATTCTTAACGCTATTACCATGCATGTTTTATGCTCAATGTCAAAAGGTATAACCAATTTTTTTTATGTAAATGGTGAACAACGGGTTCTCATCATCCATTTAATCTGGTCTTTCAAGTATGCCTAACATTTAGAGGTATAATTAATAAGAAGAATAATTTTATTATTTTTTCTGCAATTTCTCAGTTTATTGTGAAATTTTTGTCATAATCAGTAAAATTTCCAATCCAAGCCTGCACATTTGTCAATTTACAAACCTATTCTGCTAATGATTGGCCATTCATACACTTGTATGTGCATGGTTGTTAACTACCAGTCATTAATGTAAAGTGAGAAGATCAAATATTGTAACTGATTGCAGTGTTGTTTTTGTCGTCTGAATGCTTCAAAGAGTACTTCTGTTTGTAAGATAGCTCTTTGAAGGAATTCAAGTAACTGATTTTTTCTCTATATTACAATAATCTTGTACTACTGAAGAGCCTATTGTTTATGAATGGAATTTATTTCAAATATTTGAAATTTAAACGCTTAAGGCTTGTCAGCAGATTTCATAGAATTCCTGCCTTATATTAGGAAAATCATAAATCCAGTCTTCACTTATTATACCTTATGTCTCTCCAAGAGAGCCAATGTAACGTAATATTATTCTGTTTTGAGTTACCCGAAGTTCATCATAGCTCATCGTCATAGCAAACATAGTTGCATATAAATATTCCTAATTTAAATAAGTAGTTAGATCGAAACCAAATGTATGAACAGTTGTACGTTTCTTTTGTGAGTATTATTGCGTTCAGTCACATCAAATTTGCAATTTATCCTTAATTTTGCTTTCTTGCATCGCAGTTAAATGTTTCGCTTCGTTAACAATTAAGTAATCATTACCTATTTGACATTTTTATGCAGATAATCGTACAAGGACTATGTCGCATGCATTGTTTGCCTACGTGTGCGTTCATTACTGCGGCATTCAACTCATCTGTAATGTTCAACAAAGAAGGGGATGAAGAGCAAGATGCGATGGAGGAGACAACACCTTTTCTTAACTGGGCAGCTCTTGAAGTTATGTGACAAGCTTTAAGTCTAACAAGGGACTTTCTATAAATACATTCCTAAAAGGATGAGATGTAGAGATCCGAAGGAAAATACTAGAAGTTGATCTGAGCAAAGCCTTTGGCGTTATAAATGAAGCGTAGGATATTGATGCTAGGGCAAGCGGTAATTGTAACTGTTACATCGTACTAGTGTTGACATTATGTATGATAGAGGTATCTTGGGTTCGAGCCATCCTCTATTTTAATATGGACATTCTTTGTAAAGTAATTTTTAGCCAAAATTGGTTGATTCACAGTTTATTGAAGATTAGGTCATTTTAATACTGTTCTTTGTCAAATTCATTAGTTTTGATGAACTAAATAACCATTGGAGTAAACACTTGCTTTTAATAGTATTTAATTCTGCTTATTTCCTGATTATGAAGTTAGAGAAAAAATATTGTGGCTTAATTTATTCTATTCTGTGATAAAAAATTTTACAATTTACAATGCTATTGAAAAAGTGGCAATAATAATGGACATTAATAGCAACTGCAGCTCTATTTTGTTTATTTCAATTTAACCATTCCATAATACTTAAATGTATTTTTGGTATTTTTTTTATAAATTATTGAAGTAATTTTCCTTAGCTTTATCTAAATTCCTGAAAACAAAATTAAATTTTGAATGATTTTCACATTTTCATATTGGCCTCAAATGTAAAATTTTATTGGATAATGTACTTTCATCATTGTAGAAATTTAATGCATAATTTGCATTTAATTTTATAAGATATTAAGTCTGTTGGAAATAAATTTGAATATTTAGTATGAATGGAAAAAAAATGGATCTGCTGATGCTGAGATATAAAGGATTTTGTAGAAATCCTCCGAATTAGTAGTTAATTCAGCACATTATAACTTCGACTGATCTAAGAAGAAATGGTGGTGTCAAATCAGACTGGACCTCGCATCATCCCTTACTTTGATGGACCTAATGAAATACATTGATTCCATAGGCTTTGTAATATTATTGATTTAACTACACGTTTAGACATCCGTTATAGATTTTGTTAGTTTTCTTGTCTTGTGCATCCACATCCCAGAATTTAACTGATGGATCTGAAAGGCTGTGTTAAGGAACATCAGATCTATCAATCAAAATTTATAGGAATTCACCATTCTTATTTACAATATTCATTTTCTCTTTCTTGATACTTTGTTAATCTTACTTTATTTTGTATAAATAAATTGTCTTTAAAATATCTTGTACTGAATTTATCTGAAAAATAGATATGCTGTATATAGTATCAATTTCACCTTGTTGAAAATCTTGTTGTATGAAGGAAAGTTTATTTTTCTAAAATCTCTTTGTTATGTTGAAAGCTTTTGATAATCTTTATTTCAAACAAATAAATATTAAATAATTTCAAATAGAATTTGCTCTTAGGTTGTTTGATTCATTTTTATACATTATTGATCCCCTATTATACAGTGAAATTCATATTTTTGGAATTTATTTTTCATATGTCTATCATACAAATGAAATACTTTTACTCTTGAAACTATAGTTGGACTGTTAAGTTTAAGATGGAAATATAGCCTGATATCGTTTCTGAATTTTATGGAACATTAGCTGCCATAAGAAAACTTTTAATTTTGTAAAGGAAGTAAAATTAGATTGTTTTAAAGTATACTCACCGAGAATTTTAATACATCATTGAGATTTTTTTTGATCTGGCTAAATAATTTTTCATCTTCCTGGGTCCTTTTAAAGTATTTGTTTGAATTATGAGTAAACATTGTGCCATTCCCTTCTTTCAAGTTAATTTTGACTATAAAAAACCTATCTAAATTTTAGGTTCTGTAAATGAGATTATTATCATTAAGAGATTTACTTAAAATTCAACATCAGATTCCTAAGGATAAAATCTTTTAGCTTTTCTGGGATGAATTATCAATAAACTAGATAGAACTACTGCTTTGTTGTAAGGCATATGTCATCAATATTTAATTTTATCATGAATAAACCACAAAGCAAGCAGGTGCTCTTCATATCTATCAGGACAGGCTGTGTTAATTTTCTCCTTTGATTAGATATTCCACCTAGTGGTGGAAAATTTTAGGTATTTTTTTACTCTTTCACAAATCTCGGCTACACTGAGTGGGTGCCTGGTATTGAGTTATATAGGTAGAAAATGTATCTTAATTTAGTTATCCACTAAACATTGTTTGATACAAGATTGATTGGTATGGAAAATAAAGTCCATTTCAATTACTGAGAAGAGAATCACTGATGCAGCAGTAAATGAAAATAGAATTTAAAAGTTTGTCTCCCTTTGTTGTTATTGGTAATCTTTTTTCATCATAACATATATTTGCAAAATTTTTCTTCTATTTTGATGCTTTAACGTTGTCATAAAGTATTTACTATGAAATTAATGATTATTATATGTTTTGTATCACCTCCTTAATGAGTTTCAATTACTCAGCTGCCGTAGTCATTTTTTCCTGTTTATTTTCACTTTAACATTTACATTGAAGATCATTATTAATATCATATTTGATTTTATAAAGTTGTAGTGATTTTGCAGATTTAATTAGAATTACAAGGGTGTGATATCTTGTTAAACCACTATTTTTACGGATTAGAAGGTTCTTTTCATAACTCATTCATTTAATTAATTTGCATACTGTCACTATCATACCCTATTTTGTTGCCAGATACTTCTTGCGAAAGAATTTTGGGCTGAATAAAGTTAACCTGCTGTTGTTAGACTTCAAGGGGGTTTTTATAGATGAAACAATTTATTATCAATGTATATTATTCTATCCATGGTCATTTATATTTAGAATATCATGTTTCAAGGTGGTACAATTATGCTTATTTTGGATGAAGCTTTTTCCCGGAAAGAAGCAGTGTTTTTTAGATGTACTGATTAGTAACATTTTATGAAACTTAACATTTTATTCCATTAAACAAAGGCAAAATATTTGTATCGAGGAAGTTGCAAAATTAAACCTCACAAATCCGCTTAATTAAGGATTACTTCGATGGAAATTAAAAGAATAGAAGTAGTGTCAATATTTTTGTTGAAGGAAGCAAAATGATATACTCTTTAGCAAATAGGTTCCTTTATTTGCCTTTTCTCGAGTTTTTGTACCTTTCAGATAAGGATTTTCATATTTGGTTGAAAATGTTTCATATCTTTAATCAATTTGATAAATAATATTTGTTGTACCAAGTTCCTGGTTAAGGGTGAAAGTTCAATTTTTATATTTATTTGCATATTAATGTTTTTAATAAAGTTATTAGAAACTTTGAGAGCTAGTTTTCTTTCTTTAATGCTGATACTGACTATCAGTATTGGTGTGGTTAGATGGGCACTTCCTGGTAGATTTTTGATGTATGGGTTTTCATATCAATACACATTATGCATTCAAATTTATGTATGAACTTGAAGATATATAGTGCAATAGCATTTTTTTTATATAAAAGTACAAATACATATTACTGCAGTTTTTGTTCATTTTGCTATGTGGATTTTACCAGTATTGTTTATATTTTTCATATTTATATTGTTCGTTGGCAAGTTTCAATAGTTGGCAGGATTAGCTCATCTAGTAGGAGTTAAGTTTTGTTATAGATAGACAGAATTCTCTCTTAAGTTTACTTGCAGTCATCAGTGATTTAAGTCAATATTTTTGAGGACTTTGTCTTGAATTAATCAGTGATATGTGTTAGTTATGAGCATTGCGCATATTGTTGTAGTTTCGTCTTCCTACAGAATATTTTATCTAACAAGTTGTAATTAGAGTTTCTTTTCCTACCTCTCTAAATTTTCATTAAATTGATTTTCTTCTATTGATATTTACCTTTTTTTATCTCAGTTGATAAAAAAAGCAAATTTTGATTTCTTTTTGTGTGGTAGCCTAATTGAAAAAGTTAGGATATGAAATATTTCAGTTCTGCATTGGCTGGATTTTATGGCTTAGTGATGAACGATTACCATTATTTGTTGATATTTAAGCATTCTCAGTAAACAAAATTGGCTTGGCTACAATAACCTTGCTGACAGATTCATCACTGATTAATATAAAATGTCGTAGTCTTGAAATTATATTTTAGCTGAAGGCAAAGAATTATAAATTCTGGTGAGAATTTTAACAGACATTCCTACATCCAGGTGCCATAATTTGCCCTTTCTCATGTATTTAAACAAAAATGTCTCTTATCCTATGCAACAGAATGTTTGGTTACATATACCCACAATGCCGTAAATTTGGACATGAGTTTTGCATATCATTGCTCAACAGACATTTTATTTCTTCAGAATATACTCTTATACAAAGTAAATTGAAGTGATGGAGGTTATAAATGTCTTGAAATTTTTGATATATTAATGGCCAAACTCGTATGTATCTCCAACAGTTTAATTTTTGTCTATGCAGTTGCATGGGTTATATTTATCAAATCTGCAAAAGAATTTCATTTTAATACAGCCAAACTTATTTTCAGTTTCTACAAACTTGTTGTTTCCAGTCTTAATTTTTGTAGTGAAATTAAATCTTTTATTTATAAAAAATATATTTCAGGCTGCCCTTATCCTCTGTCCAAATCCTTTTTGTCGAAGGAAACATTTGGTCATTTGGTCATCAATGAAATTGAGAGTGATGAGAAATGATATTGAAAAGTAATGCCTTCCGTTCATGAGTATATTCAATTGGAAAGTAGTAGGCCATTTCATTCCATTGAACTTACTGGCTTGAAGTTGATAATTACTCTTAATCATTTAGATCCTCAGAATAAAATTGTATTTCTACCAACTTATACCTATTATTATGGAACCTGCATTAAGGAAACTTCTTTTTAGATACTCCAAATTTTACTCCTTCAGTTGTAACCTGAAACCATAACCACTATCTGTAAGATGATAAGGTTTTGAATATCTAGTTTAGTTTCCAGCTCTGCATTGCATATTATGCCAATTTTATCTCTTGCCAATGTCAAAGCTCCAACATCTCTGTGGATATTTCACACAGCGGAAGCATGCTGCAATATTTTAGAATGATACAGTGTGTTCTTGTCTTATATAACACCGAACATGTGCTCATTACTCACCTAACTTTGTTACATTAGTTTGCTTAATATAGAATTTGTTGAATTTTGCCTTCATTTTATTTTACTTTGTTTGGTACAGGTGGTTCCTCCGGCTGGTGGTGGTTACCATGGTCAGCCTGCAATGGGAGCAGGTGTGCTGGATGGTCATCAAACTGCTTCAACAACAGCCCCTTCTACCCTTGGGGCCCCTGGATTGGGCCCTCAAGGGGTCCCTCAACCTCCTGGCCATCCAGCATCATCTCTTCCTCAAGCCCAGCCACCTGGAAGTCTTCAAACTTCAGCTGGAATGTTAGGTCAAAGTCTCCAACAGCCCTCACCTCCAGTCATGCCACCTGCACAACCTGCAAAGGTATTTAATTTTATATACAACATAAAGCATCTTACCTCGTGAGATTTTTGTCTATTATATCCATGTATCAATATCAATCTTCATTTCTTGGTGAATGGAATATTTTTCATATGCCTAGTACAAAATGTATTAAAAATTATGTATTTATCAGATGTCTTGCCATTTAAAGGTGAAAAAGGGAGTTAAGAGAAAGGCTGATACAACAACTCCTACTGCAACAGCATTTGATCCCCCTCCACCACCTATTCCATCTCATCATCACCATCACCACCAACCTCCCCATCATCCTTCCTCTTCATCTGGCTCAGTCCCTGGGGGTTATCACACTGCCTCTCCTTCACCTCTATTATCTCAAGATCCTAGTGGGGGTGCCCCTTCAGCTAAGGCTGCCAAGATCTCGACACGGAGGGAGTCAGGGCGGCAAATTAAGAAGGTTGTAAAGGACTTACCAGACTCACAGGTGAGCTTTACATTGAATGAATCCATCGTTCATGACATGAAAAGTAAGCATTTTCATGAAAATATCCTTGAAGAGATTAAATTAACCATTCTAGTTGGCAATGAAAGTAGAAGATAACATCTTCATTTCTTGAAGATTGAAAAAGACATTTGCTGATTGTAATTTAAGTCCCTAAGATTCATTTAGTTGATATTGCATACTAATGATTATAAGTACTGATAATAAGTGAAATGATAATTCAGTATATAATCTGAATTAAAAATTACCAACTTCAAAGGGAATGGTGAGAAAATCAGTTTACCAGTAAGACATAAGTGGAACTCAGCTTCAGATACCAAGAACATGTCAGGTTTTTATATTGATCACCTAAGCCACAGAGCAAATGTTGTTTTCCTTGGAAAAATCTTCATTTTAGAAACTGAAGGTCCCCATGATTGTTGGGGAAGGAGATTTTTTTTTAATAGTATCTGGTAATTAAGAGATTTAAAAGTTAATCTTGAATCAGGTAAAATATAACTATGCATCATGGATAACTTTTTCGTAATCAGCTCGGAGGCAGCTATAACATTTATCCTTTCATATATTGAATATAATAATATTTTGAAATTTTTGCAGAGGATACCAGAAGATGGACATCATGCTTTTGGCCAGGCACAACTTCCTCACTTCGCTGGTGGGATGGCATCACAGGTAAATTTTTGTTTTCTAATTTCATTTACTTGGAATTACCATTTTACTATTCAGTCAATCTTAAAGTTTACACCTTTGTATTGATTGAGCATCCTCAATGATTTGAAATTCTTCAAGTTGGCATTATAAAAGAAAATAAGTAATAGCATTAGTGGTTTTATCCTTCATTAATTCTCTTTGATGGTTCTTTAATATTGTTTATGTATTTATTTTTTCAGCCTCAGCACAGTGGCAAGCCCAAAGAAAAGCTTTCAGAATCATTGAAGGCATGTAATGAAATTCTCAAGGAACTCTTCTCCAAAAAGCATTCTGTAAGTTGGGTGTTTCCCTTTATTACTAGATGTTCAATTTGTTGCATTTTGTCACATTGATTGGATTTTCAGTAGATATTACTTATAACTATGAGTTAATTACAGCAAAATAGATCTGATACGTTAACGAAACATAATCATATGGAAGATTCCGTTATATTTAGCTAAATGCAGCTTATAATTAGCAAATCATGTTATAAGATAATGTTTAAGTAGTTTGGCTTTGTTATGAAGGAGTAACACTGAGCAATGTCATTCACTGCATGATAAACTTAGCATTCTAGAGATATATAGTTTTCTTATAATGTTCCATGTGTAATGTTCTTAGTCTTCCATTTTTCAGGGTTATGCTTGGCCATTTTATAAACCAGTAGATGCTGAACTCCTTGGGCTTCATGATTACCATGACATAATCAAAAAGCCTATGGATCTGGGCACAGTCAAGGTAAGAAAATTAAGCAATTCTTGATTTTTTTCCTTTTCATATCTTGGTCTTTAAACTTTGAGCAGGATGAAGTCTAAGTGTACTTCATTATTCTCTTAGCAAAAAATGGACAACCGGGAGTACAGGACGGCCCCAGAGTTTGCTGCTGATGTTAGACTTATATTCACTAACTGCTACAAATATAATCCTCCCGATCATGATGTAGTAGCAATGGCACGCAAACTGCAAGATGTGTTCGAGATGAGGTGCGATATTATGTTGGTACCTCTCATTATTCGTAAGCTATGTATCATAGGATATAGTTTAGGAAATAGACTTGATCTTTATCTTCTTGCTTGAAAGTTTCATTGAAAAAATTAATTAATATTATATATATTTCTTCTTAGTGGTATTTGGATATCAATCAAAATTCTGTTTCTCTATTAGCAAGTAGTGATGCATGAAATTCAGTTTTGGGAATACAATTTCTTCCTCTAACTTTTTAGAATAATCTGCTGGATTCAAAAAATATTGTTCTTGTTTTTGGTAAAACATAACAAAACTTGTTCCAATTTTGCTTCTCTAAGGTATGCAAAGATACCTGATGAGCCATTGGCCATGGTTGGAGATGGGGCGTTGGTTGGCGCCGCAGGGTCCAGTAGCAGTGCAATGGTTGAAGCTGCCACTAAATCTTCATCGAGTGACTCGGAATCTGGTTCAAGCTCTAGCTCGTCATCTGAATCTGAGGATTCTAGGGAAGAAAGAGAACGAAAGCTAACCCTACTGCAGCAGCAGGTCAGTTCTCTGCTCTTTATTTTTGTAGCAAGTAATCCGTAAAATGTGTTTAAATTTGGTTGTTCGTTTGTTCAGGCCTTGAGGCTTCATTGAATACTTAATGATTGATCAATCATGGCAGAATCTCTTATATTATACCTTTCATTCATCAGTATATGTTTATTTAACAAGTCTGCGTGAAGATTTTTAATGCAAATGGGCATGTATGTATTAGTATCTATCTTTATTAAAACTTATATGAAAACAGATGTAGTCGTTTTACATTTGTAGGTAAAATAATGTTTCATTTAGATAATGACTGTTGTAATTGATTATTGCACTAAGGATTTATTTAGTCGTGCTCCTTTGATCTGCCACATATTTTTCCTAGTTTTTAATATTTTTGTTGGAATTCTGTAGTTAGTGGATTTTCATCCTTTAGCATATCTTATTGATCCATTTTTCTATTAATCAGAGAGAGATATGCATCTATGTTTATGTCTTGACCATAGTTTCTAGGAATATTTTTTTCAAAAAGTCAATTGATCAATTTAAATGTGTATGGTTTATTCATCCCTAACTTCCAAAAGTTATTTCAGCAGTATAAATGTTACCTATCAGGTATGATATCAATTTCCATTTTCTTGAACTGGCCAAGTAAGATTGTTAACCCAAGATTTCGATGAAACAAACTAAATTATCAAGAATATTTATTTATTTTCAGTATTTAGTTAATCCTTAGCAAATAATCAGTATTTAGTTAATCCTGATTATTTGCTATTGTTATAATTGTGTAATTTAGTATGTATAAACCAAAGACAGAGTATAAACTGAGAGATGAAAGGATGATGATATTTATTTAATGGGTCTTAAGTACTTCCTGCAACATACATTACAGAATTGTTATCCTCCTCAGAAATTTTACAGATTTTAGAGAAATGTTTATTGAGTTAAGACAGATGTAATACAAGCCCTTTTCTCTATAACTCCAAAACAGAATAAAATTGATTCTGATTAAAATAATAATATTAATAAATAGTGGATTATTTTAGATTTATTAACGTTTTATTTGTGCAAAATAGTATATCCAATATGATAAGGGTAATTATCTAATCACTTGCTTGTAAACTAACAAGAGAAATCATTGACACACTGACAATTTTAAAAAGAAATGTTTAATGGTAATGCTTCTGTTAGATGGAATTTCATGTTCTATGTAATTTAGTAAGTAATATGGGACTGACAGAAGTTAATGTAGGTATTTTGCTATCCAATTGAAGATATAACTTACATTTTGTGAGATGATACTCCTTTTCTTTGTAACCCCAGAAAAAATCACCTTAAGGTTAGTGTAAATATAATTATTTGTAGGATTGTTCCTAAAATAGTTTTTCAAGTGAAACCTTAATAAATATCTGTGAAGTAAGATATAAAAATCAGGGTTACTTGTTTGCTCAGATGCAGTTGTAATTTGGGAACTTAACTTATTCACATTTATTCTACATAGCTTAAAGCAATGCAGGAGGAAATGGAGAAGCTTGTAGATGAGAGTAAAAGAAAGAAGAAGAAAAAGGATAAGGATAAGAAGAAGAAGGGTGATAAGGACAAGGATGTAAGAAAAGGTGGAGCAGGTATGGTTGGGCTAGCGGATGGAATGGGTGTAATGGGTATGGTGCATGGAATGATGCCAGGCGGTAGTTCTGCAGCCATGATGGAGAAGCCACCTATGGGCCTGGTTGACTCCAAACATTTGGTTTCACCTGCTGTGACAGCTGGTAAGAAAAAAATCTTTCATTTAGTCACTATTCTTTCACTTGGTTAAAATTATTAATTTGAAAGATTGTTTGTGATTTATGCTGCCAAAATATTTACTTCAAACTAAAAGAATTTTGGTTAGTTTTCAAACTTTGCCCTCAACATAATAATTACTAATAGCTGTTTCAGAACGTAGTTTTGTTACTGTTCCTTGGCAATAAATGCCTGGTAAATGTCGCATATCACTCATAGATGTTTAATTCTGAAAATTCTTATTTTAAGAATTACTTATCTAAGTAAATAATTAAGTTGTTCCAAACGTATTTGAAACCTTCAATTTTATTTTAGACTTCCCCCATGATCATTCATAAAGATTTTATAAAGCAATCTTTGATGGACAGTGTTATTCCCATTGACTATTATACAGTAGAAAATTTAAGATAATTGTGATACATTGTAAAATTAACTTGAAAAGGAAGGTCCTTGTTACTGAAGATGTATTAGTTACAATTTGAAACATTTTTCTGTGAATTATTAATTAACTTGTTAGAAATAGACTGTTTTTGAATGTCGTGTTTGCTTCTCTTAGTCTCCTCAATGAACATTAACCTTGTTTTTAGTGACCTACTATGAAAAATTATCTGCAGGCTGGTCATTTCTATATTTCTGTTATTGGAGTTAATTCTTTCAACATTTTATTCCTATTAATGTCGTCAAAGTTAGTTTGTATACAAATTTCTACAAATGGCAGTAATCTATTCATCTCTGCTATCTTATTTAGCTGCTTCATGGATACAGCAGATGGGTAGGAAGACTGGGTTTGTGAAACAAAAGAGTGTTCACAGCCTCTTGATTTGCCTTCAATACTCCATAAATATATTTTCCAGTTCACTGGAGTTAAATACTGTGTCATATTTTCTTCACAAGTCTATGCTCAATAGTATTTTATGAATCTAAGACGCTCACACTCCATAACTAACAATCATGATTGTTAATTTGAACTGGAGAAAGTTTATTTTCACCTTTGATTTTTGGAAAATATTCAGCTACTAGCATATTATTTATACAAAAAACTGTAATGGCTACATTCACTTGTATGTTCTCTTTTTTATCCATTTCAATGCTGAATTAATTTTGGAATTTAAATTGTACATGAAAAGTATATTCCATACTTTTTAACTGTCACTTTTATCTAAGGAATATTTCAGTGGCATCTAGTCAAATTTTTTCGGTCAACCTTGTGCTCAATGTAATAGAGTAAAACTATTATGAAGGTGGTGCAGCTGGCGCTGGGAAGGGGCCTAGTGGAAGGAGTAAGGGTGGTAAGGCAACACGCTCAGGAGGAGCAGGAGGTGCGGGAGCTCCTGTGAAGAGGGCGAAAGCCAATTCTCGGTCATCGGCGGGAAGAAGAAAGGCGGGGGCGGCAGGAGGTGCCGCTGGCAGTGGAGCAGGCAGTGGGGTTGCTGGAGGAGTTGGAGGTGCCAGTGGAGTTGGTGCAGCGGCCGCAGCAGCATCTGCAGCAGCAGCTATGGCTGTTGCTGCTGGTGGTTTTGACTCAGAGGATGAAGACAGTGCCAAACCCATGTCGTATGATGAGAAGAGGCAACTTAGTCTTGATATAAATAAGCTACCAGGTATGTACTCTAAAGAAACTCAGTTTAATTCCATTAATATAATCATGTATTGAATTAATTATTTGACTGACCTCTAGCTCCAGGGTTATCGATTATGTAATACAACTGGAATTAGGATTTTTCTAAAGACGCCATCAATTTATATAATTATACCATTTGTCTATTACAAAAATGTTGAAATGAAACATTTTAAATGCATCCTCTTCTCTTGGAAAACAGTCTGAATTTGTTTCACGATTAAATGGAATGAGGTTATAGTGGGATACCATTGGAAATGAGTACAAATGCTCAAACTAAAGACATAACATCTAAAAAAAAAATTTTAAGCTGTGTGCAAAAACACTTTAATCCTTAGCAAAATATAGCCCAGGAAATTTAAAGTTTTTTTTGCACATAGCTGTACTTAATTGTACACAGTAAAATTTTTGTTTGCTGTCTCCTTTATAGCTGTGCCATGGGAATACTGTAACTAGTCCCTACCCCTGAGTTGAATAAATGGTCCTAATTAGCAGTTATTATTGAATTAAATTGGAAATTAGAGTCTTTTGACTGGCACCGTCTAGACAGTAGTACATAATACCATTAATAAGTCATACACAGCATGAAATACAAAAAATTACACTTAATTTTACCCGTACTGTAGCAGAACTTGATTTCTAGCAGTTTTTTAAATGTGCAATTGAAAATAAAGTTTGAGTCCATTCATATGCCTCTTAGTCTTAAATAGGAAAATTCAGGGCTCTTAGAATAATTAGTTTGGCAGGCATCATATGAAATGATGAACTGGCAAGGAAGGGTTTTCTACAAATTATTTTATTTTGGATTCTTTGATAATATGTTCTCTACTCAGAAGTAAAATCATCTTGGAATTCCTCTTGAATGGTAATTAGTGAAATTTTGCTTAATGTATTTATATATATTGTTAATTTTAATGAATGATGCATTTCATGATGTTTGACAGGTAACCACACAGCCTGTGGTTAACTTCTTCCAGTTCTATGGTAATTGAGTAACTGTGAATATATTGTATTTATTTTCTCAGGTGATAAGCTGGGTCGTGTGGTTCACATAATCCAGTCGAGAGAGCCATCTTTGCGAGACTCTAATCCTGATGAAATAGAAATCGACTTTGAGACGCTCAAGCCATCCACCCTTAGGGAGCTGGAGGCCTATGTGGCCTCTTGCCTTCGGAAAAAGCCACGTAAGCCCTACTGTAAGTCTCCAGGTGTCTCTAAATTTGCTTAGTTGCATTAGTGTCTTGTTTAGGTCTCCACTTCTCATCTTGCTGACCTAGTGTGTGATCTAGCTTCTACTTTGAGCGTGGGTATAGACTTTTGGCCAAATTAATTACATTGTCTCTCTAGATTTGTACCTTTTAACATCCAATATAACTGCTTGCAAATGTAGCTTTCTGTTTCGTCAGTGCTCATATGTAGCAATGTAGTAAGTTTGTTGAACTAAAAAACATTTCTATTTTTCAAATTCCCTTTGTAAGCTGTTGTTGGTTAGCTGGAAATTTGTTGCACTTCTGAAGTAAGCCACAATGGATTTGGCAGAAAGTTGAAAATCTGTTAAACTAAATAAACAGAATGATTAAAGTAGGCATCTGGCATTTCTGGAATTATGCCAGACAAAATTTGTAGGCATTTGTCTTATGTGTGACACAAAGCAGTGTTTAATCCTTAAACACAAGTGCTTCTAGCATAGAGACATTTGGGTTGGAATGTTTCCCTTGTTTATATTTTGTTACCAATACATACGGATCTCCGTTCTCATTTCATTTGTAATTAAAATCACCTGCTAGAACTCCTCAATCATAATGAAAAGAAATGTATATCCTTGGTGAACTTCTTTCTCTTTGATGTCTTTTAGAGGTACATCTTCCATTAAAATTAACATTTGAAAGTATAATCAGATGTTCCATCTGTGCTAGATAGATTCTTTATTTGTATATTTCTTCATTTCTTTGTTTTGTGTTTATTCCTAATGATCATCATCCAGGCACCAATTAATTATGAAAGTCTATCAATGCATTATTAACATCACTTAATGAATTCTTTGCACATAGTTTGTATTAATAACAGATTATGATCTTACCTTATTTATTAGTAGATGCTCCTCTTGTAAGCCCTTATGGCATTTAATAGCTCAGTTTTTCATTATGAAGTTTATATTTTTTAACTGAAGGTTTTTATTCAGATTTGTGTTGAAATATGGAGAATTAAATTTTCAAACTGAGATAATGCACTCGATTCTACTTCAAATATGGACACTTCCCTAAGCATGTTATTTAGATTTTGGTTTGTAGAAATTTGCCTAATATCTGAAAATATCAATTTTAAAATTATTAGTAATATTTAAACTTATCATAATTTAACACTATTTTTGACTGTATCAACATGATCAATACATTAGAGTATTCAGTTTTCCTCGGAAGATGCAAAATGATGAGGTCTTAAATTTGTGAACCTTATGCCTTTCTTCTTGCTTTGTATTTTATTTTTATAGCATGAGCCTCAAATTGTGTTTTTCTGTTTATTAAAAATTGATGTCACCTGTGGTCTTTCTCTAACATACTTTTTTCTGAATTTCAAAATGTTCTATGCCTATGATACTTCCTTATGTGGGCAATGCAGACAAGAAATTATCTGGGAAGTCGAAGGACGAACAGATGGCAGAAAAGAAGCAGGAACTTGAGAAAAGGCTACAAGATGTCACAGGACAATTAGGATCTGCAAAGAAACCTCCTAAAAAGGGTAAGATTGATTATTATTGATTGATCCTTCTGCTTGATTTGCTGAGTACTCAATTTTGAAAAGTTGTTATTAAAGCTCATGTAAATATTTCATTTCTGAAATTATGCATTAGACATGGGATAGACTTTAATCATTGTATCCCTTAACTTTATTACTGTAAGTTATGCTGTAGAATCGAACTGGGCATTTTTAGCTTAAATTTTTTTTTTTTTCAATGCTATATTTCTTACTTTGTAGATTTTCAGTATATTTTATATTTAATTATCAGCCATTATCTTATTTTTCAAGCGATTTTGTTTTTAATTGAGTGTAAAGACAGCATCTTTTACCATTAGCCATTCAAGTATGGAATGATTTACTGTATTTACTTTATGATAATGCACTCTTTTGAGTCCATTTTCGAGGTGTGTGTTAGAATCGACGGTGCACTAGATTTGGGCACAATGCTACTCTTGCACTTACACCTAGTGCCAGCTAAATTATCTGTTCAACCAGATTCTATGATACTTGTCAAACGTACCTCCCACACACAATGGACATTTTAACTGATAGAGCGCTTGCAGCCTACAGGCTAAATTAAAAGGGAATTGGCTAGTCCATTCATCTTTTTACATGCACCACTTTCTAATTGGTGCATAATAGTAGTGCATAGTAATACTTAAGACATAAAAGACTACCGGTATTTTGTATACAGTGTACACGCATATAAATACACCAAAACCTCTACTTTACAAACTCGTATGTAACGAATACCTCCAAATAACGAACAAATTTCCCAGTCCCACGAATTTCCCATTTAATTGTACATATGAAAACCTTCCTTCAACAAACTTGCGAATTACAAAGACTCCCAAATAACAAACACCTCCACTGCTCCCTAAAAACTTATTTTCCATTTTCCTGGGATATTTTCAAAAATCTCGGTGCCTAACCAAAGGCGTGCAATGAACACGCCAATCAGAGAGGAGTTTACTTGTTTGGTGAAGCAGCCAATCAGAAATCGTCTAGTAAAACTCGCATACTTTACGCTGGCATGACGGCATCAACTGCACGGTCTTCGAAGATCGCCATTGCACGCTGAGTGTTCTTAGTGTTCACATTTGAGTACGAAGCACAAGTCGAGTGGATTTCTAAAGTGATGCAGAAATTGATGTTTGTTTTCTATGCATTCCACGGCATTAATAAGACGTGGTTTTGGCTGTAACAGCATTATTGTAAATTCTGGCAAATAGGCCATTTTCAGATAAATGTGTAGTGCACACAACCTTCACCGAGTACCGTAAAACCTAACCTAAAGGTGGAATCTCAGGGGACCACCCACATTATATTTCCGGCTTATGCAGGGTTTCCTTCTTACAGAGGATTACTTTCCTTCTTCAACTTGTTAGACTCGTTAATGCAATATTCACGGACATATATGGATTACTTATTACCTAATTAGTACAGTAACAGTAGAATGTGGCTACTTGTGTAGGCCTCGAGGGAAGGAAAGGTAACAAAAACAGCATTTAATGCTTATGCGAAAAGTAATGTGTAGGAAGAAGAATTTTATTGTTATTCAATTATTTTCCTCTGTAAATCCAGAGCCTAATAAATTGATTTGAGGCTTTAAAAGTAAAATAATTCACTTTCCGGTTGTGTGATACAATTTTTATCAATACAAAAACAAAACTCAAAGTTATTTGAAGGAATCATCCAATTTTAATTGCTTTGCTTGTTTTTTTTTTGGAGATTTCCTTATGCAGTTAAAAGAAAACTCCACAGCTTATTCGTAAAAATCACTGTTCCCCTTCATTTTGGAATACTGCTTGAGAGTGTTGATATGACCCCAGGCCTGTGATGCAGAAGGTGTTTCCTGTCCCTAACATTCTTCTCCACTCTGTTCATCATCTGAATTTCTCACATTGTCACTAGCTTCACACACAACCACAGCTCGTATGTCAATGTTATCAGTTTCTGTGAAAACATTATCATCGATCTTCACAAAACTTTCTGCATTCACAGCTTTCTCATCTTTTATTTCATCAATCAAATTTTGTATTACACTGTAATCGCAATTTATTGCCTCACAGTCGTTATATTATAAAAAATGAATCCACGGTTATGGAAACACTTTCTCACACATCCATCCTTCACACACTTCAATGAGCGGCTTAAAAATGAATCTTAGGAACAGAAGTGGTGCATCATCGGTAAGCATATCGTAACTCAAACCATAACAACCAGCATAATTTCTTCAAGTTTGAAATTTTCTTTCCGTCTTTCACAGATTCAAACTTTACTTATTGCAGCACGAAATACGAGGTATTAATCTTTCCGCCCGCATTTCGCAGGCTCCGCCTTATTAAGGGGCTTTCTTGGAAAAAATATGATCATTATGCAATGTAATTCCAATGTTGCCGGCTTTGACAAGTTTACACCTCTCACAGTTTTTACTGTACTAACTTTGACTTAAGAAAACAGTACCTTTGGCATTGAAGATCCACTGTAATTTGAGATATGTACTTATTTCGGGTAAAATGCTTTGCCCTTGGAGTCAGGAAATCCGGTGTGTTGTGGCCCCTTTGAGGTATGCAATTGCAAATACGCCCCTGAACAACAAAATCCCAAATAACGAATTGTAAAAAAATTTGGTCCCATCACTTTCAGTAAATAGAGGTTTTGGTGTAAACATATATAGCACTGTATTGCCCTGAAGTAAACACTTATACAGCGCTGGATGGCATGACCACATGTAGCTTAGCTTTGCAGGTAAAATATTTTTCTATTTCTGATGTTTGAATATTGGGGTGCTCATTACATTCGATGGCGCGTTATTTTTGAGTAAATATAGTATTCTCATTGAGGAAAAACTGTGAAGTAATTCAGATAAGTTTAAGTGCAAGCTAGTACTTCATTAATAAGTTACGAGTTATGCAGAAAAGGTGTAATTGCAATGCTCATGGAACAAATCATGACATTTAAGTTTGAAAGTACGATTTATAGCTTGAAACAACATATAGTTTGATTTTCTGAAAGTATGGTATATTATGTGAGTAGCAACTGTCAGTCTAGTTTGACACATTCCTGAGAAATTCTTACATAGAAAATCACAAGTATAACCCAACTGAAAAGTTGACTTCTGGTAAGTTGAGGCATATACACCAACATTATTACATGCCTTAATGGTGTGCTTTATATTCGCAAGGAAATCATTTTTGCTATTTTGTGGGGCATATAATTTTTGAGTAAATTCCATGTTTTGGAAATGTTCTACATAAATCCACTCTTCAATAGGGATATTTGTTAGCTAAGGGTAAAAGATCTTAAAACACAGGCTTACCCTGTATATCATAGTCAAATGTTGTATTTATAACCTTGTTAATTAATCCTTACTTTCTCTTTCAACATATCATTGATGAAACGATTAATTCTTTTGCAGAAGAAAGTAAATGTGTAGATGTTGTAGGAGGACCTTCTCGGCTTACTGCCTCCAGTTCAAGCAGCTCAGATTCGGATTCGAGCAGTTCCAGCTTCTCTACCAGTACATCAGACTCCAGTAACTCAGAATCAGGTTAGGAGCAGGCAGCATTGGTGGTTTTTTTGAAGTGGTTGTCTGCTTCTTAGGTATTTTGCGAGGGTTGAAGATGAAAGGGGTGGAAATGGTCATAAGGGCTCGGGGATCAATGCTGGCAAAAGAGGATGAAAGAGTTGAGTGGCAGACTAGTCGCCAAGTTAAATATAGTTGTCATGAGTCTATCGCTTTGCATTGTCCCAAATTTATGGCTTCTTGTGACTTGTTTCCCCCATGCCATTTGCTGGATGCCTACCTGAGAAGAGATGCTGTTATAAATAAGAGCGCAGGGGGAGAATTTTATGGCAGGAATACTTCAGTAGTATTTGAGATCCAGTGTAGCTAGTCGTTGACTTTCCATTTTTCTCAATTGGACTCAATTCGTGAGCAAGTATATGTTTTTATCCACCTTATTTAGGCAATATAAATAAATGTTTCCCTTGGTTGGTAGCCAATCTTGTTGAATTCTAAATGTTTTTGACCACTTCGTTTTCTTTCATTGAAAGAGTTTGCGACATCTCATTATTGTTGGAAGATGTCTCTCGAAGAGAATCAGGGACCCTAAATTTTTTAATCTACCCTTATTTCATCTCTTGTTCAGCAGAAGGTTGTTCATAACCTTCAAATACCTATGGATGGATTTTGTATGTATCAGTATTTTTGGAATCAGGTGAATTTGGAGGATGAGGTAGGGAAATAATTTAGGCATAAACATTGGGCAAACTCCTTAATTATATTGCTTTGGTAGCTTTATTGCACTTGATGGATCCACTACCACTCTCCCCCTAACAGGACCACTCTGTTCTACTCTTGATCTTATTTCAGACTTTTAAGTAGGTGGGAAAGGACCTTTCTCGAGAGAATTTATATCCTCAGTGCAATGTGCTGCTCAACCATCTGACCTCACCTCTCTTCCCTTAAACGTCAGCCATTTTATATTCCGATTTTTTCCCACTTTTTTATTTGAATTTTATACATAAAAGTATTTCCCACCGGTGTGTGGTGCAATCATGGACTCTCTGAGGAAGAGGCACTGTGATGTGTATCTGAAGAAACTGTTAAAAGAATATTCAGATCTCTCTGTTGTTCAATATGAAAAACTGACTTGTGTGAAGTGTGTGCAATTTTATGGGGAGATGTCAATGCATTCCTCGTGTGACGAGGTCCCCTTTTTGCTCTCCTGGACCCATTCTTGTTGCCTAGGGCACCCCCATCCCGTTTAACAGTGGGCAGGAGACAGGGGATGAAGTGTAAATGTGGTGCTTGTGTCTTAAGGCTGTAGAGGTTTGTAAAATTCCTCTACCAACTGGCATGCTGGGGAGCTAGGACACATCGGTTGTGAGCTTTTTAAAATTTTAAATTGCAGTGGCAACAGATCACAATAGACGTTTGCTGCAAAGCCACTGGAAGGAAAACATTTGACTGTTTTGCTGAAGTGTAGTGTTGTGATGTGTTTATGTGAAGTGTTTGTGCATCCTTCTTTTAATCTACAGTTTAATCTTTAGTCTGTGGATGATTTTTTTGGCTTTTTTTAAAGGAACTACAATGTACATTCTCAGGCAGTTAGGTCCATATAGGTAAAGGGAAGTATTAGCATGCCCAGTTGTCATCTCTTAAGAACTACTAGGGAATTAACTTGGGATGAAGTTCATGCATTGTGATTTTAGTTGTTAGGAACATTGAGATTGATGGGGGAGACTGGTTTGAACAAAGCCGCAACAGATTGTTTTAATGGCTTTGACAAAAGCTTAGCAAGGACTGTTAATTGTGGCACTTCAATGCCACAGAAATTCGCAGGTGCTACTCAAGAGGGATGTAGTCTCTCTTCATACCTGATAAATTATTGAAGGTCATGACCTTTCATCTAGCGTATGTGGCAACAGTGTGCACAGCTTTGAGTTGAGAAAGTAGGCAGTGCATGAAAATATTACCGAAATTCATTGCCCTGGTCCATTTCCTCCCCATACCCTCCTTTCCGTGTGCTATTCAGACTGCAATGATCGAGGATGCGTGTAAGTGTCACCCTGGTATTTCATATTTTCTGAGATGGTTTGAAATTAGGAGAGGATTCAAGACAAGTGTATATATTTATAAATAAGTCTGGTATGTAATGTGTGAATGGTACAAATTTAAAAAAGGTAAGCCCCTTAACAATCTTGATGTTCATGGATTGGGGTGTGCAAAAGATGTGGACACTTTTTCTTTTTCACTTAGCCAAGAGTGCAGAATGTGTTTTTTTGGGGTCAGCCAGCCATTGGTGTGTTCAAATTATGTCCCATTCCTATATATGTATATTATAAATTATATAAAAATATCTATATACATTACTTGTGTATATATATTTATAAAACATTGATAGGCGGAAGTTTCTCCTCACCTCACTTCGTTCCTCAGCATCCTTATCCTATATCCTTCTCCTCAGTTCTTGTTCAACCCTTGTCAGCAGGTCTATTACTCACATTATATCTACTTTGGATGCCTAGTTGAGAAAAAAGTGTTCAAATGCTGGCAACAAACTACAAATTTTCGTAACAACATTGTTTACAAAGTACTTTCTCTATACTTTTGTTGGATGGAATGATGGAAATAGGTTTGAAAGTTTGTCAAACTGGCTGCAGACAATGTGAATGGTGGCAGGCATATATGTAGAGGGGGATCACAATTTATCTGATATTGCATTTGTAATCAGATTGTGTAATTTATTTTGTCACTAGATAAAAGTTAATTCTGATGTTGGACTCTTAAGCTCTACTGGAAACAAGTTTTTTTTTTAGATAAAACTGACATTATGTAATGTTTTTGTTAAGTTTGATTTTGCTGTTATAGTATTGTCATTTAGATAGAAAATTTGGCTCCTTCATTCAGTAATCAGTTGTCTGAAACTGATCATAAGGCAACTGGAAAAACAGGTTATTTAGGATTTTGTTATCCCTTCTCTGCCAGAGTGCAAGGTGGTCGATGTGCTGTGAAGCAAAGTTGATCCGAAGGCTGATGAATTGTTCTTGAGAAGTACTTAAAATTCTATACAAAGCGAAAAAAAGCAGTATTGTTTTTATTTCCTTTTAGTTCGTACTTTCGGCTCGCTGGCCTCCAAGCACATTGTTTGCACTCCATGGCTTTTGCAATGAAAGTTTATTTATATACATCTCTTTTTAATAGAAAAGTCAATTCCAATGGTGTGTGTATAAAATAAATTGATGATAGACATGTTGATGCGGTTATTCAAGAAAATGTGAGTCCCTTCTGCTCTGGATTGCTCATTATATTTTCCTTCCAAAGCTATTTGCCCCTTAATCATCTTTTCCAGTCGCCTCCTAACCTCAAACCTATCCATGCTACCTCATAGCCTCCATTTTTAATTCAATTTCTTGCAGCAAGTTACGTACACACAAAGACACACTTACTCCCAGTTGTCATCTCTAGTCCATTTAAAGAGTGCCTCAGGAATTGTATGATAAATAAATCCCAGAGGTCATTGAAAATTTTAATGAATTTCACTGTGTTAACTTAAAAGAAATCTTTTATTTCCATAAATTATCGTGTTTGACATCAACTCAATCATGTTAACTGAGATCTCGATTTTTATTAAGTTAAACTGTGTCTAAGAAGTTTAAACTTATTGATTTGATTTTAGTTAAATATTATTTAATTATTCCTGTGTTTGACTCAGCAAACGTGATTTTTATCATACCAGGGTGTCATTATTTGCTGCTTTTACGTTCAGATGTAGATATCTGGAACCTAAGTCAGTGCTTATCTATTGACTTTGACACATTAGTCATTAATTTTTATAATATAAAGGTTTATCTTAAAGAAACTTGAGAAAATAGCTCTTGCTATCAATCATATGAACAAATAGTTAGAATTAATTTAATTAATTGTTTTTAAAAGAGAGTTTCAAACTCAAACCTTTTAATGTGGTATATGTTTTACAAGAAAAATAAATGGGCAATTTCATAATTTCTTGTAACCATTGACAGTTGGGTGGTAGTTGATTTGTATGGCGTTATTTTTCTGGGGAGCGATTGGCAACTGGATCTACACAATAGTTGACACTTTGGGAGGACAGGTGTAACGTGTGTGTTTGTGTGCTACTCTTTAAGTTGAATGCAGGCCTTATTTCTTTTTAAACCATCTTAATTAACCATTTAAGTCAAGAGAAATATCAATAACTTTTAAATTAGCCTGAAAGCTTCCAAATTTCCTGTTAAATTTTTCCCTATCCTGAAGAGACCAAATTCCCAATACCTGCAGTCCATTCCCAGCTCCTGAAGTGGGATATAGAGGAGAAGGATATCTTCAACACTGCATTTAAATGTATAACTGTGGAGTTTATGTGTGCGCATTCCTAATTGCCTATCCCATGGCATTGGTGTGCTGTTTTATGGCCTCATCAAGCCTTGTGTCCCCTGTTCCTTAAAACCCTTTCTTACTTGAAAAGTTTGTGCCCGCACACACATACAACTCGCACCTCTGTACTTTTTTTATGGATAAAAAAATAGAAATATCTAAAGAAAAAAGAAAATGATGAATACAAAATTTGTTGTATACAGTGAAATACTATGAATAAAATATATCTAGAGAATCGATTGTATGTAATGCTTTGTTCTTGCATTTCAAATTTCTTTTGCATCTGGCTTATGTATTCCCCAATGAACCCCATCAAAACACATTCTGCACTTGTGAAAAATGAAAAAGAAGTCAAGAAGATATATTGAAAATGAAGTTGTATCTATTTGTTTTCATTGCTCTTGTGATTTGTTACTATTTTGTTGCCAGATTTTAAAGAAAACTATTTTGATATGCGTATGGAGTTGAAGACAAATTATTAAGATATTAATTTTTGTACCTTCTCGTAAACCAATGAAGCCATGTTGATCATTAAGATAATCTTATATAACTCCTGTTGTTCCTAATAAATTTGAGAATGAAGGTGTATCACAAGGGCCTGAATACAAAGATCAAACTTCATTTATAAGAAAATGAAAAGGTAAGGCAATAATTTTGCACCATGAGCACATTCCAGCAGGCTTAATTTCTCAATTGTAGACAATGAAAAATATCTAAGAGGCAGCAATCACATAATTTTAAGAATAAGGATTAAATGTAGAGTTTAAATATTATTAGTAAATGGCATAATGTTGATTTTTCATTTAATGGCAATTTCTGCTGCCATATGTGGAAGATTGAATTGAGCTTACCTCTTGTCTTCCAATTGATGCACTAATTACCGAGATTTATTTTGAATTTGTCAATATATCTGCTGGAAATTACTCTTAACTGATATGGGGTATCTCCATGTGCTCAATGTCTCATTTTTAGGTCGAAGACGTGCTCCACGGAAGAAAGCTAAGAAGGAGAACTGCTCTACTCCGGCTCAGGTAATTGTCATATTTAGTTTCAATTCAAGTTTTGGTGATGGGAAAGCCATGTAATGTATTTTATTCACTCCTAGTTTTTCTGTTTCAACTTAGAATCTTTAAATGTGATTTGCAGAATTCAGAATTTTGTGACCCAAAATCATTGACACTTTCTCATTAGGATGATTCCTTATTTCATATCAATTCCAATGTTTTAGTAATTTTTCACTTGTGCGTTTGATTAATTTAAAGAAGGCAGTTACTAAAAATGTTTGAGGTTATTCTGGGTTTTCAGAAGTAGCTGTTTGTTGAGGAATGCTTTGATTTTAGCAATTAAACTTAATGTCTTCTATAATGCTTATCTAGGTATGGGGAATAGTTTTTCAATTTCATGGCATCATGTTCATTATCTAAGATCCTTACGATAAGAATAGAAAACAATATTTGTTAGTACGTAACTGTGATGTCTGGCACATTGTGCTGAAGAAGCTAATTTTCAGGGATCAAAATATATTAGCAAATTTCTCATGGGAATCGGGACCAAACTCCCTCATATGCTATTTTATTTTTTTAAATGTATGTCCCTCCGTTAAAAATACAGCTGGAACCTCTATCCCTAACTCCAATAATTGAATTAAAAGAAGGGCAGAATGAAACCAGAACTTGAATCAACTGAAGGGATGCTGGCTATGTATTCATGCAGTTAGTGAATGAAGTGAATATGTTAAAGGGCTATGAAAAGCAGACATAGCAGAATGTAAATTCATTGTAATATTGCACTTATCAAAATTTCTCAACCCTAGGAAGACTATTCTTTGTAACTTAATATCATTACAATCAAATATTGGTTATCGAAGTGAAAACATTGATTCAGTTGTTTTAAATTACCAATATTGCAAACAGATAGGGTAAAGTACCTACTAAAATAGTTATTTGCACCATTTACCTAATTAGGATCTTTAACTGAATAGGATGTAAGGATATCTAAATATCCAATCATGTGATATGAAGGATTCTTTGTAAGGGCTGCAGTATTTCTTAAACAGATGCTCAATTGCAGAATAGTGTGGTAACCAATTTATAGCAACTTCTGAGTTGTTTTAGGGCATTCAAGATAAGAAAGTAGTTAAACAGTAGTTTAAATTAAGAATAATTCAATGACTATTATGGATACTATCAAGTTGTTATCCCTAAAACTGTGATTATGGCGTACCCCAGAAGCACCTGTCAATTAATTTTTGAGATATATGGTGTCTCAAATTGTATGCAATTACAATATCAACTAAACTATTTCAAAATTAAATTTATTGCCATGAAAGTTTAATTACGTACTTTAACAGAAAAGGTATCAATAAAATTGAAATTCAAGGAATTTATCATGTATATTAGCAGATAATTCTTTGTATCATTTTACAATGTGTTCCTAATGTTCATAGATTATGGTGATAATTACTTCAATCATTGGAAAATCAACGTATTGATGAACATATTAATCTTATTATTTTTAATGTACTTTTGAAATGGAAAGTTAAAGCATTTTTTCTTTTGTCTAAAAATTCACACACTTATATTATTCAAAATGATCAATTTCATAATCACCTGCTATAATAACGTTATGAACGTTTCTCTGTAGTCTTACTTAGCATTTTAATTCCATCTCTGTGAAGTGATTCAATATGAAACTAGCTGGGGCTATTGTAGCTATCTTATGTGTAATTATGCTGCTAAATTGTGGATTTAAGCTGTAGTGTGATAGCTCTCTATCATTTTTGGGTAAACCTCATATAATTTGAAATGTAATACCCCTTATATGTCCCTTTCCATCAGAAAAAAATGCTTAGATTGAATAAGAGGATGCTTTGTTTTGTCATGAATATTCTAAAATTTAGAAAAGCTGTTTAGAAAACTTCTTGTAATTCAGCAGATGGCAGTTTAATAGGCAATTTTTAAATCATTTCCCCAAGCATCCAATGTAATTAAATTTAGAGAAAAATAATATTTATACTTTTAATGAGTAAATTTTATAATAATTATTAACATTTTTGAAAAATGCATTAACTCTTTGCTCAAGTGGGTGAATTATAGATCAATATTATTCTTTTATAGTATAATTCATGTTGCTTAATATAAAGGTAATTTTCTACTAATACTTTCATGCTGATGATCAATGGAAAAGTTATTAGAAAAATGCACAAATTCCCCCTTTCCCTTGCGGTGAACTCATTGTGTGTGGCTTTGACATACCAATGAGCTGACCCAATATTACCTATGTCAAGTCACATTCCACATCCAAGTGCAGAAGAGGAAAGTTGCTATTCAGTGTGTTTAAGTCTACTTCTTAAGTTTTCCATTGTGGACAATTAAAGTTAATATTGACAATTTAGGTATAGATGAAAGTTTCAGAGTTGTATTATTAATAAGATTTTAATAGATTTTGCTATACCTTATCCTTAACATACAAAATGGAAGTGCTTCAATTTTTTAAATCTGAACTTAATTAATATAATTTATATCACATAGTTAATATCTACTAATATAAACAGTTCTGCCTTTGTGTGAGATACTACTCACTCTTTTCTTTAAAATTCTGCTCCCTGATATATTTCGAAATTCAGTTAGTTGATTATAAATATGACCTAACGATTGATTTTTGTACTGACTCAGTCATGGAAAATTTAAAACAATTTCATGGTTATACTTTACAGAAATTATTTGGATGATAAAAATGTGATATTTGCAACTTTCCTCTGTTAATATTACGAGAATCTTGATTTTTAAATGTTGAATTAAAAACGTAATTTCATTTTTAATTAATTTAATTTAGTACTTAACTTTGTGTTCTAAAATATATTTGCATTGTCTTGTGAGTGTTAGCTTGAGTTATCAATGAAAAACTAATTTAAATGACTTCATAATGTTGCTACTATTGGGTATCATTTCTAGACCCAATCTATGCTCTATTTCTTAATGTTGCATCTCTAAAAACTGCTTTTCCTCTGAAATCTTGATGTAAAGGAAAAGACCTACCCAATCTTGATGGACCTTAACCTCTTTGAGTCTATAATTGAAATCATAACATAGTGGTAAATAATACTCAAGGAATAGTTACTGCATATCAGAAATTTAATTTGGAATGCTGAAAGCATTTTATCCGAATGATTGATATTAAAAAATAATAAAATTGACAGTCTCTGGCGATGTCTTGTGGAAGTACGTCACGATGAAAAATAACAAATAATACAATTTGTACTTTTTCCACAGTATTTAAATACTGTGGAAAAAGTGCAAATTGTCATTTTTCATTAAAAAATAATATTGAAAAAAGTTTCTTAATAACTTACTTGTCAGCACTTAGGTTGTTTTAAAATAATCTGGGTTGGTAACAGTTTTGAATTTTGTAAAAGAAAAAACAGGAGATGTGTCAAAGGATAATATGTACCAGTTTCTACTACTCTGTCAATAATTACTTCCGAGTTGTAACATGTAATTAACAAGACGTGGTCTACGCTTCTCTATTTTGGATGCACATTCTTTCATTCCATTAGCAGTTGTTATAAATGACATAAGCTCGGTAGAGAAAGTAATCAAGTTTATAAGAGAGACAAAACTCATAAACCAAATATAACAACCTAACAAGAAGCCCATAGTGCTGTGGCAATTTTCCTAAGCTTTATAAAAATAAATGTATCTATTACAGTCAATTCTACTTACTTAAGAAATTGTATTTGTGTGTGTGGTGCAAATAACCCTAGCTGTTGACACATCCTCAAACCATAATACTACTAGTAGTAGTTGTTATTATGGTAACTACATGAAGGAGTTTGGTGACTCCCAAAATTCTTGCTTATGTTATGAAACTATATTTTTATGTAAACATTCCATTTTAACCTTTAATTGTAGCATTCATTCTTAAGTCATGGAAAGGCTGTGTAATTGTTTTCAAATAATGGTAATTTTTATGAATTTAGTAGCGACTAAAAGTATTGAATTTGTTGCTAATAGGATGAAAAGTGTTGTCACACTCAATTTTGAATAGCTATTGATGGAATTCATAATGCCTTAGCCAGAACCATATATAACGTTATTGCATGTACAAAAGGTTGAAGCAGGTAAGGCCCTCTGTAAAGCCTGTATAACTCATGTGGAATTCTATATTCCTTCAACCTCGCTTATGAAGAATTAATATTCAAACCTCTAAAAGGCAGAACCAAATTTTCTTGCTTTCAAATTTATATACCATTGGCTTGCTTCTCTTCCAAGTTCATTTGACGTCTTGAAGGAATAAACAATTGGTTAATCCTAAAATAAAGATTGCTCAGAATAAAAGCACTTGATAAAGAGAACTTAATTTTGATAGTTAACGCTTGAGGTATCCGTACATAGCTTAGCTCGCCTTTGGTGTTTTTCTGGCTGTTGGCCACTATACCACTCGTTTGTAAAAGGGAAATTTTATTACATTTCAACACATTTCCTGAATTCGTTGCATTATCCTTATATTTAATTGTAATTCCATATCTTGAAACAGTAATTAGTATTAGATAAATGTACTTAATTAACCTACCTAAGCCGGAAAATTTAGTCAGTTCCTTAGATTTCTTGTTTAGACATTTTACTGTATATTTATTATTATCTGTGTGTTCTATCAGAAAATTTGTGCTCTAAACTTTATACATTTAGTTCTATTAAGTCTTAAGGTTGCTCAATTGTTGTTTATTATTGATTTTCCAATTTTCTTATGTTATTAAATCCAACATCCCATAGCAATATTTTTCCTCTGTGGTATCTTTTATGAAAGATAAATTTGGTGTTGAAATTCGGGTTCATACTTAAAAATGGCTTCTATATAAAGTATTTTGATTATTTTTTTAATGAAGGTTTTTAATTTTTCACAATGAAATATCCATAGTAGCTTCTTCATAATATTTACTGAGAATTGATGCAATAGATTCCATTTTAAATAATTTGTTTGGTGCTATCTAGTTGTAATTTTTACTTTTTCTACCAAATGAAAATACTGTGAATTAAAATTTCTGTCATTATTATGTAGGGTATTCCTGGAGGAGCAGTTGTTCACCAACAGCCACCATTGCCTCAACCACAAATTCCTAGCAGTGTTATGCCTGCAAATAACCAAATTCCAACCCTTGGTGTGACAACTTCTGGGCAAATTAATAATAAATGTTCAGTAGTGACGACAGTGGCAGCTGTAGCCCCTCCCTTGGCATCTGCACCTGTCACAAGGAGAAAGTCAAGTCAGGAGACTTCATCCAATGGTGGCACCGTACCTGGTGGCCACACGCTTCCCCCTCAACCTGCAAGACCATCAAATTTAGCAACAGCAGCACCTGTGAAGAGAAATCCAGTACCAGCTTCAGTCAATACTTCTCACCCTCCCCCTCAAATCCATAAAAATAATTTGCCTCCAGGAAGTGTAGGTGGGGATGTAGTGGGTAAGTTGATGGAAAATATCATAATAGTGGAATAAAAATGTCTTTGTTATTTCAGAAAATCTCACTCTAGTGAGTGTTGCATTGCTCAGATCTCAGGAGGGTGTAAAGAGAAGGTTGTAAGGAAAGGAATACATAAATTGATGAGGGTATTAAACATTAGAGAGGAAAGACTGGAGTAAGGAAAAAAGCTGATATATGGTTCAGACTGCAAAAAATATCATTAAAATCGAATGAGGTATATATTTTGTACTAACGAAGGAACAAACAAGACTGGGGAGGCCTATCCCAAGTGGGCAAATTTTCTCTTTTTGTTCTGTGAAATTAAAGAGTTGGTATTTCTTTACGTGTGAACAATCCTCAAGATTTCTAATGTAAATCAGACATTACAATGATATAATGTGTCTAAACAGAATTTTATTAAGTAATGAAGTATGGTTTGTCAGCCTAGAAGACATGAAAAGAATTTTGCTTATATTCCTTGCTTTTTGAAAGTATTGTAATTAAATCAAATGAAATTTTATAAGAAGTATTTATGGAAGTTATAATTTATCAAAACTTCTAAGTATTAAGAGAAATACATGTATTAAATGTGTTTTTATTATTTTACATAGGATTATATTGAAAATATTTTTGCTCAAGTTATCTTTTAGTGAGATGTTTTAAAATGGATGTAGGTCCTCTTGTTGAGTTGTAATTGTTGTTTTATTATTGTAAAATTTTAACCAATATGGAGTTGGTTGATCTATTTGAATGAAAGTGCCCAGTATGATCATTTATAAAAATGGATTTCTTAGGTAAATGTATCGATGGAAGCGTTGACCTCCACTGTATGTGCTTAAGGATTGAGTTTTGAGAGTCTATGAAGAAGAGAATACATTCCCATTCATGTAGGGAATTTTTATCTTCTTCTTTATTTAAAAATAGCTATTGGGATAAGGAGGAACATAAGTGAAGGTTGAGAAGAAAAGATGAAGGAAGTACAAGGAACTTTGTAGTACAAGAGTAACAGAATTTATTGGCAGGCTTCTTATAACGGAGGCTAAGTCTAAGATCCTATTCATAGGGAAAGATAGAAATACAGATGTGATGAACAGGGGTCAGGCTTTCTTGAGTTTATTTATGTGATGCTGTCATAAAATACTCGTACATATAATACTCAAAATTTGTTGTGTCCTACTAACTTCTATAATATTAACCCAAAAAGGTTTGTGATAATGATTCATTGATGTTTGTCTGTCACTGTTTGTAATTCCTATTAGTTACATGTGATTTGAGGTCATAAGTGATAGAGCAAAATATTGCAGCTATGAAGTTTCAGTTCGGAAATTATGTGGAAATCGAAGTATTGCTTATGTAATGCTCATTGCTTCCAAAATGCATATTGGAGATCAGTGGATTCGAGGTTCAATTTTTGATGTTGAAATAATTCCTGTAGTGTGTTTTTATTTTGTCAAAACAATGCATTTAATTAGCTAATAATAAATTTGCTTTTCTTATGTACATATAAGGTTTTTCAATCACAATTATCACTCTGTGTATAGCAATTTCAGCAAAAAGTTTCTGGACTACAGCTAAGCCTTAAGAACACACAGCTCAAATATCTGCACTCACATTCTATGTACATGCTCGTAAAAAATGCATCTCTTTTTTTCTATTTTTCAGTTCTCTGCCCATTCTTTTGGTAAACCATTAAGTCCTCTTAAATGATAGGTGCCTGTGCTCCTCTTTTAGCGAAAGCGCAGAAAACTGATTGCATGACTTATAGTATTGTATATTGCTTAAATATATAGCCATATTTCACCAGCTTATGTTTTTTATCATTAGAAGAGTGTAGACATAGAAAATGATTTTGCTGCTAAAGGTTTAGCTGAAGCTCTAGAAATTCATTGGTGAAGTTCTTATATATCCTCTTTGCTTTAATTTGATATTTCTGAAGCAAAGACTCATCTCATTCTCTGATTACTTATGGTATAGGGCTTTAGATTCATTATTGATACAGATACAGAATGAAGTTCAGCCAAAATGTCGAGAAATATGTTAAGGTTTGATTATTGGCTGAATAATTTTGGTAAATAATCAATGATTTTAAGGTGTTTAATTCTTTCCCGTTAATTTAAGTTCAATCAATTATTGTGAAATAGTCAAATTATGTCAGGAAATATTTCTTGAAATTAACCCTTGCTAAAAAAAATTAAAAAGAATCTAAATAGCATGGAATGTGTCTCTCTCTTGAATTTTAGTAATATTTTTCTTAGCAGATCCAGAAATAAGGGAGAAACTAGGATTAAAAGAAAAATAGAAATAGCTTTATCTGGAATTTGAAGTTTATTGCAGTTTTATGAAAATTTTAATAAACTTTCAATTGCCATTTAACTGGCTGTTTATTATGAATGAGATGAGTAATATTAAAATAATACCCAATTCTTAAATGATTAACGTTCTGCCATTAATCCCTAAATTCTCTTAAAATGATTTCATAAACTATAAAATAAAAACCATTCTGTAAATTTCCTTCCATATCTCATTTCCTAATTTTAAAATATTTTCAAAAAAGAACAATATAAAGAGACTAGTCATTTCATTCTTTGCCTGAAAATCTTATTTCATAACATAAAGGAGGCACTCTTGGGAATCATCGAACATCCTGATAACTACTAAAGAAAGTATCTCAAATGGAGAATAAATTCCGAGGGGAAATGGAAAAGGATCACTGTCATTACTCTTGAAGAATCTAATTAATTAAGGATAAAATTCTTTGAAAATTATGAGGCTTTTAAAACATACAGATGACTGAATGAACATCAGGGTTTTATTTTCAGTTAATTTCAATTTATTTCTATAATGCTTATCAAATTAGTGAAAATCGTAGCCCTAACTTTGTAACCTTATAGGCTATATGTTCTTCAATCATTAAATTAAACATAAACCAGTGATATGTCGTAAAATCTAAAGACTTATCCATTAATGTGAAATTATTCTCAATTGAGTATAGTTATCACTTAGGGCTCACACTTGGATTCATTCCCTATGTCACTACAAATCTTTATTACATTCATGAATGAATTATCTTTTTACTCATAATATTTTTCTTTAAACCTTGTTGCGGTAAATAATGATGGAAAAGAATAACATTTTAAGTAAATCTTAATCAACTGTGATTCAGGATATGCTTCCATCTATAAATTTAAGCTCTTAACATCTGCTTTTAATGTTCAAAGTTGGTCTTGGCTGAAAGACAAAGCTGGAAAAGAAATTCTAGGAATATGTAATGATGATTCTCTTATCTTGTATTTTATTATTTTAAGCAAATACCAATGAATCTCTTATAGTTTAGTTTACCTAGTTCCATGCAAATCTAATGAAAATGAGTTTTTCTAATTGAGGAATTTTGGAAGCATCAAAATCCAGCTACATTTGTCTTTGAAATAGGTAAATAAAGGGAAATGGAAGGAATAGAATTGCTTCTATGTTAAAATCAGTGTTAAAATCAGTCTATGTTTCTGTGTTACTTACAACTGTCAATCTTTTCTCTCTGAATCTTACACATATTGTATAAGGAACTTGTGAACAAAAATTGTTTGAACATTTAATTTAGTAACTAGATAGCCTTTGTAAATTATTTTTCTTAATGAATTTCAATGATATTTTTCAGATCTCCCTGTGAAAAAGGAACCTCCTGATCCTGTGATGCCACTTGTAGTAGCAGCAGTTGGTGCTGGAGCTTCAGCACCCACAATTCCTCCTCCTCCAATAAGCAAGGCTGGTGCAGGTGACCAAGTTCCGTCACCCCCTGTGGGTGCAGCTGCACCTCCACCTTCCATACCACAATGCAGCATAGCACCTCCAACCAATTCCCTTCATCAAGTAGCACCAATTAATCCAATAATAGCAGAACCGCCCGACACTCCTGTGACGACTTCTCCTATCACTTTGCCCACTACATCATCCCCTACTCCAGCACATCCTACAGTTCCTTCACCTGGCCTAACGGTCTCAGCACCAACGTCTGCCATATTGATGGGATCCAATAATACTCCTTTGCTGAAGAAGGAAGAGAAACCTATTCCAGCAACTCCGCCTCCTGCCCCATCCACTCCTAAGTCAAATGAAGGTAAATATAGTTGAAGTCTAAGATGTGCTTCTTTCATCTATATTGGTTTCTCTATTACTCCATGTTTCTAATATTTACTATTAATTGCTAATTTAGCTGATAGGTTACATGATCAGTGTTATATTTGGGATACTGGTCTAATGTATGATTCCGTACTGTCAAGTAATGGTAGAATTTTTTATCAAATAATGGATGTTAAGACTCCTATGAATGACTTGAAAATTAAAGTCTTCACATGTAAACTTGCTTCCACATGAATCAGCAACACAATTCTTTTTATTCTTTACTCCCACAGCATGTAAGCTAGAAGATCTACTAGTTAATTTGTATATGAAGGCAATTCAAACTATTTGGGTTTCACTAAACATTGAAGGGTGTTAGAATTTTCTTAATTTTCCCTTCTAAGACTGAAATAAAAATACGCTTTACTCCATTGAAGTTTGTTATCTGCCATATTAAGTTTTTCTTTGCCATCGGTACTGAAAGTATTTCGTTATTCTTGAAAAGTTATTTTGGAAAATTTGATTTTCAGGCCTACTTAATAATTCTGTACCTGTGGATAAGAAACCTATTCCTCAGACAGAAACTCCAAAGCCTAACCCAGCAGCTAACTTTGCATCAGCATTCAAAAATAAGGTGAGTTTTAAGCATACAGTTGAATTCTGTTTATCGATGTATTGTTAATGAATGAGTTCATCTTATGATTATGAAAATTATTTAAAATTGATATTTTTATAATAGTTTGATTATTCATGCTTGTTGGCTGGTCACAAAGACTAATTATGAGAAGAAATGAGTAAGTTGTTTCTCATGAACTTTGTTCCCCATGGGCTATGTTACTCCGTTCCATCACATCTAAAGTAAATTGAATACAATGCAGTTCAAAGAGCTAAGTGCATATGAATTCACAAATTACCGTATTTACTTGAAATTAACACACACCCTTTTCGATGTTTTTTTTTGCTCAAAAATCATTAGAATCAGCAGCGCACTAAATTTCGGTACAATACTACTCTTACACATGTAGCGCAGGGCCAGCCACATCCTTGGATCACCCTGGTTCCATGTAACTTGATGATTTCATTTTAAGAGCCCCTAAATATTGCAGACTGTCAGCTGATATTTCCTATTGGTTTGCCCATCTATTTAAATGACTAATTTTTACTGCTTAACCAGTTAATGTGTGCTTTTACATAAGACTTCGTACACGAATACCAGAATTTTGTGTACAGTGCATACACGTTAAAATATACGTATATAGCTGCATATACTTGTATAGTATAAACATATACAGTGCTGTGAATAGCGTGGCAGCATGTTTAAGGTGCACTTTAGAATTGCAGGCAAATGATTCTTCAATTTCCAATGATGGTGCATTTTTTTTTAGTTAATATGGTATATGTGTTTTGATAATTTTTTTAATCCCTGTTAAAATGGTGTGAATGAACATATTTTTGGCCATATCTATAATGTCTAAAGTGAAGTTTTCCTTTTGTATCCCTATGATTCCATCATTCCTTATTTCTCACCTAACGTTTTGCTATTATTAGATTAATGGCAGAGTAAAATAGGTAATGAGATAGAACTATCCTATGATCCCCAGAGGTGGGGAATCAGTGGTTGATTCTGTAATAACTTATTCTTTTCTTGTAGCATCTCCGGAATGCCAGCTCTTGGTCATCGCTTGCATCTCTTGCATCAACCAATAGCACTGGATCAGTGTCATCATTATCTTCTTCTGTGACTCCATCCGCAACTGCCTCATCATCTGCTGCCGCGCCTGCTCTTGCAGCTGCCGTAGCATCTTCTGTATCAGCCTCTGCCAATTCTTCCTCTGCCCCATCTCTTCCTTCCACCCCCATGGGACCTAATTCACCCTCAAATCCAACTCCAACCTCAACGCTCAAGTCTGCCATGGTAGAAAGCTTTCAGCAATTCAAGAAGCAGGCCAAGGAGAAAGCTCATAGGGTAATGTTGGCGATATTCTCTTTCCATTGTCTAATGACCCACAAGATATAATTAAAATTTTGTCGTCAAGGACCTTGTGTCATTGACATGTTGTTTGAAAAAGTCACTTTTTTTTCTTATAATTTTGCATATCTTTGAATACATACATTGATGCTTTAATGAAAATGAATGGAATGCATGCATAATGAATCCTGCATCAAGTTTTCAAGTTGAAATAGGTTATTCATACTCAATATTCAATGACCCTTCTCTTCACTCCCCTTACGGAATGTCTTCTTTTTGAGAAAGAAAATTATTTTTTTTACTTCCATTGGTGATGCCTTAATTATTAATTTCTTCAATATGTAATTAAAAATCTGATATATTGGGTATTTCATGAAATTGTACTCCAATAGCAAATGTATCCTTGTGTAAGTAGAATTGACTAGTGAGAATAAGCTTTTTCTAAAATAGTCATTTTACTTACAGCAAAAAGCGCTAATAGAGCAGCAGGAGCTGAGGAGGTATCAAAAAGAGCAGGCGGAGAAGGAGAGACTGAGGATGGAAAATGAAAGGAGGAGGGAAAAGGAAGAAGAAGATGCTCTAGAGAAGGCTAGGTTTGTATCCAATTTTGTCACAGGGGTTACTCAATTTTTGAAAACCAATACCTGACCAGAGAAAATTTTCTTTATGATCTGTGCTTTCTTCTTTGGTTAAGAGACTTTTTTAATATGGCAGTACATTAGTGAAGGTGTCACAATTTTCTTTTTAGAAACTTATTGCTGCTCTTTCTGGTGTCCAGTATTATAAGATATTTCTCTCATCGAGAAATTACTGCATGAGCATAAAAATTTCATTTCATAGAAGAAAATTAAGTTAATTTTAGTTTTTATTTTATTTTGTTGCTTCCATTTAAGGTTTCATTCACTTATTTAAAAGAAATGTGAATTATTTAAATTTGTCACCTGTAATTCAAGATTCTTAATTTAAATATTGCTGTTTGTTTGGAGACCTTAAGTTTTATAAAATAATCTTAAGTTTCAAGATTTAAGAATGTTATTGTACTTTATTTCATTACTTGCAATTACTCTTCAGTATGAGTAATGAAAGACTGAAACCCATCTCTCTACCTATAACTTGAACTGTGATCGTAATCTTTGAATGTGAAGTAGATGCTGAGCCTCCTATGCTTCTGTAGAATGCCTTATATTTCTCATCAAATTTTATTGTCTGAGTTGATTGTCTTTTCATCAATCCTTTAGTCTTTCAAAATGATAACGAAACGTTCTTTATAACTTTAAATTCAGCCTTAGCGAAAGAAATTTGTATTGATGAGTAAAATTATCAATATATACCACAGTTAACAAAATTATTGTAAAAGACAACCATCTGACTGAGAAGCTTTCCAGATTCTTATTCACTGGTGAGCATTTCTCAAATTATAAAGTTAATTAAATTGTGAATTTAAAAGATGGAAGAAAATCCTATTTGCTGATGTGATTGTTAGCGGCATGTTGTGCACTTCCCAGAAAGAAACTGCAATTAGATCCTCAGCTTGCTTGGTAGCTAGTGATTTTTTTGTGGTTTTCTGGATGATGAACAAATGGCACATGCGCGTCATCAGATGAACCAATGGGAGTGTTCTACTTCTAAGAATGGTTTCCTATGTGACGAGAAAAGTGCTCTGATGGAAAACCGCTCTTTTTTTTATGATCCTCTTCCTATGCAAAAAGAGTTTATTTTTAGAGATAGCATTTCATTATAGAATTAAGCTTGGAAATTTTATTTTTTAAATTCTTGTATCTTATTTTTCCTATCTATCTTATTTAAATCATTTTCTATTCTACACCCAAGTGATTTTTTATTGTGTAAAAGACTACAATAATTAAAATTGACCATTTTTAAGTTTACGTAATGTATGCAACTAAATATTGAATGGATATATGAGTGAATTATTAAAATTTGACCACAACACACTTATATAATAGTCATTTGCTATTTGAGCCACATTATTTTAAAATACATGTAGAACTATTTCTTTTATTACTCTTGTGAATGTTTTTAAATGTTTAGCTGCATAGACAAAATTTATATCTCTTGGTAATTGGAATTATGATATTGTGAGTAAGTAAATAAAAAGTTGCTTTAGTTTGTAAACTGAAGTACTTCCAGATTTGAGATCCATTTTATCAGCCCTAATATTAGATATAACTTTCATGGCGACTGCACCAGGGAAAATAATTGTTTCTATATTTTAATGCCTTATTTAAGCTAACTTATTGGTTAGTGATGTGATTTTTTGATGGCAGTTTATATATTATTAGCCATGTATGTTGGAAAGACTGTTTTAGTTTAGAGATGTAGATAAATTTATTGTTTTTTCATTGTCTCTTCAGGAAAGCTGTTGCTGATCAGCAAGGATCACGACCTGATGAAACAACCACTGTTCCCAAAGGGGCTATGGCTCCATCTAGTGGCTCTGTCTCTTCTTTGGCTCCATCCAACCAAGAGGTTCCCAGTCCAATGCCTGTTGGCGCAGCTGGTGTTTCAGTTCCGGGATCAGTGGGAGGCCCCCCATTATCAAATACCCCAACAGGTGCAGGTGACAAGTCTGCAGCAGAGAGGGAAAGGCAGCGGTTGAGAGAGCAGGAGAGGAGAAGACGTGAAGCTGTAAGTTTCCAAATTTACTAAATAATAAACCTACTCCTTCCTAAATTTCTCTGTGTAGTGTAATTAATGGACAGAAAAAAGGGTAGTAACATTTTGCTGATTCCCTTTCATCAGAAATTATAACATTAGTTTCCACAAACAAAGCTTGTGATATGGTTCCATTGCAACATTAACATGATGAAATTCATTTTTTTATCAACTTTAATGTAGGAATTATGTTCTTTCTTTGGTCAATCATTTTGAAAATACTGTCTTTTTTATCAAGGTGTTAGGTGTCGTTATATATATTTTGTTGCTAGAGAAGTTTTCAGTGCAATTTTGGGAAATTGTCTCTATCTTTGGCTTGGGAATGATTATTAAGGAGATGAACTTATAATTAAATGTTTTGCTTGTAATCGTGAGACTATAAACAAAATATGTTTTGAGATGAAAAAGGGCTGCTCTTAACTTAGAGAGTTGATTATCAGATACATAAATGGAGTTTTTTCATTACAGTATTCTAAGCTCTTATTATATATAAATTATTCCTATATTATTATTGATAGCAATAGATAGTGGTCTATTTTCTATCACTGAAAGATTGTTTTCTGAATCACAATTGCATATCATTGCAGATGGCCAACAAAATTGACATGAACATGCAGAGTGACCTGATGGCTGCCTTTGAAGAATCCCTATAACCTTGTTGCCACAAACAGTTGACTTTTAAGACTTATTTTTCTACTGTCATGGTTGGCTGAGGTGTGTTTGGGGGTTTATGGCTCAGAAAAGGAGGATGTTGCAGTCTCTTGTGCTTCACTTCTGCAGTCAAATCCATCTGTTTTTATGAATGATACCACTGGTGACATTATGGAAGTGGTGAAATGATAAAGAGAGAATTTGAATCCTGGTTGAAAGACTGACCATTCTCCCAATCAAAGCCTGGTACCTGCCCATGTGTTCCTCCCCTAACAGTCGATATGGTTGGGAGCCTTACTGTCCTCTAGCAGAGACCTTTGCAAGTGTATGAACTGTGGGTCTGCTATCTACCATAGTTAGTGGGGATAAGTAAGTTTCTTTGTCCCGTTAAGGGATGGAGTTCTTTAGAAAAAAGGTGTGTGTGTAAATTTTTGGCTTGAGTGAGGTGAAATGTGTTTGTAGAGAAAGTAAGGAGATAATAAGGGGGGAGAAACGTTAAAACTTTTTGCCAGCCCTCCCAATGAGTGTGTGGTGCCCTCCGTTGGCATCCCAAGTATCTGGATTTCCATTATATAGTGGAGGCCTAGCAGTCACTATTCCTACTCTCTCTAGTGTTAAGTTATAATTCTATTTTGGTTTTGGGGCTCTTTCTCTGTTCATTGTTAATGCCGTTTATATTTTTTACTTCCCCCTGTTCGGATTTTTGGATAGTCAAATCCACGAGGTATTAGGGCCCATATAATAGTATGGGCATCTATTTGGTGAGCATGTGTGTATGTTTTCTGATTGGTGTTTGAGTCAAGCATTGATGAATTTAATAAGGCTTGGATTCACTTCTCGGGGGAAGTGTGAGGACAAATTTCCACTACCTTAATGCAACCCACCAAAATTGCTTCAAGATGCATGGACATTCGACCCTGGTCGGCCCAATAGCTGAAATAGAAATCACAGTGTTCTTTTATGCAAGTGTTATAGACTGGAGAGTTTATATAGAAAGTGAGTTTCAGAGTATATTTGGTTGTGAATCCACCATGGTGGTGAACTTAGTTGGTGGGGATTACAATTTTTCGTCAGCGTAAGCCAATGAGTGGATGCATAAAGGAAGACTCAGGTTATCCTTTTAATTTAAATGACACGAGACTAAAAATTTATGGGGAAGTGGGAGGGAATTGAGCAGTACCATTGTGTATTAAGTGATAGATGTATCCTTTGAATGGTTATTGTTTTTGTAAATAATAGTTAGGGCTGTAATTTATTATGACAAGATACATCATTGTACCTTCCCATGCATACAGGATTTTTTATTGTGAGGAAATCCTTAATTTTTTTAAACCTAGCACGAAAGTCCATTGAGTAAATGCTTTCTTAAGGTTCTCATTTGATACCTTGCCTCATTTTTCAGTTCATAATTTCATTTTGCCTTACCTTTCATGGGATTTACCCTTCTTTTTTTAATGGTTGTTTAGATATATATTTTTGTAACAAGTTGAGTTTCAGTCCATGATCCAGTTTTATTGAAATCAGATTTTCTTCTTACCATATGAAGGAATTTGTAAATATTTAATTAGCCAATGTATTAAGTTATTTTTTCGGCCTATAAGGAATGTGGTGATTGCTACTGACACTAGTATTCTGTTAAGGAATTTTGGAAAATGTATGTAGTTCCTCTGCTTTTCCATCTTTCCTCAAGTGACAACATGCTGTGGTTTAAAAAGAGTGGCTGGCATGCAAGTTTGAAGCCCTTGCCACAAGGGTGTTTTGTTTTGGAGTTGTAAATTAGTAATTGATAAATTTTGTTATCATGTCCTTGGTATTATGGATCAAATTAAAGAAAAACCTGTACAGAAGTACTCATAGGATACAAATATTTTTTCCATAGGTGCATGAGGACTTAGAATTTATTAAGAAAACAAAGCTATGATATTTAACGAGGAAAAAATGAAATAATTTAATTAATGACTGGTGTGTATGTGAAATTTTATATATAGCTTGTTTCCATAAATTCAGCTATTTTGGTTATTTTTTTAGATTGAATCATGTTGGCTTGTACTTTTTATTATTTTTGTTAATGTTACATGTTTTTTTACTACCTTTTGTCCTAATTCTCTGAAATGACAAAATTTTTGTACTAGACAAAAGCACTCAGCTGATTTGTTTTCTTTCACGATAATACAACAATTATTATGTTGAGTCTCTTTGTATGTACATGGCAAATTAGTGATTGCTAAAAATGTAAATTTTACAGAGTGGCTATTTGGTTACTCAAGAACGTGCTTCAATGCATTAGTTATTTATTATTTTGATTATTGTCTGGTTCTCTATGCAATAATTACTATAATATATAATGGTTAATCATTTCTGATCAAGTAAGAACCATGAAATTGTTGTTGTATGTTTTGTCGTTATGTTGGTCAAAAGAAAAAGTGGATGCATCTTTAGGCATCTCGTAGGTGTGTTTCTAAATTAACATTGGCAATTTATTTGACATTGCCTTACTATCTTGTGCACCCCTTTGTATACCTTGAGCGTATTGAATACAGCTACAAAGATGCCAAAACCTACATTGCTCTTCATTGGAGGGCATTTTCCTAAGTTTCTCAAAGAATAAATGGTCATTAAAATATTCAGATTTTTAAAACACTGCCGTACGTTCTTCAATGAATATATTCCACATTTTCTAAGGAGTTATTGAGACCTTACAAGGTGATTGTCAATGGCTGCTTGAGCAGTATGGTGTGTGTTTTTTACTAATGGTGCTCATAGTCTTGTGGAAGTGGAGAGGCGCTTGCTGATGAAAGTTTTAATTTCCCTTAAATTTGCAGCAAGCTTTCCATTTCCTGTCAGTTGGTAGAATTTTCTCTTGAGAATAGCATTTGTCAGATGACAGCATCAAGTGGGTTTTCATTGGTTTTAAGAACTGTCAAATTCTGGAAAAAGTAATAGGAAATAGTTCTCCAATCATGGTACTGAAAAGTTTCAGGGATTAAATAAAGTTTAACTGCTACAGGTGTTACATACCATTGATCAGTGTTGTATATTTGCTTTCAAAGTGTTTTGGATTTTGGCAACCAAAATTTTCTGCAAATTATTAGAGAATATCATAAAATATATGTGACAGTAGGTGTGTAAAACACAAAGGATAGGTCAATCACTCGTACATATTTAAGTATGCCTTGTAAGTAGTGGGTGAAAATTTTAATGTCAGTTTTCACTTTGCTGGCACATTAATGGGTGCATTTCATGTAAATAGGTTCTATTTGGATATCTTATCCAAATGACTCTTGACTTCTATTACTTGAGTATTGGGAAGTGATAATGTTGTCTGACATGCAAATTTTCTCTTTTTGTACAATATAATTCCCCCTTGCATTTTGTACATAAGATCATGATATTGTCAAGTGTTTTCCCATCCTAACCTTGAAATATTAATCTGTGCCTACTTACCTCCATCCAAAATGTTAATCTAGATCATCTGTTGTGACTTAATACTTGTGGAATATTGTTTAAACTGTGAAAATTTAAATAGATATTTATTTCATTTCGTATTTTTCGTGATATTCACAGTACACTTTTCTCAATCAGTCCCAGAAAGTCTCAGGCAATTTGTAATTGTGTGTATGTATAAAATTTTGTTCATACAAATCTCTTTACCAAGATAATTTGTGTATCAATTCTATCTTTTCCCTTCATTCCATGAAAAATTCAATTCTATGCATGAGACTTTTTGATAAAAAGGTGCAATGTATAAGAAAAATAAATTTATACACAGGCAAAAGAAGGAATTCTTACCTTCTTTCCTGGTATGAATACACACTTCAATTTTTTGGAACTTGATCCAACAGTAAAATTGACTTCAAAAACATGACTTTTTAAATCTAATATTTCATATTGTTCTTCAGAAAGTACCGTATTTGACGGCATATAAGACACACTGGCATATAAGACGCACCCTCATTAAGTTGGCCGCTCACAAGGAAAAAGTTTTAATAGTCCGAGCGAAAGCGCGGTACCACAATAACTTAAAATGTAGTTTCTTTTAGTTGTCACGTTTCCTAAAAGCCAAATATTAACACAATCATTGAACACAATTATGAAATAGGTAGTATAGACCATCTGGGCTAAAAATAGCATTCAGTATTGAAAGTTAACCTGTGGAGGTTGAACATTTTTACATATAAGACGCAGGGAATTTTTTCGAGACATAATTTAGGAAAAAAGGTGCGTCTTATATGCCGTCAAATACGGTAAATTAAGTTGTACTAGAAAATTATCATAGGAAGAATAGGTATCTGAGTTTGATTGCAGCTTTTTATTCTTACCATAACTGTGCAATGCATTTCAGCTATCAATCTCATTTCTTCTGAAAATTGCCATAACCCTTCTGTTGTTCACAACAGTCGAAGTAGATTCCATGTGCCTGTTTCAGTCTAATGTACTAATGATGATTAATCTGAGTTCCAAAAGCTTTGTTCTCAAGACTATTGGTCAGTGATACTAACACAAATTATATCTCGTAGATATCATATTTCACCAATTTCTCAGCTTGATGACCAAGCCAATTCTTCATAATGGTTGACATTTCAAACACTTACTAAGCTGTCAGATTCAGAACTACTTGCGTCTGAGCTCCTAAACCTCCCCAAACTACTCTCATCTTAAATTTATAATTTCAATGTCCTTTTTCATTTATTTTGGCATATGGTCTTGTTTTTATTCAACTTATAAGTAAACAGTAAATTGAAGATCAACTCATCTCAGATAAAAATATAACTGCTGCAACTAAAATGCTGTCAATCCAAAGAATGTATTAATATCATAGGAAAAGTTTGAAATAAATTGCAATTTTAATGTTAAAGATCACATGCTACTGGTAATTGACATGGCTGTGTAACCGTTTAACTATAATGAAAAAGAGAGCTTTTAGCAAGAGTTATTTGCATGCACTGCATTTGGTCAAAGCAAAGACATTACTAAGTATTGATGGAATTTGCATAGCTGTAGATGCAAAATGTGAGGGGTAGCAAGAAAATAATTACTTGCGTAAACATGGGAAGCAGAAACATGATTATTGTTCACTCATACAATAAGCTTATAAATTTAAGGAAGATGGAAGGCTATAGATGTGTGATTCAATAAGATATTCAGAAAAGAAAATATAAAATGGATTTAGCGAGGATTTGTACATCCTAATGCAAATGGAGACTGATATAACAAGCTGAAATTCTAAAGAAATACTTATTGTTTGAAGAATTAGACCAATAACTAAATGGGAGACCATCTCAAAGTTTAAATATTGCACATACGTAAGAAGGTAGTTAACAAAGATTACTTCAGGATGGATAGGAGTAAGTTTTTGGAGTTGAGAAAATAACGAAACTTGTCAGTTGAATTTGTTGTTTGGCAATTAATTGTAAAATTCTCACATTTAGTGTCTTTCTAAAAATTTGACCACCCAAGAAATCCTCCAAAATATTGGTTAATTACTGATTTATAATAGTTTTAATTTCCAAGAATGCTCTAAGGCTCTAGTCTCCTCTAAATATAATGAACCCAGGAGTTCCAATGGTTTTTGATCTTAGTCCAACTCTTTTTCTATCTATGTCCAACATCTCCCTGGTCATATAAAAATTAAACATGGCAGTAAACCTATTTATTTACATATGACACAACTATCTTCTCTATTGAATCTCTTCTTGCCAGCTCCTAATCCATTAATAATTACTTAATCTTAACTCAAGAGTAATTTCAAGTTTTCACATACTCTGTTAAGCAATATAATTTTTGTATTTTTCACAATGCTTTACTTCATGTTAACATGCCTACATACCTGGGCTTAATGCATCAACTCTCATCTTCACTTCATATGCTCCTTAGTAAATACTGTCCTCTCCTTTCCTTCAGCTGCAACATTTGTTTCACTGTCTTACTGAAGCCCTTCAAGTCGTCAAAAATTTCAAGCAGCATAACTAAAGACTAATTGCCAATGCTGGTCTTGGTGTACCCAGGCTTCCTTTTCAAGAAATTCAATGATTGACATTCCTTGCATTTTCATATTAACCTCATTGATTTATAACAGATATAAAGTATTTTACTAGAAATTCCAATGTTCAAAATTGTACTGTAATGGTAATACCACTGTAATGAACTGTATGAACCATATCTATGCGCAACCTATTCCTATCATGGGCCCAGTTATCGGACCCTTAAATTCCTTAACAACCAAATTAAGTACAGAAAAAATATTGTCTCAACCTTGTTTTAGCTTAGAATTTTTATTTAAGAAAGTGTGTTGTCCTGATGAGCACCTTTCTTGACAATTTTTCACAAAATCATGCACTTTTTGAATATTTTTTATCACTTAAACTTATGAGATATACATCCAATTTGATAATTAGTCAATAAAAATTCCAATTACAGTATTACATGGAAATAGAACATTTTTCCATTATGTACATACATAATTTAAAAATAATAAGTTTTCACTCATTCCTCCAAAGTATCAACAATGAAACCAAAAAGTAAGCAGATGCTAAAAGATGAAAAAAGTACAAATGTCCTTGGTATTGTAAGAGATTTCCTGACTGATGAGCACTGGAATCGAGTAAATTAAGGAGTTATCTCTTGGAAGGCCGTAAAAATAATAAAAAAATACTAATTTCTCCTCCAGAGAGACAATTTGATGCAACTAGTTACTTAAGAGAGGATACAACAGAAAGCAAAGGACAAAAATTTATATATTTAGGGAAAAAGGGTTAAGGTAAATTTGCATATAAGGGTGTGCACCCAGGAAAATTCCCAAGGAAAACGGACTTGAAAAAAGTCTGACAGGGCTGGGATTCCCAGGTTTGACTCCTAGCCCCTGTCAGACTTTTCGAGTCCATTTTTTCTTAGGAGTTGTATACTTATAATCATATACACTGTAATGACTTTAAAAAGGTTTGAGGGACAATTAAAAGTTAGGGTTGAAGTTAACTCAGAAGGGGTTTAGGAAAACATGATCATCGTGGAGTGCCTTGTACTTGAAGAACTACACAGCTTCCATCTCTTTGAGGAGGTTACAGTTGCCATGGCTTCACGTGGAAGTAACTATGACTCTCATATGGTACCTGTGACCTTTGAAAGAGACAAGTTGCTCAGTAGCTGTGCCCTAGAAATGCCATAGCACTGCTCAAGAAGATTATAGAGCCTCTCTCCCAAGTATAAACCCCACCTCGTTGAACTTGGGGCTCTAGTGAGGGAAGAGCTACACAAACAATAGTCACTGAAGACGTTCTAGCATCAGTCGGTACTACAATATGCAGAAATGTGGTACCTGTGGAAGGAAGAAAATTGAGCCCTATACACCAGTTTCTATTCTGCATTTGGGGTATTCTTGAAGCGACTGTGACACTAAGTTACCTGTACTGTCTTTTGATTGCCCTTCGTGGTAAGGCATTGCTTCCTTTTGGAATAAGGGGTCCCCACCCCTTATGGGGTAAAGGAAGCCAGGCCTTTGCTACCAGCTTATGCAGTTTTCTCCTAGCTATGGTCCTCTTTACAAGTTAAAACAGAAAATGCATTTTAGCAATAGAAAGTTGGGCTTAGCTATAGCACCCCCTGGTGACTTATACCCTGGGCTACTATCGATTTGGGGCCAAAAATAGGCACACTCGTACCGAAAAATAAGATTTCTCACCAGAAAATAAGACAATTGGTAAAACAGTTTTATTTACAATGTTTTGCATTGCTAATGATTTCCTCCAACAATTCTTTGTCTTTCAAAAGCAGTTTATGCACCTCACAACAGGTCATGTTGAGATTTATAAAGAAGGAATTAACCTTTACACTCATCATCATGTGGTATTCTACCCAGAAGCAGGTCCCACACACCATTTCATTCTGTCCATAGTCTTCTCTTTAGTCTCTCTATAATTCTTGATTTTCACATCCATAATCTTTATTCTTCTTCTTCCTATCTCATTCCTTCCTTCCACTGAGCCTTCTAACGCCACTTGTAGTATGCTATTTCCTCTAATTATGTGGCCTAACCAGTTAGCTTTTCTTCCTTCTTTCACTTTATTTAAGATCTCCTCGTTTCTCACCATATCTACCCATCTCACCTTCATCCTTCTCCACACCCACATTTCAAATGCCTCAATTATATTCCTTTCTCACTCTCTTAACATCCATGCCTTACATCCATACTTAGCTATGCTCCATACATAACACTTGGCTAGCCTTTTTCTTAGCTCCAGATCTAGGTTCTTACAGCATAGCAAGTTTCTCATTTGGCTGAAGGCCTCTTTTGCTATGCTTGCTTTTATTTCTCCAACACTTCTCCAATCAACTGTTATCATAGTTCCTAGGTACCTATAGCTTTTAAAATTTTCTATTATGCCTTCATTTATACTCACATTTGTATAATCTTCACAGTTTACTAGCATCACCTTTGTTTTCCCTATGTTTATCTTCATCCTGTACTCCTTCATCCCTTCTTCCAGAACCTTTAGCAACCTTTGCTGTGCTTGCATGTCATCAGCAAAGATTTCTATGTCATCGGCCAAGATTTCTATGTCATCGGCCAAGATTTCTATGTCATCTGCAAATCTTATATTCCTCCCTCCAATACTAACTCCTTCCTCTCTCCCATCAAATACATTATGGATCCTTTCTTCTATGTATACATTAAACAAGGTTGGTGACAGACAGCATCCCTGCCTTACTCCTCTACCAAGATTCACCCATTTTGTCAAATCCTCACTTATTTATAAAGCAGATTTTTGTTTCATATACAATTCTCTAATAAGTTTTCTTTCCTTCCATACCAACCCCCTTTTCTTTAGAATTTCCAAAATTTTATCCTATTTAAGCCGATCAAAAGCCTTTTCCAGATCAATAAAACACAGGGCTATTCCTTTTCCTCTCTTTACATACCTTTCTACAACCATTCTTAGCAAGCCAATGGCGTCCCTTTTTCCTCTCCCATTTCTGAAGCCAAACTGTTACTATCCTGCATTTTCTTCCATTATGCTTATTAATCTCCTGTTCAATACTCGCAACATTATTTTGGCTGCATGTGAAATTAGACTTATTGTTCTATGTGCGATGCATTTCCTTGTCCCTACCTTCTTAGGAATTGGTACCATTACTGTTCTATCAAAATCTTCAGGCCATTCACCAGTATGATGTATTTTGCTACACAATTTAACAATTTCCCTCATACCCATTTGATTCAAGCATTTGAAAAATTCAATGGGAATCTCATCTATTCTTTTTGTCTTCCCTTTCTCCATTTCTTCAATTCCTTTTTTTACTTCCCTCTTCAACACTGATGAACCTTTATCTTCTGGAGACTCAACTTCTTCTGCCTCCAAATCTAAATCCTCTGGTTCCTCCAGTGAACAATACAGTTCTTCCACAAGGCTCCCGGATAGTCATGTGGACAGCGCGTTCGCCTTTGGTGAAAGCGGTCCCGGGTTCGATTCCCTGTGGGAGCCAATGTGCGAAATGACCTCAGCTGTCGAAGCACTTTTAACAATACTACTACTACTACAGTTCTTCCAAATATTTTGTTCATCTTTCTGCTATTTTTTTTATATCATTCATTATTCTACCATCTTTACTCTCAATTTCTCTCATTTTACTCTTCCTTTTCCTGTTACCAGTTGTTACTTTCCTATGCATAAGATCATGCTGTCATTTCTTCTATAGGTTCTCTATGTCATCACATGCTTCCTCCAGCCACTTCTCTCTTGCCTTTTGAGATTCTCCCTTCAATTCATTATTTAACTTTTGATACATTTTTATTTCTTGTTCACCTCTCTTTTTTATATATACTTCCTCCTTTATTCCATCTTTTTCAACATCTCTTCTGTTACCCATAGCTTCTTTTCTCTAATTCCTTTATAGTAACCTATTTCCTTTTCTGCTACATTTGCTATAGCATTTTTACCCTCACCCAAATTTCTTCACTTCCTTCCTCTTCTTTTTAATCTTCTGTAATTGCTTTAGACAGTTTTTCTCCTATCACTTCTTTACCCATTTCCTCCATCTTTTTCTAGTTTAATTTCTTTACTACTTTGGCTTTCTCTACCTTCTTTAATGTCAGCTTGATTTCCATCATTATTAGGACATGGTCACTATTAATATCAACACCTGGTAACCCGGTTGTATCCTTTACTGCATTTCTATATCTTTCTTCTATTAAGAAGTAATCTATCTGATAATGATCTTGTGCTGGCAAAATCCATATATGATATGATTTTTGAACCATGTATTAGCTATAAACAATTTTTTCTCTCTGTAGAATTCCACTAATCTTTCACATCTTTAATTTCTTACTCCTAAACCATATTTTCCCAATACCGTGCCCTCTTTCCCTTCTCCAACTACAGTATTCCAATCCCTCATAATCACTCTTCGGGAACCCTTCTCCTCTTCTAATACATCATCAATCTTCTCATACATCCTATCTATATCTTCTTCTTCATCATCTGATGTAGGCATATACACTTGTATAATGACTAGATCCTTTTGTAACTTTCCAATCCTTACTGCTATTAATCTATCATCAACATATGTTACCTTTTGTATCCTTTTTGCAACTTCATTTCTCATGATTATTCCCACTCCATTTTTTCTCCTCTGAGCTCCAGAATAGAATATGGTAACTCAATCACTCTTTATTTCTCCTTGTCCATCCCACCTCACCTCCCTCAGCTCTGTCACATCCATCTTATTTATCTTCATCTCTATTTTAATGTTCTCCATTTTTCTGCACTGCAACATTGTCCTCACATTCCATGTTCCCACTCTCAATCTCTTTTGATGTCTCAACTTTCGTTGCTTCCCCTGGAGATCCTACTGGGAAGCTATTTTAGTTCCAGAACTTTTGACAAAAGAAGAATCTTGGCGTAGTTTAAGGAAATATCCTTTGGATCTTTAATACAGTGGTTTTCTGTTGCCTTTTGTATTCCAATACCATTGTCTTCAGAAGAAGATCATCCGCTTTTAAGGGCAGTTTCGTACCCCTAGGACAATGGAGTGCCCTGAACACATTACCCACTCTCAAAAAGACCATTGGCACTTGGTAATGGGGGGACTCCTCATACCAGGAGTCATTTGGTCACCTTGTCCTATGTCCCAGTTTTAAAAACGGGGGATACCACAGGAAGGTCAGGTTGACCTTTGAGGGTGGGAGGCTATTTGAGGAGCATCAATCTTCTTACCCCTCCCTTTACACTACATGCAATAAATTTTCATGACTATCTGTTGCGGCAATCTTGTGAATTTCAAATCCCTCAAGTTCTCGCACAGTTCTTATTATATACAATGTGAGAGACCATTCGATTTCCTCTGATCTGGATGAAATAAGACTAATGTTGCACTATGTAAAATAAGCAAATATATTAGAACTAAGCACTATTTCATATTGTAAGATTTTCTCCTTTAAAATAAGCACGATTCTTAGAAATAAGCACGTTATTGCCACCCTGCTTATACCCCTTGCCTGCTAGCTGATAATTCATGTTTTATCTGTTCAGATGACCCATTTGGAAACTGATGAAGAATTCCTGCATTACTGTAGTAAGGTGTAAATGCAAAGAGGGGAAGTGCCTGCTGTCTTTTGTTCCTTTATTTATTTTTGTTTGCGGTGTTGTAGTGGCAGATGGTGCTACGACCAACAGAGGGAGAAAGGGCCCTTGGTCAAGTCTGAGTAAGACCAGGCAATAAGGCTTTTGCTCTGTGACTCACAGGCCGTAGTTTCCATGAGTCAAATTTGAGCCAGGTTTTGGCATCCTCAGGTTGATCTTTTAGGTTTGCATTGATTAGTCAGCATCAGGTTTTGGCATATTTAGTTATGAGGTTTTATTGTTAGTCCTGAGTTGGGACTTCTCACCCATTACCTTTCCTCTCCGGTTTTTTGGTGATGATGGAGGGCTGACATCATTGTGTGGATGATTGTTGTCTCCTGAGAAAACTAATCCCTGGGGGGGAATATTTCCCCCTTCCTCCCCTCTATCCCCAAGTCCTTACCTGTACTGGCACCCATAAACCTCCTTACCCTCAACCCCCAGCCAACCCAAGGCCAAAACTTTACAATGTGGTGCTGCCTGAGGTATAACCCATTTATTGGGCTTGTTTGTAGTTGCATGCTGGGGGTGGTTGAGTACTTATTTAAAGTTGGTCTCATGATTGAAGTAAATGTGCTCAACTAATAGTATCAATTTAAACAACACATATTTCAAATATGATTTATTAACTATTGAACAGATGATAATTACAAGTTCATTTCATGGTAAGGAATAAATATTTGAGATAATAGTACTTTTGAGTATTTTGAACCCATCTTTGAAGTTCCTTTAGTTTCTTCATCAAAGCAATCCTAATCTGCATCAGGCAAAGTCTTTCTGAAAATGGAAATTGGCTAAAAAAAATACACTTTCCATATCATGCCTAAAGATCAGTCAAATCTTAATTAACTGTAACCTTAAATATTTTAGGAAATATCTTTATAAAAACTTTGTCTGCAAGTATTGTAAGATATGCCACATTGTATTATATTTAGGGATAATTATATTTCAATGTGTTTATCATAGAGAGGAAGAGAACATTGAATCATTAATCAGTCAAACAAACCATATCAAAAGTAACAGTTTCTAAAAATAGTGAGCAAAGTTTGATTTAACAAGTAGAAAGCCTTGAAGACATGTCTTTATTATAGTAACTAGTAATAAATCAAAATATTTCACTGAAAATAACTAATAACAAAAAAGAGATTGCTTATGAAAATTTGAAAATAATTTGTATTGTAACTGGAATAATAATTTCATTTTCTTATCAATAAAAATATTTACTGATGATATTAAAATACATTTTCAATAACTCTAAATTTAATTAGTAATTTCTCAAAATTTTTATTTCAGTTTGCTGGAAAATCATTTATATTTTGAACTGTTAGTAGATTGAGAGTGCTTTCCTTAATCTACATAATGGAGTCACTCATTATGGCTGATTAAAAGGACTGTATTTTCAGCTTTCTACAGCATGGCTTAGAAAGACAAATATTTACAATTTAAATCTAGACATATTTTATTTTTACAATCACCTTCAGTGAGATAACATTTGCCATATAATGAGAACAGTTTAATGCAATATAATGAATCGACATCTCGTGTTGATAAACAAGAATGCTGGTTTTAACATTTTAGATGTCAGAAAAATGAAATTTATTATAATAGATAAAAAGCAATTCTCATGATAGGTTTAAGTTCCAAACATTGGACCCAAATCATGCGTGAAATAATTGTCATTGGTAAAAATACTGAAAAATTATTGATAAAATATATTTGAGCCACTATGATGCAAAATCAAAGTTTTGCATCATGGAAAATAATAATTGATGGAAATTATAACTCTTAAAAATCTTCAATACTTGAATCACCAGGACAACACGTACATAGGAAATAGAATGGCTTATGACCTCTAAGAAGTTTCATTTTTGTTACAATCTGACTTTATGTATATTGAATCTTGATTTCTAACACCATAGTTTTTCTAACAGTGAGACCTATGGGAGTATTTGCTGGAAATAATGAAGGTATTTTCAGTGAATAAACACAGCAGAGCAGAAGATTTAAACTTCTGTTGCCATTTCAGTGCAAGGAATCCAAATTCTATGCATGAAAAGCCTGAGCAGGGCATTCAGGCCAAGTTTTGAAGGTCAAGTCTCGAAAGAACAAGGGAAAGTACAACAAAAACATCAGAGGAGTTCACAATTCAAGAACATCCACTATATACATGATTTCATTTGTGTATGCTTTAGTAGATATGTTATCAATCAAAATCTATAAAATATGTTACATCTCTGTACAGTGCAACAAACAAGCATTAACTTTGGTTGAAGTCCAATGTAGTGTTCAAGAGATAGACCTCGGCTCTTTCAAGCATTCAAAAAGTAACTATTTTATAATAGGTAACTGAGGTCATAATTAGGCCATCGTAAAGATTGAAAATGAATATACATATCACATACAAGACTGTTTGTTGAAAATTATATTAGGAATTCATTCTAAGAAAGAATGAAACTAAAACCATTTTTTAAGAACTTAATTATTCTATTCCTCAATTCTCAATTCATGTATCATAAAACTTATTTAAAAATATATTCAATTATCATTTATATTTATCAACACGTGGTATAATATAACCAAAACTAACAAACAGTCGATACATTCTTTATCTTGATCTACCATCTCCATAACTGCAGGAACACCAGGAATTAAGAATATTTTAACTTCATCACTCTGTTTCCGAAGAAGCCTCCAAAGTACCTAACTGTTCAGGAAGGCTTGGTTCCCATCTTTACGGCCATGTTAAGGAACTTCACATTTTCAATCCCCTGATGACCAGATTCATCCTGAGCAATAACACTTGATGCACTGCTATTACACCGGCAGATGTGGTCTAGGGGATGCTCTTCCTGTCAGTGACAATGTTCTGTCACATCCACAACAACTGACTTCTTCCACCCAAACAAAAAGTAACCAGTTGCTGCTCCAACTAAAACTGCTAAACAAAGCCACACATTGTAGGTCATGAAGATGAGCATGAGGAAGTACGAAATGACCACTTGAATGATATGGAGACAAGTTTGCAGAGCATGGGCCCAGCTTAGCATGGTTGGTCTGTCAGGCCAGTTTGCAACAAAAAAGAAAAAGAAATTAGATATTTTGACAAAATATATTTGCTAATGAAATTTTGAAAGCCATAATATGAATATTAGTAGCTCTGTCAAGCCTCTTAAACCTGGTATATTTAGGTAGAATACTTTGTTATCATATTCTTTAAAACTCCATGATAAACTTTTTCTTCAAATTTAAAACTTCAGCTTTAAATTTCACTTCAATATTCTGTTATTTACAGCAGGGATGCACAAACTTTTTTTACAAATATTATATAACAAATTGTAGTAGCATTGAGGATAGGTTGGTAAAAGCTATATATGTGAACTTCGTGACTTCATTTTAGCTGATGTATCAGAAAATTATGTTTTTAAATTGAGTGAAATGAAAGCCAGTACATATAATATGCAATATTAAAATTTACTTGACTCCTAATTGAATATAGATCAATTATGATCTGCACCAAAATTTTCAGAAGTAAAACTTTGACCATTAGATGATATTGTGTGCACTACTGTTTAACAGTATCTGTAATGAACATGTTATTGGGAAATTTCCTAATTGAAAAAAAATACCAGATTTTGAGAGATTCAACATTCTGAGTCTACAGTAAGTAACAGAAGATATATTTTACGAGATATTATATGAAACGTTAGCTATAATTTAACAATAGATATTAACTTTAATTTCTTATTAAATTTTCATTGAATATGCAGAAAAATACCCATTTTTTATCTTTAAATTTATTGATGTGCTTCATTACTTTTTTCATTAAGTTAATTATCAATTTATTCTATTCCAATTCAACAATTTCAGTTCAAAGCTAATGAAAACAGGTATATAAATTATCATATTCAAGACACAACATATTATTAAAACAGATAAATAATCTGAACATGATAAAATATTAACAGGAACTCAACTTCAGTACCATATTTAACTCCTAAGGGTACAGAAAAGAATATGCATAATAGTTTTTCAAAATTTATTTCACAACAAAACCAATTATAATGTAAAAACAAGTGATAAAGTGCTGTTTATGTTAAGTCAATTTTCAGTGCAATCTACCATCATGCAAGCAGTAAAATAATGGAAATATTAAAGCGAAATGAGGCGAGTTAAGAAAAAGTAAAGGCATAAGCTTTGTGCAAGAAAATAGATGCTTAAAATATCTTAAGCAGAGGGAAAAACTATCAGTTTATCTGAATTACAATACATTATTTTTGTAAGAAAAAATAATAACTTGAATTATCCTGCCTTCCTTGTCTTCAACATGTTAGTCATATTAAATTTGATTTTCAGGAGACCAAAACAGTCTTATAATATATCTGTATATAATCATATAATATATATCAATATTTTTTGTTTCTATTCTATGTTCATCTTTCATGACCATGTGTTGATAGAGCTCACATGTACAAATCAAAGTTGTTGCATTTTAGAAAGATACAGATTTCATACAATATTACTCCTCATAGTCAGATTAAAATTCTTCAGAACTAATTCAGTTGATTCACTTGCAATTTACATCCTAAATGTTTCTGCCTCTTGTTTCGACTGCTGCTTGTAACCAACCAAAACTTTCCAAAAAAATATTATACATTTTTAACCATCAGTACTCAAATATATTGATAATAGTATAATTTTTCATTCCTATAAAATCCTTCCCATTTATGCAAGAAACTAAATTATGAAAAAAAACATTATTTCATTTAGGAGTTATTGACACATAAATTATTTCCAAATTTGAAAAAGGACATATAAAAAATCAACATCCAGATTAATACCTTAGACTCAAACCAATATTATTGACAAATAAGTAAATATAAAAAATGGGACAGTAAAAAACAGTTAAACCTAGTGAATATTAATTTAGAACAAATGAATTTCATCATTCAATCATAGTAAATAAACTTGCTACATGGTCTTACCCTTACTTTGTTGAATGTAAAATTTATCTTATTAAATACAGAATAGTATACTATATCAACCAGTATTTAAACTCAGTCAATCAGAAATGCTAAAAACTGTAGGCACATATGATTATCTGGTGCTCATATAAATTAATAATAATATTGTAATATTAACAGAAGTGGATAGGTAAATAAATAAAATTTGAAGAGGAAAGGGTCTGAAAAAGAAAATAATTGAAGAAAGAATTCTAAGGAAAAGATAAAGTGGTTGATAAAAGCAAACATTTTAGAAGACAAAGAGTGGGGTAAGTAATCAAAAACAAAAGAAATGGCACAGAATAGGGAATATTAAGATGCATGAACCTAATGAACGGTAGAGCACAAAACAATTTTAATCACTGCTATATCATGATAATTTTCATCCTAGTTTTCAGTAAGAATGTCAAGTTTGCATGAACAATTCTGAACCATAATTTAACCTCTTATTGTTAGAGTAACTATACTGAAAACGAGAATGACATTCCTCACATGTGTAGATTCAGTCAGGTAATAATTCTTTCCTCACATTTGAGTAATTAATTCAGCATTGAGCTTCTTGTTGATATTTTCAATGAACTAGTTTGCAAATCAGTATTACTTTTCTTATAAATTTTTAAGCCACATCAAATGTACTGGTATTAGTAATGGATAAGGAAGTCAAGAAAGTTGTAAGCATCATTCTCAAGACAGCACAAAAATCTACAGCATCACTACATTAACTACTGTATAATTGCATTCAAATTTCTGACCAATAATTGGAAATGAATTCTTTCTTGGACGTGCAGAGCTACATTTCCTGAGGTAAGTTTTTTTGTTGTCCCATACTCACCGTTTCTTACGAATCACCTCTCCTACTACACTATTTTTGGAATTATGGTAGATATAATGGGGTGGAGGTGAAGAGGAAAGAGGAGATGAAACAAAAGAAAAAATATGAATTTTCATCAGTGAATAATCAAGACAAATACTGAAAACAAAACATCCATAATTTATGGACACTCCATTTTGGCTAAAATCAATGGAATTTACTATTTAAGCCCAGCTCTTATCTCATCAAAGTAAAATACACCTGAGACAATATTTCCTTAATGAAAATGTCTTAGATATAGCCACATGAAATCAGAAAATGCCAACTTGGTAGTCTAAACTCTGAGAAAATAGAAAAAATACAAAAAATGAAATGTAGAAAATGTACATCCAAATATTTAACTTGGAAATGAGCAAATAGATTTAATGACATCATAAATTGAAAATGTTGACAAAATCTTAAACAATCTTATACATATCTTGAGAGTGGAATACTCCCACATCCAAAAATTCATTCAAATTTTTCAATTACAATACAAAAAAAAATTTCTACCTAAGACTAATCTAAAGGAATATTGCAGGGTAAATTCATAAAATTACACAGGGTCGATGCAATCTACAGCTACACTGTAGCAAAAACAATTTAATTCCACTAATATTGGCATCCACGGGTTTCAAGCATTTATCTCAGAAGATAATCTCCTTAACAGTTTATAAATCTGTTTTTTTATCAAACAAGGTGTCAGCATGTAAGAATAAAGCACTAAGAGCAGATAATAACTCAAAATAATAAACAGAATGGAAATACTGGAAACATTTTTTCACACTTGATTCTTTTCTAGGTTTTGATATATCAATTTGGTCCTTCTTTTCATTCATTATCCTTACCTGTTGACACCAATTATAGCAGGAAAATATTTTCTATACATTTTTGAATATATATTAAAACATTGTAAGAAGCCAAACCATACCTACTGCTTCATAAAGCAGCGTACACAGCCCTTTTTACAGCAAACTGAATTCTCTCTCCCTGAATCAATAATCTTGCCTAAGAACTTATTTTATTCTATCAAAAATACAATATTTTAAAAGAAGTAAGCATTGGTAGTCCTTAAATGTTACTTGAATAGGATCATGGAGTAAATGCAAATCTTTACTAATTGTATAAAAGTATTAAAAAGAGTTCTGCTGAAATAGCTGCAACAAGACAAACTGCAAGATGATGTGCTGCACCATGCAAAAATGCCCATCATGCTATCACAAGCAAATGTTTTTCCGAATTTTGTTTTAAATAATGTTCAATAGTATCAGTCGATCAGTATGTGAGTGTAAAAATTTATCAAACCCGCAATATTAAATGAAACAGATGATAATTATCCATCTACTGTCCAGCAAATGAGATAATTAACAGTTTTAGATTAAAGTGATTTTAAATTTAATAAACAGAATAAATAGAAAAATAAAACTAGACATTACTGAAAAGATATTGAAAATATCAAATGTGTAAGTGTAATAACAGTAATACTGTAAGAGATAAATTTACATAAACATTAAGATATTACATTAAAAAGTAACATGCTTTTCGTTTAATAAAATTTAAAGCATTTCCCTGATTCTGAAAATATCTAATGAAGGAAACACATTAGTTAAAAATTGGATTAATCTTCAAATAGGTGAGAATTACAGTCCATTCTCATTTCATACAGATGTAAAACCTTCATCACCTTTTCCCAAGGTCAATAAAACCACAACACATAAAAATCCAATATAAATATTTTGATTAGAAGTTAGTATGTTAAACAGGGAAGTTAGAAATACCTTTTCCTGATATGATAATGAGCCTGTTTAAGGCATGTTCAGCAGTTATTAATATGCAGTTGTTTGCAAAACTAAAGAAAGTTTAACTCTAAGATATTACATATCTTTTGACTCTTTAATCAGCAAAAGAATAACCTGCAGGATAATGATAAATATAATAAAATGATCTATAAATTGGATATTTGTGAAATAACCTACTACTGAATTTTATAATTTGCTATAGAAATTATTACCAATGTAAACAGTTTAGATCCTTCTGGTTTATAAGGATTGTTCCCAAACAATTAGCTGCAGAACTTTTTAATTATTTTTTTAATATTTCAAAGTACCTTTTCAAAAGTTATGATATTCTCTAACGAGAGAATAGACTTCAGCTCATGAATATATCTATATAATTTGTAGCCCAATTCTATTAAAAACACACGGAATTATGTGCAAGCATAAGAGTTTCTAAAAATGATGAGTGAACAGAATTTTAGAATTTGGGTGTGCTATTCATTTCAAAAGTAAACCTTCCTAACCAATTTGATCCCCTTTACTTACAATAGGGTTAGCTTAAGAAGAATTACAATTTTTCCAAATTAATAACTGTGCATTAATTGTTTATTTCCTTCACCAAATCCTATGCAATGAACCCCTGATCTAACATTTTGTACTGGACCCAAGGGAAATCAATTTTAGATAAGATATAGAGGATGAGTATATATATATGCTAGTCTAGTAACTGTAATGTGTAATGTTTATCTTGTTCAAGGCACAAGCATATAATAGTAATATTTCATTAACATTGGTAGTATATTTCTCAAGTAGATATATTGTAAGTAGATAGGGTATAGTGGAAGCTTAGCTTGCTATAACTATGCTCAATTCAGTAAAAATGTAGGTTCTGCATAAGTGGCGTGTTCTAATTGCAAAACGGAGGACACTTCACCAACTTTGATAGGTTAAGGTAACACATAATATACGTAGTGTGGAGTCATGTGTCCTTTCTAGTTTTCAAATAAATTATCCTCATTTGCCATGGCATTTTAAGCAGATATAATTTTTGATAGGGAATACATAATAATACGAAAAATGTTACAAATGAAAAAGTGCAAAGCAGAAAAAGAAATACAACAACAGGTAATTCTACCCCAACTTAAGACTTAAAGTGAAAACGTTAGATCATGAGTTCACTGCATATTCCTCCCCCAATTAATTTCGTGCACAGAATCATGACACAAATTTGCGAATTGGTGGGAAGAGCTTTACCTTTGCTGTGCATTGGATGGAGCCCCATTGGATGGAGCCCCATTGAATGGGGTGAGGGTGTTGTTTTGTAATACAGTGGCCACTCTAAATTCAGAGGAATTGATAAGATGACACAATATAAATGAGTGTTTGCATATAAATTGCATTCAATTAACAATAAAATTATGCAAAACATAACTGAAGTCTATTTGCAGGTCAATTACTTAAAAATACAATTTCTTTTAACTTATTGAATAAAATCATTTCCTGCAAATTCAAATTCCATGCATGAATGTGCAACATTATATGACTCATATATCAAATTTCAAACCTGCTTTCTTTGAATGGGAAAGAAATTACTTCCATAAAATATATACATATGCAGGCCATATCTGATTGTTTGGAAAAATCAAAGAGAAATAATTTTTTTAAATCTAATTTAGAAAAGAATTCAGTAACAGTCATTGAAGGAGCACAAACTACTTCAGAATCAATAGAGTTACTTTTTAGTTCAGAGATGTTTAGTCACTATTCACCATATTGAGTAAAAAAAATATTCTCAATATATTTATGTACATTTTATTAAAATAAAGCTGAACCTTTTAATTATTCACCCCATAATTGAAGTATGTCAAAAGAGCTGAATGATAGGCATCTAAAAGTATTAAAGATGAGGTAATACATTATTTTTGCAATTTTAATTATTCAATAAACTAGGAATATATTACTATTTTTTGTATTTAAAGTACTTACTGAACTATCCGATGATCACTTGTACCAACACTGGTCTTGTCATCAGGAGTGGTAACTGATCTGTACTGGATTGAGTTGTAGGTGCGCCAAAATAGATATTCTCTGGAACATTTAAAAGTTGCCAAATAAAATTTAGATTGCATAATAAAATAATAATACATGTAATACAATAATAGCATTCTTAACATATCAGAACCTTTTAGAGTAAGCCGGCTAAGGATTCTAATACTTGAGCCAAGCAGTAAGGAAGGAAGGTGGTGGGATTCAACTGATTAACTCCAGTTTGCATGAAACTGTTCTTATAATTTCCAGAGTTTTCCAAACCATTTTATAAATCTATTTAATAGGATTTCATAAATCAATACACATAAAGGTACTACTTTGCATTTATTACAACAAGAATACAATTATAATAATCAAGTGTTGAAGCCATCACTTCCTGAAAATTTATCTAAAGCTTAATAATGACTCTTAGTCAAAACGTTTTCCTTCAATACAATTTTGAGTGATATTTAGCTGAGTTATTTAGTTTCAAATTCCAATATTATTAATGTTTGATTATCAAACACTTCATTCTTATTACACATTAAAATTTTATTTACAAAATTTTAAATAAAAATAGGAAATAAATTTATTTCAGACTGCAGTGCGTGGTAACAGGCTTAAGAAGCTGTTCCTAAGATGTTTGAATCCAACCACTTGTAATGAGAATATCTTTACATTTATACTCCCAGTATTACCCAGAGTTATTCCTATCATTACTCATTTTTGCAGCCTAAGTCAACTTGTTATCATAACTCCAAAAACAAATTGGCAGAAGCTACCATAGTTAGACTAGGGGATTGAACACCAGTCATCTACATGGTAGGTAAGCACCTTAACTAGCACCACCACCAAGGCCCTTAAACTTAACATTATGGTTCAATTAATTCACAAACAGAAAATGGCCTATTTCACACACATGATAAAATCTACATAATATTGAAGTATCTAGGCAATATTTATCCAAGAAGAAATTAGCTTCATTTATAACCAGATATCTCAATTTTTTAATGCAAAAATGAATAATTTTCATTGATAATTATTCCTTTTTGAAGAAAACATCCTACAATTTCAGCCATTAAAATTTATTATATCGATGGAAATTTGATTAATTTATGACCACAACTCTCTATTTCTTGATGCAAAAATTAATAAATTTTGATTTTGATAATATTCCCTTTTTATTAATAAATCCTATGTTCTCTGCCTAAAAATCTATTATATCGATGAAATTTGCCTGATTTTTAACCAAAAATCTCAATTTCTTGAAGTGCAAATTAGCCATTTTAGTCGATAATTATTCCTTTTTAATGATAAGATCCTAGCATTTTTGCCTAAAACTTTATTATATCGATGTATGTATGCTTTATTTTGAACCAAACATCCCAATTTCTGAATGCATAAGTTAAAATATTTTTAAGAAAAAATCCTACTTGGTCAGAAAAATTCCATCGGTATAATAAATTCGGTAAGAATAGTTAGTTAGTTGGACCTCGCCAATAAAGGGTCCAACGAACTAACTAACTATTCTTACCTAATTTATTATACCGATGGAATTTTTCTTAATTTCTGACCATAAATCTCAATTTCCTAATGTGAAAATCAATCATTTTGGTCGATAATTATTCCTTTCAATTAATAAATTGTAGAATTTCTCCCTAAAATTTTTATTATAAAGATGGATATTTGCATAATTTTAAACCAAAAATCTCAATTTCCTAATGCAAAAATTAAAATATTTTGTCAATAATTGTTAATTTTTAAAGAAAAAATCCTACAATTCTTACCAAAAAACTAATCATATAGGTTCTAATTTGCTTCATTTTTATTCAAAAATCTCAATTTCTTAAAGGGCGAATTAGCCATTTTAGTCGATAATTATTCCTTTACGAAGATTTAAGATGTAATTCATTTGGCATTTAATTTCCTTACATACTTCTATAGGTTGATCCCTAAGATTTCCATCCAAAATATCATTTTAATCAATTCCGAGTGAATCCATGGTGGGTCTTTCATAATCCTGAATTCAGTACGTTAATTTTAACTTTAACTCATAAATTTTTCCAAGCATTCTCAAAGTCTATTAGTGAAATGTTTATTCAGCCTGAGTGCTGGTTTAAAACTCAAACCATTCACCATTGACAACCAAAGCTACTTAAGTGGGAATGAAGATAACTAGGTGTGATTAGAATAAGTAGTTTTGCTTTTCTTTCATCGTTGAGCCAATAGCTAATAGAAGAAAATGTAAGTAAAGGATATTGGTCCTAAGATTATAGATATTGAACTGAATAAAGAGATGCATAAAAAGAATGCTGTCCCTCAGCATGATTCTGACCTAAGCAACATTCACATCAACACATTCCTAAAAAGGACTGAGATTATCCAATAAATTGGCTAAACATACATAATTAGCAATTTACAACTCATTACTTTGATTCTAAAGATATATGAGAAATTTAAATGAAAATATTTTTACGCTCCACAATTTAAGAAGTTGACAATATTTCATTATTCCCTCAACAAATTGTTAGTCACTATCCAAATCAAATTAAGACCTTGCTGGTGTAGTAGTTAAGAATTTCGCCTGCAACGCAGAGTGAAATAGATGAGGTTCTATTCTCAGCAACGGCAATTTAATTGCCTGAATTTTTCAGGGAAGCCACAGCTAGACTCGGCCTGTAAAAATGTGTGCAGCAGATAAAACTCAGGGTAATGTAGGAAGTTATGAGCCATCTACACTTCCTTCATTTCATACTGTTGGGCCAATTATTGGGAGCCATAACCTGCAAACTCCTGAAGTTGTTGATAAGCTATGAGGGAGGGAGACTATTATTATTACATCATATTTTATGCCGCATGTTAATTTTAATGGCAAATATTAACAGTAACTCTACCTTACATAGGTTTTATCTAGATACCTTTCCTTGGAAATGCAATTAAAGTTTCCTGGTATATGAGTATACAGGGTAATTAAAGAAACAAAATAGGATTAAAAATATCTTTCCTTAAAGATAGTTTTAAAAGAATTTTCTATTCCATGCACAGGTCATTGCTTGGCATTCAAGAATTCAATTAGAAATTTACATGACCTGTTTTTCAGTAGTCTTTTTATACAATGGAATTGCAGATTTCAGTATCTTAACAGTGATTCATTATTTCATAAAGCAATCGAGAACAATTAAAATTTTAATTATGAGGTGAAATACCTAAAAGCTTGTCATTTGTTTCACAGTCCAAATATTTTCAGTAAATGCATAAAATTAGTAGAAAAAATAAAATCAATGTTTCTACAACTATCAGCAAAGCAATAAGAATTGAAAATTTTCAAAGGTTACTTTTATATTTTTATATTACATCTCCCTTATTTAAACATGACATTAAAATCAATATAATATCATTAATTCAGAAGAAGAAAAAAGAAAATATAGACTGAAAAACCGGAAAATTTTCAAATAGAATCACTGAAAATTTAAAGTGAGATGATATTATTCATTGTATAGTACGAAATAAATGAAAAAATATAACCTACACTTTCAGCACAAATATTTTGAATTATTATGAAAAATACAATAATATTAACAAATTTTCATTAAAAGTATAATTAATTAAGTTTCTTACTCAGTTAACTCACACATCCAACAACTCCTTATACACAAGCTAAGTTTTAAATTAAAATACCTGTAATACTTCAGTCCTTCGTAAAGGGCAGCCATTATGAAAATTCCCACCATGGATCCAATTAGGCCACCAATATTTGATATTTTCCAACTTTCGAAAAGGACTTTCTCATCATATCCAAAATGGAAAACCATCTGAAAATAAAACACCAAGTTTTAGAGTGTTTGTTAATACAAACTCAAATTTATTCTGAAACACAAGTTGATCATGTAGCTTTCTTACAGATAAGGCTCGAGAATTCATTTCATGTGAGAAAGAACACATAAGAGAAGAGACTATAAAAGAAATCTAAGCTAAGAAATTGACCATACAATGGAGCCTTGGGTTATGACCAACTTCTGAGGATAAATTATCCCCCCAGTCATGCCATCTACATAGGAATGCACGCTGCCAACATACCTGCCTGCCTACAACACTGTTGTAGTTTCTTTGTATCTATTTTATGGTTCTTAGATGCATTTCAAATACTTATAATGCGTATAATGAATGGGATCATAAATTAACGCATACACAGACTGATGCTATGTTACTCTCATACAGGTGAAGTATGAATATAATTCAGCGGAATGTTGTTCATTTCTCTTTGAGTGTGTATTACACCAGTGATCATCAGTGATTTGGTCCGCATTGATCTGGTTGTATACCTATTTGATTTATTGAAATTTGATAACAACATTATTGTTTCTGTAATTGCTGTATAAATTGCAGTAATTTTCATAGAATACAAATAATTTTCAGACACATTTTAGAGTATCAGAGGGCAATAGAGAAACTGCTATCTGGACTCACTCCTCTAGAGTATAATATAATATAAGCTTGCACATTCTGTCAGATAAATTTCCCATTTTAGCCACATTTTTACTTTCTCCATATACGAAGTATAGAGAAAGTATTGTTTTCATGAAAAATTCGACTTCGAGATTTCAACGGAAATACATGTTTTGGGGTCCCTAGAACACGTTTTGACCATTTTCGGAATGATGTCTGTGTGTATGTGTGTGTGTGTGTGTGTGTGTGATAGTGGGCGCTCTAACGTGAAAACTATTAGTCGTATCAATACCAAACTTCATATATAGTACTGTGGTGTGTGCTGTCAGAGTTGATTAGTTTTTGGAGTAAATCGATCAACCGGAAGTCGAGCTTTATTCATTAAAGCTCATTTCCGGTTTTCAAAATATCTCCATAAATATGATATATACGTATATTGTATTACTTATAAAAGTTTTAGATAATGTAATTTACTATAACTTTTGTATTTAACGTATTTTTTTATCACCGGTTTATTAGGAGTTATTCGTGAAATACTGATAAACCGGAAGAAGATGATTATGTACTTTGTGGGCGCTCTAACATAAAAACTATTTGTTGTATCAACACCAATTTTCATATATAGTACTCTTATTACAGTCGTTAGAGTTGATTAGATTTTGGAGTAAATCGGTTAACCGTAAGTTGAGCTTCATTCTTCAAAGCTCATTTCCGGTTTTCAAAATATCTCCATAAATATGATATTTAGGTATATACTATATTTTATAGAGGTTTTAGAAAATATAATTTACTATAACTTTTGTATGAAACATATTTTTGCATCACTGATTGTTTAGGAGTTATTTATGAAATACTGATAAACCGAAAGTTGCTGATTATGTACTTTGTGGGCACTCTGGGCTCTATGGGCGAAAAGCCAAATTCATCGTTTTTTATCGAGCATGTCCCGAAAAACATTATTTATAATGTTTGTGACGTAAAAGATAATAATATATAAATTAATCACTCATCTTTCAAGTTTAGATGGAATATAGAGTTCGAAATTACTGTCGTAGATAAATATTTACATCTTATACATGGAGAAAGTCATGTGCTGGCCACATCAGATTTTTTCCATTTCTCATTGATGTGTCTTCCACCTTTTGTACTTCTGTAATAGAATAAATGGCCTTCCTTGAGTGTAAACTGGTCTTCTAATAATTTTCTGACCTGGGTGATCACACACAATCACACATGACCATTCCTAATCGGAATAATCTGACTACCTGGGATTCGAACCCGGGACCATGGGGTTGGAGCGATAACGTGCAAGCACACTAACCACTCGGCCACCACGGCCGAAAGCAATCTTTCCTTTACCAATTGCACACCAACTACCTAATGTAAGTAACTAATTAATTCTAAGTATTTAACCGAAACTTACTGCATGCATACTCATTGGGCCCATAGAATGTGAGGATGTATCATGGGCCTTAGAAGTTCCATGATCCATGAATGAATGATCCATAGAGGAATGTTCCATAGCTGTGTGAGCTGGTCCATGAGCATCATGACTCATGGGGGGCATCTGTGTAGAAGTAGGTCCGATATGGTCATGCATTCCATGATGGCCACTGTCCATTGTTACTCTGTAGTGACAAATGAAAATATGCATATTAGATTAAATCTTCTTATCGTAGATAATATCTTAAAATATCTTATCAATTCTTATCAATAAAATTTATAGAACTTTAGCGCCACAAGTTTCAACCCTCAGACTTCATACCCGCTTCTTTTACGCAGAAGATATAATTGGGGATAAACTCTTTGAAGGACATCTTATAAAACTAAATGTTTTGTGATAGTTGATTAGAGCAAGATACTCTCTGTCACCTACGAGGAGCATTTGATAAATCAGTGACTTCAAAATGAAAAAAAAAAAATGTACTGGTTAAGCAGAATTTTTCTTTGCCAAACGTGGTCATTTTACTTCCCCAATTCCTTACGAAATGTATCCAATAAAGACGCATAATATAAATCCGCGATTGTATTTCCCCATTTATAGGTAATCGATAAATATATACCCCTGTATCGTAATACATTTTTCAACTTTCCATCTGTTTTCGCCACTTTGGAGCAATTTTGCATGGGGAAATCCACAGCTTGGTTTGTTCCTTGCTCTCGCGTTGGAATCCGAGTTTTATCAACCGGGACATAACACCTAAAAACCCACTTGGATTGTTCTTGAACATGTCCAAAAACTGCTGGAAAATGGTCATACGATTCTTGTTTTGTTCAATTGTGAGCAATTGTGGTACCCATCTTGCCGACTTCCACATACCCAAATATTATAAAGGACATTAAACATCCGTTGAATTGAGATTTTTACAGTCTTAATTGTCTCGCAGATCTTCACTCGGCGGTCGTCCAACACAATACAACGTGGATTTTGTAAAGAAAGAAAATTTAGAACACGGTTGCTAAGGAATTGGAGGTTTAAAATCTCCAATAGCCGTTTTTGTCGGAGTTCCTCTTCTCATTCACCGGTATTCCGAGAAAACAAAAAAAGGACACCGCGCTTCTTGAGAGCCCCCAATACGTACTTCGAATGCTATGCATTCATCGTTAGGAGTGAATATTGTATTGGGTGCTCTCAAAAAGTGCCGTGTCCTTTCTTGTTTTCTCGGAATACCGGTGAATAAGAAGAAGAACGCCGACAAAAACGGCCATTGGAGATTTTAAACCTCTAACGTGGATTTTGTAGACATCTCTTCAGTTGTGACCTCAAATGGATGTCCTGAACGCTCGGAATCACTCGTGGTAGTACGACCACAACAATATTCAGTGATTCACTCTGCATGTTGAGCCCATATACTTTTTCAGCTTTTACTTAGTTTATTTGATCGTTTTCCGAAGCAGAAAGTATTGCTTTAGCAATCCGCGGAATTATTTTTTTCTATTTAAGCAAATAAACAAATACTTGTCGGACGCTCTCAACGAAGTTCCAGTTCAGAGTTCAAAACAAATTCCTGTGAGCACGTACGATTTACAGAAGGGAAAAGGACGTGGCTCGGTAGTTAAGTTGGTGGAACACCTGCCCGGAAAGTGGGATACCTGAGTTCGAGTCCCAGCCTAGTCACTATTTTTCTCTTTTCGCATAACCTAATATACTATCGTCTCCTGGAATTTTTAATCTACAAATAATTCCATATGATTAATGTGAATTCAAATAAGTTTTTAATCAGACGAATTATGGCAACTGAGGAAGCCCCAGCGCAGATGCTTATTAATTTTGGTATGCTCTCACCACAGTTTTTTATAAATTAATAAAATAACAAATGATGCAAGGTAACTTAAACTTTGCACAAGAAAGTGTGCGTTAACCCAAGGTTTTATGGAAGTGAAAAATAGTGACTTAGATTTAGATATATACCCCGAGAGCCGCCAGAGGCGTATGGCAGGGGGTGTAGTACACCACTATTATTTATTCCTCCCTATTAGCATCTCTAATAGCCTGGGGAAAAAACGACCAAAAGTAATTATCCGTCCTTGCGATTACTTCCCTATAACGCTTCGTCGATGCCTCTCGGAGATCGCGTTCGCTCCTTACTGGCACTAACATTTCACTTACTTCGTCTATAAATTCCGAACGAATTAACTTTTCGAAAAGTTTCTGACGATATTCAGACCTTTTCATCTGTAGTGAATTCCAACCGAGGGAATTTATCATTGCCGTAACGCTGCTATCAAACCTGAAATCCCCGCAGACGAATCGGGCTGCTCTACGCTGGACCATCTGGACTTGACTGGGACTCAAACCCAGGTCACTTTCCAGGCAGTGGTTAGAATGCCTACCCGAAAAATGAGAAACCTGGGTTCGAGTCCCAGCCAAGTCACTATATTTCACTTCCGTAAAACCTTTAATACAATAAGTTAATCTCCTTCCAGCTATTTTCTGGCCTAAGAATGAAGGTGGTTGAATAGCTTATCTTCCAAAACGGATATTTGAAAACCACCAATTACTCCAAGATAGTACCAAAAGTCTTTAACATGTATTCAGGGAAGCAGAGGGTGTAATATCTCAATGATCATAGTACAATCTATGACATTTATCTTATTTAAACCTTCAAAGTTTAATCGTTTTGATTTGCAGGGCATAAACCAAGGTCTTGGATTCAGATATAATCAAACTTCTGCAAACCGCATGCAGAGTATTTGTGAATGTAAAAGATCGACAGATGGGATTGAGCACTGGAATATAATTCCTTCATTAGATCATTTTTTATTCTATGAACTTCATAAACAAGGAAATTGGGTAAAGGTTATTTGCACGAAATGGCGTGCAGCCAGGATAAATCCCAAGGAAGAAAAAAGGCCGACGGGACCCGGATTTCCCGGTCTATTCTTCCTTGGGATTTATGAACTTTATACTTCAGCATTTTCAGGATAAAATAAGTTTGCCTCGGTCTCATCAATTACAATCATTAGTGCCCACCACGTATGTATGTCGTAAAATATTCTGTCCGTTCCTATAAAATTTCTTTGAAAACATCACATTTTGGTAGCATTTCCATATAATTTAGTACGGTACATAGCCCGTCTTTTTTCCTACTCAGCTTCTTTGCCTGCGCATATACCTTATCAGGCCACCTAATCATCTCGTGGCTCCAGTAGCCTTGCACTCACTCCACGCATTATTTCCCCAAGCTTCAGAAGTCCATCACAAATTATAATAAATATACTCAAATAAGAAATCATTTCCATATGCTATATAAAGGGTATCCTTAAATTAATTCACGTAAGAGGACGATGCATCCGAGTCTTAAACTATGTTAGAAGTAAACTACAGATTCGAACGGTCATTTCATCGAATTATACTTTGTAATCGCCATCCCTGTTGTCGAACTCTTCTGTGTGTACATAGAATTCTCTAGCATTGATGTTGATGATACAATATTGCGCAACCACGGCAAAGCAAGGGGGGTGCGAAATTCTTAAGGGAAAACGTTAGTTCTCACGGTTACGAACAGTGGTTTCGCAAAGGAGTACGGTTGTACAACTTTTCTCAAGCAACAGAAAGTTACTCATCAAAAAAATACGACGGAATTTCATCTTATCTTCCAATTCATAACTTAAAAATAATATCGCTGAAGTCCATATTGATGAATGGAGCTAATTATGTATTGTGTGATGTTACTAAAGAGTCACAGAAGACAATAATTATCCCAACGTGGCATTTGAAATTTTACTTGAAAACAAAGCGAAATGAAAACCTTCAAACTTATAATTCGAAGCTTTAAACGTATAATTCGTAATATCAGTAATAAGGAACTTCGGCAAATACGTATCTGAGGGTTGCTAAACAGTGGACATGAAAAGATGGATAGTATTTTTATCAGTCCAGTATCCACAATCACATCATCTTAAAAGGTGCCATATAAATTTAATGTCATAGATTTACGCTTTGTATTTCAAACCATTCCGACTTGGTGTGATTCGAATTACACAAATAGCCTGGTAAAATCCCACATAAATATAGTCAAATCTATGAGGAATTGTTCATAGAGAATTTTCTATACCTACTTCCTGAAAATAAAAGTCTATGAAGTTACGGCTTTAACCACAGCTTTCAACCAAGTCCCTCCACAAATAAAATTTAAGTATATCAATTATGAACTTTGAGCCAGCGCAATCATTTCTAAATTAAAATTTCCCAAGAACACGAGAAAGAGAACCGTATTATATACGTATCAAAAATAAAGGGAAAAATCGTAAATTAAATAAAATATTTTTTTTAATTGCAGGGTTCTTACTATGGAGAGATCACTTAAAAGCGTAAGATGAGAAGAGAAAGGTAAAAATTTTGGATATATTTAGAAGGGCAAGGTTCTTATTATCATTTCCATCCATACATACAAAGGGGATGATTCTCTACATTCTATAAGCGTTAATGCTTAATCGATTTGGCATTTTCCTTTTCCGCTGCATTCCTTACGGGGATTTCCAGTCTGCTGCAGCTCCAGTCATAAGAATATGAGCACATTCTTCAAAGAGTACTATTCGATCAAGGCCATGTTTAGCCCGAACTGCGTTACAACTTAGTTCGATCTTAAAACAGTATAAAAATAAGATGGAAAATAAGCAATGATAAATCGACAAATTATGCGGATAAGGACATCGCGGCTATTAGTTTAAAGGGGATGGATGAGGAACGTAAATACAATCGTATGGATTAAAGCAACCAGATCCTTAACATCATTAAACAAATGATTCTTCGGAATGGTACGGCATGTGCTCCGGGCATCTCAATCAGCATACGGTGGCACACTAGCGTGCCGTAATTATACTTTTGGTTTGCTGCGGGATATCTATAAGTGCATACTTAAAGCTTCTTACTTTGAATTCTACATACATTTTGTTTACAAGAACTTTTCTATACAAATATGAAATTCAGTCAGGAACACACTGAAAGTTTGTATTTTATGAGTACATTTCTATTAAATTAATTCGAATTCCTTCGCTAACAGGCTCGTATTAAGATTCCGGGAGTTAATGCGTAAATGAGCTACAAAAAAAGATTGATAGCTAAGCGTTGGCTAAATATGCCGAAAATACTGGGCAACGTATTATTTTAAAGAATTTAATCATCAAGGGCGAAATGAGGCCGCAATCCACCACAAATCTAACGGAATCTCACTTCCTTTAAAATCAGTTTAGGGGACAATTATAAAACAATTTGGCCAAATTATCTGCCAAATTTCCATCAGAGAGCTTGTGAATCTCTTTGATAAACACAGGGCCGTTTTTAGGCATACGCCGAGTACGCGGTCGCTTAGGGCCCCGTCAACTTAGGGGCCCCGCCACCAAGCCACAAAAAGGACATAAAACATTTCAATAATTAAAATTTTTATTAAATAAATAAAATTAAAAGCGTAATAAATTCCATTTCCGTACCATATTATATTTTAACGTTATATTTCCCTAGCCTCACATGTAACGAATTTAAAACGAAGTGGTTATTCAACTGCCATTGGAACGATGCAATCATTATTTTGAGCTATAAAATTAAATGTTTTAATGGGATTTGGAAATAAACTTTTTTAAATGAATATAATATGTATTCTATTAAATTATTATAGAGGGGCAGCCAGGCACTGGGATCTATAGGGCCCCATACAATAATTTTGCGTAGGGCCCCCAAAATTATAAGAACGGGCCTGGATAAACGAGTTAATAAATATATACATTCCTGCTTGTTTTTCTATTTTTCAATACGTCCATGAGTTTTCATCAAACAGAGGATAAAATGGTAGTATTTCGAATGGTTTAAACTTACATGCATACAAATACACGAGATTGTTTCACTCTCTTTAAGCGTTCTTCAAGGTCGCATCGTTTGGATGACATTTTTGAGGATTCTCAACTCCGATCCTCTCCTTTGCAAACGCATCGCGAGCTTTAAAAATAATTTACTCAACTTCGTGAACGAATGACTCATTATCCTGTGATCTTAGAAATGCAGACTTCCTCTCGTGCATTGTATCACGATGTCTGCTCCATTGCGCGTCGATAACAATGTGACAAAATGTGTCCGAGAGGGAATCCGATTCATATACTCATTCGTATGACTCAAATTTAAACGAGACAAGGGAATATAACGATAATAAGAACTCATATTAATATATTGAAATGTTGACGTGAGATATAAGTCTATAAATGAGCGTGAAACAAACTCGTATTCCTTTTCTATTTGGGGCCATTCCTTGAAAAGATGCAAGGGGGAAAACGAGAATTGTACGTTCTTGTAGAATTTAAAGCATGCCCAAGAAAAAGTTTTGGGAAAATGCAAGTTACATCGTTAAGCCAAATTTTATTCGAGCACGGCTGCGGTGAAATCGAAATAATTTCCGATGAAAAGCTTCAAAAAGGCAACGCCTGAGAGGACCCTCTAAAATGCTCGTCATTATAAAATATCCCTCCTAATAGAAAAGCCTCTTATCCGAGTTCTTCTTTTTTTAGTACGATTCGGCAATAAAAGAGTCATCACTTTAAGAACGGACGTGAAAATTAATGAATATTTTTTATGCCAATATTTCCAGGAGGAAGCTCGACGAATATGAACTTTCTCATGAAATTAGATCATTAAAATTAAGCAATGAACTATTACTAAGGATCTTTTAAAGAAACGATTAAAATACCGTTAAATTACTATCCTGCCAAAATTTTAGTCGCCAAGTAAATGACAGAAAAATAAAATTGGTGGAAGAAGATGTAATGCTGACTAACAGAATCCAAAATATTCCCCACCAGGGAGGAGATATCTAGAAAAACTAGTCAAATTATTTTCTGAAAACTTACATTTATAATTTACAACTTTTTGTAGGGTAACAGATTATTGCAATCGAAATGCCTATGTCCATCGAAACCCACAGTGATCGGTGCTGAATAACTATTAAATCCTTACTTTAATTAATTCAAAAAGTTTCGAATTAGCAAGATTTTATCAAAAGAAATTTTTACTATTAGAGTAAAAAGCAAGTAAGCAACGACCTAGATCCCTCGATTTCGGTGAGAGGACGAACTAATAGCAGTTAAATTCCTTCGCCGTTTTAAAAGATGAAAAACCCACTTGAACCGGATTGCCTCTTCCGGAGTGCAAAAGATATTATCGGATTCAAAGCAAGATCAGCGACCAAAGCAAAATAGATGACACCGAGAGTAGGTAAACGGTCACGTTTTAAATGAAGTTCGGAAAGAAAACAAGAATAACACGGCGGCAAGCTAAATTTTCCACCTCAATACCTTTCAAGGAGTAAGGGGGCGAGAAAAAAGAAAAACGAAGTTCGGGCTTCAGATCCGCATTGGTTTCTCAGGAATATTATTTTTCCGTTCCATTTTGGAAGTATTTCAAGACCCATAAATACAGGAAAAAAATCGCAAGGAATGTTCTTATCTACACCGGTAACCAAAACCCGTCCTTGGCCGTGATGCACTTCCTGCAAGTTTTGGGATCTATGGATCTAGAACAAATTTCCTTCCAATTTCATAAGAATGTTTTCGAGTAGTAAAACTAAAGGAAATAACGTCATAAAAATAGAGCGGTCGATGCGAAGATGGAATACATAGAAATAAATGCATTTGTGAGCGACGTCACGGAAATTTAGCTCCTCAGCATACATCAGTTGTGTCCGGAAGGTTAGCTATTTCCTCTACCAGGATTTTCTTTCATCCGGACTAAGTAATATACGTAGCAGCCCTAAATATCTTCTCCCTCAGCTTTTGTTCAGATTTTCAACGTTTCAATTACAGCTCTCATTCTTTCCTTTCTAAAATCCATTGTCGTTACTTTCTTCGGTGGCTCTCTCTCGCCAAGAATAAATAATGAGACTTCTCATTATTATTCTAGCAGAGGCGAAAAGCGAACCTGCAGTGACAGCATTTATAGACATTGCCGATTTCCTCCAAGATGAAATCCCATCTATTTCAGATCTATTTCCTATCCGCCTGTACTATCAACTTTATCGTTTCAAGAATATTTTCCAAATTTGATCTCTTTCCGAGAGCAATTGGTAACGATCGTGCAACCGTATTTCCTGGTTTCTATAATTTTCCGCGTATATGGCAATTCCTTTTAGAAAAACGAAGATCTAGATTCGGTCAAATTCGGGAACTCCGTATCCAATATTAATGATGTTACCATTTCCTTACGGAAATTGCCAATTAACGGAATTATTTATTTCAAGATTCAACACTAAGGGTGGGAAACATTTCTTCGTTGGTAGTCCACAGGAAATATTAGGCTGTCCTTGAAACACGTCTCGCCAACTTTCAATTAAAATTGAAATTGCGCAAAAAAAGACATTTAGAAGGAAATCACGGTGGCATTTTTTTCTTTGTAGTAATAAACGGAACTGGGAAAATATGATTTAATTACGAACGTCTGTTTCGGGAAGTGAGGGAAAACCCACATAGAAAACCCAAAAAGAGATTTCCCATCTTTTTGATCCCATCCTCACGTTCCAATTTACTAGAACATATTAAATCGCTGACCTCTTTATCGTTTTCGGGAGAAAAATAATTGAAATTAAAGCAATTAGCGAAGTGGCCCGTAATTTAAACACAAACACGAACAGGGTGTGAGCAATATCACGGGAATTGATTTACGTTTCGCTGACCTCATAAAAAGCGAAGAATTATGGAAAAAGCATCTAAGGAATTTAATAACTAAGTAATAATCCAGAAAAAAATTCGGACGTTTCCTTTCGATAAATCTTCGTACGAAGTAAGCGGTCCACGTGCTCTGAGAATGGTGTTAAGGAGTTGGAGAGATGAGGGGTTAGATTCTTCCCGTGTAAATAAGTCGCAGTTCATTTCGAGGATTTTTCAGACACTCCCTCGTAACAGAGAAACAATCTCCATCTACTTTAATTTAAAGCCGCCTTTCGTTAAATAATTAATAATTAATTTACAGAGCTGGAAATCTGCTGGAGCTCTAAAGGAATTCGGAACAAGGAACATCACAAAAAAGTGTCGTCCTCAAATGACTTTAAAACTTTCCTCGGAATTCTAGAGCACCTCTGTCTCCGTCACAAAGAGTCTTAGTTCCTCCGTGTGTCCACACACTCATATTAGCGATCTCATTTTGGGTCACCCCAAGAGAAGGCAGAAGAAGTATCTGAAAAGGGTAGTCGTGGAGTTCAACCGCGATATAGTTCGTTACGTTTCAAATGTCTAGTCCTTGTTTTTTTCAGCTCAAGATAAGAAGCACAGCACATACTCGTGTATTAGCCGAGTTTTTCAGAACATTTTTTAAGCTCCCCTAACTTGTTAGGCCCCCCTCGGAATATACTCGAGTGAAGGTCTCACTTACCTGTTCTTAGGCCCAAAAAGTCTGTGATCGGAAATCGATTTGTAAATTCCTCACTTGCAAAATTGACAATTCTTCGTCAATTTTTTTCTACTAACCTACTGATGCCTCATTAACTGTAATTTTATTTTTATCTATATATATTTTGAAATATACCAGTAGCTGCTGCATTTTCAACCCTTCGCTTACACTGGAGTCAATTAGGTTTCCCAGTTTTTGTAATAAAATTAGAAGCCTCGCCTCACATTCTGGTCGCCTTATACTCGAGTACATGGGTATTTAATTGTTGTAAACGAAAGTTTAGGAAATAATTAAGACATTCATAGGGTACGGTTTAAATGAGCTAACATCATATGCCTTAAATTTAAACATCCAAACATAGAATCGGTTTCCTCTTTGTTGTCAATCGCTTGCGGAAGAAGTAAATAACGAAAGTAACGTTTATTAAAACAGATGGTTTTACAACAAACAAGATAAACCCATCGTCAAAACGAGGAAACGATAAAAAATGAAGCACAACTTTATCAAGATGACGGGAATTTTACTCGATAAGATTTATCCTTCAACTTGCGCTGGCCGATTACGAATTCGGATCAGAAAATGCGGATCATGATCTCAGACGGAATTAATTGAATTATAGGATCGAGAGAGGGGATGTTAGACCTTAAGACCGTAAAATGCTTTCCGCTTTAAGAGAGAGGTGGTGGAAGTCACACTGACCGACTCCTATTTGACAGAGGTCTCCATGACAACGGAGAGCTCTTCTCCAAGAATTCAGATCTCTCTCATCCCACATCAACCCCAATACGAAAAGGAATTCGCGAAAGAGGAATTATCAAGTGCCAGGCGAAGCGATGTGCAGATCGACAGGCCTTCGATCAAACCACTGAATACCTCAATCGATGCCTTTCTTTCAAAAGATGGCAAATCTATACGGATCGATCAGAATAATGTAATCGTTATAAAAATGAATTTTACATCGACATAGCCTAGAAAGAGATTGGGTCGAGAGTCGCTAGCGTGTATCGGCCGTCGAGAGTTCATCAAGGTGAGGGACGTACAGTGAGCACTAATCTATTCAATTGGAAATCTTGAAAGATCTCGAAAGATGACGAAAGATGATTTTTGCGAGAAGAATAATATAGAACGGAATCGATGCACCTCGACGCGGCCTTGGCTAAAAATTGGAAAAGTCCATTTCCAAAATGATCTTGGATGTCACATCGAGGAAAACGATACGCTCGGGGAATTTATTGCTAATTTGCGAGATGAAAATTTGGAAGGAACAAATTGATCGCTACGACGCGAAGTGAAAATTTTGTACGATTGGAAAAGCTTTGGTTGCTGGACTCTTTGGTTGCTGAGACGCCATTTTACGGGGACGAATTTTATTGAACAAAGGAATCATCGGACAGTTGTAGAAACTTTTGAAAATTAGAATATAGAGTACGCCGAATTTATCTGTAAACAATAAAATTTCTATCGATGCATACGCGATATTAATCAAATAAGCGAATTTATAAAGTCAACGTGGAAGCTGCGAGAGAACTATTGTATTAAATTCGACAGTCAGTAATTTTAAGTAATTTAGCAGCGAATGATTTTCAAGTTCATGTCTCCCTTATCTACGCTCATAAAGGAAGAACGTGACTGCAGTTCATAACGACTTCCGGTAATCAAATGCTAAAGATGAAAGAGCACTGCACCAATAATGCGCACTCATCACAATTGCGCAGAGAAAATAAAATATGTTCGCGATTAAAATCCATCCGAAAGATCTCAAACTATTCAATAATTTCTGAAAGTCATTAACATGGGTGCCCAAAATTCAGCCCAGGCGACAATCCGGCCCATTTGGGAATCCAATTCGGCCTTCAAAGCTGTTTGTTCAAGTAATATAACGGTACTTCATAACTTAATTAATTTCTGTTTAATTCAATTCTTCATTCTATTGCAGTAAAGACTATGGAAAACCAATTAGGCATAGGTAGCGGCCAAACCCCGGTTTTGCTGGATTTGTTCCGAATTTTGATCAGAACACCAGGGGTCCCGGTTACTCATGTAGTTTTATCAAATCAGTTTCTATAAATCGATGAACGTGATAGCAGCAGGCATAATCCATAAAAATACGTTTTTCAACAAATGACCTGCCTTGTATTTTGTGATAATTTCATTAAAAACCAGTAGAATTACATTTCACCTAATTGATATTCGGTCTCTTCAATTTTACCACTCTTATGACAATGAATCTAATTTCATTACAAACATAAATTTAAAATATTATGCATTTCATTGTTTTCCATTGAAATAATAAATTTTAATGATAATCATAATATTAAAAGATAATTTTATTAGAATTAATAAAAAAACGAAAGTAACCAACTAATAAGTATTCTAATGCTCCTAACTACAATAATGACCGAATTAGAACATTGTCCCGTATTCGTTCTGGCAAATTTCTGGCTGTGTCTCGATTGCTCCGGATTATTAGACCTTAAATCAGTAAATGATTTGCACGACCCGTCTCTGGTCACTCTAGGGGATGTTAACATTTAATTTATCAATGCTTCTTTCCGTATATGGCTATCGAAGAAGCAACTTTTGTTACTTTCATATGAACGTCTTTAATGGGAGAACTTGTGACAAGGAAGTCCAATTTTTTCTTAAACTCTTGTCTAGTACAAAATGCATAAGATAGGAATGGAACCGATAATATGAACTGAGTTTTTTTACAAATGATGTGGAAAAGATCTCGTCGTTTCCCGGTGTTTCTGCAAATAATGTGGACATTGAGAGGAAACATGGAAATAAACAAGGGTTTTTTGGATAAAATAAAAAACTGTTATAATTTTTGACAGCAGAAGAAAATACTTCTATTGCTGAAAAACCCCCACAGAGAGGAGAGGGTTGTGAAAAACTGCGAAAGGCGTAGGAAAGTTTGAACAGCCTCACAGTTTGGACCGATAAACCGCTCTAAATACATACGGCTTACAAAAAGTAATAATCCTTGTAATACGGCCTGCGGAGCAAAATGTTTGAGCATCCTTGGTCTATGACTTCTAAAAGGAGAAACACTGACTTCGTGCGAAGTCTTGAGATATTCTGTCCATGTGGAACGAACTAGTCGCTTCTAAAATGACTTTTAGGCCGAACAACCCTCTTCACTCCACACCTTGATAATTAATTCAGGAAAATAAACTCGAGTTTCTTTTATTAGTCGTATAACAACGGAATAAATGACACCGAGAAAATGTGACGTTCAAGATCTCAGTGCTACGTAACAACGAATACAACTTGCGTCGCTTTTATACATTATTTGCATTTTGCTGTGGCAGTGAAGGTGGCAGTTGACTAAAAAAGTTTAATTGCGGTTATAACGCGGTCGTAAAATCCGTAGAGCGTTAAGGAAGAGAGAAATATAAGGCAAGTTCGCCGTATTTGACGAACTAGATAGACGAAGGTGAATTGCACTTTCAAAGCTACGAGTTGATGTTACCTTACGCAATCATTAACTGTATTCAGAGATAAAAAGATGAGCTGCTAAATTATTTATGTAAGATAATTTAAGTAAGAAATAATTATTCATATTTCTATACTCAACAAACTATTCAAATACGAAAGTGCGCGTCGCAGTTTTAACAAAAGACGAGTAACATTTTTAAGATAGGTATATTTTATTTCCTTTTAAAATTATTTAAGAAGTTAAACTTATTTTAAGCAAATGTGCTGTTTTATGAAAATAAAAGGTAAATTTACCCAATTTAAAGATCAAAGGTATTGGATATTTAAACATTTAATATATTTAACGGAAAAAAATGGCTTCAACTCATTGTCAGCGAAAAATATTTCCAAGGACGCACCTCTCTCTCCGACATCAATTCTATTGTGGTCCTACTGAAAACTTCTACGAAAAACCGAAGTACAGTGATTAGAGAAGCACGAACAACAAATTAATCGACAATAGCTTTTCTTTGCGAGCAAGTATAAACTTCTACTGTTTCTGACGAAAAAGTATCCATTTAAAGACTTCAAACGATTTCGATCTCTTTGGCATTAGTTCCGCTAGTAAGCTCGAACCGGATCTCGTGGAGGCCAAGGGAAAAACGCCAGCTGCGGGTGGGAATTCTCACTTTTGTAAATTCCGATTCAAAACAGTCGAATAATCTCTCCATTAAGGACATCACTCATGAAAATGCAGTTACCTACCAATACTGACAAACCATTTGCATGACAGCCACTAAGACAGCGTCATTACAAACAGGTATTTTATTTAGATACGTGAGATACATTTAGATGTAATGTAGTCACTAAAAGGTAATATGCCGAAAACAACTTTTACGTATTATCTTTTGACTAACTTTTTCACTGTAACATAACAGCAAATGCAATGATTTATGCAAGCGAACGTTATCCATACTTTAAATGCACTGAAAATTGCATTTCGTTGATAACTTGATTATCATTATTTTAAATAAATAATAATGAGCTCGACTCTTAGCTACTACCGATATATCCCTCCAATACAGAAATGTATTTATTAAATCATTCCCGTTAATCAGGTGATGGGTTTAATAAACCTATTATAAATTATTATATAGTATGATAAGATAAATTACGATAAACGAGTAAAAGTTAAAACAAGACTATTTAGTCTCAATAACGCCCTTAATAAATTCGTACTGAATTCTACAATGCCAAGATAAAAATCTCGGAAATCATCGCAATCAGCGACATCATAGTAATGATATAAATAGATTTACCTTTACATCCTGATAGCCGCCACTGGCGTACGGCAGGGGGTACCATTTATACAATCATCCTTCCCTAAACTAATCTCTTAGCTTTCTAATAGTCTTCGAAAAGAACGGCCACAAGTAATTATCTGTTTTAGCGATTAATTCCATGTAATGGCTTTCCGATGCCTCTCAGAGATCGCGTTCGTTGTTTACGGGACGTGCAATGTCATTTACTTCGTCTAAAAGTTCTGAACCGTGGAATTTTTCTAATAGCTACCGTCTGTAATCAGATCTTCTTAACTGGAGCGAATTCCACCCGAGGGATTCTATCATTGCCGTAACGCTACTGTCGAACCTAAAATCACCTCCAACGAAACGAGCTGCTCCACGTTGGACCAACTCTAGATCTGAGATTAAACCCACTTCATGTGCATCCCAAATCGCGCAGCAGTGTTCGCGACTAGATCGAACAAAAAAAAAATTAGATCTTTCTTTGACTCTCGAAAGCTATCCCCACACCGTTCTACTTGATAATATTCGGTATTCTATCCCCCTCTTCCATTGCATCTCGAATATGTTCTTTGATCGATAAACTACTGCTATCCAAACACCTAGATATTTATTGTACCGCGCGATATCTAATGGAAATCTTGTAGTCTGACACTTAGCAGGAATAACGTTTGTGGAACGCGTTAAACTCATATCAACTCATTAAATAAAACTCCATACACAATAGATGGCGAAGTGATTATATTTTACTTGCAAATTCATAGTCGACGCGCGTCGCTAAATTTTAAATACACATAATTATGCGTCAAAATCGTTAATTTAACATCGCAGTCATACCTAATTATCTGATATCTAATATGAAGGACACCTTTGTACAGAGTACACCATTCTGGGTGAATTTCAACGAAAATTTGCCTACTTCTTCCTTGATTATAGGCTTTCAAATACAAAAATGCCCTAAAATTACGGGCAGTAATTGACAATCGGGTCTCACGTTGTTGATTAAAAGGTCGCATGAGACCCGGGAAGAGCGGGTTGCGCGCCTCTGCTCTACAAAACACAAAATTATTTCATTTAGAGAATTGTCACAGCGGATCTAAGGTTCCATAACGAACGTCGGAAAGCTTACTCGTTAGCGAATTACAGGTATATGGTCGCTATGGACTATTATTAAATGGTAAATTAGGTGAGAACGTTCGTATTAGTACGACCCTTAAAATACGCCACTAGTGACTTGCGGGGTACACATCTAAATCTTTAAAGAGTATGAATATTGAACGACTACAACAGAATAACAACAAAGATAACATTTTAACATATACTACGCCGTGAGATATGCGAAATATGGGCAAATAGTAAGTAAAATTAAGGTACGTTAGGAGCCATCTCTTATTTCCAGAATTAAAGATTCAATAGAATTTGATTACATAATAAATCAAAAGAGTCGCTTGCGTCACAGCCATATACCAGATCCTCGTTGATAACACCCGAGAAGCTGCGGAGATATACGATTCAAATCTTAAGGAAAGAATCACCTGATTATTTAATTAAATCCTTCTCACACCTTATAAATTCTCAATCCTCAAATTTAAAACACCAACTGCAAGGTCTTTCCGTGATTTTGATAGATAACTTCCTCTCGTTGAGTGTGAATACGTAGTAAACTGCACGAGAAGATGGAATCGGTCGCTTTTAAACGTCCATATTGACGAATCAAGTATTAGTGATCAAGGAATCCATTGTAAGACAGCAAAAAATAATACATCAACAGAAATAATACAATTTCGACACAGATATTTACCTGAATTTAACTTACTTTCGTATAAAAATCTCCCTGAAGAGTTCTTACTATTTGTGAAGTAGCAAGGGCGTCGGTACAGGCTTCCACTGAACGCGAATTTGGCGTATGCCAATTAAGAAATGTATTCCGCGATCGAATGATATTTGGTTTTCCCAAGCGGAAAACACTAGCGATTTCACTCGTCGACTGGAAAAGAGGAAAGTGTGAGTGCGCAACGCAAAGTTCCTTTCACTTATGTAGAAAGAGAATTTCTGCGAGGGCATTTGTGTCACGTTATTTCCTCACAATGAAGGCGAATATACACAGCGAACTTAAAAATAATACAATTTGATAAGTGAGAACTATGATTAGGAGTAGTCCTTCGCGATAAAAATAGGAAAGCTTCAATCTTACACTTTTTATCGCCAACACACGCGCGGTCTCCGTATTAAATATCACAACACATGCAACGGACAGCATCGGCATTCCAAAATATACATGTTCTGTGAATGTGAGCCATGACAATACTTTTTATTCAAAGAGAAGTTACAATATTCAGCAAGGGTACGTTTTTCTAGAATAAGTGAATTGTTATAGAAACCACTGCTTTTGCCGTGACCTCGTGATCAGTCTCCAACGAAGAACGAAGAAAAAGTCGAAATTGTACCACGTTTTGGAACGACCTTGGTTAAGATTCATGGAGTCATCTTCAGGCTTATGATGGTCCTGCTGGTCTAATCACCTGATGATGACTTCATGAGTCGAAACCAAGGTCAACCAACATTATGTTGTGGTTTGTATAAGCGCGATATTTTTCTTTTTTCAAGCTGACTATTTACTTCTAACTCTACAGATACTGTAATACAACATGGAATGAATTCCGAACCAGGAGTACATGTGTAATTGAGTGTACGAAAGCTTCTCCAGGGGCTACGATGAAGAAAAGATAAATAATTATACTATGCTTAGAAGTACAGCAGAAAATGTTAGCAATAGCTAATTTTTCAAGTTATTACAAGATGATACTGTCCATGAGATAAATCGATGGTTGATATGCAAAGTCAATTTAAGAATATATTTCTTAATATAAGAAATAGGAGGTACGGCATAGGAGTACTTTAAGATAAGGGGATTACGGATCCAAAAACGTTGGGAGCCTCTGGCCTAGAACAAAGGTGGAGGCCCTTCTTTTCATCGAAAGACCGCAGGTAACATTTGGCTGCATGAACATGTCGGTAACATTCGGCTATGAAACCACGAGATCAAAATCGAGTGGAGGTTTGCCAACAATCGATTAGTGTTACACGGGGGTTGCAAGTAGGGAAAACGGATTTAACCTAAAGGTAAACTTAGATAAGATACTCTTCATTTTATTTTCACGTGACGCTGTTCGCCAGATACGGACATTTTTTTCTGATTTTTTTGATACTAGCATATTTTGAGGAATATACAGAAATAGTCTGCAATGAACAACCGAAAAAGCCTCAAGTTACCCACCACCATTTTACATATTATAGATACACAATTTGAAATATTGATCGGTCATTTACAAATATTGATTAAATTTTCGTTGTATAGACTCGTTTTTGATATTTTAGAGATATAGAAACTATATTTTGAATATATAATGAAAGAATCATCAGTCTAAATAAATCGAAACGTCACGAAGACTCAAAGAGAGTTCAATTAAACCATTCTCTATGGAACAATATATTTACTCAATATATTGTTCTCAACTCTAGGAAATGTAGGAAAACAGCAGCACAAGGGAGTGAAAATTTCTATAAAGTATGAGTAATCAAAAGCAAAGACGCACTTCTTTACTTGAGTCTGAAAAAGGCCTTAACATTTATATTCGTTTGAAATAAGTTTATTTCATCGAAATTTAAAGATACCGTAGAAAGGGGTGACTTTGACCGCATGGGGTGACTTCGGCCACGCGTGCACTGCTCCACAAATCGTAAATTTGTAGCACAATATCTAAAATTTCACAAAGTGGCAATATTTTCCTTGAGAACATTGTCTGGACATACCGCCAGCAAATCTACCTTGCTTCTTGCTGCATTGACTGTACAATTGTCATTCGGAACGTCTCTGTTAAAGTCAAGTGGGAGAAAATGATCTTAGAATTTCATTAGTTCGGCCATAACCACAATATAAAAATATTAAACATAATTGACTTAAGATTTGGTTATTATAGCCATCTAGTAAAACATTGCAATATTGTGGGGTGACTTCGGCCATGTCCAGGAACAACCAGAAAGTCAGTGTTATGCGTTTGCATCTATGATGCGATGAAAATAGCTTAATAGAAGCGTTAAATGAAGTCAATAGTCGAAAAATAACAATTAAAAAGGCAGCAGAAAAGTACCAGGTCCTGATGAGCACTCAGCAAGATAAGATCAATGGGAAACATTTGAAGAAATTCGGAGGCCAAACAGTGCTTCATCGTGAAGAAGAGATTAAATTAGTGGAAGTGCTGTTAAAGTTTTCTATACGTGTTCATGATATCCAAATTTTAGTAAAAACGTATTTAAATAGTAAAAAAGTAAATGTTCAGAGCTTTGACAACAATTCCAGGAAATGTTTCGGTTCGGAGATTAATTAGTAGAGACAAAACACAGTTTCTAAAGCTTCAAAAATAAATTAAAAGAGTTCGAGTGGCAGTAGTAGTTTTCTATAAGAATTTACATTATTTTTGTTTTTGGAGAAAAAAATGTGAAAAAAGTTATTTTCAAAATTTATAAATAAAGTGGAAAAACGTTATTATGAGTCATTATCTTTTTATCTCAGTACCTATTAAACCATAAATTAAATATAATAATAATTTTAAAATGTTAAAATATAAATGTTCGTATTATTAGTCATATAATTAATTTCATAGGCGTTATTTAGGAAACATATTTAGTGGCCGAAGTCACCCTATCGGTTGAGGCGGTTACGGCCGCTATTCTTTATTTGTTTTAAACAAATTCTGTTACTTTAAGGAAACGATTTAAATAATGTTTACCTATTTAATTTAAATTTTCTGTGCATACAGAATGAAATTTAATGGAGAAATATTCAAAAAAACTCTTAAAAACGGCCGAAGTCACCCCAATCTACGGTATCTACCGAAACTGAATATAGGAGCTGCCAATGGGCAGAATAGCAGATAGTGATGACTGAAACTGAAATATAATAAGTAAAAGCTATCTCATAACAATAACGAATCTTTGAGACTAAAGTAAACCAAATGAAGCAATTATGCTGATTTGGTCCAAGAGTGAAATTAGTTACAACAATCTTGTTGTTCATCAACAAAACCGATTTTTTACATAAAATGATTATGTAAACGCGAAAGGGAGTCGATGAAAAATATATATACGCCAGAAATCACGGTTTGGATATCAAATTATCACCATCATCGGCGCCAAATTACTTTGAAATGCTTCAATTAAATAGGAACGAACACTGTAATTTTAGTCAGAAAATGCTACTCGTTCTTAAAATAACTTGAAAAACAAGCAGTATTTCTATAGTAGGATAAATATTTTGTTGTGAATAATCCATCTAAATTAGGATAATTACAATGAAGCAAAGATAAAAGCATTGAAATTAACTGTATCATTACAGTACTTTAGAATATTAATTACTATTCAGTGTACAAATTCTGGCCATGAAGAAAAATTTCCAGTAAACTTAGAGATAGTGATTCCAGAGAAACCGTATCGCGCACCCAAAATATAACAACCGCAGAAGCACATTTTAATAGCTATATCAACAGGAGGACACTCTCATTTTAGCTGGCTTAATCATCCTTTGCATATTCGGAGAAGATACGATATATAGGATAGAAATACGCAGCCATGCAAAGTGATAAAACGCACACCCGACCAAGGGCAACACAGAAACGTATAGAGGGTATTGCACAATTCAAAGTTGTCTAACAGGTGTCGCGTCAGAAACCAGTAAACATCTCCACACAATGATCAGCGGAAGTAGCACTGCGAGAGTGAAAACAGCATTTCCCGAAACACAACAGAGCACGAGACAAGTATGAAGGCTTCATTCTGCCGGAAATATGTATCCCGTGAGATAAGCCAATGCTCCCCAGAATGTTAAACGATTGCGTCCAGCTATCAGCGATGCGCAATAGCGCACTGAGTGGCTGAGCCAAAACGTTACGCAAACTTACGCCTGTGATTCCCGAAAGCAAGAAAGAGGCGAGAAACAGCACGGCTATAAGGATAATAAAACGACCATATTTTTTCGAAATCTCAGTCCTAATGCAGTTAAAAGCGCTTTAAAAGGGAGGTTAAGGCAAAGAAATGGAGGCAGCTCGGGAGAGCAACATTACATGACAACAGATAAGAAGTTCCAACTAAGGCCCTCGTCAGCTAAAACTCAATACAGATTTCTAATTCAGACTTTCATTTAACGTCACTTGCTTATCAAGAGATGAACTATGTCCCTGGAAATTGTCACAAAGTGACAAAGTTACTCATTGCAAGCTTTAGATTGCCAATGAGTGGAAAAATCTTAAGAATATATCATTCGTTATTTCCACTTTCAAGTTAAATAAAATAATTTGTGTCGCGCCATTATTATTTCGGACTCATTATCAAGGGTTATTTTAAATTTTGCCGACGCTTAACTAGGGAGTGTATTTATCTCTGTCTTAGGCTTGACTCGTTCGCTATTAGCATAATTCTATTTAATATAATACTAAAACAATTAAATTTAATATACAAAGCGTTATTTGTTATGAGGCTAGAAAGGTTAATGGAACTCTTAAGCTCAGGAGATCCAACGAGTCCTTCGAAGAACATTAATTTTTTTCCTAACATTCGCTATCGAATATATTTCCCAGTTTATAAAAAACGTGCATATCTTAACCAAAAACTTATGAATTCTAAGGTGCACATTTCCTCGAGCAAAGTGAACCACCTCCCCTCATCCTTATTAGTTTTAATACTATTAATCTATAAATTTCCATGAAATTAATATAATATACATTTTACGTTAACATCTGAGGTTTCTCATAATTGAGGAACTTTATCACTATCACCGAATTTAATGATTAATTTTAAAAATGAGTCGATTGCTTCCGTAGCTTTATGGGGCAGTTTAATTACTTTAAGTCAAAAGAATTCTGTTGTCTCAAACCTCGAGAAAAATTCTATAATTTATGCTGCATGTCTCCAGAATTACGAAGATATGTCAAGAATACAAAATTTCGATATACTTTAGGCAGATATTGAAACAAAAAAGAAGCTAATTGTAGAAACAGAACCTGAAAATTACACTTCCCATAGCACCGTTGTGTAATAGAGGACGAAAATTCGGGAGCGATGAGTAAACGCACACTTGAAAGAAGTTTGAAGCTAAGAAGCTCAGCCGAAGCAAAAGTTTGATCTAACAAACGAGAATAACCCTCGATTCAAAATATCACTGTACTTGCTTATCAACGAAAAATGTAAACACTCTCATGCGCCCAGTCTTACTCGTGTATGCAAGTTTTATAAACTTATAAAAATATAGATGATCTGATATGTCTGGGAACAAATGGATGAATCGACTAATGAATTTTATTGCGAACCTCTAATAAAATATATATGGAGTTTTTGGTTTCTTTGACGTGCGAAAGAAACCGTTTAAAGACAGAGGATTTTGTTACGATAACCCGTGTTGCAACATAAAATTCAACAAATACTATGAGTTCCTCAATAGACGGACTACGAATTTCTTGAACCACTTTAGTCTCTAAACATTGGATCGACAATTTTACTACGAATAAAGGAGCTCTCAAGTTTGAGGAATTAAGACATTATTCATTCTAACTTTCTTTATTCAAGCTCTTTTTAAAATGCGTAACCTTATGATATCAATGTTGTGTAAAGCATATTTAAAGATGAAATACAAAAGAAGAATTGTAAGTGTATAATTATGCGGTGATAATATCAATAGTAAAAGAACCCTAACAGAAATCATTGGATCTTAATGCCTAATACTGTACTAGGTGATCATATATTAATTTAAACCGCATACTCTTAGTAATACATCCAATTCCCTGTATTCAGTACATTATAACAAGAAGCTGATGCATTATTTATCTACCTGAAGAAATAGTTCCTCTCAAGCGAACGAGAACACAATAAATAAAGCACTTAGACCACTAGACACATTGCCACGCTTGGATGATCGCAAATTCACTCAGTAGAGCACCGTAAAGTATCTATAAACTTTTATCAAAAAGGCCCCCCACTGGCTTACTCTCCAAGTTGTTTCAAATTTGCTATAAAATCTGAGAGTGTGACTTCACCTGATCTATGTCCGCCGCGAGCTCCAAGTCGCAGCCACTGAAAGTGATGATGGACGTTAAGTGGAAGTCGCCCTCTTACTCGGATGTTCGATAGCCAAATATTCCTCTGTTATGATCGAAGAAATTTATTTCCCCACCAGGATTCCCCGAGATAGTAGATATCTGCCAAAACCGCATACTTCCTGGCCTATTTCATCACTCTCACCAAACCATCAGGATAAATTTGCAAAAGAAAACCGCAAACAAGACATCGTTTGCTTTAAGCGGATTGCGATAGTAATTGTATTTAAAAACAATTCGATATCAAACGGAAGTTCTAAAATTAAGGAATGTTTAAATTCAGTTAAGATAAACAACTATTATTGAATAACACGGCCTAAATATATAAATATTTCCAACGCAGGCCTCCGTATTTCGGCTATTATGTGTGACGAATTTCAAAACACCGAAACAGGTGACACCGTAAAGTTGAATTTTTTTGGATGCTACTTTTCGAGATTACTTTCCTATCAAAGTAAAATAGACCTACCAATGAATAATATTTACAGAAAGTAACCGAAATGAATAGTAAGCAAACAATTTATGACGAAACCTATGTCTAAAGGAAAAAATATCTTAGCTAACCGACAGCAAACAACCGGCTGTTCAACTTCAACTCTACTTACAAAGGAAAATACACGAATAAAATGCTTGAGCCTAGACTTATATAGCAACTGAACTGAAACAAACTAGACAACGTTAGAAGTAGAAGAATCTGTTAGTGCATACGAATCGGCAGGGGCTTCAACAAAGAGGCTCGTGCAAATAAATTAAAACATCTTGGATTCGCGGCACTTGATAGAAAAAGATACGTTACTGTTCTGTGAAAAACTCTTTGATGTGAGATAAACAAATTTATAAACGAAAATTGGGTAAAAATTTGAGAGAAAACAAGCCACTCCAAATAAAAGCACTTAGATTTAAAGTGGTTCTTCAAATATGGCTGCGTTGCATCTCGAACAATAATGAAATAAATAAATCTCTTCAAAAAAAAAACACCAAAAATAAAAACACAAACACACTTGCACGGTTTCGGTGTCACAGCACAGTTAATTTAACTTCTTGTTCTGAGGATGGTGATGTGACACCGAAACCGGTAAACAGTTACATTAAATTTTGTGGAATTAGTGCAAGTGTGTTTGTGTTTTTATTTTTGGTGTTTTTTAAAAATGAAGTTCCACCAAGTAACACTCGAATTGATTTCTTTAAATCTCTTCAGTTTAAAAATATTATTTTGAGTAAGGTTTAACAGGCACCTCCCCTTATCCACCGGAATCTGCAAAGAAACAGTTCTCAATTTTCCAGTCGATTTATAGAATAGGACTCTCCGATACGAAAACATGACGGTTTACCGTCCACAAACTACGTTTCAAGGAGAATAAACAGACAATATACAAAATGTCTGAAAGAAAAATACTTAATCAAACCACCAAAGATGACAACCAGATAAAGGTAACACAGGTAAGACAACTAAATCATAATAACGATACTATCTGTATTGATTTGGCGAAATGTATTCAAACCTGTATCAACTCCAGTATAGAAGATGTTTTACGCACAAAAATGATTATTTATTATTAAGTATTCAGATTCCTTCGCACTGAAGCACCGCTCATCCTTTAAAAAACCGTCATCTTCACGTCACAAATGGTAACTCACACCCTGAGGATGAAGAAACTTCGGTGGCAAGTGTAAACAGTGCATGTATGCGATATCTCACCAGGAAAGCCGCAAATCCTATCATCGTTCTACCCTCATATTAAAAACAACTTACAAAACCAGACACTTAACCTTATAATGGGATTTTAGCTTAATTTTCGGTATCAAAATATTGACTAATGCAAGAGGGAAAGTTTTGAGGTTACACCTATTATCTTGGTGGGATAAATCTGAATGGACCCCTTACAAGGGTAAAATAGAAGATTTAAGGATAAAAGGGGCCGTAGTTGAACAATTTGAACAAATAAACGTAGGGAGAGGGAAAGAATTAACTCAATTCTTATATTTCTTGCCAATGGAATCATTTTTTACTTCATTATTTATTTGGAACACTTCAGTTTTATCGCTATTAGATTCTGACTGAATCCACAAACCGCATAAAAATGTTCATTTTACAATGAAATCAACTTCCTCCAACTAAAACAATTAGCATTTTTGATTAATCATTCCATTAATGATAATTTTTCTACAGCTTAACTTTCGTTCAAATTGAAGCTCAAATACAATTTTAAAATCTAAAAAAATCTCCCGCGGCAAGCTGAGCAGGGGAAAATTATTTTAAATTTTGATCTAACTCATCGATTGAATTGGTCTAAAAGATTATTCTAGTTAATTAAAGAAATGATATCATTAGAAATGCCATAACCTATAAGCTTCACGAAACTTGTTTTTACTTCTACACTTTTTTTACACTACACTTATCTTTTTTCTAAGCGTAAACCAGTTTGATTATACGAGTACCAATACACCAAACATTTTAAGTAGTCAATGGCCAACTGTTGCATTAGTTACGGCACAAAACTATGACACTCAATTCCTAACCAATGAAATGATTGAACGTGTCTTCTTCGATGGAACGTATAAAAAATCATCGCAACAAAAATGCGATCCGTCAGAAACGAAAAAGGGATCCGAAGTTCCTCAACGTTCTTCTAGGCATAGAATCCTCCAACCGAAAGGCTAACGACCTTCATTAATATTCCGCAGATTGGATCGCGGTTTCATAAATTACAGAGGAAGTTTCAGGAACAAGTCTGAATTCACAGGCGGCGTAGACGGAAGAATTCGAGTGATGGGAGGACGTGTTTTTGTTTTTTTTTGCAGCCCTCAGAAACAGCCCCGGGAAGAACTGAGGGCGAAGATATTTGCACTGTCACGGTTGACCTTGTAAGGAGAGCAATGGACCAGGAAGAAGCAGACTGGAGATCTTTTGGGGATCCAAGTGGATTTTCCACTCTCAAACGGTCCAGAATCGCCCGACAACGCTCGACATACGGGAAATACTGGCCACCTCTCTATTCCAAGACTTTCACCAGAGATTTTAGAGAAGGCGTGTAGACAGGTGACCTCAAAAAGGGGAAGGGAAAGGTAAGGAAGCAGGAAATGTAAGGAAGGGTACCGCTAGCAAGTAAAAGAGGCCTTTTATTTTCGGTTGGCTTTGGCAACGAGTGAGGAATGGCAAGAGGAATGTAGATTGTTATAACGAGAGAGGATAATTTCTGATACGGATAAGGTCGAGAAAATTCAGCATCATTTTTTATTCGCGATAAGAGGAAATGAATTTGACGGTATCTTCGAAGGCCATCGAACGACTATATCGCGCTAACTCTTTAAATCCTACATTAAAAATGAGCTGGCACGAGGAAACGAGGTACAAACATCTGAATTCACAAAGGAACAGACAAGAAGGCTATCGAGTAAGAATTGGTTGATAATCGTGGAACTGGCGGTAAGCAAAACATACGTTATCATCTTTAGCAGTAAGTAAATTAGAGAAAACTAGACTTCGAAAATAACGACAACGGTTAAACTTACCCTCAGGTGTAAGTCAGCGTCGCGATTTTTAATTCAAGACTATGGTCTTTGAGCTTATCAATATGGACTATGAACGTCTCGTCATAATTCATTATATCCAGTACACAAAAAACGGTCATTGGACAAAGGAAATCAATTGACTTAATTCTTAGCAGCACCTCGAAATTGAGTGATACTAATGATTATGAAAGTCTAAACTCCACAACAAAAGCCAGGGAGAATATTCTTACTTCTAAGTCATTCAAAATGAAACGTAACATGTACAGCTAAAGCCTTCGGGCCTTAGCTGTACATGTTACGTTTGGAAAGGGGGAAGTGATGCATAACTGTTTCGTGATGAAATTTCTAATTTATTACTACCTATCATCTTAACCGGAAGTATGATGCTAACGATCCAATTTTTATGGGACAAGGAGAGGAGAAACTATAATTTTAAGTAGAAATCATCGAATTATGTTTTTCCTTCGAGCGTATAATAAACAGATATCGAGGCTCCTTTGTTTTCTAAGGAGCCTTTCTCTCTTTTAGCCGTATAGCTGCTACATCCATGTACATAAACCAATGAATTAATTAAAACAAAATAATATACATACAAATGATTATAAATACGAAAATACGTAATAAATACGATAAATACGAGTATTAAAATAAATGCTCAAATATCAACATGGAAAATAATTACAACTGTGAAAAAAACACGGTCAGAAATGAAAAGGCTAATTCCTAGGTACTGATAAAATCGGTAGCTGTCATTATTCCAATAAGGTTTGTTTCTTGGGTGATAATTAACTGGCATTCAAGGCCTTACGTGGATGGATAGGGCAATAGAGTTAATAAATACGATTCTTAAGCAGTGAGCGTGAATTCAGAACTCAAACGTGTTTGAGACTCGAACCCGGATCTCTATTACTCTTGGTCGCCTAAATAAAGTCCGGAAATCTTTAAGTCACTAAAATAAATATGGCTTTAAAGTCACCAAATATTGAATCCAGCTGTATAAAAGCCAAAATGATGGAAGTCATCGCTGCGCTCCTCAAAACCCTTTGTACAAGTCATCAATCACCGTTATTGCCAATTAGACCGAAATGTAAATCTTAAAATATAAATGAACCTATTAGCATCAGAAAATGCAATAAGTATTTTCATCCGTCGGTGGGAATTTCGAATAATACCTCTTTAGCGTTCACAACCAAAGGGGCATCCGGATACCTGATTACTGGGGAAACGGACGAAGGAATAATTAGTAAAACAGAAAGTGGACCAGAGAAGATCCGATGAACGCGTTCTCATTTTTATATTCTCGATTTTCTTGTTTTCAAGAGAAGGGTCTTTCACGGAAAATCATTTTTTAGAACCCAAACTATTCGTCCAAAGCAAAACTACTCTGTTCATTGCTATATTCTGTTAATTAAAAAGAACTTTGAACTCCGTTTACAAAAGATCTGAAAACTACTGTTAAGTAATTTATGCATAGATATGGCTTTGATATATTGACTTGTTCAATGTAATTTTCAATCAAAAATCAACACACACAATTACAGCAGTGAAGCGATGACTGAGCGTTAAAAACGTAAGAAAAATCTTTACGCACTGACAAACTCAGGTATTCAAATTTAGGAATAATTCACAAATTTGTCCGGTATGCAGCTTATAAGAGAAAATCTAACGTTTTTCATCGAGTGAATAGTTTATGGGGGAAATCAAGTAAGACTACAGCTTGACTGGCAAACAAAATCTTCATGCGATATCGAATCAAATACCTCGTGCATCATGATGTGGAAAGATAACGGGAATTCCTTCTAAATAAGCTTCGAAGCGATTGAAATAGAAAGTGAAGTCGAAAGCCATTAGTTCACCATACGGTATCGCGGAACAACACAAGCGTTAACGTTTCCAAGCGAGTGATAGCAGCAAGAGAAAGGATCGAGGCCATTTTGCGAAAGGAATAACAGATTCCTTTCACTTACAACCGTTCTTACTAAGTTCTCGATGGTCATTTGTGATCCTCGATATGGACCGTCGTCAATGTCAGAAAGATCTAGTCCGATTTTGTTACATATTCTTACAGAATATAATATTTTACTCCTCCATCGACATAAAACATTCATATCCTTGCCATCCTCTAAAAAGTCAGATTTTTACCGAGTCAGAAAGCTTAAATATGGTAAAGTAAGTCATTAAGTATGTAGGTATATCTTTAGTCTAAGTACATGGACTCGGATATATATTCAATAAATAAATAACACGTTTCTGGGGGAAATCATCCGTCAACGTAAATTAATACGAAAGGAAATAAATTTTAAAAAGAATGAGGTTAGTTAACAGTTAGTAGGTTAGTAAAAATAATGGAATGTGTAACATTTTTGTGGTACAATACACTTCATAGAGTAGTATTCCAAACAATGCCGATGCCCTCTGAACTTACGATGTGGTATTTTCACTTCTTTCAATAGGAATAGATGCTTTCATTACATGCACAAACATCAAACACCGTTTACAATAACGAGTGTAATGAAGATGAGGAAAAGAAAGGCTACAAAAAACGAAGATTTATAACTGTATAATACTAAATCTAAGAATTAAGGATGTATGGCTACTCGTAAACAACTTGTCTCAAGAAGCATTTAGGCGAAAGTTAGGTAAGTAATTTCTGGCAGGTCATTCGTACTAGATTCTATTAGAAAGCAATGGAAAATCCATCGCCGATGGCACCGAAGCGGATCGGCTGATGACCACAAGTTTTTTCCTCGACATTTCCTCCAGCTCTCCTCACCTACTTGGACAAAGCAGTGGAAATGCCTATAAATTTCTATACACTGCCGATCAGAGCGTGGAGCACGAGCGAACAAACCGTGACAGTCGCAAAGGGGGAGGTGGGAAGTGAATGGCAGCGTTAAGAGAATGCGAGCATCGAGGTCTTGATTGACGAGATCCCCTTATTACCAGGACAGAAAGGTTAAACGCACGAATGCACGGGATAGCAATCGGCGCGGATTGTGACGGCGGCAAAAGTGAGCTGAAATTGGAGTGCTGCTGCAATCCAGGAGATGACTATGAAAGAGAAAGCACAACAATGGCAGCCTCCGAAACTACGGAACAAGAGCCAAGCGAGTCTAAAGCGGTTCGCCAACCATTCAGCGTTCAACAATAAGAAATACAGCAACGAAAGTCATGGATGAGAGTAAAGGAAGCATTTTCCGAAGTGACCGACTTTACCAGACCTAGACTATACCTGGGGTCACGGCTTATGGTACGGGAATCACGGATGGTATTGAAAATGCGGTTTATTTACGATCACATCGTCAACCTCTCAAAGGTTGAGGATATTTTTTATAATAAATAACGAAAAAGAAGAACTATGTTCGAGCGCGAGCGTGGGTTGAGGAAATGGCTGGAGTATAGAGTAGAAAAATTATGAATTATTGGAATAGCAATTTCTGTGGTTTGAATTGGGTGGAACACGTTTTGAAAAGAGAGTAACTATTCTAAATGCACATGGCAAATCAAATTCAATCTTTCCGTGACCCCTAAACCACACGATAGAATGTACATCTCAAATGCTGGGTACCAATCTAGAGGAATGAGAAAGCATCTGCGATTGATTGGTATTTTTCTGAGAGATATCCTTTGATTTCCAATACCTCGTTGTCATGGAACAGTCGATCTACCATTGCTGATGGGAATTATTTTGAAGGGTGCAACAAGATCATGGAATAAAAGCAGCATATGTTCAATTATCATCACATTCTTGGAGTTTTGTGGACAGCTTTTATCATGAAAAGATGACAAATTTCTTCACAAACAATTTTGATGTTTCTACTAATCTGTGCGGAGAAATAACTGCAATCACCTTCATAGCATCAGTAAATTGCTGCAGTTTCCTCTTCCTCGAAGTGATTTCCAAATTACATCTCGGTCCTCTCGGAGTAATTTTCCAATTTCTACTTTTTAAATCTCAGCGAATATACTGCGTTCATATTCCCATGCACACATGGTATGATATCCTTTCCTACCTCGCACGAGACGAAATTACTTTTCCTGAAATCGATTAGCGATATTCAGGGCCGACCATAGCATTGGCCCAAATCGACAATGGGCACTCTCTCTGCAAATCCTGAGTTCACAGGGTTCTGTCCCGTAACTCATGCGTACTTAGGTTTAGAATTTAATCTGAGACTGTGATTACTGAAATAATAAATGCCACTCTTATTTAACGAAAACCCTAAATATTTCAGAGATAGGGTACCCGGCATTACTGATAATTTACTTAACTTAATTAATTATAATATTAAGCTATACCTCTTACTTTTTCAAAGCATCTATAATTTTTGGGAAGTCGCAAAAACCATATGTTGATAAAGAATAATGTTACGATTTCCTGAAATAGGGCGAAATTTATGAATATGGAATTACTGTAGTAAGTTTCTTAGTCAGAATTCCTGTTTATGTTTACATCCCATAACGTCCTGCACGCGATGAACTATTTCTTTTTGCATAAACTGATAAGCATGGTTGTCTGCTGTGACCGGCTGCGCTCTAAATTTACTTACAATACAACTATATCTTTGAGTGCTCGCTACTTATTGAGGAATTTGAGTTTTTAGAACTTATTTTCGTAATTGCCTTCTACGTAGAATGTATTTAGTTGCAATGAATGCGCTACAGCGATTCTGTAGTAAATCTTTAAACATCCACAATCACATCATTAAAAATGTTTCTTTTTCGATATGGCCTAAATAACCTAATAGAGTCACTTTCGCCTGATGAATGAAACAATTAAAAAGAACTGCAACGATTAGCTATAACTCTATTTCAACACAATTTTTCTCATAGGCAGCAAAGGTAAAAGAAAATTCGAACGTGATGAAAAAGTAAAATGCTTTATTTTTGAGCTATTAAATGTTACGGTTCTCCGAAGTCGTTAATGTTAGAATCACATGTGCGGGATATAATCCTTCGTTATTTAAGAGTAATAAATCGTTAACCGATGAGGGCTTTCCAGCGAACAGAATATCAAAGGCCATTACTGGCTTCAGCAGAAATTTAACATCATTTAAGTAAACTTATAAAAGCTCAATTTTGCTAATGACCACAAAATCTTGATTTATTGTTATTGACCGAATATAGAACTTCTAAGTATCGCTTCGGTAGGATTAAAGAGAGGAACTGAGCTAATAGAACTAGTAGTAAATTACTAGCGACCCGCTCATAACCGCCAGAGGACTTTTAAATGGGACAACCTCTGGAATACGCAGCTAATTATGAATTACCATCGCAACACACATTAAGTCAGGATAAACGGCATGGCGTTTCAGAAATTGAGATGAGTTGAGATATTTGACGAATAATGTCAAATTTTAACTGCGTCAAAATCCATTCTTCTTACTTCAGTTTGATTTGCAAAAGGTTCCTATAAGCGATGGAAGTGTATAGTTTAACAGCTTCTGAGCACAGTTGTATTTTATTTAACTTATCTACTAGTCAAGAAAAGTTTAAAATGAAGAATCCCTCTCATCCATCTCGTGATTGGAAAATTGGACTTGTTACTAGAGTGAGCTCGAATATGAAAAAAAAAACATTTTAAACTTTCTGATTCGGTAAAATTCATTGCGGCTAAACACATTATACGCCGTATAGCATAAGTGTTTTGTAGTTATCCCCTTGCCAACATCAGTTTTTGTTTACCCTCCGTAGAAACTTCGCAGTTTAGTTCTAACCGAACATATTCCTTTCCGTGAAGAATTACATTCACAAAAATATACACTGTATAATCTCGAGGGAATTGGTAAAACTAGTGGAAAATCAAAACCTTCCTATTTGAAATGCCTTTATTTGCATGGCCGCAGAATGGAAAAACAATCCTCAGGAGCGCCAAGTGCAGTTTACCTACAAGCCAAAATATCTTTCGCGTGTTTAGAAAGAAGAGAGACTGCTGGTGTCGCATCGATTTTTAAAACTATATCTACGTTCAGTTACGTCACTCAAGGTATTCCTTTTACTATCGCCTTATCGTAGGCCAGTTATCCGTGATTCTGTACGTCCCCAACACGATGAAACCACAGAGGACGCTTTTAATGCAACTTGATTTACTGCATTCGCTCCCAGTGCACGATAATCATTATAATGCGATACTTGCAACCAGCGCCGTACCAATTAAGCCCTGGAGAGTGCCACAAAGCCGAGAAGTTACCGCATCCGGCCGTAAACATTACAAAATCCAGTAATCCGTGGGACGGTTAGTCTTTCATGTGAATGATAAAAGAAGCTCGAGAGGAAATCGCTACAACATTTCCAATTAAAATAAATTCAGGAAAGCGTGACAACGGTAATTAAAGTAACAACACTGGGTTCGAAGCCCGCTTTTATCACGGACGTCGGCGGTCGTCTGTTGTTAACTACAGTGCCATCGGAAGAGAAGCCACGGGCGAATAAATGAACTCGCTCCGCTGGCTAAATATCGATTCACACGCGGAGTAAGTTTACTTTTAATTAAAGGAAAAAATTTGCGGAAATTATACAATTAAAAGGTTTGATCCGCGAAAAGTTAATGAGGAAATTTTAATATTTAAGACGATCTTGGCATTCCGCCGCGAGCTAATCTCCGCCAGCGGCAGTCGGCCCTTGCATTCCAAAAGCATCCCTCTTCAACCGCTTAGACGAATGTAAATGAGATAACGTTAGGCGGCGTGCAACTTAATCCCTGAGATTAAAGACTTTTTCGCCACTATATCGAGCCTTATCTGCGTTGCAATTGTATGTGCAATCTGAATAAGAAAATCGGCCATTTGAACTGATCCTGGACCTCATAAAGGAGTCAGCAAGCAAAATCGAACCAAAAAAATGTGTAAATTTTATATAATGCCAGTCGCTTCGTTTTCGCGACATTTCCCATTACTATGGCGTCGCAACATTTCACTAACTTTGTTCAAGTGGTTGGTGTCACAAACAATGACGAATTCATGTAACTTTCAAAGGTATACAGCCAAATAAACTGTATAAAACAAACTCGAAATAATTCGAATTTAATATCCGGAGTAACTGCTCTTAGAAAATCTCCAGCCCGGTCAGTTGAAATTAATTGGGTGATTGGGTCGATTTTCCAATTTCGTTTCAATGTTAAACGAGTATTTTTACGAATATGAAACCAAGAAATAACAAAATACAAATGCATTAGGGCAAAACAGATTATGGTATATAGTGGGACCCTTAAAAATTCAACAGAACAGGAAATTGCGGCGGATGTTGAAAAAGAAAATCTCATCACTGAACTGATAAGTCTCCTCCAAATTTGACAACACAAAAAAGTATTTTAATATTTATTCCACGAGGAAGCATTGTTAATTCCATACTTAAGCCGTATCTTATCGCACACTTAGTATCCATATTTTGAAGGATATATTCAACACGTGTCAAGTGCACTTCAATCATTCGTACAATTACTATCTTCACTTATCTCTGCCAACACAATCAGAGAAATGTACCGCAGTGCAAGTATAACAAAGTAAGTGCACGGAATAACATTTTTCCATTTTTTCCATTGAATCGGATGGGAAATAAGAATCGACTGCATGTCTCAAAGAGAGATGATGATGACGAACATGCATAATGTTTGTCATATCAGAGAAGGAATAAGTAATAACTTACCCATATATAGAATCACTGAATGAACAATTTTCTTACCAGAGGTGAAACAACCATAATCATGCGTACGGAGGCAGGAGATTTCTACAAATCCATTCACCAAGAACTTCTGGTACAGTGGAATGTGACTTGGTAAGGGAATGATTTGAAATCCGAGCATAAAATGCAATCTATGAACACCAAACATTTTTAAACATTCGTTTAAATATAATTAAGGAATAAATTCCAAAAACCATCAAGAAACTTGAAATTATTCCACGTATCCTTACATACATTCGTTTTCATTCAAAGGCATTCCCTAGATGCGGAAGCAGAACGGCAATGGTGGCGAATGAGGCTGAGAAAAAGATCGAGAGAGAGAGCGGAGAATATTGTAAATAGAAGAGGCAATGAGTTGAATTGGAATGACATGATTTATATGCATATAAAAATTTATCTCAAATTCTTAATCCATCTCTAGCTGATATGAGAACAAACATCTTAATTCCGACTTAACATAAAAACGAACTTAAGGCCATAAAATGAATGCGTTCTCCGCATTATTTACATGCAAGTAAAATGTATGCTCTGACGGAATTTCGTTTACAGGACTGGAGCTATTGTTTCATCACTGCTTCGTCTACTTCCGAGAAAACATTCTAAGGTCCAAAGAGACCACGAACTAGATAATGCATTTTCAAAAAGAAGATAAGGTCGCAGATGTTTGCGCATTGGACAGGATGCTCATTACTGTGGACGGCCTCCAGCTGAAATTCATTCGTAGATCATAGCTCTAAATGGAGAAGAAGATTGGTATAGGTTGGACCAACGAGCCATGGTTGGATGGCTGAAAATGCACTTTTGACGACGAGAAAAGCAACTTCCGCCCTTTTCCATTCCAACGCTGAGCAAAGCCACAGTGTAACAGATATCCGAGTAGCATGTCATTCTCATATTATTTATTAAAGTTTATTTGAAAAATTTCGCGATTTGTTCTAACATATAATAAGCCTATTCTTAGGAAATTCTTTTCTTAAGGTCAAATGATGAAGATTGCACTAAACATTTTCAAGGGAGATTTGAATGACATTGATTTCGATACAAGCTTATATTCATTGATTAAAGAAGACGCTTAAGTTATCCGCCAAGAATCCTTAAGGGATCTAAAATAGATTAGAACAAAGATCGATTTTTATTTACAGTATATGAAATTCGAATTCTAGTTTAGTAACAACGAAGAGAAGAAAAATTACCAAATGGAAATGAGCGTATCAATATAGTGGTTGTATTCTATTTCTTTGCTACATCTCATTATCAGCTATTTTTCTTAATATTTTTTTGCAATCGCGAGAGCATAACAGACTAGAAAATATACCAACAACAGGAAATGTTTGAGTATAAAGAACCTAGCCTAAATATAGTTTTTGACAAAGGCTAGCCATGGAAATAATCGTTAATTTGAACTCGATACAGAAAGTACTACTTTTACTACTTATCCGTGATTGCTATTCTGTAATAAAATTTACTAAATCGTGTCCCAAATCACTCTTTTCTAATTACTCAACCTTACACTTTGAAACTACGCGAGGGTGAAACGATAGGTCTCATAAGATTTTTTTCGCCTCTCAAAATTTTGTTCCGAGGTAATGAAGTAAAATGAAAGCATATGGAGCATATCGGCAGGCGAGTTTACAGAAACTGGCTCAGTTGATTTGCAACACTTTCACTTAGAAACTGTCCCCCCTGGAAAACAATACGAATCGTAATACTGCCGAATAAAAAAATTGTGGGGAGGATAAAGGTTTGAAATTGTTCGGAAACGTTGGAAACCTGATAGCCAAGCGGCTAATTATGGACTTTTATGACAGAAAGACGCTACTGAGTGGAATTAGCAACCTGTGCCAATGACATTAAGTTAGGAAATTGCAAACTCCTGAATTACTTGTTTATCAAACAATTCGTCCAATAATTCGAGTAGAAATTCATATTTAATTATTTTCATTTTTACTTTAAAGTTGAAGTCACAACTGTGGAGAAAAGAGAAAAAATATACGACCTCAACAGAGATCACTCCTAAAGTCTTAGGAAGGTCAGTAGAGCTGTGAATTTGGTCTGACACAACACAACTAATAGTACACCCAAAATTCGGGGCACACTAAACCTTGAGTTTGCTAGTCTCTGTGTTATATAAAAGTAGCATGCATCGAAGAAGAAAACTCCACGTGTGGAGTAAAACGCTAAACAGCATTTACAGCCACAATAAATGCAATACTTATAGAATTGAGAAGTACATCTAATGTGGAGGTTTAAAGAATTTGTTACCTTCGGATAATATGTGGTCCATAAAGTGTTCTGATTTGAATTACAGCAATGACTTGCAGACGGGTGGATCGTAAACTTGAGAAAATATCCATAGGTTTTAACTCAGAAATTGTTTTATCATTTGAGGATCGTAATCGAAGTGAATTATTACGCAAAATTTAGAATCATGTTCACACATTGGGATATCCATCTCTGATCCCAATAGTCATTATCACAACTAAGGGAGGGGCAGAACATTTCCTGCCAGATATCCTCATGTTCGAAAATGAGCGATACTTCACTGCGTCGAGACTATAGTGTGAATTAAAAAACTTACCAACTTTAATAAAAATATTTCTTGACCGCAATTGTATCAAATAATAAGATCTTTATTGGACAAAAAGAGAAAACTTCGTCGTGACGTTTAAATTAATCGAAAAAAAAAATTTCCCTGCGTTATTTAAAAAAAGCCTCAGAGTTTAAAACACCTGTCAATTTCGCCGAAAAACAAGGGGAAAGTTACAGAGATTAGAAAGCGTATTTGGGCCGAAAAGTCCGATTTCGTTCACAATCAGTGCGTCTCTTTGAAATCTTGAGCTTTATGATGCGAGGGATGTTATTTAAAAAAGTATTATAGACGAATAATCGATGCGAAGTTACATGTTACTGCTCGGTTAAACTAGGTTAGAAACATTTTCCTGAGTGACATATCTAATTGCGATTAGCGACTTAGTGTCACATTAAATGATTGGAAAATCGATACAGAAAATGCTTCAAGTAGGTCAATTGTTTACCAGCGCACATAGCTCCAAAGCAAACTACTTTGGGGTTCGTTTCCTGGACCGGGTGAAGCATATGTGCGGAATTAAATTTAAACAAGACTACAGCAAAATACAGCAGAATTCGATGCATGAACATATCATTGTTGATTTCGAAAGGTTTGTTTTCACCACCGACGTATGAAGCCTATGAGTTTTTAAGTATATAAAAATTATATTTGTTCGTTCGTTGTTTCTTAACGAGGTATATTTGACTTTTTATTGCTTATAAATTGAAAAACATCAGTTTGTTTCGATCCCAAGATAGCGGGAATAGCCTTATTATGACATCCCAAAGAAACTTTGAAAAGTTTCGTTTTCTTACATCTTACACTAGCGTAAGTATTTATCGGTATTTAGAGACGTTTTTGAAATCATCAACAGTCTCAGCAGTACTCAGAGGCCTCGTTACGAATATTTTGATGATATTTGGTTCATGCACCTTTGTTATAGCGTTTCCCAAACTTTTTCATGCTACCACCCCTTTGGTTTCATGCCAACTTCATCCATGAATATTATTATCCCCAACGCCAAATCCGGAGAATATTAAGAAGGGCGAAAAAACAAATTATTTAACATTATATTACTGCTGTACCTATATCATCCAGTAAAATTTAATCGAGAAAGAAAGATTATAAGAAATATAAATAAGATTACGAGATATTTTCTTTTTCATCGACTGCCTCTCATCGATTACACCAGCGCACTTAGGGGGTGGCAATGCCCACTCTTGTAGCCGGATGTTCTTCCTGCCATCAATCTGGGTCGGAAAATATGGTACCCTGCTGGGATCGAATACAGGATTCCATCAAAGTCACAATGCCCTGATGGATAATCGCACTAATTTGCTACGTAAATTTGTATCAGTAGAAAGAAATCTTGTTTAACGAGCCTACAAGAATGCTTTTCAACAAAAAAATTACCTAGGCTGATTTTCTCCCCACGTAATAACCAGAACTTGGTATTTCATGAAATGTCTCGTTTAAATTTAGTCAAATTGGCGAGATTCGCAATAAAAGCAATGATAACCACAAGGCATGTCGCTATCTTTCACTCTTTTTCCAACCTTGGGCTAAAGCGCGCGCTTTCTCGAGCAAAATTAAATTCAATTTTATCGCAAGTATAAGTAATTGCACTTTCAAATGAAAAAGATTTCTTCACTATGCAAGTTCTCCTCAAATAAGTAATTCTCAACATCTGTTAAAAGTAGGTACATTGCCTGGTAACGCCAGAATTTAACAAAGACTAATAAGTTAACGATTTAAAATAACGAATTCATGTAATGATGTACTTCAATATCAACTCGGCATCACTGCCGCTTTACCGGCACTTTACTGGCACTTAAAAAAATGTATTTCATAAAATAAAACACGAATTCTCCTTGAAAAGTCAACCTGTACTAAAGATCCGCGAAAGTTGAACAGTTCTCAGAAAGCGTAGTTGCGTAATGGATAGAAAGCTGTCCATTTAAGAGATACTTCCAAATAACGATTCAGGCTGTAAAAAGCAAGGCATGTGACTAAAACTTAAAAGAAATAAAATAAGAGAGCACTACAAATTCACTTTTGACGACAACAAAATTTCGTGAAAAGTTTTTAATGGAATGACATTAACGACATTCATAACGAACTGCACTTTTTCCTAATGACTTATCAAAATATCTCCTTTAGTTAGTGAGGAATTCCAACGGATGCGATTGAATTGCAGCCGTTCCAAATATCGTGAAATTAGGACTAATGAGAAAGGTACTATTGTTCACGAAAATTACAAAATATATTGAATACATTTTCAAGAAGGATATTTTTACGACAACATTAAACCTTAAAATACAATTGAAAACTGTGCAATGGAGGTGTAAAAGTCAAGGGATAGTATTGAATCGCTTATTTGTAAATGATATGCATGAGGTATTATTTTTAAAAGGCATTAAGATAAAAAAGGTGGTTCTAAAAAACATTCCGCGGTACAGCATATTTAATGAAAATAAAATCGCAAGGCGTCTTTTAATTACGATCAACTGTGTAATGTAAACATAACCAAATTCTATTTTTGTTTTTTTTTAGCATTTGATTTCACCAGGAAAAGGTTGAGTGTATCCAATAGACAAGGCCACCTTTAATATAGCACTTGAGACATGTTTCATATTTTTAAAAATCATGAAAACTACATGAAAATTATAAAAAATATCAGGGCAATACCGTATAGAGTTGCTCTGAAAATTTCCAACAGACTAATTCTCTATGGCAGCTTGTTTTAAGCGTATAATCATCATCGATTATAAAAAAGTACTTCAGAAAATCAGTCTTATTTAATATTCGAAATTGCAAGGCTACATTTATTTTAAAAATAAGTAAACATCGTTATTTCATGACATTGTATTGATATCAGAAAGTAATTGACGAGTAAAAGGGTCCCGTAAAATGTTGTTTTTTAATCTCTCCCTTTCACTAACTAAATTATTGACTTCTGTGAATTTAAACGCTCCTATTGATTGACAGGAAATACAATCATGAGTATATCATAAGATAGAAGGCACGTTCCTTCTTACTGAAACGCGGATTTCGCAGGAATTCATCACCTTAGGATATTTAAATAAGCAATTTTTTTCTACCGCGAAAATAAAAATAACACACAAAAAGTTATATAATATGAATATTTCTCTCATGAGAAAAAATACAGCCGCTGGAACACCGGTACTTCAACTACACAAAAATATATTCAGTGATGCAATTTGCAGATATGACTTTTTTGTGATAGTACAATAACCGATGGGAAGACAATAATTATAGAGAGAAAGTGAACCACGCAGAAATCAAAATATAAATTATGGATACGATGATAATAGTAGCCAGGGACGGATCCAGGGGGGTGGTCCTGGGGGTCCGGACCCCCCCCAAAATATCACTTGTGCCTATTTTTCGAAAATGAAACTCAAATAACGCAAATAAACACACAATTTAATAAGCAATCACTAGTGAAAATATTCGAATTTGTCTAACACAATTCTAACGTCACGTTTTGTGAAAGCCGAAATGTCTTTTATTTTGAAATTTTTTGATCGGACCCCCCCCAAAATTTTTTTCTAGATCCGTTCCTGATAGTAGCCAACGCAGAAAAATGCAATACTAAAATGATAATAGGATATCACATCAAAACAGAGCCTTTAATTAATTTCATGAAAAAATAATTGGATCCAGCTCAAAAGATAAAAAAACACGGGTAGATTCTAAAGTAAGATGTTAATAGGGTTAGCGGGCATCACTCTGAGTTCAGGCAACAACAATTTCCCTCAATCCCCTCAATTTTGCACGAATTGAACCTTTATTTCATTAACCAGAAGAAATATTAATTGCAATACATCCTTGGCATTGAGACCGAGTTTCATTCAGCCTCCTACATTTTTTTAGGACCAGGAAATACTATTTTTGCATACAAAGGTATAAAAAAAGCACGCTCATTCTTTGATCACTCTATAATAACCTCTCATTTAAACTAAACAAGGATATATTTTTTCGGAATCCTTTGCCTATTACATTCAAATGATCAAGTCCTAAAAATTCAACATTATCACTACCATAATCATTCACAAATAAAAATAAATCAGTTGCACGGAGGAGAATAAAAGGAGAACAATGATAGAATAAACGCTTCAAAATCTACGGAAACGTTTTCAATTGAATTGAAGAAAATGAGAGAATAACAAAGCATACTTACAGGAATAAGAGTCGTCTGCAACAGTGAAGCAATCAAAGCTGTGGGAAAGTGATTCCGCTCCGTAACAGCAATTGCACCTTCTTTGCTAATAATCCTTAACCCAATAAAAGGACCTGCTGCTAGATGTACCACCTCTCGCCCAAGTGCTACCTCAAGTAATGCCCTCTTCTCCCTCGTTCATTAACGTCGATGTGGACTGAGACGATAGATTGAATCGTTCGACTGTGGAGGAAACCGAACAGTCCGAAGAGTCGATTAACATCGATAGATATCGCGTGAAGGAAAAATGGGCGTAAATGGTGTACATCTGTGTCGGTGCTGGTTAACTTCCCTAAATTGAAGGCGTGGCGTATGCTGACAGATTATTAAAATGTTTCCATTATCTGGAGGGGGAGAGGAAGACGACGACATGGACTTCATGCCATCCACTAGGTACATTTTAGTTATCAATTAACAATAAATTAATGCTCATTCCAGTTCACCAGGGTCATTGCGATTGTTTCTAATTTCTGCCGGCCGAGAGGTGTTACTACTTCAAATTTTTAAATGAAAATGAGGATTGCAAATCAGCAAAAATGATTGAAATGATTCAATCATCTAAGATACGTAAAATTTAGCGTATAAAACGTATCCATTAATTTTTTTTACCTGAAACATGTCAGGTTGTTTTTCTTAAAGCTACTTTCTTTTTTATATTAAATTGAATTTAATATTTTATTTATTGCAAAAATTATTAATTTACTACCAACCAATACTGTTTATCGCACGCACGAGGTAGTCGTGAAATAATTGGTTGTTTGCTTGTAGCTCGAAATTGGCTTCCCTCTTTGGTTTGGAGCGACGCACTGAGGCTGCAGATAATGCATCATTATTATACACTGCCCCTAAGCAACCAGGTACTATGCGGAGGAAAAAAGGGACTGATTCCAGTGATGATACCACTGGCAAAAGTGGTGCTGGAAGTAGCGAAAAGAAAGGAATGACCCACATAAATGCACCTAAACTTGACTTAATATCTGCTAAACCAGTTACAACATATAAATTGTGAGTAAAATTTCTCTACATTCACCTTCATTTTATAAATAGAAGTCATTCACGTAATATGTGGTAGGACCTAAATAAATTTCCTCAGTTGATCTTAATACCTGTATTATTTTTAAAAAATATTATGCTTTTGGCGATTGCTGATTAAAATATTAATTTATATGAATATCTTGAGATTAATAGTAATTAATATTGTTATTTCTCTTGCCATGCTGTGCATGTTTCATTGTAATAATGGTTTCTATATTCAAACGCGTTAATTTTTATTGATTCCTTTAATATTTGTGGAATTTTATTTCTTTAAATGTACTAATTGATGTGGATATTTATTGGTCATCTGCAATATTTTCTTTACCTGGCAAAATTAACCACAAATGATTACTTCTAATATTTTTTATTTATTTGTCTTTTTAATTCTTCATAGCAAAGGATTCCTTGAAATCGAAAGATGAATAAAAACATGTAAACATTTTTCCCTAAGGCCTTGAGCAATTCCTAGTTAGGATTTTCTCCATTTTGAAGTAAAATTTCTATTTCTCTTGTATTAATAAGGATGTTTACTATTTTTTGAAGTAATTTGAGTGAGCCCTAATGTTTACTGATTTATTTGTATAGAGAAAAAGAAGGTTACACATCCAAAGGCATGCTAGGAGTGGCAATACAAGGCAGCCATCACCTTGGAATATATCATTTAATACTTTATGATCGAGAAAAATTACGAGTGACAGATGTAAAAATTGTGCCCTCATTCCAGTTTACGGTAAGTTATGTTTATTTCCTTGAAATATTTATGCGGGTGTATTTTGAAAACCAAATGTGTTCTTGCGATCTTTAGAATGTCTTGTCACCAAGTGAGCCTTATATATTAATAAAAAATTATGATGTCCTCTTCCACTTATCCTGACTTTTTGTTACTAATATTGGCTATCAGTACCTCTTATGTGTAAGGCAAAGAAGAAATTGTGAAAATGAAATTACTTCAATTTTTCCATTTTAGTTCTAACACCTTAAAGTTTCAGTAATTCATGCAGTTTGGTATATCTTAGTGTTATATTTTTACTTTGCTTATGTCTGCATTTTCATAAATGATATAAATGTTCTTTTAACAATTTCCTGAATTCCATGTACAATATCTATCTTTCATATTTTATATCCAGAATATTTATGCTTTAAAAACTATTCTTAAGTCCTTATTTGAGAAGGTTTTAGAATAGGTTACTGGCTGTCCTAATGCAATTCAATAATAAGTTGTTGACTATAATTTGGTTTTATTTATTAGATGTCTGATTATGGAGATTTCCATTCATATCTTATCCCTAATATATTGGAACAAAAGTTTTTTTTGTATTTATTTGGGAAATTTTACTGCAAACTACTTGCAAATAATTCTTGATTGCATTTTCTTGATTTTCACTTGGGCATTTCTCTCTTTCAATTATCCATTAGCACATTTAAAAGGTAACACATCCTGAGTAATTTTATATTTATGAACTGATTGCTATAAATTTCCAAAATCTTAACGGTGTCGATACTTGAGAGATATTGAAAACTGCTGTGATCGCAAGATGCAATTCTGCATTCAAACTAACTTAATTATGCTTCCTACATTCAGGTCCAAGCAAATAATTATGCCACCTTTTATGACGAGGATTTACAAAATTGGTCATTGATGTTCTTTTCTTCTGAAGCAGCTGTTGATTTTGCTCGAGAGGTAAAGTAACGTATTTCATTATTTATTAAACAGATATAGATTAGAATCTTTTTATGTCCAAAGTTAATAACTTTAAATAGTTGCGAATTGTGGTGGAAATGTTTGGTTGAATAACTGTTGGAATGAGCTGTAACACGAAGAAAATGTCCTAATGCATTCCTAATTCTTTTCATCGGGAAGCAAATCATTGGTTTCTACTTTTTTAAAACCTATGATGATTGGATTTTTATGTTAGTGACATCTTTGCTATTAATGTGATAGCTCTATGTTGATTCTAAACACCTCTGAATTCATGTTAATGATTAGATATGGCCATTACTTTTATGATTTAACCTTAATACCTGGCTTGCGATTTTGTCTGAAAAAGACTTTGAGTTAAAAAATCACCTACTGGTGGATGATTATGCTGAACTCTTCTCAAGGAATAAACATTAAGGATGATTGACTTTTCAGCATAACAAGAAAGAATTGGCATTTATTTTATTGGAGTGTACTCAAGTGTCATATTTTTGGATGGTTATTTGTATATTTACCAATAGTATAATAAGAAATGGTTTTTGTGTCTGCAGTACATATTTCTATTGTGCTTTGATAAGTCTTATTCTTTAAGTTTTACAACTTTTTAAACCATCTTCATATTTTAAAACTTAAACTCTATATTAAGTCTTACTTAAGAAATGACCTTCATTCAGTGATTTGTAAAAAAAATCTGGTGAAATTATATGATGATATCTTGAAGTAAATCAAATTTTGAAAACAGTTTTAATACAATAATTTTTACTTTCTGATTTATGAAAGTCAATTTAACTGCAGCATCTCACATCTCACATGTAAAGTAAAATCTCCTTAGCTAGGTTTTCGGTGAGTCTGACGTATTTCAGAGAATTGGATAAGTCTGGAAAGTAAAAACAAGCTAGGAGGAATGTGTAGGAGGCTCCTTATAGAGGAAATGGTCTCCCTTTTGATCAGCAAAAAACGAATTTTCATCCTCTTTAGTATATTTTTCTTCTCTAATATTTTCTTCTAAATTTCACAGTATTGGAAGAATGGAGTTACAATATAGTTTTGTCTCTATAGCCACAGGACCAGCTTGCGGGTAAACTTAATTGATCCTTTTATGAAACCTTCTTAACAACAATTATAATTCGATGACTCTCCTTTAGGTAGAATTTCTTGTTATAAATTGCACAATAATTTTATTACTTCCTGAAACTGTTAAAAGTTTTCAGGGTCAGGGATAATAGCCCTACTTTTGGCTGTTGTTAACCCTTTTACAAAGTATATATTTTTAATTGATATATTACTGATTTAATGTCTTAAGAAGGGAAAGATAAAAATTTGGCTTTGGTAACAGGGCATTAAATCACAGAGGAGGCAAGGCTGTAAATAAATTTGTGCAAGAAAGCAAGGTAGGTTCAATAGTCATTCAATGCATCAAATCTCTGAAATTGTTGAAGTAATAGAAAAATATTACTTCAGTGCTGTTTGTTTGCATACTGGCTTGCATTCAACTCTTAGCAATTTATACACAAAATGAGCGGCAATTTCCTTTTTACTAGGATTTAAGAGGTAAGACAGTCCCCACTCAAGCCAATGGTGAAGCGGGGCATTTTCCTAAATTCTTTCTTTTTAGACGTTCCTTTTTTAATAATATAAGTTCAAAATTGTTTTCACTTTCAGATTGATCTTTGACTTTGCTTGATGCTGTATGTCTTTTTTCATTTAAGTTATCTGTGTACCCAGAATGAGTAAGGAAATAAGTGAGACTACAAATAAAAAAGAATAGTGAACAGTACCCAGGAGCAAAGGACTTGAAATAATTGCTTGAGAAAAAATAGATTTAGTTACAGATTTAAGTGTAGAAATTTCTAGCTGAGCTTATACAATTTCACAATTAGCACAAGTTCCTGGATGTTATTGCAAATTTTGTTAAAATAAATTGTTTTGCCTTAAGTTCTTTGAGCTAATGAATATTTATTTCAAGGTTGTACAAGAAATGGAAAAACTTTGACCTTGGGTCAAGTTGCTAGCTTTCCTTTGCTAAGTTAATCTTCGATTCCATCATTTATAGAATATTTGTTTGCTAATAAAAGACCTACCCTATTTTTTTTACTTTCCATAAAAAAAAAACTTGCTGCAAAGCAAATAATAGGGTTTATAGTGAAAGAAGGAAATCCGATTTGTGTGTTTCTGCTGTTAAGATGAAAGTTGGATAGTAAAAAAGGCCCCCTAAATTCAGGATCAAGCCATCTTATAGGATAGATACAAAAAATAGACTGAAATTTATACAAACTGAGACCATTGAAAATAAAAAAGTATTATTTGGTTATGTTTATTGGTATACTGATAGTGAAGGCCATTACCTGAATATCCAGATGATGATTGCTGTTCTGAACTAAATTCATACGCCATTAATAGTTCAGGAGTTGTCTCATAGGACAGATAGATGCTAAAACTAAAAAATGTTGACAAAAATGAACTTGTCTTATCTTCAGAAATATACACAGTTCTCTTATTCAAGATTACTTTCTCACTTTTTCAAAGTTCAAGCAAATAAATTAACCTAAAATATTGTGGAGTATATACGAACTAGTTATTCTTTTTCTGCCAACATGAAGTGAATTTTGATAGAAGCAGATAATTGCATTCCAATTCACATTTACTTCACCAACTTCACTGCTTTCAGATTTTGATTCTGTGACCTTAAAATGATTTATGAAAATCTCTTTTTTTGCAAGTTGTTGTCACAGAATTGCAGTTTTTAGATATCCATCTGCATATTTCCTCATAAGATTGTTGTTTTTTTTTAATTATGAAAATAAATTTATGAAATGCATCTTATGTAGTAGGTGCATGTTATTTACCACAAAATGTGGTGATTTTTTTGGGAGTAAATGACATTGGAATATATATATATATTTCTGAAAAGTTGTGAAGTTAAACAGATATAGAAAAGGATAAAAATAGGAAAGCTTTAAGATCAATAAACATGAAATGGTAAAATTACCAATTGTGTATGCTTGTGTTGGCTTCATTCTTGGTATATCAATTTTCAGAGAATTTTCTGGTTCCCCACACAGGATGCAAGCTCATCATCCTAGTAAAATGGTTGTCTAGATTTGATCATGAATAAATAAGTTCTATAAATTTAGAAGTATTAGCTTAGAAATACCATAAAATATTCCCTTTAGTAATATTGGATAGAGGTACAATAATGTATTTTCATGGAAACTATTTTTTTAATAACATGAGGTAGCATGGTAACATCATTGTATATTCCAAGAAGCACCTTTATTAGTTTTATTGAATTATAATTGTTTTGTTCTTTAACCTTTCCTGTCCCTTAAAAATGAAATCAATAATTTTGAGAAGTTCCTTAAATTTGATTCTATCAGTTTTAATTGATTTATTTAACAGTTTCGGGTTGATTTGATTGATTTGTTTAACGATTTTTTGCACTTCGAAGCAATCCACCTATGTTTCAGAGGGTTGTCCTCTAGATCAAATGTTTGAATTTCCCTCTCTTTTTTGCATTATGGATGTAGCTGACAGCCATGTTGGTTTAACTTCAGACCGAATGTACCGTTAATTCGGTATCATTCCGTTTCGAACTCTTGTGTTTACGATTCCAGATACGTTCAGTAATAGATCATACTTAAGAAATTATGTAGTTCAGTGGGATTTATAGCCGATTAATTTATACTTTGTTTTTCGCTGGACTTCGAACAATCCATGCTACATCGTTACTACGAAGCAGGCTATTAAGAAGCTGGATAGAGAAATATCGTTTATCTTCCGTGTTTTAACATTTTATATCCGTATTGTTAGTGTTAAAACTCTCCGTGTTTGCTTAAATCGATCTTTCTTAAAGCCATTTCAGATGACAGCTCTAATTTATGGGCTGGTTAAGCATGACATGTTGTATGAATAATCAATATTTGGAAGAAATCATTATAGCAAAGTGTGTGCGTAACAGTATCCCTTCTTAGCCTCAGTTTAAATTAATGCTTCTCAAACGGCAACGCTTCTTTGTCAGTGAAAGTACATTACCGAACTGAAAGTGTTATCGTAAATATTCATGTTTTCATTATCGTTTTTTCCTTCAAATGCAATTATTACCGATTATCGACGGTATATCGCAGTAATGACGTATTCCGGTGGGGTCATGCTCGCTTGAAACTTCGTATTCGGACGTTGACAGTGTAGAAATGTTTCTTCATTATTGTAACCTGGAATATCGTCGCAGTATTTTTTTTGCTGAAATATTCCCCGCAAGCGTATATTTAAAGACAATTAACCTTAGTGGGAAATGGAAAATAAATTTTCTTCTCCATTGATTATCAGCAGTGAAGGTACTATTGTAATCAAAGCGGAGGATTGTGTAGAAGTTGCAAAATTAAAAAGGAAAATATCCGGTAGAAATTATTTGAGTGATAAAAAATTTGGAAGAAAGTCATTCGAGCCTGGTCAAGCATTTGACCGAAATGAAATAGAAGTGAGATTGCCCTTTGAAACCAATCTTGAAAGTGCTCATTTCAAAGACATAGACTCAGATATAATAAGTGAGGAAAATGCAGCAAATACGGAGGACCTCTCTCTGAAGAAGCTTCTTTCAGATGTTATAGAATTTGAAGAAGCCCCCAAGAGTTTGGATGCACTAAAGAGCAAGCCCCATATAAGTATTAAAGATTATATTGGAAATAAATCTGACACCATGTCTTTTAAAGAACTACTCTCCGATGTGATGCAGTTGGAACAAACTCCTTATGGAGGAGTAATTCCACAAAGAAAATACAAATCAGAATCATTTAAGTCTCTTCAAACTCCTTCAAAGAAGCGAAACACTTTTACTTTACAAATGAAAATAAATTTGTTGAATGAGTTGGATAGTGGTGTCAAGTTAACAAAAGTGGCTAAGAAATATGATGTACCTATATCTACTTTGTCAACCATTTATAGAGATAGGCACAAAGTGAGATCTGCAGAATCAATGATTGGAGGTGGGCGGAAGAGGATCCGAATGGGTGCATACCAAAATGTTGATGAAGAGGTGCTACAATGGTACTGGAATGAAAATAGGCAAGGAAGAAAGCCCAATGGCCCACAGATTCAAGAGAAAGCCAGAGAAATTGCTCACTTATTTGGAGAGAAAAATTTTGAAGGGAGCGCTGGGTGGCTTAAATGTTTTAAGGATAGGTATGGTATTTCAAAATGCAGAAATTCTTCTGGCAATGAGTCAGGACATGAGGCTCCAGAAAATCTTAACTCAGAGGTTAGCATTCTCTGTATCTCATCGATTTTTGTGGCTCATTCAAGTAAACAAAATTAGTCATCAAGCTTAATGAGCAAACGAGGATATATTTCAATTAATTTTGTAAAGAAGTACAAGTAAAATATTTCTCTGATTATTTTATTTTGCTTAAGAAGATAAAAATAAAGAGGATTAAATCCTCCAATTGTTTCCAGAATTTCCCTTTCAGGCTAATGATTATTTAAAAGAAGCAAGATATATTAACTTATACTTGATAACTTAATTTAACTTTTATGGTATAATCTATTAATTTATTTTTAATCAAGTTTATATTTTACCATTATTGTTATTTATATTATGTATCAGCTATGAATGACTTCCAGCAATATAAGATATACTCTTCTAAATATTAATATGACAGCAATTAAAGTACTTTGAAAAATAATCTGCTTTTTCCATCATGAAATGCATGTTATTCATTCCCTAACATGTTTTCCCTTCCACTGCTATTGTCTTATTTAAACAAATTGGCAGATATTATCCTCAAGTTATTCGTAGCATTAATGTATAATATTCAGGAGAGTCTTGCATGCTTATTATGACCTTTATATTTTGTGGTTAATTCATTTTTCACTGCATTTAATAGGTGGGACTTGCACGAGCAAATGTGTGCATTCGCTCCCAATCAGTCAAGAGGACCGCAAAAGATAGAGATGGTGAAGGTTTTGACATTCCAAACAGATCAGCTTTAACTCAAGATTTAAAAAGTAAAGGAGGTGGACTACGGAGGGTGGATACTGTTGGTGACTTAGTAGAAGTGCGGTACATAGCAAGGGTTTTGGATGATGCTGTCCTGCATGGAGAGGTTTGTACATGCAATGAATTTTATGATTTAGTAATCATTGCTCAATGGAATTTATTCTGCTTATAACTGATCACATTGAAATAATTTAAACAAAAATTTGTTTTCAAAAGTTAAACATTTGCAGTCTCATTGTTGAATTTTCACTAATCCGAAGATATTTTCACCTTCGAATGTAATTCTTCTGTCTTTGATATCCTTTTGCATTGTGGATTTTGGGTTTTTATATGTGTGGTCTTGACTCTCGTGACAACATGAAGAGGTCTGCTTTAGGGAATCAATTTTTAACTCCCTAGATGTGGATTTGCACAGTTGTACAATATACTAATTAAACTTTAATTGCATCACATTAATGTATTCATTGCTGACGTTTCATTGCTGACATTTCATTGCAAAAACCAATGAACCAAAAAGGTCTCTCTTACTATAAATCTATCACACATTTTTTACAGTCAGATGCAGTTTTAACGCTAAATCTACTAGCTTGTACTGTTACATTTTTTTCTTTACTTTCCTCCTCTCTTAACTGACAATCATTTTTATTGTAATTGCTTTATTATTTTTCTTTCTTTTATGCTTTCTTTTATGTACACAACTTTGTAAAGAGGCTTTTTCATACCAAACCTGCTTATTTTCTTTGATGATGAAGTGCTACATGGACTTAGGCATAATTTTCTATCTTGCCTATTGTAGCTGAGTACATATATTTTTCTCTACTTAAGATAGTTGTTAAAGGCACTCAGGATTGGTTGTTCTATGTATAAGTATTGACTTTTGACCATTGATAAGAATTAAGCAGAAGAGATTGATATCTTGCAAAAACCAAAATTTCAGTTCTGATATGAAGAGATTTCCCATTGCAGGAGGTGGGATGGGAAGTCCTATTGGAGAGGGTTGGTAAAAAGTGGAGTTAGGGTAGTCAACCAAGCAGCTTTACTGACTTCACTGACCCTAGCACAGGGTTAGGGGTCTCTAATACATCGTAAAAAAGGAAATCACCCAGCTGTTTTAGTTTCTGAACTGACTTTGTCTTGAAGTATGATGTGGCCAAAATTAGTGGGAAAGGATACAAATAGGAGATTTTATGTGATTGCTTCAGAAGGAAAGTAATTATGAATAAAACAGAAATGATTGAAGCAAAATGTGGAACATATTTAAGCCCTTGTATATGAACCCAATTTCACCCATGTACTCGCATACCATTTTTTCCATATTTTGAAATGTCATAAACTTCTTATCTATAAAAAATTATTTCAATAAATGGACAAAATGTGAGTGCTAGATGAGCCTGAATCATGTTTTTGTTGTTGGTTGTACAAAATAAAGCTAAAGCAGGTTTATTTGTGGGGTTTTGACTGGTAAAGAGGTGTTAATTTTATATTGAAAGGACAGTTGTTGGTGAGCACTTTTTTAACAAGGGATGGATGATTCTTTCTACTATCATAGGAGACTAGCTTTGCTTCAGTGAAAGTTGTGTTGTTTGCTTGCATAGATAGACATTTTCCGACTGAAAAATTCAGATGCCTGATCATCCAGAATCCCAATGCCATAGTATTGCTTCTGTTTTTACAATGAGTTTATGTATCTAATGTATTATTTTAGTTTTTTCGTAATATTTAATTTGTGGGGATAATTTAGTGGCATTAGCATTGATGATGATAATCTGAAAACAGACTGTTTGTCTGGCCCAGCTTTCTTACTATCTATTTGGAAAATTGCAGGTGTGGTTGGATTTGTGCATATATCATATGGTTTGTCTAATATGTGAGAATTATTTGTTAGATATAAACCCAGGTTGAATCACAACTCCTGTGGAGAATATTTTTGGACATTCACAATATTGTGCTAGTTTGAGTGATTGATAGTTGCCTTTCGTTGCCTCATGCAGATCTAAGATGAACTAAGTTAACTTGTTATCTCTCACAACAGAAATTTCCTCTTTCAAACTTCATTATTAGGGGTTACCTTAGATCACTCTTACGGGAATCTGGGAAAATGTGACACTTCATCACACAGAGAATGATGATCCACTGATGCATATTCTTCCCAACTTTCTTCAAATATCATCGTCTTTAATTTTTTTCAATGTGTGATTTCTATGTGGAAAATTCGGGTGTTGGAAAAAATTTAACCTTAGAAGAAACCTTATTTTTGGTTCAGGCATTTTTAAGTGTTTTAACTAATAATGATGTACAAATTCATTAATAAATGACTTGTATAAAAATCTTTTCTGAAGAGTATTGCTTATTTTATTCATGTCTCAACAAAATTTAAATTGTTTACAATTTAAACACATGAATCTGAGTTCATAAGAATTTCCTGTGATATAGAATTATTTCTGTTAATGAGGTATGCCATATTCTGCTTTGATTGGGTTGATCATTTCTTTTATTTATGTTACAGGTGATTGATAGCAACGAGAAAGATGATCATCCACTCTGTTTGAAAGTTAAGGAATGGTGGAAGACATGGAAAGAAGAGGAGTCAAACTTGGATATCTCTGATGGAGAGGATAGGAGGTGGTGGGAAGGTGCATTGTGGGGGGCTACCGTAGGCACTCGAAGGATGATAGTTGTACCACCAGAGATAGTTTCAAAGATGAAGGCATGTTGAATAATTTTCATTTATCTAAGAATTTTCCTATATGGATTTTTTTATAATGGACTTTTCTGGAGATGAAATTTTTGTAAAAATTCAAATATCAGAAAGATAGATTATAGTAAAAGAAGTAGTCATTCGTAGATTTTTTCTCTCAATTGTTTTCCCCTATCTAAGTGCTGAATTGCATGACATGAGCCTATTCATGGACTCCTCAGTGTAATCGCTGAAATTAGTTTACATTATTTAGTATTATTTCAATCAATTTTATTAGTTGAAATACCTTAAGATTAATATTTTGTTTTTGTGTAGGGTTTGAAAGTAAAACTCTCTCCTGATGCTTGCCTTGTTTATGAAGTGGAAGTGCTACAAATTCGAAGAGGAGTTGGAGTAGAAGAAACAAAACATGCTCAAACAGTTGGTGATACTGCAAAAATTGGAAAAAGCATTTTGTCAAATGTTAGAGGTAAAACACATGAAATGTTGTTTTGATGAGGTTGATGTAACTGCTGTAAAATATCATCACTCATTTATACAAGAAAATCTTTTGAATTACTTTTTTTATGTTTAGATGAATGATGAAGAAGATGACCATGTTATTTTTTGACATCATAAATAACCATCTATATTGTTGTCGTAATTGCTTTATCAGTTTTACACTTGAAGTGCAGCTGACAAAATTTTAATTTTAATAATTCTCATATGTATAATCATATAATATTATTATAATGAATTTTGTTTAATGGAAACATTTTTTAAAATCAGCATTTTACTTTGGTTAATATGGTTGCAGCCTTTGTTTTTAATAGAAACGTCTTTTTGTCTTGAAATGCATAGCATCCACATCCTCAGAACAGGAAGGTACTCCTCGTAAAATTCATATGCCTGGATGTTCCTTATCATCTGTTGTAACATCCACACCATCTGGTTCCCCTCCTGTAAGCTCTTGCCTTAAGGATACTCGAACTCCAGCAGACAAGGCAAGTATCCTTTCCCGTATGGCCCGGATGGGGCAACCCACTCTCATGCTACCCGATCTTCAAGCAAGGCGAAGAGCTGCTAGTGAAGGTGATGATGGGACGGGGAAAGTTTCTGCGAGGTCAGAAGAAAGGTCTAGTGCAAATGATGAAGATTCTGCTGATGTTGAGGTTGAATTGGAAGATGGAGGATACATTCTTCCAATGGAGGTAACTTTCCTTGTTTGTTTTAAATACTTTTTTTTGTTGTTTTAATACATTATTTTATTTTTATGATACTCGGTTCATGCTAGAATATTTGGAAGGTGTTTAAGAAAACATATGCCCTTTTGAGTGGTGGAAGAGAAGAAGAGGTTAGAACCAATGGAGATGTTGTGTTACTAGAAGCGATGAAAATAAAATGGATAGACTGGCTAATTAATAAAGAAGACCTCCAAAAAGCAAATGAAGAGAGAAGTCTATTGAAATCCTTCATACAAATTTGATGAAATTAAACAAAGCAATATGGCAAGATTATCTCCTGAAAAAGGTTCTGGAAGAAATTGTGTTAGGAAGGAATTATAGAGAAAAAACTAGATTGAATTATGGGAAACTTGGCCAGTCTTACAGTTATAAATTAATGATAGAATAAAGCTACTGGCAGAAAATAAGATGGCATGTAGAGCTGCAACTAACCAAATATTTTTATGTAAACCCTTGGCGATGGTGAATACTGTTGAAAAATAATTAAAAGCTGACTCAATCATAATTGATAGATGTTGAATTAATAGTTAAAAAATGTCTGTGATTGAACTGTAAAAGATTGTACTACATAAGTTTGGCTAGAAAGAAAGATTCAATTAAGTCCGTGATGAACAGAAGTACAGTAGAGGAATAAAGAAGCAAAAAAATCTAGGTAGCCCTTGTAAATGATGTTAACATGTCTCTTGGGTGATGAGAAGCAGTAATATAGGTGGGTCAAAAGGATAAATATTTGTGAAATGATAAGGTATTTTAGCTTAGCTTTTTATTATAATTGAAGAAATTGTTGACTGAAATAAGTTTTTGTTATATGAAACATGGTTTGCTTTATTTTGTTTCTTTCTTATCTTAAGCTATGGTTAAGTTAATTCATAATTAAAATACCCAATAATACTTTTAATGGTATACGCTTGATACTTTCGTAAGGTTATTATTCACAAATTTCTTCCAGAATCTATACTTCACCCTAGTTTTATAAGAATTTATTTTCTTATTTCAAATAACTTATGTTAGGTAGGGATATTTTTTTGCATTATTTGAAAACAATGCACCCTTTTTTATCTAAAATTTACATCCACATTATCTCAAGACAGTTTTTCTAGAAAGAGTGATAGTGGGGAATAAGTGCTTTAGTGATACTTGGGAAATAAGTTTTTTGTTTTGTCATCTGTCATTCTGGAAGTAAATCTATATTTATTATATTATTTAAAAAATTATTTATTCAACTACGGATATTGTGAAATGAATATGCAATATTTATTAAGGAAAGCCTTGTATGAAAATAGGTAGAAACCATGCCAATGAGTGCAGGAAATCGTCCTCCTCCACCCAGACTTCAGCCTCGTCCAATTGGTGTTCCTCAGGTACAGCCTCCGTACCAGTCATCTGTGTATTGGCACTCACCTCCTCAGTACTCTAATGTACCCGCAGGATCATCTTATACTCTTCCCTCAAGACCAGAATCCACCATACTTGGACATACACAACAGCATCAGGTTGGTTGTACAACTAATTAACCAAAATTATGGATTAAAACACCTGGGCATATTTGAATTTGAGTAATCATGATTCAGTGATAAGAGTGTGTAAGGTGATACAGTTCCATTAACTTGTTTTCAGACATTTTGGCTAATTCTTAACAGCAGTCTCATCTTTTTTTCAGCAGTATTCTTATCCCTCTCATTCTCTTGCTTTGACTGGACCCTCAGCCGTGCCAAATCAGCCTGCTTTCCAAGATCCTCATTTATCTGTATTCTTGTCTGAAACTAGGACACAGAACGCTGAACTCAGAATGGCCATGGGAAGATTGACTGATAAAGTGGATGCCATCATGGGAAAGGTTAGTTTATTAAATTATAAAAATGGCTTCTTTAGGTTTGTGAGTTTGACTCTGTCTGCTTGGCCTCATGCATGATCTTTCAGAAAAAGATGCTGCTCATTTGTTAACAGAATTGCTTACATGTTCCTACTTGCTGCTACTTATTTATCTTTGCCTTTAAAGATTATCTTTAATGCAGTTAGACATAGTTATGGATCACAAAAGAGCTTTATTATACATATTGGATGTTCTCAGTTCCAGCTTTGTCTCTTGTCATTCAATTCCACTCAATCCCTCAAACCTTCCTCCTCGATTTCACTCTCTCTGCTTACTCTGCAGTTATTTTTTCTAAATCTCTTATTGAAATTAAATTGAAAATACCAGTATTATGACATTTTTAGGTGTATTTCAGTCTCAAGAGACCATTCTTACCTATTTACTTATAAACACAAACAACCATGCACCAACCACTTAAATGTAACCAGCTCTAAAATATTCAATAAAATTACAAAACTTGGTTAGAATTTATTTAACAATCTGGATTGGTGCTGGAAGGAAAAAATTAGATTGAATTGTGAAACTTACAATTCCTTTGTCAAATATCTTAAGAAAATAGCTGTATCCTATCAGATTGGAAAATTGAAAATTACGAGCAGGGATTCTGTTTAGGAATAATTGTTGGTCTCTCAATACTGAATTTGGATTTTGAGAATGTTATTCCTGCAAATTTCCAGAGTAAAATAATAATAATATAGTGTTATTAGGAGTACTAATCAATCTCTGCAAAGCTTTTGATGTGGTTCCTCAACATCTATTAACTAAAAAAATTCAGACATTTGAAATGGATTAGAGAGTAGTTAGATGGATATTTGCCCTCTTAGAGGATAGAATGCTAATAGTTAAGATTGTCAATTCTTTATCAAATGAAAAAGAAGTCTCTTCAAGCTTTCCCCATGGTAGTTTCATAAGGTTCTTACTATGCTTAATACACATTAAGGACCTTCCAAACATAATAAAATCTCATGATAGACTCATTGGTTATGATTCTCTTGTTATAGAGTAATCTGCAATGAAGAAGATCAGTAGATACTTTAAGACAAGATGCACTTTTTCATGAACAAGATAAAATGTAGTTGAAGTAAAATCCTAGGAAAGTAAATTTATTCTCTTATCAAACAGAAGACTGACTCAACCAACTCACCGTATATTGCAGTAATAGGTCTTGTTAGACCCAATTAATCCACCTAATTAGCTTTGCGATTTAGATTATAACAACTTAGACTGAGGGTTGAAATCTGATAATCATTTGTGAAGGCTTCCAAAATTTTCAATTCAATTCAGAGAACTGAACAGTATGTGATATGCTGCAGAGTTTGGTATATGTCTCATGAGTCTTGAATTCACCTAATTCCAAGAAAATATTAAAATTAGAAAAAAATTCCAATGAGAGGTTGCATGGTTTATATTAAGGTGTTAAATATAAGATAGTGTCACTGAAATATTCAGTGATCCTGGTTAGAATTCATTAGAATAAAGGAGAAAAACAAAGAGACTGGTTGACTCAGGGGCTGTACTAGTAAATGAATTTGTAAAGAAATACAAGAAAAGTTATAAACTTGTAAATTTATTGGTAAAAAATTACAATAAATGTAAAATTGTTAATAAATTTCTCATAATGGACATTGGAAAGTACTGTACATCTCCCCACAAAAAAATTGAATGGCGTAGTCATAGCTGCATAAGATTGAGGGGCTTTGAAATGCGCTATAGTATGGCTCTTATTGCGAGGTCCAAGAGAATGCGATACCAGCGATTTCTTTTACTTTTTTGATATATATTAAGGTATTATATTTTTAGAAGGTCAGTGGCTGTAAGTTAGAAACAGTTATAAACCCTTTAAATCGTTACGAGTAGACCCAACATTTTCCAACTTCTTATAACTACCGGCTTATTTGAATATTGACGACTAAAACACATTTTTATAATAACATTTATTGTTAAATTGAAGTATTTATTATGTTAAATTAATCAGAGTTTAAAAAAGTTATAAAGGTGTAGGAAACCATTGTTTTTGAACCGTCGTTCGTAGCAGTTAAAAGACTACACCATATTTTAAAATGCATGAGGGTTGCAAATTTGTTCAAACAGTATTTCCATAAATAAACTAATGTAGTAAAATATTTACACTACGATTTAGAGAGCTAAGCTGTAGAGTATAAGCTGAGTTTTACAACACATAATTTATACTGAAAAAGATCCCCTCACCTTATACTCAAGTGAGTGTTTCACTTACCTGGCTCCTGTGGAAAAATCTGCCATAATCAGAAATTGGCTTATTAAATTAACTCAATTCACAATTCTTTGCTAATCTCATGCCGTCCATCGGGAATTAACGGATTGAAAAAAATCATGTTTGATTGTATGTCCTGATTGGGCAATGTTGGATGATTCCGGATATTCCACTCTATGGTTATACTCGAGACAATTAGTTTTCCCAGTTTTATTGGGATAAAATCAGGTGCCTTGGTTTATATTCGGCTTATACTCAAGTATAAACGGTACCCATGGGTACTAGAACTATAAAAAATAATAGAATGAATTACTTGAAATCATCAATACTAAAAAGTCATAGGCTGAGAAATTCTATGAAGTCAACTTTTTACTTCCTTTTTGTCAATGAAATTTTGATTTCCATTTGTTGTATAGCTTGATCGTAGTCCACAGCAGCAGCAACAACAGCCTCAACAGCAACAACAGCAAACAGATGAACTGAAGGCAGCATTTGAAAAAGAGAGAGCAGAATGGAAAGATAAGGAAGAGAGGCTTGAGAAGGAGTTGGCCGAAGCAAAATCTAAATTGGTTTCTAAAACGTCTGTTGAAGAAGAGAAATGTAAATCACTAGAAAAAGAGAACAATTCCCTAAAGAAGGAGGTAGAGGATGCTTTAACAAAATTAACTTCTGTACAGGTAAAATTGTTTTTTCTTTTCTCTCATTCTTGTTAATTCTTAAATCAGTTGCATTATTGCTGTAGTTGCATTATATTTAATGGTTCTCAAATTTTATGACGGATATAAATTTTTAAGTACTTTTAATCATGTGAATATATGTTATACTTTTCATTATTTAAATTGAATGAAATTGTTAAGTTTTATCTCCCTGTACATATGTTGGAGTCATTTTCATGATACTGCTTATGTTATATGTTTATATGTAGTGGCGATTAGCATTATTATTGTGCCTTTGCTTATCAATATATATTTGCATGTATGCATGTACAATTTTGCCATTCTTAATTTTAGAATAACCGGCCAAATGAAATTTCTGATGCTGTTAAAAGTGCAATGAATTCAGTATATAGTCATCTTCAGCCCAAATTTTCCAATGGTGTAGCATATGAAGGATTGGTTGTTAGAAAGACGCTTGCTGCCACAATAAGGGTAAGAAACTTTTAATGAATAAACATTTAAATTAGAAGGTTGCAGAGTAAGAATTCTTCTGAAGCTCTAACATCTTATACCTTTTTAGTATCAAAATATTTTACACAATTTATGTGAGTGGGATATTTAAGCAGTCTTTAATAAGACAATATGTAATGCACTGATTCGAGCTGTGACTCTCCCTTGTACATAATATCCATCCCAATTTATATGTTAACATTATTAAGTACATCTTATAAGTTGAAAACATTCAATCCAAACTCAATTAATCAAAGATTTTCTTCTGTTCACTTAATTTAATAACAACTGTTGTTGATCAAGTTAGCTAATTATTATTAATTAAATTACTAACTGTTATCATGTATACTTAAACAAAGAATGATTGAGTTGATCTTATAGTTGGAATTTTAGTGAACGGTATTCTGAATTTAATTACAATGTTGATATTGAACTAAATTTTATAGTCTAACTCAAATAGCTTTTCTCTTGATAAGACTAGAATACGTTTTTTATCTTTGTTTTATAGCTAAGTTTCCATGTTGAAAATTGAATGTATAAATTTTCAGGAGGTGACACTTCAGTTTCTTAGCTCTAATAATGAAGAAAAAGGAGAAGAATCAGAATTGCATAAAGGAACCTTGGTTAAAGAAGTGTCAACTATTCGAAGGAAAGGTAACAAACCTGAACTGAAAGCAAAACCAGATGGCCGAAAAATACTTCTGAGGAAAGGAAGCTCTCCCAGGATAGATGTTGAGGCCTCACCATCCTCCTCACATCATAGTGATGTGGAAAGAAATGTCGGAACTAGTGGTATGGGACATAGAGAAAGCTCAAAACATTCTGGTGAGGAGCTATCGCGCTCAGCAGATTCTATCCTAATTCATCGAGATGGTCATGAAATCAAAGCAAAGGAAGATGGCCGATCTAGAGTCTCATCTAGAGACGGCTCTTTAGAAAGGGTTAGTTTTCATTAACTGGATGATAAGTTTTCTGCTTTATTGCTCATTCTATGTTTCTAAGTTTTAATAAGTTTATTCTTAGTGTAGCTCAAGCGTTTATTATGATATTAAGAAGCACATGTTTGAGATTACAAAAGTTTCTTGACAAAACATTTGAGGTATTTTCAAATATAAAAAAATAATAATTTTCTTTATTGCATAATTCAGAAGTTATGAAAATTCAAAGTAGATGTGTAAAATTATTTCAGCTTAAAGCAATTGTATTACCTTAGTGATTCATAAACATTCATGCTATGGATTATTGGTACCTAACTCATTTGAAGGAAGGTCTGTATCAAGAGCCTCCATATCAGGACCATTGGGTCTCATCCTGATTGTGAAAGTTTATTGTACAGCCTGTGAATCAATAGATAGTTAAACTTGACAAGCTCAAGACAAGATATTTACTGTTCCTATTGATCTATGCCATTGCTAGTTTATTGTCCAATTTTATATATTATTGCTGCAAATATGCATGATTTAAATAGCAAAAAGTAAATGCCTAGATCTGGCCTTCCCAGCACTTTTCTAGCACTTATTTGGCCTACCTAGAAGAGTGTGGGGCTATTTCTGTAAATAATTGAGACAATTATTATATGAACTATTATTTGTGAGCTCCAGCTTTTGGCTCTGTCTTTGTAAATGATATATAAACTCTACCTAAGTATTCATGGTAATTTTGTTAATTTTTAGAATTTGAAAAATGAAACTGATTTGTTTCATTTTCTTAAATCTGAGTTTAATAATATTTCTAAAACTAGAAATTTGATCCCTGAGATTTGCATGCTGATGATCTCATCAAAGATGAAATAGCTGTTGATGCAACTTGATTGCTATTTTAATAGCTATAGTCCTTATTTGAAATTAAAATGCTCTTATCTTATGGAATTATGTTTTCTTGTATTTTTATGCCAATAAAAAGAAATCAGAAGTTGGAATAATGGAAATTTAAAATTTTGGAATATATTATGGACTAGTTTTTTAAAGAGTGAGATATTCTATTTATCACAATAGAGTAATATATCATTATCATTACTGTCAGTTGGATGATTTATAAAATCTTACTTGTTCTTAAAAAGGTTTAAATAAAAGTGCTTAGGTAAATATGGTTGGTACAGGTTCCAACACACTCAAGCATTTTCCTTGCACATCATTAATACGAGTATTTTATATAATTGCAGGTTGTCAATCCTGAGCCTCCGTCACCTCCAATTTTTGATGCGGGAGAATTGAGTGAATCTGGTGAAGAGTGGCTGCCATGAAAATAAGGGACTTCCATATTGCATTGAGCAGTGCATAAGAGTCATTGTTATGTGATTGGTCCTCCTGTGAACATGTAGAAGGTGTAGATGAGAAATGAGGCAATATTTTTGAGACTGTGGGAATATGTACTCATAATTTTTAAGTCCGTTCACTTTTGCATGGATTCCATTTCTGTATATACACAAATGTCTGTGATCATTACTGTGTGGGAATTTATGCAAATCTGTGGAAACGAAGTAATATGATAATTTTAATCTTTGCCTTGTAAATTGTTTTTGGGGTGATCTCTGTTCACTCGTAGCCCCATTTGAATATTTTATTTATTTATTGTTTTGTTACTTTCTTGTGCCTTTTTGAAAAGGTAATTATCATGTCTTATTTGTGCATATTATCTGATGAAGTCCACAATAGTTGTCGGTATTGACTTTCATAATCTGTGCTCGAATGCGTGAAAATTCTTCTTCAGCCATTGAATTCCTGTGATAAGCAACTTGTACCAAACTAGGCCTTGTTCCTTCATTGAGGTAGTAAATAAGTGTAGCTACAGCTATTTTTTGTTACTTTAGCCGGGTAAATATTCTAACGAACAAACGTTTATCAATCTGACTTTGTGCACTAGTTTTACACAGTTTTAAATCAGATAATTATCATGTATCATCATGCCAACATTTTGTGCCAGTGTGCACTTTGTATTGTACTTGATAAGTTCAGCTAAGTTGAATGAGATACAATCATGTAAACCTTGCTTTCTTTTTTGCTTATCAAGTAACATCATTATCATTTCCAATAATATTTTATGTCTGCAGTAATATTCCTAACGCTGTCTGAGGTGACATTTGCAAAATGCTGTTTTGTTCATTTTACTATTTAAGGCACTGTCAAGTATAGTATGAAACGGAAAAATCTGTCTTGAGCATATTAATTTGAGTGAGGTATTTTATATGGGTAGGAAGTTATCTGTAAGGCACTGAATGAAATTTTATTGATTTCTTCTGAAAATAATGATTCACCAAGAATGTGTAATAATGTCCATTCCAAAAGAAAATAGATATGATTTAAATGTAGTTTGAGTGAGAGATTTGAAATGCGAGTATTTCAACTACTTTACCTAATGAGGAAACATATATCTTTATGATCAATGTTATTCCCTCATTTGAAACTCTGTTCAGAGTGAACTGAAAGTATTTTGTTGATTCCATATATCATGTAATCAAAATTATCATTGTAATTCTCATTCCATGGTTAGGATTTTAGAAAGGACTCCTTGGACAATGGTAGTGGTCAATCTCATTCATAGCTTAAGTCTAAAGTATATATATATATATACATATATTTTGATTCTTAAGTAAATCATCACATATTGTAAAACTTGAAATATAAAAAACAAGTTTCAATAATGTGATGATAAGTTCAGAAAGGATTAGTTTAGACTTGGTAATAGATTTATTTGAATCAAAAGGAATATTGTTCCACTAGCACTTACTAGTATCTCTATGCATTAAAATTGGATCACATTAAGAATTTGGAGAAATATAAGTTCAAATTTGATAGGAATTGCACTTAGTAAATTTGAAACAAGACTCAAATAAAACCTCTTTTACAACTGTAATTTTTAGGCTATTTTGAATATAGTTTGCAGAACTAGTCATCAGAAAATAAGGAATCTTAGCCATAATTGGACTTGATCTACTTATAAAAATAATGACATCAAAATATTGTAATCATTAGAAGTGAAATGCAAGCTAGTGTTTAATCCACTAGTGTATACAATCAAAATTTCATATCTTGGTTTCACATTGCAACTTTTCTGCCTTACAAGAATTTAATATTTTATTATTATAGAATAGCTCTCAATATTACATTAAATTTATGAAGTATTTCTGTTATTTCAATGGTTAAATTTAATAGCTGGTCACATCTGTTCCATTTTCATTCCAATTTACCTAAATTGTAACATCTATAGTTAAAGATTTTTCATTATTTTTACTTCAAGTTGTTGGATGTATACCTTGTAATTATACTCCAATTTTCTATTTTCTTTAAGTTTCGTGTAAGAAATTGTTATTATTCTGGTCAGAAAAGACTTGCAGAAAGAAGTATACTCTTGAGGCAATGGATTTGATATGGTAAATCCTGAAGAAAAAACACCTGCTAAGGGTTTTCTTTCATGCTCAATTTTATGTACTTGTTAAGAGAATACTGCATTTTTACCAATTTCATGCAAAGTAAAACATGACTTTTATACAAATGTTTTTTAAAAATTTTATATGGTTTTTCCAGGTATCTTTTTGTTTGACTTTGCAAAAAACTGAGGAGTCACTTTAAAGTATAATTTAAATTTTTCTGTTTCTTGTGAAAATTTTATTTTTGTTTATCATAATGTTGATGCAATATGTCATTTTGAGCTTAGGCATATTTTCATATTCCCATTTTATTCCCTATATCTATCATAAAATTGAAGTCATTAGAGTTGAGCTACAATAATTTTCATCACCATTTCATTGCAGAAATTTGGTGATGTAAATTCAAATTTTAAGGTTACTAACTACGTATATTGATAATATAATTCTCATTGAAGATGTCAGATGGTTCCTGATGTTGACAAAATGTAATGTGACCTAGATCACATTAATATTTGTTATTGATGTGTAATATGTGAAAAGAATGTTCTAAATTACCAATGCCTCAAGAGTACCGCTGATTGTTAAATAAAAATTATTTATAGTGAAACTAAAATTTCTACTCCATGTATTACATTCATGATAATAATGTATTTCCCTTTCACTGCCATCACTGGTGAAGGTGTTTGTTAAAATGTTATACTTTGTTATATAGTTTAATTGCTGTTTAAAGGGTATGGTGGAAATAAGGAAAATCTTATGCTATGATGTAAAAAATCAAAAATGTGTAGGTGATATTAATTTGGTATTTCTTGTTTACTATGTAAACAAAGAAACTGATTTTTGTGTATTTTCATATGAATCACTTAACCATACTAAAGCAATACTTACACTTATAGCTAGTTTATTTAGGCTTTGCATAGACTTTTTGGCAGATCCAGGGGAGGATATTAGAAATTATGCCTACTCCTGAGAGAATTCTTGGAAAAGACTTGTTTGGCAATGTATATCCTAATCTTAGATTTAAAATTTTGTGGAAAATTTAAAATCATTCTTTTATGATCAAAATTTTCTACCTTTAACTATTTGCTGAAATCATTGAATATCGCTCCCTTAGCTTGAAGCCTGGATTGGTCCAAATATAGAATATTGTAGTATTCAATGCAATATAAACAGTACAAAGTTAACCTATCTCGTTGAAAAAAGAAACTTGTGCTGAATTGTGAAAAATCAGCGTGTGAGCATTCTAAACAAATTTAATGTTTGCTTTAAAATTTATACTTTTGTTTTATAAAATCATTTCTACTTTCCTTATATAGGATTTCTTTTGAACTGCTATGATCATCTGAAGAATAATTAATTTTTCTACACTCTTTGATGCAGCTCTTTCCATTTTAATTTTTATGCCCTCAAATGTCTTTATTTCTTCTATTGTTCCTTTTTTGATGCATTTTTGTTGGCATCGGAAAGAATCAACATGGGATTACTAAGTTATTAAGGATGATAATTAAATATGTAGTCATAAATGCACCTAAAATACCATAATGGGTTAGCAAATTACAAGTGAACTTAATAACACTCTCCTATGTAATTACAGTATCTCATAAAACGTTATGATCAAGGAGACATTTTGTATCATAGTAAGACTTTGTTTCTTTCTCATACTTATTTTTTTCATATTATATATGAAATGAAAATATTTAATGTTAAAATAAATTGTACATTACTGCATAAAATAAATAATTATACAAATTAAGTTTTCTTTCTACCTTGACTAATTTGTGGTGGAATGTTAGTTTTTATTTTTTGATTTCTACTTCAGATCACCTCTGCAAATCATTCTTTCAAATTCATTTTTTAATTTGTTACAAATCAAAATTTGTAACAAATTAATTAGAATGGTTTATTTTTTATTACTTGGGTACAGGATGAGTTTGAAATTAATTTCTATTTGAGGTGTTTATAATAGGTACTGATTTTCACATTTCTTCTTTTATGTTAGGTTATTCTCAAGTGCATTCTGCTTGAATTCAATGTTTTAAGGCATTTATAGCATTCTCCATCATTGTCAAAAGTAGATTGAGTCCAAATATGCTTTCCAAGTTGAAAAACAGCTAAATAAGTTGGAGTTAGCAGTTTTTTACTTAAATTCTCAAATAATCAGTTATGATCTTAACATTACATTTGCGTTGAAGATTTCAAGAACCCATTGCTTGAAAATGTAAAATTTTATGTTTGCATAAGATATCAAAGTTTGAACTAATTTATGTTAAATCTTCTTGTTAATGTCTCTTGTATATTGTTTTTATCATGTTAGAAAGATTTATTATACAATAAATCTGTCCAACTGAAGAATCTAAAATATTTAGGTGTGTATGTCCTTCAAGAGAGATTATGTCAATCTGAAAGTTATAAATATCATTCTATAGCATATCTAGCAAGCATCCATGCCTAAGGTGGCAGTGGTCTTGGTTTCATCATGGATAGGTCTAAGATATTGGCCCAAAATTTGGGGAACTACCTATGATCTGGAGAAGTTGATGAGATGTAAGAGGCAGCAAACAATCCATGCATCCCATACTGTTCGCAAATATCCTGTGCTAGTCCAAAACCTCATTTAGGCTACAATAACAGTCAATTTTTCTGGTTTCATAACTGTGTTTTCAGTTACTTTAATTCTTGGGAACATTATCTCCTACTAAAACCAGATCCTCAAACAGGGGTGAAAAGCAAGCCCAAATTGATGATTGTTATTAGATGATAATTATGTTAAATGTGGTGCGTCATAGATTTATATATATATATAATAGATATCAGTGGCGGATCTAGGATCGAGCTGTGGGGGGGGGGGCTTGAGAGTTGGGATTGAAGATTCATTTTCTATTTATCGATATAAGTAAGTAATTTTATAACATTGAACTCAGTATACATATTTGAATTATGCTTATTCTTATCTATCGTTGTAAAAAAAATATTTTCTTCAAATCCCAATAGTATGAACGATGATACATTTTTTTTACTGTGACTTCTGGGGGGGGGGGGCTACAGCCCCTATAGCCCCCCCCTGGATCAGCCACTGATAGATATATATTATAATTTCAGAAGGTACCATAACAAAATTATTATTACAGAAATTTTAAACGCCTATGGAGTTGTTGCATTCTCTGTCGTCTATAAAAGAAGTTAGGGAAATTTTATGCTCATATTATGCATTACTGTTTATAATACAGCCATAAACCATTTTTCCATTTCTTGCATGTTTTCAAAATGGTATCACAATTCAGCATTATCCGTACTATGGTAAGACTTCTTCTCGTTACAAGGAAATCTTTCAAAATTCCAACAATGTCAGTAACATACATCTGTGGAGTAACCTTGGCTAATTACAAGCTTGATTAGCCAGATGACAAATTTACTTTATAATGATGATGTAAATATGTTGCCCACATTTCAGGGGTAATTTCCGGTGAATAATATACTATTCAGTGAAAATTACTTTGCTGAAGAATTACCCGAAACAGCATTTCATACTTATATTAGTAAATTTCTCTATAAGCTTCTTTTCCATCTCACCGAATTGACAAACCAAGATATTTTTACTTCAAAGCTGTATTTTATTTTTTAAATCAACTTTTGATTAGTATTTATATTTAAGAAAATATTTGTTCTTTGCTACAATGAATTAAATTTAAAATGAATACTTTTAATGACTTTAATTTGAAGCTTTGAAATATAGTATTTGAAATTTCGAATCCGGCAAATATCTGTAATGTATTTAGATTCGATAAGAGAATTCTTTAAGAAAAATGAGAGCTTTTAACGTTCTACTAATATAGTTGCGATTTTTATTATTTAGCTAACATTATCACAGATGAAATGAGATAATCCCACATCAGGAACACTGCCAGAACCGTTTATCCAGCATCCGTCAGCAAAATTTGTCATTCATTAAAGCGAATTTTTTCGTTTACGGTATTTCCGGTAGATGTCGACCATGATTAGGCATCTTTAATGGGAGCGTTAGGTAGGCTGTTTTCACGGCCTTAGTGGTATCTCTCGGCAACACAGTAAGCGCTGATGGCGCTACCAGCTACAACAGGCAATTCCTCCTCTATAATTCTCATACTGAGAGGCAACTTCTCCTACCTAATTTCTCATAGTTTTGTTTTTCTATTGTTACTTCTTCGCGCCTTTCTTAGCGCCAGTGCTTGGCAATCTATCGTTCGTTCAAGTTGTGTTTGAATAATTTGAAGTTCTTTTAAAGTCGAAGTTGGGTTATAAAATGTTTTAATAACCTCCCTTTATTTGAACCGGAAGAAGACCAACAAGACGGTCAAGGTCTTTTCAGCGTGGCAAAAGAGGTAAGATCATTACGTGTTACTTGCTTTAGATATTTAATAAATTTTAAGAAATATTTTTTCATTAAGTATACCAAGTTTAGTAAATATGGTAAAATTTCACTTAAAGTGAAATTTACGGTAAAAGTAAAGTTTAGTAAATATGGTAAAATTTCACTTTAAGTGAAATTTTACCGTAAATATGATTAAGTTTCACTTTCAATAGCACAGATGTAAATAGTATGCATTTGAGGTAATGTTTACTTAACCTCGCCTCTTGTGGATTCCTCATTTAAGTTTTTTGTTCATGGTGTTAACGTTATAGCGATCTGTTAATTAGTTACGAAATGACATCGAAGATCTTTATTTAAATGTTAAGTGGCATATTATCATAAAAGATTTTAGCAACTTATCACTAATAAGGAAAGGTTTCCGTTGATATGTTTCTGTGATACTAGTTAAACTAAAGCGCGTAATCGATGGAGATTGATATATTAAATATGTAATGATTGGATCTGTGTTTCGACTTTATTTATCGAGTATTTCTTATTTTCAAGTAGTGTTACTGAGGAAACCCGACGATGCCAACCACAAAAGCCTCCCTATTGCGGCGTTTTTTGCAAGATAGAAAATCATTTAGAGTTAAGGAAACTGCAGGAAAATTTCTTGAATGAAGGAATTTCAGTCAGACTTTTGTGGCTAGTGATACCAAGTTTACATCAAAATCTCAGAAATCTCTTCATCTGCATCCTGAGATGGTTTGGATACAGTGTAACGGTTAGTTGCTGTTTTCTCAGATTTTAGAAGAATACTGTGTTCAATGATTCATGGCGTACATTGTGTGATTTTCGCTGAGGAAACATCTTTTCACTGCCATGATCTGCATTATCAAAGTATTATCTATAAGCCGCTCTATTTACATCCAATCATTGTTAACGTCGCTGATGCCTATAACTCAATTTCATTATCGATTTTGTTTATTCGGGTTATGAAACAAAAATACTTTATTTTGCTATATGCTTTAATCAGCATTTTATGCATCAGCGAATGATTCTGTGGTTCGTTGTTAACATTTTGACCGCATCGTATAGTTTTTTATGGCTTTGAGGATTTCTATTTATCATGAGAAATATTGTGGGCTCAGTTGTTCCTTCATCATTTTCTTTGCCATATAATATTCACGCCTCGTATTTTTTTCTTGTCTTGAGTTCTATACAAGATAATTGATTTTGTGACTATTTCGTTTAAACTTCAGATTTCTTTGAGAAATGTTTTAATAGATTATACGTGCTGCTTTAAAGTTTTTATGTGTCAAGTAAATCATATATATATCTTAAATCAATGTGGCTGGCTGCTACTGCTTTTACTTCAGGTGCAGCTAAGGGCGCTTGTACTTCATATTCTCCTGCTAAACTGTTTTTTATGTTAGTGGTTTCTCATATGCCTCCTGGGGATCTCTTAACCACTTAGATTTATGAAACCTAAATAAAAAGAGAAACGCTACCTTTCTGATAACCTCCTGGGTGTTAGTGGAATAATCAGCAAATCTAAAAAAAAATAATTCGTACAGAATTTTTCTTACAGAAGCTGCTCATAAATACCATTAACAAATGTTATATTTGGAATTGATGTTTAGACTTATATTTTCGTTGTGATGTGCTACCCATTTGTCATTGTCATAACATTTGACTGTAAGCATTGGAAGTATACTTGCAATAAATGTACAAAAACTAAATGTGTGTGTATATTTTTGTTTCTACCCATATCCCACTGACTATCAGCATTTGCGACGTGCCTGAAGAAACCATGGAGTCAAGGTATGAAGTTTTTCATGAATAACAAATTAAAATTGTCATTTATAGAAATTTAATTCCTATGTACGATTACATTAAAATTCCGGTAATTTATTATTTACAACAATATTATCGGTAATACCACCGTATAGATACCGCGATCTGCCTGTAGCGCCATCGCCACAACATGAAGATGAACTACTACGCTAGTAGCGCTAGAGGCGGTGCCGAGAATAACTTCCAGGAACTGGGAAAAAAAAGGTGGAGGGGATGAGAAACAGCCTACCGAGATATTAACCCGTAGATGCCTCACCATGATGTCGACTTAATAAAAGCAGTTGAAAGCAGTGAAGGTGGATAAAGTCGTGATCGTCGTGATATTGGGATATCTGCGTTATTTTATTTAAGTACAGAAGTAAACATCTGAACATATTGGTGTTCTGTGATCTGTACTTCCTTCAAGATACCTTGAATCATGAACCGTACCAGATGCAATAGGTTAAAAACGAGGAAGAGGGTTGCACTGACTCTTCGACAAAAGATTGATATCTGTCAACTGATAGAGAGAGGTGTCAGTAGAAACGAGATAATGAAGCAGTACAAAGTTGGCTCTTCCACAATTTATGACATAAAAGCCCAAAAAGAGCATATATTGAAATTTTTGGCGGTTTCGGATTCTCTTACCACCCTTGATAATCGTAAAAGCCTTCGCAAGCCCAAGATGGAACAAGTAGACAGTTTGTTGTACGACTGGTACAGGATGATGAGAGCTGACGGATTGCCGATGACGGGCAAGACTTTACTGGAAAAGGCGAAAGAGTTTCATCAAAATTTGAATCCACATGAGCCATGCAATTTTACAGGAAGCTGGCTCGCACGCTTTAAGGTTCGTCACGGTATAGGGCTGTCTGATTTCCTCGATGAGGTGAAGGTCCGTGAAGGATCCGATGATGAGCATGAAGGATGTCATCTGGAGCAAAAATTGTCTGCCTATGAGCCCGAGCTAATACTCGAGGAGTGTAGTACTGCTGTTGACAAACATGTACGTAATTATAATTTTTTTCAAAGTAATCGTTCTTGAAATTTAATTTAAACTAAACCTTTGTGACCGTCTACGTATGTCTATTCAGCAGTATTTGTAGAATTTAAAGCACATTCTCATTGCTTTTGTAATGATATATATTTATATATATATATACTAAATAGATTATTTTAGGATTTACAATGATCATTTTTATGGACCTTTCCTCTCTAACTATGCAGGTCCATACAGAATATAAAGACTGCTTACTAGAAATAAAGCTATAATGTTATATTTCTATGCATGAAATGAAAATTCACCCAAAAAAAGATTATATTCCCTCACATTACTTACATTCTTAGTGGATTTCTCTTCTCAACTCTCAAGTCAGTCTCCACTTTTCCTTGTCTTTTCATCTGACCATTTAATTCTTTTTCTACCCTTTCTTCTAGTTTTGGTGCAACTTTCCCTTCAATATTGGGTATTATTTCTTCTGTCATTCTTTCTATATGGCCCTACTACATCATTTCAATTTCACAAATGATTTCCTAGCCTCCGATTAAATTAGCTAGCTCTACATTGTGATATATTCTCCATTTACTTTCACAGGTCCATATATCTATCTCAATGTTTGCCGTTCAAATATTCTAAGGGTAATTTCATCTGACCTATTCACGGTCCATGTCTCTGCACCGTATGTGAAAAGCAATGCCTTATATATCTTTAACATATGGTTTCTCATTAAATGAATTCATATCAAAGCAAATCTTTGATTGCAGAATATCCTCGGTTGCCTGCCTGTATTTTCTTCTTTATTTTACATTTTTGCTTATCTAGTTATCATTGTATACAATTGCTCTCTGATATCTGAAATAGGAAACCCCCTCAAACTTCTTCTCCCCTACTGTCGAGTCCCGAGATACTCTCCTAATTTTTTATTATGACATTATCATACTCTTAGACTTCTTTTCGTTAACTGAAGTCCTATTTTTTCTGCTTATTTTTCAGTTTGTCTGTACGAATGTTTGAGGTTGTGCTTTTTATAATCGCTATATCATCTGCATACACATATCTGACTGGATTTTCCAAATATTGTTCCCTTTTGATCCATCACACTTATCATTTATGCTAAACCAAATTGAATAATATGGCTGAGAGCTTGTTTCCTTGCTTTACCCCTGAGGTGAATTCTAATTCCTCACCATACCTATTAGTATTTACTTTTACTCTTGCCTCAGTGTCACTCATGGTCATTCTTATAATGGTATATTGTATTCTTCCAGAGCCCTGTGCAGTGCATTCCGGTTAACACTGTCAAATGATTGTTGGAAATCAACTAATGAAATACCAAAATCAATTTCATATTCGTAAAACTTCTCTATTATTTGTCTCATGACAAATTGTTTCTGTGTTTCTGTCAGGGTGTAATCCACTTGTGTACTCTCTAAGAATCTTTTCTGCATAGCATTTATCTCTTTCACTAATCAATTCTTACAAGATCACATATACCACATAAATTAATGTGATACCTCTATAGGTTTCATACATTAGTTTATCCCCTATCTCGTGAATTGGGCAAATTATGCCAGTTTTCCATTTGTGTGGCATGGTTTCAGTTTTCCATATCCTTATTATTACCATAATTTTCCAATTAAAATGTGCACCCACTATAAGACGCCCCCATTATATTACGAGCGCAATGTGAGTTTTTTCTTATCACCATGTATAATACTCATTTGGCTTTAAGAGAATTGAATTCTACACTATTATTCGCGTATGGTCATCTGCCGGACCGTTCAGCATCCGACAGATCACCATGCAAGCATGGAATGCTGCTAATAGATGGCTTTCCCCCTTGCTCTTATGTACCCCTTTGATTTCTCAATGTGACAATCTATCAGTTACAGGTTCTTCCCCTCTGAATTTTTGTTTTGATTTAATAATTTTATTAATATGCCGCAGAGTTCTTTTCAGAATAAAGAAGAAATCAGAATACATATATGTATGTTGAAATTATTACTACAAATGTCATCTAGGGCCCGAATAAAAAGATGTTTGTAACCATGTATAATACGCACCCTACTTTTTTGGCGTATTTTCGTGGAGAAAAATGCGTACTATATATGGAAAAATACGGTAGTCCTTGTACAACAGTTTATAGAGAGTCACCACCAGAATTGATTTATTCTGTAATCACACCATAATCACCTGGTGCTATATTATTGTTTATCCTTTGAATTACTGATTCAACTTCTTTAATTGTAGGTTCTGCTACTCCACTCTATCGTTATTCTCTAATTACACTATAGTTCCACTCTTCCTCTTTTTAAGTTCTCCTTGAAATACTCTACTCATCTGTTCAGCACTTACTCCTCCTCCGAAATTACTTCTCCTTTCTTATCCTTGCACCCTTCCACTCTCAGTTTAAATCCTCTTATCATCCTATTTCTGCTTGGTATAAATTTCTTATTTAAGTTTTCTGATGCAATTCCTCTATTTCCTCTCATCTTTTCATACATTGACTTCTTCTTTCACTTACATATTTTGTGTGCCATTTTTTGTAATTGCTTGTGTCTCTCAGTATTTCTTTCTGCAGCATTTTCACTCTTGCTCTATTTTTCTTTTTCATAGCTTGCCTGCACTCTTTGTCAAACCACTCCTGGTTTCTCTCTGTCTTCTCTTCACCAAAGGCTTCTTGTGCTGCATCCTTTGTCACTTCTTCAATTGTTGTCCATTCTTTATCAATAATTTGCTGCCTTTCAACTTCCTTTTTGCAACACAGTGACAAATCCAGCATTAGTATTTATAGGATAATTATTACAGGATTCACATGTAATGCATATCTGTTTTATAAAAATAATAATTTATAATTCAGTGACCTCACTGTTATGATTTTAGTGGAGCTCTTTCTATTTCTCATCAATATTTTCAATCTACAAGAATGTCAAATTAATGGTAAGAAATGTTTTTGACTTACAGGATTGTAACTGAAGTGGATAGTTTAGATGCTAATATAAAGTTGAGCAGTTTTCCAAAGTATCCAAATCTTATATATATATATATTGAAATTTTCAATAACGTTTTATGAAGTAGTAATGTATACATAAACTCTAAACCAGCAAAATAATCATGGAAAATTGAAAAATTAGTTTTGAAGATAATGCATGTTTTTTCCACTAGGGATTCCTTTTTTTTTTCAAAGTTCCCAAGTTGGCTTTTCTGCTAAACTGGAAAAGCATTCATCTACAGTAGTACTTAAATCATCAATGCCTAGCTTGTAGTATTTATTGCATAAATCACTAGGAAATATATATTGCGATTCTTAATTTTAGATTGACCAGCCAAAAGAAATTTCCGATGCTGTTAAAAGTGCATTGAATTCAGTATATAGTCATCTTCAGCCCAAATTTTCCATTGGTGAAGCATATGAAGGATTGGTTGTAAGAAAGATGCTTGCTGCCACAATAAGGGTAAGAAATTTTTAATGAATAAACATTTATTTTGGGAAGGTTGCAGAGTAAGAATTTTTTTGAAGCTCTAACATCTTACACCTTTTTAGTATCAAAATATTTTACATAATTGATGTGAGTGGGATATTTAAGCAGTCTTTAATAAGACAATATATAATGCACTAATTCAAGCTGACTCTCCCTTATACATAAATATCCATCCCAATTTATATGTTAACATTATTAATTACATCTTATAAGTTGAAAACTTTCGATCCAAAGTCAATTATTCAGAAATTTTCTTCTGTTCACTTAATTTAATTTAATATCACCTATTATTAATTAAGTTAATTAATTGCTATTCATTAAATTACTAACTGTTATCATGTATACTTATATGAAGAATGAAAGATTTGATCTTATAGTGGGAATTTTAGTGAACAGTATTCTGCAATTAATTAAGATGTTGATATTGAACTAAATTTTATAGTCTAACTCCAATAGATTTTCTCTTGATAAGACTAGAATGAATTTTTTATCTTTGTTTTATAGCTAAGTTTCCATATTGAACCTTGAATGTATAAATTTTCAGGAGGTGTCACTTCCGTTTCTTAGCTCTAATGATGAAGAAAAAGCAGAAGAATCAGAATTGCATAAAGGAGCCTTGGTTAAAGAAGTGTCAGGTATTCGAAGGAAAGGTAACAAACCTGAACTGAAAGCAAAACCTGATGGCCGAAAATTGAGGAGCTATCGCACTCAGCAGATTCTATCCTAATTCATTGAGATGGTCATGAAATCAAAGCAAAGGAAGATGATCGATCTAGAGTCTCATCTAGAGACAGCTCTTTAGAAAGGGTTAGTTTTTATTAACTGTATGTAAAGTGTCTTGTTTTATTGCTCATTCTATGTTTCTAAGTTTTAATAAGTTTATTCTAAGTATAGCTCAAGCATTTATTATGATATTAAGAAGCACATGTTTGAGAACACGAAAGTTTCTTTACTAATGATTTAATGAATTTTAAAATATTAAAAATAATAATTTTCTTTATTGCATAATTCAGCAGTTATGAATGTTCAAAGTAGATGTGTAAAATTATTTCAGCTTAAAGCAATTGTATTACCTTAGTGATTCATAAACATTCATGCTATGGATTATTGGTACCTAACTCATTTGAAGGAAGGTCTGTATCAAGAGCCCCCATATCAGGACCATTGGGTCTCATCCTGATTGTGAAAGTTTATTGTACAGCCTGTGAATGAATAGATAGTTAAACTTGACAAGCTCAAGACAAGATATTTACTGTTCCTATTAATCTTTGCCATTGCCTGTTTATTGTTCAATTTTATATATTATTGCATGCAAATATGCATGATTTAAATAGCAAAAAGTAAACGCCTAGAACTGGCCTACCCAGCACTTTTCTAGCACTTATTTGGCCTACCTAGAAGAGTGTGGGGCTATTTCTGTAAATAATTGAGACAATTATTATATGAACTATTAATTGTAAGCTCCAGATTTTGGCTCTGTCTTTGTAAATGATATATAAACTCTACCTAAGTATTCATGGTAATTTTGGTTAACTTTAGAATTTGAAATATGAAACTGATGTTTCATTTTCTTAAATCTGAGTTTAATAATATTTCTAGAGCTAAAAATTAGATCTCTGAGATTTGCATGCTGATGATCTCTTCAACGATGAAATGGCTGTTGATGCAACTTGATTGCTATTTTAATAGCTATATTCCTTATTTGAAATTAAAATGCAATCATCTTATGAAATTGAAGCGAGTATGCTTTCTTGTATTTTTTTGCCAATAAAAAGCAATCAGAAGTTGGAATAATTGAAATTTAAAATTTTAGAATATAATATGGATTAGGTTTTTAAAGAGTGAGATAATTTATCACGATAGAGTTATATATCATTATCGTCAGTTGGATGATTTATGAAATATTACCTGTTCTTAAAAAAGTTAAAATAAAAGTGTTTAGGTATGGTTGGTACAGGTAACAACTCACTCAAGCATTTTCCTTGCACATCATTAATACGAGTATTTTATATAATTGCAGGTTGTCAATCCTGAGCCTCCGTCACCTCCAATTTTTGATGCGGGAGAATTGAGTGAATCTGGTGAAGAGTGGCTGCCATGAAAATAAGGGACTTCAATATTGCATTGAGCAGTGCATAGGAGTCATTGTTATGTGATTGGTCCTCCTGTGAACATGTAGAAGGTGTAGATGAGAAATGAGGCAATATTTTTGAGACTGTGGGAATATGTACTCATAATTTTTAACCTGGTTACGTCTGGAAAAAAAAATTTCTTTGAATTTAATTATAATCAAATATGTTAATACATTTTACTTTCGAAGTCTTTTTCTCCAATCATTTTTCTTTTAACATCATTAGTTAGGGAGATATAGCCTGGTACCATAAATGGTTCTGCTAGGCGCTTGGGGGTATAAAATCAAAGGTTTAAGGAATTTTCGGAAATTTACAGCTAGCTGAATAAATTATTTATTATTTGGTATTTTTCCGCTAATTTTTACATTTTTAACATGAAATATCATAGAAATTATAAGAATGTTTAAACAAATTATTGCCCTAAGATTTAAAATATTATTAAAATTTTAAAGAAATACTCAAAGTCTAAAATAGTGAAAGTAAATAAACAGTTTGCCATTGTAGCTTCATTGTAATACTGCAGAATGTGGAATTTTGTGAAACAGTCGATGCATAGCCCTACATTACATTTTCCGCACTCTGTTCGTGTTCTGCTTGTACAATTTTCATGGACACAGCTTCCCCTCTGGGTGGTGGATTGCACGAGGTGGTTGTACGCATCGTAACTTATTTCATCATTAACCTGGAAAGAAAACCCGCTGTTAGTAATCATATGCAGTCTGTTGTATGTCAAAATATTATCTCGTGATGAGTTTACATACCTCATTCCAGTTTCACTGCTTCTGGAAGCAGGTAAACGTCCTACAGATTTTGGCGTATTCTTGAATCTCTCCAGGTAAGTCTGCACAACTGCCTGTCGGAACTGTAAATGGGTTGTACTTTTTCCTGTTTTCCTCGTCAAAAACCATGTGATGTGCATCATGGCATCAAGCATCCACGTAAAAATGTGCCACATCCATTTCTTTCCTCTGACACCCACATGATAAAGAGAAATATACCAGTCCATTCGATCTGTGCCCCCCATAAATTTATTGTATTTCCCTAAAACATTGGGCTGTGGCACAAGAAGTCTTATTTTCTCACTTTTGGAGAATCTCCCAACCCCAGATATCGGATTGATTCCGTGACATGAAGAAATTATCGAAACAACAGCATTGTCCACCCACTTCACCATGAGAATGTTGTCTTTCACGGATCTTTTGGCCGGATAAGATCCTTGCTTTAACTTTGCTAATTCCTTAGAGTACTTCAGAGGACATTCTTTAGGTATTCTATTTTCCCTCACTGTTCCTGTTGCACCATAATCCCTTCTGCGAAGATATTTCACTAAGTCGTAGCTTGTGAAATAATTATCAAAATAGAATCAGAAAGGCTCTCTGTTTCAGTTCATCTATCATTATAACTAAAGGTACTGTGTCCTTTCCAAATTATTTTTCCTTGCTTTCCACTTTCCTGGGATTATTTCCCTGATAAAAGTTAAAATTTAAAAGATAGCCATCTGGGGTATTGAGGCACCATACCTTATAACCAAATCTTATGGGCTTCCCCCGAATGAATTATTTGCATCCATGCCTCCCAAAATATGAAACCATGGACTCGTTGAAACTTAAGCAATGCTCTTAATTGAAATATTCACTAAGTGAGGAAAGTGAGAGGCCATAGTTATGTGAAATTAACCAACATCGAGCGTACTATAAATGCCGGACCCGTTTACTCTGTAGGGACAATTCTTAGCGTTGGTAGCTCAACATTCTCAAAGAGAGCAAGCTTTCAGCTATCCAAACGCTCCTTGGAAGTGAACATGGCAACTCAGGATAAGAAGTAAAAGGCGCAAATGTGAAAAAGTCGCAAATATTGCTCGGTTGTTCGCGATGGAGAAGCGAAAAGCCAAAACAATACAAATTATTTCCGAATTGTCTCAGGTAGCATTTTCCTCGCTTTTTGCCAGCCATCTTCGGAGTTTATGGTGGTAATCCCTTCCCCCACTCCTCATCCATTAGCTTCTTTTGCTCCTTCAGAGAAATGTTCATTTTTACAACCAGACCACACATCTGTCTCTTCCTAATCCAGTCAAGGGTGCACGTCAAGAGACTGAAAAGGGTAAACCCATACCTACGAAAACGACTTAACTAGATATATTTTTGGGGTGTACGTAAATGAAATGCACCTATATTCAAATATTTATATGCTTTAATAACGCAAGTGCAAAAGAAATCCAATAGAAAAACCGTATCAGAAGAAATTTCTGCTTATTCGCTTCCCGCATAAAAGTATAATGGGAACTGCCTAGCAGTACCATATGGTACCAGCAAAATGTAACTCATTGTAACTTCCTTATAAATAAACTAGCAACCTAAAATACTAATTATATCTATAGCTAGATGTATTGACATTTGATACCACCTGAAAAGATCTCATAGATAGCCATGAAACTGGAAATTAAAAAATCGGTAGGTCTGCACGAGAAAAGCGTGTTTTTTGGGCTTCGTGAAAATTCACCTTTTTCAAACATCGGTATTGGCGTAAAATAAGGACAAACAAAAGCCAATTTTTTGTAATCGTGAGCCTCAAAGTATGCAAATAGATGTTAAATTGAAGAAATCTAACAAAATGTTTGGAAGTATCAGAAAATTTAATTTTCTTAATACTCTACCGGGTGGTACCAAACAGTACCGCTAGGCGTTAACGGGTTAAGTCCGTTCACTTTAGCATGGATTCCATTTCTGTATGTACAAAAATGTCTTTGATCATTACTGTTTGAGAATTTATGCAAATCTGTGGAAACAAAGTAGTATGATAATTTTAATCTTTGCCTTGAAAATTGTTTTTGGGGTGATCTCTGTTCACTCCTAGCCGCATTTGAATATTTTATTTATTTATTGTTTAGTTACTTTCTTGTGCCTTTTTGAAAAGGTAATTATCATATCTTATTTGTGCATATTATCTGATGAAGTCCACAATAGATGTTGGTATTGACTTTCATAATCTGTGCTCTAATGCATGAATGCGTGAAAATTCTTCCCGAAGTCTAAGATATTGGCCCAAAATTTGGGGAACTACCTATGATCTGGAGAAGTTGATGAGATGTAAGAGGCAGCAAACAATCCATGCACCCTATACTGTTCGCAAATATCCTGTGCTAGTCCACAACCTCATTTAGGCTACCATAATGGTCAATTTTTTTCAGATACTCAAACTGGGATGAACTGCATATATATATATACGAAGAATCACATTTATGTTGTGCCAACATGTTAACATTTGAGGTCACTCTTTATCAAAACTCTAAGACGTTATAAAATATTTCGCTGAATTATATTTACTGCCCTTACCTTACGAAAAAATATGAAGAGAAAATCACAGCGACACTGACCTTCGTCCTTTGAAGATGGAGAAGAACTAAATTTCAGAATGGCTATTTCCCTATTGGAAAGGCTTGTCAAAATCGAAATCCTAATCCAAGTGTGCAAGTGAGCCTCAAACCGTTCCTTTCCCCAAATCCTCGATTCATACAGGACACAAATATCCACAGGAAATCTGCTGGGTTTTTCCAAACCCTTCCATTTCAGAGAGATAACCTAAGCAGTGAGGGGGCATAGGCAGCTAGGACTTCGCCTACAAGAATATCGGAAGCATGCCATATTTGATGCCTATAGAAAAGGAGAAAGTGAAACAAGGAATACCTGAGAATCCCCCTAAACCCCTGCTATGAAGATGTCCCTCTTATCCTCCGCACGAGGTATTGTCTAATGCGGAAATAGTACAGTAGACTAAACAGTAATAGTAAACAGGTGAAGGATATAATGAGAAGAGGACAATACCTTCGCCCTGTGTACCGCAGCAGATCCTCCACAGAGCTTCCTGGTGTCTTGGATGGAATCTATTACCTTATTTAACTTACCGATTTTGATTAAAGGCAATCCTTTGTTAATGACGCCCGTTAATCTTATTTGGTATAAAGTTATTTACACATGGTGTATGCTATTTTAGAAGTCGGTAAAACATACGTCGCTTATATAATTCATCCTGTGAAAATAACCGTAATTAGTTATTTTCCAACTGCTATAATAGCTCACAAGTATCGACTGTTCAATCAATTGTTGCTGCTCTGTTACAGCTGTTCAAAACATTACAATGTATGGAAAGTTGAGGGATATTCAAAGCAAAGAAAAATTCAAAAGTCATTCTTAACTGTCAGGGGTTCGAATTCAGGAGGCCCTGAAATTGCCTACTTTCCAACAGGAAGGCATTGCGCCGATTTTTGGGATTATTTAAAAAGTTCTTACCGGAAAGATAGATTACTGTTATTTATGATCCCGAGAGTTGTGAATATTTAACAGAAATTGTAGAGAATTCTTCAAAAATGATCCTTCGTTCGATGCTAGACCGGTGAAAATATGTCCAATTTAAAATACGTAGGAGGTATTTTTTTTTACGAAGAACTTACCTGTAAGTTATAGCGTTTGTGCTTTTTGTATCGATAGATATCCATATAATTAAGAAAATCATTAAAATGTTTCCTTGACTATCCTGCATTCGACACCAGGGCTCACAAGATATTCTCCTATAAAGAATATATAGGAAAAGGAGGGCGTAGGTTGAGACCTTACATTTTGCACATAGAATATTATCATCTTTTTTTATATGGAAGAAAATAACCCAAAATGTCCTGAGGTTGATGCCAGGTTCATCCTGATTCTTCTGTAAGGTATACATTGTAGAAATTTTAAAAGTAATTGTGAGCTCCTAACCGATTAGATACACGATTATTTACCATGGTGATTATTAGTTTATAGGCTTTTTACTCATAATGACTTGCTCAAAAATACCTTTCGATTAGCATACCTTACTCGTTTATAACTATTATATATAATCCCTTCCTCGGATAATTATATGCATACATCTATCTATTATGTGTCAACGCTTTTCCTGATTCACTGATTCATATATGTTGGAAGATACAAATTCAGGGGCCAAACTTCTGGAAGGATTGGGCAGCTTATATTTTTGTAAATGGCCCAAACTCATATCCCCAGGAAAAATCAGATATCCTTCCTAACTATCATGGGTTCAAAATGCGTCTCCCAAAATCACGAATTTTCCCCATAGAATGCATTGTGCCAACTATTACATAAAAAATACTTTCCGGAAAGACATAGAATTCAAATCAAGGTGCCTAGAGATATATAAAGATTGAGTCTCCTATTGACTACATCTCTAAGCACTTTGAAGTATATATTTGCACCAGTCTAAATTGGACATCAGGGTCATCTTTGAAAATCTCTCTTAAAGATTCAATAGATAATGTTTTCATCGGAGTCTTGAATTTCAATTCTCTGTCATTTCAGGAATTTTTTTTTTAATCTTGAAATTCGGTGTAATAGGTGAAAGATAAAAATGCATTGTGCCGATTTTTGGGATAATAAGAAATATTTTTTGTTAAGAAAGAGAACTCAAATTGAAGGAGCTAAGAGACATTTTTCAGATCTAACAGAAACAATAGAAATTATTGCATTAAGTATCCATGGTATCCAGAATGTAAACAGCATTTTACTCATGTATTCAAGCTGGAGTTGTGGTAAATATACGTATTTGACGGCTTTTAGTCCAAGCATGACAGGTTTGACGAGTTCCTGGGGCTCGATTTAAGAAGAACATGAATAGGAACCAAGTGTTTATGCCAGCAGGAAGGATTGCGCACCTCTTGTTTCATTGAGGGATAAGAGGCTCAGGCCTAGGTAACGATACTAGGCTACGGCGGTGTTGCAAGATTTTCGCCTGAACCCTTTTCTTAAATAATGTATCCCTAACCTTATATTTCACCCAAAACATAAAACTTGAAACTAAAAGCTGAAAAATTGAAGATACTTTTGCAGGCCATTGTACCATTAAAAAATTATTATTACAGAAATTGGAAATGTCTATGGAGCTGTTGCATTCTCTGTCGTCTATGAAAGAAGTTAGGGAAATTTTATGTTGATATTATGCATTACTGTTTATAATATAGCCATAAACCATTTTTCCATTTCTTGCATTTTAAAAATTGGTATCACAATTCAGCATTATCTCTGTACTATGGTAAGACTTCTTCTCGTTACAAGAACATCTTTAGAAATTCCAACAATGTCAGTAACATACATCTGTGGAGTAACCTTGGCAAATTGCAAGCTTGATTAGCCAGATGACAAATTTACTTTAAAACGATAATGATGATGTAAATATGTTGCCCACATTTCAGGGGTAATTTTCGGTGAATAATATACTATTCAGTGAAAATTTCTTTGCTTAAGCCTGTCAAGAATGATCCAAAATAGAATTTCATACCCACAGTAGTAAATTTCTCTAATAGCTTCCTTTCCAAATCACCGAATTTACAAACCAAGATATTTTTACTTCAACTTCAAAACTGTATTTTATTTTTTAAATCAACTTTTGATTAGAATTTACATTTAAGAAAATATTTTTTCTTTGCTACAATGAATTAAATTTCAAATGAATACTTATAATGACTTTAATTTGAAGCTTTGAAAGTTAGTATTTGACATTTGGGTAAATCCACATCAACTGAACTTAAGTAAACATAAAATTTTACCTCACCATTTCAGATTTCTTTCGTAATTGGCTTATTAAATATTTGCCCCAAGATAAGTAAAATTCCAAATTTTTAGATTTTTCTGTTCATTAGTTTTGTTGCTATGGGGATTCAAAGTTTACAAAAAAACGTAAAGATAAGCATGCACGTGGAAATATATTTTAACATAACTCCTGAACTGTAAAATATAGAAAGCTCAAACAAACATTAGTTTGTAGCTATTTTATTAAGCTTTAATATGATATGCAACATGACTACTTTTAAGGAAAATTTGATTTCGAGGTCATGGGGGTCAAATCTCATATTTGAATATCTCAGAAAAGGTATAATAATTTTTTTCCAAAAAATATAAAACAATCTATTATGTTTTGACTCCATTTCCACCAAATCTCAATTTGGGATCACAATGGGATCATGCACATTTTGAATTTTTAAATTACCTCTCCAAGCCCAAAATGAGTATTTTTGGTATATTTAATCACATTTCATATTTCATTAACTACTTTATTATGACGAGACGCTTACTAAAGTAATTCAATATTGAGAAATGAACAAACTACATACATATGTGAGCCATTATTCAAAATACAAAATGTCACATACTTTGCTATCCTACTTAAATACTTGATCGACATATAGAATACATTCATTCTTATTTCACTTTACTTGTAGTGTACTTCACATAGCTTTTCATCACTTTGTGAATAGTCTTTCATTGAGAGTTTTTGTTGCTAGGTTAACATCTTTCTGTGTCAAGAAATAAGTTTTTGTAAACATTGAATCCTCGTAGCAACAAAACTAATGAACAGAAAAATCTAAATATTTGGAATTTTACTTATTTTGGAGCAAATGATTAATGAGCTAATTATGAATGAAATCTAAAATGGTGAGGTTAAAATGTTGTGATCACTTGATATGGAACGACCCATTTCAAATCCGGCAAAACTCTATAATGTATTTACATTTGATAAGAGAATTCTTTAAGAAAAATGATAGCTTTTACCGTCCTACTAATATAGTTGCGATTTTTAATATTCAGCTAACTTTATCACAGATGAAATAAGATAATCCGGTCACAGGAACACTGCCAGAACCGTTTATCCGGCATCCGTCAACCAAAATTCGTCATTCAAATCAGCGAAATCAGCGAATTTCTTCGTTTTCCGGTAGTTCCGGTAGATGTCGACTTAATAAAAGCAGTGAAGGTGGATAAAGTCGTAATCTTGGGAGATCTGCGTAATTTGATTTAAGCACAGAAGTAAACATCTAAACGTATTGGTGTTCTGTGATCTGTACTTCTTTGAAGATACCTTGAATCATGAACCGTACCAGATGCAATAGGTTAAAAACGAGGAAGAGGGTTGCACTCACTCTTCGACAAAAGATTGATATCTGTCAGCTGCTAGAGAGAGGTGTCAGTAGAAACGAGATTATGAAGGAGTACAAAGTTGGCTCTTCCACAATTTATGACATAAGAGCCCAAAAAGAGCATATATTGAAATTTTTGGCGGGTTCGGATTCTCTTAGCACCCTTGATAATCGTAAAAACCTTCGCAAGCCCAAGATGGAACAAGTAGACAGTTTGTTGTACGACTGGTACAGGGTGATGAGAGCTGACGGATTGCCGATGACGGGCAAGACTTTACTGGAGAAGGCGAAAGAATTTCATCAACATTTAAATCCACATGAGCCATGTCATTTTACAGGAAGCTGGCTCGCACGCTTTAAGGTTCGTCACGGGATAGGGCTGTCTGATATCCTGGATGAGGTGAAGGTCCGTGAAGGATCCGATGATGAGCATGAAGGGTGTCATCTAGAGCAAAAATTGTCAGACTATGAGCCCGAGCTAATACTCGAAGAGTGTAGTACTGCAGATGACAAGCCTGTACGTAATTATAATTATTTTCAAAGTAATCGTTGAAATTTATTTTAAACTAAACCTTTGTGACCGTCTACGTATGTTTATTTAGCCATGTTTGTAGAATTTGAAATATAATCTAATTGCTTTTGTAATGATATGCCTATATAAAATTTATAAATCTTGATATATGCTAGCACTGATCAGCTAAACATTTACTGAAGCTTTTTTCATATACTTTACAGATAGTTGAACTTAAAAGAGCGAAATAATTACCTTAAAATTATTAAACCTTCATTATAAATCTAGCTCGGAATTTTCACATTCAAGTCAAGTTTTTCTTTAAAATGTAAACTTAACAACAAGAGAGATTTGTACCTAAATCAATTTTTAAAGGTTTAACAAGTAATGTAAACCAAATTATTATATTTTGCCAGGAGGAATTTCTCCAGAGGATTTCAGGAAATCGGCCCGAAGTTCACATGCCTATTGCATCAGAGATTCCTCATGAGAAGGCATTGCAAGAATCCTTTGCACTTTGGCAGTCTCGCATCTCGCCGGTATTATCCTATTTTTCAAGTAAATTTTCTACTTTAATTTTGAGAATATTTTGTATCGAAAGAGTTGTATTTTTCAGTATTTAATAAGAATATTTATATAATTACTAAATATATTATTTTATGATTTACAATGAACCTTTTTTATAGACCCTCTCTAAATATGCAGGTCCAAACAGAATATAAAGACTGCTTACTAGAAATCAAGCTATAATGTTATATTTCTATGCATGAAATTAAAATTCACCCAAAAAGAGATTATATTCCCTCACATTACCTACATTCTTGGTGGATTTCTCTTCGCAACTCTCTATCTCTCTATGCCACTTCAGCCATTGATTGGCTGTGGCCTTCTCCACAGTCAGTCTCCACTCTTCCTTGTCTTTTCATCTGACCATCTAATTCTTTTTCTACCCTTTCTTCTAGTTTTGGTGCAACTTTCCCTTCAATATTGGGTATTATTTCTTCTGTCGTTCTTTCTATATGGCCCTACTACTCCAATCTTTGTGATTTCACAAATGATGTCCTGGCTTCCGATTAAATTATCTATCTCTGCATTGTGACATATTCTCCATTTACTTTCACAGGTCCATATATCTATCTCAATGTTTGCGGTTTAAATATTCTAAGGGCAATTTCTTCTGACCTATTCACGGTCCATGTATCTGCACTGTATGTGAAAACCAATGCCTTATATCTCTTTAACATATAGTTTCTTATGAAATGAATTGATATCAAATCAAATCTTTGATTGCAGAATATCCTCGGTTGCCTGCCTGTATTTTATTTTACATTTTTGCTTATCTAGTTATCATTGTATACAATTGCTCTCTGATATCTGAAATAGGAAACCCCCTCATACGTCTTCTCTCCTACTGAAGAGTCCTGAGATACTCTCCTAATTTTTTATTATGACATTATCATACACTTAGACTTCTTTTTATTAACTGAAGTCCTATTTTTTCTGCTTATTTTTCAGTTTGTCTGTACGGATGTTTGAGGTTGTGCTTTTTATAATCTCTATATCATCTGCATACACATATCTGACTGGATTTTCCAAATATTGTTCCCTTTTGATCCATCACACTTATCATTCATGCAAAACCAAATTAAATAATATGGCTGAGAGCTTATCTCCTTGCTTTACCCCTGAGGTGAATTCTAATTCCTCACCCAACCTATTAGTATTTACTTGTACTCTTGCCTTAGTGTCACTCATAGTCATTCTTATTAATAGTATGCTTATTGTTATTCTACTCATAAAAATGGTGGTGTCCTTATTTTTGCGAACAAATCTATGGAGGCTGAACCAGCTGTTAATTTTGTTTTTGATTATCTTCTTGAAGAAACTGTTTTTGAATACTGTGCTATTCGTTTTAACATCCAAAATCTGTTTGTTATCTTTTTTCCTTTTATAGGTTTCCCTCCTCTAAATTTAAAAGTTTCCTTACTAAGTTGAATGTTCTTTTTGGTAATTTTTTTTTCTGATACTAATGACAATCATGATCTTTTAAATCTGCAAATATTCCACTATTATCACTTCCCAATAATGGCATCTATTAATATCTCCCCAAAAATCAAACATCAAATTAACATGAAGGGTTATTTTTCTTACAACAATAACAACAGTTTTCTTAATCTTCTCAGATGCGAGTCATCGAGAAATGTGTATAAGGAACATGATCTAGATTTTTCTTTCTCAGAATTTTATAGTAAGTTTACTTTCTACTTTGATGTTGTTTATCCTCTTAATTTTAAGTCCAATACAAACAGGGCTACTCCTTTAAAAAAACAAAATTATTGGATTACTGATGAAATCAAATTTTTTTCTGCCTATCTTAAAGACTTTTCTTCTTATGCTAAATTCTCTAAATCTAGTGCAACATCTACATTGTACCATGAGTATAAGAGATATTATAGAAGCAAGCTGAAACCTGCTAAATTAGATTATAATAATCATAGGTTGATGTTATCTCATAATAAATCTAAAGAAGCCTGGAGTATAATTAAGAATGCTAGTAATTTCAAATCTCCTAATACTATTCATTTGACTGATTCAACTTCTGGTGAAACCATCACTGATCCTAATATTTTAGTTTCAAAGTTCCATGACCATTTTTTTCTTTCCCTGTTTCTTCTAACAGTACTACTACTTTTGTGTATACTCCCGCTACTGTCATACAGAACTCTCTTTTTCTTAACCTGCTCTGAACTTGAACTTTGGCATGTTATTCTTAAATTGTCGAATCAATGTGCTGGTAACGATGATGTCCCTGGTCACATTATTAAATTAGCCTATGACCACATTAAGGATCCTTTAGTTTTTCTAATCAATCAATCCCTTCAGCTTGTTGTCTTCCCTTCCAAATTGAAGGACTCCAAAGTTTTCCCTCTCTTTAAAAATAAGGGGAGGAGACATGATATTAATAACTACAGGCCAATTGCTTTACAAAGTCAGTTCTCAAAAATCTTTGAGAAGATTTTCTACTCTCACTTAGTTTCTTTTCTGGGGTCTAATAATATTCTCTGTAATTTTCAACATGGTTTTAGAAAAAACAGATGTATTACTTCAGCAATTTATAATGCTGTTGATTTTAATCTATCATCTCTTGATAAATCTAAAAAAAACTATGGCACTTTTCTTTGACTTTGCTAAAGCTTTCGATTATGTTAATCATGAATTACTTTTAATTAAGTTTTTTAATTTAAGAATAAGAGGTTCTTCCTTTGAGTGGATCAAATCCTATCTATTAAACAGGACGCAAAGCGATACTCTTACTTCAAATGGTTATAAATTCACTTCCCCAACTATTACTTCTTATTTAGGAGTTCCTCAGGGGTCCATTCTTGGCCCCATACTTTTTCTTTTGTATATTAATGACCTTCTTGATAAATTTATTAGTTTCTCTAACATAAAACCAATTTTCTACGCTGACGATTCTAATTTTATTTTGGCTTCAGATTCCCAGGAGGACCTAACTACCAACAGCTATCATGTCATTGATATTATGAGAACTTGGTTCAATAGTAATAAAATTACTCTAAATCTTGAAAAAACTCGAGTATTAAATTTCTCTCTCCAGAAGTCTTCTGCTGGCAATATTATTTGGGACTGGATTTTTAAAATCTTGTTCCCTTTTGATCTATCACACTTATCAGTCATGCAAAACCAAATTGAATAATATGGCCGAGAGCTTATATCCTTGCTTTACCACTGAGGTGAATTCTAATTCCTCAACCAACCTATTAGTATTTACTTTTACTCTTGCCTTAGTGTCACTCATGGTCATTCTTATTAATGGTATACTGTATTCTTCCAGAGCCCTGTGCAGTGCATTCTGGTTAACACTGTCAAATGATTGTTGGAAATAAGCAAATAAAATATGCAAATCAATGTCATATTCATAAAACTTCCCCATTATTTGTCTCATGACAAATATCTGATCAGTAGTGTTTGGTGTCATCCACTTGTGTACTCTCTAAGAATCTTTTCTGCATAGCATTTAAATCTTTCACTAATCAATCCTTACAAAATCTCATATACCACACAAATTAATGTGATACCTCTATAGTTTCATACATTAGTTTATCCCCTATCTTGTGCATTGGGCAAATTATGCCAGTTTTCCATTTGTGTAACATGGTTTCAGTTTTCCATATCCTTATTATTAGTCCTTGTACAACAGTTTAAAGATAGACACCACCAGGTGCTATATTATTGTTTATCCTTTGAATTACTGATTCAACTTTTTTAATTGTAGGTTCTGCTACTCCACTCTATCGTTATTCTCTAATTACACTATAGTTCCACTCTTCCTCTGTTTAAGTTCTCCTTGAAATACTCTACTCATCTGTTCAGCACTTACTCCTCCTCCAAAATTACTTCTCCTATCTTTTCCTTGCACCCTTCCACTCTCAGTTTAAATCCTCTTATCATCCTATCTCTGCTTGGTATAATTTTCTTATTTCATTCTTTTGATGTAATTCCTCTATTTCCTCTCATCCATTCATACATTGACTTCTTCTTTCACTTACATATTTTGTGTGCCATTTTTTGTAATTGCTTGTGTCTCTCAGTATTTCTTTCTGCAGCATTTTCACTCTTGATCTATTTTTCTTTTTCATAGCTTGCCTGCACTCTTTGTCAAACCACTCCTGGTTTCTCTCTGTCTTCTCTTCACCAAAGGCTTCTTGTGCTGCATCCTTTGTCACTTCTTCAATTGTTGTCCATTCTTTATCAATAATTTGCTGCCTTTCAACTTCCTTTTTGCAACACAGTGACAAATCCAGCATTAGTATTTATAGGATAATTATTACAGGATTCACATGTAATGCATATCTGTTTTATAAAAACAATAATTTATAATTCAGTGACCTCACTGTAATGATTTCAGTGTAGGATACTCTTTCCATTTCTCATCAATATTTTCAATCTACAAGAATGTCAAATTAATGGTAAGAAATGTGTTTGAGTTACAGGATTGTAACTGAAGTGGATAGTTTAGATGCTTTTAAAAATTGTGCAGTTTTCCGAAATATCCAAATCATACATATATTGAAACTTTCTGAGCAAGTTTTATGCAGTAGTAATGTATCCATAAACTCTGAACCAGAAAAATAATCTCGGAAAATTGAAAAATTAGTTTTGAAGATAATGTATGATTTTTCCATTAGGGATTCATTTTTTTTCAAAGTTTCCATGCTGGCTTTTCTGTCAAACTTGGAAAGCATTCATCTATAGTAGTAATTACATCATCAATGCTTAGCTTGTAGTATTTATTGCATAAATCACTAGGAAAACAGTTTTAGTAATGGAAACTACCTCACTATTGATTTTGTGGAAGAAATTGATTAAAGTATTATAAGATGATAAAACTCATCACAAATTCAAATTAATGTTTTATCTTGTACGCATTATGTGCAGGAAGAAGGAAATGAGGCTGTGTGATACTAATTATTGGTTTGTTATGTGAACTATTTTACATAGATCTTGTAGCATTATACATTAAATAGGTGGATGTAATTATCCTAGATGCATTATTCATCCTAAAAAGGTATTTTCATTGAAGATTACCAAGTAGATTAATTATTTATGTTGAAATTCATTGGTGATTTATATTAAACACAAAATGATTTGCCATCAATTTATATTTGACTAGATACTACCAAGGCTATTACTGAAGCCGTTTTATTTCACAAAAAATTGAGATAATTTCATTCGTCTTTTGTTCATGGATCTATTGCATTATTAGTCTATTTTTTATTTTCTTAGAAGCCTGAATTGAGGTTAATTTTGTTTGCTTAGAAGGCTTGAGAGTTAAAGTACTATTTTATCATATGAAAACAACATACTTTGCACATAGATAGTGAGAATTAACCTTCTGGCATTCATTTATGGAATGAAAAATTTTCCATTAAAAAGGGAGGGAAGTGGTTGAGTGAAATCTATACTCAGAATTTTCTCATTTTTTAAGTTTGACTTATAAATGTTTGGGACGAGAGATGGGCAATTGCGAATGTGTTGCATATCGAACAGCATTTTTACGTGAAAACAAATTCATTGATTTTTTCTGCTTGGATGATGGGTTTAGGTTGGTTGGTAATTTATAATAGAAAGAATAATCTCTCACGTGTGGCTCAATTAAATCCCTCTTATTTCCCTGCGGCTGGCATTCAATGAAAATAGCCCATTTCTAATATTTTCTGCGTTACTATTAACATTACTATTTCCCTAATCATGCAATTTTAATTGAATAATAAAAGTCTTCCTCTATCATCTCGTCGAAGTTCAAATATTAAAACCATCAAATAAGCACAATGGCGCGAATTTAAGCGAGCGCGGTATGGTCGATACGAGATACCTTCGCCGGCCACCCAGAAGTAAATCTCGGTCGGTAGGCATTGCCAACCCCGTTTTTGAGGGGTTGATGGAGCGTCCAAGCTTATTCAATCCTTTAAAGAATTCATACCTATTTGCTCTACCAGTAAGACAGTACCTATTTATTTTGCGATTGGTCGCATAATTCAGAGCTCCATCCGTTCGCAGAATTAGATGGATCGATTCCGCAAGGCGTTCGATGTCCGCCGAGCGAATTTTGGTCATTATTAGGGATCGTCAGCTGCGAAAAATTATTATACCTCAAATCTTACCCCTCCAGGATGTCGGACAGTGTCCTTGGTCGTCATTTATCCAGAAAGCGTAGAAGACTTACTTTGGAGATGAAATTAGACATTATAAAGCGATGTCATAGGGGTGAAACCCCTTCGGAAATCGGTCGTTCGTTAGGCTTGAACCGATCGACTATCTGTACCATTTTAAAAGACAAAGTAAGAATTCTTGACTATGTCAAAGGTTGTTCGTCTATGCAGTCAACAATGATTACCAAAAAAAGAATTTCTTCTATGAGAGAAGTAGCAAATGTGGTATCACCAGAAAGTGTTCCGAAATTGGAATTGCGGAATTGTCCACTTAAGAGTATTGTTCAGGAGCTTAACCAGATCGTAAGTGTCATTTATTTATGTTGCTGTCACTAACTTGTCTTATGGGACTCTTTGGTAGTAGAGAATGTATGAAAATTCCAATTTGATGTCATCCATTTCCTTTCCTGTAAATATTTATAATGATTATCTAATATAATTAATTTTCCTGTGTTATATATTTATCCTGATGTATAATTTATCCTGATATTGCTAATATATTTTTCACATTCCGTGCAGTTAATGAGGTGGAAATGTCTTCTCTGTTTTTGTTACAGCAACATTCTTATCCCAGCCATATTTCTAAAATGAATGGATCCTCTGCTACATCTAGTCAATCTACCTTTGAAGATCCTACTTTATCTTTAATCCTATCTGAAACTAGAATGCAGACCGCAGAAATGAGAGTTACAATGGGACAACTTTCTGATAAAATTGATAACATTATGAATAAGGTAAGTTTAAGAGAAGAAATTGAAGTAATTTTTGTGTAAAAGTAAGGTACATACAATATTTGATGCAGCAAAGATTAGAAATTTTCCTATTGTATTTAGACCGGACTATTTGGATGTTGTTGGAGATTGGAAATTTTTGAGTGATCAAGTTCACATACCCTGTTGTTTTACATGTAGGATATGAATCAAGCCAAAAATTTGTATCCAAATGTTTAAGTAAATCATGGAGATAAATGGTGTACCAAATAAGAGAGAGAGTGAAAATATTTTGTTTCATGACACTGTCAATTTGGCATGGTGGAATGGATTTTTCGTATTTTTCTTTTTCTGAATCTGAATTTTATTTGAGAATGAGGGATCAATTTCAATACATCCACTTCTGACCCTAAGAATAAATTTCAATGAAGTTTAGGATCAGTTTTAACATGTCCTCCGCTCATATATCCCTTATAAATTATACTGAGTGTATGCAACTGTATTACAGCTTATTTGCCTCAGAATATTTCCATATTTTATTTATTCAATTGAGGAATCCATTGATAATTTATACATATAGGTATCTGAACAGGGTCACAGTCAAGTCATGGCAAGAAAGCTATGGAAGTTCAGTTTAGACAGCCTTTTGGGTAGTCCTATGTATCATTTCAAAGAACTCTATAGTAAGCAAATAACTAGTGTGTACATATATTATTTCTATGTATCATTAGATGTTTGCTTTTATTGCAACTCCTTCCTTTGTAGATCAATCAGTTATCTCAGTGCCCAAGGTGGTGGCAGACAACCAGCTGTTTTCAAGAAGATTCAGAGAAAAGAGATAACTGGTTAGGAGAGGAAAATGGTCACGATATCACAAAAATGAAGCTTTTGGCTAAAATAATTTCCATAGAAGAAAAATGTGAGATTCTCGAGAAGGAAAATATTTCTTTGAAGAAAGATCTTGATAAAGCTACAACCAAATTGTTGGATTTTGAGGTATTATATTAATTTTAATGATTTTTGTATTTATTTGTTAAAAATAGTCAAATTATTTATTTTTATCATAGTAATGATTTAAATTCATGAATGTGGAATGTTGGTCAACTTCAAAATGAGCAATTAAACACACATATTTATCATTGTCTCTGTTATAACATGATGTTCATCAGTTTTCACAAATATTTATTATAATATTTAATCTGCTATAAAATAATTTCACAGACTGACCAGCTGGGAAGAATTTCTGATAGTGTGAAAACAGCTTTGAGTTCTGTGTACACTGATGTGGAGAATAAATTTTCAAATGGGGTTGAGTATGAAGGCTCTGATGTTAGAGAAGTTATTGCCTCATCTATCAATGTAAGTTTCCATATGGAAGATGAGGGATTTCTTAGCTTTGATTTCGTAAGTAGGTTTGTAATTAGTACATAATATTCTATGAAATAATTTAAAAGTTAGTAACGTAATGGTTGAGGCAATTGTATGCTGCAAAGACAGGTCAGGTTGTATTCTCAGCCATGAAAGTTCATCTACAAGCATTTTTATAGGGTTTGAAGTCCCTGCCTGAATCAGCGTAGAAGTTTAGAGTATTTTGAGTAAACAAAGGATAATTATAAACTATAGAAGTGTAGTGCTAGCCATCTACTGTACCATTAGCATCTACATGTACCAACATTGAAATTATAAACTCTCTAACTCCCTTAGGTCTCAGTTTATGTTTAGTAAAATTGAAAGCTTATGGCTCCTGCACAGTAGCCATTTTTTGATCTGGGCGAGTCCACCTTCCTAGAACTGCGTGCTGCAGGAGTTTGTGCGAAAGTAAGCACTATGTGTTCTATGTGTTTGTGGTCATGGCTTCCCCTCCGGCTTTCATCCCCCAAAGGAACTTACCCCTCCACTTGTCAAGAGTTCGCACATCCTGGGGCCATAAGCTTTCAATTTCACTGTATCATCTTCTATGGTATGAGTTTCACAAAACATTCTTAGTGTTCCTTTTCCAGTTAATGTGCATTATTGTGCACTGAACTTGGAAAAGAGCTAATATTGCCATAAATGAGATATTTTGGATATCACTACTTTGAGAACAAAATCCAATACAAAAGAATTATTTTATTGCCAGAAGAAGTATATTTTACAGTTTCCTAACAATATGCAGTAAGAAGGTTCATAGCAATAAGAAAATATTGATTACCACTTTTGGCACAAAGTAGATGATCAGCAAAATCTATTTGGTTGATTTCCCATGCAGCATTGGATAAGGAAATTGGTGTATATGCAATTTTAATTTCCTTATTCTGATTTTTTCAGGAAATGACTTATGACTTGGATGGCATTGCTGTTGAAAAGATGGAATTGAATTTTTGTAAAAGAAAAAATTTGGAAAAGTCTCCTCCTTTTCGGAAAAGAAAAAGAAAAGCCAAAGCAAAACCTAGCACCATGGAAGTCTCACAAAAGGATTCTGAAAATAATGTCATTGATTTCAGTGTGTTTGCTGAGGTAAAATCAGAAAGTCAAGAAAGTGATTGTGAAGAAAGTTGGAGTTATACATTTCAGAAACCGTCCGATATTCTGGAATCAACATTGATATTACAAGATGGTAAAGTGATCACTCATAGAGAGGAAAATTGTTCTGTGGTGACTTCAAGGATAGGCTCTGAAGAAAAGGTCTGTGTTCTAATCCACATATTTTCTCATTTTCTTCTCTCATCAAAAGATCTCATCCATTCCCAAGGAAAATGGGGCCTGGAATTGCATCCGGGATCTTCCTCTATCTGGGAGGCTGCTGCTCACTAAGTCCCCAAAACGGCTTGTTTGAGCATTATGGCTGCTTAGCTAAGATGATTTAAGCAGCCTCCTGGATAGAGGAAGATCCCGGATGCGATTCCCAGCCCCATCAGACCTTTTTCAAATCTGTTTTTCCTTGGGAATTTTCCTGGGTGCACGACCTTATGTGCAAAGTTACCTTAACCCTTTTCCTTTAATCTCATCCAATAAATCTTTAATTCTTCAACAATGAGAATGGGAGTTATCCAAATCTTCCTTTTCAATAAAAAAATCAAAGTATTGCTAGAAAAATCTCTCAGACAGATTTGATCACCTTTAAAGTAATGGTTTCATGATAAAATATCACTGCATCATTTAGCTCTCTATATCATTATAAATTAACAGTAAATCAGAAGAAGACATTTCTTGTCCTTATTAATTTTCAGTTCTGAATGAGCTCTCCAGAGTCATGAATGTTTATCAACTTTGATTTAGATGTCATTTTATGGTCCTAGTTTTATTATTTTTGGACTTACACTAAGTTAAATTTTAAATTAATAATCTGATATTTGCAATAGAATTTCCAGAATCTTTAAATTCTGCTATCTTCAGAGATAATATATTAATTATGGTATATTAAATATGCTATTATTACATTGGTAGAGAAATCCATTGGACAAGCTTAATGCATAAATATTTGGGAGTTCTGATTTGTCTCATTGAAATAAAATCAACAAGAACCATTATTGGGAATTCTCAGGAAAGTAGCCAATTTAGTGTAATTGAAATTTGAATTCTTCTAATAATTTTATATTCTGTGCAGGATATTAATCTACATCCTTCTCCACCTCAAAGTCATGAGGTGGGAAAATTGGGTGAATCTGTTGAAGAGTGTATGCCGCCGTAGCAGTAATTGAGGATGTAGAATTTTTTCCAAAGCCAGTGTTACCAGCTGTATGTTTCTCATCTATATTGGGAAAGAAGGATATTATTTTTGGGACTGAGTGAGAATTTTATGAACTAATAGGGATTCTATTCTCTGAATGGATGCTGATTTGATGTATTTTCTTGTCTGTGATCATTACATTGTGACAGTGTAAATGTGTTAGCCTGTTAAACTTTATCTCTGCCTGTCTGAGGCTGACTCTATGCTATAAGCATGCTGAGCAGAACATCAGTGTTCTTGTAAGTTAAGGGCACCTTGAATATATTATTTTATCATTGTTGGAAGATATGGATAGGGGCACTTAAATATTTTTTTTTCTTGATGCCTGTATTCCTAGGGGTGCCCTTGTCTTCAAGTACTGTATATGCCAGCATATAAGTTAATCTCTGAAGCCTAAAAATATCTCTCAAAAACCAGGGGTCGGCTTATGTGCCAGATTGACTTATACGCCAGCATATACGGTATATCTTTTGAAGTACAAAATATTTGTTATATAGTCTTTAAAATTTAATGGAATGATTTCCTTTGTATTTACGTTTAATAAATTATTGCAAATAGTATTTTTGAAACCAAATGCAACCAATATAATTTATTACTGCATATCTTCATATTATCCTTGATTAATTTCTCTCAGGTGCTTGTATTTTATAAATTACACCAGATATTTACCATCATTATGCCATTCTGATTGCAATAAAAATGAAAGCGATGTAGTTTGCAATTCACTGTTAGTATTTGTATTTATGAATAATTTGCATTCAGATTTTGATCACAGAACTATTAACTTTAAGGTAATTTCAGCGGAAAGAAGTTAAATCCAGTTCAATGAGGATTATAAGAAATACTCATGTCCCCAAAGTTGGGGCATTAATTGTGATTCATTCAGTCATTTCTGCTTTTTGATGAAATGAAACGGTCTTCTTGAAATAAGGATTTCTATTGTGCAGATTACCATCTACTGAAATAATATATGTATATGAAATTATTTAGAGTCCTATTTTCATTTTATCAGAATTATTGTTTATCCTTTTTAGAAATTATTTTCACTTTCGTTTAAGTAAGGAATAAACTTAAATGAAATTAAAGTAGTTAAAAGATTTTTATCTATTCCTTGAGTTAATATTTTTCATGATGGATGATTCCCAAGTAAGACATTCAATCCATGCCATGGTTAACAAAATTTTACAGATAAGTACTTACACTGGCTTGTCATTAAATAAAATATGTGAGTTTTTATTCTTTGAAGATTCGTGTTTGTGAAGAAAGAATCATAAGCTTAGAGTACTTTCACTCTTTTGTTGCTTTTAATAGAAAATAGTAGCTTAGTTTTTTTAGTGCTCCACGAGAAGAGTCTCTGGTGCTCTAGTCAGTAATATTTGTTTGAAAAGCAACCCTTCCAATATGTTATTGAATAATATTGTTTTGAAAAATTGTCATTATAAAATTATCTGCATATACAAAATTGTTATTAGTGATTTAGCATCAAATATGCAGAGTTGAAAAAAGAGAGAATCCTTTTTTCTTACATAATACTACTACACTTAAACAACTGATTGTTATGAAATGTGTTAGGAATCCGAGATGAAATAAAAATTTTCCTAACCACATTTTGCCTACATTTATGCTGTTATATTTGAAACTAATATCCTTAAGTCTTTCATATCTTTAATTTTTCAAAATTCCTGATTGTTGTCAAAGCAACAGAGTAGTGTTTTGCAAGTGTGGACAAAGGCTTTAGGCAGCAAAATTCTGCCACTTTAGGTGAAGCTTAGTTTGCTTGTATTGCTAGGCTAGTGCTGCTAATAAAGTATCATAAATTATATCCTATGCACAAGAAATATCTGATATACTTACCTATGTATTTGCATATGAAAATGCTGAATATTTGTTTGACTAATATAAGAAGTTTGCTAGGGATACTTTCCACCTCTCATACAAGTTTCAAATTATATTACTCCTTTATTAATTCATGGGTGAATATTATGGAATATCAGGACTATAAAAATGAACCAGCAGTCAAAATTTTGCGCGTGTTTCCTAAGTTGTGAAGAAAATATTTCTTACCCTCCGTCTATTTGGGAGCTAAATATAACTTTTTGATGAGGGAATAGTTGCTATTAATTTGTTTGGAAAATAGAAAGAATAAATATGACTGTGGAAAATCGAGGATTGCAGGAAGTTTTAATTCTGTAGCCATCATGGCCATATTTTACATGAGTAGTAGTATTCTTCTTACAGTGAAGTAATTTATCAATGGATGAATGGATTTAAATTTGAATTATTAAAGGTATTAAATGAAAAACTACAAGATTAAATTTTGACTCATTTACTTAAATTTTGGTTTACTGTGTCATCAAAGATCATGAGATAATGCGCATCTGTATTTCCAGTACATATAGAGACTGATTATATTTGCGTGCATCACAGCTTTGTTCTTCACATTGGGCTATGATTCACCGTAAAATAATTAAAATATATGACCCTAAAACCATAAGAAGGAGTAAACATTCAAATCACGAGTGTTCTATACTCATATACTCGTGTGTGATGTAGGTACTTAAAAACTCGATGTTTGTATCTGCCGGTGTGACTGATATCGCGCTTTTTATCCGTCAGTGATGCAAGCGTAGCGTAGCCATAGAGTAAGGATGGGGTAGAGCGCGTGTTGCGTTCTGCGCATGTTACAGGATTGAACGTAGCAGACCACGTGACTTTGGTCCGCTTTCGGAAATCTCGCCGGTAAGTTAAGTGAGAAATTCGTGTACTCAAGTTGGTTTTTTAAGTATTTATGTCCTTTTCGGACAGATGATGTTCTGAATTCGAGTTTATTTAGATGCTCTATAGTCTGGCTAATGTAACTCAATATTTATTTTCGGTATCTGGATGAAAATTAACCGTAAAAGATTAAAGGTCTTGGGAATCATGGTTTTGAAATGCTGCGCATGGAACTGCAAGGAAAAGTACGTTAAAGAAATCACTTTTAACTCGTAAGTTTTGTGTTTATGGTGATTTTAATACTTATTTAGAATTGTTTTCTTATCATTTAACTTTCATTTGCCATTTACAGATTATGTAATAAGGTAATGAAGTAGCTTGCAAATAGGCGATTGCGGCTATTACTACAGAGTATTCCATGTGACAAAAATGGAATATAGCAGTTTTTACGGTTTATTCTTGTTTGTCGATGATTATAACAAGATAAACTTTGTTTTTCCGTTTAGGACTATTATTCCCTTCGGTGCATATTCAATATTATTGCTTGAATCGAGTTCATTGGAGCGCTCGAGTATATTAAGTGTCGCAGGCTTTTTTCGTTATTTATAATTATTAATATTGACTTTATAGCTTCCCAGTAGATCATGAAAGGAGAAAACTATGGATTCTAAGCTTGAGGAGAAAGGATTTTGTGCCCTCTAAACACTCTAAAATCTGGAAAATGGAAAACTTTCCTGGAACCCTACATTACGTTATTTTGCATATAATTATTTTAATTTACATAAATAACTTGCCAAAAATTCTTATATCAAACATCCCTTTATTTGCTGCCAATTGTAATATTTGTCAAGCAATTAGAAACCTTGGAGATTACACCGCATTAACCTTACAAGTTAACCTTACAAAATTGCACGTATGGCTTCTTAAAAGTAAATTACAATGCAATGCTAGGAAATATAAACTAATGAACTTCAACTGAAATAAATTTAAATTCAATTACAACGTGTAGTAATGTGAAGTATCACGTAGCAGAGAAATGAACTCCTTTACATGTCTTGTTTTAGAAGCATCTGTGAAAAAGATCTCGGATGGAGAGATGGCCTGTTGCGTAAAATTAAACTTTCTGAATCTTTGTCTTACACTTACCTTCTGTAAACATAGCTTTATTGTTTTTAAAATATGTATTACTAAGAAATGAAACCCGAGGATGGCGTTAGCCGAAACCGGTCGTTTTTAAATAAATAACACAGTGTGGAAATTACGAAGTGCCTTATTTATTTCTTATTATGGCTTTCCAAGAAGTCCGGCCTAATACCATAGAATTTAATATGTATTAATTTATAATTTATATCTAAATAATGATACTTAAATATGAATGAATTCTTAATGTGAGAAGTTGTCAGTGATGTGGCAGGAGGATGTTTCCTAAAACTTTGTTAAAGAAGTGATTATTAAATATTATCAGAAAAATCCCACTGTAATTTCATTCCATTCTAAATCATTTCCTTTATTTGGAGCTATACCTATACCAGTAGTTGATTCAACCGGAGGCATATCAAGGTACAGTTTCCAATTTATTCAATTTACAAATATTCGCAAAAATCCACGGACCTGTCTCGTTTTGAAGACTCGTAACTTTTGAATGGAGGAAGTTGAGTATCTTGTTCTTTCATTCGTTGAAATAAATTGAGTGCGTTTCTATTAAATTATTCATGAAAGTTCCACATTGTTTAAATATGAAAGAAAATGTTAACTGTGATATTCGACCACTTAAACCCAAGTTTGCCTTAGTTTTAAACGTTACTCTAGCTATATGTGTGATTTAAACTTAACAACACTTAAACGTCATTTTTTCCAGAAATGTTCGAAAAAATCAACGAAAACTGGGAATTTATTCGAAACATTCAGTTTTTTTTGCTCTCTTCCTTTTCTTGCTTGTTCTTGCTTTTCATCCAAGTAAACCTAGTCGAAATGATTCTCTTTTTTAAGAACTCGACGAGAAGTATCTTAATATTCCACTTAAACGTAATTTTCTCCGGATATGTTCGAAAAACTCAATGATAACTGGGAATTTATTTGAAATTTTGTTATTTTGTATTTATCTTGCTTGTTACTCGAGTAAACCTTAATGAGTTGATACTCGTTCCGAAGAACTCGACGAGAGGTATCTAAATATTCTTAAACAATGATAAATATATACCCGACGTTGATTATTATAATAAGAAAACTTTAAGTGGAAACTCTACTATCTATTAAAATGATATAAGCATTAACTACGTAGTTCAGAGTTACTTAAAAACTCGATTTTTCAAGATGAAACTCCACAGCGTATTTGAATTGCCGCTAGAAAACGGAAAAGTCACGTGGTTTAATGCTGTAACATCGGCTCGGCTACTGCGCAGCCTGTCCAGCACTCTACCCCATCCTTACTCTATGAGCGTAGCAGTGCTAGCAGTGGAGGACTTTTGACGAGTGTCGAGGCAATATGAACGACAGGAGAAAAGTGAAATGACTTAAAATACTCTTTCCTCATTATGTGAAAGTACTGTTTACAAAATAACTTCTCCGCAGAATAGCGAGTAGCGTTATCTTTCAGAGATGTCTATCGACGTTCAAAAATTCAACGATGACGTGTGGGACTTCATATGCTCAAAAGTGAAAGATGCTGTTGTGTTTATAGACGAACATGCAGCGGAATGTCTACATTGGAATGGAGGAGGAATGAAACTTATAAATGCTGGCGCAGCCTCTATGAGGGAATTTTCGCAATTTGAGGTTCGCTAATACATAATAATGCCACAATCGGTTTTCTTTCTCTTTCTGTCATTTTTCTATTTCATTCTGTCATCATTCCAAATGTTGTGAAAGAAAACTTGCACATTGTATGGTGGTAGATGAAACAATGCCTATTTTTAGTCAGTGTTTTATTTCCGAACAATTTGATTGAAAATTTATGATGCATGTTTCGTTTGACAAGCTTTAAAGCGAAATCTTTGCTATTACCTGTGTCAATTGTATTTTAATTGCCTCAAGGACCTATTGGTTATTGAATCCTACTTAAAGCTCTAACGTATATACTCCTGAAGGTGGCTAAATTATTACACGGATGGAGTATAGAATACATAACAGTTTTGTGTACATCCTCATATTCTGTCCATGGATATTACGTATACTAAACTTTGAGTTTTTTGGACATTTTAATATTGATTATTTAATAAAATTGCTTATTGATTCATTCTTGCTGAATGTATTTTGTGCGATGGTCTTTCCTTTACTTCTAGTTGTGACTCATTTTAAAGTATAGTCCTTAAAACGTCTCTGAAAGAGGATTTACAATTATAATATTAATCTTTACTAGTACGGTTTTTATATTAGCTAGCAGATATTTAAAAGCAAGATTTCTGTATTCAACAACTGTTGTTTCAAAATAACTAAATAATTGTATCTTTTTTTGTTACAATATTATAAGATTTACCTTTAACTTTAGGTAGGACCGCACAACCAAGAAATTGCCGTATTTCTTACTTGTTCACCAATAGTGGGTGACTTATATAAGTTAATGGAATCTGTGATAAGAGCAAGTAATTTTCTGTCATGTATTGCTGTGACTGGAGCTGGAAAAAAGGTGCATTCTCTTGCTAAGTCATTACGTGATGAATCAACTTTAAATGACCCATCGGATGATCCTTTTGTTGTTATGGAGACTGAGATGAAAAGTTGGATGCTGGAGAAAGTTGCTGTTGCAAACAAGGTATTTACATAAGTAATTCAAATTAAACGACCTAATCTCTGAACCTGGTTCAATTATAGTAATATCCTTCTTTCTTATAATGAAGTGAATAGAATAGGCAAAGCTTTTTTACAGTTATTGTAGAATTCTCAAATTGGTCATTCAGCTAATTATTTTCCAACACTGAAAATTGTAATCGTTACTCTCTTTCAACATTATAATTTATGTGAACTTTGCATCTTAATATCCATACTTGGAAACGAAAGTACTGCTGATTTTGAAAACATATCTGAGTACATGCTTATAATATGTTTTCCTCACATTTCAAATGTTATCTATAAAAATTATAGAAATATGTTGTTAATGATAAAGATGGTAAGTTAAAATGATAACCTAATAGCTTTATAACCTGACATAACAGGCTGATAAATGTATTTTATTTATGAATTTTTATCTATTTTAAAGTATATATTTTATTCTTTAAGAGACCACAATCTTATGCCTTGCATAAGATTGTGGTCGTGTACAAATGAAACAGTTTTAGGTTTGTCTTCTACAATTCACTCGTTAATAGTGATTCTTGTGCAAGGAATTTGTTCGATTTTTCTGTAACATATCCCGTATGGAAACCCTTGATTTTACTTGAGGAATACTTCATTTTAAGTACTTTCAGTATTAACTAAGTATTCATAAAATCTTCTCTTCTTGTATCATAATAAATTGTTCTATGAAAGACTTACTTCTGTTGTCATAAATTAAACAGAATATTATAGGAGGAAGGAATTGACCAAATGTTTGTGAAAATTTGTATTGCTTTTTGGGGGGATCTGTCTTTTTTTAAGATACTGTTGAATTTTTTTTTTGTTTTGTTTTTCATTTCCAATTTTGTATCAATGGTTCTTTGATGCTCTACCAGTTTTTGTTAAGTACAGTTGTAAATGTTCCATCACTATCTGAACATAATGCTGACATAATTATTCTTTGCAGATGGTGGAAGCAAAAGTGGTATCAATGCCAATATTTGCAATAAATTTTGGTGGAGAGAAGAATCACATTCTTTTAACTCCCCCATTTGCTCACATATTTCCAGCCGTCATTCCCAGTTCTCAAAAGTTGCAGAAGCAAGCCATGTCATACCATGGAAAAAAGGTCAGATATTAAGTATGTATGTAAAAAAATTTGTGTGTTTGTCTCAGTTCAGAAAATAAGGATTTGTATTGCTTTCAATATTACAACTTGGGTATATTTTTTAATTTCCATTTGATGACTTAAAAAAAAGCAGATTAGTTAATTTTTTTATTTGGTCATTTAGTGATAGAGCTTACTCTATTTTAGCATTTTACTTGCCCATTAATAATAAAATTCCTGGAAAAGATTAGATTCAAGTTGTTTAGTTATAAAGCTTTCATTAATTTATGAGAGCAAGTTTAGTTGAAATTTATTTAAAAGTAAAAGTAAAAAAGAATGTTTACTGCAAAAGTTTCACAAAATATTTTGTTTAATGCTAGCAGACCGGTGTCAACTATTAATAGTTACGAGTAAAATGTAGCTTGCATACTGCAAGCAGATCGACAACAATAATTTAAAATCGGCATTATATCGGGACGGTCTTCAAACGAAAAAAAAGGATTGAAAATACTCTTAAAATTCGCTTCAATTTAATCGTCTGGCATCGAACCTGGGTCTTCCTGGTGAACTTACTATGCACCACAATAGAAGATCACCATCTCTGACTATGTGTGAAAATTCAAACAGAAATATTTGCTGCAACTACCTCAAAAGACGTGCTACTTTTCACGAATGAAAATGGCTCTCTGGATTCGAACCAAGGACGATCTTAGAAATCTAAAACATGTTTTTTAAAGTTATTTATGATCTCTATCTATATGCTGAATTTCAAGTTTCTATATTATTGGGAAAGGTTTCAAAATAATTCCTAAAAATCGTATCAACTTCTGATTGCAGAGACGCCTGGTGTCGAACCTAGGAAATATTGGTAGCTGTGAATGCACAGTATGACTTATTAGGACTTTATCTTATTTCATGCAAAGTTTGAAGTCGATATGATGCCGGGAAGTACCTAAAACTTCTTTCTTTCATCTCCATAAGAAATGCATTGAGGAATGTAAATGGCTCTCTGGGATCGAACCAAGGACCATCAGCGAAAATGTAAAATTTGATTATTAAATATGTTTATAATATCTAAACCCATGCCGAATTTCAAGTTTCCATTCCATCGGGAAAGGGTCCAAAAAAAATCATAAAAATCGCCACAATGCATTTTAAACGGCCGATTTTTGCCTCGACCTAGCATCGAACCCAGGATATTTTCAGTAAAACTCATTTATTATTTCAATAGATCATGACCATATATATCAGCTCCTTGAGTTTAAAGTCCCTACCTATCCGGCAAGTATTTTTTAGAAATTCCCTAAAATCAAAGCAATGCATTTAAACGGGAAAAATTGGGACTTTGGGGCCCTCTAGAATCGAACCCATGACACTGAGGTACAAAATCGCAATTTTTCTGGTGGTTACACGTTATGGCCAATCTGTCGTAAAAAGTTCAAGTCAATGACGCTTGTGGTTTGGCCTGTGAGTTTGTATCCTCTCTCTATATATATATATCTATTATATATAGATGCTTCTCCGGATTCATTCATGTATCCATATATCTATTATATATAGATGCTTCTCCGGATTCATTCATATATATACCTATTTAGATAGATAGGATACAAATTCACAGCCTAAACTACAAGCGTCATTGATCTGAAATTTTTATGACATATTGGCCATAACGTGAAACCCCCAGGAAAAAAGAGACTTTGATCCTCAGTGTCATAGGTTCGATTCCAGAGGGCCCCAAAGTCCCGATTTTTCCCGTTTAAATGCATTGCCGTGATTTTCGGTAATTTAAAAAAAATACTTTCCGGATAGGTAGAGAAGTAAAACTCTAGGTGCCTATATTTATGGTCTTGAACTTTCAAAAACATCAATGACTTTTACAAAAGTTATCCTGGGTTCGATGCTAGGACGATGCAAAGATCTGCCCTTTAAAATACATGGGAGCCGTTTTTCATTATTTTTTTAGATGCACTTATCGAAATGATAGGATGTTCGTGCTTGGCTGGAAGATGTATGGTACGAATAAGTTTTAGAAAAAAATTTTCATAAGACCGTGCTGTTCCTGGGTTCGAAGCCAGAGCACAATAACGTTTCTCTCATAAGGAATATAAAGGAAAAGTAGGACGTCATTTGAGGCAGTTGTAACCAATATTTCTGCTTGAATTTGCATACGCGGTTAGAGATGGTGTTTTTCTGTTGTGCTGCATAGAAAGTATTGCCTGAAAGACCCGGGTTCGATGCCGGGCGGTTAAAATATCCCCCATATATAATACTATGGGGTATCTTTTCATAATTTTTTTATGCATTTATTGATATGTAAGGGAGCTCTTGCTTAGATGGAAGATGTATATTAACACTTTGTTTAAGAAAAAAAATAGATAAGACCATGCTGTTCCTGGGTTCGATGCCAGAGCACATTATAATTTCTCACATAAGGAGTGTATGTGAATAGTAGGACGTCGTTTGAGGTAGTTGCACCAAATAGTTTTGCTTGAATTTTCACACATAGTTTGATATGGTAATCTTCTATTTTGCTGCATAGTAAGTACACCAGGAAGACCGGGGTTCGCTGCCAGGCGATTAAATTGCAGCGAATTCTACGAATATTTTGAATTTTTTTTTTCTTTTGATGTCCGTCCCGATATGATGCCGATATGAAATTAGTGTTGTCGATCTGCTTGCAGTATGCAAGCAACATTTTACTCGTATATTCATCTATTATATATAGATGCTTCTCCGGATTCATTCATGTATCCATATATATATATAGCGAGGATACAAATTCACAGGCTAAACCACAATCGTCATTGACCTGAAATTTTAACGACATATTGGCCATAACGTGTAACCTCCAGAAAAATTGCGATTTTGAACCTCAGTGTCATTGGTTCGATTCCAGAGGGCCCCAAAGTCCCGATTTTTCCCGTTTAAATGCATTGCCGTGATTTTCGGGAATTTTTAAAAAATACTTCCCGGATAGGTAGAGAATCAAAACTCATGGAGCCTATATATATGGTCATGATCTATCGAAAACATAAATGAGTTTTACGGAAAATATCCTGGGTTCGATGCTAGGTCGGGGCAAAAATCGGCCGTTTAAAAAGCATTGTGGCGATTTTTAAGATTTTTTTTGGACCCTTTCCCGATGGCATGGATACTTGAAACTCGGCACGTGGATAGATATCATGAATATATTTCATAATCAATTTTTATGTTTTCCCTGATGTTCCTTGGTTCGATCCCAGAGGGCCATTTACATTCCACAATGCATTTCTTATGGAGATAACGGAAACAAGTTTTAGGTACTTCCCGGCATGATATCAACTTCAAACTTTGCATAAAATAAGATCAGGTGTTCACAAATCAACCTTTTCATTCATATTTACGAATGTGTCCTGGGTTCGACACTAGGCGTCTCTACAATCAGTAGTTGATCCGAATTTTATGAATTATTTTGAACCCTTTCCCAATAATATAGAAACGTGAGATTCGGCATATAAATAGAAATCATAGATATATTTCGAATGCATGTTTCAGATTTCCAAGATCGTCCTTGGTTCGAATCCAGAGAGCCATTTACATTCGTGAAAATTAGAACGTCTTTTGAGGCAGTTGTAACCATTATTTCTACTTGAATTTTCACACATAGTTACAGATGGTGATCTTCTATTGTGTTTCATAGTAGGTTTACCAATAAGACCCGGGTTCGATGCCAGACGATGAAATTTCAGCGAATTTTAAGAAACAATTAATCCTTTTTTTTTTCTTTTGAGGACCGTCCCGATATAATGCCGATATGAAATTAGTGTTGTCGATCTGCTTGCAGTATGCAAGCAACATTTTACTCGTATATATATACATCTATATATAATAGATAGAGAGGATACAAACTCACAGGCCAAACCACAAGCGTCATTGACTTGAAATGTTTACGACATATTGGCCATAGAGTGTAACCGCCAGAAAAATTGCGATTTTGATTCTCAGTGTCATGGGTTCGATTCCAGAGGGCCCCAAAGTCTCGATTTTTCCCGTTTAAATGCATTGCTTTGATTTTCGGGAATTTTTAAAAAATACTTCCGGGATAGGTAGAGAATCGAAAATCTAGGAGCCTTTATATATGGTCATGATCTATCGAAAACATAAATGAGTTTTACGGAAAATATCCTGGGTTCGATGCTAGGTCGAGGCAAAAATCGGCCGTTTAAAATGTATTGTGGCGATTTTTAAAATTTTTTTGGACCCCTTCCCGATGGCATGGAAACTTGAAATTCGGCATGGAGTTGGAGATTATAAATATATTTCATAATAAAATTTAACATATTCGCTGATGGTCCTTGGTTCGATCCCAGGGCGCCATTTACATTTCTCAATGCATTTCTTATGGAGATAATGGAAACAAATTTTAGGTACTTCCCGGCATGCTATCGACTTCAAACTTTGCATGATACAAGAGAAAGTCTTTACAAATCAAACTGTGTATTTACAGCTTGCATTACGTCCTGGGTTCGACACCAGGTGTCTCTGAAATCAGAAGTTGATCCGCTTTTTAGGAATTATTTTGAAACCTTTCCTTATAAAATCGAAACTTGAAATTCGTCATATAGATAGAGATCATAAATAACTTTCAGAAACATGTTTTAGATTTCCACGATCCTCCTTGGTTCGAGTCCCGAGAGGCATTAACATTCGTGAAATTTAGAACATTTTTTGAGGCAGTTATAGCCAATATTTCTGCTTGAATTTTCACACATAGTTAGAGATGGTGATCTACTATTGTGTTTCATAGTAGGTTTACCAGTAAGACCCGGGTTCGATGCCAGACGATGAAATTTCAGCGAATTTTAAGAAAAAATTAAATCCATTTTTTTTTCTTTTGAGGACCGTCCCGATATGATGCCGATATAAAATTAGTATTGCCGATCTGCTTGCAGTATGCAAGCTACATTTTACTCGTATATAATAGATGTGAAAACTATGATGTCGTTTGAGGCAGTGCACCCAATATTGCTGCTTGAATTTTCACATATAGCTAGAGATGGTGATCTTATGTTGCGCTGCATAGTAAGTATGATCAGATGACCTAGGTTTGATGCCGGACGAATAAATTGCAGCGAATTATAAGAATATTTTAAATTCAGATTTTTTTGAGGACCCTCTATGATGCCGACTTGAAATTAGTGTTACCAATATGCTTGCAGTATGCAAGTAACATTTTACTCGTATATGATACGAGTAAAATGTAGCTTGCATACTGCAAGCAGATCGGCAATACTAATTTCATATCGGCATCACATCGGGACGGTCCTCATAAGAAAAAAAAAAGGATTTAATTTTTTTATAAATTCGCTGAAATTTCATCGTCTGGCATCGAACCCGGATCTTACTGGTGAACTTACTATGTAGCACAATAGAAGATCACCATCTCTAACTATGTGTGAAAATTCAAGCAGAAATATTGGCTACAACTACCTCAAAAGACGCTCTAATGTTCACGAATGTAAATGGCTCTCGGGACTCGAACCAAGGACGATCTTGGAAATTTAAAAAATCTTTCTGAAATTTATCAATGATCTCAATCCATATGCCAAATTTCAAGTTTCTATATTATTGGGAAAGGTTTCAAAATAATTCCTAAAAATCGGATCAACTTCTGATTGCAGAGACACCTGGTGTCGAACCCAGGACACATTGATGAATATGAATGCTTAGTTTGATTTGTTAACACTGGTTCTTCTATCATGCTAAGTTTTAAGTCGATAGCATGCCGGGAAGTACCTAAAATTTGTTTCCGTTATCTCCATAAGAAATGCATTGAGAAATGTAAATGGCGCCCTGGGATCGAACCAAGGACCATCAGCGAATATGTAAAATTTGATTATGAAATATATTTATAATCTCCAACTCCATGCCGAATTTCAAGTTTCCATGCCATCGCAAAGGGGTCCAAAAAAAATCTTAAAAATCGCCACAATACATTTTAAACGACCGATTTTTGCCTCGACCTAGCATTGAACCCAGGATATTTTCCTTAAAACTCATTTATGTTTTCGATAGATCATGACCATATATAAAGGTTCCTAGATTTTCGATTCTCTACCTATCCCGGAAGTATTTTTTAAAAATTCCCGAAAATCAAAGCAATGCATTTAAACGGGAAAAATCGAGACTTTGGGGCCCTCTGGAATCGAACCCATGACACTGAGAATCAAAATCGCAATTTTTCTGGCGGTTACACTCTATGGCCAATATGTCGTAAAAATTTCAAGTCAATGACGCTTGTGGTTTGGCCTGTGAGTTTGTATCCTGTCTATATATATATATGAATATATATATGGATACATGAATGAATCCGGAGAAGCATCTATATATAATAGATATGAATGAATCCGGAGAAGCATCTATATATAATAGATAAGGCTACAACTAGTTGTATCCACCACAATGTAGTTTCACTAAGTAACAGCTTCTATCTATTAATTAATTTTAATATAATTATACTTAACCAAATCATGTAATTCTTTTAAACGAAAATAGGAATGATAGTAAAAAATCTCTTCTACATTTTCTTTGGCAGAGTATTACTTTCATGGACTCTAAATATAATTCACGAAAAAAGATTTCTAACGAATTTCTATTTCCATTGCTATTTTAAATTTATTTTTAGATAGTTCCTTTGTGAGAATTAAAAGAGAAGATATTTTGGGATATTTGGGGTGATATTGCAATAAGATAGGGGATCCAATTCTGTATTTCTTATAGGGTTCTCTTCATTGCAAGTATTGATTATGGATTCATGATCTAGCTAAAATCATTCTAAAACCTGAGGTAGATTAATCTATGAATAGCAACAAAAGAGTTTTACAGTTGTCTTTTTACGCTCTTATATGTATGTATTGGTTAGAAGTGCTGCAGCATCTCAAAAGGAGAACACCAGGTTTATGGGAAATGCATCAAAACAAAACTTTCAGGGCACATTATTTGCTTAAAAATAGTGGACACGAGTCTAACCATTCAACTAAATGAACCTTTGTTTATGAAAAATTAGTAACGGAAATCGGAGTCAGGCAACCACTCCAAAACCATGCATTACCATATCGATCTCAAGATTTTCCACATATGAAATAATTTTTTCCATTTTTTACTGAAATTTTTGATTAAATTTCATATTCTAACCTCCCGAGTATTTAGAAAATTTTCTCTTAAATTCGAGAAAATGCTATTTTATAGGACTACTGTCAAGTTTAAGAGGACAGCTGATGTAATTAGTACCAACAAGTACCAAGGGATTGCAGAAAGCTGTTACAAACCACCATTCATCATACTTTTTGTGAGGTTCTCCGTTATCGAAGTTCATTATGTGGGAATAAAGTTATTCTATCGAATATCGGATAAAAGAATGAAAAAAATTGCCTTTAAATCTATCAGTGAGTATCATGGAAAAATATAAAAAAAGTAAATGAAAATAAGATAATAGAATAACTCGCAAATAGTGGGTTATTTTCTACAGGTTTGGGATAGCATGGGTGTGTAATGCAGGGTTGCATACATTCTGATTATGAATTTTAAATTAATTATTGCAACGAAACTAAGACCCATTTACATGAAAGCTATTAAAATTTTTCATTAAAATCCCTGGACTAAAGTTAGTCTCCCCTTGTAAGAACTACATTTTTGGCAAAATTTGGTCAACTTTGACTCTGTGGCGATGTGCCCTCTTTGACTGGCGCATCGCCATCGACGCACGCCTTCGAGAGGCTTCGAGAGGCTTCGAGAAGGCGTGCGCTAATGACATTCTATATAAAGCGTCCTGCGAGGCGCACAGAAGGTCAGTCAGGAAAGGACATATGAAGAACAATCACCTCTTGTGCCTTCAACTCCCTGTATAATTTTATAGCCCAAGAATCAACGCATATTTCTTGCATGGTTATATGCAAAATTTATTCAGCAGTAACAGTGCAAAGTTTTAAAGTCCGCTCTCAATAAAACCACTTTTCTATTTTGTTCAGCTTTTTAAAATTTTAGTCCACTGTGCGGCATTATGTGTATTAGAATAAATGCTAACAAAAAGGTAATGAATGCTTGGAAGGTAAGAATATTAAATTAATTGCAAAAAGTTAAGTTATTAGTAAAAAAATGGAAGAAAATAATTTCCTAAGCGGAAAATTACATGGTTGCCTAAGTCTGATTTGCAGTTGCTAAATTTTCATAAACAAAGGCCCATTGAGTTGAACGGACAGAAAAGTGTCAACTATTTTTAATCAAATAATGTGCCCTGAAAGTTTTGTTCGAATCCGTTTACTGCAAACCTGGTGTTCTCCTTGTCAGGTCATATTGTACATGGGCTCTCACTGGAAATTAAACTCAGGGCAGCTTTCACCGAAGCTGTTTACTATCTTAATTTTGGTATAATGAAATTTAATTGGTTTTGAAAATGTGTTGAGAATATATCCCAGTTTGTTAGAAATGTACTGGAATTCAATATTTAAGAATACTCAGTTTCTAATTTTTAATCTTCAATTGTTTGTTCTAGGCCTATAATGTGAGTCAATCTCAAGCCATTCTAAGTGAGACTAAAGTCAGTAAGAAAACACAGTTATCAATGGCACATATGGCTGATTCTCTTCATCGCCTTCTTTACAAAATGGGTGGCAGAGTGGAAGTCTATGCTATGGGTCATCTCAGTAGCCTTGTTGCTGGAGAAGTCTCCAAGAGGAGGGTAAGGATCATTTTGATTAATAACTTATGCTTCATGTTGCTATTTATGTATACATTTAGATTATATTTTTCTGGATATTCAAATTCCTCATAAGCCAGCTTCTTATATCTTTGCTTGTATTTGAATAAAATTAATTTGGTCTTCATTGACAAATTATGCCTGCTGCAATCAGTTTATAAGTTGGCTCTTCCACATCAAAAACAGAAAGGATCACCTCTAACGTTATTCAGAACCTTATTGATGGAATCTATTGATGTAATAGTATTTTAAACAATTCTAACTGTGGAAATGATGCTTCTCCAATTTGGTATTTCCTGTAAAGCTTCATTGATGGTCATGATAAGTTAATTAGCTTTCATTTTTATTGAAATAAAAGATATTTTTGAAATTTATTGGATACCAAATTGTATTCATATGCCTTTTGTTACTAAAGGCCGAGTCCTGGTCGAATTTAGCATCTCAAAGTGGGGAAGTTGGATTGGATGCTTCTCTTATTTTGGTGGACAGAACCCTTGATCTTGCAACTCCATGCTCCCATGGGTCCTTTGCTCTTCTGGATCGCATAATGGCTACTATACCTCATCTTTTAGGACATACAACGGACGTAGCTGTGGATATGACTCCTCTCTCTTATCCGAAAAGGTGAATTGTGCATTGGTTTTGTAAAATTTGGTTTTCATAATCAGTTCTTTCAATACTCAATCATGGTGTATTTCTAATTTTAATTTTTGGATGCCCTTCATTTTCTTTCTTCTCTGTTTTAAGTCTTACATGGATCGGCATATTTATTCAAATTGTGATTATCTCCAATACCATTTCGTCCCCGTGGACTCCAGAGTAAGATTACTTTATTCCACTGATCATCTTTGTCTTGATGAATGGATAGAAAATTCCTCTTTAATTTGACAACCTGTGTTGAGACATCCTTTTTTATTTTTCCCTTTTACTTTTGCTCCATGTCACATCCCTTCATTATTCTTCTTGTTGATATTTTATTTTTATCATACATCTATCCATTTACCTATGTTTTGACTTTTTTGTTCATGTTATTTTGCAAATTTCCATGCCTCATAGCATGAAATATAGGCCAAAATGGTGGAATATCTGGTCTTTAGGATTTTTGGCTATTTCTCATTTTTATGTATAGGATATTTTTGTAATTGACAACCTTGTAAGAGCTCTACCTTAATTCAGTTTGATTTTCTGTGTCCATCATGATTGCTTGTTCTAACTATTTGTAAACTATGACCTGTTTCATCTTCTTTTGTGAATGACTGAGTAATTTTCTGATTTTCATGGATTTTTCCTGTCTCTCTCTATAGTTTACTTTAGTTCTATATTTGTATAATAGTATTTACTTCTGTTGTCATCTTCTTTATTTTTTTTTGAGTGTGTTATCAATGTGAGGACATCTTTTGGGCTTCATCTGCTGTCTATTCTTGATCAATTCCGTTTTGTAAAGGATACTCTTAGTCAACAAATGTTTATTTGCCTATTGCTTGTCAAATTGTAAATATCACTTAGAAATTTGTTTCAGTTACCTTATTCTTGATGTACTCCATGTCCCAATTTAAAGAACTCTTTATATTAAATGATTACTTGCAAATTTATTCCCTTTTATAAATGTTTTTTCTTCATTTCTGTCAAAAACGTTGTTTTTTAATGTGATAGTTTAATAGCATCTATTTTTAACATCATTTATACAAGTCTAAAAGCACGGATAACAGTAGGGGCACCAAATTATGATTATGCCTAAAGATATGAGTAGTAGTTAGAGGGAAAAGAAATTGTTACATTCATACAAAATGTCCCTTCCATCTTATTGATAAACAACTTTTGATGAATATTGAACCTGTATTTTTTCCTTAAATATTCTTTAACTAATTAAGGTATTTTATAGTTGGATAATTTTAGCCTAGATTGATATCTTCAATAGGCCTGGTTTCAAGGTGGTTGGCTTTCCACCTGGTAGCTTGGCTCATAACCCTGTAATTGGAGAGAAGAGTGGTGCTCAGGGAGAGTTGCTAGACTTGTTAGCCGGTGGTCGAAGACAAAAAGAAGTTATATTGGGTCTTCATCGACAAATTATGTCTGCCGCAATAAGTTTAAAAGTTCGCTCTTCTGCACCAAAAGCAGAAAGGATCACCCCTAAAGTAATTCAGAACCTTGCTGAAGAGTTTTCAGAACATCCTGATGCTGTCCGTTCAATGTGCACTCTACTTCAGGTATGTACCATAGATTTCCATGTACAGTCAGTAGTTAACTTACGACCATGGTTCCGACAAACTGGTCCTTGGCCGTAGGTTGTATGTTCATAGGTTTTTGGTAATTTCAACATACATACATTCTTCATATGCTTGCCATCTTGTTCCAAAATGGAGGCTGGTCAATTATAAAAAGCATTTTCAACTTCTTAAATTGAACATCAAGAAAAAATATAAGTTATTTAGAATCTTCTTGTTCTTTATTCTTGTAGTTTCATTAAATTATTGTTATACCCTTTTATCATCTCACAGCGTACCGTTTAAATAAATATTTAACAATTTTCTTAGTTAACTATTTAAAAATATTTTTATTATCTTTATTAAAACATTGTGTCAATAAGACACAAAAATGAAATTACAAAAAAGAGTATTGAATATTGGCTGGTGCTTGGATGTGGATCAGGGACGGCAGTAAAGGTAGCTGAATTATTTTTAAATAATACTTGATGAGCTTGTCAGAAGTTTTTGTTTCTTTTTCTTCTCCTATATACCGCAATAATTATGAAAAGTATTTTGTACGATTCATTTTACCTTAGTAAATTATTCGATATTTGGGTTCATTCCCTCAAAATGTGCTGGAAGTTTCTTTAATTGAGAAAATTTTTCCAATAACCCCTTAATGGTCAATTTCCTTTCTAGATCTTCCTGTTTCTCACCCTCTTTTTGCCCTTCTTCTTGTACCACTCTTTCTTTTGGTCATTTGTAAGTTCTCTGGCTTCTTCAACTAACTACTCCTTGACATCTTCTTCTTCAAACTCAAAAAAAATTCCTTATGACAGTTTCATTATTTATTTGTCCATAGTAAGTGTCTATGTTTTGCTGAGCACAAGTTTTCCATATTCCATCCATGCTTTTTTGTCTCAGAATCCCTTGTTGTAGTGAGATTTTTAATACAATTCAAAATATTGTTATTCTTCCAAATGCTCACAAAGTTAGTTCTGGACCTGCATCTATTGCAGCAAGTGCTTGGGCAAAGGTTGTTTGGAGATCATCATCATCATTAGGCATTTTCAATCTGACGTCGGATGTAGGCCTCCCCAAGTACTTTCCAATTTTCTCTGTCCTGAGCTTCTCGTTGCCATGTTACACCTAGGTACTTGATGATGTCTCTGCTCCACCTGTCCATAGTTCTTCTTCTTGGTCTCCTCACATCTCTTGGTATCCAGTTGAGAACTGCAGATGTCCAACGGTTGTCATTTCTTCTCGCAACATGGCTGGCCCACCTCCATTCTGGTGATCTTACCTTATATATGATGTCTATAACTCAGTCATCATTCTCAACCAAGTGTTGGGTTTCCTGTCTCTTCTTGTGATTCCCAGCATACAGCGCTCCATGCTCTGAAGTCTCTGAGTTATTGCAGCATTTAACACCCAAGTTTCACTACCATTGGTCAGGACAGGTAGAATGCATTGGTTCAATCCTCTTCAAAACCATTGGCATTCTTGACTTCAGAACGTGCGAGTTCCTACCAAATGCACTCCAGCCAAGTTTCATTCTTCTGTTTACTTCATTAATGCTGTTTTTCTCCCCTGTTGTCCCTCCCTACCAAGTTGTCCCAGGTATGTGCATTCCAAGAAACATCCAGAGATTTTTCTTGAAGTTTGACTGGTTCTTGCATTGCAAAAGAATTATACATTACCTTTATTTTTGTAAGGTTTATCCTGAATCCTATCTTCTGTCCTACTGTGTTTAGCTCTTCAAGTCTTGAAGTTAGATCTTCTGCGTTAGCTGCAAAGAGAACTATATCATCTGCAAAACGGAGGTGACTGATGTACTCCCCATTTACTCTTAACCCCTTCTCTTCCCAATCAAGGGTTTTAAAAAGTTCTTCTAAAATGGCTGTGAACAAGATGGGAGATAGAACGTCACCTTGTCGAACTCCCTTCTCAATCTTGAATTCATCGGTCTCTTCATGAAGCATTACAGAAGCTGTGGCATTCTCGTATGTGTATGTGTGGATGTGTTCCATTGTGCTGAAGCCTTTTCGGAATCCTCTCCCTTTTCCTTAAAAAATGAGGGCCTTATATACTTCTCTCAGCCTAAAGATTTTCATATCCTTTTTAGTAAAGAAGGTTCCAGAAAGGGTTTCAATTGATGGACACACCTGGCAAGGTGTGGACCGTGAGCAGTGGTATGTTGCAGACCCTTAGCTTTTGTATCTTTTGCTACTCTGGGCAAACATAAGAGTATGACACTGACCATTGTCTTCTGCATCTTTTGTTATACCATTGCTGTCCTGGCCTCTGCTTCCTATCCATTTCCATGAAATCCTTAGACCACCAGTAGCTGGGTACTAAACGAATGAAATGTCGCTTAATGACATTTTTGTATGTACGGAATCATTGACTATCTAGTTTTGACCACATTAAAAATCTGCTCTGGTTGATAACCTTCTATTATAATTATTTCACCCAGACATTAAAGAAACTTTCAAGCTTCTTCCTCATCTACCCTCACTGCTTCTCTGGTGACTCAAATACTATGAAGAGCAAATCTTTTTTTAAATCCTTTAACCAACCTTGATACAAATTCTTGAGTATAATCTTCTCTGGCTCACTCCTTCAGTCTGAAGTCACACTGTCACTCCCCAAGTCTGAAATAGACTAGTGCACTGTAAAAAGTGTGTAAAAAGGTATCTGCTTTTTTATCTGCTGAACCTTTCAGAGTTTTACAAATCCTTTCTTAGTCCTTCAAAATTGTTGACACAGAAGAATGTGATAACTGAAAATCACATACAATCCCTTTCTCTTTCATTCACCCCCCACTCCCCTTTTTAAGCCTTAAGTCGACAACTCTAATGCTGTAAATCGTTGTCTAATTAATACCATGATACATGGTTTCAATGTTTAAATCATCAGGAGCCCAAATTATATTTTGACATCCTAGTAAAGTCATTTAGTACCGGTAATTACTGCCATTGTGAAGTAAACTGAAGTTTTGTCTTTGATTGTGACTTTTCTAGGCCACTTCAATAGTAGACAATGATCCATCCCCAAAAAACAAGTTTTCAGTACAATTTTCTTTTGTCTTGTGGAAAGCTATGAATAATTGGTGGATAATAAGAATATATTGGAAATTGTGGCAAATTGAGGCTCTGATTTCAAGTTAAAAATATATATTTTAATGTAATGCCAACACAAGCATACATATGTTTAGGTAAGCTGCATACATTGTCATCAATTTTGACTCTACAGAATGATTTGAATTGATAAGAAGATTATGTTGATCTCTTGTTACCTTCTAAATCTCAAAGAATAATAGTTTGAATGATGACATTTCTTTCTAATCATACTAAACTCATGCAACAACTTTAAGAGTTAATATCATAGGTAAGAAGTTTGTTTTTCTGATTTTTATTTTCTTTTCAGCATGGTTTGTGTGTATCACAGGCTCTTTCTCATCCCACATCTCAGATGTTTGATTATATGTCTGGTGCTGAAAAAGTCCTCCTGCAGAGTCTTTCATTAGAAGAAGGCAAGGCAACTGCTGCTGCTGAAAAAAGTAAAGAAATTCTATCTCAGGTAATGCTCTGATACATGTTTCTCTGAATTAAAAAATTGATATGATATCACCACAATTTAATACTTATATTTATTGACTGTTTTTTCTGCTCTCATAGGTAGAGATGATGATACGAACTCGCCATGAGCGTGGCTTTACCATGAACGGAATACTAGCTCTCTTGGTACATCTGTTTGCTCTTCCTCTTGCACCTATAGAATATGATTCTTTAAAAGAGGTGTTAAGAGAAGCTATTCAAGAAGATCAAAATGAAGACAAGGATAATTTAGGCTGTGTTAATGGTCAGTTACATTGATATAGTTTTTTAGTGCTTGCAACTCTACTATATTTACTGAATTATACTACTATGTACTATATTCTCTGTGGTTAGCCAAACTTTGCTCACAGTTTGATTGCTTTCTGTATTCATTTTTGATAATTTAAAATTAATTCATTATTTACATATGTGGATAAATTCAGTGAAATTGAAAGCTTATGGCTCCTGTATATGTAGTTATTTTTCGGTATGGGCAAGCCTACCATCCATGAATGCGCAAGGCAAGGGTTCAACTCCCAAAGCCCCAATTATAATATTCACCAGTGGTGAATTTTTAAGACAGCCAATAATTTGGTTTAATAAGATAAAGTTTACAGATGAAATCTAAATTTTTGAGTATACTTTTTCTATTTTGAACTGAAGGACATGTATAATATTATCCCAAAGTTATGCTTGTCAACACTATCATCAAATTTTTTATCATAATTTTTGCATTTTAGGTGATAGTAATCCTTTGGATGTGGATACTATATTTCAAGTCCTTGAGAGTACTTCCAAATCAAGAGATGGCCTGAAAAAATACAGGTAACCATGATATTATAATTCTGTTCATAATATAGTAATCTTTATCATGCATAGTTGGAAAAATTTCATGAAAAAAATTGTTTTGACAGAACTCTATACAGCCAGGAATATTCACAAAGAACTGTAACTCTTCGCCCATTACTTGCACAACTGGCTGCTGATCTTTTCAATCCATCACTCCCTCCGATTCCAGATCTAGTATGCTTTGCAAGTAATATGGGCCAATCTGCAGGAATAAAGGGCCTCTTACGCTCAAGTTTTGGGTAAGTTGATGTTGCTACAGAATTACTACTGGCTATCTCTGTTCATGTGTTGACCCATCCAAATATTGTCTCCAAATCAAATTAAATTAGTATCTATTTGGAGACAGTTGACATATCTTTTGCTGATATTTTTGTATTATTTTAACACAAAAAAAGGTTATTGAAAATTGTAATTGTTGTACATAACATTACAAAAGAATTAAGTAATTGAAAATAGGTTTCATGGAAAACTTTACTATATTTTATCATAGTCATTTTAAACCTTCTTTCTTGCTCTCTTTTCTGTGCATTTTTCTTTCCACCCTTTATTCAACTAGCTAAATGTCAACACAAATCTCCTCTATCTGGACCCTATTCATTTGTTATCCTTTATACATTCAGTCTTGAACATTTACCCATTCACTTGTCTAAAGTTGCTATACTCTTCCTCTCTTTTTTGGTACACATATTGCTTCTATTTGCTGCTGATCTATGAAAGATCTCCAAAAATAACTTTCTTATATGTCTGTTTATCTATTATCAGGTTATACATTTATAAGACAGATTTTTTGCGCTTGGAATTATCTTTGTTCTAATATCCTACAGCTTTCACGATTTATTAGAAATGAGGAAAAAGAATATTTCATATGCTGTCTCTTGATATTCTGGTATTTTATGAAGTTCTTTAGTGTCATTTCAATCAGATTGAGCATTACTTTCTGTCTTGTTGATATGGCCATTTGTGAAATATTAGTGAATCAAATGCTTTTGAATAATGGCTTGTGATTGTTGAGTTCAAGGGTCATCGATTCAAGATTACTTACCTTGAAAAAATACTTATCCTTAATTATATGCAAATAAATTTTTTCTTAGGTACTATCTATACACTATTTTCTAGCAATTTTTTATTAAAGGCACTCATTCTTATCATAAAATTAATAATAAACGAATGATTTGTAAAATAATACTTTAAGATTTTATAAGTAGGCTTCTTATATTGTACATGTTTTGTTATTTTGACAGGCAATTGATGAGCACTGCACGTCCTCCACCTCCTGGGGATGCAAAAATGGTGATTATATTTGTTATTGGTGGCATAACTGGAGAAGAAGTGAGATTAATAAGGGAAGCCTTATGGTCTGTCAAGGATAAAGCCGCTCTGGCAGCTGCACCAAAAACTGTTCTCATTGGTGGAACGCGCATTCTAACCCCAGATGATGTTCTCTCCTCTATTCTTGTGGAAGATAAATCATAATATGCAAGTAATAAAATTGAGGATCAAGATTACCTTATCTTCTGCCTGGAAACTTCATTTGTGCTACAATTTCTTTTATTGTTGATAAAATCATTCAACAACAATAAGCATATACTACAATGAAGTAAGACTTATCACGTTAGTGGACATTATTGATGCACAATACTACTGAATACATGATAAGAAAATACAATGAAATCTTAGGACTCCTAATTTCTTTCATCACACTGAGAACCTCACCTTGTCGGTGCAATTCCAAGCATTTTTGTCTTTTAATTAATATTATCACTGAGATTGTTGTCTTTATGTATGCATGTGCTTTATATATATAAATTACTGTTATTTTCAAAAATATATCTTCTGTTAAATATAATCATGGAATTTCTTTAATTTCTTTGTTTCCATTAGTGATTGGATGACTCATCAGAATTGGAAATATCAAAACTTTGGCATTGGAATCAAATTTTTTTCCTAATTTGCAATTCCAAAAAAATATTTCTGCGGCTTTTTGTTCTAAACTCAATGTTCCATTTCTAGTACTAATGATTGGTAGATAAATACCTGTGAATTTAGTTATCACCAATACTAATTTTGTAGATTTTACATGCAAAGTAAAATCTGTTATAAATACTTATTTGAATGTTCTCTTTGTTGTTTAAACTTTAACCCAAGCGTTTTTAATAAATAATAATCTTACTCTGTTTTATAAGCTAAAATTTAATGTGCTAAATGGAACTGTATTAGAATGGGTAAAATTTCTTATGAGAGAGTAACATATATTTCTAATTCAGCTTTACATACATGCTGTAATTTGTGGTGAATATTTTGGTAATATGAGGTTATGTTACTTTTTGTGCTAAAATATTTTATTTTACAGTCAATGTTTTTTTCTTCATGAATATGAATGTGCAATAGAAGTCACTAACACCTGCTATTATGCTGTCAGGAGCGGTCACTCTCTTCCATATTGCAGTTAACTATCAGATATCAACTCTTATATTTCATTTTACCATCATAAGGAGAATTTACAGAAAATCAATTCAAGAAGAGACAGATAACTCAAAAAGAATATGCAATTAGAGCTGATTATTTATTGATTGAAATAAAGACACAGATCGGTGTATAGTATGATAAATTGAATTTGACAATGCTATAAAATCACACAACTCTTGGAAAGGTACTTTTGGCTTTATGAAATGTCAGATGCTTCAATATGCATGACATCAGTGACAAAATACATTTTTATATTTCACGTAAGCAATATGGATAGAGGAAGCTATAAGAAAACCACTCAACATGTGGTTTCAGATGAGGTGTAATGACTTCTTATGTAGCCAAGTGGTATTGACGGATTTCTGATGAAAAATTGCTACACATCATTGATATAAATTATGTGTTCTATCTTATTTCCAGACTTCTCAATTTATTTCTATTTTTGTGCTCCTGTATAAGAACAGCCAGTTCACATTCTTGCATTTCTTTTCTTCATGGTTGAATTGAGAGTATGGGAAATACATAGATTGACATTAGTAGAATTAATTAACTGCATGGTAAATGCAACCCCTGCAACATGCTATAGGGAAGAGTCTCAAGGCATAGAAAAGAGTGGGTAGTAATTTTAATATGGTGTTTACAAGTCGCTTAAACTTCATCAGGACAGATATAAAATGATTCATCTCTGTAAACAGGCAGAGATGCCATGAGTGCCAACTAACAATTTCTTGATATAGTCTCCATTTAGCTTTTGTTTATTTGGAACTTGTAGCATTGTTGCCCTGAGTTTGTTTGTTTGGAAGCATTGTTGATTTAGTTTTTTTTTTGACTTTTAACATGCTCTGTGAATAGGTTGCAATTCTATTCCTATATAAAATATATTACATTGGCGATGAAGATGGGAATCAAACCCATGTGTATATAGCACATTGGATTAGCAAAAAGCAGTTTTAAGTAACTACTACTGTTAATCTTGTTATATTTAAGCATTAGCAAACTTTTTTCAATCATCTATGTAATTTTTTACAGACAGAGATAGGAATGGCACAATAAAGAGATAGGCATGGCATGAGAGAGCGAAAGGTATGACACTTGAGTGGTTTCTTTTGTCTATTTACCTGGATAAAGAGCGTTAAAAAGTCTAGGTAAGAGGTGCCTTTTTGCAATACCAAGCTTTGAGAAGAAAATCAATTCCAAGAAATAGAAGAAAAATACCTTAATTCCACATTTCTAGAATTTCATTTATTTCAGATCACAGTGATGAAAAATTTTAATAACTTATCTTAGTGATCAAAGTAAATCTTAATGAGGAGCCTTGGTGCAAGCAAGAAACTGCACTTCCTTACACCACAGCGGGCCTGCCCACTTCTTATTTAAGATATGTCTGGAGACGGTTTGGTAAATATTTCCATAAGAAAAAATACATGAACAACTTTCATATACAAGTACGTGTGGACAATTACATTAGATAGTAGAAAATATGGAACATAAGAAAAGAGATAATAAATGAAAAAGTAGTCCTAGAGGGAGGAGTATTGAATATACCGCAATAAGTTTGAGGGGATGACTAAAATTTGCATACATAATGCACAAAGTAAAGTTTTAGTCTTGCCACATATTATTAGTGAAACCAAAACCTTTGCCTCTATGCTTACAAGTATTAAAAGAGATTGGTAATGTCATCTACACCACAAATAAAAGTAAGGAATAAAACAGTTTTCATGAAAGTTAGAAAATTCTTTACAATATGGAAACATGATTACAAAGAAGTATCTATAAAAAATTTTATAAAATTACAACTGAAACAGGAAAACAAGAAATAAAACGTATACATGTAAAATAATACAATTAAATTTGCTAAAAATAAAATGTTATTTCGCAGCTGAACGAGCTTGATTATATTATTCGACTTTTATAAGAACGAATTTCACTTTTTACAAATAATTCCATCTGAAGTAATGAAATAATTAGTAATATAATTTAATGATGGTGTATGTACGTTTGCTCGGAATGTGTTAAAGGTTCCTTCACCTCGCCTAGAAGGCCCTTCCTCATTGTCTGCAAGGGCTAACTCAATTTTAAAAGTCTGCTGTCCATTTGTACTGCTTCCAGAGTTCTTTGAAGGAAGAGGGTTCTGCGAAATCATTAAAATACGAGATACACTATTTAAAGATATTTGATTAAGAATTAATACGGTGTTTTTAACGAAAAATAGAAAGTTGGGTCAATATTTATATGAAACAGGTTCTAATATCTATCATAAACTTACCTTTGAATGAAAATATCTCGGTCTAGAGAAGATAGTGAGTACTTTGAATTCCTTAACGCACTTTTCTAACACTGACAGCAAGGACTTAAGATAACTATCCATTCTTTTAATGAGACTGTTCTTACTTGACATATCTTGCCAATAAAACGCTGACGCACTATCTAAAGCAACAACAACAGTTGACTGATTGGCAGATAGATATTTTTCTAAGGAATAAAAAGTGGCAAATAGTTGAGGGCTGTCGTAGCAATTTAATATCACAATATTTTTCAACAAGTCTTTCATAAGTTTTTCTACAAATTCAGATGTCTTTGTCTCATTTACAACTAAATCGTGCTTGGCTATGCAGAATCTTAAACGATGTTCCATTATTTGCACGAGCTTTGCTATCTGAAAGTGGAAGTCCGTATTAATTAAAATTGCTCCAGCACCTAGACCACCAACACATATTTCTGTTGAATCAGGCAGATTTATTTTAACAGGTAATAAACAGTGAGCGAGAATCTGTGTGATCAAAAGAGTTTTTCCAGTTGAATGATCTCCGATCAGTTCTAACACGTCTCCATTACTTGGGGAGTCATCGTTGAAAAATAGTTCTTCATCAATATTTTTAATCTTAGGACGATTGCCAAGGCGGGCTAAAAGTTGGACTCCTGTTTCTGCTTTTCCCTCGTAATTCATCTTCGTGCCTAACCAAGAAGTTCAACTTGTCCATCGATATATCGCATTATCTAAATTAATCGATATAGATATACCGCATGCCCGCCACTGTTAAAACTGGTTAAATTCTATGAATTCTGTGTAACAACGGAGTGATAACGAGTGATCTTTTTCATACAGTCATGCAGTTCTCGTATAAAATTTCACCTTTATATAGAATTGATCAAGAGAAGGACCCTAAGTTAAGTTTGAAGAGCTTAGATGAGAGAAGAGGTAATCTTACAACAACATTCTAAGCCAAGGTAGTTGTTTATGCATAAAATGGAATAATACATCATTAGTAATTTTATAGGTAGTTGATGTATTGGAATAAAAATCAACGGTCTTTAGAAATTCCATTTCTTATGCCATATTTAACCTGAAATAGAAAAAAATCGATACTTGCAATGTGTTAGGATTTACATGGATTTTAACATATACTTTGGTGTAACGTATTTTTGTCTTGTAGACTGAGCGGATGTAAAATATTACAATTTAGCATAATGGTCATTCATTATTTTTATTGTGTTTATAAAGTTATCAATAGCAATGCAATCTTATTTCCAAATCACAATTCTTACATGATAGGAAACTGATTTTGTTTGAATTTATGGACTCGAAATGAATTATATTCTAGCTTCAATAGTAATATATGTTTAATTTAATTTCTTGCAAAAAGTTTTTGTGTATAAGTTTGGGTACTCTTCCAATTACTTGCTAGTTCATTATCTAGAACTACGATTTGATTTACTACTACCCAATAGTGACCAGTAATCAGATTCTGTGATGGGTTGTAAAGGTTAATTAAATTTCGGAACTGAAAATCATTAATTTTCAAAGTGAAGGAAAGATAATTTTTATAGACACAATATTTTATGATTCAAGTTTTCATAAAATAAGTAATAACATAAGAAAACGGTACTCTATTTCTCACATATAGAAAGAGTTCCTATATATGAACTTTATCTCACCTTAATTGAATATGATATTTGGGAGGATTAAATTCAATGGCTTTATAAGTTATTTGAACCTTTTACTGAAAATTACCTGTCATAACTATTTTCGAAGGAGGACTTACAGGAATCTGTTAGAATAAATTAGTGTAGAAATTGATAAATACTATTTCTTTCAAATAAGCTTGGAAATTCAGTATCATTATTTATTACTTAAATTCTATGCTTAGAGTGTTATTTATTATTTGCATACAATATAAAGGTTATCTGAATAATATGGGTTATATAAAGAAAGATGAATTCATGTATTACCAAAATTCGAATTCTTTTTTCATCTGATTTCTGTAAACCTGAGATCCGAAATTAATATTTCCTTGAACCATTACTATTAATGAATGATTTTGAGTCACTAATTGAGCAGTAGAATACTGATGGAGAAGACATGACAATTACTTTGATTGCAACAAAGCAAATTATTAATTATTAGAGATATAATAGGATGTAAAGAAATAAAAAAACAGGGTTTTCTTACATTTACATTTAAACCCTGCAATCCATCAGTGGGGTGTGGCAGGGGCTGTAAGACACCAAAATACCTATCTAATCAGGAGATCTATTAGCTTCTCTAATACTTTGCGGGAAAAATGACCAAAAGTAGCTATCTGTCCTGGCAACTACTTCCCTGTATCGCTTTTTTGTTTCCTCTCGAAGGTCGCGTAAGTATATAACTGGGATAACGATATCAGTTATCTCCTCCCAAAAATCGGTAGTGATAAATTTATCAAAAAGCTTCCGTCGATAATCAAGTCTTCTATCGCTAAAAAGTTCCATCCAAAGGATTCTATCATAGCCGAAACATTGCTGTTGAATCTGAAATCTCCCTTCCCTTCCCAGTATCATTCCCAGTAGTCACCTAAGGCACTACAAACTGAGTGCTACTTACTCCAAATTCCAAAATCCTTTTTTAACTTTAAGACAGGGAGAATCAATTTGAACTGAATGTGAAAAAATATATTTAATCTGATAAAATCCATGTGAGAAGACATAACTTTGTGGAAATCCTTGAATAAAGAAAGCAACTCAGTAATTTCCAAACTAAATTCATTTAACCATGACCAATTTCACTTCCATAGTAGTATCTTCCAGAATATGGAACTTGGATACTAAGGAATAATTTTTTCAATACCTGAAGATGCTTCCAAGTGAGGGAAGTTTTTTCAAGTCTATTCTTCCTTGGGGTATATTATAATTATTATCATTGTACATCATATTGCTATAAGAAAAGGATAAGCTGAGTCTAGATATTTTTAATTGGATTGGAGTTTTTTGTTTATTTGTATTATTCATTACATAAAGAGATTTCCAAAGTAATTGAGAAACATAAATCAATTTCCCAATTGTTTTGGATTGTAAGAATAAAATTACATATACAATCTTTTGACATAGATTTGCACTCAATAAAGAATGCCACAATTGATTTTATTTTATAAAAAAATTCAATGCTCTGGATGAATATCTTATAATATGGTATTTTAACTACAAATTATTGCAGTCTTAGGAAAAAATACCATTTGAAGGCAAAGTCAAGGCATTTTGAAAGTGCATATTCACTAATGCATGATCTAACAATAAGATATAACGATTCCTTGTAATTTTATTCTTACAATCCTTTGATTTTCATGAAAAACATCATCGTAGATTTAATTTTTGCATGTGTAACAGTTTGAAATTAATTAACTTAATGTTCGTGTTTTCAGCAGATGCTATGTTGTCGTTGTTTTAAAGTGCTTCAAGAGCTTAGGTCATACAGCCCATGGGCTTCCACTGGAAATCAAACCCTGGGCTGCTTTCACCAAAGGCACAAATGCACTACCCTATCAGGGAGTGATCTAGAATGATAGCAAACGTTCTGAGGGATACCAACTCTAGATAGACAATGGTTGTAAAGATTGGCTTGGTAAATTTAATGTAGTGATTTGAAATTTTTTGAAGTAAAGAATATTGTTTGATGAAGTCTCCTTCTAACACAAAGCAAATTTTGCAAAGACTCGACAACCGTTATTTCCTTTTGTGGAAGGTCATTCATCCTATTCTGACGGATGGTCATTAAGGGCATTTACCACTCCATTGTCAAATATGGATAGTGTAGATTTTCTAATCATTCTTCTATTTGATCAAATCAACCTTCGGGATTGATGAATCATTTCAAAGGGTATCATTTCATTTTATGGTTTAAAGAAGTTCTCTCTTAAATGTGAAAGTTTATTTTTATATTCAATTAGCAAATGTAGAATAATAATATGGTACCCCTCTAGGGCACTAATTCTCACCCACAACAGGTGGGTCAAGACCCAAATTGGTGTCACCTTGGCTTTTTTAGGGGGTCGCACTTGTTAAACAGTTACAAGCTTAATCATTGATAATTAATAATTCATAAAAAATATCATTACTTCAGTTTAGTCCTATATTACATTTTGTCAAACCCTGTATATTTTTGTTTTAATAATCAAGTATGGTGGATGAAAGAGGGGGTTGGCCAACATCGTTAAGAAATCTAAAATGGGTCGCAATTAAAAAAGGTTTTGGATCCACTGCTCTGGCGCTCTGGGGTATACGGGGTCCCGGGAATGTATGGCTTGCGTAGCCAAAAAGATGTATATTGTAGCCATGAGCTATAAAATTAGTTCAAGAACACGCTGCTGACACGTTTTGTCATTTACTCTACACTAAGTTTTTATATACTCTGCTATTGAATTCGAAAATTATTCCCTTCAGAAAACGGAGACACCAACGATGTGTTAGCTAAAGTCGTCTATGAGGAATCAAACGAAATGAACAAAACTCCTTGGCCGAAAAAATGGGAGGCATGACTCAATCGATGCCTTGCATTTCGACGGCTCCTTCCTTTTCTTTATGTACTCTCTAAACTTCCTCGGTATTATCCGGGGGTTTAATTTTACTCTGCACTTTCGCAGATTCCATTGTATCCAAACATTAACTGTGGACTAAAGTTTTGCCGGAAGTATTCAACGCTGAATGAAAACGGTTCGTTAAAGAAATACTTTAGCACAGCAATGACCAAGTGCTTATCCTTCTCAAGATCGAATCTACACCGTTTTGAGCTCGTTGTATAAAATATCTGCAGCACCACCTCTCAAAGCCAATCGGCGATCGTCTGTGGTGATAGATTTTGGTATCGATTTACATTTAAAATAATTCCAACTTGATTTAAATGGAGGATTATTACTTTAATGCGATATTAGTTTTTCGGTAGTAATAGAAAGTCGATTATTTCCGTAATATCCTCACACAGTAGCACAGATAAGCGCTTCGAACATGTTCCGTCTTTGAAATGAAACAAATTTACTATTGAAAATTACGTTACAACATCTCAATCGTTGACTAAATTTTAGAGGCTTTAAGAAAGAAATTTAGAGTACGGTATCAGATCTAGTTTCACATGTTTGCGCTAGATACCTTTATTACTTACCTGATGCAGTCCTCTTATACCAGTTCTTCGAGTTATTGATCGCAGCACGACTGTATGTGTTTATAATACGCTTTAAATCACTCAGAATATCAATCCATTTTGGCATATTAAGCTCAGGTAATTCCTGTTGAAAGATACGGAAAGGTCGTGTTTTTTCTTTTTCCGCGTCTCAAATTCTATTCACCATCATTAAGGAATATTATTTGTCCATTTTTCTACCTTCGATGTTACGGGATTTTCTTCAATTTTACATATTCTGCGGTTCGTATTAGTTTCTTCTGACTCTTGCCCAGGGGAATAAAATAAAATGGGCTGGGAACGGGACAGCTGCGCATTGGGATCATTAAATATCGAAGGTACTATTTTCTCCGAAATATGCCACGAATTAAAGATGAAGATACTCGACGACTTTATTCATCAAATCTTTTTTGCTGTAGAGAAAAAATGTACTCTCTTCAGTCGCAAACTAAAATAATATCCTGATTGTACGAAAGGATTTAAAACCATAATCTTTTGAGAACCATTAGCTTGATCCCAATTAAGTTCCTGAAAGGTCGATTATGGGGCTTTAATTGATGAATATGTTTAATTTGAGTACGTCTTCTGCCTTTGAAATTGATATGTATCCTATTTGAAGAATTTTTTATTTGTTTTTTCCATGAAAATTGTTAAATGGACGTTTTTGGGCAATACTTAAATTACTCACCACCTGTATTCTGTCTTTACTTGCCAAGCCAGTAGATTTGAAATCCATTTGTTAGAGATCCTTGAGAGATTTGGTATAGAAAGCTTGTCGTCAATGAGAGAGCATACCTCACACTGTATCTGTGGAATACTACTCATATAGTACAGTGATAGAATGATTGGTCTATCTTGGTACGTCACAGTCAAATTTTGTATTGCAGCAGAAGATTTTCTTATATACTATTTTATAGACTTCATTTTAGAAAAACTAAATCAGCATTAATTTAATTTCCCAAAACAAGAAACTCTTGATAGAAGTCTATAAAATGTTAAAACGAGTTTTACGTCTCATGTTATTGCATTGAAATCTCTTGATCGGAGAAATATTAGTGGGCATTTTAATAGAAAATCTAAAAAAAATCAGCTGTTTTCATTAAATACCTTCCGGCCGTTGGAAAAAAAGGGAGTCAAATTGAGCCTTACGTGTTGGTTTAATCGTGATTCCTATTATTTAGCTTCATTACCTCAAGAATTTCGGAGTTACATTTCTAAATAATATTTTACAATAAATTACAATTTATCAAATCTACTTCAGGAATTATATTCATAATTCAAATTTACTATCTCGAATATCTCTATGACATCGACGGTTCAGAAAAAAGAAAATAATTCAGATTTTACCGCGGAAGAATTTATTTAGTTGCTAGTGTTTCTGCCGACTTTTCATCTATGTCAGCTATTCAAGAGAGAACTTTTATCAATGTGCATACGTCCTGTATCCATTGGATTGGGTCAATACGCACCGATTTTTAACGGAGTCGTAAAAAATAAATTCTTCTCTCGAATGGCCGGAAATTGAATTTAACTCTGGAATATTTATCGCAGAACTTTTTCCGTATAGAATTTCCTCGCTCGTTAATAATCTCCTACGCATGGTATGGTAATGAAATTTCCAAAAATTGACATAAATGTGTTAGAGTGCGACTGACTTAGATATTTATCCTACTTTCCTGTGTAGTTTCAATCAAATCCTATGAAAAGTACGGCTATTACAGGATAAAAGAAGTTCCTAGACTTTTTAGTTTTAGAATCAAAGTTATTGAGAAAAATATATTTAATCGATGCATCGCCGATTCTTAAAATTTGATGATAAAAGAAAAAAGGCAGGAGAGACAAGGCAGTCAAACCAAAATGCGACGAGTGAGAAATGCTAAGAATTTTGCTAAAGAAAATAAGTTAGGTTTATAGTTATTCAAAATATCCGATTTTTAGCATTATTAGAAGAAGTAGTAAAATAACGCTATTTAATTTAATTGTACTATAATATTAACCATTAGCGAGGTATACGACCAGCAATAGAAGTCTATTCTGATTATAAATAAACCTGACAGCCAAGTCCTCAGCCCAATGACTGGTTAGATTCTCAATTCCTCCACCACTAGTCATCCAAAGCATTAGAGGGAAGTTAGTTGTTATAAGCGAGAGAAAAAGTGAGTATTTATTCAAAAGAAGCTTGGAATTCATCACATAGAAGAAGAATATCCGAAATTCATCAATCAGACTCAGAAGTTTTCTTATTTTCTTCGTGAAAATCCAAATTTAATTATATCATTGAATATATAAAATCAAACAAACTTAAATTTACCCAAATTACTCGCTTCATTTGATCTACTAAAAATTGGCTTCTTATTCAATCATAAATTAAGCTATATTGCTAGAAATTCTTTACCTTTCTGTAAAAGGAGAGAGAATAATAAATTTTAATAGGTAACAAATTTGTTAAATAGGAGTTCTGAGTAATAATTAATTAAGTAGAATTCGAAACAAACATGCAGTTATACGTCCCTGAAGCTAAGACATTAAAACCTTTAAAGGTTGATATTTCGAAGTGCTTAATTCTTTAATTTGGAAACAGTGCGGGAGCCGGGCTTGTAAAGAGTTCTCGCCGTCAGAGAGCGTCCGCTCACTGTTGACCCCTGTTCCCTTTGTCTTCATTTTCTGTCCTTTCCCTAATCTACCCTTCGCACGCACATCCTTCCCCTCACTGGACATACCTGCCACGCAATTTCTCTCTTCCCTCATCCTTTCTCGCTCATTCTTTCGACGCTTTCTTTCTTACGGAGACCCTCTCGTCTTTCCCTCGCGACGTCTCCTCTTCCGTCCATCACGCCTCCTATCCACTTACCATCATCATTTCCCACTCTTTCATCATTCACATTCTTCCCTCCTTCATATCCTCGTCCCTTTCCTCACATTCCAACTTCCCATCTCATATCCTTGACATTTTATATTAACAAAGGTTTACCCGTTTGTTTCCACGATGTTTAAAGCTGTTTTACTTTTCCGGAGAATTTATAGAATATGCAGGAGTTCTTGCGATTAATCAATATTCTGGATACACCCATCCACCCAAATGTATGCCATAAGTATTCTTATTGGAAGAACGTGGATGATGGACAAGTGCGATTGAAGAATTTGAGGGTAAAGCGAGTGTCTTCATTTTTTGTCCTTTTCTCTTTGGCGGAGTTTTTAGGAAATTGGCAATTCCTTAAGAGGCTGGATGGAAAGAGATTTTTTTTAGCTTCTGGGGTTCATATACATTTTGTGTATAATTTTATAATAACAATCTAAATGTATAATCTCCATATATTATAAGATAAATCAAATAGTAATACTCAAAAAGCTCTTATACTTTTTAGGGAAATTTGTTTTCATCGATTTATTTTTGTTTAAAAGTTATTACCAACCTTAGTGAACAATTTTTTGTATAAGTATGTAGATATAAGTTTTTTAATAAGGTAAATATAACTTTCTTTTCATATTATCTTTCTAATATAATTTAAAATTAGCCCTTTCAGTTCCCTTTTTAACATTTCAAATCATAAAAATAATTATTTCGACGACTCACTCCCTGTTTAACTTCCTGCTTCATTGAACAGCTTTTGCGCCATGAAGACATGGATTTATTCAGAATAAAACTTATCTTTTATGTATGCAACTGCATTAATTTAATCAGTTTCGTTTAAAGTCATGAACTTCGTTTTCTAAACGTTAAAATAAAAATTGATAAAGTTAATATTAATTGCGATATCCTTAAATCTGAAGGAAACGTTATACTGTTAATATTAACAATGAGCCGGAGGTACAAATATTTACCTAACGAAAAACACTTTTTTCGCTTCATCATTGGTGAGATCATGCAGACAGACAAACGTTCAATTTTGACTGAGTATGTTGAATATGCATACGAGGAATTCAAACTGACAAGTGGAACACCCGTGTGCGCAAAATACGGATTCGCTCCAAACTTTCAGGGTACGTTTCCTGCTCAAAACAAATACATACATGTCCAATATTTGGTGGCAATACAACTTTGTTTACGTAAAATTTGCGTATAAAAATCAAAATTAGTCAAACCCGCCTTATATGTGGTTTACTCCTCAGATCGTAACATCTTCTTAGCTTAAACCATAACCCTCATTGACCTTTTCATGTCATGTGGGCCCCAACAAGATCTCTCCAGAAATAGTGAGACATTGATCAAATCTATCATGGGTTCGATCCTAAAAGGCCACAAATTTCGGATTTCATCCGTAAGAACGCATTTACGGATTTTCGGAATTATTCTGTAGTATTTCCGAGGATGATGGAAAATTGAGAAGCTATGTATTGTCAGTAGACGTACTTCTGTAGTATAAAGACTTCTTCCAGTAGTCTGGCTTCGTTGGCAAGCTGATGCGAAATCCTCCCATAAGAATGCATTGCGGAGAAATTTAGAATTTTTTCATTGCAGTTTCAAATATGAGAGATGTTTGTCACTTGATCTGACTATTTTAGGTTATCATATTGTTGAATTCATAATAAAATTTTATTTGTACTTGCACCCAAGTGTTTATCACGTTCAGTGAAATCTGGTTGAACATCTTTTAGTTTATTATTTGAAAAACTTCCAAGGATAAATTAAAGTTTTATTTTATTCTGCTCTCAGATTTATGTATTTGCATGTAATGTATACATAAACCTATGGACAGCATAAACGTACTTTTTGCTCTGATTTAGTGATAAATGTCTTATTTTGTCGCCTACTTGATCGTGGCAAAGCAAAAAATAAATGTCTGTCATTTATTATGCAGAATCAAGCTGATTAAGAAACAGTCCTTATTGGCCGTACATTTGACCTAGTGATTTTTCATCGTAAAAGCATAATGCAGACATTGCTTCCTCTTGCTATAGCCTATCATTAATTCTTATCCTTTTTTTAAATGGACCTAATTTACCCATGTATTCTCATGGGAAAATGGATGAGCTTGGATTAAAAAAAATTCACTGATCATAAAGGGGACCTGTTTCTTATAGCCTCAAAATTACTTTACTTCCGTAGCCAGTTATTGTCGCGTATCATTAGAAATATCCAGAGAAAATAATTAGATAATTCCACGTTTCATAAATTATGTAATTCATAGTTACATAATTTGTCACATCGGCTATTGACTGTTTTCTTGAGATTCGAGTAAGTCGCAATTATTACAGTACTTGTGAATGTTTCTTCCCGTTGAAAATCAATGAGCACTTCAGCCAGAGTCCTTTAGAAATGTAAGAATCTAATTAAAAAACAAAATTTATCAATTACCCCACTTAGCAAATCATGATCACACTCTTTGAGAACAACTTAGTAATGATATAAAAATCATATCAGTAGGCTTTAAGAATAATGTGGAACATAAGCTTCAAACTTAATTAATATTTATTTTCCTTCTTTATATATACAATAGATTGTTGCATAAAATTAACCTAACGATACTAGAGATGCCTAATATAACTAGAGTAAATGGGTCTATATTAAAATATTTAAGGTAAATAAATTTTGTAATTAACGTAAATCCTTATTTTCCTATAGTGGTCAGCGAATATGTGCTCGAGTCTACTTGATAATTACTCAAAAATAGCGACGAAACACTTCTCTTTCGTCCAGCTTGTACGTCGATCAACGTTTTGAAGAATACGTGTTTGCTGTCGGAATTTTGTGGTGGAGTTTATCTTTCAGTTTTGCTCCACGGATTTCTTTTGTTTATTCCTCGTTCGTGCACTTTTGCTGCATATTTTCTTCGTTACGGACCTTTCTTCTCCTCAACACATTCTCACCCCATTTCCCTCTTCCTTCCCACCCCTTCTTCTTCGCAGCATCCTGCTTAATTGGTGCTTCCCTCCCTCCGAGAGGCGGTTTATAAATAGAACTGCGAAGACGTTTTCCAACAGCGCTGTGATGCGGAGGAACCAGCGGGCGGCCTCCCATCTTTCATTTCGGAACAAAGGATGAGGAAATCCCGAAGTGAAGTCTTTGCTGATTCTTTGACATCCCATTTACTTTTTCACAATTTTTTAATGGGAATGTATTTATTGTCAGAGTTCTCTTCGCATCCCTTCGCCCAAACAAGTAGGTCGCTCACGGTGTTCACTCCGATTTGCTTCTCTCCGTTTGCTCCTTTTACGCGAAGTTGGTGAGATGTTCCGTCTTCGCCGAGAAGAATTAATGATTATGGATAAATCACCGGAATTTTGATAATTATCTATATATAAGAAGATTCATTACTATTTGATTTCTTGAAAGACGTTCAAAATGGTTTGCTATACGAGCGCTGAAATGAGTAGATGATATTTGAGAATTATTTTTGCTTGACGAATATGATTATACTGCTTCGTCATGTTTTGTGAACTTTCAAGTTAGATAATTTCTACATGTTCTTTAAATTCTTCGGAACATGATTTTCGCTCCTAATTTTAGTTATCGTCAACCCTTCAGGTGATGCCATCCCCCACTTGCTTTTCTTTTACCATTCCCCTTGTTACAACCACTTCGGCTTGAGTAAATACATATTTTTCATTTGTCTTTTCATACAAGATAGCAAAATACTTATCTTCCAGTTACTTTTGTTTCAGTCTTGTTATGTGCTAATTAAACATGTTGGTTGAGTTGATGTTGAGCTATGAGTGATGCTAAAAATAAGATTCATTTTAGTCTTTACTTATTGAGTATGAAAATTGTTCTTCATAGAGTCATCTTAAAACAATTTCGTTGAGTTTTTCTCGGATAGAATGTTAGCTTAGCGAGAAAACTAGGATGAACCTCACTCCTCATCTCGTCTAGTAAGCCTCATTCGTCTCCAGAGCTTTTCTAGCCAATGATGAAAGGGTGGACGTTCTTAACAGCTTTTGTGCTGAATAATTTAAGCAATTATTTGATTATCCTTGTATACACAATTAATAATCTCGATATTTTAATGGTAATTAACAGAAAGACGAAAATGTCCGCATTGCACAAATTTTATTAGCTAATGTCCAAAACACCTATTTTCTTTTTGACTGCGACCGATTTCAATATGTTGGTTCATAGGTTGCGACATTGTAGTTTTAATGCAAGATTATTTTACTCTTCTGCATGATCTGTATGGCAACAACCATTGCGAGGAATACAAATTTCTTTAGAAACATATTAATATATCCGGTGATGAAAGTTGAATCTTTTTGATATACGATTTAATTTTTGCTTTACTCAAATTATTATTTTATCTCATGAGTCAATTTTCATTAGAATGAACAACAAATGTCTACACAGGAAAGACGTTGATATGCTTGATCGATGTTAGGATATCGTCTTTCTACATGTATGTTAGATAACTCTTCGCGTGTTAAAGTAATTTCCGCGTTTGTTATTATATGCTCATTAACTTTAATCTATTTTTAAGTATTTATATATAATCCATAATTCTGTAATATCTATCTTCTATACATGGGCTTTAAATTAAGTTCTTTTTATGATAAAGTCCACGAAGGAAGGTGTCGTGTTGTGAAAATTCATCACAACGAAAAAGTACTAGTAAAAAGTACTAGTCTGTCTATCTCTGTCTAACTATCTTCTTTCGTCAAGTTCTTTTTTGAGTTATCTAAAATGAATTACAAGTTACGTTGCTTGTTGTCTGTTTATTTATTTCATCGGAAACGGAGCTCATTGTCGATGAATTTGCCATTGCTTGAGTATCTTTGTTTTGTGCTGAGCAATGCATTGGCATCGTTTCCTTTATTTTAAGATTTATTTCCATTTCACAAGTCGTTTCCTTGGTTTTCAGCAGCATGATACATTGAAGAAATGATTATTTCTTCCTAGAGAATCTACCATCGTTTGCATCTTAAGTTACGGCGCATGCAAATATAACATATACTCTTACTAAACTATTATCATAACACTGCCAAATTGGATTTATTATCGAATGTCGTCGTCCAAAGAGAACATTTACCTCAAATTTTAAATAGAAGTGCGTGCATATATAATAATGTTAGGTGTATACATATGTATACACAAATACTTCCATAAACATAACAGAAATCTGAGCATTTGTACGTGCGTGTAATTACACACGGGTTTACTGTAAAATGTTTTGGGAAAAACTGTACTGCATAACAAATATAAGTTGGGTTCTTCTTATTTTTCCACCTTTTGGTGAATGGGAGCGTTTTCAAAATTATCTCTTGACTTTCTTCCACTTATCGCTGTTTTGAATTCAGTGAATCAATGCTAATTCATTGCCTCATTCAGATGAAGATAATACAGCCTATCTAGACGGACTCAAAAGGATTGGTGATTACGCAGCAATGAACTCATACTGCATGCGTAGGGGTAATTCCTATCTGAAGAAGTCTGACCATATCTACAAATCCTTCAATAAATTATCATGGTAACGGTTGGAGTCACGAAGATGCTTACGTCAAATCCCTGCTTCAAGCACATCTCTCACGATTTACAATTTATGACCTCCAGACAAGCGTATATAAATTAATGCTCACTACTGCTTAGTAAATTTTCACCATTATAGGCCGTAAAACAGCCAAGATAAGATTTCAGATTAGAGACTACTTTACGCTAATCGTGAACATTTTTGAATGAGCGGGTCACATGTTCTGCCAATTGCACTTCGTTACTATCTGTAATTAATTTGAAATTGATTGTTTAGTTATTTAAATACTTGATGAACTCACTCGATGTTTTTCAACATATATACCAGACACTGATAAATGTACGGCTGAGTGAGCAAATATTATTTAATCAGTTGTAGTTATTATTTTCGCGATCCTTTAATGTAGTCTCCCATCTCCACAGAAGTCATACGTTAAATTTAAAAGCTTAATTTCCTTCCAACTCGTTCTTTATGCTGTAAGAAATTGAAGAAATAAATTCAGATTCTACTTTTATAAGAGTAAGATGGCAATAAAAATTTCTATGGGTTATAGTTGAAATTGAATCATGAAATGATCAAATAAATATTAAAAAATCCATGGTAAGGAAACTTTTACTAGACCACTAAATTAGTGGTCTAGTAAAAGTTTCCTTACCATGGATTTTTTAATAGTTAATAACTACCACAAAATTAACCCTGAATCTGTATCGTTTAAATAAATATTATGCTAAACTGGAAGGGGATTATGTTTTGCGTAGTCAGGGTTGCTGGTAAGCCTGTATACAGTAATGTATAGTGTACAGTAAGTCCGTTCGTGTTTTAAAAATAATGTTGCGCGCAATCAATTTGAGGCTTGCGGCAAAATACTATGAAAGTCTGGAATTATTTACTACTGTTTAGCGAATTGACTTAATTTTACCTGTATTTTTCGTAGGATTTATACTTATTTCATGAATTTCATTCATTAAAAAGTTGATTAAGTGTTATAAAAGTTTATAAAGGGGTTTCCTTCAATTTTGTTCAATATATCTGGATTTCTCAAACATTTTACTTGTAAGATAAAAGTATAATCAAAGTGAAATTTAGATATGTAATTTATTATCTTAAAAGTTCCCCTCAAAACATGATCCCTATTATGATGTTGGTTCTAATGGTATTTTATTGTCAGTTTATTTGATTGGACGTTCAGTATTCCATTACATATCCCCAGATGTGTTAAGCATGTATTTAACTGTTCTAAATCGTTCGATTTCTCTAAAAGTTTGTTTCTCATGCATCTCACTTCATAAAAAATCCTGAAAATAACTAATGGGTTACCAAGAAATAATCACAAAATAAAATGAACAATAAATTGTTTCGTTAAAATAATACAATATTTGGAAAATTAAGCTCGCAGAAATAATATAAAAGTGAGAGAACGTGTAAATGCAAAGGACATTAAAATAAAATCCGAAGCGTTGTTAGATCCTAGAAATATTTTTAAAAAGCCATTCTTCTCCAGGAGAAGTTCTCCAGGTTATGCATTCCATTCCCTGATATCTGTATTGATAAAAGAATATTTCGTCTCATCGGTTTTTCCGTTCACACTCTTTATTTTTAATCTGTAGTCACCGCGACCTCTACAGTTTGTAAAATGCCCCCCTAATTCGTACCAGCCATATTTGAAATTCCACGCGTTAAATATTCCCGATAACCCAGATATCTTCCGTCTCGACGAAAACGATTCCCATCGTAGCTGTTCTAAAATTTTACTAACAAATTCATTCTTCTTGTGTTTTCCGATTACGTACTTAGCTGGCTTTCTTTGCATTCCTTCGGATTTATTATTTAGTCCCAATTTGTGCTGATCTCAAACACTGGTCGCTTATTCAACTGTCGGCCTAGTTAAGAAATTAGACGCCCTTAGACGCTCCCTCTTAGGGTACTTACATTGAAGTGGAGATATCTATACGCTTTTCAAGTAATGTGTTTGATATAACTTCCCCATTTAAGGCTTTGATATAGTTAAACGCCTACATATTTGTATTAGAGTAAGGTGAGAATGATCCCTAAAAACCCCATCCCTACCGGGGAGCCCATCCTACCCCTTCCCTACCGGGCCACCACCCAACCCTTTCCCTACCGGGGACCCCAACTAACCTCTTCCCTGCCATCTCCCTACCGGGAAGCCCACCTATCCCCTTCTCTCCCGGACCCCCACCCGACCCTTATCCCTACCGGGGACCCCAACTACCTCTTCCCTAACGGGGACCCTACCCTACCATCTCCCTAGCGAGGAGCCCACCTATCCATTCCCTCCCGGGCCCCCACTCAACCCTTTTCCTACCGGGAAGCTCACATGACCCTTTACCAATCGGGACCCCAACCAACCTCTTCCCTACCGTAGGGGACAATCAATCCTTCCTATCAGGGTGCCCTCCCTCGCAGTGGCCCCACCCAACCAATTCTTCCCTAGGACCCCTCCTAAACTCTTCCTTTCGAGGAAACCATCACCCTTGTCTTCCTTTCTTATCTACGCTTGTACTGTTCCATACACCTACTTCCTATTTGAACTTCAACAGATTCATTCATTTTCTGCAATCAGCGATGAATACCTGAAAGGAAATTATGTCCTTAAGAATTGAAAATTATTTCGAATAAATTGAACCACCATTAATATAATATCTGGAGCGTTTGCAAGAAAACATTTAAAGAAACATACAGTTATGTTTCGAGTAAGAACTATAAATAAACGCTTGCTTACATTTCCATAAAAATATCTTCATTGGACTTGCCTTGATATCTTTTCATGTTAAGTAGGCTGTAAAGTATCGATGAATACGAGTCGTACTATCGTATCGTAATCGTACTAATGCATTCATGTTAAATCGTAGGTATCCTGCCATATCGTAGAAAAATATGAATTTAACCCTTTAACTGATATATTTCTTCCCTATAAATTTGTGGTATTTAGACCATGATATTCATAATAAATAGCCATTCTGCAATGAAGATTGTAATTATTTAACCATGCACATCAAACAACATTTCTATCAGCAAAATCTATTGATTCGTCTTAAAATATATCCAGTTTGTCCGACCAATATCACGTCTCCGAAGTGAATGAGAAAGTGCTTTTACCAAGGACAACCTTTGCTATGCAATTGCCTGCGAAGGGACTTCATAATTTAATTGCGAACACATTATTTATTAAGGAAAATATCTATCGATAAGTTTTGGTGTTAAGTAACCTATTACGTCGTATCTGATGGGTTGTTATTAATAAGTGTTGTAGGGAGTGCCATTTATACACATTTCTCAGTGCAGTTGGTCAAGCTAAAGTTACTCATATTACACAATGATATATCGCAACCAGCAAATATTATAACATATGAAGTTAAACTAAAGTTATAATTAAATTTAGAATCCAAATAAAGCAATTGATAAAGAAAGTAATGCTGCATATAAAGTGAATACTCAGTAGCTTGTCGCAGAATACGTTGAGGAAAGACAGTTCATCAATTAGCTTAGAAAATTAAAAAAATGAATTTACTTTCAGCTGTTATTACTCAGGTAATGCTTGTGTTTATATTGTCTACGTCCCGCACAAAGGAGTTTTTGACTTGATGTAAATTATCATTGCCGCTTTTCTATTTGTGCATTTCAAATAGATTTAATTTATTTAGATGTTACTTTGCTGTGTCGGAATTTCAATTCTAAAGTTAATTAAAATTATAGCATTTGTTTCATGAGACATTTATGGTTATCTAAATGCGGAAATGGCACGCAGCGACTCAGGAATGAAATTCACCTCCATACGTTATGCGATGCTTTAGAATTTTTATTTTATGGATAAAAAAATAAGCATTAAAGTAAGAAGCAATCTTAATTCAACTTAATATTTTTCACCGTTGAAGTGTTCCTAAAATTTCCCCAAATCATTTGATAACTGTTATTAGATTGGACCATCGTTAGCCCTTCAGTAAATTAAAGGTAAAAAGACAGTGATGATAACTGTATCAGAGAGAAATCAGCTAGAGATCGACATTAGAGGGGGTATTAGCAATAAAGTTTAAGGTAAATGCAATTACTTGAATGGAACATAAGGTGTAAGTTTTGGTTAATAGCATTTTTTTAAGAGAAAAGTCATACGGAGTAAGTGGCGTGTTAGAGAAGCATAAAAAATTATTTTAAGGGAAATAGGGTAAAGAAACAGATTTTGCTAAAATGAGTTAACGTCATGGGTTATGGAGTACAATTACTCATATTTACAAAACCCTTGTTTTGGCAACATCCAATATCAACCTTCTACTTGAAGGTATGAGAGAAAACCTATGGGTAAGATAAGCGCTAATTTCAATAACAACGAACGAAAATTTCTATATATATTGTAACGAAGCTAAATTAAATAAAATGAGAAAAATAATAAAAATGCCGCGCGGGGCGTAAAACGGTATAAAGATTTGAAAAACTACTGATCAAAGGATCGAAAGTTGGGCGCCGATATTCAAAAGAACAAATGAATTAAAGTTACCGCGAAATGCATGAACTCAGGGTCGCTCGGTTTCCGAAGGAAATAAAAACCACAATTTCTCTTAATTTATATTCATCTATTCGAACAAGAAAATATAAGACAAATAAATCTCAACGCTAATGAACACCATACCCCCAAAAGACACACATATTGTAACTTAAGAAAACACCAACCGAACACAGATGAAGAAAACAAACCATAAAACACCACCACCAATAAACCTCATATAACCTTATAATCCCTTAACACACAGAACACATATTAATACACAAAACACGATGATTGGGGGACGAATTCACACAAAGGGAGGGAACACTAAAAACACAACAGGAGTGGGTCCAGGGTTTTTGAGGACCGTTCTGGTCAAGCTATATTGTTTGACTATCTCTTTCACAAAGAAAAGACGCCCAGAAGTCCGCGTCTTCGTTAGCGCCGGTTTTTCTCATCCAATCACTAAACTTTGTTCAAATCTTGAGTACCAACGCTTTTCCCATTCCCTTTCTGCAGATGGTCAACACATGGTCAACCACCCGCACCCCGGAAACGCTCTGATGGTCGAAACAGGTTCACGGTGTGGCGCATCCCTGCCTTTAAGGTAGATAGATAGATAGATAAAGGTCTTTATTGTCGGGCGAAATTGAGACTGATTAGTCCCATCTTACATTTAACCCGTTGCAAAAAAGTGAATAAATAATAAAGTAAAAAGACAATGATAATCATAATAAAAAAAATAAATAAAAAAATAAACATTTGGCGAGTCAAAACAAAAAACAAATTTGTTAAAGTAGTTCAAATGAGCATAAAGAGAAAAGAAAATATATACAAGTATGTGCACATATATATATATATATATATATACGAGTAAAATGTAGCTTGCATACTGCAAGCAGATCGGCAATACTAATTTCATATCGGCATCATATCGGGACGGTCCTAAAAAGAAAAAAAAAGGATTTAATTTTTTCTTAAAATTCGCTGAAATTTCATCGTCTGGCATCGAACCCGGGTCTTACTGGTAAACCTACTATAAAACACAATAGAAGATCACCATCTCTAACTATGTGTGAAAATTCAAGCAGAAATATTGGCTATAACTGCCTCAAAAAACGTTCTAATTTTCACGAATGTTAATGCCTCTCGGGACTCGAACCAAGGACGATCTTGGAAATCTAAAACATGTTTCTGAAAGATATTTATGATCTCTATCTATATGCCGAATTTCAAGTTTCTATTTTATTGGTAAAGGTTTCAAAGTAATTCCTAAAAATCGGATCAAATTCTGATTTCAGAGACACCTGGTGTCGAAACCAGGACGTATTGCAAGCTGTGAATGCAAAGTTTGATTTGTAAAGACTTGCACTTGTATTATGCAAAGTTTGAAGTTGATAGCATGCCGGAAAGTACCTAAATTTTGTTTCCGTTATCTCCGTAAGAAATGCATTGAGAAGTGCAAATGGCCCTCTGGGATCGAACCAAGGACCATCAGCGAACATATAAAATTTGATTGTGAAGTATATTCTTGATATCTATCCACGTGCCGAGTTTCGAATATCCATGTTATCGGGAAAGGATCCAAAAAAAATCTTCAAAATCGCCGTAATGCATTTTAAACGGCCGATTTTTGCCCCGACCTAGCATCGAACCATGGACTATATTCTAAGATGTTTTTCTGATTTTCGTTGGATACGCATGGCTTCTAGCGATCCCTTGAGTTTCAGCTCTTCCTCTCTCCGGGAAGTACCTCAAAAAAATTTTCGAAAATCCCCGCCATCTATTCTTATGGAGAAAATCGGGACTTTGGGGGCCTCTGGAATCGAACCCATGACCCTGAGGATCAAAATCGCAATTTTTCTGGCGGTTACACGTTATGGCCAATACGTCGTAAAAATTTCAAGTCATTCACGCTTGTGGTTTAGGCTGTGAATTAGTATCCTATCTATCTATCTATCTATCTATATAGGTATATCCATGAATGAATCCGGAGAAGCATCTATATATAATAGATATATATATATATATATACGAGTAAAATGTTGCTTGCGTACTGCAAGCAGATCGACAACACTAATTTCATATCGGCATTATATCGGGACGGTCATCAAAAGAAAAAATCAAAGGATTGAAAATATTCTTAAAATTCGCTGCAATTTCATCGTCTGGCATCGAACCCGGGCCTTCCTGGTGAACTTACTATGCACTACAATAGAAGATCTCCATTTCTAAATATGTGTAAAAATTCAAGCAGAAATATTGGCTGCAACAGCCTGAAACGATGTCCTACTTTTCACGAATGTACATGGCTCTCTGGATTCGAACCAAGGACTATCTAGGTAATCTAAAATATGTTTATGAAATTAATTTATGATCTCTATCTATATGCCGAATTTCAAGTTTCTATATTATTGAGAAAGGTTTCAAAATTATTTCCAAAAATCGGATCAACTTCTGATTGCAGAGACACCTGGTGTCGAACCCAGGACATTTTGTATGTTGTGAATGCACAGCTTGATTTAAAAAGACTTGCTCTTGGATCATGCAAAGTTTGAAGTCGATAGCATGACAGGAAGTACCTAAATTTCATTTCCGTTTTCTCCGTAAGAAATGCATTGAGGAATGGAAATTACTCTCTGGGATCGAACCAATGACCATCAGCGAATATAAAAAATTTGATTATGAAATATTATTGTGATCTCCAACTCCATGCCGAATTTCAAGTTTCCATACCATCGGGAAGGGGTCCAAAAAAATCTTAAAAATCGCCACAATGCATTTTAAACGGCCGATTTTTGCCTCGACCTAGCATCGAACCCAGGATATTTTCCGTAAAACTCATTTATGTTTTCGATATATCATGACCATATATATCGGCTCCTTAAGTTTTACGTCCCTACCTATCCAGCAAGTATTTTTTAAAAATTCCCGAAAATCAAAGCAATGCATTTAAACGGGAAAAATCGGGACTTTGGGGCCCTCTGGAATCGAACCTATGACACTGAGGATCAAAGTCGCTTTTTTCCTGGGGGTTTCACGTTATGGCCAATATATCATAAAAATTTCAAGTCAATGACGCTTGTGGTTTAGCCTGTGAATTTGTATCCTATCTATATACCTATATAGCTATATAGCTATATATATGAATGAATCCGGTGAAGCATCTATATATAATAGATATATATATATATATATATATATATATATATATATATATATATATATATATATATATATATATATACACATATATCGATACAAGTAAATACAGTCGATATAAAAAGGAATATAACGTTTGAAGGAGAGTAGGGGTGAGAGTGTGCGAGAAGGATAAGGATATGTGGAATAAAAGGAAAAAAGAAAAGGAAAAAAAAGATGTTCAGTGAAGGGAATAAGTTAATCTGCTAAAGTTTGTCTAAGTCAGTGGAGGTTTGATTAAGAAAAAGGAATTGGTAGTAGCGATTCTTGAATGCCAATAGCGAAGGAGAGTTTTGAATATGTGTGGGGAGAGAGTTCCAGAGCCTGCATGCGGAGACATGAAAGGAATTATGGTAAATTTCGGTTCGGTGTTTTGGTATCTGAAGAAGCTGGTTATTTCTAGTCGGAAGACAATGTATGCTGTGCATTGTTTGAAAAAGACCAGATAGATACTGAGGCAGGTTATTAATTCTTATGGAGAAGAGCTGAGTGAGAAGGTGAAGATTTCGTCTTGACTGGAGCTTGAGCCATCCAAGCTGGTAGTAGTATTTAGAAACATGATTAAGCGGTCCTTAGAAATCGCTAACCATAAAATTACAACCATAAAACCATCATTGCAATATATACTGAAAAAATGATTTGGCAGGACCCGTGTGTGAAACCCACTTGCAAGACATAACAAATGCGATTTATTCTTAGCCTTTGGCAGTCATTTGTATTCCAAATGGGCTTCATTTATCAGTGCCGAAATCGCGATTTTGAAAAACAGAAAGTGATCGGCTACAAAAGTAGAAACCAGTTTGTATTAAAAGTAATATGAGGCTGGAATTAGCAAAAACTACCATATTCATACCATATGTATATGGCCTGATATAATTTAAAGAAACAAAAATGCCTGCGTTAATTAAATCTTATATCTTATCTTATATATCTATAAAAATAGATGTATATTTGTTTGTATGTATGTATGTTCCAGATAATCTCGAAAACCAGAAGTCGCAGAGAGAGAAATTTGTCTAAATTTTCATGTTATAAACAATCCATTCCTTTGACGATCAAGGTGATTCCGAGCTCAAGAGTAATTCCATAAGAAGACGTGGAAAATGAATGCCCAGATAAGATTAATGCTGTAAATAAGACAGACTATATGAGGATGAGATATAAACATTATTATCGATGATATTTAAACATTATTATATATGATATACAAACATTAGCAATTACAAACAATATCCTGTGAACATCCTCTCGGACAAATATACGAAAATTAAAAAAAAATTCGAATTTTGCTGAATAGTCTGTAGCAACCAAGTTTCATTTATATCAACGTAATTGTTTACCGTCTTTTTCGTAAATAAATGAAAGTCTGGTATTTGCTATCTATCAACAAATTTAAATTTTCGTGTATTTGTCCGAGAGGTTGTTCTCAGGACATTGTTTGCAATTGCTAATGTTTAAATATCATAAATAAAAATGATTAAATCTCATACTCGTGTAGTCTGTCTTATTTTTAGAGTTAATTTTAACTGGTCAATGATTCTCCATGCTTTCTAATGGATAGACGCATGAGCTCGGAATCAAAAATCGCCTTGGTCGTCAAGGGAAATGGTTATTTACATCTAAATTTTGACAAAATTTTCGTATATTTCATCAAAATTCTCGCAATTTCGAATAGTAAACGATATTCCATGAACAAAATAAAAATCTTTATTCTATTTCCCTTCTTTTGGTGTTAGTTTCGACTTCCCACTACTATTTATTCTAATTTTTTATTTTCAAATTAAGTAAATCCTGCAAAGACTAAAATGGAGTTTACGTGTATTTCTCATGCATACTATTTTACTTGATTTTACTCGTCTGGGCTCGAAAAGTGGACATTAGGTAAATAAAAAGTAACACTTGATCATCGCCGGGAAGACATTCGTGTTTGAACATTGTGCGACTCCTAGTTTTCGAGATTATCTGGAACTTACACACCTACATACGCATGCAGCTATAAATGTTATTATAAAAATTTGTTTTAGTCGTCATTATTCAAAGGAACTGGAAATTACGAGAAGTTGGAAAATGTTGGGTCTCCTCGTAACGAGTAAAAACTGTTTCTAACTTATAGCCTCTGCCCTTTACAAAATACCCTTCTAATATACCGCATACCAATTTTTATCGCATTCCCTGTGACCTCACGATAAGAGCCATCCTATCTCTCGGCCATTCGTTGTTGCCAAGTCCAGTAATTCAATGCCCGTCAATCTTATACGGCTACGACTACGCCGTTCGATTTTTTTTGTGGGGAACTGTACAAACAGAAAAGCGGTAATGCTGATTTATATCAATGGAAGAGACCCGGATTCGATTCCCGGTCCCGTCGGAATTTTTTCAAGTCTATTCTTCCTTGGGATTTTTCGAGGGAGCGCGCTATCTCGTGCAAAATTACCTTACCGTATTTCCTTATCAATCTTTAATTGCAGTCCTATGTGCTTAAGCGTTAGATAACCTTAACCTTAGATTTTTTCCGAAATAAACCTGGTTTCTACTCCAGTGCGCTATAAATGTTTCTGCATATAAATGAATTAGAATCAAGTTAAAAATACTTTATATTTTCCATTAATTTCAGCTTAGGATTGTTTTAAAAAAATAGGTAAGGTATGTAGTAGTTTAATGTAGGTTATGTATTTATGAAGATAATTCAATGTTAAACTATTTTAAGGTTTCAAATGGGCTACGGCTCCTGCTACCATATTCTGATGAATGGAATATTTTCATTTGTCATGTGGTATAGGATAGAGAAAAATGTATCTTTCATTTTCTTTTGTCTCAGTCTTGATCATGGCTGTGATAAAATGGAAGCTACTGAGGAATAATTGCACTGATCAAGTTCTCTCTTTTTGGAATGCCAAGAAAAGTGTTACCCGTAGAGTCATTGTGCTTCACTTGCGTGATCATGCTCCACGTATAGCATTGTGGCTCAGTGAGGAAAGCAATAGCATACTACCTCAGTCCTCATCCTGCCTAGTGAACCTCATTCCTCTCTGCCAACTTTTAGTAGTATGTATGAGTGGGTGAGGTACCAACTGGCCTTCGAGCTGATTACTTTGCAGACAGAAATGAGCTACAGATTAAAGCCAGTTGTCACTGCCTACGGGGTAAATTTCGTTAATGGAAGGGTTGTCTAACTCCGATTTTCAGATGCATTTAGAAGAGGATTTATAGCAAATCGAGTCCAGGGTTATTCCGGAAAATCTACGGTGCATGTCTTTGTACACATAACCTATTATTGTGATACAAAGTGTTAATCATCTTTCATGCCCGAAACTGCTTTAAAAAATCCTTTCTTTCTTCTGTCACAGAGACCTCTATTGGAAGAAATTTTACTCGTTTATGTTACAAAATCACATCCCGCTAATTCTAATCTGTCCAATAATTTTTATGATAGATTTCCAAAAATTTTTAAATATGGTATGGACTTAATTTTGAACGAATTTAATTTTGGCAGATTTCGTCTCTTCTAATTTGCACAATAACCTTTTATGAGGTAATTTATCGAAAGCCTTCCGAAAATCTGAGACTCAGGAAAACGGTATTGATTCCTTACAATGGAATCTGACGTTTCCAGAAAACCGATTAAAGGGGTTGCTATTATATGTTCCATCTTTTTACAACTCAATAATGTTATAGTTATAGGCTTGCAATTAGCTGGATAGTCCATTAAGTCGCCTTTTAATTATTCGTGTGACGTTACCAATTGTCCAATCTTTTGGGACCTTCGCTCATAGTCTTCTCTAATATCCCTTCAAGGAAATGTGCGATGCTCACCACTACTTCTTAGAGCCCTCGAGCCGATATGTTTTCATGACCAGGAGTCGGTTTATTCTGTCGCAATAGTTCAATGATTCCGTCTTCTCTGAAGGTAATTTTCGACATTGTTTCAGGACTATGAACTCCTGGTAGAGTAATTGATGCATTGTTAGTCTTGTAAACGCTTCGGAAAAATTAATTCAAGATGTTAGCTTTACCCCTAACATCGTCAACCACTTACCTGCGATAATCTTGTAACGAACCCACTGTTTGCTCCTTACCTTGGGCCTCACGTACGAATGACCCAGTGGCGTAACTATACCATCTGAGGCCCGTGGCATATTCATTGGATGGGGCCCCATTATGAATTGTCACGTTGTAATTTAATTTTAACAAATCTCTGAAGTAGTTACCCAGCAGTATTACTAGTACTGTGAGTAATTTTAGTTAAATATCTAATAAATTCAATTTTCAAAAGCATATGTATTATATATTTATAATAAAATATCAATTTAATCTTAACACTAAATTAATTAATCAAATTCTTTTCTCCAAGCTTTCTGTTTTGCATACATATCAATAACATCATCAACGTTTAATTATCGGGCCATTGAATTTTCAATAGCCAAGTTACGTAGCCTGTCTTGTCCTAGAGTTCGTTAAATAGGTTTTTATTAAATTTAGTTTCTAAAATGATCTTTCAGCACTATTTGTATTCACAAGAATTGTAACAAATAATATTAATGCAGTACATACTACAGGAAAGCTGCATGACATAAAATGATTATTTATTATTAATGATCCAGTAACTTCTGTAATATGCGAAAACTTTTCTATTTCGTCTCTGAAGGTGGATGGAAAACTGAGAATTTCCCTGGCAAATGATTCAGATGCGTCTTTTTTATATATTTCAACGAATTCTAGAGCTTTTTTTAATAGATCAGTATCATTTAAATTTTGCAAAGTGGCAGGTTGCAAAACACTGAAATTGAAAACAATTTCATTCATGGGAAGGAAACTCAATTTCAGTTGATTAATAATGATATCCAATACTTGATAAAAAAATGTTCACTTTGAACAAACCTTCCAGATCTTGGAGACGCTCATCTTCCCATAGTTTGATTGATTAAAGTACTTATATAAATAATTTTTAAAAATTTTGTTAAAAATGTTAGGTTACTTCTGATCTCGTGGCCCCTCGGGCCGGGGGCCCCATCGGGCCAGGGGCCCGTGGCATTGTGCCAGCCCTGTCATCCTATAGTTACGCCACTGGTATGACCGAAAGGTTTTTGGGTCCTAGTCTTGCTATTCACATAAAATCTTCTTTTTACATTGACGGAGGGAATCTCGCACAGTTCGTTTAGCCATCAAATATCCACTCCGAGAATTTCCCTCATATGATACGGAGCGAGGACGATAACAGTATTTTTAAATGATTTTCAGATTCTGAAATTTTCGTCTTCTGGAACATTTTATCCAATCATCAGTAACGAAAAACATGGTTTTCGTCAGAACTATAGAGTTTAACGTATTGTTGATTTAGAATTACCAAAGGTATTGTTGTTTATTCATATTCAGTTCGTTACAATAGATGGAAAACCTAAGATGATGAAAGAAACATTCGTGTCGCGAAAAATGTTGGATCATGTTGAGGTATGTATTTTGGCTCATGCTTAAATGCATTTTATCGAGAGCTTCCAGAAAGAAGGGAAATTTTCAGTTCCGCTGAGGGCAAGAACCAAGATGGGTTTCCGAATTTTTCAATCAAGGAAAGATCATCCTGAGACTTAATGTTTAGTATCCGAGTACTCAAAATTGAGTATCCCAGGATTCATCACTTAAGGGCTGGTTCAATCGCGCACTCACTAGGTAATCGATCGAGCAACCTGTGAACTTAAATTGATTAACATTAGACTGAAAAAATCTACTAGTTGGTTGATTATGGTTGGATAGCACTGAAGTTACGTAGAAACAAAAGAAGACGAAGAATAAACACTGGATTATCTGATTTCGGTCTCATTATGCCCTAATTTCAATCGTTTGACTCACTCTATGGAAATGGAAACGTTTTGTTGAAAAAATGTATTGATATGCTAATTTCGATTTTTTATGCTCTAAAAAATTATTATTTAAAATTATATTAGCGTTATATACATGAATTGATTGTCCAAACCTCTGTAAAGATACGTCCCGAAGAAGAAATTTCCAACGCTTCATATTTACAGTGCCTCGTTCATAACCGCACGAAAACTTCAATATACATAAAAAGGAAGCACTTGTGCGAGAGAATAACATTGAGAACTTTGTTGAAACCATAGGGTTTTGAAAGCTTCGTTCTTTGAGATAGTTTTATGTATAGATTTTTAAATTGGAGGACATTTTCTTTAATGAGACGTTTATATTGAGCTTTCTGCGCATTTAATCCTGAAAAAGATTGCGACAATGTTTAAAGGTAAATGATAGCATTTAAGGTAATTTTCCATCAGGATGTAGTTTCTCCTTAGTTCTAATGTAATACCAATTATGGCTTTACTTGAAGAGACGATCCATGGGGAAGAAACTTGATCTCTATCCCGACAAGGTTAAATATGATGTGCTTTTTTAACTCGCGATAGACTTTAATTTGATTCTCTCGTCTACAGTGAAACAGAAGTACTTTGTAAATATGTTAGAAAATAGAAAAACCAAAATCAGGATTACTAATACACCCCGGTATTTTGCAATAAAAGCTTATTTCAAGTACTGTCATTAAACATGACTGATTGCAAGTGTTATCGCCCAATCTTCCGTCCGTTGTCATATATGTCGACGACGCCAACCCTAGTTGATATGTTGGAATCTTTTCTAACGACATTAATGTATTTCAGCTATTAAAAATACTTGAAAATGTCTTGTCTTATCTCTTCTGTTGAGCATCTCTCCCTGCAAAATGGGAAAAGATTCACAGAAGATCTTAGCTCTCATTATTAAGTGTAACTTTATGAGAAGCAACGAATGACATTCCTCTCATATTTTTGACTGAACAAGAAGAATAATTATCCCTCCTCAGCATTCAATGGTTGCTTTTTTTTAAACATGCTTCTATCTTTAGAAAACTATACATTCTGCAATTTGAAATGCCCTTAATTTCAAGTTATGCCGATCTCTCCCGTTTCTTACTCTCTTCTCCCCTTCTGAGATATTGAGCTACAGCATCAGATTGCATTTACCCTTCCATTGCTTCCTTACCCTCTAAATTTTTTTTCGATCACTTCCTTGATCACATTTAATATTTTTGCTATTTAATTTGTTATTGATTATCATATTTAAGATGAGGCCATTTTTTAAGAATTAAAATCATCCATTTTCAGCTTGAATTTTATTTTGAAGTCTGTATTTGTTTTCCTATTCTCGATTCTCCTGTAAGTGTATTCAGAGTAACTTTTATTGCAAATAACTAGTTACCTTTTCGGTTGAAATTTATATTACCCACTTTATCTTCCTTTCATCCCACGTTTGTTTATTCATAGTCTCCCTCAAGTTCCTTATCTTCCAATCTGGTTATATAGTACATTATCATACGTGATGTGCTTTATAGAAAAATCGTTTAAATATTGAGTCAACATCATGTATGTTATATTATTCAGCTAATCAAGAATCTGCGTCAGAGCAGTTAAAGCAGAGCTGAAATCATTCCTCAGGATATTTCTCCCCCTTGCTGTACAACCATTTCGGTCTCTTCTGGAGTAATTAAGTACGGATTTTATTCCTGCAAAACAAGTCTTTTGATAGAATCCACTGCTTCGGCCGTGACTTCGTGGTAAGTCTCCACCTGGAGCAAATGAAGAGAGTAACTTACACTAACCACAGGAAATTGTGTTTGGAAATGACCATGGTTTCGACTGATGCAGTCATCCTCAGGTGAAACCATGGTCGCATATTTGGAAGCATATTGGAATTTCCAAATAAGTATTTTTTTGGCCAGATATTTCTCTCCTGTTTTGCAAACATTTTCATTTTCTCAAACACATTTTCTGATTAAGGGGTTAGTGTGGTTCACTAACTTACGGTTTACTACTATTTGCTTATATAGTTAGTGAACGTAATACAGAAGTGAAAAATAATGACTTAGCTGGGACCCGAACCCAAGTCTCCCACTTTCCGGGCAGGTATCCTTAACACTGAGCTACCGAGCAACGTCCATCTCACTTCTGTTATTCTGCTCTGTGTCGACACACACGTTTTTATGAGCAAAGTAATGGCGCTCCACACAGTGGCACCAATCAGAGATCCTCATCGAGGCAACCAACCCACAAAGCGATCTTAAGATCCTCTCTAGGAATCAAAAAAAGGATGGAAAGTGAATTTAAACTTAGCAATTGAAAGCGTGCGACTTAACCCAACGTAATACAGAAGTCCTAGCCAAGTCACTATTTTTCACTTCCGTATTACGTTGGGTCGCACACTTTCAAGTGCTAAGTTTTAATTTACTTTCCATTCTTTGTTTGTAAAGTTAGAAATTCTCCGGAATAAACAGTAATTTACAGGGAAATAGAAGAGCAAGAGAATAATTGGATATTTTGCATGGATTTAGATGTAACCTTCAGATGTAACATTGAATAGTGATGAGAATATGATTCGAAACATAAAAATGATTCGAAAATTAATTATTTGAACGACAAATCTTGATTTTTTTGTGGATATTATAAAAATCTGCCGCTAGTGGATTATTAATAAAATGCATTTTCTGTTAATATCCAAACAATTTATTGCATAATCCAACGGTAATTGAAAACAGTCACGAGTATTGTGTGCGAACGCGATTCGTTGAGAATTATTATGAATAATTGGTAAACGTTATCTAGGTTCAGTACATAGAATGAGAACCAAAAAAGGGAACATATAAAATGTTAAACATTAGGCTGAATTTTCTTTTTAAGGATAAACTGTCTCCATAAAGAGCTCGCCAGCACTTTCCTGGAGACGTTGAGGATAATATGACTCCACTCTGTTGCAAAGGATGGTAAATTACGGCGGAAAAAAGGGAAGTAGATGTATCAATTAGTTGTTTTAAAAAGTTGTATTTTCTGCGTACAATACGCGACAGTAACCACCGGGAAGGAATGGACAATCTGAAATTGCCAAATCTCTGACACAAAAATTTTGCATGTGTCAACATGTATGTATGTACAACCATGTACAAACCGAAATGTTTGAGGATATATTACTCATATATTGATATTCAATTGGTGATTATTTGAAAGAGACTGAATGAAAAATATATGATTTTGCGAAGAAATACGAGGGGAATTCCCTTAAAAGTGAAAAAAAATTGGCAGGGACTGCTTTCGCGTGCCAGAAATAAATCATTGGCGTGACACGATTGTCCTTAATATATAGGAGTATGCTCTTTCTGTCGCAACCCTGAGGGTGGATTTCAGGGTGCGTACGTAGCCGTCAATGGAAATTTGCAATTCATTCGTCAAAGAGCTTTATGGAAACTGTTTTTCCGAAAACCACCCCTCATACCTTTTGGAAAATTCCTCGCGCAGGATGGACGCCCTCCCCTAACCCTCTCCGCCACCCCTCTCCTCTGAAACCCCTCCCGTGGCGTGGCACCCCTACAGCGCAACCTCCAGTAGACCCGCGTAAGTCGACCCGCGCGCACCCTGGACGTCGCTCGACTTTCACGAAAACCAAATAAAAACAGTTCGGTTTCCGCGTTTTCAGTGTTTTATTTTCCGTTGCTTCGGTCGGTCCAGGAACGCGATCGCAATCAAAAATATTTCCGTCGCGGAAAGTGTGTTCAGCGGAATTGTATTTTATTCCTCGAAACCTGAGGATCGAAGAGTGCTGCACCCATAGTGTTGGAAAGAAAGAGTCAGAGAGGATAGAGAAAAAGTGGATTTTCGGATGGTTTTTTCTCACCTCTCTTTTTTATTCTGTTAAAATAAAGAGGGAGTTCGTTAGCGACCAGTGTTTCAATCCATCGTTTGCTGTCTTTGTTAGTGCATGTTGTGTTTCACCCGCGAGTTTAGTGTGAACGTGCGTCCGACTTTTTTCCTTTCCTCCCGCGAAGTTCTTACCCTTCTTTCCTTGAGAGGATGGACACTTTGGTCTGATACGCAAGAGGTGAAATTTTTATCGTTCTTAACCCTCCGGAAATTTTGGCATTTTTCTTCCAGTTTCGGAATTTTGTGATGAAAGTTAACGAAGAGAGGAGTTTTACGACGTTTCATTGTGAGGCTACACCCTTAAGGGTTTCCCCGTTCCAAAGAGGAGCGGTCTCTGGGTCGTAATAGGTCCCTTTCTCGTCTCTCTCCGTTTACCACGGTCTAATGGCCGCGAGAACCACGGGCTCTGCGTTGAAGGCCTCCAAGCAGCTTCGCCGTAATATAGAAATCCGACGCCGTACGAGTCAACAGGTGAATCAACAGCGGGACGGATTCCTCCCGTCCTCCTATAACGTAGCAAAAGGCCATTAATATAGTAAAGAATCGAGCGAAATTGTCTGGGTGTTCATTTTCCTCGGCTTAGAGCGTTAGACTTGGTGCTTCCTTCGTGTGATGGCCCTCTACTACTAACTATAAGAATGCTCTTAACTTTCTGGATGAGTGGGGTTGGTTATTTCTAGTCTCAAGGAAGCTTGTGAGAGGAATTTTAAAAAATCCTCGCCGAAATCTCTGCGATGGTCGGCCGCTTCCGATCAGTCTGCTAATTTAGCGCTCGATTGTGTATAGCTTCCCCGTCTATTCGGTTGCGCTAGATAATAGACCTGTCGAGATAACCTTCAAGCTGCCTCATCGCTCTCCTCTATAGAGACAGGGAACCTTGTTAGAAACATCATTTCGGTGGCTGCGTCATTTATCTCTAGTGCAAACTATTAAAGAGCATAACGATACGGGCTTGAAGTCTCCGAGTGCAAAGAGAATCTCTTCAGTTTTCAATCGTACAACTCTTTCATACCTAAGCATCTGAAAGTACAAAGTCTTGGAAAAGGTGAACGTTTTCTCAACCTATTAAGCAAATTTTTTGTAGATCACTCTATGGGACCAACTGTTTGCTTCTTCCGTTAGTATCGCTCAACTGATCGACGGACATTTTCCTTCACTTGCTTCCTTCAAACATCAAGGCCCTCAAACCTTCCAAATTTATTTCGCAATCGATCAAGACTGAAAATGCAAGTTTGTTAATTTTATCCTTCATCTATCAGAAGTAGCTTTCGGGAAAGAATTTGCGAAAAGCCACCCCGTTTAGGTTAATCTTCCAAGAAATGTGGTGGGACATCCGTGGGTGAGAAGAGTTAGTTGGGCTAAGTGTGAATCATCTGATGCATTTTACTGATGAGATCGATTGAAATTAATCGGATAAACATCGACTTAGCGCCGTTGGAAATACGCGGACGCGCCGATTTCCGAGTCGCCATTTTGTGAGACGCGGCGAGAAAATGCCCAAAATTTCGGGATATTCTCCGAGAGAGGTAATGTCGTGCTACAAAATGGAAAATTCTTGGAGGGAACGTTGCTCATTTAGGGAAAAATGGTAGCGAGAGGAGTGAGATGATGAATGTAGACTTAGACGGATAGAATCAGTTAGCCGAGATCTCCGGCTCGGAATGTTTTCAAGTCCGCGGTTCTTTCATTACGTGATGCAAACATTAATGGCCGAAATGCAGAGATGTTGAGTTTGCGAGGTAGTACACTATATCAGCTCACAAGTATTTAAGAAGAAGATATAGAATTTAGTTCCCCTCTTGTGTTTTATTCCTCCAAATTAATACGGCGATTCAATCTTCTGACTTTTTGAGACTAATTCTAAGAGATTACGTTTTCGGAAATTGATCCATATGGAAAAATCCTAACGACTGATGGGAAAGTTTCCGTTTCCAAGTGGTGCGCGATCCTCAAGAACCGATATTTGTCTTCGATGATCTTTTTATACCTTTGTGGTGGAGCGCCCCTGGGTCTCTGGACCCGCCCTGCTTCCCGAATGCGCAAATACCGCCAATCGTGCGTCTTTGCTGCATATCTTCTTGAAAGTGTTCGTATCGTGTGCCTCATCTTGTAAGAAGTCTTTTTAATTAGTTTATCTAAACTATTTTAGGCTTGGACTGCCGAAGTCTTTTTTATTCGGGAGTTTCGTCGTCTGAGAGTGTTTTCGTAGTCTATTCCCAACTTTATGCCAATGGACAATTTTTCTGAACTCGATATTCATCTTTGGGTCGAGGTTACCTGTTGTGAGGCGTGACGACTAAATTCGGCGGTTCGAGATCAATCTTCGTTGAAGTCACCGACGGAGAATTTCCCCCGCCTTGGGGACGTGTAACATCAGGGATACTTTCCATGAATACTGAAGGGAAAAATCACCTTCCCGCTTTCCTCCCTTCGAAATTCGCGTCTTTTCCACGTTTTTCTTGATTTCCTCCGTGTTGAAGTTTCCGAAACTTCTTCCGACGTCCCCCTGTTTGTTGTGCCTTTCCATGACCGTATACCTTCCTCTGCCCCTTCACTTCTGCATACTTTTTTCTTAGCGGTTCGAAACACGCCGATAGTATCATTTGGTTCATCCCAATCTTTCATCCTGGTTCGTGGAATGCATTAATAACTATCAAAGATAAGAGAAATAGGTTATTTTTATTTCTCGTGTGTATCGTACTCTGCTCAAAGGCTGCGAACTGTATATCAAAGTGGAAGTGATGAGTCGTCATCTGGGAAAACATTGAGCGGGATTTTCAGCATCCGCCCGCCGCGGCCCGTCGCAAACATCCGCCCGATCATCTCTTGCTCACTCATCACAGGTATGTGCTCATCCCTAACCCATGGACGCCAACTTTTGTACCATACGATTCGCTAATGCTTTCTAGTGTATTAACCGTTTTTCAAACGTGATGAAATGTTGTTTCATTGCATGAAAGTTGATTGCGAGAAGCAAAACAGCAGTTTGAACTTCATTATATTTATAAGGTGGAAAATTCAGTTGGATAGAATGCAACTTGGAAGGAGGAACGAAATGTTATGGGATACGATATCATCAGAGTAGATGGGTGTAGATAGATGCTTGAAATCATTGAAAGTTGTGGCAGGGAAATGAATTTGGTAGTAGGTATTTGATGTAGATCATTAAAACTTACTGGTTTCGTAACAGATATCGTGATATTTACGCATGTGGAATGTAGCCATAAAAGTATCGCGAAGTAGATCAACGCTATCCAGAAGAAAACAGTAACGGAAGAGCGGAAAATTCCGCTTCAGAGAATGAAATCTCTCATTTACATAACAACTAGCTAATACGGATTGATTTCAGTATGAAATTGTAGTATAGGTTTGAAGATAAATTGATATGCAATTTATGCCTACAGAAAATCTACTCATGGAATTGAGTATAAATTTAAATTTTCAAATATCATAGTCATCGTTCTTTGGGACCGAAGAGCAAAAAAATTATTTCCTATGAATTTCTTTTATCAACACGTTGCACATATATAGAAAATCTCCGTAGCAATTAAAGGCTTAATTGAAAAAGAGAAGTCCCTGTCCTAATTTGGACCAGAAAAGAAACTATATTGTATTGTAGCTAAGCGGTACGGTTTACGTGATGCTGTCGACTTTATACAAGTTTGATTTTATTCATTCTTTTGAAATTCTAAAATTTAATTCTGGCCTTCGTCTCAGCTACTCAGAATTGGTTTGACGTTTTCTATGATTTTCTTGACCCTAATTTAACTATCGTCAAACTAATGGCGTTCCTGCTACCATATTCTGATGAACGGAATATATGCATTTGTCATTTGGTTCAGGATAGAGAAATTATATCTTTAATTTACTTTTGTCGCAGTCCTAAATATGGCTGCGATGGAATTAAAATTATTGAGGTGTGAATGAATAATCGTACTGATCAAGGTCTCTCCTTATGAAATGCCAAGAAATGTGTTACTAGAAGAGTCATTGCGCTTCACTTGCGTGGACCTGTTCCGCATATAGGATTAGGGCTTAGTGAGGGAAATAAGGGCAAACTACCTCAATCATAATTCTGCCTAGTACATATATCTCAATTCTCTCTGCACGCTCTTAGTAGCTTATGTCAGAGGGGATGAGGCACCAACGAGCCTTCGGGCTAAATACTTTACAAAAATCGTACAAAAAGCAGCAAAAACGTTTTCTCATTAATAATGATTGTACTCTAATGAAACTTTGGATAGGAGAAGAAGTTCTTAAGTGTTAGATGATGCTAGTTATCTTAAAGGAAGCGCTATTATCCTGAGAGCTTTGGCGGTTAAATTTCTTTAAAACTTTGAAAATTCATTTGTTAAGAATCCTGCAATAATAGAGTTACAGTTCCTCCAAAAATCTGCGAAAAGGTATCGTTAAATCAATTATTCGGAAGACGAGTTATTAAATGAATATATATGATGGCAGGGCCTTTTTCCTACTGGTGTATATCATACTTTTCTTTAAGGTACTTTTCAATAAAGCCAGACAATTGATTTATGTACTTTCTTAAATATAGGAATTCATTATATTGTTTCCGGCCATAGCAGTATTTTGCACCTCATTTTTCCTTGTATGCCAATAATATCTATGCAAAATTGTTAAGCCTCAAAAGAAGTAGAGAATATAATCTGTAATAAGGAAGTTCTATCATGAATGGCGCTTAAATAGATCGTGTAAACTTTGGGCCTAAAAAATTAAGACAGATTTGGTTCAAGTAATTTTCAGGAAAGATTTAGTTGAATTTTTAGCTATTGAGCTACCCACAGAATCTTCTGTTTAGTGTTTTATTTCTAGATCATTAGAAAAGCAGTTCGACATTGATTATTTATAATAAATGTTGCTTTAGATGGAGTCTCGAGCCGTCATTTATAGTCGCTCTACTATATCGTACGTAATACGTAAGCTGTTTTGCCTCGCGTCTAAACTAAAACTGAATTTTGTCGACTTTTAAAAATTCATTTGTTACTTTCCCAAAGTTGTCAAACATATTGAGTGGAGTGTCAGGACTTACATCTAGATAATAGTAATGTATCTGCAATGCTAACGCATTGATTTCAAAATATATACTGGAATATGAAATGTATATTTTCAGGGAAGGATCTCTTATTCTGGAGAGCACATTTATTTTTCTTCGATTCCTTTTTTGGTATAGGTGCGTTTTCTTGTGTGTCGTATACTATGTATAAGTGTAAAATGATTTTAATTATCATTAAATATCTTATTGTTCTAACGAGTATTTACTTCCAGAAAAAAATGTAAATAATATTCTCATCCGAAGTTTTAACCAATTGGTACTGATAGTATTTAATGAATCGCTTACTTTCCCATCGTAAAATATGTAAAAAGACAGAAATTATTATTAGGGTAATTGAAAAGCTTTCTTAATTCAATCAAGAGTGGAGGCTATCTTATTGTAACCATGGATTTAGTTATTGACGATTACTGACTCTGTTGCCTAGAGCATAGCTCAATGTCAATTGTGACTCATCGTTGATCAATACATTTATATTATTGATTAAAGGATTTCGATCTTAGTATGACTGGTTGAAAGCCCTGATTTATTCAGATTTGATTCAAAACACCATCTGTTCCCTTTTAAAAGTTGACGGTTTGCTTATCAATTAGTTTTAATTTCAATCAATATTATATTTTAGGAATTAATGAATTATAATATCGACCATGTACCTGGTAAGATGTCGTGTCTTGCGTCTATATTCGTGTTAAAGGGATAGATTTTTTGTTTAGGGACTTAATTGGTTAAGAGAATTTAGTGCTTTGTAAGACCGCAAAATGAAGTAATTACCGCCTTGGAAATTCTTGACCTTGAGTCCTCGAGCGTGGCGATCGCGCACACAAATTGTTCGGTTAATAGCAGACGCACTCGTAAATTACATCAGTGGGAGAGAAAGGAACTTGCGAGGGAATCTATATATAGGTGAGCGCATATAAATGTTCCCTGGACTCACCAAGCAACTGTCTCGAAGTTGGCCTGAGTGGCTGTCGTTTACCCAAGGAGTCCGAACACTCCCTCCTCAATAACTTCCCACTCCAAACTGTCGGAGGAAATTGCAGCGAGGAGAGACAATTCCGTGACACGGAGAACTTCTAAACCTAAGCCTTGGGAAAATGGAGTCGAGGGAGGGGAATAGGTGAAGGTAATCCAAGAAGAAGAAATTGTTTTATGTGTCTTCGGAGGGAGGAAGCAGTGCGGGAAGGAGATCAGAATGGTGGACACGAATGCGAATCTCGAGGGAAAGGGAGGAAGATAGGGGGAGAAGAAAAGAAACAGTCACGATAAAAGAAGAGAGTTGAATGGAGAAATGGAAGACAGGAAAGGGTTAAGATAGAGGAAGAAGGAAAGAAAAGAGGAATAAGTAAGAAGCATGAGGCACCGTTGAAAATAGGAAGAGAAAGAGATAGGAGAAGCTAAGATGATGGTAGATGGGCAGGTGAGAGATAGAATAGGATAAATGTTATAAAACTGCTTAAAAGTAGGAAACTCTTAAATGACTAAGAAACAACATACAATACAATACAATTTAAACGTCTTTATTGGCAGGAATTAGGACTCGGAAGCCCCATCTTCCATTTAACTCTTGTAAAATACACACAAATACACATCCATTCAAAAAGTAAACGTAATATATACAGATTTATATCAAGTAATGTAGAAATAGGAAATAAGAAAAAAAGAATGGTTTCGTGGAGCAAATAAAACCTGGGTTGAATTTGAAAGGTTAAGGTTGAAAGAAAGTGTGAGATAAATCACAACATAAAAGATAACTAACATTTCAAAATATATTTACAAATAAAACAAATAAGAAAGAAAAAGTGATATTTGTCATTGCAAGTTCAACATATATGTATTTAGTGGTGTGAATATCAGATTCACAGTCATCCATATTTTACATTAAAATATAACAAATAATCAACATATTAAAGTTAATAAGCAGGTTGTCATTTATTTGATCTTTAAGATAGCATTAAAATAAGATTCATTATTATGAACAGGATATTAACATACGAAGAATTAGAGGGAGAAGAGGGCAAAAAATTATTTGTTTCAAAGTTTAAAATCCTCGAATTGGAGAAAACTTGTTTAATTACAATGATAAAAACCATCAAATTTTTAGAAGAAAAATATTTATCTACAAAAATAAAAGTTATAACTTCAACAGAGATTTCTTTCGACTTGTTTAGCGAAGGAGTTGATATCCTCAGGTGTAATTAGAGCGGAGGTGAAATAGTTCGTGGCAGACAGTTAAGTGAAAGTCCTTTTTATTACGAATGTAATGAGAACAAATTACTGGATAGTGGGAGGAGGCGACCAAGAAAAGAATGAAAGATAGGAGCGCATGAATGGAAGAGAAGAAGTAGAATAAGAAGGTAGGTGTAGATGGAGAGATAGGAGAAGGAAAGAGAGAAAATGTGTCCTTAGCACGATCTTCCGGAGAAAGGAAAGAGCGAAGGAATGGAGATGTGACTCAAAGAGTAAGGATAGAGCGATATGGAGTATATGCTAAGGAAATCCCAGGAAAAATGAAGAAAAATGTTTGCAGAACGGGAGAATTCCAAAAAAACAAAAGGAAATACAAATTCGACGCTAATTTTCCTAGAACATAAGTTATTCTGATTTTATAGCAATTGGAAAATTATGGAATTTACCCAAATAGTTCCGATTAGATGTAAGTTGATTATGGATGAAAATTTTTAAATACTCTTTAATAATTTTGTTACTCTTCATTGTAGAATGGCTATAAATATATTTTATTGCCTGATCATATTGTTCCATCATTAACTTCAGGTTATATTTTTCACGAAAAGCAATATGCGGAGTTTACTCAGTGCATCTTGATTTCCTTAAAGGAGTAGATACTCTTGAGCTGAAGAAGGACTATTAAATTGCATTAATGAAGGTATCGGTATAAACAATATATTATGCCTAACGAGAAAATACTCTGCCTAGACTAAATAATAAGCAATTTTGTCTTGTTTTTACTCTCAATTACATAAAAGTCCTCATCTGGTGCATTGAATCTTTTGATAATGTTGTTTAAGCGCAGGTTAATTAAGAGAGAAGCCTGATTGATGGGGAAAATTTAATCATCTTGACCGCTGCTCTTAATAGACATATTTTTCATCATCTTCAATGTCTGAATTGCCGGATGTTTTTCAGGATTTAACAAATAAGAAGCATTATTACTCTCACATTTGTGTGCCGGGGACGAATTGTTAGTTTCGTCTTGCACTATGGAACATTATGAGGAAATAAGTTCCTAAACATAACCGGTATCATTATTTCTGAGTTTACTTCACTTAGGCCAATTTTAAATTAAGGTATTGTTTCTGTTGTGAAAAATTCACACAAATGTGACATGAGGTAAAATTCTGTGTTGTATAGCTGCAGCTATTGTCCACCATATCATACTGTATGCCAACTATAGAAATAATTAACTTCAATTATTTCCTTTAATAAAACAACTATTTAAATTAATAAATTGCTTTTGTCATTACCTTTTTATTCCTCAACAATTTTCCCGTTTTAAAGGCTAGGATAAAATCACGAACCGATGTCAAAAATTTGAAATAAGGTTTGTAATTAATAATTAATGTTATTTTTTATGTGACCGAAACAGGAAATGCTACTTCAATGATACCGTAAGGTAAAATTATACCATACCAAAGACAAGACGGCACACAAAATCTCAAGATACTTTAGCTTACTCATTAATCCTCTGTCATCGATTTAAAGTGATTAAGTTCATTTGGCTGAAGAAATTTAATCATTCCATTTAGCTTTTAAGGATTCCTTCAAAAAATCTTACCGCCATCCATTTAATTGGAAACTAATTTCGGAATAGGCTTTAATATTGAAATATTCTTATGCTGTCATTCGTGTATGAAAATGCCTTTGGTTCGACTCACGGTACGTTTCCTATATTCACTTTTTTCGATTCGATAAAATTTCTTGAGGAATTATTTGAACTATTGATGTGCATCGTGTAATCAATTCACTTCATCCTCATAAAATCACTTCTGTTTGTACACTCCTGGCCAAAATTAACGCAGCACCTCCCTAGCGATCCTAACGGCCGGTGCTGCGTTAATTTTGGCCAAGAGTGTACTTCTTGACCTGTCATGATCCTAGCTGGGGGGGTTTGGTTTGAAACTTGGAATCAGTCGATTTCTGAGAAATCTTAAAAATAGATTTACTCGGTCATAAAGAATAATGGATTATTAGCAAATTTCATTTTTAATTTGTTAGTGAAGCTGCGACAGCCCGAGTTGCTTGATTCCGTAAAATATGAGACAACTTTCCCTGTTGTTGTTCAGTTTTCCAAAACAGATAAGCAAACAGTAAATTCAGTGGTGACATCGATACTTGAGCTGAAAGGGAAAATATAGAAAGCTACAGAACATGTGCGATAAGATAAGGCAAGTAGGGAAGGATTAATGCTGAGGAAATAAAAATTCAAGCGTGTAGCTGTAGGATTGCTATTGGAGTTTGAAAAGTATATGGGAATAGTTTTCAATCAGGAAGAAATAGTGCGTTATTATTCGATCAGATCAAATGAATTAGTCTTGAAACTTGCTTTTTTTGCATAACATAGTGGAAAGGGTATCGTTCATTTACCTTATCTCGTATCAGTGTTGCTCATGGCAATGATGATATGAAGATTACTAAGGTATGAGTGATGTTCAGTAATGTCATTCATTTTGGCCATTCCTTATCGAATGTTATGGAAAGTGTTATTGATCGTGAAATGGAGTTACACCTGTGTAGGCGATTTTCAGGAAATACAGTATGATCCTGCGAGGAAATAACTTACGAGCTACCTCACTCCTCATCATGTTTAATAATCCTCATTCCTTCTCTAAATCATTATATAGCTAATGATTAAGGGGTAGATATTAAAAAGCTTTCATGCTGATGACTTTATTGGGAGGCGAATGAGCTAATACTGATTTTATTGAGAATTTACCTTTTCGGAGCAAAATACATGTACCCATATCAAAAGAAGGTTTATTTTTGAAGGTCTTTTAAGCATTTACGGCTTCGTTTAATTTTAGCTGTACGTTCACAGTGAGCTCTCCATTTGGCTAAATCGTGTCGTGAGCAAGAAGTGACCCTTCCGATATAGAAGACAGATACTGTTGGTTCAACTGCGGGTGGCATGTCCCAATCTTCTCACGTAAGGTCTCTTGTTCGATTACTTCTAAGGTATGCGAGCAGAATAAACTTTTCGTATTGCGTCACAAGATAAATGTGTCCCGAAGGAATCATATTTACGGTGGCGGCATTTGCGTGTGGGACTCGATCTGTCAAAAAGATGACCGGTGGGTAAAAAAACTGATGCAGAATATTCGGTTGCTGGCGAACGAAAAAGGATGCTTAACTTTGATACACTTGCTATTTATCTATGAGAGGAATACATTTAGATTAACTCTGCATAAGAGAGTTTTATTGCAGTATGGAATGGGATCAGCAACTTTAGAAATGACACGTTCGTTTGCTAGCGACCTTGTTTCTAATCGCGCAGATGTTGCTAAAGAGATCGATTTATTCAGGATTCGAAAAACTTGGTAAATTATTCAGTGCAAAAGAGACTCACCACTGACAGCAAATGTTATAGTAAAGAGTCACAAACACCTTAAACTGTCAAATCTTTGACAGTTTAAGGTGTTTGTGACTCTTTACCATATTCAGTGCAAATTAGCAAGTTTCATAAAATGTGTCCTATAATCTTCTTTATTGGAAAAGAAACGAATATTTAGATGTAATGAAATAAAATTAGCGAGCTCCATGTTTAGATCACTGGAATTTTTTTGAAGTTGATCGAAGTTATAAGTAATTGATGAAGAAATAAACAATGTTGAAATTAGATGTACGAAAATATGCAAGAAAATATGAAAGACAATTATACTTATTAAAGGCTCTGTACGGTACAACAGTATTCAGTATTTTATAATGTATTTCAATGTAAATCTATTTAAGCATCAATATTTAAGCATTTAATGGAATTAAAAAAGTTAATGGAAAATGTATTGAGACAACTTTTCCAAGTCGTCTTGTTGAACTCGTAGCCTTTCCAATAGGGCCTTTAAACGTGTCTGAGTCCATTGAAATTTCTGTATGTCACAATAACTGACTGAAAAAAATGCTTATTGATTATGAAAATGACTGTCGGTATTATATTCAAAGAGAAGAAAAAGCAGGTTGATTGGAAATGTCAATGGCAGCACTCTCGTGTGAATCAAGCTCGTCTGCGACCGAGAGCTTATTCAAAACATCACATTTACGCGTGCAGTTCTCTTGCACAAGCGAAAGAGACGCCCATTTTCACTTATTGCCTCGATACATTGGGAAGAGGCTCCGTTATCGGCAATTTTGGTCGATATTCGATCTTTTTCCCAGCAGCCATTGTGTTCTCTTTAAGAAAGAGATGCCCGAAAGAAGCAGATTTGTATCATTCGATGTAGTGAAATTGCAGAGGGCGTCGATGGGCGAGAAGAGGAAAAATGCTCGAGATTCAGGTTCCACATATCCCTCGCCTCGCCGCAATCAGGTGGAGCCACGTCATTTCTTCCTGGAACCCCGTGTTATCTCGTTTTCGAGAATTGCTTATCCGAACCTGTGCGGATTAGCTCGAGTGCCGTCCCAGATGAATCCGCGGATCGCGGGCTTTTCTATTAAATTTTATAAGCAGGGATTCATAGAAGGTCATCTTTGATGCTCATGTCGCAAATAAATGATGACCATAAGTTAAGTTGTCGAAGTTCTACTTTAACGGTTAATATTAGAAATATTTTTGCCGCCCAGTTCTTTAGTGTATGAGCACTAACATGAGATAGATATCTGTACACGTGCGTACTTAAACGGCTAAAGAAGCTGAGCTTCATCAAGCGAATTACCGCGAGGATACCGACTCGTCGCACATTGGATTAGGATAGAAAAAAGCTGGACATGGGGCCAAAGATGTTTTTTTAAGTCCAGCACTTCAACCTTCGCACAGTTATTACAAACTGTTTGATTTTCAGGTTTTATTTTGTTCTTTTTAATATTTACAGGCATCAAAAAGATACTGGACGTCAAACCTGAGAAACTTTCACAGAAAAGGGAAGTTTTGGATTTTTCGAAAATAACACTCAAGCTAGTTAATTTATAGATGCTTTTGAGAGAAAATGTTGAAAAGAACGACGATGCAGGTCTAGTATACTTATAGATTTTTTTTAGTTTTCGCGCTCAAGGATGAGTCTTGGTCATTTAAAGCAACAAAATGGCTGACATCTTTTTCGGCCAAATTCCGAGATTAAGTAAGTATAATAAGTAAAAGCTCCTATCTGCGCGTTGCTGAAAGGCCAGATAGAGTCCGTGAAATTTATCGCTTTGCGCTGATTATATCCGTCTTGATCATGTTTTCGTATTTTATTTATTCGGCCCCTGCTAACGACTGCTGTATTCGAGAATCAGAAACAGTTCAGGGGGTGACGTTGAGATGTGTTGATAAATTTCATGACTAATAGGAAAGCGTTACTCAAATGTTTAAGGATGTAGGATAAGAACCTTAAGAAGAAAGATTGTTTTTACTAAGACCAAATTTTATCGATAAATTAGACTCAGAGTATTGATATATAGTTTTGTTTACATAACCAAGATATATAATTCAGTTACTTCGAACACATTCACATAGAATAGTTTTTTGGAGAGCTGAGGAATGCGTAGCAGAACGCGAGAATTATAAATGTGGTAATATAAAAAATCTTGCGATCTGTCTGGAGATAAAGGCTGCAGGTGAACAGGGAATCTTTTGATGGCGTTGGATCCATTATCGAATTCTACTTCATCGCTTTCTCAGTACATTTGTACGTTTATCATGTATACTAAGAATTTCAACCTTTTACTCCAGCATTTCCGAAGATCCTGAAAATAAACAGATAGTAAACAAAACGCAAAAGCTATTTGTTACGAGGGCAGCATAAGAAACAGGATAAATTATATGAACCCACTTGTTTCGACGTTTTAATACTGACTTTATCTAAAGTATCATTGTTGACTTACTATACAAATGCTACCGAAGAGCATAGGTAATTCCGGGAGGGATACCCCACCTAAGGAAATGACTTCATAACAATGACTTAAGTGATACTAAGAATGTGAAACTGCGTGCTAGAATATAACATTTATTGATTATGAATAGTATACAAAAAAATTTTATTTAAAAAAAATTTCACCCAAAATATTAAAATTTTTCTGGATCCATGCATTTGGCCATCTCTCCGAGTATCCGGGTGAGATGCCCCACCTCTGTGAAAGAGATGCCCCATTAGCTTAAACTACATGGAAAGCGCTTGTTATATGACAAAATTGTTAAATTGAACTTGAAATTAGGATATAACTAAACGTTTCAGTTAACTTTAAAACCTATTTAGAAGTGTCATTTGCAAAAATATTGGAGGCATCTCAACCTCCTCTAGTGGCATATAAATATAATATTGAGGCTTGGTTATCTTTTTTTTGCGAGTGACATCTTTTTAGAAAAAATATTGTCGTTTTAACAGAAAAAATATTTGTGACAATTTTGATGTTTTTGACGAAATTTCGTAACTTCGAGGCAAAAATTCTCACAGAAGACATTTCTTGATTTCGAAAACATTTTATATTTGTACTGTCCATGTGAGTGGGCCATTTTTTCCGGGTATTACATTTCGATCAGAAAAAAAGTGGCAAATCGTTCCACCCTAGTGCTTACTAAACAATACGTTGTCATTTGATCGTGCATAAAATACATTCGACCGTGGATTTAAATTTGAATTGAAATTTAAATGTAGATTAAAAACGTTTTCTTGAATAAAGCATTAATCAGTATCACCTTATCGTTAAATTGAGACATATGAGGTACATATACCTAAAGATAGCACTGGGGCAACTATCTCGAGAAGGCCAGTGAGGCTACGCTTTGTTCAAGATGGCCAGTCACTGCATGTGGATAATAGATGAACCTATAGCTACAAGTTTTCGTCCTTTAATTCAAAATATTCAAACATTTAAACATTATACCCTATGTTATAACAGGTCGGAAAAATACAGTGTCTACTTGAAATTATGTTATAAAACCACGTAAAAAGGATTTTCCCCGTGGAACTCTTGCTGATAGACAGGTGCATTCCAACTGACTGACGCACACCGTCAGTTGAGCAATCTTGTGGTTTTCCTCAAAAATACTACGACTGGGACATCCCACCCAGAATTTCCTTATACATACATCCAAACGGCCATGAACCTAAGTTCAATTTTGGATGGATAAAATAGATAACTATTGTCGAATCTCACACTAATTAGATGATCTTATAACTCATTAAAAGTTTAAATCAACGAAACAATTTTCTGGTTACAATTTACATTGTACTTGATGGAATAGTTCATCATCTTGGAATTCTCTGTGTATCAGGTTGTCATTATCTTCCAGCTCTTCATTATCTTAAAATTTAATTTTTTTCACTGTTGCTTTCTTTATTCTGTCTTCATCCTTCTGTCAACTTTATTATTTGCGGTTTTATTTTCTGTGTTGAAACCTTTAAATTCATTGTTTTATTCGATATTCATTTTTAAATTCTCATTCTACAAAAGATAAATAGAGCAAACGCTCATTGCTATTATATTTACCTGCTGCGAATTATTATTATTATAATGGTGCATAATTTAACTCGATCAAATTTTTAATATTGTGATGAATGTTTGTTTTATATCGTACTGCATGCTTGTGTTAAATCACATTTATCGTTGAATCTATTTTGCATATTGTCTTAACGTCTTATATTCTATTTTTGGAGAATCAGTGCTTGAGAGATACCAAAGATGCACTGGTGAAAGAGAAGCTTTTTGCCAACAGATCCCTTGTTATTGTTATCTCTTTCCTGTCCCGGAATAAACCGGTATCGATAACGGAGAATGTAGAGGGTTATCGCTGAAAGGGACGCTTTGGATTATTGCGTTAACCCAAGCGATTTACGCTCGCTGGGGAGAGTTGACCACTAATGGAAATACATAGTCATTCAAGGTCTAAAATTGTATACAAATATAATTGCTCTGCGGAAATTTTGACTTTATCTGACTAGGGTTTCACGGTTGTAATTAGAGGAATTTGAAGCAGCGAGAGATGTTTGAAACATTTAAACTGTACGCTTTAAATATGAATAGCTTCGAAACAGCATTGAGTAACACAGTTATGTTTAAATCTGTAGCAGGAAGAACTTAGTTTTTAGCATCTACATCAAATGTTGAAAATATTGTAATCAAGGGATTAATAACTGTGGAACTATTTTCAATAAGTGAGCGAAATGACATATTGATCAACTATGGAGAAAAAGCCTGTTGAACTTTGAATTTTTATTTTTAGACCTTCTTATTCTTAGCTCAGTCACAGTGATACTTATAATAATTGGTGATATAAGTTTGTTCGGTTATAATAAAGATAAAACAACTGTTTTCCTAAAGAGGAACGGTCAAGATAAATGTCAGACAGGGTCGGCACTCGAACCCATCTCACAATTGCCGGTCGGTTGCTCTGTCCAATTAAGCAATCCGGATAGAAAATTCTAGCATGCTGTTTGGTATACTTTATAGCAAATGGCAACAACTACATTATTAAATATAACTGTAAAACTGTATGACTTAGAAACCGTTTCTAGGTACTCTAAATATTTTGAAGAATGTTTGGATTTGAAACCATATTGCTCGTCCATACAGTAGCCCTGAAAGTCGATTTCCAGAGGTTATCATCATACCTAAGTAAATAAACTCGTATGACCCTCGGTCATCAAAATAACTGATGGGCCATCTCAGTCCAGGAAACGAGCTCACGACCAATTTCCTCCACAAAAACCATCGGCCTCCGTCTGCAGGTGACCTATACACGGAGAATCTCGAACAATCTCCCCGAGCAGCCCCTTTTGGAAAAGTCAGCAAATGTGGCCGAGCGAAAAACTTCTATCATCGACCACCTGTGGCGCTGTTATCCGCCGCGCGGACCCATTCAATTCACGTCAACTCCGAGTGCGGGTTCAGGAAAGATAAAAGCTTTTATATATTTATTTTACGACAGGAATCGGAAGATGAGGGTGAAATGTATGTGAGGAGGATGGCGAAGGAAAAAAGCTCGGTGGAAAAGGGAACGTATTGGCAGGATCTAGGACGTAAAAGATTTATGTGCTTTTCCTCGTGGACGACTAGGAGAGCGTGAAGCCTAAAGTTTTGGAAAAAAATATTATGGCGGGAAGTATCCGTCTGGGTGGGGATTTTTCTTTGTTACACTTTTGTTTCTGCTTTCCCTCGTGAATACTTCCACCGTCTACTTTTATAGGTTCATTTAATCATGAGGGATGGGGATATTGGTTTCAGAATGTATACGTAAAACGATTTCTCTCTTCCCACCCTTTTTTAAACTATGTAAGTTTCCTTTTTAGCCATTCACTTCGCTCCTCTTCGTTGCTTATCTTCCTCTCTACATTTTTACTCGTTCATGCCATCTTCTTCAACGTTATATCTTTTGATCCCAGCCTCCATTTTCCAGCTATTACGTCAATATGTCGTCTAGATCAAACACCGTAACTGGCCGACAATTCTTCTTAATCTTTAATTTCTCTAAACTTAATCTTTTACCTAAAGAATATCATAAGGGTCTTGTATTTTAAAGGATGGCATATAAACCAATATTGTTTATTGATTGAGGTTATCTACGTACACTCATGGATAATGCTGTGCGCTAGCTGTGAAATTTGATTCATTTCATTGTTATTTATCCTCAAATGAACGTTTTAGACAAATAACAGCTTATTTTAAAGAGGTATTGCGAAGAAATTTTAAATTGAGGATTTTACCATTGCTTAAGCTTACCATATTCTATATAAATAAATAGATTACATAGAAAGAGATATTGCAGTTGGCTCATGTAAAATGAGGATGTCAGATATATTTAAATTAAATTCATAAAAGAAGAAGTCACGCCTTAGAGGTAAAGAACAGATTATATCTCGTTTTATGAAGTTACTACTAATAGTACTCTTCGTTCATGATAGTCATTAATCTTATTCCTTTTATAATTGAGTAGATTAATTATTTTTAGAAGGATATTATTTATTAAAATCTTCTGATTTTCTAAATATTGAAACTGATGTTAACCTGATGTTAAGTATTTACTTACTTATATTGATATAAGTTTATTACTCATTAAATTAATCAAATGTCGAATGTTGAAAAAATAATGAATTCGGTTTCATAACATTAAAAGCCAAAGAAGTTTATTGCCTTTGGAAAAAAATATATGGTCTTTTTGTCAAAACTTAGAAAGTGTTTAAGATGAAGGTAAGTTTCGTCAAGATTGATGACAATTTAAGAAGAACGATATTTATTATGTTATACACTTTGATACCCCTCCTTCTATAAAAGTAATCCATATATTGCGAAGTAACCTAATTTGAATTTCATTGATGGAAAAATTAACTTGTAGGGCCAATTATTATTCGACTGAAGGTAGATGTTAATGGAGATAAAAATCTTCTTATATTTTGAATTATTTTATTAATTTTATTTTCATTGTTAGTTTTTAAAGATGCATCGAATTATTAGTTTATAAATGTTAAATTCATAATTTATCGTATGTGTTTATTTACGTAAACTGGTGTGAGCCATTTTATACAACCAATCTGAATACATTTTCGTAATTTTCAAAATTTGTATAATTTCATTCATTCAACATAATCCATCTTTGCTATTAAATATATATATGTATAATAAAACTATTAGGACAGACCTAAGATAAATTTTCGATAGAGTAATTAAAGAAAATATTTTTGCATACAAATGGTGGTTTTAGACATCTATGATTTAGGAGATAAATTTCTTCTTTTCTGAGAGTAAGAATATGCAGATCGCTCTAGGAACTTAATTCAAAAATAAGCTTGAAAAATGCTTTTTTTTAACTCGCGTTGTTATTTAATTTACTTACAAACATCACATGGTTTTAGACCCCAAAAAGCTTAGATTCCAGAGACCTTATATAATCGCCGACATACCAATACTGTTTGTTCGTTGACCTATGTTAGAGAATAGATCCTTGCGAATTTTTCGGTAATATATTTGAAGACATTTTTTTCCGCTCACTCTTTATAGCCATTTGATGTCCCACTTATTTATTATATCGTTAAAATTATTACGGTCTTCTCTGATATGAAATCATTGATTTATCGACCCTGTTGATATTTTCGGCTCTCTCCTTGCCGACGCTGAAATTTTTTCACCTTTCTCTCCTCTCGCTTCTTCAAGGATTCCTCGACTCTTCTTCACTTCCCACCGAGTTATGCTCGTTAGTGTTCCGAACTTGGCCTCCCCAATATGGCTTCTTCCCGTCGCACGTTTCCGAGAAAATGGAAGGCACAAAGGAGAGAAATAAAAGCATAACGATCATAATAATCCCGTAGAAGAGCAGTCGTCGGCGGTTGGGGGAATTTCAAAGCGGACGCGCTTATGTGTATGGAAGTGCGGGATCCTATGCGACCCCTTATGTCAACATTTCGCTCCTCTCCTTTCAAAAAAAGAAAGAAATACGTCTCTCTCACCTAGTTTTTCACGTGCAATTTGATATCATGGATCTTCTCTTTTTTCCTTCCACTAATTTTCCTACTCATTTTCACATTCATTTTTCGTTCCCTTATTTCTCTTTGAGCACGTTACACCCTTAATGTTTTCTCCTAATCCACCTATTTTCACTTTTTTCCGCTCCACCTGTTTCATTCCTGCTGAATGTGGGTCTTCTGACGGGAGTTCCTTTTGATAAGCCCTCTTTCTTGCTCGGCTACATGTTCATGGATGTCATAAACAAGTGGAAGTTATCTCGGCAAGATTTGTTAAAAATCCCCCCCCTAAATGAGATTTTTAATAAGGTGTGAAAAATGTTTTAGGAATGAAAGGTAGGTAAGAACTGGAAGTCTTTTGTGGCTTTAGAACGATAACTTTTAAACAGCCGCTACTTCTCATCTCATTTGGGTTCTTCTCCATCATGTTATTGGATCAAAGAACGCAGAATTTAAATGAGATAACATTTTCCAATTTTTTCGACGATGAAGAGAGATGGGAATTTCCTTGAGAGTTAGCGTGGTTTCTGGGCTCTTTTGGATGAGGAGTTTTTATGATAGAAAAATTTCCTTTGATCCTTCTGGTGAGAGAAAATAATATCGTTCACGGGGACAAGAAATGCTCTATTGACTTCGGAACATTTGATCCACATTTCAATCTCTCTCTATAATTATTAATACAAATCTTTGCCAAAAGATGATCAAACCCGTCAGAAAGCATAAAATATCGTAAACTTATAATAGTAATTATCCATGCATAATTAAATTATTATTAAATAAATCAACCATTTTAAATCTGATTTCGGATGTAAACCTCCCTAGGCGTTTCTCAATTAGAACTTTTGAGCTTAACGTTGCCGTTTTACAATTTAGATTTGATGATGTGTCTCTTCTATCTGCCATTCCTCTTCTACTCTTCACATCTCTTGATATCCAGTTGAGAATTGGCTGTTTCCAAGCGTAGTCGCTTTCTTTAGCCAAATGGCCTGTCCTCGTCCTTTTTAGTAACCTTACTATAGCTATCACAACAGTCGTCATTCTTACACTAGTATTAAGTTTCTTATTTCTTCTTGTGATTCTAAGCATACAGCGTTCCATGCTTCTTCGAATATTATTTTTGCGCTCAACACGCAAGTTTCTTTTCCATACTCAAGGCTGGCAAAGTATTGAATTGCTGTGAATAATGGTAAGTAGTCGCCTTGTTGTACTCCCTTCTCTATCATGCATTTATGGCTTTCTTTGTACCGGATTACAAAGGCTGTGGCGTTTTGGAAATTCTGCGTTAGAAACCGATGTAACCAGCATGTATCCCTTAATTCTCCAGGGTGTCCAGTGTAGAGAAGGTTCTTGCTGAGTCGAACTTTTGCTCGCTGTCCACAAAGCAGAGTATGAGTGGCAACTCGTATTGGTTCTTTCTGCTGATAATTTCTTACAGCGTTTGGATGAAGTCCAAAGTGCAATCCTCCTATAATTTCTGGTTCGAGTTCTTATTTGCACTTAGCGCGTTTTGTGTAGGAAAAAACCAATCACCCTTTGCTTTGATTTTGTCTTTGCTGTGTTACAGTGTTGCGCGATAGATAGGTACTAAAATAAAAGATCTGATGTGGCCAACGCATGATTTTCTCCGTATTTATTGAAAACAGAAGCTTATGCCGGTAATATATAAATAACTCCAAAACAATGAGTGTTACCGGAAAATGTTTCATACAAAATTTGTAGTAAAATACATTATCTATAACTTTGGTACATAATTGTATATACCTACATTGCATTTTGACAGATATATGTATGAAAAACTTCCATTTCTGGATAAACAACAACTTCTGGTTAACCATTATTGAAGAATAACTCCTAAACAATCAGTGTTAAAAAAATTGTTTCATACCAAAGTTGTTGTAAAGTACATTATCTACAACTTTTCTTTATAATTGTATATACCTACATTGCATTCTTACAGAGATATTTAAGAAACGAAATTTTGTTTCGGATAAACCGCAACTTCCAGTAAAGCGATATTCACCAAAAACTAATCAACTCTTGGCATTGTTAGGAAAATACTAAATATGAATTTTGAAAATGATCGAATAAACACTTTTTAAGATAGAGCGCCCACAAACTTTTTTACCACAGACAGACAGACATACAGACTTGTTCGGGAAAATAGCGAAAACGAGCTCTATGGGCCCCGAAACATCTATTTCCGTCGAAATCTGGAGGTTGAATTTTTTTGCGAATACAATACTTTCTCTATACTACGTATAGGAAGAAAGTAAAAAGGTTTAATTGTTAGCGTATAACGCTACGTCCATCTTTCCAATTCTATTTCAAGCAAACTTATCACTTTCCGAGCATAAGTAATAGATTCCAAGCAGACCTTAGTAATTTTACCATAAGAAATTGGAATTCTAGATAGTTGATAATGTTAAAGTTCTGCCGCCGCATTTTTATGCGCCCCGCAGCACAGAAGATCATTTAGAATTGCCTACATTTCAGGCGAAACAAACCATTCCATTGTGTTTACGTGTGTTTAGATTCCTAAAATTTCTGTTTTTTGGAAGACGGGTGTATTTTATACAGATTTTTGTTTGTTAAAGAAGAGGTTTTATGACAAACAGAAATTTTTAAAGGAACCTTTATTAACAAAACCCATTTTTATAAAACAAAAGCAATCAGAGATTATTTTATTTCCTCTATGAGCACTCGATTCCCAAATACATATTTATAAATGTTTAAGTTATTTGGGGAATATTTTTTCGTATTTTTATTTTAAAACTAGTCATATAATCCTAATAACTGTATTCCATTATTCAAGGCTTTAAAAAGACAAATATTTCATTTTCAGTAGATGAAGTTCACAAGGAATTAGATATGAATTAATATTGTAGTTATCGTTTCTTACATTATCGGATCGAGAGAGGGAGAGATTTAAATGGACCTTTGGATCAGTTATATCATATCCTCTGAATTTATTTCCGAATTTATATGTAAGATTACTTTCCTAGTTATTTTGATGACGTATTCATAAGTTATTAATTGAAAGCTGTCCGCCATTTTGTTATAGTTATCCTTCGATATGATATTCATTATCGTTACTGTAATTCTATAATTATCAGCTAATTAATTGCTAAGAATTATTTATTTGAAAATTATACCGTGGCTTTCTATTTTTATTCAGAGGCTAATTAGCTAATTACGCTTAGGCTAATAGTTTTACTCCATCAATAAGGTTTAAATACTAGTACACCCATTTTACGTTAAAGTAATGTGTATGTACTTACCTCAATTGGATTATGTTTACATAGTTTGTAAAATTAATTATTTACGTATGGGAATCCTTCTCACTTCCGTCTATTTTAATCGTATTAACTTCAAATTTTACTTGGAATTTCCTTAATCTATATTTTTCACTTCGGTTCCTTTGGAATCTATGCTCTCAACATGCTGTGTATTGCTGTTAGCATTATTTCCCATCTTTTGTTTCGCGCATTCACTCAACTGATGCCGACTTCAGTCTCCGATAAATCTCTCTTGTCATCTGCGTTTTATTCATCTCCTATTTCCACCCGTTAGTACTCCTTCCTCATAAAACCTTCAATGCTACATTTCATTTTCATCCATTCTACTTTTATAGGACTTTGGATGTTTTCCAGAGTCGTGGAAATTTCCCTTAAGTCTTTCTTTACCAAATTCTTTTCGTGTTTCCGAGACTCTAAATCCCTTTTTTGCCACTCTCATAAATTTTGTTCGTTAACGTTTTTGCTGCTATTTCTGTCATCAGTAATTCGCGATCAGCCACTGCTTTCGCTGGCACTAGTGTTTCTAATTTAGTCCAGGCACTAGAGTGCCTGGTTTTGTTTGAAAAGCTTGCATCTTAGCAACGATTCACCTTCGCTGCTGGTCACTTACGAGCATGTCATTAATGGTGTTTAAATTGAACTCTTAAACATATGAAATATCGTTGTAGCGGAAGGGGGTTTTTCATACTCTTTAGTTTTACTGCCAGCGTGGGATTTTACAACATTCTATCTGGGTGGAATTCGACCATATATGAGGTATGATTAATACAACCGCAACCTTTTGTATGTCTCTGTTATGTAAGCGGAAAGAAATTCATTGCTGGTTAAAAAGCGTAATATTTATCGTCAAATGTAACATCCTTTATATCTATTAGTTGAATTACCTAGAAAGGGCATAATAACTAACAGGACCGTGAAAGAATAGAATGAATTATTTAAAGTAATTCTTTACTTTACCTAGAACGCGTAAGACTTATATACTGTAGTAATTAGACTCATTGTTAACTTAAAATATATTTATTCCTCTATATTTTCACTCATTATTATAAACAGTTCTGATATAGTAATAATAGTACAAAGATGACGTTGCTAACATAGTGTTAAACAAATTATGACGTATCTCATAGATAATAATATATCTGAAAAATACGGATTTTCCCCTTTTAAAAAGTAAGCAAATATAATACAAAAATACGAATCGACATGTTTTACAGCTTATATTCACCAATGACATGAAATTATAGTGTCTAGAACATCTATATTCCAGTGTGGATGTGAAATTTCGCAGTTGAAAGACTACCAAAAGTGGCTCCATTAAAAAAAGGAATTTTAAAGTAAAGGAAGCACTAGTCGAATAAAAATATCAGTCACAGTTTTTAGTACTGTTAATGTTGTTCATTTTTATAAATGATGAAAATTGTTGATATTTAAAGAATTTGAATGAAAAGAATGTAATACTTTAAAATTAGAGTATATTCGCTAATTATTCCAATTTAGGTCGGATTCCTTCCCTAAATTTCCCTAGGTCCAAGTAGAATATAAATTTTAAAGTGTAGGATCTTGTTGACGAGTGCTAAATCAGCAAGGATTCAGGTGATGATGAAAAAGGAATTAACGTGAAATAGCGAAAGGGAAGAGACTGTTATAGTCTGGAAACTTAGTCGCCCAAATTAACAAGCTCTCGTTTTTTTTAATCCACGACGTACCCCTGTTCACCCTTTCATCGCAATGATAGAGCGACGTTGCCAGATTTAGCTCAGCGGACAATTTTTCCTCCCTGATCATTTACGCTGTCGTTGATCATTTTTCCTGGTAACAAGGAATTCATTTTCCGATCCTTTTTTGGAGCTCCCTTTTTCCTTTTCATTCCCTTGTTCTTCAGAAAGGATCGATCTAACAATCCAGAGGGGTTATGGCTGGAGGCATAAGGTTTTAACTCAAAGTTTTAGGGAGCAAGTTTTATTCATGGAAACGCATTAAACTTTTTGGTGGGAAATAAAGGAACGTTGCTATTATTTTCTAATCAAATAGATATATTTTAGGCATTAAACCATTATCCTAGGCATTTATTTTCTATGAAAGAAAGAAAGGAAAAATTCGAATTATAATACCTTCTCAAATATTAGGTCAGTTGATTGAACTCTACTTTGCCGTACAAACATTTAAATTATGCTTTCCTCCTTAAAATAAACGTGAATTTTTGGAAAATTAGAGTATATCCATAGGAATGTACCACTTGAACAATTTTCTCCAAGTGATGGTCTTTTTGTTAGTTTTAAAATTTGTGGTATTCCGAATTTCGGTGCACAATTTTCCCTTCTGCTGAAATTGTAAAAGCATATAATCAAATCTCCCTTGAAAGTTTCAGAGTACGATGTATTTCAAATTGGGAAATCAAATTCGATTTTATCGGCTGAGAGGTATTCAAGAATGAAATCTCTTTTATTTGAATGCTTCCAAAGGGTTTCACTTTTGCTGAGGAAATTAAAACGTACAATGATCCAAATCATTGCATAATTTTCTTAATATCCACCATTAGTAAGAATAGAAGGATCAATGGCTATACTTGAATAAATGGAGATGATATCAACAGTAATTTCCTGCAGATGAGACAAAATCGAGGTGATAGTTACCTCTGAATCGGTTAAGAGCTATTTCCAAGTAACCTGACCCATAATGTAACCAAGAGAACCTGACACTGATTAGATTTATTAAAATCGAAAATCATGTACATGCTAATGGATGTAACCTGTTAGATGAGCTTATTATTTTCTCTATTATACCTCCAACTGCTCTTTTCGTTGCCTAGGGCTGCGTAAATTTAAATATATATATAAATAAATAAATAAATAAATAAATAAATAAATAAATAAATAAATAAATAAATAAATAAATAAATAAATAAATAAATAAATAAATAAATAAATAAATAAATATATATATACCAGTGTCGATGACTAGAATACATATATTTTACCTAGTAACATGATTATTTGATCATACTTTAGAAAACTTGCTGCTCTAGATAATCACTCTTTTTCGCTGGTTGACAAATTCATATGTTACTGAGAATCTTTTGTTATTACCTTCTTATCATCCAACGTCATCTTAAGATTATCATTGTCTTTCTCCTGATGCGGTATTTACTCAGATAGCTGTATCATAATTTCATCAGTTTGAGTTATTTAATTTCAAAAATTGAAATTAATAGCTTTTTACATTGTTAACAACTCATATCCACTCAGAGGGATATCAAGTAATCTTAGCGTGTGTTTTATTTGCTTTAGCCAATATTACGTTGCGTCTTAACTTACAAGTTTGTGAAATTTCTATAACATCCTTTTCGAGTAAATTTTGATTCAGTATAATAGTAGTGTTTGTAAGGATGCCGATCTGATACCGTTACGGTAAAAGTTTTGTTTATTGCGCATATACTAAGGCGTTTGTATTATTATTGGATGATAATGCTTTTCAATGGCTTACCTCGTAGAAGAGAAGAATGAAGGTACTCTAATTTAATCACGTTTCATAGTAACAATTTGTTTCCCGCATTAGGAAATAAATTAATGAATAATATACCTCACGTATTATTAAACTAAATATTATTTTGGAAATGTTTGTCTTAATTGGAAGCCATGATTCACCTTTCAAATTCCCTGCCATTGCAATTCATTATGAGAAAGTGTTACTTCAAGAAAGGACATGACAGTGACGAAACCAAAAATACACTCCTTACTCTTTTACATATTGTTTTGGATGTACTCTTTTATATATATTCAAAGATCCTCTTCCCATATCAAAATTAACCGATTGTTCTTTCCATGATTCCCACCAGTTGTTCTTAATTGCATGAAAACTGCATTCCGTTTATAGTCGGACAAGTCACCAAGGTTTCTCTTTTTGAGTTACATGGAGGAGACGATTCGAAAAGAAGCGAACCGAGTTCAAGGGAAGAGAAGGGGACTTTGAGAAGGTGGGCGAACTTTGAGGTTGGTCACAAGGAGGCGAGATACTCATTAAAGGGACGATGGAGTATTTCCTCCATTTCGATTTTTAAGATGTATCGGAAAGCACGAAAAGTGGAACCCGAGGATTGATTTGGGAAGTGAGGGGCAATGCTCCAATGGAGGGGAAAGAAAGAAAAGATTCCGCCGATGGAAGGAATTAGGGCGGGGTCTCCGTCAAGGTAAGAGTAGGGAAGATTTTATTGGAAACTGTTTCCCGTTATACTACCTTTTTGATGCTCGTCATAAACAGCAAAAAAACAAAAAGGGAGAGATGTACGCGAATGCCTTGGATAGGGGGAATCCGAGGAAAAGTTAACGTTATAAATTTCTCTCTGCTGTACAAAATAGATGCGGGAGAATAAACGAGATTCGGGAAATATTGCAGGCTTTCTAATTGCCGATCCGCGTAATTAAATGTGAGAAATATGGGACTGTAACTCAGATGAAATATGTCTCCCTACTTTTATCGCTTCTTTATGTTTTAAAATAGGAACCATCTTCTTTTATGATGGGCTATCCGCGCCCGTTATAACGCCTCCGTTATGTTCGCGTTAGCAATAATAAGAAGGAAGAGAAGAAGTAGGGGTGGTTCGGAGGAACATGCGTGAGCGAGAGATATCAAGTTGAAGAAAAGACGAGGAGGAAATGCGGAGTGTGGAAGGAGTTCGATGAAGTGGAAAAGTGGTTGAGGAAGAAGTGCAAGGGGGGATCGAGTGGACAGACGTGGAAGAGAATCCCGAGGGGAGGAAAAGAGAGAGATAGAGGGAAAAAGGTTGAAAGAAGAAGGTAAGAGGATGCGAGAGAATATGGAGAAGAGTCTAAGAATTAAGAATGAGGAAGAAGGTTGCATAGATGCATGGAAATTGATAATGAGGTACAAAGATGCGGTCGTAAGAAAGAGTCTTTCAATAGCAAACAGCCGATAAGTCTAATATATAATAAAATAAATACTTCCTTTTTTTCTTAGACATGTTCCGACTTCATTAGCTTTTATAGTCTATGTTGATTCGCCTGCAAACGATTTTAAATAATTTTTAATCGTGATCGGGTGGGAAAAATACTAGGAAAGAGTATCAGTGTTGAAAACAAGCCATTTTCAAGGAAATGTATTCGCCCTAGAATGGAAAAGATAGAAATGAAGGTATCTAAATATCTGTAAAGTATTCATTCCGAAGTCTGGTTGGTGCCTCACCCCCTTTGAAATAAGCTACTAAGAGCGTGCAGAGAGAAATGAGGTTTAATTGGCAAGATGAGGAGTGAGGTAGTGCCATTGCTTTCCTCACTGTGCCAAAATGCTATAAGCGGAGCATGTCCACGCAAGTGAAGTACAATTACTCTACGAATAACACTTTTCTTGAAATTGCATAAGGAGAGTCCATGATAAGTGCAATTATTCACTCATACCTCGGCATCTTTAATTTTATCACAGCTATGATCAAGGCAGGGACAAAAGAAATTGAGAGATACATTTATCTCTATCCTGTACCACTTGACAAATGAAAATAGTATTCCATTCATCAGACTATGGTAGCAGGGACAAAAAAAGCATATCTGTAAATAATATACGAATATATATTAACAATTGAGACTCGAAACGGTTGTACACATTTATGTTTACACAATAATCTGCGATTAATTGGAGGAAAGAAACAAGGAAAATAGGAGCTTTCAAAACAAGGAAGGTGAATGAAAATATAGCTGAAAAAGCAATAAGATACAGATATAGATCGGCAAAAAGGAGAGGTGAAGAGGAAAACAAAGAGTAAGAATGTGGAAGATAAATAAAAGCAGATAAAGAGCTGAGTGATATAATAGGATAGACGGAACGATGTGAGAGTGTGCAGATGAAATGAGGTAATAGGGAAAAGGAAAAAGAGAGGTGAGGAAATGCGGCGGCAGGAAGAAATGATGAAAGTGATGGGAAGAGTGTTTTTGATGAAGAGGGCGCAGCATTAGCGGCATCATCGTGAATGCGAGGCGTGTGTGCGTTCTCAAAGGGGTTTTTGATGACGGGGGAACTCCATTCAAGACAGTTGCTAAGAGACGGATGGAATTGGTGGAGGGATTGAGTGGACGATGGGACTACGTTTGACGTTTCGCTGGAACCCCACGGCTCAGAAACTCCTCTTGAAAAGTATTTGGAGGATCTTCGGCGAATCGATGGGCGACTCGGAAGTAGGAATAGGACCTTGTAATTAGGCTTATTGCCTCTCTTTGATGAATCTCATTGTTTGATCCGCCGCCCTTCATCCCTTATTTTTCTCTATTTGCCTCTTCTTCTCTTCCTCTTTTCATCGTCGCATTCGGTTTTAACGTGGATCTCACACTCTGAGAGGGAATGATAGATGGAATTCCACTGCGTTTTGATTCCCTTAGGCTCACGAATAAGAATTTCGATGCTGCGATTTTTCACAGAATCGGAAACATTCGGTGGATAGCTCGGCCTTTCTCGTTCGAGGAGGAATTAATTCATCACTGGTATCCGATTCGCTTTACTCTTTTATTTTATTTTATTTTATCGTGCAATTCAATTATCTCCAGTCACTCTACTCCTAATAGAGGAGGAGAGAGAAACGAGATATTCCGAGAGAAGCTGCCGAAAATCGTTACTTTCATTCAGTCGTACGAGTAAGATAAACATATTGATAGGCGCATAGATAGGGAAAGGTCACGACTTAAAATAAGTTACGATATATTCCAACTTTTTCTATCACTCGGAGTTTAAATATATTTCTGAAATTAGCTAATGTCAGATACTGGTTTTAAAATCGTATGCGTTATGTTAATTGACAGATTAGCTGCACTTTTTTTCTGAAGGGGCATGGCATGCTTTTAATGGAAAGAGGGAACTATAAAATAATTTACTTCAAGTAACCTTAGTGTGGTATGTATGTGACTATAGGTTGTGATTTTGCTTTCGAATTCGACATGAGTGTGTAACTGATGAATTTGTTCCATATTTTCTATTATCAGAATTGTAAATAATAGGCTATAAAAGTTGTTATTGTTATAATAAAATATTGTATACATCATCATAATTTCACTATTTTTCATCTCAGGTATGTGGACATCTTATCTTCTTGGTGATATCGTTGGTACAGTTATGTCGAAACTGTAAGTATAGAATTCTTTTTTTAAACATTATATAATATGTATTTTCGATAAATTTTCCTTAGGAAAGTTTGGTTTGAAAGTCCCGAATGAACGCGTGCTTCATTGAGTTGTAGTCTGGACTCCTAAGTTTGGTTTCTTCTTCGGGTATATCTACATTCATATTCTTGTTTAAATAATAAGATATTTTTCACCCTTCAGTTAGCTCTTAAAAAATAAGTTGTCATTTTACCTTTAACAAAGCAATGGATTCTTTAAATTTCAAATATGAGATTTTTCATTGTTTATATTGTTAGTATTGACGAATATGGTTGTACTAGCGTACTCTCTAATATCCACTATTCTATTTTCATTTTAAGTTTGGAGTTATTTACTTATTTTTTCATATAATCTAATTATTTTCTGTTCTTTACAGTTATCCAAATACTTGTATAGATTTATCTTATTGAATATGTATCTGTATTGTCTTGTTTGGCTTTCAGATCTCTCTTAAGCTGCTTTTTCTTTTGAATTTACTATCTTAGGTTTTGCAGGTTTTTCACACACCCCTTCTTGCCGGTGTTTTCCTGCTGCGGTGTATATTTTTCCTAAGCAAAACTTTAGGTTATTAAGCCCGTCGCGTTGTTTTCGTCAGTGTACGTTTTTAAATGATCTAAATACCTTAAATCTTTATGACGAAAGGTTAGATGCAAGAAAAGACTTAGTAGTCTAAATCTCTTCCTAATAAAAGACGCTTTATTATTATTATATTGGTGGTATTCTGATCGTAGGAGGTTAGGAAATTTGAGATGAAATGTTGGGGAAAATATCCGTATAGTTTCCTATTCCTTATATCTCTAGCATATTTTGCTGTCAAATTTGACCATCAGTCTGAAATTCCGGAAAATGTTCAGCGAAAACGCACGCGGGAAATCGATTTCCGATTGCAACCAAAATCATATCACCGGTTAATATGTAAATTACAAAAAAATGTACGTAAGTTCGTTTGTTTTGGAGTTTAGCTAAATGTTGAGAGTGCAATCATCTCGGGCTTCGCTCTAAGATGAAGTTAATTAGAGACTCGGGCAGATCAATTATGCTTGTCCATCTCCTCTTCCTTTTTACCCGCGACACCACCTTTGTGAAGGCTGTGACGCGGGGTCCATCCGACCAGCTTACCAATGCAGTGGTACATCTCTGATAGGCATTTTGGAGCGAATTCGCTTTTGAATTTTGGATGAGCCATCTCTTTCCTTCTGCTGGCAGCTGGCTAAAATGCCTGCTCGCCACTGGATATTCGATTCCTCTTTTCAAATCTGCCTCGATAGCACAATATATGCGATTATGTGCGATCCCACTGACATCGCATTAAAATTCTGATTAATTAATGATTCGAAAATAATTTGAATCCGATCCTACTCACTCGTGCCGAATTTCAAATATTCTCTTGACGCTTTTTGCTCCGTAAGTGATATCTGCGTGGATTGGATTTCCATTTCAGTGAGTTCTGATACTTTCGTACTATTGTTTGGAATATCTCTGCGAAACATAATCGGAGATATAGTTATACTTTTGTATTGCTAGTACTTATTCCTGTTACCATATTCTGATGAATGGAATAATATCGTTTGTCATTTGGTACACAATAGAAAAATATATAATTCATTTATATCGTCACAGTCTTGAGCATAGCTGTGTTAAATGAATGCTACTGAAGAATGAGTGAATGATTGAAGTGATCAAGTTCTCTCCTTATGGACTAACATGACAAGTGTTACTCGTGGATTTATTGTTCTTCACTTGCGTGGACATGATCTGCTTACAGCATTCTGGCTTAGTGAGAAAAGCAAGGGTAAAATACCTCATTCCTCATCCTGCCTAGTAAATCTCATTCCTCTCCACAAGCTCTTAGTAGCTTATGTCAGTGGGGATGAGGTATCAACCAAGCCTTCAGGCTGAATACTTTATCCATCATGTAGATAAATATGCATCGGGACGAAATTTCCGAACCACAATACTACTAGAATTTTGGTAAAAGCACCGAACAGTGGCGAAGCGAAGGTATAAAAAAGTATGCCGAATTTCCGAAAGGTTTTTGTACGAGTATATCAACTCATGATGTTAGACGAAGTAAAGAACGTTAATAATCTCCATGCTTTCAAATTCGCTCCGTATTTTCGCAATCGATTGAAATTTTTGAAAATGAAATTCCAAAAATACCTTATTCCGATGAGGAGAGACTTAAGTCAGTGGGGGTGAGGCACCAATCGGCCTCCGGGCTGAATACTTTACTGATTACAAGTTCTGTTAATTAGATTTTGATATCACTTTTGGAATTTAATATATCGAATTTTTCATAATTCAGACTGTTTCAAAATGTAAAACTTCTTATAGTATCAGTTTTGATGCTAGTAAACATAAAACGGAATATTTCAATTATTAGAATATAATTTTCTATGAAAGATTCTATGAATCTTTCACGGGGTCATGGCATTTAATTAATACTTTTATTGGTTAGAAGAATTAAACCGGCAAATATATCGAAATAGCTATGCTTTAAAATCATAATTTGTCACGAAACATTTATCATAGGAAGTTAAGTTGAAGTGATCTCTAATTTGTTAATATTTCTAATATTATAATATACGTCTGAAATTTGTAAAAAACCGCGGAAGACTTGAGAATTAAATGCGATTTGAACTCGATACTTGATTGTCTTAAACATGGAGTACTTTGTTTTTGCCTCGAAAATGTCTCACATCCTAGTATGATATCATATGTGTTTTAAGAAGATACTTGCAAAAGTAATTTTTACATCGTGTTAAAGCATTCGAGTTTTTAGTTCGAAATTTAGGCGAAAAAATTACGTGGGATTGCAGAGGATCAAATGTCCGTATTAGTTTGATCATTGGAACTCGAAAAAAATGAAAAGAGAATTAGCGGAAACGTCAATTAATATCGAGTTTTAATTAACTAGGGCATCCGATTAAGCCTCACTGAAACGAATTGGGCATTTGAAATTCTCTCTCCAAATCCGAACCGATGGATGGGGTAGATAATAAAATGAGACACCAGAGAGGTCTGTTTGACAGCTGGACGAGGAAAATACGAAGGTTATTTTGGATTAAATCGGCGGTATTTTTCATATCTGGCACTCAATACACAATTCGTATTCATATCCATAAAACGAGAAGTGTAGGTTTAGAAGACGAATGTAGAGGAAGGAAAGGAGAGGACTAAGCATAAGTTAGCGTCCGAGTGAGTGTATTCTGTCGGTGACCTCGGACCCTATTTTTCTGGCATGAAATGTTTGGTGTAGAGTTGAGATGCTCTTCTACCTTAACGATGAGCAGGAGCGACTGAAGTATCCAAGACGACTAGAAAATAAACATGACCATAGTCCCTTTCCAGGAGAAATAAATACTGAAAAGATCTGCTGTAATCACCTTCCCGACCTGGATAGCATTTTCTGTATTTTTCTTATCGTTCAGGTAAGTTGATACATAATAGGGTTTTTGAAATACTCAAAAATCTAAACTTTTCTTATCGATTCATTTATTAACCGTGAAACAGAACGGAATCAATATATCTAGGTAGAACATGTAGTTCAAAGTGGCGGAAATCACATGTTGAATTCCTAATTTTTTTCTGACTAAATAATCACAATGAAGACGAAATGAGTTAATTAAAAAAGTGATAGTGGCCCAGCAAGTGTAAATTTTTACTTGCGTGAATTCCTGTTTTTATGGTTTAGAGCGTTGCGACAACAGACTTTTAAAAGAAGATGTAGTGAGAACACATTTCTCAGCTTGCTCGAGTATATTTATGCATCGTATGTTTACATGCTTGTTCGTATATTCATGTGTTAGTATTGATATATTGTGTTTGTACTCTGACTCTAGTTTATACTTATTTTATTGACAGCGTTAAGGTCATCTGTAAATGTGAATTACACAAGCAGTACTTGAACATGGCACAAGTATCTCTGATAGTGCGAGTATTAAAATGACTCGATGCAGATATATTCTTAGCACTGGCATTGCATTTATTTTTATGAAATTAGTTGCTTCTCACAGAATCTATATCATTCTAACACGTAGCTCTAACACACCAATAAAGTTTGATATAATTGTTTTAGACGTAAAGGTTGGCATAAATCCGGTAAATCTTCTAATTTTTTTGAGAAATGATCTGTTGACGGAAAAATGGATTATTTAATCGGTTGGTTGAGCTCAAATAAGTAACACGCCTTCCAATGTATATAAAGAGGATTGGCTGTTAACAGATGAGATTATATATATTTGTTTACAATAGGGTCATCGTGACAATTGCGCCAAGCTTTCAATATGGAATTCGATAGGAATCTCCGAATACACCCCTTAAATCTTTGTTTCAGTTCTCCGAATTGTTTGTCGGAAGTGGTAATAGGGGGCCACTATCTAAAGTCGGGAGTTGTAATTCTTTCATCCGACTCGCCTTTCCTCCGTCGTCACATATCGCCTGAGCCCTTAAATTACTCTCGAGGGAGACGCACGGAGAGACGTTTGAAAAATCGAAAGCTTTGAAATAATTCAACCTTGTGCTCCCGCTTTGTCTACATCCCTTTCTTCTTGGGGATTCCAATTCCCCACCTTAGGGACGCCAACGGTAGACCCAACAACAATCCCCATCCCCTTCTTTTCCCATTAATTCTCATTCTATCTCTCCCCCATCTTCTCTCCCCTCGTCCAACCTGTCAACTCTTCTCCCGCCCACAGCTTTATTTATTCCACCCACTGGCTCTCTCCCTCCACATTACGCTTCCTCTATAGGAAAAGCAAATGGGATCCACGTCACTTGGTGACCTTAAACCCTTGGCACTTCGACCCAAAAAATCTACATCCAATATGCAAATCCCTTCTTGGTATCACCTCGGTATTTCTCTCCCTCGAAGTACCTCCTATTTCTTGGAGTGCTGCTCATTCACTTCCGTGCGGAAATGCTTCTACTTACTTGAGTGCGGAATTCGAATTAGTTCAGATTCGATAAGGGAAGTTTTTCGGGTAGGAAATGGTTTCGAAGAAATAATTAGCGGACAACTTATAACATTTAATAAGAAATCTAGGAAGCGCTTTAACTTTGCGAACACTTGTCGCATAAATCCCTCATTCTCTATCTTGCTTATGTTGTACCTTAAGTTTAAATTTGAAACTCGTCGTCGTTTCACTGCATGTGTAATTATTAAGGATTTCTAGAGTGTAGTGAAACGAAACAGTCGTAAGATGGGGAATTCGGACGCGGCTGTTATTTCAATAGAAATTTAAGGTGCTCAGGAAAAACCTGCCATTTCAAGTTGAGCCCAAAATTTTTCCTTAGTTTTAGCTTATCTCTTTCAATTGGTAGAAACTATACTATTTGTATTCTTTACCTTTTTGTACTCTTTACATTTATTTGTACTCTTTACCTGTATTTGTATACTTTACTATACTTTGTAATTTACCTACCTGGCTTTGTTTTAAATCGCAATTTAAAAAATGCTCCCCCAATTAAGTCGTTGGAAACACTCCCCTGATTGTAAATAAGATAGTTTGAATGATTGAAAAGATATAAGGATAGAAAGTCAGCAAAATTATTTTACCAAATTGTTTTATTCAAATTAAGTGTCTAAATTTGTTACCTCACGAAATATATGTACAGCGATGTATTAAAGCGTGAGTGTCTGTGTAGTCAGGTTGATATCATGCAATCTTTCGTTCGCGTGCTGAGGATGAGTGCATGTACATGTATGTCTTTGTATGCAGGGGAAGATGACGTAAGGGTTGGATATGAGGAGGAGGTGGGAAACATAAAAAGCTCATGAAGAACTCTTGGCGCCGAGGTGTTCCACACGTCACCTGTTTTATGTCTCTGTCCATGTACAGCCGGATTCTCTCTTGTGCTGGCGCAGTTCCCGCCTTTGTAATCACTTGCAAACTGCACAAATATCCCGTCTATTTCGAGAGGTCTTTTATGCAACTGCGTGCCTCCTTTTTATTGATTCCATCTCAAGATTCATTTTAGATTTCCATTTCGTAATAGTCATTTCGTAATAGCGTAAGGGCACCTTTCAGAGAACGAACGTGGTTATTTCCTAGATAAGCGCTGATATTGATTTAAAGTGGGTGTCTACATCAGTAAAAATCTGAAATTATCTTTTATTGCTTGACGTTAATTGGCTCTGCGTTTTTCGTAGATTTGGTATTTGAGAAGGGAGTACCTGGAATTTAGAATTTACTATTTAGAAAATCTTCGATTTAATTAAATTAGATGGTTGCTAGGCAACAAGCGTACCTACAAGTGTATGATAGAGGTATTAGAATTTATAAATGAAAAGAAAATTCTCTGAAGGTGAAACAATTTTTAACCAAAGTTTAATATAAGTGTCTTTTCTTTCCTGTCTTCAAGCCGTTCGAACTTTATAGGAAACGAAATATTGAATTGTTTAGGTATCTTTTTTGGAATCTGCGTTTTGAGACTTATCTTTTCATCCTCTGGTCTTGTATTCCGAAAATATTTCGACGTTTCTTGCCAGTGCTCGAAATTTCTGCCCAAGTTAAACATATCACTGAAGGTTGGCTTACTTTATTTCAAAGTCTTTGATTTCTCGGAAGCTGAAAGAAACATAATCAGCTTACGTAAGTACAGTTTCTTAAGAACCAGAGTTAATCATTATTATTGGAAATGGTAGTGAGGACTCAATTTTACATGCTCCAAGTTTGTATTTTTTATTTTGTTTCCTAAATTGCTTACAATTCGTCTTTCATCACCCCTCCGAGTAATTTTTGGCAAATGCGAGCCTCACTCTTACAATTTCTTTAGTACATTTCTTATAACACTGTATCCTTTAATGTTTTCCCCGTAGATGCTCTTTTCTTTGATGCGTATTATTCCTCATTCTCTTTGAGTTGCACTCGCCATTTCTCATTTAACCTCTTCACCTGTTGCTCTCGTCCCAAGCACGCTGTGTTTGTTACCACTTTATTCCGCTTACATTTTTTCAGTATTTTTAGATAGCAGAGAGTATATTCCCCAGAAATTGGAAGTAAATGCTTTCCCAAATTGAAATACCGGTCAAGCGGTCTAATTTACGGGATATTTTTAGAAAATCGTCTGCGGAATATGATACTGAGGTCTAAAATATTTTTGATACCGTCCACTGAATTCAAGATAAGTACCTACATGAATATATTCAGTAGGAATTAGTGACTGTGACTTTGCACGTTGAAAATTCCGTAATGACAAAAGTTTTTCGTTTCGTCTAGTAAAAATAATAAAAATAATTGGGAAAAATTCCATTTATTCGTATGGAAATATATGTTTTCTTGGTTAAAATTTTCTGAAAGGGCACTCAGGTACACTTAATGATTATTTCATATGCAGGCGTCAGGTTCGTTCATGATTTCTTTCAGTGGAAAAAGGGGTTCCTTAAAGTTCCCTTCCTTAAGTCTTCAGGTTCAGAAAATTGATTAATAATTTATACTTTCATTAGGCTTGAAGTTATCGTGTGTTCTTTCAATTTGCCTTATTTGTAGCTGCAGAAATTGCTAGTAAAGATGGTTGACAATTTTTCATTTAAGAGAATTGAAGGTTTCATAATCAATCACCAGAATTCATAAGAAGGAGTGAATTATAATGGTGAAAATTGATGATCGACTAAATCAAGGATACAATTAGGAGTATTATATTAAAACTATTAATTTAACCATTTAAACTAAAAATATTACATTAACTATTGAATTATTATTAATTAACTTATTTAATTAACTATTTAAACCACAAAAATAAAAAAGGAATTTCTCACACCTCGTTTAACCAATGTGAAACTGTTTAGGTTCAGAATATAGTTGCGAAATTAGAACGTAGAATCGAGGAGAATGGTTCAGTTTTTATCGCATAGTGGAAAGAATAGAGGAACGGCCTCTTTACTGGTCGTGTGACCGACGGCGGAATTACAAAGCATCAATCATTTTTCCCGACTGCTTCTTCGAGTCCATGGGTCGACAATTGACGCTTCCTCTTCATTATAGATTTTTCATGATTTTATTGTGTGTACTTTGGCGATTCAGTTCTCTCGCGCATCGACCGCTCGCACGTGCTTTTTCCGTCCATTGTTCGCCATATTTTCCCAACGAGGACTGCGCTTTCGCGAAATAAAACGGAGCGTAATGAGTGAGCCATCGAATGGCCTTGTTTGCGTATTCCTCCGCCTCCCGTTCATCATCGACGGAAAGAATTGGAAAATTGTTTCCTCTCGAAGTAAGTCCTCGGACGTGACCATATAACGAGTCTTTGAAGCGCGTTTCCAGTCTCAGGCAATTACGTCTATGACATCGTCCGTGGGAAAACGATTTAGCGGTTGATCTTTCTCCGCCATTGCGATCGAGTTGCACAGCGTCTTTACTAGAGGTGAATTTACACATTCGCACACATAGCGAGTCGAATCGCATGGCGAGTGGCGAGGCGAATGTGTAGTCGGTTCGCTTGCCATTCGCCTCGCCGCTCGTGCTCGCAGCGCCAATTGGGGACGAGTCAAAGTAGCGTTCAATGGACGTTTATGGCTCATCGTCGCAATGGAGACGAACGTGCCAGTCGCGAATTATGTTTACAAGGCGGAAAACTTGAGTAAATGTATGCGAATACATAGAATAGGCTTGTTTTATACCTAAGGGAACTATTGATGTTAGTGCTTCATGTCTTTGTTTTTCTGAGTGAAAATGTAATTCCCAAGGAAAAACGGTTTTGAGAAAAGTCCTATGTGGCCGGGAATCGAACCCGGGATCTTCTTCTATCCGGGAGGCTGATTTAACCATCTGACCATCTAAGCTACCAGGCCAGAACTCTATAACATGCCGATTTTCCTTGTGAAAAATGCAATTTCACATAATAAAATCAATCCTTCATGAAATAACCGTCAACTTGTGATTCAGTATTTAAAATTTTAAAACTATCGCAGAAACATCTAAACTTGAACTGTTTATAGCCGACGGAAGGGTCTTATAGATTCCTCCATGTGATTGGGAATGACTCTAATGGATAGGGATGAACTGATTGACGTCTTTAGCCTGGATCTATTACTTGCCTACGACTACTGTAGACAATGAGCCACCCCAAACTCTGCATTGCTTTACGGATTGTTCCCCAGCAAATGCGAGAACTGGGTTCGAGTCCCAATCCCGTCAATTTTTTTTCGCATTCACTTATGCTTTAATTACCGTTGCTATGGAGACATGCATTTGAAATTTAAGACTGAAAATAATATTTATACGAGGTTATCTTTATGAATCTTCATACATCCCTATAATTCATGGTGCAAAGACTAGAGATCTATAGTCTTTCCACCATGCCTGTAATTTTTTTGTTGGGTGAACTTAAAACACAATAAATAAATAAATAAATAAATAAATGCCTATAATCTGAGGCAAAATATACAAATTATTACTAAACAACAACTTATGAACGGTTTAATTCAAATTAAAAAAGCGCTTGGGTTATATTATCCTTTGTTGAAATATTTGAACGCTAAAAATGACACTTAGTGCGGTAACTACACTCGTGGACGAGAAAATAGATCATCCGTGAATTGAAGAGTATATGGGATATATTGGCCGCAACCAGCAACCTTTATAATAGCGCGACACTTCACGAAAATGGCTGCGCGCGTTCTTCCTTAAGAAGAAAAAGTACTTTTGCATATTGGCTCCCACTGGGAATCGAACCCGGGACCGCTTTCACCAAAGGCGAACTTCCTCACCAATCCATGTTGACTCATTGCTACAATGCGTTCGTCGCGACGGGTAAAAAAATACAAATCATGGTTCGATCATGGTCTCGCCACAAGTACTTATATAAATAATTTGAATTAATTTAGCTAATTATATTATATAAATACTATTCATACCATTTTCGTTTGATATATCTGTTGATTCAATTTTTAATTCAAGTATAATACGTGCGTATTTTAATGTTCAATTCTGCATTTGTCACAAATATACATGTATTAAACCGCTGAATAATCAATTCAACCAGCGAGCTCTGTACATAATTTCCGCGAAACCTAGTCTATTTTTTCACAAACCGCAAATGGTATTCGAGAGAACGAATCTATGTTAATTTCTTCTAGGCATTGCTTCGAAGTGCAATTGTTTCATATTTGGATATAAGATAATCGCATGAGCCCTCGATCCCGAGCGAAAACGATATTAAAAAAGCGGCTCAAGAGATCAAATGTCACAGTGAAATGGTCCAGTCATCCGCAGTTTGATGGAAACAGTTGAAACCGCTGCCACGTTCTGCTCGCACCACTCAAACCGCTTTCGTTTACCAATTCTCTCTTTTTCCTTTTCCAAAGTGAACTCTCATTTGAGTAAGAGGTGAGGGATTGAAGTATCTAATGGTGTGAAAATGGGAACGAATTCGTGGCACACTAGGAGACCCAGAGTTATCACAAGCTATCCCATATCCAAAGCTTTATTGTGATATTAAAGGGAAATATAAACGCATACTAAATTCATTAATGCCACGAAGGAGTGGTGCGGTTAGAAGAATAATAGTGCAACCAATGAAGAAGGAGACGCATCCAGCCCTCAGAATACTAGTTTCAAGTTGAAAATGGATCTGTTTACGAAATAATTCAACGGATAGCTTCAACAAGCCGTCACGAGAGCAATACTGGCACAGATGCAGAATTTCCACATGGCCCTGTTATCAGCTTCCGCTTCTCGTTTGATAGGTAATTGCAACCGCCAAATTTAAAAAAAATATGCGTTTATTATATAACATTCGCATTTTAAAAATAAAATTTAAAGACAAAAATATACTACTCTTTATGGGATTCACTCAGTTATGTTTGTAGTTCGCAGCTTAATGAATAATGATTTTATTTCCAACTAAGAAAGTAACGCTTCCCGTCGAAAAATCGATTTCTGTGCAAATTCTGAGGAAAAAATTCTGCGCTTTCTGAAACCGAAGCAGGTGCTATTAGGTGGAGATAAGTAGTGTCTGGGTTGTTGCGTGACGACTTTGTTTGCGATGCTTGAATATTGTGTCCAAGTATTACTCTGTAGTAATAGGCATACGGTACATAGTTATTGATATCATATGCGCGAAAAGCATGCAAAGTAAAGCGACAGAACTTAAACGACATTGACGGTATCGTATCCTTCTGCTATGCTCTTTACGCTTTTATTTTTCACTTTTTTAGCTCAAGGATGCTTCTAACAGGACATACAAAAATCGATCTGGTTCTATTTTGTGTAATTACTTTCATACCTCCGAGCTTTTTTTAATTGCATTATACTTTCAATGGGTCCAATTTCAGCACCTCTTTGGATCACAGTTGTCAAAGCCCACGCACGACTGTGGCAGAAGTTAGAACAGGTCCTTTTCGAAGATTTTTCGATACACGCAGACCACAGGGGCGTGCTCCAGCGAGATACCAGCAGCGCCAGCGGGTGTAAATTGAATTTGCCTCTCATTGTCTCTTAACCTACGAACGGGACGATATTTGGGGAAATCCCGCTCTTTAGGCCCGGTTGATTCGATTGAGGCAGAAGCGGAGATAGGGGGGAGAATGGAGCACACTCTGGTGGGAGAATTTTTCATATTCACTTTTTTCTGGTGACACGCGTTGGAGGGTCGCGGGTCTCGCTGTCGTGTTTTGTTTTCGTTCGCCAGAGGCGGGAGAGATGCTCTTTTATTCGAGCACGCGCTGGAACGATAATCAAATGAAAGTGTAGCAGCGCTAGGAAAGAGGTCGGTATTTTTACCGGATGCACTATTCCCGCGATTTTCTTTTGTTCGCCGCACACGCGAGGGATATGATTTACTGGAAAAACGTTCGGCAGCTCAAAATTCCATTTTCAGCCTTTTTAGTGATCCGCTCACAGTCGCAAACATCGCTTCTGAAAGGTGAATTTCCCATTACTTTTCGCGAAATGAAGAATTCGGGCGATTTAATAGATTTTACGGGTCTATCGAAAACAAAGTATTTTGCCGGGTGGGTGAAAGATATTCTTGTGATAGCTAATTATGACTGATTTCTAGAGATTTCAGTAAACATTCGAAATGTGTCGATAGGATTGAAGTTTTTTAGTTTTGTAATCCATATTGAGTCCCTTTGTGTCCTTAAATTGTAAAAATACATAGAAAAGAGACTAATGTATTTTGTAGTAGTAGTATTGTAAGTGCTTCGACAGCTTAGGTCATTTCGAGCATTGGTTCCCATCGGAAATCGAACCCGGGACCGCTTTCACCAAAGGCAAACGCGCTGTCCACATGACTCTCCGGGAGTCCTAATATATTTTATATACTTAAATGGATAAATTGTAATAAGTTAATAAATAAATAGGGTAAGGTAATTTTGTTTAAGATGGCGTGCACCCAGGAAAATCCCAAGGAAAAATAGACTTGAAAAAATCCGACTGGACCGGGAGTCGAACTCGGTCCGGGACTAGATTGCCGGGCAGGTGCTCTGTCCGTTGAGCTATCTCGCCAGAGCATTCTCTCAAGCTATTCGGGAGACAGTGTGGGCGTTAAATTACCTTAATCTATTTCCTTTGTTACCTACCTAAAGGAGTACTACTAGGAGTTTTCTTTACCTTCTCTCTGTGTGGCAGGTGCTTCTATGAAGCCATGGCAGCGGACGATGCCGCCATGCGGACAAGCTCGCAATGTTCAACTCCCACAAAGCTCTCATTGAGAGAATGCTTTGGCGGGGTAGCTCAACGGACAGAGCACCTGACCGGCAATCGGGGTACCCGGGTTCGATTCTTGATCCCGTCGGACTTTTATTAAGTCTATTGGGATTGTAATAATGTTTAATGCACTGGTTATGGGAGTTGATGTAGTCTATAGTATCTTTGTTTTTAGAATTTAAAGGTTGATAAGACGGCGTGACCGTAATTATGTTAAGAAACTATCAATTATCTTTTAAGTCAACAGTCCAAAGGCTGGTCGGATCTTTATCCTCTACTTCATTTGCTACTAGAGACTTAAGAAAGAGAATGAGGTTAGCCGAGGTGGAGTGACGTAAATTAAGAACCCAAATTCTCCACGTATATAATAAGTTCACGTAAGTGCAATGACTGTATGCATGTGACCTCTCATAGAATCAAAGGTACGTCCAGGAAGTAAATGAAGAGGTGACCTTACTCACTATCACTCATACTTCATTTTATTCTATATTATCAGCCCTATGAACAAAAAAATGTCAGTGGAAGATCTATTTTCTTATATTTCCCATCAGGAGACGAAAAAATACTCCATTCGCCAAGATATGGTTGAGTGAACGCTGAAACCGTATCCGTCAGTAATGGAGGCTTAATTTCCTACCGAAAGCTTTTATCATGATCATATTTGTTAGCTCGCGGACTATATTAGTCGATTACTCACTCTTTTCAAGGGGCTCCCCGGATAGCCAAGTGGGATGAAATTTCGGCTTCGGTGAAAGCGGTCCCGGGTTCGATTCTCGGTTGGAGCGTAGGTGCGAATGACTTAAGGTGTCGAAGCATTTTTAGCAACGCTACTATTTTTTTCAAGTCTCACAATCTTGCGTTTCTTACAGCAACGGGGCGAAAGTTATCATTCGTAGGCATACTAAGCGGAAAATTAACGGTGAGAAACGCATGATTCACAATGTTTTAAATGTAGAGAAAATAGAGATAGAGAAAGTATACCTTAGTCGGGAGTCGATTCCGGTCTTGCCAGAATTATAAAAATCGAAAGAGAGAATGTGCTGTCGTAGTAGGTCAATTAGTTAATGCAGCAGCAAGTGGGAGATCCGGGTCCGAGCTTCGACAGATTTTTTTTCTCTTTCATCTCTTTCTCTAAACCCTAAAGCGAATTCTCCTTTGAGAGAATATATTTACCACCTAGATTTTTTATCAAACCAGACTTAATAATTTCCTCATATCATGTTCGGTTTCGTTATAGCCTTGAGTTTTAGTTATCTCGAAAGAATTTACTTTTGTGTCTTGAAAATCTTCCTTTATAATTACATGTATACCTTTAGTTTATTTTAACTTCAGTCCACTAGAATATTAAATTCTCCAGATTCATCGAATTTTCATCCTATTTAATGTACAGCATAACTTTCTTTTGTGACGTTCAGGAATTATTTTCTTCATCTTCTCTCACAATAAGCTGATTAACTACACCGATTGCTCATCTGTTTAAGAAAAGGTGATATTTTTAGACCAGCCGTCTTCAAATGTTTGTTATTTGATTGTATGCTAATAACACCGGGAGATTTTAGAATATAACAATAGGATATATTTAACATAATAAATGCAGATAATGTTAAAATATTTTCAAAGATCAGCAAGAGCTCACAGAACACGTGAATTACAGACAATCAGTTGACGAACACTGGGTAAGACAACATTCAAAGCCATTTCATTTTAGTAGAGTACCGACCTGAAAACTATTCATTGTTGAAAATTTAACTGTTCCGTCCCCATTGATCGCTGAAGGATATTTCCTAGCTCTATGGAGACCCAGTAGGCCATTATTTATTCAAATTGGAGAAATGTTAAGGGTTTAACGATTCGATTAAGTCATCATGTCGGGAACGGAAGCATTTTGAAAAACGGTTTTCGAGGCAGTAGCACGATGGAGTATTATCGGCAGGAATGATAATTGGACAAAAATTAAAACCCTAGACCGCAAGAGCGACAAAAAAAGTGTTAAATCCTCAGCTATTCACTCCTGGTCACGTCTTCCGATAATTTATTCATTTATCTCGCGCTCTTTAAAAATTCCGAGTGTCCTCCTTAAGGGAAGGAAATATTCAGCTCGCTGCATCGGGGTCACGGAGCGTTCCCTACGCATATTCGATATAAATATCGTCCCTGATTATATTTTCCGCGAGATTATTCATCCCCCGCCTCAATGGGCGGAGAGGCGAAATAAAAAAAGTGCCTCGGTGGACTCTCGGGCATCAATTATTGCGGTCCGACGTGGGGAAGATGGATTTGAATCTTCTTCCGCCAGGTGGCTGGCGTCAGGGGAGAGAGCGTCCCCCATTCTTTCTGGAAAGAGAGGAAAATGTTGAAGGGAAGGAGGAAGTAATGACCACTCGACTTATGGGAACAGGTCGATGCAGCGGTGGGCCAATCGATATCTCTCGGCTGATGTAAGATGCGTTGTCGATGGAAAGAGACACTGCGTGCTTTACGGGAAAAGTGTACGGGATGGGTGCACTTTACAGTCGTCTTTTTTCCTCCGCTGTATTTCCAGGATTTTTACCTCCATCGCAATTCCCGGGAGGAACTAGATCGCTCGGAGGATTGAGCTAATGTGATTCGGGGGTGCGACGGATGGGTGCGTACATCGTGTGGATTCCGAGATTGGAAAACGATTTGCTCACGATTTGCTCGGAAGGAAGGGAAACTTTATAGAGCCTGTTTTAGTAATGCATTTTGATTGATGTCAGACGTAAAAAGGCGGTTAAAGATTTTCTTTACTCTTTTTATGGTGCGTGGAAGAATATTTCAACAACTTTTGATGCTAGTAATATAAAGCAACATTTCGAATTATTTTTAGTAATATTTAACGTTACCAATGTATAATTTATATCGGATTCCATTTTGTGAATTTAACTGAAACGCACTATGTTTCCATATTCTATATTTCCAAGGAAATTCATATTTTAAATATAAATATGGATTTTCTGCGCTTGCAAATAAACATAAGGTATTCCTTTCCTTCGTGCATTTTCGTTTTTTTTTAATCAGAGAGGAATCCACAATCTTTGACCATAGAAAGCCAACTCGGAGATGTTTAGATAGTTAATCAGTAAAAAATAAATCATCAGAGGCTTTATCCGTAGTATACGTAAATCGCTATCATAAGACCGCTCAGAATTCTGCCATTTTCCAGTTTATTTATTCACTTTTAGATTGATGTAAGACCTGCTGATGCTTACTTGCTTATCCATTGTTCTTTTAGTTCCCTTAAATCTTTTTCAGTTCATCATTTAAATGTTTTAGCATAGGTTCTACCAATGGAAAACTTCGCTGCTTCGGTAAAATGAGCATTCTCCTCTGCTGCAGTCCTTGAATATAGCACTTACTATTCCTATCTTAAAATATGCAGTTCAATCTCTAGGATACAGGGATTATTACTCTGCCTGAGTCTCTGAAAGGGTGCTGAAAGCAGCTTTTACAAGTTCGGTATTTATTTCACCCCGGGACCTGTTTCCTAGTCGTTTCTTAAGGATTTTTACAATTTCTTCGGAGGTTGTTTATACAAATAGGTCGGTGAACATAGCGTAAATCAGAATTTTAAATATTTTTCGGTAATTTCGATTGCTGTTTTTCATTAAATATCCTTTATATTTTGCATATATTTGTCATAATTTAAGAAAGGATACTCTAAAAATGAATTTCTCACATCTAAATTAATTCATACTTTTCAAATGAGTCAAAATTTGTTCAAATAATATGACATTTAAAACTATCATGAGATTTTAGAGATGTGGGATGAAAAACTTTTGTTGATATTGGATATCACTCGAATACGATGTAAATAGTTGTACTTGTACTTCTGCAGTAATATTTGCATGAAACACTGTCTTAGACTAATTATTTGACTTTTGCAAGATATTTTAGCATAATTAATTAATGCTTCTGTATATTCCAATTGCGATACGTAGTAAGTATTAGGCTGGAGATCATTTTATAATCGTAGGTCCCACGTATTTATGTTGGTATGAAAGATGTAACCCCCAGGTAACACAAGGGTAGTGATTGGTCTGCATCAAAATTTTGCAAAAAGGAAAATCTAATTTAATCTAAATAATCCAATTGACGAATGAAATTTTATATTTACAATATTTTTTCAATTGGCATAATAGTTGCTGCTGGTTCAACACCGTAATCTGGCCGTTAAGTGTGAAAAAATTCATATCGTTCCTTTTATGGCAAAGGGTGAATAAATATTAATGTGGGAATGGGCCACTGGTTATAATACTCTTTCAATTTCTCGCATATAACACTTTGCTCCTTAGTGTTATCAAAACTCTTCTTCCTCTCTCAATATTTTCGCTTTAAAGAAATCGGCGATTTTTAATCCCGATCTTTTAGCGATTCCGTGAGGGAGTTATCGTGAGAGATGAGAAGGATCGCGCGATGAAAACCGCCAAATCAGCCGCTCTCTCAAATTGGCGGAAAAAGACGTGTTCGTTATTGAGGAGCAATTCCATCGGGAAATGATAACACGGCCCTTGAATACTCTTCCCTATTCCGAAAGAGAGGAGAAAGGGAAATATCCGCCGATGGAGAGAATAGGAAGAAGTCTAATTGGAGAAGCGGAAACTGTCTCTGGATAAATCAGGACCAATTGCTCGTACGGCTTCCCCCTTTCATTCCAATCCTCCCTTTTCAACTGAGCGAAACAATAAAGATCCGAGAAAAGAGAAATGGATGAAGACGTGGAGGTCGCAAAGAAGGGCAACGGGGGGAGGAAAAGCGACCTCTGGCCGAGGGAGGGATTTAGGTCCGTTAGGGCTTCATCACTTCATTGGTTGATTAATGTCAAGAGCCATGAGAAGCCAAATATACGAAGCTTCTCCATCTTCTACCTTTTCACTCACACGAGTTTGTTGCTTTCATCTTCTTCCAATTTTTCTTCCATCTTCTGTTTCTCAAACCACGTTCGAGTTCCTGAGAAAGTTTTGCTTTGACGACCGCCATTCTCGCACTTATTGTCTTTAATAGTTCGAGGTAGAAGTAGCATTGTAAGGAAAGATAACTTGGAACACGGCTGTGAATGAATTAGAGGTACAGAATCTCCAATAGCCGTCTTTGTCGGCGTTACTCGTCTCATTCACCGGTATTCAGAGAAAAATGGAATGCTCGGAAACTATTGAACTCTTTTACTATAATGTTTTAATGCATGGGCTGTCTAAAATTGGACTATTCACTGATTTTCAATAAATAGCATTGAAAGCTTGTAATATTGTCTTCCATTTGCGTTTCTGCATGGATGATGATATGTTCCACCAGACATTTCTCGGTTATCCAATTATACGGCACGCTCATGCACAGCATTATTAAAGGGAACACCAAACAACAAATTGAGGATTAATAATTCATTTTCCTCTGTTAATTAATAGGGGATTAAAAATCATTCGGTCTCGATAACCAGAATTTCAGAGGATAGCGTCATATTTATTCATTGATTATACGGATATCATGCGTATATTTCCGAAATATTACAGCGTACTCGATCCATTTGCTAAATCATTAATTTTTGAAATAATTTTTCTACTAGAGTTAGAGATAATCCATTTAAATATTTTTCATATAAACAAAATTATATTCTGTAGAAGTTCTTCGCTTTACTGATTTTAGATAATTTATTAAACTATAAATACATTTTTAATTGAGATTTCACTCTAGATATGATCAAGAGCATTGCATAGACGAAATAAAGAGATATCTTTTAACATTTTTCCATAAGTATGCTCTAGATAGTTTTTAGTATCTCGAAGGAATAATGTACAAGAACTTATAACATTTTTCTATTCATATTAAAAAAACAATTTCCTTAGTAAATTTCAACTTACCTGCTATTAGCTGTTTTACAATTTATTTTACATTAATGTTTTATATAATTTCGCCATACTGCCTGAAATCGTTAGCATTTTAAATAGTAATGCTACAAATTTTTTTGAGATGTTGAGAATCACTCTAAATTGAGAAATAGGTATTAGAAAAAAATAATCCGAATTTATGATATTTTGTAGAACGTCTCGAGGAATTTCCAACAAAAATTGATTCAGAGCATAAATTAATATATTGTTTTATGATTTTTTCTTATCTAAATCTAAATTTTATGGGATATTTATCATTCATGATTCAAAAATGTACTGTCGAAAAATTATACTCTTGAAATGAAATTAAAATTGTATTTGAAATCATAGTCTCTTTTAAATTACTTTGAAATCGGAAAAAGAAAGTTAACCTCATGCTTCTTAGGCACAGTTGCTTTTCATGCGTGAAAGTTCATCCGATGAGCAGCTATTCCGCAAATTACCATTCATTATGCAATTTTGACAGAAAATTTTTATTTAATTGGGAATTTTTCAATACCTCCAAAAATGTATAAGAATGGTATACGATGCGTAAATATTCTTAAATACTCACATCTTTAGCATTTGGGGATAAATTGTACGATATGACCAATGATAATGTTACACGTTAACCTTTACTGAGTGTATTGAATATAAGTATTGAAAATATTGAAATAAGCCCATATTGAAAATAAGTATGTTACATCAATAAAAGAGATAGATTGCCTTCGCAGAATCCGAAACAGAAACTTTCAATTTGTTTACCGACTAAAATCCTACTAAATTCATTTACCGGAGGAAGACTTCAAGTCGTGAAGCTAATCTGAGGGAAGGGGATGAAACTTTAAGGCATATATATTTGGAACCTCGATAACTTGTAGCTCGGGATTCGTCGTAACCGAATTTCGACGAGAGGGTGCCGTACGCAATTTCATTTTCGTAAAATAATTACCTGTACCGACTTCGAAGGAGGCTAATTAAATCGCGGCAGAACGAATAACTCTCCCGTTTTCAAGGCAGGAGCCGAGTAGGTCAGGTGAGGGACAGGCGTTTGAAAATAAAATTTCTCGAAGGGCTCGCGCAAATTAATTATCGTGGAGCCGCGTGGCATCCGAGAGAAAAATGATCCGATGGAATGCCTCTGACAAAAGACGGTCGCGACGATGGAGCGAAAAATGGGATGGAAATAGGAGAAAATAGAGTAATGAAAAGAGTACGCACTAATGCTTCGAGGAATGGGAGGACCGCATCATTCAATCCCACGGTTTTCATCGACCGCCTCCAGCTTGTCTCAGCGAACGTAGACAACTATTTTTATTCCACGAAAAGCTTTTCTATCGATAAAATCCTTTCTGGAAAGCGCTCTCTTACGCGTGGCCTTCCTCAGTTTTTGCTTACAAACCGCTCGTCGTTACGATCCCTCAAACTGACGAAAACATCCGCCTTGAACAGATGCACCAATACCTGCACCGGTTTACTTTTTCCTCCTTTTCATCTAAACTTCCCCGTCGAGCAAGCCCATCCTGCCGGCGCATGTAGCGCTGCTTTTATTTATGAAATTCTCGGAATAAATTCCACCGCTGAGTTTTATTGCAAGCGACGTGATATTATCATTCTCTTAGGGCTCACCCACTTTATTCGGAGAAAAGGTCTCTGTATTACATTGGTTCTCGTACCTGACAGAACATTTATGCACTCTTGTTTTGGTGGAATTCGTTTGATCTTTATCTACCAGTACTCTGACCATACTTTTGTAGCCCTCTTTATTTAAGAAAGGTTTGATTGAGAGAAACTCGGTGAACTGCGTTGAATCTCTGCATTGGACAGCATCATCATCTTCGCGAAAATCCAGGTCAGAATACAGAAAATTTCTTCTGTCATTCTCTAAGTTCGTTAGGCTGAAAGATTTTGATGGCTAATTCACTTATCATTGTCTTCCTCTTTCGAAGCTCTTATCAACATGCGACCGATTGCGTCTCATGAAATGTAAGTGGGAAATATACTATATCTCTGAAATTTATGAGATGTCTTATTTAAATACTAATCCAGGAGACCGATATCACCACATTATTAAATTCCGTTCGTCTCCCAAAAATCTTTCCCTTCCTTCCTTCCCTCTTCCAACGCGATATTTCTTCCTCATCTTGTTTACCTCGATCCAACGCATAAATGTCCTTCTGTGAATCGGTTTTATCGAAAAACACTCCAAGATAACAGTAATTTATATCGTAGTTTGCATAATTAGTTCCTACCATTAATTCGGTATGGACTGTAATCTTATTGTATTCTAATGAGGAAGAGGATGAGCTCCGATTCAGCAATCGCCTCGGTCGTCAGAAGGACTGATTGTCTACTACGAAGAAATTTAACAAAATTTTCGTTTATTTCGCCATAGTTCCCGTAATTTCGTTTTAAAAGGTATGTTCCAAAATAAGAATCTTCATTTACTTTCTTTTCTTTTGGTACTTGTCTTGGCTTCGTAGGATTACTATTTGCAATTTAATTCTGTAAATGTAACAAAGCTTGCAAGACACAAAAACTAACTTTAATTTTCATTTCTTATGAAAACGTATTTTGCAGTCCTGGGTTCACACCCAGGTTTCGAAGAATGGTTTACGTAGAGGTTTCAACTTATAAAAAGCACAATGCAGTTTGCTTCATAACTCTACGATAAACAGTTTCTGAGATATAGGGGGGGGGGCAGACGGAAGGACTTAGGTTTTTGTACACATAATAAGAGCCCATAATTGTAACATTTTAGTTGGTTTCTCATATTTAAAACTCTTTTTAAAGATACAAGTATAAGGATGGAATTCGGACATCTCAATCCCTTATCGTTTATATTCTTTCAAATTTCTGCTGTTGAAGTTCCCAACACACTATGTTGATAAAAATATAATATAGTTAGTTGAACGTACTCAAAGAACAATATTAACGAAAATATTGCAGTTTGAGCAGAAAACTATTACTAGAGAAAATTTCATGATCAATTAGTTATTAGAATTAATATTAAGGCAAAACTGTAAGGTTAAATAAAATCGATTGTGGCAGGCTTTACCGTGTGGAAATCCATAACAGAGGATGTTAAGAATAAGGTTTAACAAATACTTTTTTCCACAGATTTATTTGCAAAACGACCGGTTTCGGCACAGATCGGCCATCTTCAGGTAAGGAAATTACATACAAGAAAGCTTATATATATAAAGCTTATATTTTTCCCTATATAAGCTTTCTTGTATGTAATTTCCTTACCTGAAGATGGCCGATCTGTGCCGAAACCGGTCGTTTTGCAAATAAATCTGTGGAAAAAAGTATTTGTTAAACCTTATTCTTAACATCCTCTGTAAGGTTAACTAGAAATAGATAAAATAACAGATTATCATTAATCCTCTCAACGCCCCGAGCAAAGGCAAAGGCAAAATGAACCAAACTTATTATTTCACTAATGGCAAGGGTTTCTTTTCTTTCACATCAGCCGGAGTACTCGTTTAAAGCAATCGGTCATATATTACGTTCCTGAATGAAAAGCCCGTTGTGACGTACGTCTCCTCTAATCGCGTTTTTAATGAAGACTTACGACTCTCATCTGTCAGTCTTCTTTTTTTTTTGCTTGGCAACTACGTCATCATATCTTTTCTACATACAAGAATTCTGCGCCTTTGACCATTTTGAAAAAAAAAAAAAAAATCTTTCTCATCTCTCTTTTTGGAAACATGAAAGCGGGTGGGGTTTCGCTGTTCGGCAGAAGTCTGTCTCCTTGCCTCGGAGCTTCGAGAAAGAAGATTTCGAAGGAGATAAGAGGTCGATCGGCACATGGGCTCCAAAGTGCGTGAGAGTATTGCTGCAGCCGCAAAAATTGAAGTGGTTCTTTCCTCGGGCTCCAAAAGAGGACCCGTTATCAGCTGATGAACGCATCTCGAGCGATAGGTGAGTTCCTCGGGTGCCCACGGGGCGTCTCTGTCTACGGCAGCGCCTCGGGATGATGCTAGTGTCTTTTGCGATCCGGGTGTTTTAATGACCTCCCCTCTTCGTAATGGAGGCAGCGGTGAAAAGGCGCTCTTTAGGGGGACTTAGAAAGGACTTATCTCAGTCTCTAGCGGTGCTTCGCCCCAGAATTAGCTGGAATTAAAACCCTCGGCAGCTGCTTTCGGAACACCATCGTCGAGTTGCAAGATCTTTGAGCTAACACGGATCGAAACTATTTCATTGACTAAGTCTTCGCTTTACTCATTAGGGCAAGGGAATTAATCAAAGATTACGGCAGCCAAGGGTAATCTGCGGATTTTGAATTGTTGATAGAAAAATATTTTTCCCCTTTTTATGGCTGGCGGAATCAAAATGAAAATAAATGATTTTGTTTAGTACTAACTCTATCAAAGGCTCAAATAATAAATATAAAATGGAGATTGGATACCGTGGTTGTTTCCAGCATTTCTCTGTTATACTACTGCTGACTCGATTTTTCCTCTGACAATCACGAACCATGCAAGAGATGCGTGGTTATTCGTGATAATTATATTTAAATTTAAATCCACTATCGTCTTTCATTAGTTTAAGAATATCGCCCTGTTTTAACCCCGTTGCCTGGTGCCCAGTTGTTATTGTTATCATTTTTACTCTATCGTATAAATTTATCATTTCTTGCTTTTCTCCTTAAAATATTGTCGGAAATCTACGCTCTAATAAAATCTTTTTTCGTTTTTTATATTATTTATTTTTTTCTAAATCTCAGGCAAATGCTTTGCGAGACACTCTTTTAAGAGTACTTAGACACTCTTTTAAGAGTAGCCACTTACTATGTTTGCCAACCTGTTGCTGTACTTTTTCACAAACTTACTGTAAATAAGCGTCAGCAACGTAATAGAGATACGTGCGTACTCGCCGTCTAATTTAAATGTTTCCGATGTAAAATTTTAAAGACAATTCACAATTTTATTTTCCGCTCGTATTATGTAAGTAAATTAAAAGAAATGTCATTTCCTTATGCAATGATGCGAAGTAAAAATCTATCGTTGTTTCACGAAGAAAAATGATTTTATATCTTTATCTAGATGCTAGCCGCCTTTCAGTATTTTTCTTGTAGTTGATTACTTAATTTGTTTATTTCACTTGATAACTATTTCACAAACTTCGTGAAATAAATGCACTTTCGAAGTATTCAGTCCTAACATCTATATTTCCCTTATTTTTTTCACCGTAACTGATTTGCCTGTGTAACAGGTAGCACCTGTTATATCCTTCGCGTTTTCCAAGAACGCAAGATATTGTTTCCGAATTTATAGAGCGTATTCAATCCAAGTATTAATTTTCTTTCTTTGATGATTCCAAATTTATATCAAGAAGCCTATCGTGCTAATTTTTAACAATAGTAGTGGTCTTCAGTCATATCTATTAAATCTCTTGCTGTGATGTTATGTTGTTATGTGAGCATAACCTAATTTCAATCTAATGAATGGATAATTTCCTTTGTTCGAGTAAGTACATATTGCTAAGGCCGGGTGGCCACCAAATGCGAAGCGAAGCTAAGTTGAGCGAAGTTACACCGAGCGGACAACACTTTCACAAACGAACCTATACTTTTGAATTCAGCTGTGGCCTCCGTATACGAAGCGGAGTTGTGCTGAGAATTGTGACGTCATTCAGCTTCGCAAGGCACATCTTCCGAAAGGTCGTGGTTCGTGATGAAGCGAAGTCAGCTTCCCCCTCCACAGCTCACAACGCGGTTGAGAGCTCTCCTCTCAAGCCTCTCGCTTCTTTCCTCGGCAGTATCTGAATTGTTATCAGTTTGTGAAAGATTTACATTCATAATCTTGAAAGGTGTGATTAATTTCCAATTATGTCTTTCTTTCAGAAACATTGTAATGTAATTATTGATGACCGATTCCATTTCAGAAAAAGTAATCACTTTGTCAATCTGTGATAATTGTGATCGGACCACTTAATTGAATTACTTCCAATGTCGTTACTCCTCAATTAAGTACTAATTTAAGATAATCACTCACCTTAGCGGAACGCAATCATTGTGAAAATGTCGTCCGATAGGTTCAGTACAGCCGAGAAAAATTTTCTCGTAAATTTAATCATTGAACGCAGGTCAGTTTTTGAAAATAAAAAACTAATGCTGTGACATCGTCAGCAAGTAATTGTATCGGAGAGGAACACCAGCTTAAACACCATAGCATTAAAAAAGAAATAACAGTAGGATAATCATTAATGCACCCTTAAAAAGAATAAGAATACGACGATTCGAAGCAGGTTTAAAGAAATGGTTTGTGCTCCTCTCCGAGATGTACTCGTCAGCAAAAGTTAAACGTTGGATGAAGAGTGAAGAAAAATTTAATTGCCATGTTTACGTGAGTGAAGTGATTAATTTTTGTGATGCTCGTTACAGAAACATTTATCCATGTATTGATATGAAACTAAGAACTATTTATATTATCAGTTCCGTCATTACAAAATGAAAAGTGTACTCGAGTGTTGTACGAACGATAGGAAACTTATATGCTATTAGCGAAATAGATAAATGTGTCCAATGGCTGTAAATAATATTTTAATAAAAGTGTGCCAGCGTAATTATTATAACAGAATTCGTCTCTTGCGGAAATTCCGTGATTTAACCGTAATATCAGAGAATTAAATTCTCAGACGGCAACAAAATGCTAGATCTTACGCCATCTTGTTTATTTACAAACGAATCGCTTCGCTCACCTTCTCTTCCAGTTACACCGTCCAGTGCACATACACTTCCGACCCTCAGATATTAAACTTAGCTACGCTTAGCTCCGTGTCACTCTGTCCCGCTCAACTCAGCGCCTCTTCGCATTCGGTGGCCACCCGGCCTAAAACTAAATACGGTTTCTTGGATCTCGTTGTAAAGATTTCTCTTGGAGTAAAGATCTTCAATTCAAGTATATATTGTTTAATATCGATATTATTATTATTATTCGTGTATCCATTTTGACAAAATATCGAAACTTAAAATAACTATGCACACCGGTTGTCTTGCGAATCACCAGTATTGCTCGGGAAAGGAGCAGAAATGCTCTTCTGCCATGATTAGTGGCGTTGCACGATACCTTAAGTGCATTCTGCAAGACCATTTAAAGGGATTATTTTCTGTCTAATAAGGATAAGCAGCGGAAAGGTTTCTTAAATCCTTTAATTAGGAAGTTTGTGCGCTCGAGGTTGAGTCTTAGTGATTAATCATTCTCCTTACAATTTTAATAGTATGAAAGTCGCTTCCTTATATAAGCAGGAGGAATATGATTCACATGCCCACAAGTTAATTTTAAGATTTACAGAATTATCTTCAGTATCTTGCACTGTCATCTACTGAGTTTATCGCTTACCAAATATAAAAATAATTGTTCTTTTTCACGATATTCATTCTTGGTAGTGATATTCTACTATGTTTTAATGTTTTTCTGAAGAAGTATCCATGTATAATAGGGAACATAAAAGTTCTTAGAAAAGGAGTTATTTGAGGGAAAATTTTTCGAGTACTGTGTTATATTTCTTTTTTTTGTGTAGTTATCAAACATAGCAAGTGACATTTCGCGATCTTTATCCACGGAAGTCCAAATGCACTGCTGCGAAATGAGTTTGGTCACAGATGATGTATCCCGAAGGAAAGGAACATGCGAATATTATATGATTTGAATTATTTTTAAAGTAGATATGCGGGTTTTAAAATTAAGCTTCATTCTTTTTATTTGTTTTATGCTAGTATCCGTGGTGTTTTTCTCTAAAATGTAATATCTGTAACTGTAGGTCATTCATATTTGATACTTCGCAGTTGTCAAATTAGTAGAATTATGGAAAGTTCATCACCAGAATACCTCCCATAGCTTGTAATAATTGAAAAGTGATTTACCGAATACTCGATTTAATTGATTAGTATTAAAATGATCAATTCGCCTTTAAACTGAATTTGGCTCGAGTATGGGACAAAAACAGTAGCTTAAACCTGAATGAGAGTAGGGGGAACCCGAAGTTTTTGACCTCAATTTAATTCTGAGGATCCTCAGATTTGTGGCTGTGGATAGTGGTTTGCAAATTATCTCAAAGTTCTTTATTTTCAATGACTGTCCTGCACGTTCCCCTTTAATAGACCTCGCATGGTAAATCTAAATGATTCTATTTCCCTATTTGGAAAATCATTATTTTCAGTTCAGTTCTAGCTTCAGTTGATAGAAGGATTTGGTTAATTACGATTGTAGCTCCCAATTTTAAGTTTAATAGAATATTTTATGGCTGTTTGAAATTCGATATGTGTTATACCCTAAATATTAGTGAGAAATCTATTAAAGAGATTGATAGTTTAACTGTATGTTACTATTTCATGATGAGATATGACTCAAATATGAGCTAGAGGATTGAGATTCGGCGAATTGTATGTTTGAATTTCCCATTAACGCGCAGAAATAAGCCAAAGTAAACTCGATGCCCCAAATAATTTAGATTACTCAATATCTTTTATAAATTTTTTAATTCTCAAATTTTTTAGGTTCTTAATGAAGCGTTTTCATCAAAGAGGTCGCTTCTTAATTGCTCGTTATAAAAACTTCAGAACTGCTCGCTGAACATATGTTGTTAAATCAATGATCTAAATAGTAATATTGCTAAAGTGATAATTTTACGTATTTTTTGCCGTAGTTTGAAATATCTCTGATTTTAACGCGCTTGGACGCTGTGAAGGAACAAATCTAGTCCGTAAAACTATTATTGCTGCCTCTTTTCTATCTTTTGGAAAAGCTAACTTTAGAGAGAGAATTATTAAAACCCAACAAATGGACACAGGGACGGATCCAGGGGGGTGGTCCTGGGGGTCCGGACCCCCCCCGAAATATCACTGGTGCCTATTTTTTTAAAATGAAACTCAAATAACGCAAATAAACACACAATTTAATAAGCAATCACTAGCGAAAAAATTCAAGTTTGTCTAAAACCATTCTAACGTCACGTTTTGTGAAAGCCGAAATATCTTTTATTTTTAAATTTTTCGATCGGAACCCCCCCAAAAAATTTTTCTAGATCCGTCCCTGAATGGACACAAAGAATACGATGAAATTGATCCTGCTATTAACTATTCTGTATTCCTTTATTATGGACTCTGATTAAGAAGACAGATCTGGGTCTAATCTGTACCAGAGAATTTTGTGTAGAGTAGGTAATAACTGATAATAAATATAAATAATAGGTAAATTACGTTAAACCGAGTATTGGAGATATGATGAAAATGGACGTATCATGTACATAGTCAAAATTTATATCGAAAATTATTACACGCCCTTATTTGGATAGTTTCAATCATTCGTTATTTATATAATAAAAATGCATTCCTACTGTTTTAATACTTATAAAAGTTCAACATTTTCGAATGAATCGCTTTTGATCTTTCTGTAATGACTTCCAAAAGTAATTAATTACCCCTCTCGCATTAGGAAGGCTCATGTTGTAAAGTTTAATCCGAAGGTAATTAAGTTGCCTAGATACGAGGTGAATGGCGGCACCGGAGATGAATTCGTGCCATCCCGTAATACGCAATCGATATCAGGAGGAAAATGTCTAAATATGACGGGCAAACAGCATTCCGTCGCTGTCTATAAACGTTACACCGAATCGGAAGGCGTGGGAGAATCGATACAAAGGACTTAAGTACGGCACCGTGAGAAACTTGCGGTATATTTCAGAACGTCCCCCGAGCGATTAAGGGATAGGTTAACCTTTCCGTCTTTTTTTACTTCTTTTTTTGCTGAGGTTACGCACCGCCAAGACTTCGGAAGTGCTGTGGTCGAAGGGGAAGAGAAGATTAACGGCCCTCTCATCTTGCGTGAGGGTATTAATTAGAAGCGTGGGTGTGAAAGCGTCGTCATGCACGTGATCTCTCTCATTGTTTCACGAATGTGATCGCGTGAGGATGCTTTATACGCGCCTCAGATGCGCGTCGCCGTCGTCTCTCGTTTCTCCTTTCAGTTATTCCCTTCGCTCTCTTTCGCGTGTTTTATATCTCGATAGTTCCTCTTCGACCTGCGACCTATATGGAATTTGATTTCTAACTTATCCTAACGGGCGCCGTAAATGTTTGTCTGTCAAGCAATAAACGTCTGCCGATATCTTGGACGGAGCAAGGCACTCACGCAAGAAATGAATGCTTCCCTGAAAGACAAAAGTAGGTCGACGGGGTGGTTGTGCTTGTTGGTCGAATGCATTTCAGTTGCGTTAGCATCATAGTGATTTAAAAATAATATTCCGGTTAGTAGTAGGTATTCCTACTGACATTCGTTTGCGAGAGAAAATTAAATGAATTGAACCATTTCCACGTTTGCGGTTGATTTTGGAAATCATAGTGCAAAACATCCTGTATTCCAATAATTAGAGTTAGATTTGATGGGATATATGGAAAGAAAAATAGAAGTCATATTGAAGGACACGTTGTATTTTACACATTATTGAATATGAATATGGGTAGAAATTTACTATTTCCTTTTATGCTATGGCCTACCGCAAAATGGCGCTTAAATATATAGATACTTTTAATGAATCAAAATCTGTAAATTTGTGGCATAAAATAATTCTGAAGATCTATTTTTTCCAAAAAGTGACCGAATAACTTCCGTAAATGCATTCAATATGTTTTCAAAATGAATTCAGTGCCTCTTTTTAGTTATATATTTTCTCCATAGTCTTCGATGGCTTCTGAAAAATCCTATCGTGACTGAAGTTAAACGATATTGAAAGGTTTAACATTTAGGTTTAATTTAAAAATTTCATTTTCAAACTCCTCAAGTTTTAACGACTAATGTATTGACCGAAATTCTTTCCAAGCAACTAAATATGATCATTTTAAGGTTTTACTTTCGTGTTAATAACGCATGCTGTTTAATTCAATTACTCTTCACTTTTCCCAGTTACCGTATTACTTCCGTTCCAAAAGTAGTTTTTCAAAGTCGTATTTTCTTCCCTTGTTTACTAAAGTATTTTTTATGATTTAGCTGAAGGGTATTCTAGAGGTACTTATAATTGAAATATACTCAATTTTCCAGGATAATATAATTTGCAACTCAGGAGATTCTTAAATTACCAGTGACAATAAGATAGATTTAAACATACTCAATATTCACAGGATGTAAGACTATATCTACGCTTTTCTTTGATATGTATCTTAGCGGATCTTTGGCGGAGCGATAGCAATTTTCAGATGCATTTCCTTCGAGCTGTCTTCCTCTCTTGTCTCGCTTACCATAGAGAGATACCTCTTCTCAGAGTTATATATCTTACAGTGAGACCCCACAAACCCGTTTTGATGCTACCTTTGCGTGTCTTATCTAATACTGAGTGGAGGTAAGAGCACTCTCGCATAAATAGTGCTGGAGCGAGAGGAGGATTGACTCGTGGAAATGAAGAGAGGGAGAAGGCGAGAGGAACATGAACATTGAGCGAACACATTCTATAGGACGCTAAAGTTGGATTTCGCTTGAGTTAATTATTATCTGTAGGCAAGGTATTCCTTTGCTAAAACATTCTAAACTATGTCTAGGAACCATGCTTTTGAGCATCGGAAGGCTGAGTGTAATGATACTTCGCTATTCTGGAAATCGCATTTCCGAGCATTAAATCTTGGGGAAACCTTAAATAAATCAATGCGAGAATTTTATTTATAAATTTATATCATAATATAATAATTTAAAAGTTATCTACGACTTTTGGAAAAGTCTTATATTCGCTATGAAACGTTCGTGCTTGTTTGGTTAATTTCTCCTCAAAGAAAATTTCTCAATTTCCAATTATTATTGAATTGAAACGACCTCATACATTCTTGCATTATCTAATTATTAAATTTGTAGTTCATACTGCGGAATCCCAATGAGGAATATGGACTATAGAGACGTCATTGACTGCGGGTGGCACGTAGTCAGCACATTGAGTCCCATGTCATCGTATTTTGCTTTTCCGTACCACTTGGACTCGCTTTAAATAAATTTTGATTCCTTTTTTCTTTGACATGCTAGGCTTACATCAATGCCTCCACCGAGGGTCAAACCCGAGACCGCTCTCGCCGAATGCAAACGCGATATTCACTTGGATATCCGGAGAACAACTTAATTACATTGTGTAATGTTTTAATAACTATGCGACGATATATAATAATTTAATCTAGATACACATAAAAACTCTAAAAGCCACCATTCGGCGTGTGGTAGGGTTTGTAAACGCCGAGGGTTCGAATTACCTCTTTAATTTATTGTTATCGCGTATCTTTCTTCGGAAAGAATGTATTCTTATAACAATTTTTCTTAGTGTCTATTTAAATTACTTTGCGCTCATTGTCAGATCGGCCGAAGTATCAGAAGGGTGACATAATATGAACTACGTCCTTTGCTAATTTATCACATTTTTTAATCCATAATCTTACCTTAATGCAGTAATTTAAATTTAACCATTATGAATGGAAACCCATGAGAATGAATTATTGATCAATGGATGTTTTACAACTAATTGGTATTAGATGTGGATTAGTATATCGTATAATTAGAGTAGTAGTATTGTTAAAAGTGCTTCAACAGCTTAGGCCATACATCACCCACTGGGAATCGAACCCGGGGCCGCTTTCACCAAAGGCAAACGTGCTCTTCCTATCTGGGAGTCGTTTATAATTACAATAACATATCATATCAACATTACATATCAGTAATTACAAAAAATATAAACACATCGTATGATAAAAAATTTGATAGCAAGGGAAATTGTAGGAATTGAAAGAGTGTAGGAGAAATATTGGAAAGAAACATATATTTAGATACCTATCGCAAAAACTACATTGATTAACGTTTAAGTTTGTATAAATCAATATCTTTCCCTTCGTAGGAATAACAGGAAGTTTCTTATACTAATCGTAAAAAAGTTATTACAATTCTGTAATGTGATGAAGTTTTGGATCGTATTATCAATTACACTCAGTGATTTGAAGCTGCATAAACTAAAAGTCGACTACGGTTGAAATGAGGCGAAAGAATTAGATTTGTAAAATAGAGCATGCACGGATTTTACATCACGAAATAATTCCGCACCAAAGCATTAATTATACCTCATTTTATCTCCAATGACCGGATTTGGGATTTACTGTTGGACATCATAGCGCCATCCGTTGATGCATGATTCCTAATTTGCTTCCGAAAATGTAAGCTCTCAGATTTCATCGCTGTTCAGCTGTCCACTAATCACTCGCCCATCCATGATAAAGTGATCGATGGACATGCGTTGTCTGAATTATCTGAATTCGTGTATGTAGCGAGGCAACTTTTTACTAACCGAGCCCTAAGCCATTTTCCCTTTACTTTGTTCTCCTTTACTTTCATAAGTTTTTGCTTTATTCTTTTCAATTAAATTTACGAAATATATTCCTCTACAAAGTTTTTAATAGTAGGACTAACGAATACAGATGTACAATGATATTTTTCATATCACACAGGGAAAATGATTAGTCGAATCGATGTTCATTATGAAACAGGTATCTCGTGATTGTTAGACAGAATTAAATGAACGCGGGTGCACGCTTTTCGGTACATGACGCGAGATAATCACGCCATTCGGCTATTTGAAATGGAGACGCTTCGAGAGAAACGATACGCTGCGTTGATGATTTTGTTCGTAAAATTCTCATGTTCGGTCTCAATTGTAAAGCCCATATAGCTCAAAGAGAGAGATGGGTGTTTACATAATTTTTATTGTAAAAATAATTCGGGAAATATTTTTCGAAAAGAACAAGAATATTTCACGGTGATATATAGTAATGTTTCTTGAAAAAGGCCTTTCCAACATCAGTCAGGCTTGATGAAATTAATTAATAAGAAAATGATATCTGTAGCGATGGCAAAACGAAAAAGTGTTTTAAAGTCTGGTGTATGGCAGAAATACCAAAAATATTATCATGAACTCCTTATTTCTTGATAATTCCGCAATTAATGCAGAATGGTTGTTTGAAATACTCAAACTCTTTTAAATGAATTTCATAATGACCATATCTCAGACACTCTCACCGTGAAGTTTAATTGGATTCTTTCATAGTAAAGTGTGTCAAAGAAGACGATGGAAAGTTGCTGCTCGTCTTTCAAGCAGAATAACGAAGCGACGCCATTCTCAATGGAAGCGACGCGTAGCGACGCTCCAGTGGTTCGTAGGGAGGAAACGATTCCCAATCAAAGAATGCGCCGTTACATTCACAGTGTGAATTTGTGTGAATTTCACACTCCTTACATACTCTAATTTTCCCTTTTAGGTGCGCTGGAATTGGTGAACTCCGTAACAAAATTAATCGTTGTTCCAATCCTCAGGAAGGAATAACTGAATGAAGCCATTGAAATTCTATAAGGAAGGCTTATTAAAACTAGTTAAAAAGATTTAATGAGAATATTTCTTTGGTAGTTCATATTAAAGTTTTCTCTCTTGAAATATTTCCGGGCATAATTCAGTAAAATAGTGGGTTAATGGCAGATATCTGGGGGTTTCACCTTTACTTTTTTATCAGGTAGAAATTTGGAGGATTTAAACGTCTCCAATTCCGAAGCCTAGTCCAATTAATGATTTCATCGCTAGTAGCATAGAGTAAGTATACAATATAGTTTCTCTATGCTAGTAGATAACTATTATGAAATAAACTGAAAATAGGATTTCCCAAATTTTCACATATAATATTGCAAATCGAAAACTTCATCCCTCATTAGAGTATTCTAGCGTAGTTTTAATTCAGCTAGTGTTAACTATGAAAAATGTACTTAAATATTGTAGTTATCAGTGCTCATTGAATATGACGCATATCTATCTGCGATAAAAAATGGCACCAGAATTTCTCCACCAAAATACCGCAAACTCCATTCGATCAAGCGGAGAAATACCAATTTGGTAACTCTAGAACTAAGCTGTTGGATATAAAAGAAATTCTCAGCTGTTTAGTGTATCAAAATTTGGTAAATCTCGGATCAAAGTGAAGTATTTTGACTCTCGGACATTTTTTTAGCATTTTTATATCGCATTACGTATTAAAATATAATTTAATTAATATTGGATGGTCAGTAATAAATATTTTAATAGCGGCTATTAATGAGTTGATACAATGGGGATATAGAAAGTGTATAGTCTTGTGGAGAAGGATATGACGATGAATAAACCAATTCCATATGCGTATTCATCGTCATAGTTCCTCCTTGGTTCGAACAGCGATTTCTCTTAATATTTCGCGGAATGCGAGAATTCTATCCCGGAAACTCTCCTCAGCTGCATTCATAGATCATCCGCGAAAAGGGAGGAACAATTGAGTTTTGCTGCTTCGTTATTCTTTCTTATTCTGTCCCTAAATTGATTGTCTCATTAATTCAGAGTTTTACCTCCTTAGAGAATGTATTCCGTCCTCTTCCTTTCCATGATTTCTCAACGTTCAGGTGAAAGGGTCTGTGATAAATATATCCCTGATGCGCCGAACCCTCCGAGAGGCATCTCCACTCCCCTCTGATTTCGTATTCCTCTCAAAAAGGTTTTGACGACCCACGGCTCTGCAAAGCTGCATTCTTATGATCTATTGGTTAATTTTAAGGCATTTCAACTATCGGCAAACTGAAGGTCGATTGTATTGAAAATATTATGTTATGATATCGTGAATTATTTCGTATGACTATCCTTATTTACCATTTAAATTATCCTATAAGGTATTCCAAAAATGTAAAGAATTTTCTACAGTTTTCGAGTACCTTATAGGATAATTTACTAACAGTCGTGTCTCGTTTTCTGTACCATTCTTTACCATTATTATTAATAAAATAGTTATTAATGATAAAATAGAAAACGTAAAGAGAAATGAATATTAGGAAATAGGTTTGTAAATTAAGGGGTCTCAAATATACTCCTACTATATTTGAAATAATTTATTTATAATCTGCGGCAAACACTTAATTGTTGACAATCTTTAATATCTGAAGCGTGTATGTTATCATACACAAATAATACACATTTCATGTGAGGCATTTTGGCGCGATGAATTGGACATAATAGACTTGTTTCAAGGGTAGATTTTGTTGATTTAAGTTATCGTTTGTAATTCATTTTGCCCTTAATCTGATGATCATACGATTTCATTGATGAATTTATTCTACTTAATCTTTTTTCGTAAACGTTCCTGTGGGGATAATTTTATCTGATTTGTTTATTCTACTACGAAAACTTGAAAATAATTACAGTTGCGTGTTTTTCTCGTGATTGCATTAGAAATGAGTGGAAGTAAGTCTCAAGACATTATCTGGTTTACATGGTCGATAGGTCGACATAGGATCATGATCGCCTATCGAACGAAATGCAAAATTTTCCTTCTCTTAGTCTACTGGACGAACAAATGGTCTTGTAGTTGATCATAGAAATCGTTTAGTTAGACCTGCTCTATTCTCTTGCCTCCTTTCCATCATATGATAGATCTTATTATTTTTGAAACTCAATGGTCCACTAATACGTTCAATTAATATATCATTCTGTATAATTTTCTAATAGTTAGCATTTATAATTTTCATCACATCTCGACCCTTTATCGAAACATCTAAATATCTTAGAAGTGCCGAAAAGAACAGACAGACAAAAGCGACGTTCTCCAGGTACATGAAGTGTATAAAATAGATAGGAAGTATTTCTCCCTCTGTTCTCACTAGGTAGAATAAAATATTTAAGGCCGAAGTTTTGGATGTACTTCATAAGCGGCGCTAATGGCAACATTACATATCGTTGCTTTATTGGCCATAATTTGAGCTCCGGGAAGAGCATAGCTAAACGGAGGAAAACCGTGAGTTAATTTGAAATGCAGTGTTTTCAAAGTAAGGCATACTAAAACTAAAAAAAAACTCTTTCGCACTTACGGAGTAACGTTTACTACTTTAGCGTTAGCCTTGGAGATACACGTTTACGATTTTTCGTCGAATGATAGCAATTACGGTTGAACAAGTTCTCTACGACACTGCGTTGTTTTATTGTTTTTTTTTGTTATCGGACTTTTTGACGTTTCACAAGAGCTCTAAAAAGGGTCAAAAATGCCTCTGAAATAGGTTTTTTAATCAAATAAGATGATCGTTTGTTCTATATTTTCACGATTATTCGGAATAATATATCTAATATGCCTAATGCTTTGGTCCAACGAAGGTAATTATGAGGCATATTTGCCTAAAATTCGTTAACTTTAATTGATATTTTTCATTTAGTGGTTATAAAACTTTAAATTTTTGGCTTTCGTGGATGAATTGAGAGGCAGATGTAGTCAGGTTTGTTTCGCATTTATATGTATACTGGTTGGATTATAATGGCCTTAGATATCCTTGAAAATCAGCAATAGCAAAGATCGTAATGGTGTTCCTGGCTTATTCAGAAAAGGAAACTTGTTTAATTTTACCTGGATGTTAATCAGATTTCATTGTCCTATAGCGAGACCTTAGACATCATCATCATGTGTATAAAAACAGTCTCGTAGAATTCAGAGATTTAGTCAAAAATCTTGGGCTTGGAAATCACCAAGAAAACTTTTTTCATGCGAATATTGTTGTAGAGGTTAATTTTTAGAATACGGTGAAAGTTATTGCAGTTAACAAAGTTTCTTCGCAATTGCCACTTTTGAGATTCACAGATACAGACGTAAAGTTGTGGTAGAAATATCTTGTGTCATCCATTATAAGTATTATATATACTCTACCGCTCTAGAACATGAAATTATTCGGTTCAAGGAAAATAAAAATCAAGGTTATCGCAGTAAAGTTAAAGTGAAAATATACGTTTGCAACAATTTTTAATCATTTCAGATACTAAATTAAATATTATTCTTTCTTTCTGATTTTTTTCAGATTCTACATTAATTTAATGATCTACTTAATTTACGAAACACTTCACATCGATATTATTATTATTCGGGTCTATCGAGAAGATGCTTCGGATATTCCAAAGTGATTATTGTGGCATATCACAGTGTTGAAAACACCGCCTCCTACCGTTCGAGAGTCGCCTCGTGTTTGACCCGGATTTCTTGGAACTGCATCCGAGGCTCTACCTTTTCCCCCCGATCTTCGCCTCATTTCCCCTCTTCCTTTAATTAAATATGTACGCATCTATTGCCTTTTTAATCTTGTCGGCCCTTCTTTCTGGAGAATGTTTACCAGGAGCTCTCCATGTCGCTCTCGGCTTCCCCCTTTTGGTCTTCTCGAGGGAAAATTCTTGCGCTCCTTCCTGTAACATGAGGAAAAGAGGTCTGCGGATTAATTTTTTTTTGAGGCGTTGGCCCCTGAGTCTGAATCAATTAGGAGGGACGCCGAATCCCCTCTTCGCTCGACGCGCGGTAAATGTAAGGGAGCCCCGACGCATTTACTTGGGGGATAAGGACGCCGTATGCGCACATCAAGCGGTGTTGTGTCTAGAAATTTCGGCGCCTACGGCTGCAGCGCGAATTAGGAACATTAACACTTCTCCGAGCTGTGAACTGTCGTGTTCTACGACGAAAACAAGGAAATTTTAACAGCTTAACTTTTTGAATGCATTAAGCGCGCTACAATGCCGTGGAAATCGCAGTTTATGGCCTTTAGAACCAGCAGGAGAGTCGGAGTGCCCTCGGTATTAAGTTTTTTTCGGAAAATTTGTTTCGTTTAGATTTATATACCTTTTAGTCATGGGGAGTGCTATACTCATATAATATAACAATTCTTAATGCTATATGACCTATAAAAACTTTTATCTAAACACTATTACTCAATACCTGAACACCATTTATTTGCTCCCTTTTATGTATAGAAATTCACAGCGAACCTCATACTTCTTACTAGACGTACTTTTTCTCAGGAGGCATGAGAGGAAAAATCTGAATCCTCTGAAATTTATCAATCGCATCTTCTGCTGTTGAGTGACTCATCTGTTACCGTAGAATCTTAAGAAATTCCTAGTAGGAAGCTAGTAAGACATTTAATAGCAATTGATTTAGCGTAATTGTTTATTTAACATTTATTACTATACTAGCAGTCTTTTTAACTAGTAGACTACTCCATATTAGGGTTTAAAATATTACTGTACGCCTTAGGTGAGTTAGCCGGGATTGTCACCCATAAGATATTAGGTATTCTAATCTCTGTAATAATTGTCATAGTTCATACATTGATATATTTATTCTTAATTCTATAAGAATATTGGGTGCGTTGTTTAAATATATCTATAAAAGTTCATCCCCGCTGGGAATCAAAGAACAGTACAGTTAAATACTTCGAAGGCGTTGTTTTCATTCGAATCCAACTTTTAAAATATAAATATTCTATCAATTTAGAAATACGAAGCGTCATATTAAACACTAAAAGCATCCTAGAAAACACTTAGAATGAAATATGTTTTAAGTTGATTTAATATCATTTAGTTTAGTTGGATATAAGTTGCATTAAGCTTTTGTAAGAACAATGTCCATTCTTTTAACTCTGATTTGTTTGAATATATATATATATATTACGAGTGAGAGGAAAATAACTTATTCTGTCTCTAGCTCCTTTTAATAACTGTTAAATTTAGTATCTTAGAAATGACAATCTTTGCTATACATATCTTAGTTTGGCCTAAAGAATTTTGAGAGCAAATTCATATTAATGTCTACAGATTAAGTACGAGTATAATCAACATCCCAGTCTCAATTAGTGTGATGGTTAACAATTTTTATTTCTCCATGAAAATCAACGAGTAGTTTAGATAGTCTAATTAACAGTTTTGAGTATAGGGATTTTAATGGTCTTTTCGCAAACACTCGCAATTTTATTCAATATTAAGAGTTAAAACCTCGAATATAGTGGGCTTCTTTTCATGTGTTGATAAGTCCCCGTTTCGATCCCAGACGAATCAAAGAGTTTATTAGAAATGCATATAAAATTAATGTTTTCATGTTCCTTTCCCTTTTTCCAAATTATATTGATAAGAATCATCGTACACATTTGAGACAAGTTTTATGAGATATAATTTCTATGACGATTCATATTCTTATCGTCGATAGCAGAATTGGGGTCAAAATCATCAAAAATTTGGTAAGAGAGAGAGAGAAACAAAACTTTCGTTTTTGATAACCTTAACTGTTGAACTAAGTTAAGATGGTAGATGTTAGATTATCCTCTATTTAAACATAAATACTACTATATCGAATCCTTACACTGTTTTCCATGTTGAGAATCAACGGGCTCTTCATTTAGTATAAAATAAAATTATCGAACTTCTTCACAATAAGTTCCCACACCGTTAAATGCCTCTTTTGAAATGCTTTAGCTTCACTCAAATTAATAGACTAGACTCGCGCTAAATTTTAACAAATAATCATAATTTATTAAGAAAGCGCTGAATCCGTGAGGAATTTTCAAAATTATTAATGAAGTAGATGTTGAAGGGCTTGAAAACGTAATATAATATCGATGTATATTATTTGGTGGAAGAAACTTTTATATTTTGTTAGAAAGAATGGACCAGTTATTTGAATCTTCCTAATAAGCTACTTTCACAGAAGCTATGAGGAATATTAATTTAGCTGCGAATAAGCCTGGAAGTCATGATAAAATCAACCTAAAAGTTTGCGCATGCATTTTCGTAACTAAGAAATCAAAATATTTTTGCTCGCCGCTTCTATTCGGTTGCGTAATATTTTCGATATTTTCTCAGTAAATAACTCGAGGCGAATCGTTTACCTTTCATCATTTCCGTTCGTCCTTCTCAACTTCCACGCATCTCTATTTTATAAACACACAGATATGCAGACTAATTATTTTTTGATAGTCAGTCGTTCCATATCTCACCCTTCTTGGTCGTTAGAAATATCATTATATATGCTAATTATGAATTAATTTTTTATTTCTGTGATGGTTACTCAATAAAATAAGTTTTAGTGTGCAAAAGCAATCTTTACACAGCTGCGGCGCCATTTTGTCGATCTTGTGATTTCCTAGTATTTATTCAATTCGCGGAAAGCATAAGCATAAGAAAAGTTAAGTTACTCTCGGTAGAATGCACCGCTGCACGAAACTCATTCCACAAGCACTTCAATTGACATGCGCATTGTTCCAAGTATATGTCACTTTTAGAGAAGCAATGTTGCTGCAATAGTGCATTTTGTAATGCTAAATATGTTGATGAATATATCTCGTAGTTACCGAAAGCAGTGCAGTATTTAGTCATATTAATCGATCCAAATATTATACGTATACGGCATTATTTACAACTTGAAGAAAATTCATTAAGTTAACAACATATCTTTATTATGGATTGATTACTCTATCTTTTCTTTCACTAACCTGCAATATTTAGACTACTTGCGACGTTTTCGTCGAAACAAGAGCATGTATTCAAATAATTTTGTTTCATTGTCTGATTAAAAAAAGTGGAAAATTCTCTCACTAGGTTTACGTATTTTCAAATCTTCCCGATATTAAAGACATTAAATTTTTTTGCGACATCATTGTTTCATATGCGGCCTGATTGTTTTTATCCGCATCCATCCTTCCGTTGATAAATAATTCCCCACCCCGGATTTAACTTATACCCTGGAAATACCTCTGATTAAGAGCGGCAGTTCTTATTTTCAACCTTCTAACGAAGAGAAATGAAGTAGCTGGTTACATTGACTCCATTATCGTTTTCCGAGAATCAAAAACAAGCTCGCTTTTAAATATCGAATGACAGGAGAATGATTTTCCTTTTCTTGAGCATCTTTCATTATTCGCCATAGTCGACACATTTTCGCCTTCTCGGAATCGCATTTTCCTTTCGCAGCCTCGGTTTTTCGGCGATATTCCCTCTCGGTCTGGCTCAGTAACTGACCCCTTGCGTCTCCTGATTGCCATCCGCTCTCTAATTACGTCCCGGAGTTTGCTTTTCCGGGAAATCCCTGAGGCTGTTTCCGCCGAGGAAGGGTTTAGCCCGCGTCACTCAGAAGAACTGTTAACGCCAAAATTAGTCTCTCCCCATTGTACTCGTTCGCTCAAGCCAATTGGAAGAGAGAAGATTGAATAGAACGAGCGAATTTTCTTGCTCGATCGCCGCATGAAAGCCTATGTCTTCGATCTAATCGCTCACAGAAATTACACGCTGAAAATAAATCATTTTCCTGCCTGAGAATTCAAAAATTGAATTCCACCCTTACTGTTTTTATTGATTAACTTGACGTGGAGAGTATTCAAGTCTGGTATCCGGTTTTAAATTGACGAACAATTTGGAACAATCCTTTGAAACTTGCGTCCTCTTGATTCTTGCTGTATTGAAAAAGGATATTTTTTCTCTTTTTTCATATAAAAGCATATACAAATCGATAAGATCATAATCTATAATTAGAGACACAAAGATTGAAGAGAAATACGAAGATTTAAATAACTATTCGGGATAACAGAATGAAAACAGGGAGCTGCCGTATCCTAGAAAAAGAGTATAGGTACTTCTTCTTATTCAAATATCTCTCGAATCTACATATTTTGGAGGCTAAAGAGTAGAAAACAATCTTGTTCTATTGGTTTATCTTTGCGAATTCATTCAGAATCGTACAGCTTTCAAAATTCCATTTCTTTACTTCCACTGAATCTCCCAACCAAATATGTAAGCGCTGTGATTCGTCATCAAATCATTCGCGTATAAAGGAGATATCAAGGGAATTGAATCCCTTATAGTGCATATCAGTACAGTAAATAGTGTAATTGCATTGCATTTAATTATTTTGCAGATACTATTTTTTTACATACATTGCAGTTGTCCTATAGCCCCTTACTCATATCTGTACCTTTTATTTACATTGCTTTGTCAAAAACAGAAATATTATTGTTCAGCTAAGAGTTAATGAGCTTTTTGATAAAAATATTATTAATCTAACTACAAGAAACACAATTTCATCTTTAAAATCTTATGAGAACGGCTAATGCGACATCTTTCATGACACCGCATATTGTGAATACCATATAGTTGTTGGACAAAAAGTAAGTATGTAAAAGCTCTGAGTCCTCCCAATCATTTTATATTCTTTGAAATACGCATCGTATTTCTCGCAGTCTCTTCTTTCCTGCTTTTCTCGCAACCCCTTCGTATTCTGATGTGCTCTCCCATCTCGCTTCGTCTTTCAGCTCTTCTATGTCTATGGTGTTCTGTCTTTGTTATCTTTGTAACCGTCATCTTTTCGCGTCCCTTTCCTTGAGCAATCTCTCATGCCATGTCTCATCCATCTCTCAATTTCCCATCCTCCTCTTCCTTCCTCCTCAGCCGCTCTTTACCTTCTAATACATTAAGTTTCTTTTCCTCCCTCCATTTATCTCCTTCCTAAGAAAATGAGCTAATATCATAATTTCCGAATATATTTTCCATTTTAAGTTTAATAAACCAGGGTTAGTGATGGCAAATTGAAGCGAAAACAACTGAAGGTTCTCTCATGAACTTCATCTCAATTTATTCACGAGATATAAATTTCAGAGTTCTGAGATTTTCTTACTTTTTACCAAATACTGATGTATAATTTGTCTGGTGCTGGATTGGTAAACGTCGACCCTTATTAGTGGAGGAATCGTTGATTATATCATTACTCGGGAAGCCTGATTCATATCTGAAATTGTTTCGATGTTGCCATGTTCTTCGACTAAAAATCGTCCTATTACATCTATACTTTGGAGACTGTCTCTATTCATCAATTATTTAGTATACGTGCTTACTTACATATAAATCACTCATGATGTCTTTCTCTGAATAAGAACACTAATGACCTCGTTTATTCACGATACTACGGACTTCCATTGCAAGGAATTGCATAGAAATTTCAATTCGGACGCGTTCGTTCATCTTTTCATAGCTTTCATTTTATTATTCATTCGTTTGTCATCTTCAAGAATTAATTCATCTAATTAAATAGGTCTTCCCTCCATGCATTCCCACTCGCACTACTTCTTCTACTAATTCTACATCATCCTTGGAATTCCGTTTCCGTCCATCCTTTCTTCAATTATGACCCAAAGTTGCCAATATTTTGCTGGTATCCTCATTTGGGAATCGAAAATATATGTTTACTTTAAGGTTGATGGGTCATTGAGAATGAATCATCAACCCGTTACCTAAAGGTATCCTACTTTATGCCTTGGTCCTAACAAATGGTAGTTTTTAAATTGTACATGTAATATCTTTGTGATACCGTCTCTCAACCGATTTCATCTCGTCGAAAAGGTGTCTATTTCTAATAATTTTCTAATTTCATCTCCATTTACCATTTCCCGGGTATTATTTCACGATTTCAGTAAATATTTATAGCGAATCATCTTCGATCATCAGCAAAATCGTCTGTTATAATCATTAAATCATTAAAGACTTTTCATTAACTTAGATTTTTGCATAATCCTTTAGATGACTAAGTTGCAGTTAAAATTTAGCAGGCTTCTCTCCATCTTCTGTTAAATAAGGAAGGCATGTTTTCCTATTGATGAATCAAAGGGCTCTCCAACAATGTTTCTACGTTTGTGTATCTTAGATTCCTTATATCCTTATATATATAAACTGAGAGTGAGATTTTGTGGGAATTTTAATGACGGATATCTATTTATTTGTAGCTAATAGATCATCTTTTAGTTAGAGAAAAAATGAACTCATAGTTTGACTTAATTTCAAAAATGATGAACTAGATGCCTGACCTCATTTTGACAATAGAGCATCGGTCTTCTTTATATTACACCTTTTCCTAAGCGACTTTCGGAAGTCTTATTACATGTTTTGATTGATTCTAGGTAGATAGAGTAAGAAATGGGTTCGCTAAGGAGTCCATTTTTATGATTTTTGCATAAAGTCGTGGGATTCCTTTTACTTAAGTGATAAATGAGTTTTCGCCAGTCTCCCCTTCCCTACCTGTGGAGTCACTTGTTGCTCCAGCGTAGTTTTGGGACAGGTGCCAAAACTAAAAAAAGGTTCGCTTGTCACCCTTGACTCCCACATGAAACTACCTTTGATTCCTAATGTTCTTTAAAATCATTAAAGTATTAGATAAATAATCTTTAAGTTACCACATAATCATGTGCTCCTTTACGTAATGAAGGTAACCTTATATTCTTCACAAGCGATCTTTTAATATTGCACAAGAGCTGCTTTACGCTTTGACAACAACATATTTCGGACAGGAGATGATTCCTACGGTATCACGCATCGTTAGGAACTGAATCAAAGTCCATTAATTTCTGTCTTTGGTTAGAACTATCAGACAGAGACTGCGAAGAAGCTTTCGGTCAAATATTCCGTGATATATACTGGATTGAAATTTAACAGTTCTCCCTCATACGGATAACGATATTGAAATTACTTTCAATAACTGTTTATTGCTTCAATAAAGATATCTTACGCTGTAACAAACTGAAGAGTTCGTTAAAAATTTCTGTTAAAAGGATTTATAACGAAAAGTAGTCATTTTTTTGGGTATGTCAGCTGACAGAAACGTTGAGACTATTAGCTCCCACCTGAAAAAAAATAAGGTGGTCGACCATGCGGAAGGTGTTACCCTCTTCGGAGCTTACGCTTCGTTTTTATCGGAAGGAAAACATCGATCTCGCAGAAAGGGGGAATAAAATAAAAGATCGGGAGAAACTTGACGCCTTTGGCGAACGACGTGCAAAATGCGATTGGAAGAGAAATCCGTGGAGAGGAAGAAAATGCGAGGTCGCGATTGGTGGAAAGGGAACATAATTCGATTTCCGGTTCCTTCCCCCTCTTCCATTTCCTCAAGCCCTCCTCCAAACCCCTACCCAAATGGACTGCTGCAGATGGGGCTTCCCAACCCCTGCTAGGATATTACTCACCCAAGAGAACTAACAACGTCGCCCGCCTCATAGCTACTCCCGCTAACCTCTTCCCATCCAATGTCGGTTTCCCCCGCTAAGCCATTTTTAGATCTCGATCGATCGCCTCTTCAAACCCACTCCTGTGTTATTGGAGAACGATTGGGGGTTTGGCTGATGCCAGGGTTCGCGGTGGAGGATCGGATACGGGAAGAATAGCGACTCTTTCCCGTCGGAATATTTTCAGGCAATTTGACGGATGCTCACGGGATGTGGAAGTGGAGTGGGATGGGTGGAATTGCGCGCTCCGTTAATTGGAAAGAATAATTGGAAGGGAATATTTCCTTATTGAAAAAATATCGCCGGGGAATGTACGGGAATCGGAGGAGTTAATTGTTCAGAGAGACTCAGTGGGGCTGTGGTCGCCTGCCACGTGGACGGCTAGGGTTCACTCCCCAGCTACGGCAGTTAATCTACTGGCATTTTTTGGGATTAGAGACCGCAGGTCGAATCAGCTGGATAAAATGAGTATGCGGGGTAAACGCCTAGCCGATAATAGAAAGTAGAAGCGTACAGCTAGCCACATTGCGTATGGAACTGTTTACTCCCAAAGGGAGTTTAATGGAAAATTCATGGTAGACCTTTGTCTTAAATTTTTAATAAGGAATTAGTTTTTTTTGCAATTTAAATATGTTTAAGAATATTTTTGGACGATTTGCCACTTTAAACCATTTTCCTCAGGTCGATTTACCATTTTAAAGTAATTTTTATAAGGAATCTTTACATTTTATGCCATTCATTTCGTTAAGAAATGACTTTTCTTATATTTACATTAGTTATATTTTCTTCAAATAATGTATGAAAAGAAGGATGGATTTAAATTGGCCATCAAATATAAAATGTATGTACAGCTATGTGCAAAAAATAACTTGAATTTCTCTGGGCTATATAATGCTAAAGGATTAAAGTTTTTTAGCACCTGGTTGTACTTGATCCTGAAAATTTTAAAATTTTGTTTTTGTCTTAGCTCTCCCCTTTTCGCTGTGTCATATCTTTTAGGTTAAAAACCAGTGGTGCTCTTCATTACGTTGACCTTCTATCTCTCCTTTTACGCAAATATTACCAGAATAAACTCCACCTACCTGAACGGACTCTAAATTTAAGGGGTGCGGATCCCTCACGCAGCACGCACGAAAAAAACTCGTGTAACACGAGATATATTCCGTCACGCAAGACAATATGGGCCTTTAAATATATTAAAATTAATTGAGTAAATAATTCACTACGCAAAAATAAATTATTAAAACATCATTCTTTGATTCAATACCTATGAAATTTGACTTCATAATAAATTATCATAGACATTAAGTTTACTCAAGAAAGCTTTTTTAATTACTTATTATCAACATAGGGCTTCATGTCTATGCCCTTCGACCACATAAAAAGGCAATCGGCTGCAGTTTAAAACATCTGGCCACAACTGAGCCCGAATATATCTTGAATATTTATATTTTATTTTCACGTGAAATAAGAAACAAAACAGGGAAAATAAATCCGAGCATTAGTTTCAGGAAATAAAAGCTGCCGTCTCTTCAGGAAAAACAACTGTTGAGGCCGGACGTGACGTTAAGGTCGTGAAAACCTTATGTTTGCCATCGGACATGAAAAATCCTGTTCGTTTAGTATTAGTAGAGACAATTGTGCACATATAAAGATTGCACTCCTGCACATAAAAATGTTTCTAATTTTTAGATTACTGACAATAAGTCCAACTTCGAATAGAATCATTATACATTCTTACGAAGGTGAAAAGTGCGAGTTTCTTTTATATCCTTACGGGTGTTTTACAGTTTGCCCAGCTATAAAAGTTGTCATCATGAACATGATAACAGCATGCATTTACTGATATTTCAACCGTTGTACATACTGTCTTCAATAACTACTCAAATGTTAGAGGGAATCAGATTAAGGACTAGCTTTACAGGTATTACAGTGTAGCTTGATATCCTATGGATATGGAGATGGCCTTGATGAGGATCTCTGGGTGGTTGTTGGTACCACTACACCCCGCTAACAGGATAGAATTAAATCAGAATGGTAGTTTAGATGATAGGGTACTTATCCAGAAAGTGACCTAGATTGAGCTAGGTTAATTGATATATTTCTCTTCTCTATCTCCGTGAGCTAACACGAATAACTCAACGACTCAACTGCTGACAAGATTCTGGAAGCATGAACAATAAAAAAAATAACAGTAGAGCTATTGACAAAAAAAAGATCTTCATTCTTTTGTAAAATTTTTCCTTTATAGAATTAAGAAGAAAATGCGGAAGTATTGTGTGCCTTACGGATTGCTAAATTATGTCCTCTCCGAAGCTTCTTAATATCTGCTTGTAATGTTGGAGGCTTATGTTTACACTTCATCGTAATTTCCTCCTTTGATGCCTTGGATCCCTTCCTTGCCGTTTCCGATTCGGCTTTTACCCCACAGCCCCCTGTTTGACCATCTGCTGCCCACTCATTGCACCTCCCTCCCTCTAAACAAGCACGTCATCATCTATCTTACCCTTAAAGTGCGTAAATACGGCCGTTTATTCCAAAGGAGTCATTTTGCAAAACCCCTCAGTCCAGAGAGAGATCGATCTATGTTTGGAAACACATTCCCAAAGACCATAAAGCTCCTTTAAGGGCTAGACATGAAACTAGTGGAGAGTCTCAAAACGCTCAGCGAATACCTACCTTAAACCAATATCCATTACCTTTCTAGAGAAACGTGGGCAAATATTTAGATGTTTCAGTTAGACGGCTTTTGAATCGGAACTATACTCCAAATTCCCTCGTCAATTTATAACTTTTCACATATGATAATTTATAGTATTTTGAACTGTTATTGGAGTGAAGGCTTTCAGTATTTGGATTAATAGCTTCTGTAAGCTGCAGTTTTAATGTGTTCGACGTCTTTTGATTTTAAAGATATAGAGCAAATTACATAACTCTTAGATACAAACGGGTAATATTCCTCATACAACAACATTGTAATTATCAATTTTCTGCCTTTCACCTTCTGGTCCATTCGTATTCATTACTTTGTTATTCCTCTGTTGGTTACCATTAATAATACAATAAATAATTTTAGTTATGGAGATTTGTGATTTCCTGACGCCAATCAATATCGTCAACCCTGAAGTAGTCGCGTCGGGTTAATATGGTCCGAATGAAATCTAGTTGACAAAACTTTTCTTGGAGGTTTAATACGAAAATTAGAGATCAGCGATGATGAAATAGAGGTATGGGTTGGATGGAAGAAGAGACTTTTAGTCTCAATCTCACCCAAATAAAGACTGTTATTAGAGTAACTCGTATTATATTTACCAAATCCTATCTATCATTCTGTGGTGTTAAAATTAACGTTAATAAAGGAGAATTTGAAAGATTTTAAACCTCTAATTCATAAACAGTCGTGTTCTAATATCTTTCCTGACGAACAAATTCGGTTCCAAACCGACTGGTCGTAAGCCATTTTGGACGTAATCCAGCTCTATTCATAACGTTTTGAAGTTATCCTGAGGAATACTGACTATAGCCAGAATTGCTCCTGATATGCCATCCGAAAAATAACTTTGGATAATATTTTGATCCGATGCTGTCAACTGAGTGGCTTTTGTGTACTGCCTTTGCGAGCGATGACCTGTCAATTTAGAGAGAAATAAAGCAACTGTGGTTAACACGACTAGAGTCGCAGATGTCTTAATTCCTGCCCAGAGTACAGTTAACCTGTACAAGTAACGAGGTGAATTTTCCGAACGACCGAATCCGACGAATGTTTTCGTTGCTTTCACTATCAGACACTTGAACTTAAATTTTAAAACGATGACAAGAAAGCATATTTATCTATAAAAGAATATAATCTTTTATTTATTTCATAGCAGAAATTTACTTTTACAGAAAATTTTAGGCATATTTTTTACAGCATTTGTAGTTTTTCTACAATGTAGTTCGAAGGGAAAGATGCAAGTTTTATTGAAAAATTCAATTTTAAGAGACAATCAAAGAATAATTTTTGGTTTATAAATGAGATTTCATGTTTGGCATTATCACTCAGCTACTTGTTTAGTTTCAGGGATATAAATATTTTTTCAATTCAGTCTTTTTATGAAACGAAATAATTTGCAGAATGAGATAATTTTCAGAATGACCGATCGATAAAGTGGTAGTTATTTCCCATATCATCACATCCATGAATTCTTTTTCTTGAATTTTAAAGTGTTTCTTTTCTTGATATAGGGAAAATTTTAAGAAACATTTTATAGAACTTTAAATAGGAATATAAGGAAAAATTGAGTATGAAAAATATTTTAGTAGATTATAATTGATAAATATAAATATGTTATCACCTTTAAGCCTTCTCTTAAGTAAAGGTAAACAGCGGGCGTGTTTATTTTTAATTCGAGCGGTTTCATTTAAAATAATTAATACCGTACGTTTGAGTCGAGTTGAAAGCTCCGGGTACTCGGAATGGAATGAAGGGAAAAAGAGGAAAGAGAGGAAGGAAGTTCGGGAAGAAAGAAGGGGGAGGAGCGGGAAGAAGTTAAAGAATGGAATGGAGGGGAGTTATTTTTTGGAAGAATGAAATGAGGAACGAGTGACGTCTCTGATTGGATTAAGGCCCACCCGCTCATCAATTTGGGTGTAGTCATTACATGGTGATGAGCTTCCCGTTCGTTTTTCCATGTTTTTTCGGTGAGTACGCTGGAGAGAATTTTGCATTTCCCTCGTCTGCTTGAGTTTAGAGTTGATAGGAATTTCGGGAATGGACTCTCGTCCTAATGCTGTCTCAACAGCGTAGTCATTTCGTCTTTAAAAATAAGTATTGATACGAATTCATGAAAATAATCAGCAGGGAGCATTATTTAATTTTATAGGAGGAGTTATTGGAACTTGAGTATTTTTCATTGTTCTATTCTTAATCTTCGTAGTGATTAATATTTGCTTAAAGTGATGGTTTCAGGCGTTATTTTGTGGAACTCCTTCTTATCAGATTAAAAACAACTTTGTAATTTCCGCAGTACTGTCCTTTATTTAGACCACGACCCGGGTTTCATTGCATTGTAACATCTTCAGGTGTTGAAGATGTTGCAATACGATGAAACCCTGGTCGTGGTCTAAATAAAGGACAGTACTGTGGAAATTACAAAGTTGTTTTTATTCTGATAATATTTGCTTACCTATCACTCGTTAAAGATGATGAAAAATCAGAATATACATGTGAAATTACGATGTTTATTCTCTTTGGAGGAAGCTGAAGATATGTTCTTCAAATGTAGATTTTCTCCTTAACAATTAAGATCCTAAATTGATTCAGCATTAAAAATAAAATATTTTAAAGGAAAACTACCGAGGGTCTGCTGAGACGACAAGAAATATTTATTACATCGAAGGTATTGGCGTACGTGAAAGAGATACTATTTATATTGTAGCGTCACTGCTTTCTGTGCATATTCATCGATTTCATTAGGATATAAACATCGCATATACCCTACCAATTTGTCAGTTCAGAAGCTTTCAGCATTAGCTTTCCTATAATGTATGTTCAATTGCACTTCGGTCTCCTAATTTTGGATGGCAGTGGTTGAAATATAAAAGATCCTTCCGCTGAGTATAGTATAGAGAAAATACGTTTTTCTTTATATAGAAGAGAATATGGATCCTCCTGCAACATTAAGGGTTCCTGAGCGCATTATGAATAAGGGATAAAGATAGGGCCAGTCATTTTCTGAGAGAAAGGTTCGCTCCAGTTTGAGACAGGAACAAAAGTGTCAAACTGTCTGTTCTCGGGCCGGATGCAACCCATGATGTCAAGATGAGTATCGGTTTCATAATATAGCACATAAGAATCACCTTCTCAGCTTGAATCGTCTCTTTCAATCCGTTCTTACTCAGGAAAACATACACCGGGAATAAAGAATTTGTTGAAAAATTCCCTTGCTATTTTGGAAATACCTACATCAGCAAAAATCATTTTTGTATTTGGATTTTGACGAAACAGCTTACAGAACAAGACTGATGTAAATCTTTCTGCTAAAAAGTATATTATTGATTATTTCCATCTTGAGAAGTTAGGAAGGAAGGAGGGAAACGATAAAAAGTTTCCTGAAAATAAAAATATTAGAAATTGTTTTAATTTAGTAGTATACATCATTGACTCCAAAATATTTTTGTCTATCTATCAGAAAATTTTAGTAATATATATCCGTTTGTTCGTTATTTTCTTTGGATTATTTATCTGCCATTTATTTTTCATTATCTATAGTTCACTATCTATGGTTTCTCTAGAATGGATTAAAAATTGATCTCATTTTAAAGTTTTTCTATAAATATGGTTTAAAAAAAGCTAGATATCGGATGTGTTTGTGAAACATGTACAGGAGGAAATAAGGAAATACAGTCCATGGGCTTCCATTACTCACAACAATCTCAATTCTAGCTTGACATCATTCGTGTGTATTTCCTAAATATGTAGACAATCTTGTATACCATACAATATGTAGACCACATTTGGCAATATCTGTAGAAGTTCGAACTTCTGAATCTCAAGATTTCTAACCGAGATAAACTACGAGTGTATCCTACGTAACGAGATTCTTAAAATAAGTAAGTTCTGCCTTGAATAAAGAACTCAGATGAATTATAGACACTCAAAGTTCTGCAGTGTAGCCGTGGAAGTTCGAGCAAGGAACCATTAAAGATTTACAATTTTCATTTTTATGAAAAATTATTTTTCAGTAAGTTTTCGAAAATATTTTGATACGTTTCACATTCAGTGGTAAGAATGCAAAGAAATGAACAAAGGTTGAACTGTTTCCTATCACTAAAGCGAAAATGTGTATTGGTGAAGCAGAAACACTTCAGATCATCATTTGGCATACAATTTTCCCTATGTATTCGGTATATCTTCCTCGTATACGTAAATTAACCTATGCACCTCTATGGTAGTAAATGCCTCACGATCAAATGAGAAATCAATACTTCGTTTTAAATCGGTCCGTTTGATCTGTAGAAAGCAACCGAAATGTTTGAATGTAGCCTCCACAGCTTAAAAAGATGTTTTCAATGTAACCTTCTTTTACAGTATTTTTTCAAAAAGAGTGATTAACCGTGCAGCTTGCTCAACAACAGCCTCCCTGTCCTTTGATCGCGAAGAATTTCGTTTCAGAGCTGAGTGTTCACCTCTGGATCGATCGCTTCTTCATTATGGAGCACTTTTCTCAAGCACTTGCTTTTATCTTCTACCCTTTTCCATCTGTCGATGGGAATGTATATCGCTACATTTAGCCTATTCCTGCTAAAATAATATATATTTAGATGATTACTGAAATTGGAAGTAGAACATTATTCTTCAAAGTCTGAGTCGCGATATTTTTTCATTTGTTCACGCGGAATTAATATCCACGAATAGGTATCGAATTTTGAAATGCGAAAATGATCATAAGAAATTATCCGTTTTATAATTGAAAATCACAAATTAAGAGCAGTATATCATAGAAATATAGGAAACTCTTTCACCTGATTTTATATATTAAGCATATGCAAGTATGAGAATTCATATAGAGTTACGTATTAATTTCAACGAATTAATTAGCTTTAAATTTATATCTAATTCAGATGTATTTATGGAAAATTTAATTCCACATTATCCTTGGATTTTGCATTTTCAATAGAATTCCTGATCGATGTTTGAAAGTAAAAAAGAGATGAATAACTTCTCGTAGAAAGGATGGGCTTGTACATGTCGTATTAGTTTTCCTTCTATTGATAACTGATATTAGTTCAGAATGGGACTCGAAAATAATTTCTTTTTCCATTTGAAGTATCTGTTGACGACATCCTTTTCCTCAAAGTCCATGAATAGATCCATCCATTTTAATTCTCCTTTAGGAAAGTGACCTCGATTCCCCGGAATTTCATTTTCCGGTGGAAAATATACAATCTGGAGGACCATCCGCGTTGACCGATTGAGTTTTCAAGCAGTGGAAAAGTTAGTTTCTCATCGAAGCAATTATAGCGACCCGAATATTAATTCGTGGCGAAGTGATTCTGTTACCGGAGAGCCTTTAGAATTAAAACTTTGAGAAATTCTTGATTCAAAGCCAGGATACATACAGATGTAGGTACCCCTTAATTTCCTCAGGGATTTCCGTGAATTGAAAAAAGTTCTCTTCCTCTTTCGTATAATTTGGACTGAGTCTCCTTTTTGAATTGAATCTAACTGTAGCACTGTGACCAATGATTACTTACAAATTAAATAAATATGCTAAAGTATGGAGTGTGTTAAACGAGTATAAGTTATACTTTAAAGTATGTGTTCTTAGCTAAGCTAATGTTATTCTGGAATCAATTGGATTTACATATTTATATCAACGTTCCCAAGCTTTTACCCTCTGTGTGCTATATTAGCATATCGATTAACTTCGTGGACCGTAGGCAATATACAGCCGATTTTGAGTGAGTAGTTTATTATAAATCGTTAATGCTTATTTATCGTACTGGAATAATATTTACAAATGTCACAGTTTTCCATATATTTGAGAGAAGATTCAACCAAAAATCTATATTTACCTCTTCTTCTTTCATAACTAAAGAGGATGATAACTCAAGCTGATAAGGAAATTCAATTAGGATTGACTTAATTCCAGGGATCTCCATGATATGGGGAGAGTGTTTTATTCGATTTACACGAATAAAACTCTCCATATGCGAATATTAAACGTGTAGGAAAGCCCTAGTTTCCGGAAGGCTAATAGGATTGGATAGAGGGTCATGCCCGAGGCGCGATTGGAAACCTCAGATACCCCTAATAGAGTTTTATTATGCGTATTTCAGACGCTTTGGATCCCATGGTGATGCATGTAAGTATAACGTTACAAGTATTTATAACTGTAACCTTTGTGGCAGTCTTGTCATTGCCAATTATTTTTCTGTAAAAATTCACCTTAACTGAGGCTTTGTCGTAGATAGCTTTTAAAATATTTCATCGTAATGTAGAGATCCGTATTGTAGGTGAAAACCTACAAATATAATTAGTACTATAGCGGAGAGAAGGTTTCTGCCTCTCCACACATGGAAGGGAAAGTATAGTCAGTTCTCAGAAAAAGATATTTCTTACCCCAGAAAATAAAAGATGAAAATGCAGATCGATCGGTACAGATGCATTTGCATGATCACAAATGCACTCGTAACATATATCAATTATCAAGCTGAAATATAGCTTACCACACTTATCACTTGTCATACTTATCTCGAAAGGACTGCACAAAGTAAACTTAGGCCGAATATATTGGGGACAAATTGCGCTGATTTTGTATAGAATAAGTTTCCATTCTCGTTGAGCTCTCCGAGACGAGGTTTTATCATAATTGGATAACTTTTTGTGAAGTCATCTCTTTCTGTTTGGGCATCTTTCAAGCTCCTGACTTTTGTGCTCAAATCTTGCTGCCTCTCAAATTTCTTACCACATCCTCTCCTCCCTTATAATCCCCTTTTCCCTTTCTCCAGTATCCTATTTCTTCCCTCCAATCTCCGCTCTTTTCCTCTTCCATATTTTCCCTTTTCGATCAATTATTTCCATAGAATTCGCCTTTCCTGTCACGCTTCGTTTACTTCCTCGCTCTCTCTAAAAATTTGCCAAATTCTCTTTCTTCTTCCTTCGCATTTTTCCCACGAATTTGATTTCCGTTATAATGCAGCTCAGTGACGTATATTCTGTTTCAGCGAGGGGATGTTTTTTCCTCACAGTTCACTATTTTACGAGAAAAATATTTTCTATGCAACGCAAACTTAATTATGTTCACGGCAACATGGAAAACGCTGGGTGACTTTAACGGAAGAGATTTTAAGCATTTTTTCCTAGCTCAGATTTATTCCTGTTTTCGCCTCAATTTTCAATCTATTGCTCCTTTAATTTTCAATTTAATTCAATCTTTGTAAATTTAAAATCTGGTTTCTAGATATTATGGCTTTACTGTACTGATAAAATAAGTCCAGTGACAACATTGTGGTAAAGTAAGGTGATTAATTCAGTCGTATACGGTTATTGGGCATATTATTCTCTCATTCTCATCGATCTGCAAAAAAATATGCCCTCACGCAAATACTGTTTACGACGGGTAACTCGATTTGCAACTTTATGAAACATGTCAGAAGTAAAAATGCGAAATATGCGAATTTTCCAAAATATTTTTAGCGCTGCCTCGCAGGCGTGCTTTCTGTATATTTCTATATCAAGTCACATTATAATGTTGAATTTTTCTAAGTTGTCTCTGTATATAATATTGCGTTTATAAATTTACAATATTGATCACATTTCTTAAAATAATAGCAAATGATCTCAAAATCAATACATGAAATCTTCACTATGTAGCATGCTATGATATGAAATGATCATTATATTTTGGTAGTTACATGCAACTGTTCTAATTATCACGGCTATGTGCTTTTGCATTGCATTGCGGTCATTACGTGGAATTGTGCAGTGAGTATGCGTGATGTATCTAATGAGATCAATATTTAACCATCATAAAACATACCGACGATAGATGAAATTATTTGAAGTTATCTAAACACAGCAGTAATTGAAAAGAGATGGAAAATCATTTTACTCTAGTTTAGAAAATGAAATAATAATGAAAACTAAAATGATTAATTAATTAAATTATATTATTAAAATTGTGGAAATAAAAACTAGTAATCGCATAGCAAATTCATGTGAGTCTGAGAAAACTGGTATGTTTCTTGTGAAGAGAAGAATATCTATATCTATAAGATGACTAAGTAATAAATTTCCTTTTATTTAAGTATGAGGGACGTTGGAGAAGCTTTCAACCTTTAGTGCCACTGGAAGCGTTTCAAACAAAAATGATAGCAAGCGATGTCATCGAGAAGCATTGTTGCAAATATCTAACGGTGAAAATTCTCAACTAGTACACGCGCACGACTATGAGATGTAAAAATAGATTTCACAGAACAGCAATGAGCTTATCCCGGGAACTTCTCGAATACCCTGAACTTTCATTCTCAGCGTTCTCGACAAGCATATTTCTTCGGAAGGAATTCTTGTCAGACTTCAGTTACTCTATATTTCCCGGTGAGAATCAGTAACTCAACCTTCTTCGGAAGTTGCAAATTGTGCTCCGAAATGTTTCTCCTCTCCCATTTAATTTCTGGCGGAGAATGAATTTAGAAGTGAAGTTACATCCTTCGTTTGAATCCACTACTTCAATCAAGTTGAGTTCTAGAGCCTTTTCCAAAGAATGTAATGAAGTTCCCGTTCGACGCATCGATTCGCGATGCTCATTTTTCAAGCGAACGCCAAACAACTCATTTTCCAATCCGTGATTGCCCCAAAGCGCTATCTATTGACGTGCAACTCGATGTAACATTTTCATCTCTCTTTAAACCTAGCGTGAAATAAAATGAAAAGACAGCAAATTTAACTGCTCTTTAATATATGTTATACAGTCAATAAAGATTAATTAGTCAACTGTCTTCCAATTAACACGCAATTATTGATGAAGTTAACTTCTTCTCACTTCAATTGTTTTTACCGTATTTATTTACTTTAAGTTGCTATGTTACAGCTCGACAGTATTGAATCTACCTGGGAAAATTTGCAATCATGGCAATTTTGCACGCCACGGAATGTTTGCATTAGTAAACATTCCGTGACGACGGATAGATGATGAAAATATATAACACCGCCCAAAAATATAGGATGATAAAGATCATGGCAAAAGCATGAAAGGTAGTGATATAATGAATTATATAAAAATTCATCAAACGAGTATTTTAATTTCATTACACTCCGAAATCAACAATAAACAAGTAATATTGCATTCACTCTATTCTCATCGTTTGAAGAGATATGTTCATGAATTTATCGACATACAAATTAATTCATTTCCTCTTGACTAAATTTATGCTTATCAACAAAAACTAGATAATTAAGGCGTCACTCATTCGAGAAGAAATTAAATGGCTTTATTAAGAGACTTTTTCAAATGAAATTCAAGCTTTCAGAAACTTTCCTTCATCAAATTTCCTATGAACTTCTTTGTGCTTAATATTCTTTTCCCTCGTAAAATTTACCAATGTAAAAGTAGTGTCTTCATTATGTTTAATGAAGCAGAATTTTCGTGGAAAAGGTACAAAACAGTTTTAAATTGATTCATGACCATAATTTAGGTCAGAAGCGACGTAAATTATAGCCACGATCAGGATTTATGGGACAGTGTTGGCGACTTTTAGGATCTGGAAGGAGTTGAAATTGATAACCGAAGGATTGGTGCAACCGATTTTTAGTCAGATCACATCCACAACAATTTTACTGGAGCAGGTTGGATCTTTGAAGAGAGAATGAAGGTTATCAGGCATGATGAGGAGTGGGGTAGTTGGCATTTGGTTTCATCAGTGGTGGAGGAAGCCCACATAAAGGCAGTAATATTAAATTACTATTGAAAAAATAAGGTTTTAATACTGCATCGCTCAAACCTCAGTAACTTTCTTCTTAATACAGCCCTAAGTAAAATAGGAACGGAATTAAATGAAAGATAAGTGCTCCTATAATCCCTTATCATCATAATTAAGGAATCAGCGTTACCGTAAGTGAAACGTTCTTTTACAGGGACGTCAGCTCGATTCTTCCCCATAAAACTTTTCTCTTTGAAGAGGAAACAAGATAAATTTCAGCGGTGCTCGAGCAAAGTTTGCTCGCGAAACAAGGAGGCTAAGCATAGATAATTATCATTATCGTCGATTAGGAGCTCGTTTTGAAGGATCCGCCGGGCCCTTTTTAAATCGTCAAAAACCTTCCCAATCTCTTCTGCTCCCGGAAAGTGTGTTTGCGAGTTGACCGATGTGCCCTCTGTTTGCCCACGACTGGTGTGGGTGGGGAATCGGAAACGAGGTTAAAAGGCTGCACAAAAGGAGGGAGGTGACGAGGAGAGGAGTACAAAAGAAGAGCCGTGAATTACATTATATAATGTGCTTTCTCTTTAACGTTTCGGACAATTTAGAGAATTGGATGAAAAATGTACACGGGTCTCACAATAGCCAATGAATGAATGTAAGCGCAGCATAAGTGAAAACTTTGGGAGCAAAACCCACGAATAACTTACGCGTGGGAGATTGGCAAAGTTACGAAATATAGGGATTATAAAAGTGCTATACTTTTTAAGCAAACAGTGATATTGAGATTAATATTTCTTAATCGTTTTGCTTGCGTTTTATGTTTGGAATTTTGCTACCCCAACTTTCTTTTATGAAAAAAGTTGGAGCTATTCTTTAAGCTTCTCCGTATTTCCTGGAGGGATAGCTCGTCATTCAACCCCTTACTGTCATCTGAATTGGAGATTAGATCGATATTGTGTCGTGAGAATACATTTAAATCGAAAAATCTAACAATAAAGTAATAAATATTCATCGGAAAGGAAGCGGAATAGTTTCTGGTCGACTCATCTTTATTCTTGTTACAAAACGTTTGGCTCACTTCTTTGCATTCCAAATTCTTAACCTATATTTTGAATTTCATACAAACAGCTTGACAAATCGATTAAAAAATTTACGTTGTGGTATTCATTCAGTAAGAATCTCTCCAAGACATTAAAGTGTTTTCGTCAGTACAAAGTTATGGAAAATATTTCTTAGAAGATAAGAGGATAGAATATGCAGCCAACATACGGAATTCAGCTGATAAATCCTTTCACTGAGCTGGTCTAGCAAAAACGAAACGTTATGTGGAAAATATACTACGATAAAACAGCAGATGTTTCGAAAATACTGTTTGAGTCTGTAGAGAATCCTTGAATGAAGCGTTATTAGATGATTGGTTGCGATATATGAATACGTAGAAAGAAGTACGCCTACGTAAGACGTAGGGCTAATTATTCTTTCTTCTTGCAATTGGTAGAGAGTTAACAACGAGCAATAAATAAGAGAAACGTACTCGGAGGAGGTTTACTTAACCACAATCCCATAAATTAAAAAAAGTAGTGTTGTGCTTTTTTCTGTTTGCCTATATTTTATTCACGTACAGCTGGGTGTAAAAATGAGCCAAATTCAGTAACGATGTAATTACCGCCAAATATAGTTAATCCGTATATCAATGATTTACCATGAAGAGCGATTCAGCAAATACAATGTGGAAATTCATACACGAAGTTGTGGGAATAGAGCGAAAGGCAAAGTCAAACGAGAATTGAAACATAGCGACATGACAGGGACACGAACCCAGGTCTCCCTCAGGGCAGGTATTCTTACTATTAAACTACCATGCTGGTTCGAGTCCCAGTCATGATCCTTGGTTTGATTTCTCTTTTAACTTAAGGTTTAAGGCGTACGCTTCCTCGTGCAACGTTAAATTTCATTTTTATCATCTAGAGCGAAAACTGTGAAAATACGGATAGTTTAAATGTGAATTTAATTCTTTGAGTTACAAATATAGTCACGGAAATACTCTTTCTAGTAAACTGGAAAACAGAGGTGTAGCTACCGCACTCCGTATTCATTAATTTAACTTCAGCCATATGTTGAACGAATAAACGATATTTAAGAAAATGTTGTTCATTTCCTCACATTATTAACAAATAATAAGGGATCTGCTTTCCTCTACTGCTAATATACGTTGTAAATGTTGTCGAAGATATTAAAGTCGGCCTTCATTAAATTAATGTTGAATTATGAATTATTTCAGAAATATGAAAGAGATATTTCTGAATTTGCAAGTGAATAAGTAAGCGCCTTTTGGTTACTGTATTTTACATTACATTTTGATATCGTTTTTTACTGTTCCTAAATCTATCCATTTTCTTTACCAAATTCAATGTTGTATTAGCGCATCTTATAAAATGGAGGTTATATCAGAGAGATAACTGAGACGTACTTTTTTGCAGCAACATCATTGAAAAAATATTGCATTTTTCAACCAGCCAAAACCCTCTATTTTACCATTTATATGATTGCTTTTTTGCAGACAGGCCATAAGTTATGACATATTTTTTCACAAAATATTTCGAGAGGAATCATTTTACAATGGCTCAATATTCCGTTTCGGAGAGGAGTAATTATGAGGATAAGGAGCATTTTCCGAGCAAATGTGTGGGCTTTGTGATTAACGGCTAAGCTATTGCAGTAATTTACCTTTGTTTCCGTTTATGAAAGAGAGGAAATAGTTACTCCGCCCGTGAAAAGGACTTCTTTCGGCCGAACAAAAAGTACATTAGGTGCAGTAAACACAAAGGATCAGAAGGGGGATCAGGACACAATTGGAGAGGTAAGAGAGTGTGCTCATTAGACGCACTGTGTCGCCTCTATAGCGCCTCTTGGTGGTGCTCCGTTGGGCGGCAAAGGGACACAACGCTTGCATGCTGTGAGGTTTCGTGTTGCGCCGGTTATCAATAGATGTCGTTCAAATTAGACAGAAAATCCTGCGATAATTTCACCATAGAAACAGAAGCCAACAGAGCGAAGGCAAATTAAAAGTAATTAATATAAATTTGAATTTAAGCAATAGAAATGTTCTAGAAATCGCTTAACTTTATCTGCAGATAAGATTCTCGTATTTCTAGGGTCGGAGAAAATAAAAGATGGCAGAAAAAACACCAAAAAGAGTTCATCAAATATTAATTTGCAGAAAATCTACATATATACTCTGCCAGTCCCCTTCCGGTGTTGTGCATAGAGTGTATGAACTATAACATTATTTCGCTATCCTATTACTGTTGTGTATAGTCCGCGGAGAAGGTGTCATTCAAGCGGCCACGTAGTGCAGCATCTATTTCACTAACTTTTCTTTAATTTTATATCTCATCGACCGATATAACAGAGTATATAACCGATCTAACACAATATAGGGGAGAGCGGGGCTAGTTGATATAGTTTTAGGTTTTTCATTTCATACAATCTACTTCATCAATCTTATGACTAAATGTATACTTGAAGTATTCTTAATACATAGATGATTATTTTCTTGGTTATTTTTTTACCTACTCACAATCGTCACAGTGTATCAACCTACCCCCGCCTTGGGCGTCATCAAATCAGCTGGCATAAACAAATCAAAACACAAAATTGAACAATAAAAATTGTGATGTTTAATTAGTTCAAATTTAAGATAAATAATAATGTTGTTAATTAACATAAATTCAATATGAAAAAAAAATTACTAGAAAAATAGTAAAAATTCCTTACTTTTGCTTACAGTATGTTTCCTTTCAAAGCCAAGTGTTTTTCTTTTGTACATACGTATGTACAGCTAACAGCATAAAAAAGTTACCACCTGAGATACAACCAGCATAACTCGAGAAGGGCGAGTCTTTCAGATTCTCTGTTTTGAGCGCGCTTTTCGTCTTCCTCGTTATGCCTGGCACGTTTTGAAGGCTTTTGTGATGATATATATTTTACAAATACTCGCTAAAAGTCATTGCTTTTGCTGCGGTAGAAGCAGTATTGTATTATGAAATAATTAAATTCGTATTTCGTTAAATCGGCTCGAATCTCAAGCGTCAAGCTCTTCTTCTTAAAATATCGGACAAGAATTACTTTGGCTGCTCATAGTTCGTCCTAACATATATAATACATAACATTTTCCATTAATGCAGATTTATAATGAAATTGGTTATTTCAGTTAATGCTCCACGCAGGATGATCGTTTTCGCAAAGATTATGCTTAATTATGATACGATAATTAAGAGAATATGAACTACTGTAAATCAGGTCAACGGAAGTAGGAAAAATAAGAAAAAAACGTATATTATAAATATAATAATGGTGTTGCAGATTTGTGAAAAATAGTTAAGTAAGAAATACATTTAAATTGACTATCCGCGAGCCTCCATAAGGCTTATTGCAGAGAATGTGAAACACTCAACTATCTAAATAATTTACATATTTACGCACCTTATACTATATGTAAGATGATAACAATATAAACCATCTGTCCTCGCTATTATCTCGCTGTAATATTTTCACCATCTGGCTGTGAAAATAACGATCGTTGAGAATAGGGATCATGTCGTCGCGTATTTCGTCATGTAAATCACAGCTAAGGAATATCTCTAATAATTATTGTCTTTACAGAGTTATATTTTTAAAAGATACCCAGCGGAGGGCTCCGATCATTTTGGACTCACTGCTATCTAACCTGTAGTCTCTTAACTAACAGCTTTATATTTTACGCGCGAGAATTTCTTTTGGGTAATGAAATCAGAAGGACTAGTCGTGCAGAGTCCAGCAAAGCGCAAAAAGAATTGAATAATATACTTGTAAATATTGAATTCCTTTATTTAAACCTCCGTCTAAAATTTTAAAAAGCTAAAACGATTAACAGTTTCTACATAGAAAATAGGTATGAGCCAACAACTTTAAGCTGTTACAACTCCACTCTGAATATTCGCACGTGCATGAAAAATACATTTAAATCTATTGCTAAGGATCTCTGTGGCAAGCCCACCTTTTGGTGCTACGTCTGCTTTTAATGTTTTTGTCTACATAACGGTTAATCGGTAGCATGCATACCTTCCTTCTCAAGAAAACAAAGGGAGCTTCTCCGTGGGGGTGAGAGAGGAAAGAGAAAGGGTCTTCAATGGAGCGGTCACAGGTTCGTCTTCAGTGCCTCTAATTTTCGAGGCATCGTTTAAGGGTTTTGTATGAGAGAGAGAATTGCCTGAAAATGCCATTCTTCGTCCTGGATGGTGATATAAAGAAAAGTTCATCGAAGATGGAATATGAATGGGTTACTTCATGGAGACGATGATAGGAAAATAAACAATGGGAATACGGAATATTTTATGCTTACTAGGAAAAGAATGTTTATTCTCTTCAACTCTAAGGCATACATTTAAAAAATATGAAGATAATGTGGTAAACAGGCTCAGAAGTGATGTGCAGAGATCCTGGGATGTTGGCTATTTATAAGATTGAGAAAACGATTCAAGCCATTTTAAGACAAAATAATGCAGGTTAGAGGGTGACCGGAAAAATATGTTTTCAATGCTTCAGCCAGAAGGAATGTAAATTAGATCAACGATTCGAAAAAGTTCCGATTTTTGCGGCAGTTTGCAAGTTTCATTTTCCTAACATACTGAATTAGGTTTTATGTGAACTTACTTCTAAAACGTTCATTTGCATCCAAAATTCATAAACCATTAACAATAGACCTATCATAGTCGAAATTATTTATTATCAATGTAAATTTATTTTGCTTCGAAACTTATTGGCATAGGATAGGATATAATCATGTAGGCATATAAGAATATGCATACAATGTGCATACATTCATGCATACAATTAGAGCTTTTGCCAGTTGATCCCACACAAATTGATTGATGAACCATTTGATTAGTCAGCGAGATGAGTTTGTAGAAAATAGCAGGAGCGAAATGATTTGGTGCTCGATTTTAAGACCTAACGGTAGTAAGATTTATGTTTGTTCATTGTATCGTCCTCCCGATGGCGAAATTGATTGTATTGACGATTTATCCGGGACGTTACAGATAATCGGTGAAAAAGTAAAAGATCCCATCATAGTTGTAGGAGGAGATTTTAACCTACCATATATTAATTGGCGGAATTTAACATGCTCCAACTCTAGTAGAGAGAGAAAGGTTTCTCAAAAATTAATCGATACTTTCTCGTTGCATGCGATAGAACAGGTAAACATGACGAAGACTCGAACGACTAGTGCGGGTGAAGGTAACATCCTAGACTTACTAGCCACCACCCACCCACAATTGATAGCTAATCTCGATATAGTTGACGGTATTTCAGACCATGATGTCATAATGGCGGAGATGAAAGCAGTAGCGGTTAAATCTCTTAAGCCACCGAGGCAAGTATATGTAATTCGCAAAGCTAATTTTTCGGAGTTTAAGGTTTATATTAACGAGTGCAAGGATGATTTTTTCCGCTTCTTGGGTGCAAATACAATAAATGATAGTTGGATAGAGTTTCTGCGGATAATCAAAGAAGGTTTAATTAAATTTGTTCCTACTAAGAGCGTGCGTGAGCGTAAAGAGCCACGGTGGACGAAACCTAAATTACGAGCATTACATAGGAAGCAAAGAGTCATTCACTCGCGATGGAGAAAACTCAAAGCATGCGGAACGAACCATGAGCTCGAAGAACAAAACTATAGAGAAGTGCGAAAGTTAGTTAAGGAAGAAGCGCGAAAAGAATACCAGGAATATAAATCTCGAACCCTATTAGAATCATTAGGTGGCGATCAGAAAGAATTTTGGTCATACGTGCGTGAGACTCGTGGAGGTCAGTTTTCTGTGCCTAGCCTCAAAAGCGCAGAGGGAACTACCGTAAATAAATCAGAAGATAAAGCTAACTTACTTAACAGGCACTACCAGAAATGCTTCACTGTAGACAATGGTCAAGTTAAGGATTTTACCTCGCGCATTGATTCAGAGATGTGTCCCATCGAGATATCGGTTGATGGAATTGGAAAATTATTGCGAGATATTGATAGGAAAAAGGCGCCAGGACCCGAAGGTTTTCCCGCTGTTGTAATAAAAACTTTAGCCGATGAAATTGCTCCGCTTCTACAGATTTTCTATCAGAAATCATTGGATGAGGGAACCGTCCCAATGTCGTGGAAAAAGCTAATGTCACTCCGGTGCCTAAGAAAGGGCGCGCGTCAAAACCAGATGATTATAGGCCTATTTCATTAACTTCAATTTTTTGCAAAATAATGGAGCATATTATAGCGAGCTCTATCATGCGCTTTCTTTCTGAAAAGGGAGCAATCAGTCAGAGCCAGCACGGATTCCGTAAAGGTAGGTCTTGTGAGACCCAGTTAGCGCTTTTTATGAATGACGTATCTAAAGCAGCAGACGGCGGTGTAAGATCAGACGCAGTTTTCCTAGATTTCAGGAAAGCTTTCGACACAGTTTCTCACGAAAAGCTTATCCAAAAGCTGAGTGCCTACGCGATCGACGAAAAAGTTATCAGATGGACCAAATCTTTTCTAGAAAACAGATCTCAGCGAGTTGCGTTAGATGGAGTTTTATCCGAAGAAATAAGTATCTCATCAGGAGTTCCACAGGGAAGTGTTCTTGGTCCAATCTTATTTCTAATTTACATTAACGACCTCGTAGATAACGTAAAGAGTAAGGTTAGATTATTTGCCGATGATACCCTGATATACAGAGAGATTTTGACAGAAAACGATTGCAATGTGCTTCAAAACGACCTGGACGTAATATCAGGATGGTGTAAAGATTGGCAGCTGGATTTAAATATAAATAAATGCGTTGCCATGAGTTTTACGCGCTCCACAAACATAATTCCCGCGCAGTACCAAATCTCAGGTCATCCATTAGAGTTAGTGCACGACAACAAATACCTAGGAGTCACGTTTAGCAGTAACTTATCTTTTAAAGAACATATTCGAGATGCGATAGGAAAAGCGAATAGAATGCAAAGATTAACTGGTAGAACGTTGAGAGGATGCTCATCGAGAGTCAAAGAAATAGCTTACTTTTCTCTTATTCGTCCGAGTCTTGAATACTGCTGTGCGGTTTGGGACCCACACGAAGTAGGTTTAGTCTCAGATTTAGAGATGGTCCAGCGTAGAGCAGCCCGAATCGTTTGTGGGGATTTCAGGTTTGATAGCAGCGTTACGGCAATGATACGGTTGGAATTCACTACAGATGAGAAGATCTGAATATCGTCGGAAACTTTTCGAAAAGTTCAATCGTTCAGAATTTATAGACGAAGTAAGTGAAATGTTAGTGCCAGTAAGGAGCGAACGCGATTTCCGAGAGGCATCGACGAAGCGTTATAGGGAAGTAATCGCAAGGACGGATTATTACTTTTGGTCGTTTTTTCCCCAAGCTATTAGAGATGCTAATAGGTAGGAATGAATAATGGTGGTGTATTACACCCCCTGCCATACGCCTCTGGCGGATCGCGGGGTATATATCTAAATCTAAATCTAAATGTCGAGCTATCACACATTTAAATTTCTGCACCTTCAAGACGTAAATGTCTTCCTTATCTTTAAACCAAGAAGTTTTAAGGAAGAATAGGTGAGGCTTGGAAACCAGCATTAAGATTCAGCAGTAATAGATTCTCCTGACACATTTCCCAAGAAAGGAAGCTTTACCCATCTTATTTAAGAGTAATTATGGGTAATAAGTATGAGATGTCAGTATTTCTAGTGCTTTATTCAGTAATCGCTGATGGACTAAATTGGCCTCTCATTAAAAAAGGAAGGGTAAAATACGAAGGCTAAATTTTAATTATTAAACAGCATTTACCGATGTAAGGGCAACTCAGATGAATTACGCCTGATTTAGCAGTTTTCCTAAATGTAATTTCCATAAAAATATAGCCATAGTTATTTCCACCATTCCTTATAGTCGTTGAGCTAAGGAAAAAGATTCACAATTTCTTACATAACGCAGTTTTACCAAGTAACGGCTTCTTCAATCAATTTGAATTAAAGGAAATTACTCAGAGAACTAGGACCAAAGAAAGCTGCATCCATTGCGAAGGAAATTGATTCCAATCATTGGGAGGGGGTAATCTGAAGATTATTGACATTCTGGGCAGACGTTTAGAACTAGTTCCCCTTAATGGATAAAAAAAGTTTACCTAAATATTGTGACCGGGTGTAATCGTTAAAATTACCTAAGCTATACGAGTATAATTTTATCATTGAGAATCTTCAAGGGATCTGAGAAGAGCCCATAAATGCTGTCGACAGTCTCCCAGACTGCCCATTTCTCGGACCGTCTATGCTTTCAGGAGTAGAATTAAGCATATATTATCCGTAGAAAGATCACTCCCGAAGAAATTTAAGCTTCGGAGCATTCTAATTCCAAAATTACGTTCTCAATATTTACATTCATCTTTTCAGGCTTTTCCTTCTAACCAATGATTTTCATAAACCTTCAAGATACCCTTAGAAATCAATCAACAACAAAACGGGAAAATTTAAGAAATAGCTATTTGCTAGCTAGCTAAACTAGCGTTCCTTTGGTTCTTTTTCATTACTATCATTGAATGTATAGTGTTTTCAATCCTTTTATCACATTAAATGTTAGATACAGTTATTAGTTTCGTAGATTTTAAGAACCTTAAAAATTAACATAAAAAACCACCAAGAGAAAGTGAATACATTTTTTCTTTCAGTGTTGATGATAGCCAAAACGTTAAACTCATCTTGATTCACTGATAAAATTTGCTAGTCAATCTCAACTGGTTTATAAAATATAAAATAAAGATGTCATTTAAATACGTATTTAAACACAATTATAATAGTCATTACTGTAACACACACGCAATAACTTGCCCATCCTGCGTCGAGTACTAATAAGTCATACTCTAGCTAAGTCTTAAATTTGGTTAGACGTCGATTAACATTGTCATGCAAAAGTAACAATTCCACGGATAGCGGTCTTATCATTTTTCGTAACTGATAAAATAAAAGATGGCCTTCTTAAAATACTGAGAACTTCGAGATAAACAAAATGTAATACTCTTCGGAGTCGATTGGTGGTTCAGTAAATAGCTAAAAAAAATGAGAGAAGTAACTTTTGTGAAACAAAATTTCGAGAATTTTACCAAAAGGACGTCTACCGCTGGCCTTTTACTACAGTATTTACTGTGAGCCATTACTCTGAAACGATAAGGAATCCATGGATCCAATTTTTAGGACGGTAGTTTCATCAAGCGATTTATGATTATTTTCATTCAATCCACATCAGATAAACAGTGAGATTTCGTAAGTTATAGGCTGAAGAACCTACAACATTTCTAATCTGATGCTCTGCAGTCCCACTTTATGAGAGATATATTTCTTCGAGTCATTCTTCTAATTGCGAGCTAAAAATTATACATATATCAGAGAAGGCTAGTGGACACATTATTTTAGATAAAATCAAAATGAATCGAGCAAATTTCAACCCGTCCTCTTCTCCCAACGAGAAAGTTTTTCCTTTCCATTCCCCTTTGGTAACAAAAGGTTTATCTTGTCCTTTTCCCCCACCTATTTCGTTTTGTCCTGTTTAACAGTTTTCCAAGAATTCTACCCTCTCACTTGCAGGTCACACTTTTGTTCCCTCTCATTCTTTCTTCTTTTTCAAGGCACACGCCATATGGAGGATCGCGTATTTATGTAAATGTTGAAGAAGGTGCTAGTAAACGTCAAAGCTGATTGTGAGAATTTGCTACAGTGTTGTTATAAGGATAATTCATTTTTACAAATTCTTGGATTATATAATCTATAGGAGTCACGAGAGTAAGGGGAAATGTTAATCTAGAAAAGATTATTCCTTATTTAAATCAATCGAATGAGCTTTAAATTTGGTGAACTCCATAGGTAACTAAGCAAAAGGAAACAAACAACTTTGTCAAAGTTACACGACTTTTTGTGTGGAAGATGTGGAACTTTTATTTCCTTGTGTTTATTCCTTAGTTATTTCTCTTCATGATAGAACGCTTTTCAATTGGGAAAGTTAAACGAAAGGGTTGTAAAAGGAATCAAATTAAATTATAATAATCCACCGAATTATGCACATATCTTATGTATTCAGCAAAATTCAGCCTGCATATGTTTCTGTCCGCAAAACTCAAAAATCACTTGGTCGATTGACTTGAAATTTTTATAGAACATTGCATTCAAATATATATATACGAAAGTGTTTATATTGTAAAAAATGGTGACACTTCGTCCTTGCTTCGATCCCAGACAAGTCAAAGCATTTCCGTAAGAAATGCAGGTAAAGTTCATTTTTGTCGCAGCATGCTTCATTTCTTTTGCAAAATTAAATTAAAAATAATAGTCATACGAGATTTAGACAAGAAGCAATAGCAGAGTAAATGAATAGAAAACCTTATTTTGGTCGTTTATTGTTGTTTTCGAATTGAATTTTCGAGATTTTTTTACGGAATACACGAAAATTTTTGTGAGTATAAACAGCCGGCCCCCCTGACGACAAATGCCATTGTTGAATCCGAGATCCTGCTTTTTGGCCAATTTGAAATAAAGAAGAAGAGAATAGTTGCTGGTTTCGTTCACATTGATGAGCATAATCAATCGTTGGAAGTGATTTAAACGATCGATTTTCGAAAAACGAAATGTGAGTTAATTTGATATCGAATTTTGTATTCAGTTAAATTCATTTGTATTGTTTTGGAAATGATTTAATAATCTGTTATCGAAAATTAAAGTGAGAGTGACTTTGATTGCTGCATTCCATTCGATTCATTTCTTTAGTTATCTTCCAGTCGATCGTCGTCAAATTCAATAGTACGCGTTAACACATCAAATGTTGCGGCAGATAATTGATAGTAGTAAATGATTTTTATATAAATAACGAAAATTCTCCATCCAAACGCGAGAACCAAGCTAGCGTAACGGACCATGTCCTCCATCTTTCTTTTCTCTCCCTCCCTTCTCGAGAGAAAGGCTCGCCGGCCCGAAATTTGGACTTAGAATTTTTTGGTGGGTCAGGGGTGGTAACTTTTTTTTGCTGTTAGCTGTACCATGATTGGGCTATAAATAAATAAAACGTAAAGTGTTACAAATAGGAGCAAGCTGATACCTTGCATTGACGTGCATCTTTCGTTGTGTATCAACTTGCCCCTTTTGCCACCAATGCAAATAAATCGATTTTTTGGTTTGATAGAAGGTGCAATAGCGCAAATTAATGCTTAATTTTAAAGTGCAAAGTGTTTCAACATAACAAACAAATCGTCTTGCTTTTAATCCCAAAGTAGTTGTTACAAGAGATATTCAAACGGCGATGAAAAATATTACTTTTCACATTCAAAAACACTGAAGTGAACACTGCGACGTTCCTCGATGCAGCACTGCACTCGAACTACACGAGCGCATGCCATAGGGTCTTAGGAAGGCGTCTGCACATATTGCAGAGGTGCTGCGAGGAATTCCAAAAATTACAATCTATCAACTTGACCCTGTATCAACTAGCCCCGCCCTCCCCTATACTTAATAATTCTTGCTAAAACGTATTCTATGAATTTATAAAGTAACTTATACGTAAAGTTTATTAATAATAATATCCTAGATTAAGTTTTATTATCTCTTCCTATTGTTTTTAACGTTATAATTATATATATTATATTTATGAATGTAATGGATGTTACATCACTGTTCGTTATGTTCGTAATTAGAGCCGTAGTTTTTTTTTTAGTGCTTCAACAGCCGAGGTTGTTTTGGCCGATGCCGGAAATTGAACACGGGACTGCTTTCACCAAAGGCGGACGCGCTACCCGCTTGGCTATGCGGAAGCCCACGCTGGTAATTTTTAAGAAGCATAAGTGTTTATAAATGTGTGCAAATCACTATGAAGCTTGCACATTTGCGCGGCCAATCCCCAATTATTATTTAAATCGCCAGTGCGAAACTAAAGCGTGTGACGGAAAAAACGTGCAATCAGGAGAATTTTTCACATCCATACGAAGTTCGTTTGCGAATTGGTAACGAGGCGACGCGAATTGCGTTACAATCTCGAATGCATAGCTTCGGCGGGTTAAAAAAAAACTCGTGGAAACGATCAATCATTGAAAGCGTATGGTGGCCATCAGGATATTCACTTTGGCCTGCAAATCCATTTCCCCTATCTTAACTGTTCCCCGACCCTCGTCATTCCATGCCGATATCACGTGAGACTAATTTCCACGCTCCGGGGAGCACTTCCATCACTTTATCAATGGCTCCCTCTTTTAATAAACTGTTAACAGATTGACTAACTTTTCCCAACTCGCTTTATTATCGAGCATATACAAGGGGTGCAATTAAAATAAGGGGGGAAAAGTTCCTCTTTTTTGGAGAGGGATTAGAGGGTAGAAACTTCCTGAATATGCAGCATTTTAAGAGTTTCTTTACCTATTAACTACCCAGAACTTAAATTAGATTATCTTATCTCCCGTCTTCCGTATTACGCAATTTTTGTATCACATTCGGCTTAAAGGGTTTTTGGTTTTCATTTTGTCACTGTTATAGACTTTGTTCGTGTTCGAACTTTTTTTTGGTTGAAAATACAGGTTATGATTAAAATACTTACCTTCAAGTATCTATTGTTGCGTAAAAGAAGTTTTTTCCAATAATTGCTTTCTTGAAAAATTCAAAAGAATCTTATACATATAGTGAATATACTCCATAAAGATAACTTTAGAATATTTCTCAAATAACAACACTGTCACAAGATTTTTTCAAATTATACTCATCCTTTTTTATTAATTTTGTAAATATACTAATTGTACCAAAATGACGTACGTAGTCAGGTTGATGAGATGCCAACTCGTGTTAAATCTCTCCAGAAAAGGTTTGTACTAATCCAATTTAATTTAAAATATCCTGATAAGTACATATTTATGTAATAAAATAATTTCAAGCAAGTTAGACGAAAGGAGATTTTTCTCATGCTGAGTCGCTGTTGCCTTTTATCGGTAAAGTCCCCCTAAGCTCTCATGAACATGTCAGGGGGTGGTTCACCAAGGCAACAGCAACAACAAACACACAAAACCATTCCCTGATTGAAAAAATCCGATTAAGGAAGAGAACTAGAAGGTAATAGAATAGAACTAGAGATAGAACTCAATATCTCACGGTGATATCTATTATTGAATGAAAGCTGTGTTAATCAACGTAAGGTGGCGGAAATAGTCACAAGAAGGAAAGGAAGAGGAATAGAAAACTAGGAAGACATGGGGGAGAAAGATAAGAATAAAGGGAGGGAGAGGTTAGGTGTGAAAAGAAGGAAAAGGAAGAAGGGATTATGAGAAAAGAATAGCCCGTGAAAAGGGTCGGAAAGAGAATTAAGCGTGGATTAACCCTTAAAGGACTGACGTTCCCATATGGGAACGGACTGCAGCTACGTTCTCTAGGTAGCTAAACAATATCTTGAGTGTCGTAAAATGGTCAGTAAACGCTATTTTGTGAGCTAAGAGGGCCCAAAGCTTAGTTTCATTTGAGTTTTGGTGCACTTAAGTCAAGGGAAATATTTCTTGTGATTTTTCGAAAAACAGGGAAATTTTGAGATGGATCCTTCTGGCAACTAATTTTTATAAGTTTTACTGTTTTTAATTTAAAGTAGTCTTTTGCTTGTATATCTTTAGTATGATGTTCTAATCATCGAAAGAAATTAAATAGAGCAGAGTTTGAGGTTATTTGTTGTTGTTATAACGTTGTTTATTGCTGCGTTCCCATATGGGCACGTCAGGCCTTCCCACTACTACGCGACTTCCTTGCCGATGGCTGTCAAGGAAAGCTATATATAGTATATAAAAGAATATTTTGCGACATTATACATTATTTTTGGTGCAATTATGTTAAGAGTTATTTTAGTTTTAAGTTGTGACAAGAAGACTATGGCAATTATTATGTATATTTATGAACTAAATCTCGGAAAACCTAAAATTATATAGTAGAAGCGGCAACAACAAATATTAGCAAATGATTATTGTACTAGATATTCAAATCCTTTCAAATTTTATTAGCTTCACAAAAAAATGATATCATTTGAGGTGTTATAGTTTCTATTCAGGAAAAACGTAAGTTTTCATGAGTCGACTTCACTGAAGGAGGCTCTCCGAATCCTTGCCGAGGATGAAGAGAGTGAGGTAGATGTTACCGATTTCTTCATTTCTCCAAAAGAAGAAAATGAGCTAACTGATGAAGCATCGGCTGATGAAGATGAGGAAAGATTGGTTGACAATTTCACTGGCAAGCAAATGAGGGCACAAGCCGAAATTCGGTTGGCAACCAACGAAAGTATCGGTGCTGGAGAAGACGATGGGGCAAAAAAATCTGTGCGGAGAAAATGGATAAAGGGCAGCATTGAGTGTACGGGAAGTTTTTCTGAAGCAGATTACTTTTCATACTCTAAACTTAGCTGCATCTAATTGCTAGAGCTCTTCATCGATGACGAGCTCGTCGCATTCATAGTGTAACAAAGTGAGAATTACGCCCGATTTTTTTTTTGCCCCAGTCCACAAATTACAGCAGAGGAGATGCGAGCCGTCATTGGCATTTTGATTTTATCCGGGTATAACGTTCTCCTGGAAAAAAATATTACTGGGACGCGAAAAAGGATGTAAATATTGAATTGGTTAGTAGAGCGATGAGGAGGGACTGATTCATCCAAATAATGAAATGTTTACACTTAGCGGATAATACTAAGTTAGAATGTCAAGCGATGGGTTCTACAAAGTCTGGCCTACGATGAAAAGGATTACACAGAGATGTTTGCAGCATTTGGTGCCTTCCCAGTTCTCAGATTGTGAAGAAGAGATTATAAGATACTACGGAAGGCACAGCTGCAAGCGATGTAGTAGTGGTAAATCGATAAGATTCGGTTATTTTCATTTGAAGTGGTATGTGAAATAATATAATAGCATTAATTTATTTGGCTCAATATATAATTTATACGAAAGGATTTATTGCCACATTTGAAAAGATGTGGCTACAATGGAACTGGGCGAATCAGAAAGAACCTGATTCCGAAAGATTGTCCGCTACCACCAAAAAATGATCTAAAAAAGGAGGAGAGTGGAAAGAGCATCACAGCTATTTCTACATGCGAAGGAATAGGAATTACTAAATGGCTGGACAATTTGGTAATTGTGGTAGCTTCAACAGCGTATGGAGTTACGCCGTTGATGAAAGCTAAAAGATTTTGTTGGAAACGAAAGAAAATTATTCAGCTTCCATAACCCTACGTCATATCCAAGTATAATAAGCATATGGGTGGAACTGACCAAATTCATGTAAATTCACTGCATATTGGTAAGATATGATTTATATAAATTATTTTCAACTCAGACAATCGAATAATAATAATAATAAAAGAAAATCCTCAGATCCAAGGACAAAATTAGAGTTTAGACGGGAGATTGCTCAGGTGTACTTTATTCGGTACAAGACGGAATAAAAACCACCCGGTGGACGACTCAGCAAGGCTTCCACGTCAAAAACTGGCTCCACACAAGAGTTGTGGAATGATCAATTAATCGGTGACATAGCGCAGAACAAGGGAAAACGCTGCGCATATGAAGAGTGCGAGAGTCGTGGGAGAACAATGCGTAATAAGTGCGATGTTGGGCTCTGTGTTAAATGTTTTACAAAGTACTTAACAAAATAATTATAAAATAAATACTTATATCTTCCAAGAAAAACCATTTCATACAATATTTTTTTGAAATAAATATGATTTTTTCAATAAAATGCTTTTTTTAAATTTCATCATGGCGCGCGTAATAGTAGTAGTGGGAAGGACTGACGTGCCCATATGGGAACGGGCATTTGCAACGAACCTATTATTGTTAACTTTTTTTAAACAATTTTCTGCTGTTAATTTAGGTCATCTGAATACCAATATACTAAAATTAGGGTAATTTTTAAGAAAAAATAATTCTCGTCCTTGGAGGGTTAAGGAACCGCAGATAGAGGGCAGAAGTTAGAGGTGAAATGAATGAATGGGATCGGCGAGTTGTGGATATCGGATGGAATGCAGAGGATTAAAGGGATCAATGGAAACAGGATGAATGCGCGAAAAGTGAAACATGAAGGAATGTGGAAAGAGATTCGCGGACGAAAAGGAGTTGGAATGTCGAAAAAGGGCGAGACTGTACTGCGACAGTAAATGGGAAACTTTGAAGGTGGGAAGATGTTGCGGAAATGAAGAGGGGATATTATCACTTTAAAAATGTAATAATCTCGGATGCTCTCAGCGCGAGAGATATTCGCTCTAAAAGTTCCTGTTACGCATGCATCAACGAGATTCACGACACCATTCTATCAGTTTAGCTCGGAAAATTTCATGTCGCGAAATTTTTATCTTTTCAGATGACGATCCTTAAGGATATTACTTGCAGTTATTTATTTAGATATTATTATATGGCTTCTCTAAATGAGAAGCACGTGAGATCGATATCACCAGTATTAAATCGAGATTAAACCAGGTATGACGGAATTGAAGCGAAAATGAAATAATTGAGGTAGCCCTTTAACATTTACTCATCCTTATCGTGTAACGAAGAGAACGTGGGTTGATTTGGACGGCTGATACGATTAAAAATATTATCAATGAGAGTTTTTAACTCACAGGGTAGGTATCGCTTTATAGGAAATATGTAACTTTCAAGGTTTGTTTAACTTGAATATTTCAACGGAAGTGGCAAATTTGAAATGCATTATTTCGGTATAGCAGGGGATAACTTATTAATCAATGATCGCTTTCTCGCAAGTCAGAATTCAAAATGTCCGATCTCTGATGTAATAAAACTTTTATTGGATTTTGCCAACTTCATTTTGTCTAGAAAGATCTTGTGAAAATTCGAAACGAAGGAGGGATACTCTCACTTTAAAAATGTATGAACGTAAAGGACGTGGCCTAAAATTCCAATCTATTTGCTCCATTTCCAACCAATATTCATATTAATTCAGGTGGAATAGCACCTTTCCATTCTCGGATCAATAAAATGCGCTTTGGAATAATTCGATAAATAGCTCGGTTTCGTAAAATTTGCAGAAATTAAAACAGTGGATCAAAGGTAAAACATCATGCGATTCTGCAACGACTAACTAACCACACTTACTACATGCTCCTCGCATCGATGTTTTTTATACCTGTCGGCGGTATTCAGGCGAGGGATTGGAAAGGCGAAGAATGAATCGCGGTATTCTTGCATTTTTCACTCTCGCAAAATAAGATGTCACTGTGGTCGACTTCTCAGCTGCCGTTCCGATGTGAATTACCCGCGCCCGACGCACTGCTCAGCACTCCCCATGCATTATTGATCTCCTGGGTGCTCCGTTGCCAATCACTTAAGAGCCCCAGATTTGTACTTGTTTTAATTGAAGGGCGCTGCTCGCCATGACGGCCCATTCGACCGCCGCAACCGCTAACTCCACTTAGGTTTACCAAGCCGAGGTTATCTGCTTTTGCGTGCCTTTAAATAGAATATTTTGGTACTTGAGATGGCTCATGGGAACTGCCTTGCCTTCTCTCGTTTGCGCGTGTTGGATAATATTTTGGAATCGCGGTTTTATCTAAGATTTATGACTTTCACGCGACCCTCGGTGAGATAAAGATTCCAATGAGAAAACGAATTCAAGGAATGGATCAAAGTATTAGCACAAGCGACATGATAGATTTTACAATTGCAATTTAAATTTCGAAATATTTTAAACTAACTAGATTGCGAATTATTGCAGATTTTTGGCAGCTTCAGCGCGTTATTTACTAAATAATATAGTATACTCATTAAAATGGATAGAAATGCCGAGAGAAATGAGAAAAAATGAGTCTCATAGATCGTAACACTGATAGGATTAGTCATACACAAAAGAATCTCCAAGTACTGTGATCCACCATATGTTATAAAAAATAATTTCAGCTCCTCTGAATTATTAATTATAAATACGAGGTATATTTCTTTATAGTCAAACTATTAAAATAAACAAAATATGCTAAGTTTGTATTTCATAATTTGTAAGTTTCTAAAATTACCTCATCCTCAGATGAGGGGATCTGTGCTTGTTTTTACCAAAATTAATGAAGTCAGGTTTGTAGTTTTTTTGGGGTACTATGCAACTCAGCAATTATTTGCTACACAAGTTGTTCTCGGAGCTAGGATTTGACGAACTATAAATCGGAAAAAAATTTTAAAGTAATAGCTCCTGAGCTACTTATAAACTACTATTAATAGTTGTTTGTAGAAAATCAACGTTTAAAAGAACAAATAGACGCTATTTGGGCCTCCTGATCTAAGTCACGCACAGGTGTACAAGTTTCCTTCAGAAAGGTCACATCAGATTCTATAGAGGTAATGTGGGACATAGATGGACTTCACTTATCACCGGACTTGCTTATTGTTGAAAATCTTTGACAGATGTTATTTTTTATAATTATATTTTAAAAGAACACATTTGCTACTTTAAGACCAAATAAGACCAATTTTTATTTTCTTTCTACCTCAGTTATCAAGCTTAAGAATTGAAAATCGTATAAATAATTGAAGAAAGAATTATATATTGGGCCGGACCGAATCAGTGAAGGAACAGCATGAGGCTTTTGACATGTGGGCTAACTGATTGTCATATTAAGCGGTAGAAACTATTAAATCTTATCTAAATGAGAGACGGTAACGTTCTCAAGATTTTCTTCATTCTAATATCTATAAAGTATATAAATATATATAAGTGTAAGTATAATTTATAAAATTAATATCTTATAAAGAGAATTTTAGAAGTTGCAGATTGTGTTGCTATTTTGTTATATAGACAAAAAACGAGCATTTATACATAGTCTGATACTTATTGGCTTGGGGCAGGTGGTTTTTGAGTTGGAATAAAATTAAGCGTTGATGATTCTAGTTACTTCCATTCATTAAACTTGCATTTAGTTTCTACTGTTGAATGCTAGCAAGGCTGAAAGCTCACTTAGTCTGTAGAATATGTATTTTGAGAATTTCAGTAAGGTTATAAGTTGACAAAAATGTTTGATGGTTAATAATTAATATGTTTTACAAGTTGAAACGAAATATATAATATCGCTCAATATACAACGTAAAGATTTTTGGATTGAATTATGCACCACGATCACTATTCAAGCATTTATTATATTAAATGCAACGACCAGAAATAAGTCAGTATGAACAAAGTAATAATTTCGAAATACTACAGTTTTATATAATTTTAAAAATATCGAAAATATCTTACGTTTCTCCCATAGAAAAGAGCCTTGCATAGATTTGAAGCTCACCTCAAAATTATTCAGATTTTGTTGCCGTCGTCTGTGGAATCGAATCCCGGCGCCTGCGGATCGGTCGGGACCTCAAAGTAAACATTTCCATGGCGCCGAAGGATAAAAGAGAACGCTAACTAGGACATCTTTCCCTTCCTTTAAAACGATAACTTATTTAAAATACAGGAATGGAAATATACTTTAAAATTAAGAGAATACGACTGCATAATTTTTGCGATGGAGCTGATCATTGATAATTTATTTTAAGTAATTTAAAAATTATTTGCTTTTGTTTAAGATATTAATATTGGAAACATTGTTCTGTGGAGAATGTTAACCTGTGAATTCTAAGATTTTATTGTAGATAAACTGTAATTTAAGCATAGTATACTCTCATATATTCGCTGCTGTTGAATTGTAACCCAAGCCGTCATTTAAGTTTGAAGGAAGTATTGATTAATTTATGAGAAAAATCTATAATCCAAAGATAATTCACCAGAAAACAATGTAAATGAATACGAAAAGTTATTGCACTAGTATGGCGGAGTTAACGTATTGATTCTTGACTTTTCGAAAAGATAAATTACCAGGAATTGAACAGATACATGAGTAATTGAACCATCGTAAATAAAACACTAAATAACTTCCACAAATATATTTTCCAACGACCAGTTTTGTCAATAAGTTGGCATCTTCAGGTACAAGTACAGAAAATTTCACGACATACATCATTCTGTACTTGTACCTGAAGATGTCAACTCGTTGACAAAACTGGTCGTTGGAAAATATATTTGTGGAAGTTAGTTAGTGTTTCATTTAAGATGATATATACTGCATTCCACGAAGTGAGGATAGAACACATTAATTTTATGAGTAATTGAAGTTAGAAAAAATACTCCTAGGCTTTATTATGATATTTTTGTATTTCTTATCACCTATAAATCAATATGTTGTTTTCTTCAATAGCATAGGGTAGGAGTTCGTTAGTTTTTACTCTATACATAATTTAATTTAATTTGAAAAGAATACTATCCTAATATATTCAACTTAATTGAAAATGCTACACAAATATAAGGATAATATTAATTTAGTTTATTCAAAACTGGCCGAAAGAATGAATGGTTTTAGTTCGAGTTGAATATAATTACGTCGGTGGTGCAGGAGAAAAGGATCTATCGAATTATTTTAATGCAGCGTTTGATCACAGATTTAAGGGAATATTCATTGGACAAATATTTTTTTTCATAGATAGGGAGCAAAGAAAAAACAAAATATCAAAAATGTCACTTTTCAGCTATGCCATCCTACATAGTCCAGCATCGTTCATTTTGATTCTTCATCCTCCTTAAAGAGAAATTTCCGTTGCTTAAGATGCTCCTCTCTCTGGACCATTGCCATCTCAGATGGGAAACCTAAAAGCTTTTCTTTAAAGAAGGGATGAAAACCAAGTCGAGCGAAGAACTGTTTTGCGGAAAAAATCCTGTATACTTGCGTGTGTGTTCTCGATTATAATGAATTAAATTGTTACGTCAAATTTCCACTATAATATAAAATTGGAATAAATAATAACATAATTTCTATGATAGCATATTTTTTTATGATAGCTTAGTTTCCTTTACTTGATTTTTCAGCGCCAAAACGTGTGCGGTTGGGCTATTTTCTGCGGTGAATCACGAAAATCTTTATTCAACATTCTTCACACATAATGCTCACCAAATCGTGTCACTAGTATGCCTTTACTATAATGAAATAGAGAAAAATGATATAGATGATTGCAGTAGAAGAACAATGTGAACATTGGCTTTTAATTCTAATTTTAAAAGTATCTGACGATTCGACATCAATAACATTTAATATAATTGTATATTTATAATACGAAATTTCTTATACTCTCATCATGAAATCACTATCTTCTTCAGATATGATTTAGTATCATTTTCGAAGATCGCAGAAAGGAAATGATAAATTTTTCGATTCACTAACGCATCATTCGTAAAATTTAAGAGAAGCCTATGTAAATGGACGATTAATCACTTCAGTAGAGAGATAATAACACTCAGCCATAGGATTTTGAAATTCTTCTGATAAGTTCGGCTTCCAGTAATCGAGTGGAGCACCTAATTCAATATCTTGCTTGCGTCACGATTGTTTTCGCATTAAACGAGAGAAGAATTGCTTCGATTAAAAATGATTTTTTTCACCTCACGGTAATGTCATTACCTTCCCGCAACCACCAGGAATTGCATGAAAACGAAATTTCTGAGGCATTTTCAGGTTTCTCATCCGGCTCCGGAAGGAACGGAAACAATGTTTTTTCCGTGGCGTTTATTGGTGGCTTTCTCTTAGAAATCGGAATCATTAAACTCAAGAATGTAGAAAAAGACGAAGAAGTCGCCTTCCTTTACGTTTCATAAAATACTTCTTGGTGTTTTTCTAGTTCATCTTAAATGTGGATATGGGATGAGAATGTCATTTCGATTTTGGGAACAGTTTGTTCTATACAATGCAATACTTTTGGAAGTTCTTCCTTAGATTACTATTTCACCATACGTGTGCGTTGAATTACTTTGGAATATTATTTCCTTCAATTTTTACGTAATATATGATTTTTTAAACCTTTCTCTTCTACTTTATTATAATATATTTAGTCTATAAGCTTTATTGAATTCCATAATGTTAAATCGTGTCAATATTAAAGCATTATCTCCTGGTATTCACCTTCTGAAAGAGGTTGATGAGATCTATTATAATTAATACACACGATTAAGAGTTCATAAATGACTAGTACTTTCTTTTAAAATTCCCGCATTATTAATAAAAAATATGAGATCAAAAATTTCATTGCATGAACTTTAAGGATAGTGAATGGCATCTAAATTAATTATATATTCCGTATTTCAAGCTAATATTTAACTTCCCATGTGTTAGATATACGCAGTAACATTCAATGTATAATAATCATGTACGTCTACCATGTCTGAGTCACGGATACTAGCTGACTGTTTGATGGCAAGGATATAGTAAATACCGTTTTCGTATCTTAAAGTTGTGCTCAGAAATTATTCAATCATTCAGAAACTATTTCACCAACAAGGTTCCTCAATCAAGTGTTTTATAAAAATAATTCCTTAATTCCACAATTTTTCTACACAATTTAATTTTTTCATTGATTTAATGCACCAACACGCATTTAATTATTCAAGAGGATGATCTTTGTTTATTATTTTATTACAATCACTTTTTCCGCTTGGAGAGCTGTAGCTAATCAACATTTGGAGTTTTCACCCACGATGATCGCCTGTGAAAATCACTTATCCATAAAATACCTACTCTGAATTTCTAAATTCAATATGGGATGTTAGAATGCATGTGTTCACAAGATACTTAATATATCATTCGGTAAAATTGTAATAACATATAAATGAGATATCGGTCTGGAAGAAAGCTGTGCCTTATCGAATTTTTTTTCATAAATAACCAACGGCACTCGCCACGTGCTTACTGTAGTCATAGTTTAGAATATTAGCACTTAGATATGAGACGATGATACATATACACATATCTAATTAATCTTCGTTTCACTCTGGAGTATGTCGATGCAGACGTGCTGCATCGTTCGAGCTTTCCCACCATTTCGTGAGTCTTGATTGGTTCGCAAATATTCAAACATCCAAAGGAATAGAACAAACCACTTGTAGACGTTGGTCCTTAGTGACATAGAAGAAAATAAACCAATGGTGTCTGTTGTGAATATGTACGTCACAGCAACAGGTTACAATTCCGTAGCAACAGGTGGAGCGGGTGTGTTTCATTGTTGAGAGAAACTTTCGGTCGCGTTTGTGTTACACCGAAGAAGTGAGGAAAGATTATATTAAGTCCTGTTTCTCATTCGGAAGTTTAGAAGCAACTCCTAACGAGAGACTGCTCATGACATCGCCCCCGGGTTTGAGTAGCGTAAGTCAGGCCAGAAGTTAGTCACCGCTGGCCCATTTGTTTGCTCTGAGTCTACTCCAAAACACCTCCCATTTGTGATAACAAGCAACAACCTCTGGGAAGACTTCAGAGATGTAAATTTCTTTAAAAGCTAAAGCTACATTGAGGATGCTAGTAATATGAGTGTGTCTTTATTAGCCTTTGAAATATACGCCACCCTATGTTACTGAACAAGCGTACTAACGGTCATATTTATCTTTTAACTACTCTATGAAGATTCTCAGGGAAGCTATTACTTTAATGAACATCTGTTGTTATTAAGAAGGTTACAGAATTATATCAATTTAACTTAGAATCGAAAACACTTGATGTTGTACAAATATCTCACGTGGAAAGTATTGCAGTAGTTGTGCACAACGCAGAAAAGAAAACTCGGATGATTGTACGTCATCATACATCGTAAATGATGGAAATAAAATGCCGAAATTGATCTCTTAAGGGCAACTCTATGATAATCATTTAAAATCACATTTGTGCAAATCTTGCGAAGGATATGCTCTTACAAATCAAAGGTAAAGATAGTAATCTAAATGAACACAATATAAGTAAAACAACTGTACAATATATTTTAAATGAATGTTATAGATCTACTATTAATATTTCAAACTCTTAGATCCAAAGCTGACTGCACAATCAATTAGTGAAGTATTTTGTTAAATTTATTGTAATTTCAGACAACTAATATTTTTGCTTTTTAAGCGATGAATTCTCTCAATAGATATATAAATCAGAATATTACTACGTAGAAAGAAGAGTATGATTCCATTTGCCATTTCATAATAACTTTTCTTTTCGATTATTCATAAATAGTTTCCAATTCAAGATATAAATATCAACGGAAGACTCAGGTTAGGAAATTCGTGGTTAACTGTATCATAAGTATTCAAATTTTTATTTTCCTTATACAAATATACAAAGATAGGCCATCGCTTTGAATTTAGTCTTCCGCATAAACTGTACCGTGATTAAAATAAGGTTATACAGATTTACGTGTGATTTCATGATGAATCATCGGCCCAGGACTCCGTTGTCTTGCTGGTCATAGCCCTTAGGCCAATGTCTAGGGCAGGAATTTGCTCACATTCTACTTTCAGTCCCCATTAGGAAACGTGCCAGAATTGGTGCCAGAATAGATTGATCTTTGTTGACAATGTGGGATTTTCATATCGTGATATCGCTTCATTAATCTGGTTTTTAAGGTTACATGTTTGAATTCCCTTGGGAAGCGATTACATTTCGATGGAAAGCTCAATGTGATACAGGTCAGGATATTTTTCCTATATCGACATCAACCTATGCAGAGTTTGTGATCGAGAGCTTACGTAAGTGAACGCCAATGTGGAACGGTTTACGATCGACCCTGGCGCTGGACCCCTGGGCATTCGAATAATGGGATACAAATCCCACCGTCAAGGTCCGACAGAATTCCCTCTTCGTAAATCCCCAGCCGGCCTTTGCTTCTTTGTGGAGTAATCCGACATAAAAAATCAATCACTGGCCGTTTTTTGACGTTTTCCACTCAGGGAATCCTGTCTATTTGTGTTCCAAAAATAGAGAGCTACAACGGATTGATATGTGAATTGTTTTGACAAATGGAAATTTTTCGGAGGAAGATAATTATCATTTCCTCGCTAATGCTGAAACTGCTTTAAAGAAAGTTCTCCGTGACGTGTACACTTCTAGAGATCCGCGATAAAAATCGATCTCAAAGTTTTAATTTTGAAGAAATTTAATTATTTTAGGCAAACCATTGATTTATCAAATACTGAATGATTTTAAAGCTACATGATTGTGATTCAAATGAGATTCAAGAGCATATTTAAGCAATAAAGGACGTCAGTGATGGATGGTAACTTCAAAAACACATATTTCTTTTTTAACCCTTGTGCTATAGAGGTTTAAAACATAATAATTTAGAGAAAATTTGTACACTTTATGACTTACCAATATCAGATAACCAAAGTAGTAAAATCATGTGATTTTCAGGATTTCAGGAAAGGCAGATTTCATTTCTGCTTTTGTCAAGGAATCGGTACCCCAATAGAGGTACAATAAGGCTAGAAGAAAAAGCGTATGATTATATCGAAATTAGTTTTTCGAAGAATTGACGAGTTCAGAAATTTCTGTCGAAGAAAATACAGAAAAAATTGTAAGTTATAAACAGTACTTCTCGCCAACTTCATTTTAAATATATAAGAGCAGATCCGGATTTAGCATTTAACTAATTACGCTCCAGCATATGAATGACAGGGTCAAGGACAGGACAAGTTCCCTTTTCTTTGCTGTATGAGCTTTCGCTTAGCTTATTTTACTGTGCGTGTGCCTTTGGTGGAAAAGGTCCCGGGTTTGATCTCCGTTGGATCCCAATTTTCTCGGTGCGTGTTGGCGGCAGATATGGCCAACCGGCCCTTAAAAAATAATGCCAAGGCCATATTCAAACGCATCACTTATCATCATTGTCATGATCATCAACCGACTGCTTAAATGTAAGAAATAATAAAATTAAGAAAGATTGAAACATCTTTGCGAAATATTTTCCAAAGGAAAATTTCACTTATTCTATGAGTTTTTCGTTTGAGAAACAAGTACGAAATGGTCTGAGGCAACACATCAGGATGCTAGAATAAAATATATTTCCTTATTTTTATAAAAGATAATGTTAACAATTTCAGAGCTACAATTATTTAATGTTCCTTTGTTAGATATAAGTACTAGTCAATTGCATAATTTATAGAATATGCATATTCTATTCAGAAACGTTAACTCATTTTCTTCTATGAAAAACTCAGAAAAATAGAGTTACTGGGAAATGGAAGTTATAAATCTGTTTGATCATAAGGTTGCTTCAAAGGAGTTTCAACTTTTTATTATCTGGCAAAATTCAGCAGCTATTCAGGTGTTTTCTTGCAATTGATGAGAATTTGCAATGCAAAAGAAAAATAATTTTATAAATTTTAATACTATTAGTTCAAAAATTGTCAATAAGAATATTTTTATGCTCTGCATCGAAAAACCTATTTCTATACGAATTTTAATGAAAGATTTTTTATCTCATATATTTCCTTACCTTGCGAGTAATCGAGTTCTTTATTTATGCGGAAGAACGGATTGTGTGAAGTATTTCCATAACGGCATTATTAAAATGATTTCAAATGATTTCGATAAAATTGAATCGCATAGTAAAATAATTGAACATATTTTTCAGAAATTTATATGACATATCTCTTTCCGTTTGTATCATAAGACGAAGGACAAGGTAAAAAGGCAGAGAGTCAATACAGTTTCTCAGTTTAATTATCTCCATAGAAACACGAAATCACCTCTTCTACAAAGCCGCTGTTCTTGAAGTTCAATTATTGGTGTATGGATTCATACTCTGCTAGGGTAAAAGTGCCTCCAAACATGTTTCTCTTCCACTTCGATGCACACACATTGAGACAGCTATTTCATCTCCAGTTAGTGTACCCTCTCCGTATTTTCGAGTAACTGCAGCTACTTATCTCTCTAGTTGGAGCGGATTTCCTCGGATAGCGATTCTCCGTCTTAGGTTATGTCAGAAGGAATGGAATGGGTAAGCGCTTCTGGAGGATTACCCATAGCATCTCATTAAAATGGATTCCTGGAATCGATAGCGGTGCTATATGAGTGCTCTTTCACTCTAACGCATACAGCTTTCGTTTAAGCGTCTCCCTTGGCAACGCTGTTTCGTGATTCCGTCCCCATTGGCTTGCCAAACATCGCTTTAAAGCGCGATGGCCGCTCTCGGATAAATTGGCTTGCATCAGGTAGCATAACTTCAGGACTTTTATATGCTATAGACCAATTAAAGTATATATTTGTATATAATTTTATGGATATTTTTTTAGTAAGATTTCAGAAATCAATTCAATACTGCTGAACTTTTCCTCATTCTGTGGAATGTAATTAGATCTGCTGCCCGCGAGCTTTAGAGGTATTTCTGTTTGAATCAGTGGCAGAAATTGTGTATACGTATATTTATAGAATATGGCAAAAAAGTCCAAATGAAAATTGATAGAATAGAATAGGATAGAATTTTTGGAAATTTCATGGCGTAACGTAGATATCTATTGTTTATAGCACTGAATATTGATAATAGTTATAATGGCGATCTAATCAAATAAATAAATCAAAATCCAAATGTTAGATTTTTTGCTTATGAGAAAATTTCGAGTTTCACGATTCTGTTTTAGAAATAACTAAAATATGAAAGTTTCTTTCTCCTTAATCTCAGATACAAAACATTCGGCCATTATTCAATGTATGTAACAATAAAATACAATTAAGTCATATTAATTTTCTTGGGATTAGAAAATTTAATTATTAGATTTTTAGTACCTTCAGGTTTATCAGATCCCCACCCTTTTTTAAGTTAATTAAGAAGCAATATTTCTTTCATAAAAGCCTGCCAAGTCAGAAGATATTTTCCTTTTTTGAAAGGGGCAACTTTTAAAATGGCGTGGATGTGAGGGGTGAGACTGCCGTTGATCAGATGTTGCTCATTAAAACTTTCTCGGAACTTCCAAAGAGCACTGGATCGAAATCGAAACTTGAGTGTGGTATTCGGAATTATTTCGATAAAAAAGATGCAGGTACTACAAGAAGCAACTCTGTAGCACTCCTAACATGCGATGTCGGACAAACTTGTAGATAAACAAACATTTTGTAAACACGAAGATTTTTAGTGGAAGTAGCTGAATGATTTTTGAACGAGTTCTCTCTGCGGGAAGAACCTAATTCTTGATTCAATCAACTTTTAACATTGTTCTTTGTTTTTGATTCGTATTATCAGCATTAAGCTCGGTTCGTTTTATTTTATCAAATATCTAGGTTCTGTTAGTGTATTTATACAGGTCAAAGGTAAAAATGTATATAACCACCTCTATTTTCATACTATCTTTGATGTTTGAAATGTTGTGTCATAAGCCACTCAATATTTTTGTAGTATAAGGTATATTATAGATGATAGGAGTATAAGAGGAGGCGCAAGAAAATAAATACTAGATTCTTGTTCACTTCTTTAATTACATTGTATTTTACACCATATCAGTCACAACAATCCATAAATTCTACTTTAATATTAGAAAGTTTATGTGGCTTAGTTGGCAAAGGAGAAATATGTGAGTGTAAATTAATCGGATATTTCAACTTTGACAACTGTAGACTCACTTATATAAGCTCATCACGCTTATGCAAGGAACTTCACAAGCGAACACTTTTTCAGTATTTACTATTACTATACTATTTCAGAACACAGTCACTATTTCCTCGGATATCTCGAAATGGCTGACTGAAAAGGATATTCGGTTAATATCAATGTAGATAATGTTCGAATATCGTCGATTCTTAGCTTTTTTACAGAGAAACTAGTTCTAAAAGAGATTTTCATGCTAATAAGCGAATGCACTGACATAACTTAATGATCTTTGACTTTTTCTTACCTTCATAATTTTCTTACAAAAATAGGTTTTCATTCAAAAAAAGTTCTAGCATATTTGATACCCCAATCGAGAGAGTTTAATGCACGCGCAGCAACATGGATTATAGTTCAAAATCCGTGTGTGATACTCCCAGATCTCCCAGGTCATTTTGACTCCCTCCCTCGATTCTTCCGCCATGTTTTCGGCGGTTGTCATGGAAATGAACGCTTCCACTCACCGATGATGCCGGAGTCATGGCCTTCCCAGGAATATCGAACCTATGCAACTCCAGCCGTCGATGTAACAGATTCATAATACCGAATTTACTCCTCATCGAGCCGTTGAGCTCTAGTAACGGGTTTTTAAGGAATATTTTCCCCACTTTACGTAATGAAACTATTTCAATATCCGCGAAAAACCAATTCCTGAATCTCCAAGTGTATGGAATTGCAAAGAGTAGTTCTATTCAAATTTCTGCCAAAGAAACCTACGAAGAAGTTGTACAGAGATAGCTTAAAGGCACTTCATTTTAATTTAAGATGTTCTTTTTTATTCGTTGTCCTACTGTTGCTCATTACTTTACTTCCTTTCCCGGAAAGTAATCGTAATTAACTCGTCCAATTTGGATAATTTAGCGTAAAATCGTTGTTTCCATAATGATATATAATGCGATATTAAGCTTTGCAAAAGAGTTACTCTATCAAATAGAAATTTGGGAGGAAGTCAATGTTTGTTTACGGACTAATGTTGCGATGGAAAAGTCTTAAAATTAACTATATGGTATAAAAGACGTTCCAAAAAGGTTTCAGATTTACATTTTTTCGTTTTTACTTAGGATACATATTTTAAATGTAAACTGTAATCAGAAAAGGAGCATGTAAAAAAAATCTAAGGGATCCAAGGTAATAAAACTATAATTGTGATTTACTATCTATTTATTTACAATGAAAGAGTTTATGTAATTTTTCATTTGAAGGTATGGAAGAATTTGAATGTAGGATTTTTTAAGACAAGAATCATTTAAGGCGTTGATATTTTTTATTCAGTCCACAGAAAGGATTCATAGATCATTATGTCCATATATAGCATCATGAAGGTATGTAGGAAATATTAAAGTTGCGTCTTTCATTGTAATATTGTTCACTTGACTACGTAATTGCAACTTGCTGGAGGTTTGGTGCATTAGAAAATTAATGAGTGTGATGTAACTGATACATTTAATGACACAGAGAAATTATTCCTTATCTTATTGCGTTAATTGCTTAGAATTTGTGCGATTGTATTCGTAATTGAAGAGATTGTATTTGAAAAGGTATTGTGAGTGGAGGCTTCGTGAAATGTTACGAGTATGAGTACAAGGACAGGATGCTCCCTCCAATTGCGTTTCGCTTTAGCCTTATTAAGTTTATGTGTTTAGTACACGAGATTTCAGAGGATTCAAGGATTTTTTCGAAAAAATATTTTTCACAATGGATGAAGAGACTCCGTGGGATGATCTCCTATATTACAGTTTCAATGAGGGACATGGTTGACGAAGAATTCTGACGAATAGATCCATGAATACGCCATCAGAGTTCACTTATTATGCTATCAAATCGCAATATTAAGGTCAGCGTGATTCTTATGATGAGTGGGAACAAACAAAATGAATAAATTGCAAGTGTTTTTCCGAAACAGTTAAAATAAATTATAAAAGGAGTACATAATTGTTAATAATAATTGTTAATAAATTATTGTTAATATTAGTATCAGTATTTCTGCTTGTGAAACACTCGCATTTAAGTGTTGGTCTTGGTGAACACAACTCTTAGAAAACATGAATCTGTGATTTGATGCACATTTAATTTATATCTTAAAATTTTTAACATTATAATATTTAATTTATCTTTAACTTTTTCTTTTCTCTTACCTTACACCTCTTTCTTCATCCTTTATTAATCATTTTCTTCTTAGATCTTCAAGATTTTTATACATTTAAAACATACTTTGAATGGTATTTTTGGTATTGATGGTATATTTGTATTTTTTATAAGTTGCTTATCATATTCATTTATATCATTCATTTTTTGAGTTACGGGGTAAATGTAAGACACTTGTATTCTATCGATCTTAATTTGCCAGTTATTGAGACGTGTGTATTTGTGTAGAACGGGAAGTAGGCTCACAGACTCACAGGAGAGATTCTCAAACACCGAGGTTAATGATAGTAGTAGTATTGTAATAAATATTTCGACAACTTAGGTAATTCCGAACATGGGCTCCCACCGGGAATTAAATCCGGGATCGCTTTCACCAAAGATGAACGCGTTGCCCGCATGGCTATCCGGGAGCCCCCGAGGTTAATGCTACAAAATATAAGTGTTTATATATTTAATTCAGGTGTAACAGAGAGAAAGAGAGTACGATAGAAGAGATAGAAGAGAAGTGGAGAAGGAGAGTAAATTAAAAGGGAGAGAGATAAATTATGGCTTGGTTAGAAGAGATGAGACGATTTGATTCCCATTCCTCATCAGTTGCGCTGTGGAAAGCCGCATCGAAGGCAGTAATGATGGAGAGCTTTACTGCCCTTTTGTTAATCGACCCATAATGCTCAATGACCGAGTGAATGGTTATGCAATGGCTCAGTATCCACGCGATTAATGGGCGTCTTGACTTTGAATCTCGACCGACATCGGGATTTTCTCACAGCTCTCAACGGGTAATTCGATTTGAGACTCAGGGAATGGAAACGGCAATCATTATCAGACGGATGAGTTATCCCGAGGAATGACCCAGAATACCATCCGAATGGACTGAAGGGAATGATGTGCGCCAACATTAAAGATCTGTGCGCGATACGTAAGCATTATTCTACGTAATTTTCCCGATAGGCACGTTGCGCTTGGCAAAGTGGTCGGAAGTGGGTGAGAAGATGTGATTGCGTCGGGATGGAGGCGTAAAAAAAGGATCGCAAGGAATACTGAGAGAATCGAACGGTTTCGCGGAATTTAAAGGGGAGAGTTGCTGGAGAATGCGTGAAAAACACGAGAGAAAAGATTGAATGTGGTGCGTCAAAAAAGGAGGGAATTCGTAAGCGTGCGAATGACGCTGAGAGGGAAAAGTGTCGAAATACATTTTCGGACGGCGAAATTTCAAAATTTCGAAAGTGAAAATGAAGCTGCCAATCCGAAGTGAAAGGGATGGTTACACGGAGCTGAGCTCAACCGCGGTTCTGTCGCGTTAAATAAATGCAATATTTTGTGAATTTTTGACGTCGATGCAAACGTTTATGCAAAAAATGTAATCCTTGTGGAATCAAAAACATAAATATGTAATCCTTGTGGAATCGGTTTTCAGAAATAAAGAAGAGCACTTGGTAATGTCTTTATTTTACTATGTCGTTCCACGAATTACGGTCAGAAATGATTTATTTTATTCGGTTTTCAGAGTTTTTATGGGAGTCTTATTTTTTCTGCTACTTATTTTACCTCTACCTGTAACTCTCTTTTGCAGACTTTAAAGGTGCAGGAAAAATGTAATGGTTAAATTTAAACCGTTACTGCGGACAAAAAAGCTGTAATTCAGACCTCTTCCTTGGAAGTTTAACAAGGGATAAAAATTGCGATTGAAGGGATAAATGTTTTTAGATGATTTCCTATTATTTTGAAATGGTTTATTTTATTTGAGGTTTATAAAATCTCTAAAAGCAGTCTTTGTCAGCGCTGCACACCAAGTTGCTGCCGTAAACAAGGAAAATGCCCGGATTACATAACCTCCGTGTAACACTCAATCCACATTTCAATAGGCATGCTATTATATTCAGGAATAGAAGAATACGATTTCTTTCCTTGCATGGATTATTTTGGTTACGGGTTAATTTCATGAAGTAAAACTTCCTAAATAGAGGATACGTATAATTGAAAGGCCAGGAAGTAAAATCCGTAATTTATGTATTGTTTGATCTCGTCCCAACTTCATCCGACAAAGGCTTTTTCGGACAGTTTTCCTCTTCGGGTTAATGTAGCGAAGGCTTTACGTGTCGGTGTCGCAGCGACACGTCCAAGTAAATGTTCCGCTGACAGCCTTGTACAGGTTGCGTATCGCGAACGTGTTGAATTTTCCAAATCGAGCCCCATGATTGGCGCTCCGGGAATACCAACAGATGGTCACAAACCTTAAAACTGAGCGGCAATCAACGAACATTCTTTTCTGTAATCCGAATTTTGAAACGAAAGAAATGGTGATTAACTTATTCATCAGAAGGAATACATGGACTACACTGCGTTCGAGCTTTCTAATAATAATAATGCTGTATTTTCTTATGGGCGAATTTTAGCCTTTGAAGACTATTCTTCCAATTAACCCCTTTTCTTTTAATTTTCATTTTCCTCTTTATTAAGAATCACACGCACACAAAATACACAGACAACCATTCCCTAACCAGAAACTTCCGATTAGCCGGGATTCGAACCGGGGACGTGAGGTTGTAGAGTTGACGCTAGCACGCTAACCACTCCGCCACCACGGCCGGTCTAATCCTAATGGTAATCGAAATTAGTTGACGTATTTGAATGCAGATTATGGACTGTAATTGTATATGTTGGGATAAAGGGACCTGGCACGAGGCTGTTTATGCTATATGGGAAAAAATGATAGAAATATTATTTCCTCATAAGTCGTTATCCGTTACTTATAAAAATGGATCGCAGCAAAGTGGTTTGATGAATATTTCACGTTCAAAAATTCTTCAGATTATTCGTAGTTGATATCCTTACAAAGTGGTTTGGATAATTGTTTAAGTTTCTCAAATTCAATATATTTCGACATTTTATCAGAAAATCAGGCCAAAATATCTTTGTGCAAATACCCAGATGAACGTCCATTGGAGTTCATGGAATCCTCTTTAAATTCTCAACGTATTCATCGTGATTTGATAGCCTTATATAAGTTTTAAAGTCCAAATAAAAACAAGTTACACTATTTGAGCTATAATAACGTAAAGCTTAATGAAAATAAGATTTCTTTTCTGTCTAACCATAGGTTAACAATCCGGAGATTAAAGTATTATAGCTTTCCATACCGTTTTGACCCAATCAATGGCTTCATTTTCTTATTAACACTAACCATCACGTCTTTCTATCCAACCAAGATCTTTCCTTCCTTCCAATACTGTCTATATCAGATCATTACGTCTAAAAGAGTTCGTATATTTTCCGCTTCGAACTTTTTCATTGACTTCGCTCTTCATTTCCTCTTCATGGGACATCTTCATTAGCAACTGAGTCCATCTGTTTTATTTTCATCATTCTGTTGTAGCTTCGCTACTCAATTGCAATTAATCTTCTCTTCCCTGTCTTCCAACTTCTCTTCTTTGGTAACTTGATTCGATCAAATATGGATTGTTTTATTGATGTTCTTGCAACTGTTGATGAGTATAGTCACGATTTTTCTTATAGTTATAAATCAGTGCCGGTCGTTTATCGACTAATATCGTTGATGCTCTTTCAAATTATTATTAATATTTTAGCAGGTAGAATTCTGCAAGTGATTTAAAGGTTACTGAATATCTTTAACCATTTCGTATTAGCTATATATTAACAGCCACGAAGAGGTACCTTTAAATTATGAAATAATGAAAGCTAAATGCGTACGCAACAATTACTCAAGTGGGCTAATAGATAATTTTCCATCAACTAAGAAATCATTATTTTCATTTATCTCTTTACTCTATACATTGACTATTTCTTACGTCAAAGAATGACACTAATGCGATTTTCTTTAACAATCTTCGAAAGACTCGAGCGTAAAACTAGTTTTCCTCGCTAACTCCAACTCCAAACCAGCATTGGTACAACGTTTTTTGATAATTTGTCGGAAACCCCGAAACTCCGAGGGTCGCGGAATAAGGCCAAGGGGCAGAAAAACAGAATGCAAAGCCACAAGCGGAGAGAGAAACCATCATTTGCAGGAGACTGCGTTATTGTCAAGTACCTTGTCTCGCATCAAAAGCGTTTTCTCTTTATTTTCCCGTGTGTTCCTGAGAGTTATGTTGAAAAGGCTGTTAACTGTCGCTGTGGAGCTATTCTAGGGGATAGCGGTCCCGTTGTTGACGGGAGGGAAGCGTACGGGATGAAAGAGATGGAAATCCTGATATGATGATAGTGAAAAACCAGCGAGAGTATCGTAAGCATGAGAGAAGTAATGCATTGAAACTACTAGATTCTCATTTTTAATTGGTGAAGGATATCCAGAATTAATTGTTCCGGAGAATTCCGCGAAGCCGATGTTATAAGGATCAGCGTTTTTATTTTTTGTAGTAAAACTCATGTTGTAACACTGGCCATATTATTTCGAGAGGTCTTTTAAAATAGTGATCATGTTCTATGATATTTTAGTTGAATACAATGTTTTTTTCTTCCGATTTATGGTGATTTTGGCATGAAGATTTAATTATATCCGCTGTTAGTTCTATAATCCATGACCAATTAACATAGACTTTTTTGTTGCTAGTTACAGATGACTATGTAGGCATCGATATCATATGCTCTTAAATTTTTAAAGTTTTTGTAATATCACTTGTCCTACCATTCCTTGCTCCATGCTCATGACAAGAGTAAATGTTATTTTAATGTACATTTTCAATTAATTATTAGAACATATACCTGAATGTCGAAATTTATTCTTAAGCCCAAATGATATCCATCGTTCCATGATGAATGAAAGAAATTAATTTCCTTTTAGGTACAGTGTAGAGAAAAATGTATATTTCACTTGTCACAGTTTTGATAATGGCTGTGATGAGGTGAAAGCTACTGAGATATGAGTGAATAATTGTTCTGATAAAGTTCTCTTCTTATGGACTTACAAGAAAAGTGTTACTCGTAGAATCATTGTGCTTCACTTGCTTCACTTCACACTCGTGGACATGATCCGCTTACAGCATTCTGGTCTAGTGAGGAAAGCGAGGGAAAACTACCTCACTCCTCATCCTACTTAGTAAACCTAATCCCTCTCTGCACGCTCTTAGTAGCTTATGTCAGAGGGGGTGAGGCACCAACCAGCCTTCGGGCTGGATACTTTAGAGACATTATATCCATCATGTAAATAAATTTGTATCGGAACGAAATTTCCGACTTCGAACCACATTCCAACTAGAATTTTGGTAAAAGCACCGAACTGTGCCGAAGCGAAGGTACCATAATGTATGCCGAATTTCGGAAAGGTTTTTATACGAGTAAATCAACTCATGGAGTTAGACGAAGTAAAGAACGGTAATGATCTCCGTGCCTGCAAATTCGCTCCGTATTTTCGCGATTGATTAAAATTTTCATAAATGAAATTCCAGAAATACCTTATTCCGACGCGGAGAGACGCCTTCATGGAGAAAATGCGAAAGAAGAAAAAACCTCTTACTCGGAAGAACCTTTCTGATCCACGGTTCCATCCCAAGAATTAATTTAAAAAAACGTTTCTGTATTTTTTCCAAATATTTGCGTGAGTAAATATCCTGTGGAGCATCCTTTAGTCTCCCTGTGGGTGAGGTGAGCCTTCATAAAGGAGTCCATGGCGAAGGAGCGTGGTTGGGGGAGAGTGGGCGTGGCGAAGCGGGACTTATACCGCCGAGATTTTCGCAAACATTTCTCGCAATCGAAGAGGATGATTCGAATTCGGAAAGACTGCCGAATCTGCTTCGTCGGGTACGTTTTCGAGCGTGAGGAGCGGCGGCGTGCCGTAATCGCGATACCCTCGCATCGCTCCCGCTTAATCCAACTCTTCCGCCCCCTAACTCCAATTCCCAGCGACAATTACGAGGATTGCATGTTAAGTGCCTCCATTTGGGATTTCTGGATCAAAATTTTCAGGAGTTTTGGGAGGGTTGTTTTCTCATTCGGAAGTGGCGCTCATTTGTTGAATAATTTTCACCGTGAGGATTGTGTCAACATCCCGTAAAATTAGATTTTGTGTTTGTAAATTGATGAATCGCCATTATTGTATCTTAATCATATCATAGTTGAAGCATCTAATGATATATTAATTATTATAGTCTTTATTTGCAAAAGCTCGAAATTTAAAACTTGAAAATAGGCAAAGATTGGACTATCACGAGATTTTGTTAGATAGCCTTTTACGTGATTGCTGAACAATATCTGTTTTTTATCTTTATATTTCTTAGTTAACATAATATTGAACCTTAAGCTTTGTCATGCTTGGAAAAAACGTTTTGACCGAAATTCAATGACAGTTAAGAAAAAAGGAACATGGAAAATCTTTGAGGAAATCTTTTGTTCTTTGAAAACGGATCTATGATTTTGAGTTAATGGAGGCCACAGAGTAGAAAGTTATGGATTTCATTTGAGTATCACATTGGAATTCATGTTGAACAGTATATACCAAACAGCTGATCTAATTCGGATAACATTTCTATCTCTAATTTTAGATTATTTCATGAAATTGGTTACCATTAACAATATGAATTTTATGATTTCAAAATTGTCTTGTAATCTATGGCGAAGGACAACACATTTAAACGCAACGATTAAGATATTATTCACCCTGTTGAACCCAAATATTATTATTCCAAACAAAATATTTTTCTAGATAGTAGAACCAGAAATGTTCGAATCATATTCCCGAAAATAATTTTTGGCTTTCCATAAACAATGACGAAGTCGCAGGTCAAAATAGAAAGGACAGTTTTATTAGGCATTGGTAGGAGCCTCTAAAACACTACTATAAGAGGAAGAAGAAGATTGATAGGAACTGATGGGAAAAGAAGTTGGAATCGGGAAGGAAACGTCTGAGGGAAGGTAAAGAGAAGAGGGGATTGTGAGGAAAAGGGATTAGAAGAGAGACTTTATATTTGTGGAGTAAAAGCATTGCATCGGCGATATTGGAATGGGATGCATTGGATGGGAGGGGAAAGAGCAGACAGAAAGGAAGTTTATAAATGGTCGGAGCATTATTTGCTTTTCTTTTGGGGGTTACCAGTCCCTTTCTTTCTCAAACTACTTCTCTCATTCCCTTTATTAGAGAGTAGGTCATTTTGGGTCTATGCTCTCTTTGAAATTGATGGGGACAGAAAGGTTTCCTTAAGTGCCACTTAGTTTCGTTTCGAGAGAAAGGAATTTGATTTCCAATCGCTGAAGTCATTCGCAGAAGACGCTGTCGACTATATTGAATTCTATCCATACTTATTCCGGATATTGTCAACAGTTTGAGTGAGGAGGAAGAAGAGCTTTTTTATCACTGATTCTCGTTTAAACTGAAGTAAAACATCGTTACTGTGATACTTACGTTATGATGGTTGTATAAAATCCTTCTAATAATTTCACGTAACTCATTATTAATTTACCTACAATCTGTAATAAATGCGATGCACTAGGTTACATAAAAAGTGAAAAACAGCGACAAGAAATGGAATCAAACCCTTCCACTCTCCTGGAACGTGTTCTAGTTGGTCAGAACAACTGCCTGGAAAGTGGGAGATCTAGATTTGAGTCCCAGTTAAGTCACTATTTTTCACTCCTTGTACCTTGCATTAAGGCACGCTCTTTCTCGAATCGAATCTTAAATCAACTTTATGTTTAATGCAAATCTAAATTGATAGCGTAGATCTGGTTTGAGAGTACGTAAAAATGAGTTTTTGTTAGCTTCCCAACTGACAACGTTGACTATCAATATGTTCAAATTTTAGCCTTTATGTGATGGAAATAATGAGGCTAAGAGGATGTAAATTGACATTAGGCTTGAGTAATGTGTAATAGATTAATTTAGTAAACAAGATAACAGAATTCATCTACATTTACATTATTACCCTGCGAGCCGCCTTTCGTCATGTGGCATTTTAATGTTAATAGTAATCTTAACTGCTTAATCTTTTCTCTGTTATTTTAGCATATCTTTCGCGGAGAGAATGAATTCTTAAAACGACTCTTCCTTGCATTTATTTCTCTTAACTTACGTTATTTGTCGGATCGAGAATTAAAGAATAATTGGAGGAAAGTGTGTAAAGGAAGAACATGAAATAATCAGTTAACCTTTTGACTATAAGATGAGAAAGCAGAAAATCCTTTACATGTACTGGAAAAAGTAAAGAAAGATAGCAAAGTTGCGTAAGAAATGTATGTGAAATAATGTCTGTTGAATTGGAAGTGAAAGAAAAGTAGATAAGCACAGTATGCCAACAGAAATCTTATAAATCGAGTTTGGAAGAACTTCCCGAGATTTGGGATTAAAACAAGTTTAAGGGCATCCAAATACTCGGATCCAAAAGTCGAGAGAGAGAGTGGGTGTGAGTTAAGAAGAGCTGTGTTTTTAAAACTCCTTTAAAAGATAGTGTATGGCCGGAGGATTTCCTTAAATCATATTCTTTTCCATCGAATGGAAAAAATATCCTCAAGCTCCATAGCTGTAATAAAATTCGTTTAAATTCTATAGAACTAGCTTGCGTTAAGAATTCTTGATAAAATATGCATATGAAAATTTGTTTGAAATTCTGAACAGGAAAGGGAAAATACAAATGGAAGAACGATAAATATGTTAATACATGGAAAACGCTTCTTGAGAAAGTTAATTATACCTAAATTATAGGTTTTAGAAGTCTGACTGAGTTTTATTAAGCTTGTCAGCTCCAAACATAAGGAATTTCTAGTGTTACGTAGGGTACGATGATGCACTTTCTTTCAAAAGCACAGAACATGTTGAGTGATTATTGTTTCTTCTTGAATTCGATCGTTGATATAAAATGAGTTTTTCTGTTATAATTTCAATTAATAATGGCTACAAAAATACCATGGAAGTCTAATTTTTAATCATAGTTTTTTCATTCTAATTTCAATCAATTATGGCTCAATTCCACGGAGGCTCAGAAATGCTGTTAGTATAATTGCTTAGGTGTCCAAATGAGATTCATATGGAGGGAGAGGGAAGGTGGTTGGCCATTTCCGTAATTCATAACTCTTATGCGAAAAGTTTGGGAAACAGGAGCATTCATAGAATATTGGATTCGTAATACGTGATACTAGTAATACGTAGGATGGATCGGGGTTAATGTGAGTACCCGGAATTGATTTATGAGACTTTTTCAAGGGAATTTTATTTATTTATTATTTATTTATTTACTGTTCCTCAAAATATATATAAGCATCAGTAAATATTACACAATTTAAATCGAGGGACATAGGTTCCCCTAGGGATATCATCCTGTTTGGGGTAACCGACTCTTCCTGTGAACAATGAAACAAGAAAACAACAAAGGAAAACAGTCACTGTGCCGCTATTAACAAATAACATTTCAAAAACTTAAAATAGATACAAGAACAATCAATAAGAAAAATAAATATTGAAAAAATATAGAAAATTCCAGAACAATAAAGGCAATCATAGCGTAATTTTAATGATTATTATTCTTTCTAGAATTATTTATCAAGAAATCTTAGACTGAAAGGAAACATAGCACCCATTGACATCTAAATGTGAATAAATACACTACAGAGAACATGTAAAGTATACTAAGCTTTATTTCCTAAAACTAGCGATCTCTTGTGTACGATAAATCAGAGATTAGAACACTATATTGGGTATGGAATTGAATAAATTACAAGATTAAGAGTATTGGTGACATAGGCAAACGTATTCTTTATTTGTTCGATTAATAATGATTGTTCTCTCCAATAATCTGACTCTCTCTTTACGAATATTTCTATCAGTATCTTCAGAAATAATTTAGGTAAGATTAAGATGAAATAAACAGAAAGAATCTATTAGTCCGGAGACGAGAGTTTGAGAGAAAAATTTTGATGAAGTGGAAGATAAAGGTAATAAAAAGCGAAGAAAATATATAATTAATCAAAGTTGCAGTAATGAGTAGTCAAAATTTTCATCCATGCAACAAAATAAAAAATAATAGAAGAGCTCTTATGATCATCGACGAGATTTAAGATTTTTTCAAGTGAGCGAAACCATTAATTCATTAGCGTGCGTGTCCGTTTCTCATTCACATTTTCCTTAACATTTGAAACATCTTTCTTGCGCAATTATACAAGTTGACTGTTGCTTCAAAATAGAGTGTGTCTTTCGTTGAAATCGATAGTAAAATCATAAACTGGGTATTTTTTCCGTTAAGAAATTTCAGCCACAAAACGGTCATCGAAGCAGTGAAAAGTAATTATGACTTGTTTCATCCACTCGATACTTTCAGTAGGAAGAGACGTTTTTTCAACTGAAGAGAAGAAGATTCGCGGTGGAAACGAAATCATCTTGAGCGCGAAAATTCCTGCATTTTTTTTACCAGTCATCGGAAATTCCGAACTGTCAAATGATTTTCACTTCAAAAGACAGATGTGCTAATGGCGGCGAACGCGCTAGCGTCTCTCTCCCTCCTTAATCCCAAAAAGACCAAGAGTTATGTTAATGGAGAGACGCGAGCTTTGTTTAAGACTCTCTCTCTTTCTGGGGGCTGTTGTTGTGCTACAGTGGCAAGGGAGAGGGAGCAAGTAGAGAAACACGCAAAGGAGGAAAAAGATATGAAGGATAGAGTCCACTGGGACGTAGTTCATCTCCGATTCAAAATTGGGTCCCTGCAGCACAAAGAGCGCGCTGTAAGGCAAAGAAGCCGAGGAACGAGGGAGTGAGAATCGAGATAGTACTGCGTATTTTTTGATGCAACAGTGGATTTCTGAGAAAGAGGGTAGGGGCGAAAGGAGCCCCGGAAAATTAATATCTTTTTGAAGGGACGCGACGCGCTGTATGACGATATGGAAGCATTAGGGTAATGTGTTAGCGTATTCCTCCACCCTTCTATGAGATGAAAATGGTCGTGGCCGGTGAATTGATCCGGGGGAAATCCGTACGCGGAGAATTCGTACGGGGGGAATTGATCTCCTGACAGATTGGTACGCGGGGAATTGATCTCCCGCGCTGACGTAGTAAAACTGTTATTCAGTCTTATGTTAATCTACACGCCCTGATTATTGGTTAATATTATATATTAATTAGCCAGGGAGGTTGGGTTGGGTTGGTAGTGCAACATCAGAGCTGGAGATCAATTCCCCGCGTACCAATCTGTCGGAAGATCAATTCCCCGCGTACGAATTCCCCCCGGACCAATTCACCGGGCGCCGAAAATGGTACGTCAGAATGATGGTGGCGAAATTTTGGTTCTAACAGGCTTGAGAATAAGAATTGTTTTTCGGCCAATAACGAGCCCTCGATCGATAATTATTGCCGAAGTTTTGATTTCTTTTCCTTTATTCAAAATTAGAGTCGATGTAGCTGTTTTTCTCCCAAGTTTAAATCCCCACGGTGAAGTGTAAGTTTGAAAACTCGGAGAGTAAATTAAAGATAAGTTGGACTAAATGGCGAAGAAGTAATTTCGCGAGGAGCGCGAGAGTGAGAGGACGGGCTAACGGGAGATTGGAGAGGGAGGAATAAAATGGAGAGAGGAAAGGAGAAGAATGGAGAAACGAGGAGAGTTGCGAGAGATGAAAGTGCGTGGGCGATGAGAGTTGATGTGACGGAAGGGAGGCTGGAAAAGGGGGCAGTCCCAGATTTCACGCTCGGGGTGAAATCAAGGAGTTTATGGGGAGAGAAATCAAGGCCCTGCGTAGAAAATCAAGATTGCAAAGAAGATGAAACAGGGATGAAAAATAGGGCGCGATATAAACAGGGAGACTCGATCTTTGGGTTTCTTCAGTGGGGCATATACTACGGACCAACAGGTTTCTCTCTGAATTATAGCGGATGTAATATTGCTGGTCAGTCCAAAGTTTTTTATTGCTGTCATTCACAATTTTACTGAGTGTATTTTGAAATTTAGATTCATCGATTACTTTACAGTATTCTTTTTATTTAAAATTGATTTATTTAAAGAGTTATGGCATTGACTTTACATTAAGATTGATGTTTTAGACTAATTTTAATTCTTCAACGCGTTTTTTGTTATGGTTGTAAAGGAAACCCCCAAAGAATATTTATTTGACGTAAATAACATCAGCTATGCAATTTCTACAATTTACTTGGCACTTTGCAAGCCACTTACCGGTGTGTGGCAAGGAGTACGATATCTGTGTTAATATCGCGCATACTTTTAAAGAGCGAATGAATATTTTACCCTTTTTCCTTGTGATTCCCTAAGGTGGGTTTATCATTAACACCACTTTGTGTTCCTGGTGCCTCAATGAGGTCTTGGCTGTGGACGATGCCGCTTAGTAGGACGAAACCACACTTGCCCTTGCACAGGAAGTTCCCAAAACGGCTTGTTGAAATGTTCTGTCTCGGTAGCGTAGTGGTTATGGCAGCCTCCAGGATAGAGGAAGATCCCGGGTTCGTTTCTTGGCCCAGTCAGTCTTTTTTCAAGTCCGTTTTTCCTTGGCATTTTACTCTTATTACGATTCCTTGTCTTCAAATACTTTACTACTCATTCACTTAGTCAAAACATTGCTTCCCTTAAACATGTCCTATCTTAAGCTATTATTTGTGCGTTAACTAAAAATGTGATCAAACGACAGATTTATTTAGAGAGATTTCTATCAGTTTAAGAATGTTTTTAAGCAAAGGTTGTTTGTAGTCGGAATCTTCTCAAAATGGCGGTTATTTCCTGATTTCTTGCTAAGTTCCCCGAGTTAGAAGGTATACTCTGTTAATCTACGTTATGTCTTCAAGGGGTGTTTTTAACTCTCCGTTACTATATTGGTAGTGTCAAACTTTCTCATTCTTCAGTATTTGAATCCGCGATTATTTAGCTCTGGGAATTTTGAGATATCGCTTATTCACCAGTCTACAGGGAAAATCTTTTTGCGAAGGCAAAGAACAGTGGCATGATTGGAGCATCGCAGGGGACTCGGGTTGAAGTGAACAGAGGCTTAGAGTGTTTGATGGAAAGTGAAGGCAATGGGGGAGAGCGGTTAAGTCCCAGAGGCGATCGTATGTGACGGGAAAGCGTGCTGGATTTTCAGAAAACAAGGAAAGGTTCTCAACAACCGATTGTCTTCTGATTTCTTAAAAAACCAATCGCTGAAGGATCGATTTTCTTCGCAAAAATATCTGTAGAAATAATTTTTGTCTCAGAGGTGTGACAAAAGAAGAGAATTTTGATGTATAGCTTATCTTTAAAAGTTACGAACAGTTTAATTTGTAGGTTATTCGCTTCAGTTTTTACAGCAAAAACCCAACCTTATAGTATTACAATTTAATCTATGAATTCCATATTCAAAACCATTGAGGAGAAGGTGTGCATAGTTAATATTTAATTACATTCAAGTTGGTATGAAATACTAATTTAGTGAGCTATAATATATTTGTATCATACATTCTATAAAAAATATATTTCTAATCTTAAAAAATAGGAGCATTGGAATTATATTAGTTGGGTGTTACTGCATTCAAAACATTCTTATCACAACGCAAAAGAATAGGGGGTCCTGTTTTGAGTTATCATTTGTATTTAAAGTGTGCTTTTGTTATAACTACTGTTGATAAATTTTTATTTACAATTGTTTTACTTTCACCGATGCTTTCGTAATAAATTGAGACTTCTGAGAGAGAAAAAAAGTAAAGATTGAGTAGACACTCCTTTTCTATTGTTTACTCGCTGTCGATTCATCTGCCTTCGCTACTTTTCATAATTGATTAAACAGAATGGCTTCATTGTTCTAAATCTAACACAAGAATAATCGTTTTATTATCAAACTTTGATGAGAACAATTATATTAATTCCTAAGCTTTAGATTCCCTTTCTTGTCTGACATGGCAGTTATTTATTTCCCCATTAAAGACTAAATGATTTCATTTATTCACGATTTTATTTTTCTCACAATGGAAATGATTATTATGTAAAATATCCCACGTGTGCAGCTTAAGACATTTCACTCCAAATACATCTTTATCTTTTGTCGAAGCCTTAGATTTGCATTGTATTTGATCACATATGCCTCTGCTTTCTTTTATCTCCTTGTTATTGACTTATTATTTTTACTCGTATGTACATATATTTCACAAATTCATTTTATAGATAATAGATTCAACATCCTGTCTTCCTTTTCCTTTAAGTAGTGCCATTTCGTTCTTTATGCTTTTGCTTACTTTTTCGACTTCTTCTCCACAGCTTAGAGATCCATTACCTCTCAGGCGTTTATACGTCACTCAAACCACGCTTATCTTCCATTCTCGTATCTTCCCTTGACCCTCTTCTTCTCCCTTTGGGCCTCTCTCTCTCCCTTCCTCCACTTATACCCTATATTCCCATCTACTCCTCTTTCAGATTCATCTCCGCATATATTCCCACGCATGCTCTGCCAAACCGCACTGTTTTCTCTAACTCCTCGGGGATTTCCGTTGAGCGCTTGAGAGCTGTGCTCTTCTCCGTTATTCTCCATCTTTACTCCCCGTATTCTCCGTTATTTCACGCTGGGATGGAGATAGGGGACATTTAGAACATATCGAACATTTTCTAAGTTCGAATTTTATTTGTGGTGGTATATATGACCCAGTTTCTTTGACTTGGCGTGATAGTATCGACTCTGTGTAATTTTGTCTTCAAGTTTAATCTTCAAATATTTATGCAGCAAGCCGTATTTCGGGATGTGGTGGGGCATGCATCCGCCTAACACCCTATTTCCTAACCGGCATCTTTCGCCCATAGTTCGTGAAAAAAGATGAATTTAAAAAATAACTTTTCTAGCTTCTATTTGTCTGAGTTTTTTCAGCGTTAGATTCGATCATGCAACTAGAAGATATGTATAATTCGACAATATCTTTCAAAAACGAACTGTATCTAAATTTATTCAGTGAATCCATCCTTAGCTTATGTCTTATTTCCTTCTAAGATTCGTAAAATACCTTAATAATAATATTGCTTGTCGATAGTAACCCTATTTACCCTTAGTAAACAAGATTACTAACTCTCAATAACGAATCTTATCGTATTTCATCGAACCTTTCTTGATTCTCCAAAGCAGCATTGGCTGGCATGGTCTTGTACGTAGCGTATTTACTAAACATGGGATCTAACGATTGTATAAGTAGGCAGTAAGTTATTTAAGTTTTTCTAATCGAAGATAATTAATGTTCCAATGTTTCATATACTGTTGCAGTAGGTTAGACCGGGTCTAAAGGGATCATGGGGCTGAACGAATTTCGCTTTTCAAATAATATATCTTCCGTGTTGCTGGGTTTAATTTTGAGAAAGTCATCTATAGGTGCGTATATGAGCAACATAAACAAGTGGCTGGAAGTCTTGCACTCACATCAGTGGCCATTCCGGGAAGAGTCTCCGAACCGTTTGCACGTTTTTGTTATCGTCAATGTAATTTTTGTGAACAACATCAAAGGATTTTACTACTCAAGATATGTTATATTTATAATTTTTTGCAATACAATGAAGTAGTAGCTGTTGAACAATGATATACTATTCCTAAGAAAAAACGGACTTGAAAAAAGTCCGTTTCAGTCAGTCCGTGACAGGACCGGGAATCAAACCCGGGATCTTCCTCCAACCGGGAGGCTGCCTTAACCATCTAGGCTACCCGACCAGAACATTTTAACTAGCCGTTTTGGGGACTTTGTGCGCGAAATGCAAAGTCACCTCAACCCTTTCCTTATTTGTATATCCTTAAGGGGGTTTCTCCTTACACCTCTTTGTGTTGCCGGTGCCTCGATGAGGCCATGGCCGTGGACGATGCCGCTCAGTCGGACGAAACTACACTTGCCCTTGCGCACAAAGTCCCCAAAACGGCTTGTTAAAATGTTCTGGTCGGGTAGCCTAGTTGGTTAAGGCAGCCTCCCAGGTTCGTTTCCCGGCCCTGTCAGACTTCTTTCAAGTCCGTTTTTCCTTGGGAATTTTCCTGGGTGCACGCCCTTATGTGCAAAGTCACCTCAACCCTTTCCTTAAATGATATACTATTTGGTATCTAACCATTATGTATTGAGCTATTTTTTATTATTTTTGTAATTGAATTTTGCTATTTGGGGCTAAACAGATCACGAAAAATGGGGCTAAACAGATCATAACCGTAAATGTAACTTATATTTTTATCTTTAACATTTATTAAGTATTCTTATTCTCGGCATACGTGGTCTGAAATAGCCATGGGAGAGGCAGTCCAGAAAGTAAAATCTAAAGCTACAACTATGCTCCAAGCTGCCGAGCACCTTACATATCACTTCAAAGAAGAATTTCTTCTCATACTGACATATTCAAGTCATGGGGGTTAAAACTGTAACGGATCTCGAATCTGATAGAAAGATTTGCAGTTAGAATATTACATCTGTCAAAACGAGGATTTAGGCCGACACCAAAAAATGTAAGGAAAATGCCTTTGATTATTGTGAACGCATGGGAATCGCTCATAATTTTAATCAGATAGCAAAGATGGCTGGCCAAGATTGGTTCCAAAGATTCCTCAAACGGCATTGTCATCTGTTTATCAGAAAACCAAAGGGGCGATCAAGAGCAAGAATAGATGCTTCAAATGCGAACAATGGCATCATGAGAATTGCAGCGAAAAGAAGATGTTTAATAGTCACTTCATCCGTACAGTTTGCAAACTAAATAGGGATGCCAATTAAAATATAATGACTTTTTACTTTCTCCCTATACGTAGTATAGAAAAAGTATTGTATTCGCAAAAAAATTCGACCTCCAGATTTCGACGGAAATATATGTTTTGGGACCCATATAGTTCGTTTCCGCTATTTTCCCGAACGTGTCTGTCTGTGTGTCCGTATGTGTGTCTGTGGTAAAAAAGTTTGTGGTCGCTCTATCTTAAAAAATAATTATTCGATCATTTTCAAAATTCATATTTAGTATTTCCCTAACGATGCCAAAAGTTGATTAGTTTTTGGTGAATATCGCTTAACCAGATGTTGCGGTTTATCCGGAACAAAATTTAGTTTCTTAAATATCTCTGTAAGAATGCAATGTAGGTATATACAATTACATACAAAAGTTATAGATAATGTACATTACTACAACTTTTGTATGAAACATTTTTTCGTAACACTGATTGTTTAGGAGTTATTATTGAATAATAGTTAACCGGAAGTTGTTGTTTATCCAGATATGGAAGTTTTTCATACACATCCCTGTCAGAATGCAATGTAGGCATACACAATTATGTACAAAAGTTATAGATAATGTATTTTACTGCAACTTTTGTATGAAACATTTTCGTGTAACACTTATTGTTTTGGAATTATTTATATATTACCGGCATAGGCTTCTGTTTTCAATAAATATGGAGAAAGTCATGTGTTGGCCACATCAGATTTTTATTAATAAATAACTTAAACTCATTCATTTTTATCACTAACTCATATTATATACTCACATAATATATTCCTTTTTTTTACATATATGCACCATGATCCATTTAACCCCCTTAAGGGGAGGTAAACGGATATTGGACGGTTGATGGTTAATTACATTTTTTTGTGAAAGTTTTCACAACAATACATATATAACCTTCCTCATTCGTTTTATGAAGAGTTGACATGTAATTTAAACAAATTTAGAGAAATATATTCTCAATAATTTTTTCGCAATAAGAACTAAACTGCGGAGTGATCCCTTTAGCCTCGGTCTACCCTATTACTAATCATTTTCAACTCTATGCACGTCGTCCTAAATTATTCGTGCTACATTGAATCATTGAGCATGATTACGCCTAAAATAAATATTACAATGTGTTTGAAACCGAATAGATAAATTTACTGAGACTGTATCAATGTAGGTGATTATCTGCATTTTCATAAAACGAATGTCTCTAGTTTTTAGCTTCTCTGGGGAGGTTTCTGCAAGAGATGTTAGGAATTTCTATTTGGGTATAATTTCTTAATTCCAAGTTTGTCAGAAAAGTAAATGGCGCTATCTACCATTATTGTATGAAGTTATCAGGAAAATATGCGCTTTAGGAATTTTTCAGAATGTTATGGTGTATTTCGCACAGTATTGGGCTATGAAATATGCCTTTTTTCCTAGTTGAAACAATTCTGAATTTTTCCAATTGTGTAAAATATTGTGATGTATGGTAAAACGTTATAATAATCACCATTAAAGCAAGCTTTTAGGTACTGATTGAGATGCATTATTTAATAAAGCGTTTTAGTAGCTGATGGTGTAATTTTTTGGGTTTTGGTTAAGCTTCCGAAGCGTGAATGCAAGAACGTGGGATTCTTGTGTGAGGCGGATTAGCATGTTTGCAAAGCAACTCTGAATTCGCAGGGCTGAAGCTCGCTGAGGGCACGGATATTTGTGTTTGAAACAGCAAAATTGAGTTATCCAAGGTGGCAAGTTAGCACTGGCCGACGGAGCGCATAAAACCGTTGCTATGACGATGAGACGTAAGCGCGATCAGACGGTAATATGCTCTTAACCGTTCCGACATTGTTTCCTTCCGTTTATTAGGCACGTTTTAATTGAACTCTGCAGTTGAAATACCTCCGCCGTTTCTCGTTTGTAATCTTTCAACGAAAACTGGTGCATAAAGGAAGCCTATTCTGTAGTCTTGTCTAGTCTCTATTGCAGTCGACATTAGATCAAATGGGTATATTTTCGATTAAGTCGATGTCTTCATGAAGTAGTTAACATTCATAGCTATATATTGTACTGAATTTATTTTGGTTTCAGATTAAATTGACATTTTTAAACGTGGTTATATGAAAGAAAGGCTCGATTTAAACAAATTTCGCTAAATTAAATATTCTAAACAATGTATGTAAACTAGAAAGATCTAGACGTTGCAAAAATATTTGAACTAAGATAATGAAGGAAATCTCCATTGCTATTAGAAAATACCATAAGAAAACTGAGAAGAAACCTGTGAAGATACAGCGAAAGAAATAATGAAACCCAATTCAGAAATAAACGATAAACGAAATAAGATACAAATTTAAAATATATAAATATGCAATTGGGAAAGGTAATTAAAAAAATAAATCTAACGTAACGTGGAATGAAGTGAAGAATTTATTAGTATAAATTGCAATCATTTAGCGTTAACATTTGTAAAAGACGATTTTCAATAGATATATGTTTTTAAATTTCACTAGGTTTACATCTTATAAATAACTTTTTACGAATCGATAAAGTTGTGCTCTCTTACGATATTAGCCTATTCCAATCGATCGAAGTAATGGTAGTTTAATGAATGGTTTTTTCCTAAACTTGAACGTCCTGGATCAGATCGGTCCTCTCCTTCTGACCATTTTCTCGCACCTCAGCGCTTGTTCACAAATTCTCCCCTCCGCTCCTTTTAGTTCTCTCGAGTGGAATGATTTCTTCCCTCACATTTTGCACCTGATCATGGACGAATGAACCGGAAGATACCGCGTTATTCTGATTTTAAGCGGTAAAGACTTTTGAAATGCATTTTTAGTGCTATTTCCTTGCGGTAGTTAGGAAATTTTGTTGTTAAATAAATCTGTAAGAAAAACAATCAATAATTGACCTTTAATATTTGTTAGCAATTTATTCTTTTTAATAATTCAAGTCTCTTTTTAATCTTACACAAAATAATTATGGAAAATTCAAGAATTATTAAAATACGTTACGATATCATTACAATAATTTTAATTTATGAAAGTTTTGGCTAGAACTTAATAAACAATAGTAACTAAAATTTACAACGTAATATATAATCATAACTTAATTAATTTGAATACTCAAGGAAGTGATTTAATTAATCATTTTCTAAACCATCATTAAATAGTTATATATTTCGTTTTAAGGTTGAGTGAAATAAAAAGCTGTGCATAGGATCTATTTATATATTCATAATCAAATCTCAAAACAGCAAACATATCACACAAGCTCCATAAATGAACAGGTATCAAATAATTTAGTAACATATTTCCACTCTGAGGCTTGTTTTTCTGTGATGTTACCGATATAACGAGGATTAAAAATATCTACTGTTTTATTATTTAGCGTGTTTACGGTGGCTCTGATTGGATTTTATTTGGGTAATTGGAGGAAACCTTTGAAAATAGCTGATTTCTTTCCGTTCCCTTTTTGACACTTGTTCTTCGTGGCCTTTGCTCTTCTTTCTTGTAATGTTGACTCATGAATTGAACTTCTATGAGGCATAAACGAACATTTTTGTTTTCACATATCGTTAAAGATGTACGCATTTTACTTGTCAATTCATCTTTGCTTTTTCATTGTATTTGTCAGGAAATATTTCGTTCGCTTGATTTATACGTATATTATGACTTCATTATGGAAAAAGTTGTGAATGATCATTAAATTCTTTTTACATTTCATCCTATCGACATTTCCGTAAAAGGGGTACACTCGAGCAAGTTCAAAGCCTTCCATTATTTTCTTAATGTGAATATTCATTTTTAATTACTCTCATAGCCCAAGGCTGGATATAAGTTTCCGAATTTCTGGTCACTTCCATTCTCCCTTCTCTTCTCTTTAAGTCAATGCAATTGTTTACATTATTTCGTGTGCTAGTCTCATTACTGAAATGCCACCGACCGCGTCGTGTGCTACTTCTGTCTAAGGGCGGCTTTTTGACACGCGGTCTTACAGGGTCCCCTCTGCCACTTACCCTGTCTCTGCTCTCTTTCCCACTGAAATAAGGTCACGCGAGATCCGTCGCGCGGTAATCCACTTGTCGCTTCCACCGCGACGCCAAATTCCGCCTGACGTGCGCATTTCACCTGGCGTTTGATTCCAACGGATGACGGAAAAATAACGATCTGGATATATGATCATTTGGTGAGCCACCAACATGGATGATAATTGTTTTCGTTATGCCATGTTCTCAATGTGATTCCGACTGCGGAGATAAGCTCTTCCGATAAGGGGACGTATAGATATATTCATTCGTAATGGATGAATCAGAAATGAATTTCGATTTTTCTGATAGTCTGTTTCTCATCATTTACATAAATATCGAAAGATTATATATCCATTCAACACTGCAGAATACTACGTATCCCTTTAAGCCCTGACCCTCACGATAGTGTGGGTGAAATGAATATACATATACGTGTATATTCTTTGGATCTTCTGTTCTTAATTTATCTCAGGAGGGTCGAATATTAATAACTTTGTGAGTTTCTTTATAATATTTCTAGCATGAGGTGTGGCCATACAAATTATCGTTCCTTTTCCTTTGAACGCATTAATTAATTGGCACAAATATGTGTTCTAAATTGTACTTCTACGAAGTAGTGATGTTTGGACTGAAGAGGGTTCTTATTTTTTATGAAGTTCATTTTAACAAAGTAAAGTTTACCTAATTCTCCTCATCATGGAAACGTAACCTGTTCGAGTCTTTTTCGACTCCGAGATGATTGAATTTCATATGTATAAATCCTGAGTTTCCAAACGATTTTCTCCTTACAAATCTTAGTGGCGAAAGAAGTTTCGGGAACGCGAGTGCCGTAGCGTCATTAGATTGCGCAATCATAGGGAAATTATCGGAAAGCATTCCATCATCTATCAAAGTACACTCGATGTCGAAAGAGAAGAAAAAAGTCAAAGCAGCGGCAAGCGAAGGAGCTAGATTTGGAAGGGCCACAAAGGGACTTCCCCCGATTAATCGATAGGCGGCAATCTCGTTATCGATGTCAGGGATCGTAAAAATCCAAGAGCATTTCGATTCAACGTAGCATCCTTCTCCTCCGTCTTCCCCACCTCAATCCCCCCTCAACTCATCGTTCCCCATAAAACTCCGCTCTCTCTCTCATCTCGATATCGCCTTCAAACCTTACCCTTTTCACCCAATCTCTCTCCTCACTCATCTCTATGTTTTGGGCTACAGTTTCTTCCTGTCATTCTTATCCTTTTATCCATATCAATCAATTCTCCTTTTTCTTTTCTCTCCCCAAATGTTCGTTCAGATGAGCTTATCCTTATGAAGTCCAAGTTTAAGCGACTTTCTGTGAAACATTTCATTTCAAGATGTCGGTCGGTATTAAGAAGGTGACATTGATTCCATTAACTTAGAGGAAAATAATGGCTTATGTTTTCTTTTTGTAATGGGACAGCGGATTAGATTTAAAGGACCTTAAGAATATTTAGATGATCCTTTTTCCTTTTTCTTAACATTCCCAGTTTTATTCCTTAATTAATTTGTATTTTTATTTTAATTGAATAATGAATTGAAAAAGTTTGTAATCGACGTATACTTTGGGGAATATTTTCGCTTCAGAAGCTCACTTCGTCACAAATAGGAATGAGTAGAAAATGGCCGACAAATCGGTTTCAAGATACTACATTATTTTAATCACAAGCTCAATCATTTCTGGAAAATAATGAGTTTTGGCTTGGTACGAAAAGATGTGAAACTTGGAAATATCCCAAAGAAAAACGAGCATCGATAATGTCTGACTGGGCAAGGAAAGACGTTCCCGGTTCTGTCTGACTTGACTTCCGATTGGTCAAGTGGGTGGGTTCGTCTTAAGCGGTCTAGGATTCGATTCCCTGTGGGGATCTATTTGGTCGAAATGACCTCAGCTGGTGAAGCACTTTTAAAAATACTGCTATTACTCCTATCTGAATTTTCAACGTGTGTTTTTCCTTGGAATTCTTTCATTTTTTTAATGGTTCTTTTCAAAGAGGGCAAATTTAATTTAACAAAAAAGGCTGAATTAAGAAGATATGTTTGTGTTCTGGTGTATATATATTTTAAAGAATATTCTGTAAAATTAAATTGCAGATAAATAGATAAATTCCTCCATTGAGTTCGTACTATGATAAGTAGAGATGTAACATGGAAATATAAAAATAAATAGTCAAAATATAAATAGAATAACCGACAACCAACATTTTGTATAATTTTTGATCCCTGCTTTATTCTCTTCTTCCTCTAAACTCTGCCCCTGCTCCACTTTCATTCTCCGTTCCCATTCTGCTTATTCGTCCTCTTTATCTTCTGTTTCTCAGATCTGCTTTCTTTGGGTGTCCCTCGCTGCAGAATGACTCTCAGGCCCTCTCTACCAAATCCTTTTTCCGAACCTCTGTCCTTTCAAGTCGCCCATTGTCTCGATCTTTGTCTCTTCACAATTCATCGCCGTCTCAACCACGCATTTGTCCTGCTGCAACCTTCAATGCTCTTCCTCGTTTACTGCCTTTCCTTCTCGCAGTTGGTTCCGCCGTATCATTTCTCTTTAATGCGGTTTACACGTACGGCTGATATGCATTAATATCAATTTAATGAAAGTGGTATCTAAGGAAGAGCCCAAACAAAAAATCTGGAATTTTTATTATGAGAAGTCCTATTTCGCGATCAGATGGCAATTAAAGCAAGGAATTGTAGAACTGTTATTTAGTTTCGTAGACCTGCGTTTACTTTTTTTTACGATAAAGACAGTGACGTGCCAGAAGATTATTTATATCATATGCATGCATCAATGATTCCATGATATGTTTATTTATGTTAGAACTCGAATGAATACGTCTAATAAACATCTACCTGTATGGTCTAGAAAAGTGGTCGTTAACCAGTTGTCGATGGACCACTGCTGGTTTGGGAGAAACTTTTGATGGTCCGTTATGAAATATTGGTATTATTTGCCATTTTTATGTTTTCCATACTATTTTCTAATATTCTGAATCTTTTTCGTGTCTCTAACGTGGAGTAGACAATAATAATACGTAAACATTTGTCGCATAGTTATTTTATGTAAGATCGTCTCATAAAAGATTCACATTGATGGTCCGCGAGATTCAAAATAGTGAGTTTAGTGTTTCGTGAGGTCCGTAAGTTTGGCTACCGTTAGTAAAGAACATAAAATTACAAACAATAGGTAGTTTAAAAGGATACATACATAGCTGTTGGTATAATACACGCATGATCAATTAATAATTTAGCTCTATGTAATTATTAATAGAGTGATATGCTTTGTAACTGGTATTTCATTACTTCAATCTTAACTTGCTTTTGTTTAGTTCTAATTCACTTGTAAAGGGAGATTATTATCGAAAGAACTGTAGTTGTTAAGTGTTGTTTGCTAGGTTAACAGTATTGGTCGATCAAAGCAGAATCACTCGAAGAGTGGCTCACTTGAAGAGTGATTGATGACTCGTGGATTTACTCTGGAATAACACTGCGATAGATTTTTCTATCTTTATTAGATTCACCAACAAATGTTTCAAAATATAAAATCTTAGCAACATAGAAAACATTGAATTTGATCTTCAGCTTAAATTGATGAGGGATATGAGAAATTTCCAATTGATGTATCCTGCGCTTCGAAGACAGGAAGGCGTCAAAAACTAAAGGAAACGAGTAAGAATATATATCTACGCATAAATGCGAAAATTCGTATCGTTATGACCTGTTTTTGGCCCCAAATTCAAGAATTAAGTTGAGATTGAACATTCTCGGAGGAGTATTTTCAATTACTCTATCAACAGAACTGTTCCTCCGTCTTTCATTATCTCTTCCGGTTTCCCCCCTCTTCCTCACTCTCATCTCCACTTTATTTTCTAACCATTCCTCCATCTTCGAAATATTTGGGAGAACGGAGCAGTTGGTAAATCTTTCTCATCGAGGTCACTTGGCTACGAACTCTATTATATTTTTATGGAGTTGAAAGGAGGTCAGCATTGGTGGCTCACATCTGGATTTTTCTCCTTCCCTCATGAGCAGTAAACTTACCGCTGTAGTGGTTAGTTCCTTAATTTCTGCTAAATGGAAAGAAAAATTTTCATCTCCAAAGTGCTTTATCCCTTCGTTTTATCCAGAAGCTCAAAGTCATTCATGAATTTTATAGTGGTATTTAGGGTAAGAGATATCATGCGAGTTTAATAATTCAAGCACGCAAGGCATCCTGGGATTAGAGCAAAATAAATAAGAGCTGCAATGCTTACTTTGGTCGACTTCTTATTCTAGCAGATTGAGATTCATTGTACAGATAATTTCATCTCAAACGTATTGTGAAGATTCAAATCTATCAAGACAAGAAATTTTCAATGGTCCGTTGAAGTAAATTAATCTGTAATTCATGGTATTAAAGAGTGTACTCAACATAATAATACATTCTTGGATTACTCCTCGTGAATTCTATTCTTATCTATGCTCATTGAGTAGTAATTATAATTATTTTCCAATGTACTATATTCCTCGTTGCATTTATGTACACTAGGAAGCAATTTGAATTGTTTTCATTATTCTTTATGTTATCTTTATTGATATGATTCTGCGGTGACATTGAGCGGCTGTTCAGTATGACAGAGCATATTAATCTATTTAAACCTAATATAAATATTACAGTAGTAAATAAATGGTAATCGAGATTTAGCATTCGTATAATGCTATCTTCATGTTCAATTTACTGGTTCACATACAGCAACAGTACATGAGAAATGGTCTTTATAATGTTCATAAAATAAATGGTGAAAGTTAGCCACTAATATGGAAGATAAGACCTATTGGGAGTCTGCTTACTCTTGGGAAACGTAAATGAGAATGAGTATTGAAGCTTTGTGTCAGTGATTCACTGCAATTCTATCCTAGTAGGTATCGATGAAATTATAACATCTTTCTGCACAAAACTTTTAATTGCAACGATGTGCTCAAATATTTCCATGATAAATTCTATTGTTATGATTCAGCGACAACAAAGTCATTCCTTTTAATTTGAGAACATAATGTTTAAAGGAAGAATGCTCCGACAAAATATATAAACCCAGTTTGTATTGTAACCACAATCCCCCCTTTTTTGAGGACGAGCCTCCAGGTAGCGCTCGGCTCCGATGGAAAAAATCCACATCCGTCCGCTTTCTCGTTAGTTGCTGCCACAGCATCCCTCATCTCGGAGGTAAGCATAATGGAGCTAAGGACAGAGAAGTATAGGGGGCAGTAGAGAAGGATCTCGAGGACCATATTTCGCTAATTTTTCTCCTGCTGAGAATGTTATGCCCGAAGCGAAACGTTCATTGTCCTTCGTCAACCCCCGAGTTATACTTGAAATGACTATCATGCTGTCCCCTATTTAGATTTTTCTTGAAATTCTTCGCAGTCTGTCCCTCCCAAGATGACAATTTTACGTGGGCTACGACTTGAAGGATTCGTTAGATAAGGGTGAAGAGTGGGAGCGTAATATTGTTTTCAAACGGCTCTCTTTCGCTCTCGAAGTTAAGAAAAATTGGAATGTTTTTAAACTGTGAGTCAGCATTCATTTTCTTATCAAAAATTCCTCTTCAAAATTTGTCTGCTGAATTGTTAATCAGGGACGAAAATAAAGATTACCGACCCTTTTTTAGGGAGCGACGAAAGCATAATTTTGCGAGTATTGCATATGAGTGTATGTACGGATGTAGGTATAGTATGGACTCTTCAACGAATTGCATTACTAAAATTTATAGATCCTAAAATAAAGGAGGGGGGAAAACTGAATTGTAGGAAACTGCCAAATCATTGCGATTAAACCTCTGCCATCATGAAATAATTGAATCTAACTATGTTAATTCAATGAATTGAATATATATTAGGGAAATAGTTTCAGTTCCTTCATCATTCCTGTTAAAGTCCTCCTAAACGAATCCTCCTTAGTGCATGATTCTTTGGTATATGTTGAATTTTATTACTCTATAGCATTTTATGAAAGGGCGATAAATTCCGTTAAAACTAAAAAGCATGTATTTCATCATTCCATTCGGCTAGAACGGTCGCATGGATAGAGAATTCTTTGAATGGTCTAAAGCAATATGGAGGAATAATGATAATGTCAGTAGAACCTTAGACATCGAAAATTAATTATTGTATTTTTATTCTAATTAGAATAAGGGCACGAAACTATTATTATTTACTCGTGTGAACATTAATGCATAACATTAGATATCTCCACAAACAAATTGCTAAGAATTCAATAACTTTGCTTTAGTAGATTATAGGACATTTGTGGCATTTCCTTTGCGAATTTTTCAGATAGTAGAAATAAGAAATTTTTAAGAAAACATTACCACCGTAATTTAATTTCAATCTTTCTGCTGCCACTTACGCAATTCTCTTCTCAAAACATATTTCTTCCCTCTCATACTATTCCGCTACACGCATTGTCCTCCCATCAAATATCATCAAAAGCCATTGGATATTTTTTAAAATTTGTGATGCTGTAACAGATAGGAAAAAAAATAATTCTAGTTTTGTACTCGTCGTCATTCCTAATAATCTCATGTACCACTTTTTGAAAAAGCATTCATTTAACAGTCACGGCTCCATCACAGTTATAGTGAACAAGCAACGATATCCAATTCTCAATGGGAAAAAAAATTCTATTCATACTTCTATGTTCTCATGTACTTAATGACCTGTCTTCCGTTCGTTATATTTCAGCATTCTTACGCGTCCAGCTTCATCCTTTCCCTTCTTTATCTACTTTATCACTCACCCTTTCTCTACTTATCTACCTTCTTTTCATCAGTCCCTTCGCTAATCTCAACTTAAGATTTTCCGATCATTCCTTGTTCCGCAATTTCAAAGATATTTCGATATAAACGATACGATATATCTGGATTCGAGAAGGATGTCGATAGTGGAGTGTCGGAAAAAGTTCACGAAGTCAAGGAGAAGACATATTGTCTATGGGATAAATCTGAAACTTCCAAAACAAACTTTTTCACCGCTAGGAAGCAGCCGAATATCATCCTCACAGAGACCAAAGTGTGTTTAAATGGGATAAACCAGTGGCTAATCCCATTTTGTGGTTTAAAAATCGCTAAATGTCTCAGTGAAATGATATTATCGAATATATCATAAAGCACATTTATGTTTAAATCTGTAAGTTTCAGACTAAGGCATATTGGCAATAATTGTTAGCGTTGCTTATAATGATATTGTCAATAATACATTTACGGCCTTCTCAATAACGTGAATTCCTTACAGGAAATTAAGATCATGCTGATTTCAGTCATCATTCTCACAAACTTAGACATGAATTTCAATTCCAACGTCATTGAATGCCGTTGTTCAAATGCAATAGCAGGTTTAAATATTTCAGAATTTTGTTAGCATGGTATCTTTTTCAAAATTGATTGAACAGGACGTAACAAATTGTTTATCAAAAAGTCTTAGTGTCACCCAAGCACAGATTTAATCTAGTGCTAATTGATCACACAAGGTTGCGTCATTGAATTGAATTATTAATATGTTGTGACGAATTGTGACTCTAAAATATTTATATTGGTATTTGCAAACATTATATCAACCTACACATCAACAAATATATTTCCAAATGTTAGATGCTACCTCAATACGAGTCATGCTCGTTTTCCTTTTATATATATCTAAGACTTTTTATATCCCTCTTTTTTAACAACTGATTCCGATGTGTTAAAAAGGAAAAACGTGTCCCGAATCAATCGTGCGGACACCACCTCTTCTTCGGCCAAATTTCCATTCTAGGAGGACGACCTTGGAGACAGGAAAAGTCCCAATGATAAACTCCAATGTGGTCTTGATCTTCGCAAGTGCGACTCACGTTGGCGGCAGAGATACCGTCAAAATAGCCTCTGGGAAAGATCCGTCTCTGTCTGTGTGACGTCATTCGAATCCACTGAGGACGCCGTAATGCCCCAGGACTTTCTCTGAAAGCAAACGAGCACTCGTCCGCCCGAAGCGACTTAAGCCTGTTACTAACAAGGGTTAGGGGAAGCCATAGGTGTCCTATCATCTGATTTCTCACCCAAAAACTATCTAAATCGCCATGGACTTGGGATCCGTTGGCTATGACCCTTGAGTCATATAAAACATACTTTGGAAGCTTCCCTTTTGCCGCGTCGACAGGAATTCATGGTTATGAATTTTCCGGGCGAGTTTCTCGAAAGATATTAAAGACGGGCTCATCAAAACTGTCTCGTTTCGGAAAATAACCTTGTTGAGATCCACCATCGTCATTGATCTCTTATGCAGAATTATTTCATTTTCGCCATTGAATGATCGATGAGGTTAATATATAATAGTAATTAAAGTTTTATTAACGCGCAAACGTTATAAATTCAATATTTCCTGGAGCATCACGTCAAACATCTCACTGTAGATGTAAAATCGTTCCAAAGAACCAAGATAAGTGCATTCTTAGGAACATAAAAGTGTAGAGAAGTTGATAGCGTAATCGCTGAATGTATGCATTAAGTTCAAAATGCGTGAGAGGACTCGAGCTGTATTTCAAGCACCGTTACTTGTCGCCGATAACATCCACCTCGTAGATGCTTTATAAATGTTCGATCTTATTAGAACATGTGCGAATGTTGTGGGGGCGGAAATGTTGCGGGGGGTAAATATACGCTAAGACGGCTAGTTTCAAGAATCCATTATTTCCGCGAGTGATACGCGATGATAACAAACTAAAGTTGTCTGTCAAACTTATGTTACTTTCACCCCTTCCCACTTCTCCAAAAGCGGCTGGCAGTGTATTGATGTAGAGGTAGATATTTAGGACTGAATTTTATACAACAAATAGCATTTGTGTTAGTTTCCTGTAAGGCCGACCGTCTATTATATCACACACAAAATTGGAAACGCGCTTGCGTAAAGTGGTTGGTTTACATAAATAACATTCTGGGCAAGACTTGGGCCATTTGGTGATTCAAAACCCCGATTCCACTTGCCATGAATTCATTACTGCAACTAGTAATTCATATTGTCTTAGGTGGGCTGTGGGTAGGCCTGGTAGATGCACACCTAACAATGAAAGTAGGGAAATCCATTAAGAATAAGGGTTTTCTCTCCATCGCGTGAGTCAGTAGGCTTTAAAAACCCTCTCGAAAGTATTAAATTGCATCTTTACGACCTACTAGGTATATAAAAAACATGTTAAGTTAATTAATTTTAGCCACTCAAAACTTGGCTTACCATTCTCAATAGTGAACACAGTATGAGTATTTTCTTATGTTTTCATTTTAAGGAGGAACAATTTGAGGTTCAAATTCAGATTTATAAAAATATCAGTTCTTCGCGCCTGTGCGTTGATGGATTTTATCCCAAAAATTTCAACATTTCCGGACCAAAAAGTAATGTCATGAAATAACAATCTAAACATCGCACACTACTAATTCTATAAATATGAAAATAACCTCAGAGTTAGAAGTCACCTTTCACATGTCCTTCCAAGATCTTACAGACGGAAATATTTTATTTTGTAGCTAAAATGAGTCGTATTATAAGCTTTATCCAACGAACTGAGACTTTTAAAAGCTTTCGGATAAGCTACGGTTTCTTTAGAAAGAGTGCTGATTCAATGGAAACCCTCTCCATTAATCAGGTTTGTAAATTTCAGAAGGGTTCGTCTTTCGACCTCTATGATTGTTTCGACGAAAACGAGATCTTTTGGAGAACTTTGCTCTAGCCATGCAGAAGTGCTGTGGACTCTTCGGAAGCCGCACAAAAGAATAATTCCAGATTATCCTCTTGAAAGAGAAAGCGGAAGATTTGGAGGAAATAAAAGAATTGGCTGATTGTCACAGTGATACAGGAAGTGTGGAAGTATATTATAATTACGGAAAAGAAGGGAATAAACATTCAATTGGAAAGTAATTTGGCAGGATAAACTGTTACAGTTGAGTCTTATCTTTCTTTTTGTAGACTCCCATGCATTATGATTACCGTTTATACTCGTGTATAAGCCGAGGTTTAAGCACATTTTTATGCTGAAAAGGACTTGTTCTCCAGTGAGGGTTTCCCTTACCTCTTCTCCAGTGGAAAAAGTCTGCCGGAGCCGGAAATCGTATTGTAAATTCCTCACTTGCTCAATTAAGATATTTTTGTCAATTTTCTCTGCAATCGCGTGCCGTCCGTCGGAAGTAGTCGTATTGAAACAATTATGTTTGATTACATTATATTTGATTGAGTACCTCAGCTCAGCTGCCGATTGATACTCAGGTCGGCTTATACTCGATTGTTAATGGTATATATAACATCCCCAAAATATTGTTTCTGTAATAATTGGCCACGATCAAGTAAGTCTCATTAATGTGGTATTTATAAATCGGTATTGAAAACAGATTTTTACTTTTCAATATTGTCTTTCCACAACATCTCGGCCGAATCGATTGATTATAAATCGGTATTGTTCGCGATATAAATTTTCAATAAATAGGTTGCGTTGCACTATTGCGAAAAGTGACATGACGTTCTTTCATAAATGAGAACTTTTAAAACCCTTCCACACTTACGCCAGACCTACTTTTTATTCTCGCGGAAAGAATTTCAATTCCGATTGTAATTCTCAAACATGATTACTCAAGCCCCCTCATCGATATTTCCAATCATAGAAAAGGAGTCATTCCCGCTGCGAACTTCGAACTTGGCTTATTTCATCATCTGGCGAAGCCGAATTCGTTACAGCTTCACTATTCGCGAGATGTGAGAATCGCCATCAATTTAATTCTCCTAAAAGGTTTCCCTCAGGAGACAGAAATTAGAGCGGGAAAGGTAACCAAGGGTGCACAATAAACCAATTACCAGTGCTCGATTCCCTTCTTCCGAGACATTCTTTCCGGGGTTCTCGGAATCAACTGCGATTGATAAGAGATATAATGATAGGTAAGATGGCGCCCCCATTCAACTGGAAGCCGCGTGCGGGGGGCCCAAAGAGCATCGCGCCCCCCACTTCGTCCCTATTCATGTCGCCGCGTCGCATGGCAACCGCTGACTCAATTTCCCTGGAGTGATTACCTGACAACAGCCGAGTATATAAGCTCTCCGCCGCCTATAAAAAGGTCGATTTCTACGCCAGTGGCGCCCTCGAGCAAGGGTGAGAAATAGAGAAATGATATGTGCTTTCCTTCTTCCCTCTTGTTATGGCGTCCCTAGGGAATCTAGCGCGTTTCGCTTGATTCCTGGTAATTTGGGGGAAGATCGACGAGTCTCTCATTATTCACGTCGCGGCCAAGAAGGTGGCTGTTTATTAAAGGAAGGAGAAAATTTTCCAAGGCTTGGAATTAATCGAACATGTATGAGAGTCAACGTGCTCACTTACGACTAATAAATGAAGAAATATTCTTCGATATACTCGAGCTCAACCTTGCGGAAAATTGCTATAAAAATCTTTGTAATCTCTGAGTTTCTTTCGAAATTGCAAAGTTCCATTCTTTCCTAGCAAATTTTGTCTCTTCGAATTCGAAGTGTTCGGATAATCTATATTGAAAGTTTCTCCTGAGTGGAGTTAAGATTGAACTAACGCAGAACATTCCTCGATTAGCCTCGGCATCATAGTTTAGGGCTCTGAAAATTGCGTAACCTTGGGCTGAGTTGAAGTTAACTTGTAGATTGTGTGCTAATTTCTTCGTTGCATCATTGATAGATAATTATTGAGCCGAATTACTTTCCTACCATTGACCAAATGGGGGATGCCAAAATCTATTTCCTTCAACCACCCGTATTTACTTGCATTTTCAGCCAACGTTTCTGGTGTGCTGGTGTGATTATATTCTCCATTTCCTTTACTTTTATTTTATTCACTATCGCCATTTTCCTCCCATCGAAATGTATGAAACATGACATTTTCAGTAAAAATGACGAACATAAAATTATTAATATTCATATGTCAGAAGGCTTCTTAAAAGTTCATTGTGATTGTATTTTGTAAACACTTATAAATGAAAAACAATGTTAGGTGAAAGAAGAACCGCTCGGGCATCGTTTCCAATAATAATTTTGAAGGTACCACTGTGAGAATTTGTGCTGTAACTGTTTGTATGATTGTTTAATTAGCGTACGAGTATAAGACGAATTTGCTCTTATTTTTAAAGCTGCTGTATTTTAGGTACACGGGCGACATATTTTTACATTTAAATGTGCAATTTGTTTTTCCTCTGTAGTGAAATATGGAGCTTCGACAAGTTTGCCAAAGACCAAAGGCCAAAAGAAATCATAACACTCGTTATAAAGAAATAATAACACTAGCTCATGATCTATGACGAATAACACATTAATGTTAGGATTTTTTTTCAATGAACATGAGGGTAACAACTTGGTTTTTTACCATAATAGCTAAGGAACAGGTGTACCGCAACGAATATTCAATGAGGGATTGGTTTAGGTGATATTTAGGGTCTGAATTGCTTCCAATAATTTCGTAGAGCAAATATTTTGAACATAAGATTCTATTTTGTGCGAAGAGATACAGTCTTTAAGTGGCTTCCTCTGTTAGCACTATGGAGTCAAGGTTAATAAACGATTGAGAGCCATATGCCCGCGGATCGGGTAACTCTGGTTTAGTGGTTCCTTCCAACGGCACTGGTCTTTCAGTTTTTGGGTGTCCGCTGCTTAATTTATGCTGTCAGTTAGGTGTTTGCGTAATCAGAGAGAGGAACTGAGATGGAACGAGTTGATCGCGAGTGCCCCTCCAATCATCATTACGCGAAATCAACGAACGCAAAGCAGTAAACACGATCTTTAGATTTGGGGCTAAATGATGACTTTAATCGCTGGAATCAACTCCATGGGAAGAGCTCTCGACCCGACTGGGAGGAGAGGGAGAAACGTTAATTCCTTTCAGTATCGACCAAAGTGTAAAATGGAGCATCTCAAAAGACTGCGGCCTTATTAAATGATAGAAAAAGTAGTTCACGTCAGACGCAGTTTATATTTAGTGTATTAATTTTTTTCTTCAGAAGGATGAAATTCATTCGCTACTCCAAAGAGTGGAGAACAGAGGAATTCTTTGTGCATCTAATTCTATTATTACTAATTTTTTCTACGATCTGAATGATTACATTGCTACTAAAAATGCGAGGAAAATTCACTACAAGATCTTTCCTTAACTGATGTAGATTATATTTTTCTAGCTTATATTATAGTATATTTTTAACTTTTAAACAGCAATTAAGTGTTTATTTCCTTGAGCTAGTATATATCAGTATTATTTTATTGATGAAGGTAAACTATTGTGCACCTTCATCGTTGAGATACAAATAATCACATGCTCTAAATCTGATGCATAGCATCAATATATGTTTGGCTAAATAAAACGGAAATGTTTAATAAAATGTACAAAAATGATTAATTTTTGTTAATTTCAATTCTTTTAATCGTGAAGTACCAAAAAATATAAAATTCTATTAAATTCTATTAAAACATTGACAGAATCGAATTCAACCCTTTTAAAAAACGATATTTGGATCTTTTAAGGGAATCAAAATAGATATTTATAAGTACGACTCATTTAGATATTAATCGGAAGATTGGGCTTAGCAGTCCCTCAAGCTAACCTTTGACAACCATTTCAATGTATATTGAACCTCATGCTCATATGAGAAATCAGGGTCTTCATGAGCGATCATTTAGGGTTATCTATCTAAGGAACGGAAAATATTTCAGTGTACGATCTTGGATCAAACTCTGCTGCCAAGTCAATAAATTTTGTTTCAAATGCATGTATGGAATTCAGAGTAGGTTGATGTAGAATACGGAGCCCTTAAATAACATTTAACAACCAACTCTTAACTTTTTAATAAACGAATTTAAAATGCGTGCATTACTTGATTGTACGATAAACAGTTCTTTAGAAGAATAGAGAACATTTAATTTGGTCACCGAAGGATTTGGTCGTCCGTTAATTGTTCGAGTCTGAGACGGAATTAAATGAATCGGAGGGATGTCGCAGAGATGACTCCAAACGAATCGTTTAATGGAGAGCCGTTTCCCTCTTTCTCCCGTCATTAAAAAAAACATCGCAATAGTTTCCGCTGCGTCAGACACATTGTTGAACCTCCCGCAAAAACATAGACTCGACAGGGTGAAAATAAGAGCGAGAATCCCTTTAAATCGTGATCCTCAAATTTCCCTCGCGTAGGCCCCACTACTTCGCGGGGAGCAATTAAGTTCGTAATTGGAAGAAAAGCGAGTCAGGGCAAGGAAGCAATTAGGAGAAGGTACGGAAGAAGACCGAGAGATAAAGAAAGGGGTGCAATAGGGAGGACAAAACAGAGGATTCCAGATCCTTTTGCTCCAAAGCCTATTGTAGATTAACTAACTTCTATTGGCGATAGCATGCTGTTTGTTTTCCTCCGGTGCCTAAGCTCTCCATTATCTCACTTTGAAGGAAAATTCTCGTCGAGTAGTGTTTAGTCAATCGCGAGTCACTTCATTTTTGGCAGAGTTGACTCCTTTCGGAGTCTGTGCCCGAATTTGATGAAAAGTAGTGAGCACAGATGGTTTAGACGTGTTGAACGATGTTCAGAAAACCTTTCTCTGCTATTTCTATGAACTGCATCAAATAATGTGTTCATTTTGTATTTCAAGTTAAAAAAATATTTCAGTGGGTATTTCATCAATCTATACCGCCGTACTTTTTTTTAAACCTCTTAAGTTCCATCCTCTCCCAATATAAACATTATTCACGTTAATTTTGAAATATTAATTTCCTATCTTTGAAGTGAAAGTTTTTTTAAAATTGCTTATCCTCTCTGTTTTTCTTCTCTACATAATCACACCAATCTTTCTATAATCTGTATTGTCTGTTACCGTTTTTTATAATATTCTTTTATTTTTCCTGATAATGTACGTTTTCCTTGTTTTTCTATTTTGTTTTTTATGTTACTTTGTATATTGCTATCTCTTTTTAAATGTGAACTGATTCTTATTTATGTAACGCATGTAAGTACTTATTGGTAGTGTATTTATTTATTTTTGAGTGTTTTTCTCTTCTCTTATCTTTTAGCTATTACTATCGGTAGGTTTGCGCAGGTTTTTCACACTCCCCATCCTTGTGGGTGTTTTCCTGCAGTGGATTTTTTCCCTAAGAATCTCTTCGGTTTTTTACATCCACAATTCTTCTAATTTTTTCTACTTCTTATTTTATAATTAATGACGATGGATTAGATGGAAGAAGAGACTTTTAAGTCTCAATCTCGCCCAAATAAAGTCGATTTATTAATATTATAATAATCTTATCTATCTTAATAATGCATTCGGTCTCTACCAAATACTGCAAAAATTTACGAAATTAATAAAGTATTAGCTATAAATACCACTATATAAATCCTATTTTCTTCTTTCTTCCATTAATTGGATCCAAATTTGTATCCTACTGTATATTCTTGAGCATAATTTTGGTATTGTATATCAACTTTATTCCTTCTAAATATCTCTTTCTACTCATCTGATTTATATTAAAACTATAACGAACAAATCATTATTTTAAATTTCAGTTTATCTTTGATTTTCTTCTTTTCTCCCTTTTTCTCGAGAATAATTCTCAACATCTCTTTACCCTCTTCATATTTCATCAGTAGATTCAAACTCGAGAAGTGACAAGGTATCTTATTCAATTTCCTCATTAATTAATATGTTATATAATTCTGCTTGAGGTATCTTGCAACCCTTCGACATTATACGCTTATTTTTCAAAACGACAATATATTGTATCACCTCATTCTTCCAATCTCTTATTATGACTTCATTGACGTTTGAGATAATAGATTCGGTGTCTTTTTTACCTTGTAAAGAAAGGATCTTTAATGTTTAAAAACACAGTGAGCTACAAATGTCAGTATAATCATTTTCTTGCGTATAATTTCGTAAAATTAATTAAATATCCTGAATTAATACTTCGGTATGAGAAACCGACTTGTATTTGTGATCGATGATTATGCAAAAAATCTTCGGATATAAATATTTGTAGCAGAAAGCCTAAAAATAAGATTCTCTTATTGTTATCGATTTTTCTTGCTTATGGATCAGTTATGAATTTTTAATGAGTATTTAATCTATGATTTAAAAATTTCAACTTTTGTTTAGATTCTCATCTATTAAAATTTATTTTAAATCATGCCTCGTTACTCTGAAGGTATTTTTATTAGATTAGACTCGGATACTTAAACAAGGAAGCCGTAGAAAACCCTTATGCCCTCATCATTTTCTGTACATTTTTTTCTACAGCTATAGTTTTTGTTATTTGACACTTCTTTGGCAATTTCTTCTCCTTACATTCTCTCGTCTTTCTCTGCCTCCAGATTTCTCTCTCATCATTTGATCTTTTCTTCCTACAAACCCCTCTCACAGCATCCTCCTTCACATGGAGAAGGGGTTACAGCGAGGGCTGAAGAGAGATTTTTAGAAAATCTAGAGTTTCCAAGGGATTCGGATGCTTTGTCACCGCCTCACTGCAGGTCTTAGTGAACCACAGTAAAGAGACTATTAAAGGAGGCGAGGATTGAAAGGGGCAAATCTGCCGGGAAATCATACTGACAAATTGCTTTTCTTATTAATTAGATGTGTGTTGTCATAAAGACAGGTGTCCTTTGATTACGTAGAAGAATAACAAATGGAAAATTTAATAAAATTTTTTTCATGTGCATGTATGGAATTTGGTAAAAAAAATTTGGTAAAACTGCTCTTGATTTTTGTCAGCGTTCCATAGAATATCGAGAGATAGGATGCTAAAAAGTAAACTCAAAAGTATTTTCAACCACGATGTACTTCACGTTTTACTAAGCATTTTTGCAGACCCTTTTAATAAATTGTACTCTATAATTAAATATTTGTAACTGTACCCTTATACTTGCCAAGGTGAAAAATTTCATTCCGTTAAAATTATCAATTTTCTGCTGAAAAATCGGAAATACTATGCAGAGAATTGCTACGGATATTTGAATTTTTTTTAAAGTTATCAAATGGAAATAGCTTCCTTTCGTCTCTTTTCATTATAAAGTGGCGCGACTTGACTGATATGAACATTCGCTATTTCCATTTCAATACATTAATATTCCTTTGCAAATGGGCGTCGACATTTTATTTTGTGTAATTTTTCCTCTGCGACGAACAAGTAATAATACTTCACAAATAATGACTTTAGTAGGTATGCATTTAGTTGTAGCGTACATATTATTTTTAAAATCTCTATGTCACGTCCGCAAATGTATACGAACTTGATGTGCAGATGTGAATCTTTCAGAGCGTGCACTTTATTTTTATTCATAAAATAAAACAACGTTTGTGTAATTTAAATATCGTGGATTTCGTCGTACCGTGGTGGTATTTTTCAAGAGATCCTTTCTCCTTCTTGGTTGTACTCACCTCACCATGAAATCATTCACTGAAATGCTGCTCGTGTGATAATCTTTGCTACGATGTGTATACCCCATTTTGGTTGGTACTCAAAAAGAAGTAGTCTCTCAGTTGCAGTTTAAAATTTACCTCGTTTTGCTGGATGTATTGTTCCTATAAAATTATATTATAATTCCATTACTACTGCATTTATAAAATGCACGTCTTTGCTTGGATTTGGAATATAATAATCGAAGCCATATCAAATATTATATCAATGGATAACTTTTAGGGATCATATTGAATAAAAAATGCAACATTTCACAAAACACATTGTTTTGAGGTATTTTGCATTTTTATTTCAATATGCCCGATTACGGAGTTCCACCAAATTAAAGCTTCTTCGGTTGATAACTTTTAGAAAATCTATAAAAAAATTAATTTCAAAATTAATATAAATTGAAACCGAAGTTAATACTAGGATGTTTAAAGTAAAAATGATAAAAAACTAAAATATCTAAGACGCTTTCGTGGAAAATCCTTTCACCATCTTAGAATTTGCTATCAATAGAATTTATGTTTAACCTTTTAGTACCACCAAATCGTTGGTATTATTGAATTTCCCTCATCAACTGTGTATTATAACCCGAATTTTGTAACTATTTTATACAGACTAGAGAGTGATCCTACGCGAAGATCTACTTCGGCAAGATCACGGTGTTAAGATCAGACTAATCCTCAAATGCGTCTTCTACAGTATGAGTGCTGAATGCCTATCATTCTAACTCATAAAGTTGTGGTAATCTTCAATTAATGCTGATAGCATCGCATTCAAAGTGAATTTAGTTTCCGGTTTAGTTAATGGTAGTTATCTAGGGGTTATAGGGATTTCTAGCAAAAATCTAGAAATCCTTTTCCCCAACCCAACCCATCTCCGGAGCAACGTTGCCGTGCGTCAACGGGTCATTTCTAGCAAAATCACAAAAAATCTTAATTTTCATCGTAGAACATCGATAAAAAGACGCTTGTTTATCTCTTTGGACTAGTGAGACGCCGAGGATAATAAATTGTTGCTCATTTGAATTGTTTATAACTTTTTAAATCGTATTCCACGCGGTCAGTTTTTTTATGGTCCCCCCTGCTGTGGCGGCCGGGCGCTCCCGAGCTGCGAAATCCAGCTAAGGATCCGGATTAGGACGGCGACCCTCCAAATTTCTACCTGAAAAAAAGTAACAGTGAAACCCCCAGATAACTACTATTAACCGTTTCCACCATTACGTGGTATTTCATTTTGGGTTTTAATATTAATCCAAATACTGGCCAAAATAGAGATGAGCATAGTTGATTTCTGCTTTGAGAGAAGAAATTTCGGCCGAATGACTATCATGTATGTGGTGAAGGAAGTTATAAAAAGGAGAGTAGGTTTTATTCGCGATAATGCTTAAAGTGCGTTGATGCTCGACTTTAACTTTATTACCTCATTAATTGTGAATATATTAAAGACTGCAGACTAATACGAGAGGAAGATTTTCGAATAAAAATATATTTTCATGAATTTTTACATTTATATAAATGTATTACTGACATTATTGATATATATTTGAAACTGTAGAAATTACTTTAATGTATATTATTATCGTAGAAATTAGGGAACTCGACCGTTCCTCCAGAAGTTCATTTCTTCTCGAAATACGATCTTTAATTCGTGGCAAGATGGTAGCAATTTCTTGGGGATTCATACAATCAGTTCCCCCAAAATCTTCCCCGCGCTGACACGAGGCGAATCACGTTTCGGCATCTAAAGATGATGGCCTATGAGAGAGAGGGATGAAAAACAAGTGACGGGAGTCCGTGGAAATAGAGGGGAAGCCACAATGGCCCGTGAAATATAGATGGAGAGATTTCATATTAAGAGTGGGGCGATAAGGAGGAATTTTGATGAGAGCGAAGGGAAAGGAAAAATTGGGGTTGAGGACGAGTTGATTCAGGTGGTGAGAGGGAAGGAAGGATAGGGAATGAAGGAAAATAGGTGAGGGAGGGGCGGTCGATGGTCGTGTAACAAGGGAATCTGCTGGACGGTGAGAGAGAACGTATTAAGGTCGAGCAGCTGGCAGATTATAGCGGAACAAAGACACAGCGAGACGAAGTGACAAAGAAATGCACGGAGAAGGGATTTGGGCGGAGCTGGCGCTGGAGAGGTCTATCCACTCTAATAAACGGTTATAAAAACATTGCATAAATACCGTCACTGCTAGGTATGGAATTATGGCCGTAGAGGAGATAGATACAGGAACTTCTTATGCCGATCTCTTATTGCTTTGTTGGGTAGTTGGAAGTATTAAGTAGACTTCGTAAGTGCATTTCGTTTTTGCTGCCTGTGTCGCTCTACGATGATAGCCGAATATGTTCGAAAAATTAATGTTGATGGCACGAAAACGGGAGTGTTTAGCTGCATTTAAATTACAATTTAATTAATATGAGTTGATAGTAGAGACTTCTATTTGATATATTAAATTATGCCAATCCGTAAAATATTTACCTATTTTCTAAAAACTCATCAAAGTTTATATAATTGAAGAATTAAAATATAATTATAACCACTATACGAGTAATTCGCACTCATAAACATTTTACAAAGATAATAAATTAATTTTAAGTGCTATAGATTTTTATATTTCATAGATACATTTGAATTTTAAATCAGTTTAACATCAAACGTCACTGTTGAAATTTATTGATAGGTTATTTGATACAGCGTTATTTCATTAATTTCTATGTAATTATAGAGCTCCATTTACTAAAATTATGGAGTGGGATCAATTTTTAACTGTAACTCGTTTATTTCACCTAAATAATTGAGTGAATTACGCTTAATCAGCATAATTTTATTGGGATACGTTTCTCCGAGTAATACGATACATCATGCAGTTTTAAACAGCTGAAATTGGTGTGGTTTATAATAAATTTATTTTATACCTTATCGTATTTTTATAATTTTCCAAAACGTACTTGATAGGAAACATATGATGTACATAGAAGACGCGTCAATTAAAATCTACACCTTATTACTAACAGCCAATAACTCTATTTTATTTAGCTTTCAAACATTTCGAATTGTTAGTTATATAGTTATATAATATATAGTTATACAAGAAACTAGTTCAGGCTTCACTTGGTGGTATTGACAGACACTCAGTGATGACATGTTAAAACAAATTTTATTTTACCACAAAAAATATACATAAAAACCGACCGATTTCGCAGCGAGGCTGCATCATCAGGTAAACTACACAGGAAGTGAGAGATTTCCTGTGTAGTTTACCTGATGATGCAGCCTCGTTGCGAACTCGGTCGGTTTTTATGTATATTTTTTGTGGTAAAATAAAAGTTGTTTCAACATGTCATCACTGATTGTTTGTTGATATTGATGTTAGTATGCAGTGTTCGAGCGACTTTATTCTTTAAAGTTATATTTTACCGATGTTACATAATAAATATTAAACAAAATCATTAGTCTTCTCTCTGTTACGAATATAAACCATACTTTCACTAATAAATAACTCAGATTATCGGAAATAGATAATCTTGAGAGTAAATATGTTATCCAAGACTCCGTCTCCATATTTTTTACTTTCAATCAGCTTTTATTAATCTTATGCCATTTTTTCGTCTTGTTCTATATTTTTCTACAGAATTTTCTGTACAATATTCAACTATGATGAGATTTATGCTCTGATGATTTTAGAAATATTCAGTCCTTTCCTCATAAATATACTATTTAAATGCTTTCTCTCGCATGAAAACTTTGAAATTAGTATTCGGGTATCCAGCCACACGATCCAATTACGATTTGCATATTCTCACGCTTTATATGAGAACCCGCCTTGTTGTAAATCTGACAGATTTAAAAATTTGGTTTCCCTTTTAGCTGAATATGACCTTCGCATTTGCAAGAGGAATTCCCTTTGAATATTTAAGTAATGAATCCATTTACAATGTTTTCAAATTTAAGATGCTCAATACCTTTTCAGATTTAGTGACATCATATTCTTAAACAAGGAAAATTTTTTTTCAGTGGTTTTAAGTTTTTTTTCCTTAACTACCTGTGTTTTTCAATAATATGAAATCAGCTTTTTTAAAGAGTGTCCTCTGAATTGAGACATGATCTTTGTAATTTAATGCAAAGAGAATTTTAACGAGAGGTTTAATATATGATTTTCAAATTTGAAATGTATCTTTCTCAATCATAAAGAATATGTTTGTAAGTAATATCATAGACATTTTATTTTAAATATTTTATAAACCAAAAATTGTTGTTTTAGTTACCACATTTATGGAATTGCATTCCAGAGAGCGATGGAAACAAATCTGGGAATGTCTGATTAGTCTCAGTCTTTGTAAAAACCGTTGCGCAAGACGCACCTATTTCTTTTCTAAGCTTTTTTTTGAAAATTTCGTTTCAAAAAAATATTTTGGGTGTCATTAGTATAGTTGTAACAGAGAATCTAAGAGAATTTGATCCCTCGACACATGATTTATGTGAAAATAATGCTTATTAAACTATATCAAATATTATAGTTATAAAGCTGTTCTATTGTTAGGTTTTCTAAGGAAATGAATAACTCGAACTCTGTTGGAAACTAAGGAAGAGTTTTAAAAGAATCGATGAGTTACTTACGAAATACTACTACGGGAAATACAAAGGAGTATATTTCAGTTTATAGCACTGATTAGAGAGTGATACGATTAATAGAATAGAATGTATTATTAATAAAAAAACACTTGCATCATTAACAGAACACAGAATGGCACTGTTTGCAGGTTGGTATCTCGTCAGTACTGTACAATTAATTTGTTTTACAAATATAAACTTTTTACATTTAATAGTACATGATATACATAATCCATTACCTTATACATTAATAAAGCAATTACTATTTAAGTAATCATTTACATCATATTACATATTTACACTAGCACAAAAAACTCTCTGACAGAATAATAGCATTTATTTATCAAGAACTTTTTAAATGTTTTTAGGAATTTTAGATGATCTGTAGACAGTTTTTGTCTCATATCAATTGTTTATTTGTTGTATATCCTTCTACCCATATACTGTGGACTATTGTCAAATAATTTTAATTTGTGTTTCGGATATTGCAATATATTTTTTCCCATTGTTTCATACCTGTGGTCTGATTGATCAGTTTTCAGCTTATCCATATTAACACTGACATAGCGCATGAGTTCATACAAGTAAGTGCATGAAAAAGTTAGTATGCCATTGCTTTTGAAAGCTGTTAATATTAACTTTAATTATATTGTTTTTAAGTCACGTTATTAATTTATATAGTTATTAAGTTATAATATTGAAATACTCCATTACCGTTCAAATTATTGAGGCTCACGCTTGAAACCTTATCTTCTTACTCTAATCAGCGAATTAGATTACTGGGGGTATCAATTTACATTACTTTCCATCATTTGAATCATATTATTGTCTAACGATCCTCTGGGGATATTTTTTGATTTCAAAAAAAGAAAGATTCATGATTAATTGAGCTAAGACTCGATGATATCTACTTATTCTTAAGTAAAGCTATTTTACAATCATCAGTAAGTAACTTTTGGTCAAATTATAGTTGTGGATGGAAATTGCATTATCACTATATCACTACATTATATATATCTTATACATCACTTTGTAACCATAAGAAAGCAAAGAAAAATCATTGATATCGTATGATTCCGAGGAACTGGAATTCGACCTAAAATACGAGAATTTGTTTTTTGTGTAAATGTGGTTTGTATTTCTCATATTGTATTATTTAAATGACTTAGAGTTATTTTCATATTTCGTCTGTCCGTGCCAATCTCACACGTCCGTTGGAGCGTGGACAGCGTTGTGCGTGAGATATTTCCGTGCTTAAATTCTCTTCATTCGAAAAAGGTTTGAGAAAGTAGCAATAGAAAGGAGAGCGGTACACGGATGTTTAGGGCGGGCATTTATTAGCAACTCGAAAGAGAAAAGTTGAACGTGGAGTTGCGACGGAAGGGATGAAGGTTTAGAGTGAGGGTCGGTTGAGGGAAGGTTTGGCGGAGTTGGGAAAAGAAGGATATTCTTTCGGAGAGAGAGAGAGGGAGAAGGAAAGAGAATCAATGATGGGAGGAGAATGGAGAAGAAAGAGAGAAAAGTGGGTTGAAAGTTGGGATTATGCAGACAGTAGGAAGCTGTAAAAAAGGAGGATAAATAATAAAGCGGGGATTAAAAGGAGGTCGTAAGGAAATAGATGAAACTGTGAAAGATAAAGTGTGAAGAATGAAGTAAATGAGGGAGGAAAAGGAAGGAGAAGAGAAGGTAGTGATAGGGATAAGGGTTGAGGAAGAGAGTAAGAAAGGAGGAAAAGGCAGGGAAGGTGGGAAGGGGAGACGGGAGGGCGTGGTTTGTTGCCTAGGAGACGCCGTGTTAAATTTAGACAACCTCCATTGAGCTTCCTTGAATTTCCTTCAAATAAATCCCTCATCCTTTTTCAAAAGCTTTTGTATTTCATATTTTATCCCTCCGTCTCATTTCTGCTTCTTTTTTGCTTCCCTTCGTTCCCTCTTCCTCCAGCCCTGATATCCTCTCTCCCTTTCCTCCTAATTTTTCTCCTCTCCCATTTCTCACAGTTTCAATCACCTTCGTTTTATTAGTAGTCTAACCGTATTCTACCCTCCTTTTCTGCAATCCATTTTCCCTTGGAAGCTTCTTACTAATACCACCTACTACCCTCGTGCTCATTTTTATTTGCCTTCCGTTCATCCCCTTTCGATTTAACAACCCCGTATTTCTCTCTCCCTTCCCCGGACTCAATAAACTTCCCTCTTCCTTTACTTTGCCTTTCTTCCAAACAAATGCCGTATAACGCCGCGTGGATTCATAAAACTTTCTCTCTTCCATAAGTATCTTCCATTTTTCTCTATCTACTTGTTACAGTATACATTTGTAAACTAATTCTACGGAACTTCGCTGTAAAGTATTAAAATTAATACCTCTGAAGATATTTAATAAAGCAGATGAGAAAAACCGCTACGTCGAAAGCGATGAAAATCCAGAGGAAATATTTTTATTGGAGGATTTGCTTAATTAATACATTCTTGGAGGAGAGGATGGTGGGATTTTAATAGCATATTTCCCTCTTTAATTGTTTCTTTTAGCTTTTTTAATTGATTTGTGCTATCCAGGCTTGATCGTATTTTTACAGCAAAAGGAAATATGATAATACTCATGTAATTGAAGCTAGGCTTTAATTTACTTTAAAACTCGTACGGAGCGTTTCCAATCGTGAAAGATAACAGTAGATTCGAACTCTTATGCAATCATCACCGAAGAATCGTATCAGTTCGCAAAATTGATGGTTACATATATGGGATGAAGCTCTTCGAAAGTAAATCTATTATTTTTAGATATTAGTGAAAGGGAGAGCTTTTCTAATTTATTTCTTTGGATTCCTCTTCTACTGTCGCATTTTTTTTATTGAAAATAGATGTATGGATTCTATCAGCTAATTAAAAGTTTGATTAATTCATGTAAATTAATTTTCTCTATGATTCTTTGACAAAATTAATGAAGGAAAAGTATATTGTAGTACGTATTATTTCTTTCGGCCATTCTGTAATGTTAAATTTTTACTTTATTTACCACCTCGCATCACAGTTAGGTGAATCTTTAATCATGCGACTAAATAGTCTTAATGCAATTTGCCCTGCTTGATTTAACTTTCATCTCGCGAGATTTTTCTGATCGGACTCGTAGTACTTGATTTAACTTACGATTAAATCTTTCAGGAATATCCGACTTCACATTACTATGTTAGCCAATGTGGTCAGGAATCAATTTAAGGGAACGAAGATCAAATTCTAAAGAGAAATTATCAATAACATAAGAACTCTCTACTTCTTGTAATCGAAAATACAAGTCGCTTCACGATATATTAAGTATGAGATGGAAAGTGATTAGGAACATCTTAATTATGGCTCTCCTTTAACGCATGTTTGTCCTTTTCTTCAATTTCAGCATCACTTTTCTTATATCTCAATATTCTTGATCCCTTTCCTCTTTTGAAAAGACCTCGATATTCGTCAATACCGAGCAATATTTTCTTCGCTATTCAAGCATCACCTATTTAAATCGCCGTTGATTGATCGAAAGGATGAATGGAGGAGAATGAAAGGGCTTCGAAAGACAGTTATTATACTCTCCATCAAAGGGGATCGCTATAGAAGATGCCTCGAGGTGTTAGAACGTGGTATGCATCCTTCAGAGAAGTGTCCCTTCGTTTATTTTTTTCACGGTCGGTTCTAACATTTCTCTCCGCTGTGATGCAAGACCTCTTTCCCCGGTGTCACGAGTAACAGCTGACATCTCTTTAAAAGTTTTTTCAAATTTTTTAAATTTGTAGATGCGTTATCTAGGGAAGACCGGGGCTAGTTCGTTGCACTTTTTTTATAATTTTATAACTTTTTATCTAGGAAACCTATGCACAACCGTCACAAGGTAACATTTATCTACATTAAACGTCAATTGAAAAAAACTCAATTAAATACTTTATCATAAAAATAATTCCAAAACAATGCTCGTGTCCGGACTTGTCCCGTATACGGGGTTAATTCGTACACATTGATTAAACTTGTAAGTAACCATAAAGCGATGATAAAAATTGTATTAAGCCAGTTTTATTTTATACTGTAAAGTAAAGCTTACGCGTTATCATCATCGCTGTCACAATGTATGCATATAAAAATTCTTCTTCTTACATTTGAGTGAAAAAGCACAAAATCGTCGATCCTGTCGAGACGAGTGACTCAAATGGCCGGGCGTAAAGTAGAGGAGAGTCGTGCCCCACGCATTGTGTTCAAGTTTCAACTAATTCGCTTATACGGTTTAAGAAATAACCTCAGTGTGCAAACAAGCCCCTGTACCGAACTAGCCCTTGTCTCCCCTATTTGTTACTCTAAATAAACAACAAAGAATAATATATTTTTTTCACTTTTGTACTTTAGACAAGACGTAATTGATCTCCATCTCTAATGTTAAGAACATCTTATCGTAATTTTATCTTGTTGTTTTTTAAGTTTGATTTTAAAGTTTTGCCCCAGGGGTGGGGCAAAATGGTGGCTATGTTATGGCTAAAATGGCTATTTTACAATGATTGGAAAATATTAAGGGCTTCAAAATTATCTTGAAAAAGTGTACAAATTGAATGATAACTTAGCTAGAGCATGAAATACACCAGTCATTCACATAATACACTTACGTGGGTGGCCTCATCGTCTTCGCTATCTATCCGGCACATCTATTGTATGACCACTTAAAGCAACTGACAAATCTTATCCATCCCTCCGCTGAACAGTCAGGACATTAAAGCCAGTCTTCGTCTTCTTCAATGTAATTAGAAGATGGGTAGTTACCCCGGTAGTACTCCGTTCTACCCCACTCGTTCTGCCCCATAACCTCATTTTTAGGTTAACCAATTCTATCGCGACAGTATTTATAAACATTAAAATTGACCATACAGAAACGTATATTACGATTCATTTAACAAAACACTATAAGTTACGCTTAAGTATTCCAACGGATTACTACTTACATGCATTAGGAATAGATTTCCAAAATTTAAAAAACTATCACCGAAATCCGACGTAGTGTTCTGAAACACAAAGGAGTTTGTCAATTCTAAGTAATTGAGTCGTTTTTCAGTAATTAGCAGCACTAATAGGGCTGAAAAAACCACATTATCCCGGTTTGCTACACTACCTTGTTCGGTCCCACTGTCCTCCATACACCCTATACCTCCTATTCTAATTTAATGATCTGATTTTTTTCAATATATTTGAGTCTGTCAAATAAATATATTTTGTCTTGCAACTCTGGTTATACGGCTAAGGTACTACCTTAATTTGGATAGCCATTACATATGTTAGTTCTGATTTCTTGGAATGATTTCCTAATGATTCCTTATCCGTCTGGAAATTTAAGTTTTCTTCAAAGAATATGACAGAGCTGTGCTTATAGGCGAAGTCAATTTTGTATATGGAAAGCCTCATTCATTGAAGGAACTGCATTGTTAAATAAAATAGTCCTACAGCTATGTAGAAATATCCCAAAAGAGTGCTACATCTATATATTTATTTCTTATTGAATTCTGGGATAAAATTCGTTGTTTATTCCAGAGGAAATTATTGGCATTGACATAAAGTGTCAGCTCTGAATATATAGCAATGGCATTTAATCCCATTAAAAAAAATCTGATGTGGCCAACACATGACTTTCTCCATATTTATTGAAAACAGAAGCCTATGCCGGTAATATATAAATAACTCCAAAACAATAAGTGTTACAGAAAAATGTTTCATACAAAAGTTGTAGTAAAATATATTATCTATAACTTTTGTATGTAATTGTATACATCTAAATTGCATTTTGAAACAGATATGTATGAAAAACTTCCATTTCTGGATAAACAACAACTTCCGGTTAACCATTATTCAAGAATAACTCCTAAACAATCAGTGTTACGAAAAAATGTTTTATACAAAGGTTGAAGTAAAATACATTATCTATAACTTTTGTGTGTAATTGTATATACCTACATTGCATTCTGACGGAGATATTAAAGAAACAAAAGTTTGTTCCGGTTTAACCGGAACTTCCGGTTAAGCGATATTCATCAAAAACTAATAAACTTTTGGTATTGTTAGGAAAATGCAAAATATGAAGTTTGGAAATGATCGGATAATCACTTTTTAAGATAGAGCGCACACAAACTTTTTTACCACAGACAGACACACAGACACACAGACAGACATGTTCGGGAAAATAGCAAAAACGAGCTCTATGGGCCCCAAAACATCTATTTCCATCGAAATATGTAGGTCGAATTTTTTTGCGAATGCAATACTTTCTCTATACTACGTATAGGGAGAAAGTAAAAAGATGTGGAAGGAAAACAAAGATGGAGGAAAAACAGTTCAGTTTTGAAAAGCCTCTAACGAAGGGAATTGCTTTAAAACGCCTAAGAGTGGCACCATTTCAAGCTTACTACCGTCTTATGGATTGCGAACGATTCCCTTAAATGAAAGATTGATGGCGATTCGAAGAGGCGCTTGTGACAAAATGCGAAAGTGGCGAAGAATGGATTTTTACGGCTGAGAGGAGGACGAGGGCGTAAAGAGATGGGACAGAAACTGAAATAGAGCGATGAAAAATGAAATGCCCTTTAAAAAAGGGACGTTTTTAAGGTATCCTTTTCATCGGGTCAGATCAGAGCAGTAATTGAATCGATCAATCGCTAATGAAAAGCCTTCAGATGAGGATTCTTGCGATCCGATATTTCCTCTTTAAACTGTGAGGACTGCTTCCAAGATTGTTTCATATCGATTCTCTTAATCGCTCTTTTTTCGTTCAATTCACACTTTTATTTGGATCACTTAAATCCGTGCATTTTGCGATCATTCAGATCAGTACTGCAACAAATACGGATTAATTTATTATTTATATTGACTCATAATTATGATTATGCAGGATTATTCCAATAGTACGGGCTGCTGATATGTGAGTTTCATTCCTGGCAACTATGTACGTGTAGGTAGAACTTCTGATCTTTCGCGTAAATGTTACTTTAAGCCACATTTCTTCCTTCTTTGCATGTTCTATTCTGAGATTGTCAACTATTCTCATTGCCTAAGCATTTTTATCTTCATACCTTTGGTTCTTATGACGATTCCTTGTTTCGGATGTTGAATATCACTAAGAATCTCATATAGAGGAGACTGGGGTAAAGTGGCCCTTGGCCTGCAGTTGCTGGAAACTACTGAAATTTGGTGGGAAAGGTCTTGAACTAATTTCTAGGAAAGTGTTGTGTTTAAGAGTCAGTGATCAGTTTTCCGAATTGTTTGAGTTACAACAGATTTTCTAATTTTTCCACTACTGAGCTAAGTGTCTTATTCTCATTATTATTAAACGAAGAAGAAATTTCGAAGAAACGATATTCTGGTTGCCCCAAATGGGCTGATGAAGCGTGTGCTGGATGCGAAGAAGATGATGATTTTGTTTGTGAACATTGCAAGAAGATTCCTAAAACAAAATAAAGTTTCTTTTTGCAAAATCATATTATTTCATAATGATCCAAGTGTTAATTGTAATATTAATATTAATTTATAATAGTGAATAATACAAATATAAGTTTGATTTTGTATATAACCGTGTTTATCATCTCAAGATTTCCTTTTGGGCTAAAATTGCCCTGGCCACTTTACCCCGCATAGTGAGGCCAAGTGGCCACTTTATAAGAATTGAAAAAACTAATATTGTGGAAATATCTTTCAAGATATTGTTGATATATTAATGGTTAATGATTCTGCACTAACGTAACTAAATGCTAGGTATTTTCAAATTGTATTTCCTTCTAAACAAGTAAACTAAACATGCATTTTGTCTTAGGGTGGCCACTTTACCCCAGTCTCCCCTGCAAGCGTATCACTTGCAGTAAATGAAAATCCGATGGATAATCAAAATGTTGTCACTGCAATATTAGAATACAATATGCATAATTACCGTAGATATTCGTGTGTAAGCCGAGTTTTTCAGCTCAGTTTATATGAGAAAGTCTGCCAAAGTCGGAAGTCGGCTGGTAAATTCCTTACTTGCTTAGTCAAGAATTCTTTGTCAATTTTCTCGGCAATCGCGTACCGTCCGTCGGGAATTGTCGGATTGAAAGCAATCATGTTTGATCAGACGGGTTACGTCGGGTGTCGTTGAAATCCTCACCTTATACTCGAGTCAATTAGTTTTCTCTGTTATTTGTGATAAAATTAGGTGCCTCGGCTTATCCTCGGTTCGGCTAATAATAGAACATTTAAGGTAATCAGAAAATTACAAGCTTTGAGTTCTTCTTCGGAAGTATCCTTAATTGGCATTTGAAATATCTTACCATTAGTAGCATTTCCTTTATTTTACATTTATTGTAAATGTTCAAGACAAAGTTTTACTTAGTCTCAGCATAAGTTATCTAGATATGTTGCTTTTCGTGATGACTCGGAAGATATATACTTCCTCAAAAAATACGGGAATGGATAATTAAGCAGTATTCATCAGGAATGGTCATGATAAAGATGGATCATTTTAAGTCAGAATCAGTGTCAAAATCTTAATTCGACTTGATATGAAAATATGAGGGAGAATTCGAAGAACGAAGATTTTAAATGGGCTGAATGACTAAGAACCGGAAGGGTGAAGGAACAAAGGAGAGTATTTCTTAAGGAAGCAAACGGAGTGAGAGCAAACACGCCGTAGAGGAAGTGAAGAATGGGCTCGAACTGATGAGTTGATCCTAAAAATAAGGAAGTTATTTTAAAGGCCAGGAATTGCTACCGTTAACATATTTTCGCTCATAAATCATTATGACTCAATCCCTTGGTAAATGTTACTTTCTACACCGGAAATGCTTCACTCGTTCAGGATTGCAGTACAGTCTCTAAATATTTGAGGATATGAATGGTAATTTTCGGAAGGAATCAATCAGAAATGCGTACCCTTTTCCTGAGAATTAGTGCCTTGAAAAATTTCAGAGAAATTAAGTTAATTTATATAAGGATGTAATTGCATTATCTGATTTCTTGGAATTCAGTAGTACTTGTTTGACTAATATAGTACCGTTATAAATACTGAATCAACATCGAACTGCCTAAAAGTTACGACTGAAAATGATTATGGCATTATGGGACATTTTGCTATGTGATCATTGAAATGAGAACCTGTTAAATCACTGAGAATCGTTATATTAACGTGCAATTGCCAATCCTACATTCGTTAGAAGTTAAGTTTTGCGTATAAAATATCTGGTGTAGCTATAAATAGTGACCTTTTAAAAATTTGTTCTTGTGTATATCTACAACTATCAACAGTTTCCTTCAAAATAGCTTACTCAAATGTAGAACATACAAAATACTATTCACATTTTATCACTATTCAAACTTTTGATCGAAGTGATTCATATGTCTCACGAAACAAGCATTACCATTAATAAAACCCACCGTCAATTCTATTTCTTTTTATAAGGATTTTCAATTATGTGAAAGTTTATCTATAATTTACAAATCCACTCAGTTTCTATTTCCTTTCATCAGATAAATTATAATTTTATTTACTAGTCGAATCAGATATGTGTAATTACAAATTAATAGACACCATGGAATCAATTTAAATAAGGAATTCAATATAGATATCAGGAAATTCATTAGTAATAAAGTATTATTAAGTAACCTTAGTGATTGAAATAGTTCTAACTTCTTAGAGAATAAACAAGCAATTTTAATGCAGATTGAACAAAGTATTTTCTAGTTTAACAAAGATTAAGAGCTTGTTCATATATTATGTATATAGATTTAGAAATATACTCTAGAAGGAGAGGAAAAATATAAATGAAAATGATCGTTCAAGTCAAGGGCTCTGCATATTTCACAATTTCCAGTAATACTGAAGTCGTAACGAAAGGCAATAGAATTGTGAGAAAGGGAAAAACTTTGCGCTGTACTGATATTGTTATTTTTTAATTCAACCGATTTATATTACTTAAGTAATGATTCTCAACTCATGACATGCGCATTAAATGACACATGCTAAGATTCCTAGAGCATCTGTCGCTCATCCTAGGGATTCTTTCGCCATAGTCGATCGCATATCTCTATGAAGATGGAATGAATACACAGGAATGCTGGCGTCCAAATTGAATGTTTACGAGCCGACAGGAAAATTGCGTTCTTTCCTCACCAACATGATTCACATATACGCCCAAGTTTGCCAGTTTGCGGAAGATGTGAAAGACCACACGTTCCTTCGTGAACGCTCTTCACATTCGAAGTATTTAAGCGAAATATGCTTCTGAATTTAATTAAACTGCCATCAAGAGAAATTTTCCTTTTTTTCGTAATATTTTGGGATATAAATATTTATAAATAAAAAGCTTAGGACGATCCGAACATAAAAAATTGGATTTTTAGGCAGTAATTTATCATCATCTGTAAATTTATTTTGTGTTTACTCAAATAAGTTCATACTTTACTTATATTTGGTAATGTTTATTTAAATAACGCAAGATTGCACAATAATTTTGACTTGGAAATAGACTTTAGATCTGTGAATCTAAAGTTAATCATTTTAAAAGGAAGGAGCCGTTTCAATTCAATGGATTACCGTTCGCAGTGAGAAGTGAGTGCTTAGAGTATACAGTTTATCCCTAATATGCGTATTTCAAACAAGAGTGCTGCCAAGGCTGGTTAATGTAAGCAATTACGTCGATACTCGTTCAAAATGCCTATGACTGACTCGATATTGCCTCGTCTTCCATCCCCAGAAGTCAATTTTCTTCCTCAGTTTCTCTCGTCTGCATTTCTCGAACGCTTTTTTTACCGACGGGCAAATCTCCAGAGAATATCGCGAACACTTTGAAAGAATCTCTACTTCCTCTTTCCCCATTTATCTACGAATTTCGAGGAAATATTGATCTTAACCGTCTTCACCTCTGCTTTCCCCACCGCTCTCTTCTATACACTCCGATGACGCACTCTTCTTCAGTTTGTTGATCTCCCTCCATACGCTATTTTTAATGTGACGCGCAGCTGCCTCTTACCAAAGGATAGCGATTCATTTAGGCTCCCCGAGAGTTTATCAACTTCAAATGGAAAATAATAAGAATAAAATAAATTAGGGCTTTCATTGCGCAGAATGAGTGATTTATTTTCATTAGTTCCTTTTGATTTCCTCCAACTCCCTTGGAAACATCGGCGCCGGTTTATGTACACCTACTGTTTGTTCCGAGAGATAAGAAAGAGCAGTTTAGGAGAGAAAAAGAGCGCAATCAACTCGAGTGAAATGTAGACTCAACACTTTAATTTGGTTGTCTCAGAGAATAGAAATAAGAAAAAAACTTTTTGCTATTATTCCGACCCACATCAAATTGGGAATGAGTTCAAAATCAATTTACTTTCGAAGTGATAATAATTTGGAGTTATATTCCCGGTAGGTTTTTTCGAATTTTTGTAGATTCGGGTATAAATGAGTAGTGATAGATCTCATTCAAGAGTAATATTTATTTATAATATATAGATGAAAGCAGGAAGTATTATAAATTATAGTATATTGTTTCACTATGCTTCACTATTTATATTTTATCTTAAAAAATATTTCTCCATGAGCTTCACTAAATAACTTAATAATAAATCTTTCACTAATTTCACTTTATTATTCTTTGCGTACAATACATTTTATTGATTATTCAATCTTTTTTCTTGATGCATCATTTCATTCTGTGAGAAGAGTAGCAAGATGTGCTATGCATTTATTTTACATTATGAAAGGATATTTTCTTACTCTAGATTCTAGCATAGACTCTAAGATGACGATGACATTTGATGATTATCAACAATATTATATATAACATTATATACAAGAGATAAAGAAATATTTAAAAAAACGGAAATTTTAAGTAAACATCCGAGTACATTCAAGATATACCTCTATACGTGCTCTTGTGGCATTTACTAGGCTTTTAAAGTGGACAGCTTTTCGGGGTAGTTTTATCTACAAATCAATCCAAACTGCAGCATTCAGTAATTGCTGAATAAAGCTGGTCGTTCTTAATTTACAAATCTGGCAGAATCTCTAAAAGATAGGATGAGGAAATGAAATTGTAGTTAAAAAATACAGATTTCCACTTGTGGATCTTTAAGGAAATTAATCGACAACGGTGCTTAATTTTTCATTCTAAATACATTACCGTTGATGTCATCAATTAGTTATAGATATTTTAAATACACATACCACATTTTTTCACTGAAAACCAAACGGTTAAGGCCTAAAGCTCGTTTTTTTATGCATCCGGTTGTGCAAGAAATCAGTTTATGGTCCACCTAAACGCAGTACGGAAAGGCTCTCTTCGGTCCTGTTGTTTGTTTTTATTTGTTCGACTTTTATGATATAATCCAGGCTTGACTCTCGGAAAAAGTGAAAACAATCCTCTTTTTGTAAATTTTCCGTCTTGTATAAATATTTTGGTACCCTAATTCGGTGCATAACCTACCTTGTTTGTTTATCTACATTGTCCATAGTAAACAGGATAATAACTCTGAGTAGTTATAGAGGAAATATCGAATGGCTCCATTAGCGTCTCATAAGGAGTCATAAGACGCTAAAGTGCATCTTTTTATGAATCCTAATGAATATGAAATCCGCGAGTGGGCGTAAATAAACAAAGGGGGAAGGCTGCGCTTTTTCGAAGCATTTGCTGACAGCGGAGTGTTTTGCATCTGGAAATGCCTTTGCGGGAGGGAGGACTTTGCACTTCGCGATAAAACTTTCTTCGAAGAGTGTGTTGAAGCTCCGTAGCGAAGTCAGGTTAGCAATTAATCTTCTTCGCTTACGTGTGTAACGTTGTGAAAAGGTTTTGTGGAATTGCATATCATCAGAATTGCATAGCGGTTCGCCTCCATAAGCAAATGGACATTTTTTCGTGGTTTACATTGCCGTGCTGAGTTGTGCTTTCGAAGTTTTGCTGTTTACGATGCTGGAAATAACATTAAGATGTGAGATTGATGCAACTAATATTCAAAATGGTTTCCTCAAGTTAGAATTGACAAGTAAAGCGCTGCTGTAATGATAAAATTTTTGGTTAGTGTACAAAACTTTTGATTTATGTCAGTTACATATCCTGAGCTATTGAGGTATTTAATTCGAAATTTTGAGAGTAAATTGTTTTTTACTTGATTTGCATAACCCAAAATTCTACAATTTATTTCAATGAAAGGAATGTCAGTGGATGAGAGTTGATTTAGAGCTTAAACTTAACAACCCACTAACTTATTCTCCCATTCCGGTCTGATTTTCAAATTTTTGAACGTTAGTTGTATACTACTTATTTTGACTACCTTAAAAAGTACTACTTCCTACAGAAATGTTATACCATACCTAGAATGTCACATTTGGTAGGATGTTCACGAGTTTTTATTTATGATGTCTTTGTATAATATCTATAGCAAAAATCATATAATTAAATATACATTTAATGCAATATTAATAAAAGTAACAATTTACGATCTTTTAAACAAACAAAAATATTTCTTGTCAAATTCTAAATATCAATAATGAATTGAATGTTTCATTTTTATTTTGCTATAGGAGAATGTAGCATCCATTTACTTTAGTCTGTCTTCATCGTGGTCATGCGAAGGTGTGAGTGATAGTGAATGATAAAATACATGTAAAGAAGGAAATAGGAGACCCTCTGATTGAGCGCTACGAAAAGTTTCATTCATAGTGGAATCCTTTGCAGTTATATGGGTATTTAACACTTACGCATTATTGCTCAATGGGGAGACAAGGGATGATTACCTCAACCGGTTTAGTTGCTTTATTCCATCCCGATAACTATTGTTAGATAATAATTAAGTGGATGAGGATCCAACCAGCTTTTAGGCTGATGATAGGCACAACCTTACAAACCTTACAGCCTTTTAAAACCCAAAATGTCGCAAGTAAAGAAAGCTTTAGATATGAATCAATAAGATACGTCAACTTTAATGAGAAATGTTAATATCAGTTAATAAACGCATGCAACTGCTACCAAATATATTTGATGATGATTTCTATTGCATTGATTAATTATATGGAGAAATTTGGTTTCACTCTTGTTTTTGTAAGCCTCTTTTGAGCGCAATGAAAATAAACGCTGAAAAATTGCTATTAAAGAAACTACTTCTTATAGGAGTAATGAAAGTTACAAGTACGCGTTATATTTAAAAAATTAAGAGGAGAATTTTAGAATTGAGCCAGAACTTACGGAATCAACGTCATTAAAGTAAACGAAGAAGAAGGAGATTCTGTTTATGAAATTTCTAGTTAGAGCGCTGCTCCATTTCCTTTCGATTCTTGAGAAATAGCACTCTTTCGCGAAAATAAACGCTCGATATTTTAAATCCTCGCTCCTTTGAGATCTTGTTTTGCTTCCTCCAGATAGCACAAAGACTGCCTTGAAAAGGGGCATCTTTTCAGAGATACCATTTATTCCTACCGTCACATATAAACGCAAGAGAGCTCGTCTGATTCTTGTTTTGAATAATTATTTTTAATTCAACCTTTAGAATGTTAAAGGAAATCTAATTTGAATCCTCCTAATTTCTTGTCTGCTATCGTAGTCATTGAGATGATTATAGCGAAATACTTTAGCGAACGAGTAATTCTAATTTCTTTAATTTAGGGCAGAATGAATTGAAAAGTGGAAGAACGTGGGTTGTATTTCTCTAATATAAACTTTATCTGAATTTTATGGCAAATAAAATTCGGATATCATTGTAATAAATTGTTTTTTACAGTTGCAATTGGACTAAGCTCAGTTGACAACATGGACAGATAATTTTTGTTTCATTCGCATAATTCATCGCACAAATCTGTCAGTCAGTCACCACAAAATCAGTCACATACTTTAACATGTTAAGCTACTTTTAACTAAATTGAAATTGGCAAGACTAAAAGTAAATTAGGAACAACTTAACACTACTCTAAAAATAGATAAATCTGCAAATACAACATAAAGTAACGAATCATGTATTAATTCACCAATCATTTTTTGAATTTTACAAAATACAACTTGTAAATGCTGCCACCCATCCTCTTAACGATGTACCAATGCGTATTTCAGATATCTTTATCGAAAAATGGACTAACGTAATGTAATCGTATAATGTGAAATAATTCTACTATACACGAGTGTAGCAGAAATAGGGAAAACATAATTTATGAAAGCGAAGGAAGGTTTCTAAGGAAGGAAATTTCAAACGAGAAAACAATAAAAGACAGGCTATTCACCATGTGTTCACCAGTATGGCTATTAACCGTATGTACTCTATGACTCGTTGAAGTTATTTAAATCGGATTATCTGAAGATGGAAGAAGCGATGTAAATGAACATTCTTGAAGCTGCGCAAAACTCTTGGTGGAGAGAATAAAGTAATGAATTTAGGGAGAGAGTGAGAGAAAGGGCGAGTGAAGGGAGATATTGCAAGAGATGAAGTGACAGCGGATTACGTGGAATAAAGGGTGAATTCCGGTGGAAGGTGTGAATAAGACAGTGGAAAGAGAACGATAAGAAAATGAAGGCCCCATTCAAACGATGGAGTTAATGAAAGAAGCAAATAAACTCCCGATGGAAGAAAATAAAACGAGCATCGCTGAAGTTAAAAATACCTCCAGAAATCATGCTTGCATTACAGTCATATACCAAAACTGACTTTTCTCTAGATTTTATTCAAGAAATATGGTATATCTGATCTTAAAGATGAAGGATACTACGAAGGCTATTTTGATTGACAAGTGAACGAGTAAGAACTTAACACTTGTCAATTGAGCTATAGTCACATTCAGCGACTAGAAAATTGATTCTTTTTATGAATCACTGTTTGTAGTATAAGTTATAAGATAGTGTTAAAGTATAAATATGCAGGCAACCCTATGCACCCATTTCAGAGGTGAAACGATTTAGCGATATTTTTATAATGCTCAGTGATTTAATGAAGTGGCAACACGAGATAACTATGCAAGTCTTAATTAATAATTCTTTTTCTGCGATGCAGCGGTTGAGAAGCTGTCCTTTTTTCGGTGACTGTATTAAAATAAGAATGTGTGTAGTTTAGGTTGATGGTATTCCATTATTCAGGATTGATTTATTGCTCAAAGAATAGTAATTTTTTCCGAAATGAAGAACGGGGTATTACGGTATTGCATTTTCGGTGTTTGAATGAGAATCAGCGAATAGTGTTGTCGCAGCGTTTGCTTGGTTGACTCCCAATTTTCGATCTCTGTGTAGTACCGGGTTCTAATGCATTTATAAATATCAGTTTGTGGCTAAAACTATAATGGTACCGGTTTTTCGGTTCAAGGAAACGAAGCTTTTAAATCGAAAATTAAGGAGCAATAGGTATTGTATTGGCAAATCTGAAAGATGTACATCAATTATCGGGAGTACCTCTTATAAGCATATATCGTCAAAAGATGAGAACTTATGAAAGAGAAAAGAGGGAATTCTGGAATGAAAAGAGAAGGCAGTGAAAAGCAGCGAAAAGCACGAGTCGGAGGAAGTGAAATGGAATAACCGTTACAGTCACTGAATGTGAATATTGACATTCATCGCTAACTCTTCCGAAGGATATGCGCTGTGAGAACCTTCCTTTAAATCTCCCAGGAAATAATATTCATCGCGAAAGATTGGAAGGACTGTTACCTAGAAATAGAGTTCATTCTAATGGGAGAATAGTTCATTTAAAATTCAAAACTTCTTGAGAGCCCCTCTGCAACTAATGGCGTGCATATTTCACTCAGAAAAACACAGTTCGTGAAGGCAGTGATGTAAATAAATCGGATTCGATCGAAGAAGAGCATGGTCGATTTCTTTTAACCGTTCTGACTTGTAATTCTTTTGGCAAAACAAAAACCCCTTTTGAAAGTTGGATCTATCTTATCAATCCACTTTTATACACATCAGCGAAGATAACCAATGCCAACTCCATCAATAAGTATAAAAATGAATTTGAATTTTGTCTACGTAGTCGAAATTGTTTTAGAAAGCTTCCTTCACTTGAATTAGTCTCTTAGTGAGATTACGATGATTACTCACCACTCCGAATGGCCCAACACTTATCAAAATTGAGATACTTATGTAAGTCATACAGTTCATTCAGTTAGTCAACGTCTTCTTGGAATTACCTTTGATTAAACTTACATTCACTTAATTACGGAGAAATAGTTTCTTTAAGATTTGAAAATTCAATTCTGTAAGAAATTAACAGTTAACTAACAGTCAATTAACAACAGATCTTTCTGTTTGATATGTTATTGAAGCTTAAATTTACGTATCGATTTATAGCATCGCAGTATCGTATATCTATCATGACCATTCCAAGTAAAATGCTTGTTTTTGTGTATGCCCGGGTGCTACATTACAACAAATTACAAATAATTGCGCTGTAAACTTCAAAATGTCGCCACGATCCCTAAAACAAGGTTCCCGAAAGCTCAGAGAAATCAAATCATTCCTTTGCTTTTTATAAACGTTTTTATTCTACAATTGATGTCTGAAATTAGGACTAAGCAAATTTGGTCGAAATGAAACGTAAAAAGAACACCTTTCTAATTCATAGTTGTATCGTAAAATTATGAATAAATGAGCAAAATTTTCTAGAAATTAAGTTTGTAAAATAGCAATTATCCTTTACAAGCAGTTGATGGTGTGAACCCTCGAAATGTTTCCTACTGTTAATGCGATCTACTAAAATAAATAATTAGTTTGAAAGGCCCCGCTCCAGAACATCACGTGTAACAAATTGCATTTCTTTATATATTCAGCAAAGGAAAGAATAAATGTAATTCGTGGATGTAAGAAAAGACCACGTTGCAGCCCAGACTTCACTCTGCATTAGTTGTGGCACTTGCACCTAAGCTCATTTGTTCCTCTTCCGATATTTTTATGAAACCCAATTTATTTGCCAAGCTGAGGAAGTAGTCCGACGGCTTCGCTTTTAATGAAAAATTGGCAGGAATTACTGTCATAATGTTTGTTTTCCACAATAGTGTGCCTGTCATCCGCCATTCGAATTCTTCGATGGATTTGGGCTGTCCATTGTTTGGAATCGACTGAGGAAGCTTTTATATGTTCAAAGAGCGTATTGATTGATTGGTGGATCCGTGAAAGGCTCTTGAGGGACTCCCTCAATACGGATTCGTATCCATCCTTTTGTGTTGTTTGCTTAAAAGGGAATGGCGCACCACAATTAATAATCAATTTACGACAATGCGGTCTACTCAAGCGGCGGGAGGGTATTATGTTAATCGTGTAATGCGATTTTTTCACGGATGTTTTTCGAAATAAAAGAAAATTTGGAATCTTTGGTAACAATTTGGTAACATTTTCACGGTTTAAGCCTTAGACCTCGGCAGGAAGAGTGCTATAATGCGATATGAGGGTGATCGTTTGGAGAATATCTTCCTTATATGTTATGCTCTTAAGATTTGAATAGTTATAAAGATAAATTTCAGTATCATTTTTTTATTTACATCCGCTTCAGATCGCTCTATTTGCTGAGTAGAAGCATAATACGTATTTAGTTGTCCTAGAACTTAGCTCTCAACAAAGATCTGCTTAAAGAAATTAATCCCAAAACTATTCAATGATTTTCTAAACCTAAACTTCACTCAAGTTTTAAACTTTGCTTTGAATGATTCCAGTTCTATCCCAAGATGCATTTCACTTACTGTTACCGATTCAACAATATCATCAAACGTAGTAATCAACATTACATGCGACCTGTCACCGAACCTTTTCCACTTCGCAGACGCAATGCTTGTCTGCTGGATCACGTTTACTGCACGTTTATTCTGAATGGAGCTTACTTAATGTTTAATATTTCCGTGGCATCCTGATCTTGTACTGGTCATTGCCTTCTGAAAATGAATTTTCCTAAATTTTGATATGGTTTGAAAGTTACACAGGATTTATGTTTTATTTAAGGTAATTAATTGGCAATACCGTATAGCAATATAAAGACTACTAAAATATAAAAAATGTGAATAAAGCGAATCTAACTTAAAAATCCCCGTTAGAATATTGGACAAATGTGATAAATCGTCCGTTGGACATTAATCCGAAATTATTTATTTATATTTTAACCATAATTTACATCACATTTCCGTTAATTAATCCTTTACGTGAAACTTATGTCACTTGATGTAACTTTGAATGATGCTTGTATGATATGTAGGGATGAAAGTTATTTTTGCCTCATTTGGTCGTGCTCTAGTACTGAGATGTTAAATCTTAGTGTAAACTTAAGATGGAGATGAAATTTCTTTAAACGGATATTGACTTGTTACCTCCTTAAACTGAGACGTAGTGTCCGTTTCAGATTATTCATAAAAAAACGAGGATAATATTAATTGACTCATCAGGACTCATCATCTGCTTTGATCGCTTCCACCAACTCCAAGCAGAGGAAATTAAAAACATCCCTTAAAAATTCATTCCGAGCAATGAACGGACGCGATTCCCAATCAGTCGGGTACTTTAACGTGGACGTGCGAATTCGGGAGACACAGAAAAGCTTTTTAGGAGCATCGGATTCAGAGAAGGACAAAATATTAAAATTTGACGCCACATGAGCCGTCATCAATCATTCATGCGGCTATTAGAACAGCTCAATATCGCCAAACTTCTCTTTTCTATTTAAATAGAGCCCTCGTCCTCATTTTGTATTAAAGGGGAAGATATCCTCCCCCACGTAGAGTAAATTCATTTATATATGACTTTCTTATTTAGGTCCGCTTAGATTTGGCCTTCTCTACCACCAAAATTGTGTCAATAAAGAATGGAACTGAGGAAATTTTCAAAACTGGTACCTGATAAATCTGTTATGTCTTGTAAATAATTATAATTTGTAATATCATTATTCTGTAATATATATTTCCCTCTTTATTCACTCCTTAAAGTAATATGCCCAAAAAATTGCCGTTTATTCTTTATTTAATGCGCAATATTCAGTTTTTGGATTGTTTATCCTCCGAGTAACATGGGTAAATTTTATAATACATTAATGTATATACATTTAATTATAATATTGATAGATATAGGCTTAAACGTATTTTAATATTGTTAGATTGTTTTTATTATTTTTTAAACTGACCAATACTACAACTGCATTAATTTATAGCATAACTCTTGTTATCGCATGCTTCTCTTACTGAGTTACCGCAGTCTCAAGAAGGGAAAATTCTACCTACTTTAACATAGTATTAATGGCATTCTGATTTTTTACGTTCTTACATATTGTACTCTGTATTACTTATATTATTATACGTATGTATGGAATCACTGATGTATGAATTAATATACTAGCACATATGCAGTACGTTTATCCTATCTTTGCAAACACAGCTTACACATTACAAATTAAGGGTCTGAGGTTCTTTTCAACATCCCACGGAATGAAAACAGCCTTCATGACTTTTCTCAGTAAAATCTTTTGGCCAATTAAAAAAAATACCACGAAATTCGAATGAATGCATGTGGTACGCAAAATAAAGTGAAGTATTACTCGAGGAGTCTACTCGGGGCTTTTAAAGACCACTTTATGAAATGCTATGTACTTAAACCTTAACGAAAAGTTGGGCTTCTTAGCTTAAGGCACTTCACCATTTATCGAATAATTTACTTAATGGGTCCAACAGAGTGCATTTGCTTCGAAGAAAATACTTAAGCTGAGGTATTAGCAACATAATATAATAAAACTTATAATTTGATGGCTGAGATTTAATAAAATATTAAAAATATTATAAGCTTAGATCCAGGTGGACTTTTAATTCGTCTACAAGTTAAACTTACAAACATTAATGTATCATGTATTTGCATCAAAGATAAGGGGTTGAAAGGAGTTAGATTGGAGTGTTTGTTCTTTGGGTATGGTTTTTGTATTTAAGATCATTTGCCACAAAACCTACGTAATATAAATATTACATGAGTGTAAAATTATTGCAAAGGATTATTTTAGAGTAAAATACGAATAGATAACAAACTTTCGAATGCGTCAGGTGAAATCCATGCAAAATAATAGAAATTTTGTCTTTATCATTACCATTAAATTTATCGCTTCAAATTGATTCATTTCACATTAAAAAAATATCCCCTACTAAATTTTGTATCTGGTGTTGTTTATTGAGAACCGTCTAGGCTTTTTTTGAAAAGTCATGAATTGTGGTATGGCTATTAAGATTCTTTAAGCAGGCACGATCCCGAAAAGCCAGTGCTATGCTTCTAAGTATAAGCACGATCTCTATTGTTTTACACAGGTGCTTCAGATTTTACAGATTTTTGTAGGATGATAATGTTCTTTGTATGAAACGAATTAAGGAATATATTTATCGTTGATGTTCTAAATTATTTTATTTCAAACCCATTTTCGACTAAAATATCAGAATATTTTTGTCGTAAATACGATTGAATATGTGTCAATTATATATTTTATTAAAATATACTATCTATAATTTATAATATATATGTAAGATCCTCTGCTTAGATTAAACGTAAGTTTTTAAATCATACAATCCTCGGCTAATTATCGTTTTGATTTATTTTACCAACATGCCCTACAAATCTTCCTTATGCATAATGGATTTCGGTTGATCGGTGAAAAGATCAGTTTTTAATTACAGATTAGTTTAAACATTGGCAATCCAAAATGATTTATTCATAGTAGGTTGCCGAAATAATTTACATTGGAAAATTGTCCCAAATAAATGGAGAAGATGGCTTTAGTATCGCGTATACCGCGTATATCGCGTATATCTGAATCGCGAATTGGAATTCCAAACTAAAGCGCACTCAATTATTGGAATCACTTTAATGGAGACGGTCAATAATGTTGAAAGTGCATTATTTTAAATTGGATTTTTATCGATATCCGCTATAGGAGCAGTTTCAATTCGCCGATTGAGATTCATATTAAATACAATATCGTATTATTTCATTTCACTAACGATAAGAAAAATAAAGTACCATTGTTTTGTATATGTTTAGAACTTTTTTACTCTTTGATTGATCAGAGATATATAGACACTTTTTTCGTATTTCGATCCGACGGCTGATTTGAAATTTGACATACGTCAAGCATAGACGCTGCACCCGCAACTCTTCCTGGAACCCCCGACGGAGGTCTTCATAAATTCTTAATTGACGTAAGGACGTGACAGCAACAGTAGATACTTAGAAAGTAGTTCAACATTACCTAAGATTTGAAAAAGATTTTCAACTCGATTTCAGGAAATTAAGTAGTAGTAGTATTGCTAAAAGTGCTTCGACAGCTTAGGTCATTTCGCACATTGGCTCCCACCGAGATTTGAACCCGGGACCGCTTTCACCAAAGGCAAACGCGCTGTTCACATGACTATCCGGGAGCCTGGGAATTTAGTATCATTTTAAGCAAGTACAGTGAAAAGTTCGCTAAATACACATTTAAAATGTAAAATAATGATGCTGTTCATCGTAATCCCGCTTAATGTTTTTAAATGATAAACATGGAAAATAGCGAAATAAATCCTAGTGTTCCGTCTATTTGTACGCAACTCCTTTGTTCTAAGCAATTATTCGTTAGCGATATGAATTCATAGGGAAATACACGAAATACGGAAGACACACAAAACTATGAAATAAATTCCTTTATTTGAGCATTGATAACGAACAGTGGACCACTAGTATATCTGTGACATTTTGCGATAACCATTCCTAATTATTATTCCAGTATGAGCTGAGTTTCTTAATTCAACGTCAACTACATTTTGTTTTCATTTAGTAGGTTTTCTTTAGTTTCGGAATTTTGGAACTGAAGTTTTATTTACCTAAATATATATTTGCTATAATTTACCTAAATTTATATATTTATACTAAATATATCTATCTAAATTTTCTAACTATATATTTACCTACACGAACTATATATTTGCCTAAATTTTTCTTTCACACATTTTTATTCTTAAACTCCACTCTCGAAACTACTTTTCCCCATCGTTTATAAAGATGTTTAATATTACTGTTAATTGCGATTATATTGTGATTATCAATAAAATATTTTAATGGAAAACTTTTCTAATTTACCATTAAATACTTACTTTGAGACCAAGTATCCATGTATCTCCAATTGACAGGAGTTTTTAGTTTAACAAAAAATATGTACAATTTTTATCTTAAAACTTTTAAATTATAATCATGGAAGTGATGTAATTCAGAATATAGTGTGTTACCTTTGGTTGTGATTCATTAATGTGATCAGCTCTTTTGCTTTTTGGCTCGAGGGAGATTTTTTCCTTCAAAGGGCGTAGAAATTCTCCGAAAGTTCCGCTTGACGTGAAACTCTCCACAAACTCTCCCTCCGCCCCACTTCTTGTTGTTTCTAACAATCTTTCATCGTTTACCAACTTAAGAGCTTTCGTGTAATGCTCGGTGTGCATGCTGTCATAGTTGAGACAGCGGGAATACCTCGTAAGATAATTACTCTGTGAGAGACAATTTTTACACTACTTGAATGAACTGCTTCACCTGAACGAAGTTTTTTGTGCCCTTTTGAGAAAGATGATTGAAGGCCACGAAGTTTTGCAAAAAGTTTTCATCCGGCTACTATCTGCTTTCCAAACTGAGGTATGAAACTTCACAATAACTTTTGAAATATGAAGTGACCTTTTCTGCCATGATCTTCTATATTGGATTTTTTAATGAAGATAATACCTTTTTGGATCGGTGACGTTAAATCTGGGAAAAGTTATTGCTTTGTATAATTATTTTTTAATTTTACTTTTCATTATTTGCTATCATCATATCTTGATGGATTGAAAGTTCTTTTACTAATATATAACTAACGGAGAGAAAATTGTGTCTTTAAAATTACATTTTTATCTTTCCTAATAACATAATGAATGGTTGAATGCAGTATAACTATAGTTATCGCTCTAACCATCAAAAATAGTATTATAATCGATGGATAGATAAGCCTCGCTGCTAATTAAAATGATGATTAGAGTTAATGTTTGTAAGTATTACATTGAAGCCCGATATTATAATATCCGTTCAAATTAGCTTATACATTTATCTGAAGGTAAACTCTAACTGCATGTTAGCAGCATGAAGTGTGTTGCAATGGAAAAATTTTAAGATTTTAAACGTACTTATTCCGGTCCTTACGTTAATTTTTATTTTAAATTCCAGTGAAGATTTAACTATCTAATACATCTACATCTGCATCTACATTAATACGCTACAAGCCGCCTTTCGGCGTGTGGCAGGGGATGTAAACATCAGTTGAATCTAAACTATTTCCTTATTCGGTTATTGTCGCGTATCGTTCGCGGAAGGAATGAATTTTTAAAGCGATTCGTCCTAGCATCTATTTCTCTTAACTTACACTCATTATCGGATCGACCGAGGTAAATTAATATGTTAGCGATAAAGTGAAGATTACACTTAAACTCCATTTTAACCACACTTTATAACACCAGACCTCCGTTTTATTTATGGCTGTGATTGTATGAAGGTAGCATGTATGCCTACGTCATTTGTTATGCTATATTATAGCATTCATTTTGGTTCCCTGTTAACAATAATGAAAGTTTTTACTCATTGGATCATTTTTTTCTCTTGTGTGGACTTTTTTCAATATATTATAATAATATAAATAATATATTTTCTGACTCGGTGACAAATTAAAATGTTCTTAGTCTCTCCAGTTGGTTTTATTCCCTCGCCAAAGCTATTTGTAATTAATGCTGAAGGGGTTGAGGATCCAACAAGCTTCCGGACTGGTAACTTTGATAGCGAACAGATCGTACATTACAGCATTTAATTCAGTTAACGGGAGCCATGAATTTTAACAATATTTTCGTTGTCTCTTATGAATTCGCTTCTGTATAACATGGTTTCGTGTAACAACGCTTTTCACTGAAAACCTTGCTTATCCATTGCATACACATTTCAATGCGTACTGAATGCGATTATATAGGGAGTTTTCATGCTCTTATATTGTGAATCACCTTTCTTTCCTGAAAGAGTTGGGTGTCACCGAAATCGGTCCTTACCCAAATAAATTGTGCAGGAATATTTAAGTGGTTCCTTGGATGAATTTGAACGAGTTCGACATGATATTCTCGTCACTTACGCCGATTGAGTTTTAAGCGTAGTGGAAAAACGTTCTTTATTGAGCGTGCGAAGGAAATGCATTTCAGCGCAAGAATATTCTTTGCACACATTCCTTATTTTCTCCGGAATTTCATATGGTTTATGTGCTTTATCTGTAATATTTCTGGTCGATAATAATAATTATCTAATGAAACCGTGGATGCTTTACCATCCAATTTCTCCTGCTGCCCCACAACACTTGATTTAAATTGCTCGTATGAACGGGCTCCACTTGATGCACCGACACCATTATCGCGGCCATCTCATTCACTCCCTTATTCCACTACAATAGAGCCACACTCTCGCATCAACAGGTCCAAAGGGAGGGATTCCTCGTTTAGGATGCATATTCCAGCCGTACCAGTGGTCTTCATCACGGTAGAGTAATATTTTTTAAGTAGTTTCGAGTCTATCCTTGTATGACGGTTACTTTGTCGCTGTGAAATATATTTTTAATGGTTCGTGGGTTTTTGTGAAAGGAGCAATAATAAAAAAATCGTAACACTAAATGTAAATTTATTTTAACCAATTTGAGGATATTTAAAGATAATTTCAAGAGTGTATGAAGCCATTACTTAAGGAGATGATAGACGATCAAGCAGCAAAAAGGCTTTTCAAATTTAAAGAAAGCTTTCCTTTTTGAAGATCTGAATTCTAATATTCTTATTGAACTTGCCTTTTCTAATTGATATTTCATGGACTTACTTTTATCAGATTTTTCTAAATGGCATCTATATTTCATAAACGATTATTAATTATTGGGTGCCATATCATTCATACACTATGTTAAATCAATCTCTTTGTCATCAATCACATACATTTCAATAGATCAGATTGCGTATAGATAATTATATAAAAAACTTGCATTTTTAACAATTATCTTCAGGCATGTATAATGCTTTGATTGATCAAAGTAGGTATTTAATCGTAAGTACTTCGTAGCTGAAGTTTTCATGATATGGTGTCGCAATATTAATTATATGTACTTGAATAACAATGTTTTATCTAAACACTTAACAATGTTTTATCTAAACACTTTTGGTGTTTTATAATAAGTGAGAAATAATCGAATTCCTCTCAAAGCTAACAATACATTCCTCTGATATTCAATGATATGTCCTGGAGATTCCAAAAAATGCGTGTGTACGACATAAAATAATACCGTAAAAAATTCCACAAATATTATCCAAATACCGCAGAAATTCTTCAAAATATTCTTGGTATTATTTCATGAAATATTATATTTCGTCATTGCTTCATGCTTTGAATAAGATATGTGTTTTCCTCTCCTTTCAAATATTTACCTTTAAAGTTTTTCCTCTATTCAAATATTAGCAGTTGAAGAATGTGCATCCAATGAGAACTCCCGTCAAAGAGCATATTTCTGTTGATCTACATTTTTCCGCATTCTGGAGGTAGTTTTGGGAGGGGCGAATGGCATCCCCAAAGCATAATCGACTGGTCCAATCTTCCCATGTCAGCATTCTCTGCTTTTAGTCAGTTTCTCGACGGGGGATGGGGTTGATGAGGCCATGGGAACGGGAATTCCGTCGTATTAGAGGCATTTACCCTCGATCGAATGAGTTGGAAAAGGATTTGGAGATTTGAAAGGAATTTCACCGGGGAATAAACAATCCACGATCATTCGATTTCGAGTCTATTATAAGCTAGATTGTGGTTAGGTTATATTCGAATCTGTTTTTAATTCTTCCTTCCTTCCCAATATTGCTCGAGTCTTTGCATGTTTCTCTTTGCTTCCTTTATAATCGACATACTTTCCACACTTTTTCTCATCTTAAATAGTGTGATGAGAGGATATTTCTCTTCTTTGTCCATCAGTAGTTAACGGCCTCTCAGTTTGTTAACGCTATGTTTCAAGTACGTTTTCTTTAATGCTTCCTTGAACAGATCGAAATCTCGCTGCACGATCAAAGAGGTTCATCATCATCATCATCATGGATCGATGATCCGAAGATTGGTTTGTTGCAGCCATGCATGCCATGCTGACCGTTCGACTCATTCCCTCACAGTACCTCATCTGCTTATAATTATCTAATCTGTCTTTCTGTATGATTCTTCCCTTATACCGTTGATATGACTGTCGTTTTTTAATGTCCACGGCAACTTATCCGTCGAGTAAATCTCCTATTGCCGTTATTTTACTGCTGGAATCGATATCTAGAAGTCGATTTTATAATGCAATATATGCAAACGAAGGTTGTAAGTCCAGTCATAAGATTAAAGACGTCACAGAGGGAAAAAAATGAGGTTTGATGAATTTCCATCACCAAACCTTGTTAATTCAGAAGAAAAACAACGATGTTTCAAGAATGTGCTAATTAAAAATATGATTTGAGAAGTAAAATACTAATAATTTATTTCTCAATCGATTCTTTTCCGTAATTGTACTGTTCCTTAAGTAAATATTTGAAAAACTATATTTATTTAGAAAATTATTTCACATACGTAGTGCTAAAGCATGTTACAAACATAGCAAAATGCTTACGATATCATTTAGATATTATTCGCGATTAGGGTATTTTTCTGTTAACTGTAGCATTTTCAGCATCTAGTTCTGTTTTCTTTTTATCATATTGAAGACGCCCACTGCTACTTTCTTGGAACGTAAAGCTTTTAATAATGCTCTCAACATAATTGCGCCCAGAAGCTACTGAATCTCACGGTCTTTCTAATTTTTGTATACAACTGGATAACAGAAAATGAAAACTTTAGAGGTAAATAGACAATCATAATCGTAATCCTTATGATAAATGGGTCAACAGTGGGAAGATAAAGAATTTTACTCGCAGAATCACGATGAAAACAAGATGCAGTAACATTCCACTGTCTCGAGCAGATATTCAGGGAGAAGTGGACAAAAGAAGAGAAAAATGGTCTCAGTCTGACCATCGAGCACGGTCGATGTGGATAGAGAAAAACATCTGCTTCCACTAAAATATGCAGAGGGAAATCTTTTAAAGGGTTACCAAAAACATGGAGCCCTACTTTTAAGTCCATTTTCACGATAACTTCTATGTTCATTGAATCACGTTTAATGTTAACCACCACATAGTTAACGCGATTGACATCTTTATTATTAATTTTATTGCGTTATATTTATCGATTTGATTAAGTGATTTGAATATCGACCATAGTAAATTGAGTAATAAATTTAGCTTTATACATAAAAACCTTTTTGTAAGGTGTGCGTTCGTGATTCCTTTGTAAATCGAAGTTAAGTCCATGTACTAAAAAAACATAATTAATTGGAAAATACGAGGAGGATTTTAATTCCATTTCTAAACTAAGTAAAGTGTGGAACGTTTAGCGGTGTAAGGCAGTATATAAAGCTGTGTAAGGCAAGATGAGTTTCAGAGAAAATGGATTTGAGCTGACATGTTTTACTGAAGCTATAGTGATTCGGAATGAATGAAAAAAGGAAAGATTTTCTATTCCTTAAATTAAAATCAATGAACTCTTGATCTAATCAGAGCAAAATATAAGTAATTTGGAATTCCTTACATTGTTTACAACTGCCCTTTTTCGATGAGGAGGAACTGACTGTTTTTTCATAATATTGAAAACTTATGAATTTCTATAATGAGGCAAATAAGATGATTAATAAATGATGTAAATGGAGTTTGACTTAGCACTTTAAAGCGTGCGACTTACCCAAAGTGGGAGATCTGGGTTCGAGTCCCAGGCAAGATGATTAATAGTTTTATTATGTAGTATCAACTCATGCTATATTTTTAATCATTAAGGGTCTTCTACTTGGAATATTTCAGTTATCTTTGAAATATGATTCCATAAAGGGAGTCCCAAAATTCGGGTAAAGATCGAAACAAATGTTTCGATGCTGCCTGGGCCTTACTTTCGCAGAAAGAGCCATTCCTCCTCCAGAAAACACGGCTCTCAGTCACCGAAATTCAGGTCAAAACAACTCGCCGACGCAGATCGCAATTTAGGTGATGCTAATGGGTAATCAGTAAAGAGAATGACTTACGCAACAGCCTCAACCTTAACCAAGGGTCCATTTAAATCAAGGGTTAATCAGGATACAAATGCCATCCTCTTTTGACATTTAAAACCAGGTTTCTCTTGAAAATCGCATCGTGGGGATTTTTAAGGGTGAGTTTTGGTGGAGTTAACTGGTGGAGACTGGTGTTAACTGACATTACATTGATAAATTAATCTGTAATTAGTTTTAACTATCATACACCAGTATTATTATTTATTAATTGTGATATTATTAATTTACACTATACTTACTATGTAACAGTACTATTTAATTTACTAAATATCGATTTCAGAGATTAGCTACAATTATATTTTATTGAACTACTTATAAATTGAATCTCCAGAGAAAAAATACTAATTTTTGTTTAATTTATACCACGTTTATGGGATGAAATTAACATTTATATACCTTAAGCATTTTGGTTATCAGTAGCCATGTGTATAGTATATAGTGCACTCTGCAAAAGGATTAGGTACATCATAAGATTACACCTTAAAAGCTACAACCGAGTCAATACTCAAATCAATATTTAGATTTATTAGTTAATAGTTTAGTGAGGAGTACCCCTTGCTGAAATTTTGGGAAAGGATATATTTCTTAGTATTTAAAAATAATTGAATAGTGTGCGGAATCTATAATCGAAATAAATTTGTTAGGATAGAGGGTAATTGTCGTTACAAGAAGAAGTTAGCGTGCTTGTCACGAAAAGAAATGACACATTTGCTACGTATTTACACACGGGTCTACAAATCAAAATAGCGCTCTCCCTGCAATATTTAACATTATATAGCCATATTAATGATAAATTTAAAATTAGTGCACGTTATGTATTTTAAAGGTCTATTATTGACAGACAACCTGACTTCCTCATTCATTTTTCACTATGTATTTTCCTCTATGCTTTACTTTTTAAGTTCCCATTATTTCCTGAACAAGAGAATAAACTAGTTAAATGTGAAAAAGAAGAGGAAATACTATGAAAGAGCTTACCTTTAGCCGGATAGTTCAGGCGGCTTTAAGCGACCTACCATTCTAGTGAGAGAAAAATCCAGCGCCGTTTTTTAAAAAGTAGCAAAAAACAGCGCCGTCCACGGCGAGTGACACAGTTGGAACTGCTCTCATTAATGGAATCGCTCACAAGAAAAGAAAAAGAACTTAACAAGCAGAAACAGTTTTACTACCGTAGTTAAACCTAAAGCGTGACTGGGAATAAAAATTATTTACTTTTAAATAACTTATATATTCGATTACACTTTTCCTAATGCTTGGAATAATCGTGTAAGGCAACGTTTTATTTCCTGTTCCAAACATTAATCTGTTATTGAGGCAGTAAAAACTGCAGATGAAAGTGAAGAAATAAATAGCGTAACCGCTATGAGACGATCATTGATACGTAACGGGACAAAGAAAGAGCAGTGTGGTTGAACAGGGAAGGTTCACGAGGCAAGACAAGAGAGTAAATTTAATTTTCCATCGCTTCTGAATTTTTCTGGAACCTTTCTCTCCGTGTCTGACCCCTATATTCTCGGTACACAAGGATTTTAACGACGTCTCTCGAAATATTATGGAAAAAAGTGACTGAGTAATCCCTTTGCCTCGATAATACAACGGCTCGAAGGGTCGAGGGATATCTGAGTTTCGCTCACTCTCTCCTTCTATTTAATCCCCTCCATCTGTTGATGACATTGGGAACATTACTCTTTACGTACGGTACAGAAGCGATAAATTTTCCTTAAATCATAAAACGTTTTTTTTTCATCTCAATTTATTCTTCATCCACACGCAGCTTTCGTTTGATAACTCCGTTCCATTTCAGCGTGTTTAACTTGTTTTTGGATTTCATTTCGACTTGAATTTTCCCACTTCATCGCTCCAACGTCTCATCCTCTGTTCATTTCATGTTTCATTTGTAGTTATTTTGTTTCCTCCCCGGATTTGGCTTACACTTTTGTTTCCTGCGGCAGTTTTTCAATTTCCGACCCTTTATCTTCTTGGCTCATTTTTCTTTATATTTCCACTGTCCTTTGTCGATGCCCTCTTAAGCCGCGCTGGTTCTCTGGAGTTTTACATTCCCGTTGAGAGTTAGCTTGGCTTTATACACTTTGATTTTCTCTACCGTTTGTGATTAAAGGCTTCATAGAAACTCTTTTTCAAACTTTTGGGCTGGTAGGAATGTTTTTCTCTCGTGAAATTTGAGAATATTATTTTTACTTTCTCCGTATACGTAGTACAGAGAAAGTATTGTATTCACAAAAAAATTCGACCTCCAGATTTCGACGGAAATAGATGTTTTGGGGCCCATAAAGCTCGTTTTTGCTATTTTCCCGAACATGTCTGTCTGTCTGTGGTAAAAAATTTTGTGTGCGCTCTATCTTAAAAAGTAATTGAATATCAAAATACTTCGGTAAATCGGTAAACATAATAAAAAAATTTTGTTTTTGAATAGGGATCGGTGTGAAAAGTAAGATGAAATAATGGCTGAAGAAATTAAGAGAAAATAGTTTCTCAGAAAACAAGATGAACCCTATCTTACAGTAAACTCGTAGAACGGCATCCCAAGGAGGGTTATGGATCAGGTTTGTGGCATTCTCTGTGGGTGACACGCGGTCATCATATTGATTCCCATAGCGCCGTAATGCCTTTTTTAAACAGGACCTCACTACTTCATAATCCAGATAGTGATCGCGCAATCTACATGGTACCCTTCCTCATTGACTTATAAAATAAAGCGAAAGAGGCAATCAGAGAGATACTAGGACTATAGTTGTCACAAGAGTTATTTTTCTGCGAACGATTCATTACAATAACAGGCTAAGAAAAATTAATTAAACGGTGTATACATTTTGGCACAAGCCGGAGTCCCTTCGTAATGTTAGGGGATAATAATGCAACATTATGTCCTATGATCATCGCTTCCATTTAAAAAAGCTATCCAAGGGGAAAACAAATCTCAGATCGACCGTTCTGTAAATTACATCCATTCGATTCGATTTAACACGTGTCAAAGTAATCCAGATGTTAGCGAATGAGGCGTTCAGAGAAAGAAAATCTCATTACTTTGTTAAGACATCTTCAAACATAAAGGCTTTATTGGGAGAGAGAAAGGTATTTTTGAGATAGCGATCGATGAATTATTCATGATTTTGTTCGAGCGGATTGCTGACGTAATACCGCCGAAACCCCAACTTCACCCGCCGCATTCCTAACGTGGAATTTTGACAAATTCCCAATTCATGGCAGCCTTGAACGCTTCCTGATCTATAGCAGCCAAACACGAGGAAAACTTGTGGAAACTTGAGTTACTCTTTCCTCATCTGTACACGTGTTCACGATCAGACGATCATTTTCACTCTACCTTTGGCTTCATTCCCTTAAAACTTCATGAATTATCGCACCTGAAACTTTTCGGTGGGATCATTGGAAGGGACTCAACTAACAAGAAAAGTAGTTAAAGGTTTTATGCATAACTTTTCAATATATCATTTAAAGTCTATATAATCATTACCATAGAAGCGTATTAACATGTTTGTGTTGTTTAATTGAGTGAGGGAACCATACCTGTCAGAATTAATGAGAGGAAAATTGTTTACATTATAAGTTTACTTTCGCTCAACTTTTAAATTAAATTAAGAAAATATGCTTATCCAAATAAATCAATCTTAATAACTTTGAAATGCAGCGTTCACAATTCTTCTAATTCAGTAGCTTTGCTTTCCTGCTAACTAGTTTTTCTTTAAGTTTGTTTACCTTACCATAACGAAATATTATTCTGCTAAATTTTAATGGGAATAACAATATCGGATAGAAATGAAATTAAAAATTTCTCCGAAATATTTATTATTTGGAACTTGATTTATTGGGATGTTACTGAACGTTAATATGCTCACATTTCATTTTAATCCCTTAATTATTTGATTGAATATTGCCTCAAATATAATGTGCAATTTTACATTTCAAACAAAGAAAATCTTTCTGTAAATTATAATCCCTTAATGGATCCTTTCACATTTAATAAAATACCGGAAAATCAGAAACTTTTCTGCAATCACCGTAGGTTAGTGGTAATGATAATTTACTGTAAAACGGAATTTAAGACTCGTGTGAATTCAAATAATTATTTATGTAATTAGAGGTTAAAACAGTGACTTTTATTATTTATATCTTTACGGATTACTATAATTTATAAGTAACTAGATGAACGAAAAAAAATCCATTATAATATTTTTTTAAACCTGATTTGTGTATGATTACGATGTTTCTAATTTAAATAGTTCACTGTTAAGAAAGAAATTGAATCTATTCTGATTTTTCAATAAATTGTATTTCAACATAATTTGCTATTTATATTAATTATTTCGGAGTTTTCATCTTATCTTAGATAAAAAGAAATTAATTTATCTCGGCAATAAAGTGAGTTTGATTCCAAATAAAGACAACCATGGAAGGTCGCCTTAATAGCACGATTAAGTTTCCGCAGTCTTTGAATTGCCATTTCCTTTCCCTAGAATTTGAAGAATCTTCTAAAAGTTGCGATGGTTCGAGAGGTGAAGGATTAAAGGAAGAACGAAATTAAGAAAAGTAAAAGGAAGTTTGAGAGGCGATCAAAGTGGTGAGGAGGAAATGTATGGCAAAGTGTTTGGTGAAAATAAAATTAAAGCATTCGGCTGAATTAAAACGTATACCACTGAAATTACACTGAATCGTGTCAATCTTACTGTAAACAATTTCTTCTTCTTTATAGAGAGAACAAAACTATTCCATCCCATTTCTTTCATAAAAAAATTGATTTTAGCCCTATCAATTGCTTCAGGCAAGACTTTTCAGGACTCTATTTTCTTACCTAAAATCAATTACCACAAAATATTATCTTATTGTTATTGTTATCAATTTTTTGGCGTCCGTTTTCTACTAGAATAGTAGACTACGTGTCTTAAAAGATAGATGAGTAAATGATCATTCAGGTTACCGATCTTTATAAGAGTTATAATAGTTTAACAGCAGAAACCAAACGTAATAAAATAACAAAAAAGCTTTTACGAGGGCATTAGAAGTACATATTCAAAATAATGGTCCGTGGTTGAATAGGCGGGGGAAGAAATTACTAAAAGTGAATAATTATTGTTTGTGTGTTAGGGGACGGTTCATAAAAAAGACCTTTGTGTTACCTTCTGTGTGGCTACGAAACATGGCCCTTATCAGTGGAAGATATGAGGTCAAAAGAAAAGTTGATACGCTGCTAAAGAAGAGTGACAAGAGAGAAAATAAAATGGAAAGACCAAATACATAATGAAATAGTTCTTCCAAGAGCAAGTGAAAAAATACGACCCTTGAAAATATCGATATAAAGAAACTTCAGGCGGACACATTATTAGGATAATCAGCTTAAAACAGTATTTAAAGTCGGAAGAGAGGAATTGAAGAGGAATACCTAGGGTAGATCATGAGAAAGAGGTACTCTGAGTAAATTATTTAAATGGCCGGGGAAAAGACACTATGGAGAGCTGCAATGAAACAATTCTCTGATTGATAACTCACGATGATGATGCTGGAGTAAAACTGATCAATGTATTTTATTAAGTTGAACCAAAAATGCTTCATAAGTATAAGTTCATTTCTTAACACTCCCGATGGTTAACTCTTATATTCCCGATAAACTAGATTTCTTGTAAAAGCGTTATTTCTAAAAATCAGGGACTGATGTAACAGAGTGATATTGGGAATTCCTTAGTATAAGTCCTTTCGTTATGAAGATATTGTAATGAAAAGACTAAAATATTACCATAGTAATCATAGTGGTATGAAAATGACAGCCTTTCTCCTCAGAATCACATTAAAATGAAATCCATAGGACTGTTGCTCATAGCTGGTTAAATTATAACCTTTACATGATTTAGTGAATTGGCTCACACATATCTTTACCTTCTTATACAGACCGATATGGATCGAAGACCTATTAACTCAGGAGATTCTTATTATTTTTCGAAAATTGGATAACAGAATTGGCTCGGCGGGAATGGAACCAGACACCACTTTCACCAAGGCAGACTCGATACCCAAACAAATGTATTGAGGTATTTTTTACACATTATATTCATGATCGATGATTAAAGTACATCATTTTGTAGACTCTCTTCCCATCGTACTTCTTTAGCCTCGATGCTGTCATATCCATCATTCCTTCATTCTTTTGGAATTGGTTGCCCAAAAATTGTGTGTATGTCGAGCGAATTCTAATAACATTACGCTCGGCGTCCTTCGCAATGCAATTCTTTAGCCAAATGTTTAATTTCAGTAATACGATCTATAGAAATCGTAAAAATAGTAAGAAATGAATATATGCCCTTTAATCAGATGAAATTAGCTGACTACTTTTAACTAGATATGCTTAATGGTCGATAAGAGTTGAAAGAGCAATGTAACTTCTCCGTAGTATTATTAATTTAATCCCAATCATATTCTCAAAAGCACTGAGGTGATACTTCTTGGTGCTTCGTTCCCTTTAAGTTCAGTCCATTCTCCATTAACTCCTTCCGATTCTCCGACTGTGCTATCTTTCCGTAACAGTCATGTATCTCCCATAGACTACTGCAGAGGCACACCCTTCGAGCAAAGTTCCAAACATGGCTTTATGATCTTAGGCGGCAGTGGTCTCCTACGACAGCCCAAGTGCTCCTCTCGTGGACCCTCTTTACCTTCCAATCATCCCCTCGAATCTCACCCATGTCACCCAGAGACTGGAATGAATCTCTAACACCTATTAACTTTTCCTCTCTCGTCCGACGGATTTCTATCCATTTAGCCGTCCTCTCTTGTTCTGATCTTCTTCATTCCATCTCCTAACCATATTTTGATAAGATCATTATAAGTATCATTTCTTTAGGATAACTTTCCGAGTAGCGGTAATTTAATGTATCGTTACCATACTGCCATACATAGATGAATGAGATATATTTCATTTTTACTTACGCAGTAGGAGTTGAAAAATGTATTTTTTATTTACTTTTATTTCACTCATTCTCATGGCAGTGATTATATTAGTCTTTGGCGTAGAATTGATGCTGGATAATGGAATTCATTTTGTAACTGATTAAATTGAATTTAATAGATAGTGTTACTCATGATGTTATCTCTCAGAATGAGTCCTTGCGATAGTTTCCCAGAAAAATGAACTGTATTTAATTAAAACTGCTTTATCAAACAACACGGACGAAGATAATATTTTGAAATTTATTTCGTAATTCTTTTTTCAATTACTTTGCTCTAGGAAATAACTTAATACCCTCTATTCCATCTTTTCTTACAATTTATAATAAACCAGCGAATCCATTTCGAATACGTCTGATTTAAAAAATAACAAACCGAAAATGTTAATTAAATTTGAATTAATATGTAAATCTGAAATTAATTTATTATTAAAAACGTAAGAAACTTTTTTTACAGTGCAATCTGATGTATACTTAAAGTTTTAGTTGAAAAACTATATTCATGAATTTTACTTCCGTCAAGGTAATTAATACCGACTATATTCGAATACCATATTTGTAATATTAATAATAAAAGCGCATAATATCTAAAATAATATTCTTACGGGTTATAAAATTAAAATTTTGGATGCATATTATGGGAATCATTTTTGAAGTATTTTCACACGAAAAATTATAAACATTTTTGGAGAATTTCGAGAAAATGCGATCGTTTCGTTCTACAAGAACGATTTAAAAACCATATGGATACTGTCGAGCTTTTTTCTGAGTATTCGCTGTACAGTTTGCTATTTTTACCTACTCTATCTTCGTAGGCATTCACATATCGTAAGTGCGGAAATTAACAAGGGATGGCTTCAAAATGATACGTGAAAACGCCCGTTTGCTGAAATTCTTCCTCTTTAGAGACCATTTTGACGAAGAAATTGACCTAAACGACTTCCCTTCAGCTTACCGTTGTCTCTCCCGGAGTTTGATGAAGCGATGTTTCCTAGAGTAGAATGGTCTAATCTCCTGTCTCCCTTCTGCTTAAGAGAATCTCTTCCAATTCCATCCTCTTCCCTCCTCGCCCTCTTCCTTAATTCCTCTCACCCCGTTCCGTTTCCAAAACAGTCCATGCTCTCTAGGTGCATACATTACTCTCCTCAGTACCACTACTGAATATCCATGTTGCCACTAACAGTTACCATGACAGTTGGTAAACATAGCTTCTCCGTACTGTATGTTTCTATCTGTAAAGTCATCGTCCCGAAAGCTGTTTGGATTCTCAACTCCTCCACTACCAGCTGACGAAAGCTATTTGATCATAAGAGTGAAATCTTCTAGAATGTTTTACTAAAAATACTCTAGAAAGTACTGCTGCGCCGAACGTTGTTTGATGGAAATGCCGCGAACTGTTGTAAATACGCGACGCGGCAGTTACTAAGGACAATAATGGTCGCGAGAGAAAAAATAAATAAACAGTTTTTGAGTTGTATTAGGTGTTGAGCGTGTTGATGAAGTAAAGTTTCTGTATTGATTACGATCGGGAATAAAGTGTTATTTTTTCGGATTACGAGAGTTGAGTAAATTATCCCGAACCCCACGGCTCGTAACAGTACGTTTTTACTGTCCGCAGGTTGATAATGACCTGTGGAAAAAATATACATACATTTTGGTGTATTTTTTAAGGGGTGATGTAGTTAGGAAAGAAAATGGGAACACTACTGTTAATGACATGGAGATTCTTAAACCTCTTACGAGGAGTGAAGTAGTTTACTTCTGTTATACTTACATGTAAAGAACGCCTGAAAATGGGAAAAGTTTGTATAAGGCAGCGCAATGATCTTATGAGAGATACTTTTCACGACATCCAATGAGGGGTGTGCAGGATGAATACGATAACTAAAAAGCAAATGAGAGATATTCCTTCATTCTGAATTTTCTTTGTTTTATGATTTTCTTCATTTTATGAGTTTCTCACAAAATAACGACGTATGCTTGCTTCCAGTAACATAAGACCTGAAAAGAGGTACTTTCCGAAAGATTTGACCGCCAAAAAAAAAACTGAGTGTGAAGTTAAAAAACGTTAAGTATGAGTTACGATTTCCCCCTCTTAGTTTCTCTTGTTTTAAGCGCATGTTTTTCCCAAATTCATCCCATCCCCTGTGTGGCACCCCTGAGGATGCTTTTTCGCTGTCATCACGGGCGTACGAAGGTGTTTGCGCGAGGGGTGAACTAAATTCCCCACTGTCCTTTTTCTCTGCTGATGGACCTGTCAGCCTTCATTCCCTTGTTCCTTCCCTCTTCAAATCTCTCTCGATTTTCCAGTCGAGTCACATGACCGGTGGCTCCATCTCTACCAGCTCTCATCAACTACTGGATGGAATACAGACGCCCCTCTTGAAAGATGCTGATTTCGAATTTGGAGAAAACGAGCACAGATTATTCTTTACGATTTTCTTCAATCTTTAGAACCAGACTCTTTGTTTCGCTACACTTGTCATCATATTAAATAGAAACGTTCTCTCAAGAAGATAAGTTTTAGAAATATTACTTAAAACTTAAGCAGCCAGTTTTATAATTCGTTCTCTTACTTGGAAGAGATATTTGATAGAGAATTTTCCTGAGATCTTTTCGTTAGTATTTCTACGAATTAATGTTGTAATAAACTTTTCATCATTTACTTTTGAAGAATATCGATTTTATTATTTCCATCGTTCCTTTAATTCTTTAAAGACGCATCTTACAAATTGCGTGTTTCTACATTTTTCCTCGCAGTTCTAAAATTTACGATTTAATTTTCACTACGCAGTATTCAAAGTATTAATAACTTAATTACATTATGATTAGACCAAGAAGTGGGGCTTTCCTACCGTTGCTTTAACAACTTAATTGTTCAATGGGTAGTAGTATTAAAATTTTTTGGCGCGTCAACCGCTAGGTTATTTGCGCCAAAAAATTGTTCAATGTTTAGGCTGACTATAACTCAAGTTTTATTTACTTATCGATGATTACAATACTTTAGAACTTTCAATGTGTAAGGATGTACGCCAATTATCTCTATAAAATGTGGACTAATATTCTTAGCAACTATTTGCACAGAATTCAAAGAAATTCATTCCTTCATGATAATAGAAAGGATTGATACTGATTGATACTTGATTGATGAATTACTCTTCCCTATCCAACTATATATTATTATTATTATTATTAGGGGTCTTTATTAGGCGAGATTGAGACTAAAAAGTCTCCTCTTCCATCTAACCTGATTATCAATAGTTAGTTAGCGATTTTTATAGCTTAGGGATCATTACATGTCAGATAGTTGCGCTAGAGTAATTTACATGGTACAGAGTGGAGGATGATGAAGTAGGTCACAGGTAAGACCTTCCCTTACAAAATTAGGTGATCAAGAACTTCCTGGAGGTCTCAAATGGGCATTTTCTCGAAGCCGATCGATATTGTCTCAGAACATCGAATGGATGTCTGAAATAATGCCTGACCATTATGCGGAAAATTCAGTCTCGAATTAAAAGACTTTTCACCTCGTAATCTCCGCACGTGAAGGGTGCGAATGCAATTAGCGTATCGCGAGAGAGACGCGCATTCTTGAGACTCCATTCTTCCTGGGATTCAATTCTTCTGAGTCTGCTGATATTATCGCATCTCCAAACCACCAGTAAAAATTCTTAATAGCACAGGGTGATGCAGAATTGTCTCGGAGAGCGCACCTTTAAAATGTAAATAATTACGGTGTATTTAGATTTGGAGTCAAGGGTTTCCAGTTTATCTTTCAGTTGGGTTCAAAGACTTCATTATTCTCTCTGCTTGCATTCTAGAAACTCAACGTTTGGTAAAAATAATATTTGGGTGAAATTAAACATATCTAATGTGCCCAAGCTCAACTTTGTAGAAAAAAGTAAAAAACAAGTAATTTCTACAGATTATTATAATCTTTGGGAATTACTAAGCATGTTTTCGTTCTTTATCTTGGCTCCCTTCCGCAGATTTGAGCTTTTTGAGGGAAGACAGGCTATTTATTCGGGATAAAACAAAAGGATATACAACTTCAAGAAGGATACGGTAATAGTGTCTGATAGGCTAATGAGTCGATAAGCGAAAGACTTGTGCGTGTACGATAAAATTGTGTATAATTGGCTGAAAATTCACTTACCTATACCGCACATAACGGTGTTCACAGGGTTTCAATCTAAAAATTAAAAAATAATCTCGAGAATATTTCACTGGTCTCGGATTTACTCTCGACAATAATTGATAATTCAACTACCATTCGCTATTGTATAATTTGAAGTTAACTGAAATTCAAATGTTAAGTTTTCTTGTCTGTCTGTGAAGTAATTAAGGGCACATTAGTTTCATAATAGAGAAAAATTTCTTACAATTTCCATTCACAGATAGTCAAACATTTACTCCTAACATGACTCATGATTCAATGATGAAGGAGGATGTAACCCTTATCCCTTTGGCCCTTAGCCTTGTAAAGGTTTCGGAGAGGAAATGAGGCTCTCTAAGTACAATGAGGAATGAGGTAGTTTGCTATAGCTTTCTCTAGTGGGTCAGCATTCCAGAAGTGGAAAATTCTACTCACCCTAAGAACAAGTGCATGACCCAATGACAAAAATTTTTCACAATGGCTTTCAGTCATGAGCAGAATTATGAGAAAATTAAATGAAATATATTTTGTAAATATATATTTTAATTTTTGTTTGTAAATATGTATTTATGTGTATTTGTTTCTACTATGCTGTTATATAACTCAAATGAGAGGAATTCGAGTTATCAAGATATGTTTGTAGGAACATGGAGGTATTTTTGGATGTCAAAAATTTTCTCACGTTAAATGTAATCTTTTTAGAAATAAAGGCTGATTTAAGAATTCTATTTTGTTGATATTTTTGTTATAGTTGATGTTTGAAGATATACTGATTATGTCGTATGTCGAACAGGTGGCAATGTTGGGAGGCGTGGCTGGTCGCCACATGAGCACCCGCCGAAGGGGCAGCACACCAGCAGTGAGTCTCTTGAACAGACCCAACGCCGGAGAGGAATGGCGAACCGCAAGTCCCGCTTTGCTCGGAGCGAGGGGACGCCGCCGATCGAGTATTCTTCCTCCCCCGGTTGGATCTTCTGTGGCTACCACTCGCAGGCAGACGCTGGAGACCATACCATCTGCATCACAGGTTCATTTACATTTATTATGATCATAATAACAAAAATGTATCCATTCGCAATCGCGATATTTCAAATTTTCAGATAAAACCTGCAAAGAATTCTTGATAAATCTACTAATACAAGAAGAATATTTATGTAATAAAAAGTTATATCTGTATATATTGTAACGATTTTATTTTTCTCGTTAACTTACAACTAAACCAACCACTGCGTCGACCGCTTAATTAGTGGGGTTCGGTTGATGTGCGATGCCGCGATCCCTCCTACCGGGTGTTCCCAAGGAAAAACACAGAGCGCGACACCATTTCCATTTTCTTTCAAGAATATTTAATATATCATAGCAAGGGATTTTTAAACAAACCCCAAAACAAATGACCAACAAAAATAACATGCATTCAACAAAATAATATCAGAGAATGAACTGGAATTCACGGGAAACAGAGTCCGTGAACAAATCCTCCCACACCGTCTATAAAGTCGCGGAAAGTCACTTGAATCAAATCAATTCCCGAAATCACTGAAATCACTTTTCGACTCTCAACTGTCGCGTTATTCACAATATGTAAAACTTAGCGTGTTTGGTGTCCCTTCGGCTTCGTTGGTTCCCGGGCATTTCTTCCGGCTTCCGCTGCCACACCACCACGCTCCTCCGGCTCTCTTGGCCAGGCACTTTTCCTTTCGTCCTTCACCCCCCGAGAGCTTCTTTGACACTCTCTCGAAATCACTTTCCTATTTTTCCACACTCATTATCTCACCGCGCCGCTTCGGCGAAAACGACACTAAAAACAAGTTACTCGCGTATTTCTTCCGCGTGACTACCTCACGAGCAATACAATAAAGTACAAAATAAAATATGAAACAAATAAAAAAACAAATATATTTCCGTACAAGGAAATAATGTTACAATATCTATGGAACTAGATGTTGTATGGGTAAGGCGTAATTGTAAGAAATAAAAAAAATTCAATTTACATCAGATATATAATTTAAATATTTACGGTTGATTATTGCTTTCTCTAAATTCTTCCACAGAGTAATTAAAGTTTATTTATTAACAATTTTCACATACTATATCTGAAAAATAATTTGGCTATTTGCATGATTACCATTGCCAAAGTCTCTTGATTTAGATATGATTTATCTACTTATTGACCAAGATTGCACAAAATTCGCCCCATATATACGAGTATAGGTTTAGAAAATTATAATTAACAACAAAAAACTTTAATCTTTCGAAATTCAAGGCTGAAAGGTAGTAATTTGAAATACAATCATAAAGAGACAAATAATTCCTTCAATTTTGTATTTGTTAAATTAGTTTCAAATTCATTTTGTTTATAAAAGACCTTAATGTTCACAAATTTTTTCATTTATGATCAATTCAGGTATTATCCTCATAAGAGTTGCTTTAGTATGTTCCTCGGTTTGCAGATTGCTCTCTCTGATGCAATTGTTTCACGTTCGTTTTAATTGTTACAAAATGATTATCTCATGTATGTTATTTTAATAAGAAGGTTAAATTTGTTATTCCTATTCATAGAATAGTTATCTGAGTTTTATGACGACAAAGAAGTCAACACAACAATATTTGCAAGGATAGTAAAGTTATTTATATCTATAAGGTAACAGCTTTGTGTTAATAGAGAGATAAATATTTTACTATTAAAAATTGTGAATATTTTGATGAAATACGTGAATATTTTATCGAATTTATGAGGTTGTAAACAACCCATCCCCCTGACGATCAAGGCGATTGTTGAGTCCGAGCCTTTGAGTTAATCCATAAAAGGCATGGACAAGTAACTTTCAGTTAAAATTATTACTGTGATTAAGACAGAAATTTCGAGAAGGAAGAAATTTAATGAGATTTAAACCTTTGCAGTTACGAACAATATCCTGTGAAGAATTCGCGAAAAAATTTACGAACATTTAAAATAATTCAAATTTTGTTTTAGCGTCTGTGGCAACCGAGTTTTATTTTTAGCAACGTAATTGTTTAGTAATTTCACGTGAAATAAAACGGTTTTGAAAGTAATGCGTAGATAGAAATTGCTTCCTTGCTATCAATTCAACCTAATGCGTATAACTAACCTAGGAAATAGCGGATATTTTTAATTTCAACTTCTGAATTAAGTATTAAATCTAATCTATTTGCATCGGTGTATATTTAGCTATTGATGAAAATCGAGTTACTGAAGTTCGTAAACATTTCCCAGATTTGGTGTTCGTAATCTTTAAGGAGTTGAACAGAGAATGGTCAAGTTGTTGCCAATCTCTAACATACCTGTCCAAAAAGGTAAGGCAATTTGATGTTTTTTTATATGCAGAATGCAAAAATTGATTCATTTGTGGTTTTTTAAGTGCTTCCACTCCATGTACAATAACTATATTTTTGTAATTCGTGTTTAATCTTCGTTTCTATTTTTGAATTCTGATTGCTTTTGTGTTATTTGATTGTGTTCCGTATTTATGTTACGCATTTTTGTATCGTGATACAAGTCAGCTGGCTAATACCACTATTTAACCCAAAGAATATTGATAGCTCCGTTGAGAATCAATGGGTATTTCTGCTAGTTGAATATAAATTAGTGTTGCGAAAAGGATGAAGTATGTTTTCCATATTTTTTAACTGCTTAAGATCTCGTTTTGAAATACACATTCCAACCACGTGCCGCTTCTCAATATAAAGTCTATATTCTTATGTTTTAAATCGTTTCAGACTCAAGCTCAACCTGCAAGACCTCGTCAACAGTCTCTTCCGAAGTTGTCTGCCCCTCGCTCGGATGCCACGCCCTCTCCACAAAGAAGTCAGCAGCACCAGAGTCAGCAGAGCTCGCCACGAATAACACCCACGCGCCCCACCCCATCGCCGCACCACTCCCAACAGCAGCTGCATTCTGAGGAGCATCAGCCGGAAGATGATCTGTCCCTCAGGATCCCGCCCCCTGGGCAGCCCCCGGGAGGGTCCCCCACCGTGCCCACCTCCACCCCTTCCACCCCATCAGCCTCTGGCCAAAGGCATGTGCGCTTGTCGGTGCCGGAAGTGTCAGTGGTGGCCACCACGAGTGGCGGAACCAAGACCACTGTGTCGCCGGCGAGGACCGTTGGTGGCGTCAAGTACAGAACACGGAGGAGAAGAGCCGTCACTGCTTCGGATTACAAATCGTGCGCCCTCGTCCACACCAGACTCAAACTGGGAGACATCATGTAAGTACTGCCATCTCTCATCTTTCTGCGGAACTATCGGCTGTTTGTTCGCCGCGCGCGGAGAATCGACCTCTTCGAAATGTAACTGCTTCATGAGACCAACTAATTTGCGTCTCTATGACGTTGTTACGTGAATACGTAGTTTAGTTGAGATTGAAATTTTTACCTGAAATAAGGAATCATAAAAATAGACAAAGATAGACTTGAAATTTGTAGAGAAATCTAGGGAGCATTCAGTTTTTAGTTAGTTTCATTCATTTCATATGTTGGTTGATAACTCTACAGTTTTGGGAAGGAAAGGGAAATTGTTTTAATTTGGCATCAAATTGACGCAGCAATTCTCCTTTGTAGTATTTAAGGGGATGGTATTGTTAACAAGTTCGAATTGGTAAAATAAATCACAATTTTTGAAATGGTATATATATCGTTAATCATTCTTGGTAGGCATTAACTAAAGCAATCTCAGGCATATTAGGTAATATGCTAATTTTGTCATGTAAACAGAAGTTAACGGAGATGAAAGTGTGAGTTGTATTTAAGAACGTATGGCATTTACCATGCGTTATGTTTTGTAGATAAAAAATCATAAAATATTCTAATCGAGGATAATTTGATTTTATTTAATTAAGGAGACTTTTAGAATATTCGGGTTCAGAATGATTTGAGATTTTATCGTACTAACTCTCTTATAGATTTTCTTCTACAGTTTGTGTTCTAGTTTCCGTCAGTCCTCTAGTTGTTCGTCCTGCAATGCTGTGATCTTTATTAAAATCGCTATACTTAAGACGTTCTTGAAAACATGCATTGATACAAGTAATGATGCTGTATACCTTTATTCAAATTTTTGAACTATTTTCATTCTATCATCTGCGGTAAAGGAATGAAATTTTATGGGATGAATTATGGAGAAGAAACGTGATGATCGGATATTCCGCTTTCACAATTTGCACATAACTAAGCCAATAGTTCATTGAACTCCCATATGTCATAATCTACACCAACTCCCTTCATTTGAATACCTAAATACCTTATCATGGTTTGAGCATCCAACCAACTAGTGGAAGATCCGAATTTAAGTCCTAATTCTAATTATAACGGAAAACGGATGTAACAAATTTTGAAATGGGTTGATGGTATCGACGTCTTTAAAAGTTCTCCGATAGCTGAGGTCATTTCAAGGGCCTAAACAGAATCTGAAAGCGGTTAGGAATCGCTACCCTCTTGGCTAACCGTGAGCCCACTCAGACAGGATCGTTCTCTTCCAGTCCTGTCAGACTTATCGCACTGTCCAGTTTTCCTTGAGATATTTAGATCCTTTTTTTCTTGTGTGATTCCCACCAACGCCTACTTCCGAATAAAACATCGGTATTACTATCTCTTTTCTCTTAATGTTGGCTGTTTGTCATTGTTATTGACTATGGAAGTACAAAAGTTCCATTCTACTAGCTCGTAGGATGGAGATATAGTTGAAATTTTGTAGAGGCTGGATGTATATATTATGTATACTGATTTAATTCTCCTGTCAGATCATGTCGTCATTATAGCATTCAATACTTTAAATTACCTTGGAAAACAAAGTTCCCTATAAATTTTAACATAGATAGTTTTTTGATTATGAGATGTTCATGAGGTCTCAGGATAAACCATCTTATACCTACTGAAACGTTAATTTGAAATTCCTGTCATGTATGTCTTGTCAGTAAAATATCAACTTCATTATAAAGATCTTACTGTTATTGTAATGTAGCAGTATTATCATCGTTAGGTATGATAAAATATGTAATCGAAAGATAGACAATGGAATTAGTTGTTTTACAATGAAAATATTGATTTTTACCACTTCCATCTTCGGTTATAGCGTCATAATTGAACAACAAGTTGTCTTTTGAGGAAGCAAGGAATCTTTTAAAGATGAGAAGAGGTTGGAACTTACTTATTTGACATTAGATGGTTAAAGGGATTGAGAATTCACATTTTTATTATCAAGATCAATGGGATTGGAGGAATAACGTTCAATTCCTATCTATTAATCAGATGTTAAGCAAACCCGTATGCAATCTCATCATTTTAAGATTGTTGTTCTATTATTTGGTAACTTTAAATCTATAAAAAATAATATCCTGGACAATGAAACTGAAAATGGTGCGAATAGACACTGAGAGTAGAGATGTGTAGACATTTTTTGAAAATGTCAAAATAAAAATGATTTCAGCCTAATTTAAATAATTAGGTTCTAATTAGTGATATGAGAAAACAGTCTACCATTATTTTCTTGAAAAAGTAGTGAAGAATCTGGGGGAACTAGAGATAAGGTAAGTTAAAGATAAAAGTTTTTTAACTTACCCGGGTCATTTCTTTACACAAATTATTCCAAAATTAATCGTATGGTTTGCAATAAGTATTACGTAGTATTTCAATTCATTCAATGCTGTAAAAGAAAGGATATTAAGTATTTTATTTTCCATTTTAATAATGATTTTTACTAACAACAGTTACCATCCCAAAACGTTACTCTTTAATGTCTTCCTTACAATTGAAATACTTAGAGATGGAGAAAGCTTAGAAATGTGACCCCTCATCAAGTGCATGTTTTTCCAAAATCCCTGTGATAAGGACCCTTTTGTTGGGCCTTCCATCCAGTTTTCTTGCCGTCCAAATTTAGATGTTCATTAAAGCGTTCTTCAGGTGGACTTGACCTGTGGAGTTGTTACTCTTTCAGCGATAAATTTGAATTAGTCGCAATTGACGTTGGCAGCCACCTGGCGCCTCGCTCTCCAATCACTTCCTATAGCGTTTAGTTTCCTCGTTCCGTCGCAACTTGGCGCTCCATTCCAGAAACGCTATCGATATCTCCGTTGTTCTATGGAATCTTCTTTGGATGAGTAAGAAATAAATCAAGGTTGTCATTTATAAAAAGAGAGAAATAGTGAGCAATTACGATGACTTATGATAGTTGATTCTTTCGTTTGTAATTTACTTTTTTATGTTACTTATTTGATGATTTGTAAGGTTACACAAAAACAGGTAAAATCTACTCAAAAATACTAATTAGGATCTGTATATTAAAGCATTACGGGTGTATATTTTAATGCGTTGTACGTCTATCGTATTTTTTACCGAAATTATCAATGAAAAGTACTGAGGATAATGTTGAGAGTAATGTACCTACCTTTCAAAGTTTCCGGTAAATAAAAGTTTTCAAAGCAAAAAGAAGGTACTCGCCGTTTTAATTCGACCTAAATAAGCCATTTTCATTCTTAGAGGAGAAAGTTTAACGTTCAATCAAAATTATTGCAAAATATAAAACGTACATTATTTCTGTAAGGAACAATTTAAGGAAAAAAATTCAAGGGAAGTTGATATTGGAAGATAGAGTTAGCTTAGCCGCAGCTAGAAGACACACGTTGAGGTTATAATAGTAGTATGCTCAGGCAAAGCAAAACCAAAAAAGAAACAAATCTAGCTTGAAACAAAATAGAAATAAACCAAAAATAAATTTAAAAGGTACTTCGTATTTACCCACTGTTTATTCAAAGCAACCGGTTTCGACCATTACAGTAATCTTCAGGCAATTAGTAACACAGAAAATACAGAATTTATAGGATACTTTGCAGTTTTGATGGGAGGAAAAGGAGTGGGGACGGGTCGTGGTAGGTGAGGTCATTGGTTAGGTTTGGGGCAAGGGAAATTTCGATCTTCTCGAGGGCGTCCAACATCCTTCCTTTGTTTTGGCGGTGTCTTGCAGCGAAGGAACTGGTTTGTCCATTGTATATCAGGTGGTTAGCAAAGGCAGAGGTAGAATTTCCCAACCTGAAGCATCTACTGTGTTCTGCCGCCCTAACCTTTATCGGGCGCCCACTCTGGCCCACGTACTGCGAGGAACACATCCCACAACCCAGGAGGTAGACTCCCAAATGGTCTAGGGGTTTAATCTTATCTTTAACCCTTGAGAGTTATTTTCTCAAGCTCCTTACACTATAAAATGCCTCTTTAGTACCCTCCGGTAGCATGTTTGCCAGTTTATAGGAAATGCTTCCAAGGAAAGGGATTCTAAACCACCTGCAATGTGGTTTTACCCAGGGTGAAAAGGTTCGGAAGACACTCCTTGAGGCGGTAAGCCTTCCTTTTCTTTTAAGGAGTCTATTAACTGTGTTGGGGGAATACCCATTAGCAATGGCAAAAAGAATTTATTACGTGATAATCGAAGCACGATTTTAAATATTGCGCCAATTTTATATGCTTATCACTGGTACTGATTACACTGCCACTTATTTATATGATTGCTTTACTTATTTAATATGATTTGTGATAATATAAACTATCATAACCCTACATAATAACCTATATATTTAGTAGAAGTTTCAGAATAATTACCTGAAATGCTCCGTCAAAATAGAGTCATGCCTGCTTAGTTTATTGAATTTTTCTTAAACACAGAAAACTAAAAAACCCATGCCTAAACATGCCAATAGATAAAACATAAAGCACTTAGCAGAAACATCGGATTCAAAATCTGATATTTAAATTTGACTTCTTTTTCATTTCGAAATGTTTTAGATTATAACCACAAAAAGGATTGAAACAAATCTTTTCTGATGAATCGATACAACAATCGAGGAAAATTAATTAGACGTGAAAATGCATAATACGTGATCTAAGTAAATGAAGGGAGTTACTATAATCACTCCTTGGAATATACATATAAATAATTACGAAACAAAAAAATCCATTTCCAAAGCTGAACCTCGGGAAAACTCTGCTTAGGAATCGGTTGTTTTCATTGTATCGTTAGATATTTAACTAATAATAATAATTTACACCTATTGAATTCCTATAGTCTCAAGGTGGGGCTTTTATGAATGTTATTTAATGGTTTTAGCTGTTTCTTTTAAGGATTATTGAAATTATTCGAATTCATTGTTCGGACTGTTATTTTACCTAGCAATCCTTCTAATGAAATGAAACTGCGCTTATTTGTTTTCATTCGTGAATTATTATATAAATGAAACAATGTATAATAGATAAAATATTGTTACGATAGATAAAACGATAAATATTTAAACATTCGATGCAATAATAACAAAAAAATTTTTTTTCATCTAGTTGGTTGCAGAGATCTTTCAAAAAGCTAACAGTACGTTATCAAAAAAAAATACAATATGGCATAGAGTTTTAAATATGTAGGCTATACTTCAAACATAGGTTGGTTGGAAAAATATTTGGGTGGAAGCGTTACTTTCCTCATCCTGTAAGAACGTTTATGATAATTTTAATAAAATTAATTATTTATTAATGGAATATATATTATTCATACATGAATTGGCTAGACTGTGAAATCGAAGTTGTAAGTCGTTCATATTTTGTATATATAGGAAGATTGAGACTACATCGTTTTTTCGTTTGCAAAAGGAATGGAAAAAATCATTCAATGACACTCCCTACTTGTCAATCAGTTAGAGGAAAATTTCTCTATCCCACATCTCAGTCTCGAGTGTAAACACTAATATATTAACTATATGCGATATTATATGATAAAATTCAAAATTCATATAACTAGGTCGTTGTAATCTTCTGCTAAATAGAATAATCAGACCGTTTCAATTAACCTTAAATAATATGCAGTACATAAGAATTATTTAAGTTCTCATCGGGCGACCTGAGGTCTGGGAAAACTGGGACATTTTCAACGTGGAGAGAGCATAAAATCTTGGTCGTAACCGGAGTAGATCTATGCCTTGGTTTTTAAAATATTTACGCTTGAACTACTTCCATCAAAGTAAAATTTAATCACACAAACTTTTAATGATCAGGTGTTACTATACTAAAATACTCACGTAGAATGGAGTAGCTAGAATGGTTTCGAATTTTAATATTAGGGATATGAGTCCTCTTGTATCTAATGAAGTGGCTATCTCCACCAAGCTCATATTAATTTTATATTATATAGATTTTATTTTATTTCGTATTATTTCGTACAAATTATTCTGGTGGAACTATTGTGATTGTTTTATGTGTTAATGTCTGAAACATTCTATTCGAGAGACCAGGAGAGATGCTCGTGATCCAAGCGAAACTCCGCAAAAACCCAAAATAAATGAAACCCTACGTTTATGATCCCCGCACCCGTTGGCTCTAACTATGATATCTTTTACTTTTACGTTCATTATAAGAAGAAATTAATGCTTAAGTTTACCAACCCCTTCAAAGTCGTAACGATAAAAGGTCTTCGATATAACTGACTGAAAGGAAAAACATGGAATAATCTGTAAAATGTTGTTTACACAACCAATTTTCGAATATATTTTAATTGCATTTTATAACACAGCATGCTTATTTACCTTCTATTTACCTGGCTCCTCACCGCTACCTTTACTAGGACAGGTACCTCAGGTTGGAAACCCTTGTCCTAGATTCACAGTATGTTTTACATCTTACAATGTAGTAACGGGGATATCCTTGAGAGTAGGCAACGGGCTCTGCACATCTGTTATGTGGTTGCCTAAAGTCCAAGGGTTATGGGTAACCTATTTCTCCATAGGTCAGGTACTCCTTGTTTATTATTATTTCACCTTTGAGTCTTTATACTTATTCTGTATGTTTACCTATTAGCAACAATATAAATTAAAGTAATGCAGATTAGGGGTTAAAAATGATTTATCAGACATGATTCTTTTTCTTTCGATGTGACGCAGTGCAAATCATTCTAAGTGTCAATACTATTATAGAAAAGTGTTTAATCAGAAGAATGAAAGTCAAAACATGACAAAAGATTTATTCTTAGCGTTATTATTAAGTTAATTATTTATCGGTAGAAACATGATTTTGATAGTTGTAATTAGGTAAATCAGTAGGCATAGAGTTTTGAGCCTTATCGATTACAGAACTTTTGAACATATAGTATCACTTTTTGTGTAACATGTTTTTAAAAAAATGTAGACACACATATTTTATTAGAACGATGTCTTCATTAAGCTCAACTTATTAGTATGTTTAGCGTAAAGCAAAATTTCCCCTTCTTTATGACTGCTGTTTCATCGCCCCCGTTTTGGCACCGCACAATGTTCATGCGTCATCCTGTTTCATCTCATCGTTGGAAATTCCCTTTTCTTTCATAATTCTTAGACTCATTCAATTTCTCGGATTCTGTTTCCCTCATTTCATTCACTAAAAGCTTACAAAGGACTAATATGGATTTCCCCTTTTTATAAGACTTTCAGTATTTTATTAATAAAATCATGTTTGTTTATGTAAAATATTATTGACATTTTCCTTAACTCACAATCGCTTGCGTGAATTCGTTAGGAATGTTTACCAGATCCATTAATGTGCAATTATGTTGTAAATTTGGTCATAAATCTCAGAAAATAGATTTGATAAAATCTGAAAGCATCTGGCAACATTTCACATTTTGTATAATTTAGATTAGGAAATTAGATTCATCCTCTTAATTGCATTTCTGTAAAATTAAGATTTTCTGTAAGTGATAATAACATTGGCTTCGAATCTGCTTCTTCTTATGAAATAAATGCGAATGCTTTTCTCTTTTAATAATCTGCGCCATAAAAGTTGGAATAAAACTTCACGATTGTGATTTTCTTTTCTTGCAGAAGCAATACTTCTGTAATAAATTTAGTACAAATTCGACGAATTTATATTTGGCACAGGGTTAACTTTACTTAAATTACTTGATCCTCCTAAGATACATGTTATCTTTTTCACATTTATTTTCTTAATTTTGGACTAAATTTCTTTCCCCTTCTTTTGTATGCTATAATTTAAGAATGTATGGTGATATATCGCAAAATCGTAAATTTTGGTCTGAAGAAGAAAAGTGGAGCGTACTAATTCAGCTTTATGGAACACTTAATTCAGTTTTTATGATTTAGTGAATGAAATTAGTGGAGATATTTGAGAAGAACTGATGAAATTCTAACATTGAAACCAGAGCAATTTTAACAAAAACCTTTTACCTTAGTAGTCATTCTACCCTTGATACTAAAGTTCCATAATGAAAATCTTTCGCGGAGTATTGCTGAAAGCTTGCGTACTGAGTCTATTCACATAGCTTTTACATATACCTTCCTCATCAGATGATAGTAGAAATCACATAACCCAATGAGACAGCACACCAAGAGCGTCTTTGGTGTGCGAAATTCCTTCAATCGGATGCTTCTTTCCATAGCCACGCCTACCTTCCAATTTTCCCGCCACTTTCACTGCGGCGTACACCTTTCTAGCAAATGCGCCTCCACGCGTGAGAGCCACGAACTGGGTGGGCGCCCCTCGTGACCTCCCGCCCCCCACCGCCCCCTCCCACTGAAACTAACAGCGCCCCAGTCGATGACGTGGGTCCATCACGTGACCCTCTTGAATGACGGAGGCCTCCACAACGGTAAGGGGGCAGGGACGTGAGGAGAAGGCCTTCACAGGGGACGAGAGAGAGGGGGCAGCGGGAGGAACGACGTACATTTGGCAACGCCGCATCCGAGCCGAAGAACCCCGGCGGTATCGACGAGCTTGGTCGGGAGAGAGGAGGGAGAAGAGAGGGGAAGGAGGAAAGAAAGAGGAGGAATGTAGTCAAATTGAAGAGTAAATGGCGAATGAGAAGAGGATAGACGACGGTGTATGAGGGACGGCAGTAAGAATGGAATGAAGGATGGTTGAATGGAAGAGGAAGTGTAGATGGAGAGAGAGAATGAGAAGAGGTCAAAACCCGTGAAGGAAGAAAGGGGGAATGTAGGAAACGAATAAAAGCGGTCGGAAAGTGAAGATGCACGTACATAAAGCACCTCCGTGGAGTGGTGACCTGGAAAGCGGTACCTATCTCTCTATCTCCCCCGAAACGATGCCGTTCTGATGTATTCTCCAGATACAACCTCTCGCAGAAGCCATCCTATCGCATATTTTTGTAATTTAGAGCGGAGTGTTGTTTAAACACTCGTAGTATCGAGGAATTAACGACTTTAGCGACCTTAACCATGTATAACGTTAGTTCTCTGGGAGGTTCGGCATGAATTTTTCATGAGGTCTATTTCTGCACGCCGAATTTCTCTGAAAGATATAGCAACGATATCCTTGCTGATAGCACCGGCTCGTTTCTAAATTAAAGCTGTCTGTAGTGTGCACCATCTCATTCATTTTCGTTCTTCTGAGGCGAATTTCTCGACGGTAAGAATGTTCCGAGGGAGTTCCTTGTTCAAGTGTTAGTTTGTGATATCTCCCGTTGACGATGAATGATAAATCTTTTCAAGTTGCGTAGACGCTGCGCTATCGCCGTTTTCGGGGAAGGAAAACGGGGAGAAATCTCTCCACGGCGCTGTACTACAAAGACGAGACCGCTCGCCCCGAAATAATGCAATGTCTCCCCGCGACCCAATTTTCGTGGAAAGAACCCACAGGCAGGCTCCAAATAAAAGCACTAAACCCCGTCTTACGGTAACCTCTGACCGCGCTGAAACCGTTTACTGGCACTTTAAGCCATCGGCTCTCGCTCCAAAATATCTGGATCAATTTTGCGGGGGAATAATTTGTCACAGACGCGAAAACTCTACTCCCGGTACGGCGTTACGCCCATTCTGACGCTTGAAACAACCTCATTTTCTAGAAAACATTACGATTTTTTCAAAAAGGTTATAATTTCTCTAAGAAGGTGTTGCCTCCTGTTTTTCTCCATATTTTTAGCGGGAATTTTGCGCAACTCCCCGACGGTCGTTATTTTTTTTCTGCATCTCGATACTTCCACGTAAAACGTGGAGCATAAATACATCCTTCCGAGAGTCCTTTTTCGCCTCGGGAGCGCGGCGGAGCGTCTTCTTGGTGGAATCTAAGCCGCCGGGGGAGAGTTTTCACGCAATGCGGAGCAGTGGCCGATTCAGGGGAGGTGGAGAGTGGCGTCATGGGGGAGGGGGAGCGATGTACACGAAATTCAAACGCGTTGCGAGCCATGGGAAGAAATTGACACTCCGGACAATTAACTATAAATCCCACTTGATATTTATCCGTAATGCTGTTTATAATGCCGAAACTACGAGTTATATCTCGACCAAATCGATGAAACAAAAGTGGAGCATATCGGGGCCACATTAGAATGGAGTGGAACATTTAAAATTTTATTTTGTAGCTGGGCTGAATCGTTCGCAGTTGCAAAATATTTTGGTTATCTGCCATTTTCATTTAATTTTAATATTAGCTTAATCCAGAGCTGTTTTCATAAGGATGTAACTTTTTTGCATTTTAATAGTGATATGATATCGATAAGACTGATTAAATGAGAGGATTGTCACTATGCAGCAATCATAGTGATCCTTTTTATTCTGTGTAGTAACGCACTTATGTGTACTGTGTACTGATGGAAGAATTCATCAAATATCGAAATAAAATCAATGGTAGCTGGCTTTACTCTGTGGAATTCCATTAAAATCATAATTAAATGAAATAAAATTATTTGTACTATGGAAGGTACTATGATATATATTGAGGAAAATAGTACAAGTAATTTTATTTCTTTTAATTTTGATTTTAAATATCGAAATATTCATACCTTACAATAGTCTAACCCCATCTATTTGCCTAAAAGGATGAATATATAGCGATGCTAATGTTCCTTCCACTATAAATTGAACGTGGCAACAAATGTTGTTGGTGAATGATGTTTCCTTCCATTATCTAAAAATAAAAATAAGTCCATTTCGGAAAGGAGAGAAATTAACCCGTACGGTTCGTGGATTTCTCATTTTTTATTGTTATTAATACATCATGTGTTACCTCAATCGCACAACCAAAGCCGAACTACAATCTGCACCCGTGATTCTTATGCAACTCACCACACAGCAACCCGCCTGCGCCGACTGAAACTGAGGTCACCACACCATCGCGTTGGCAGCGCCGTATTAGGGATAAAGCCTGCGTGATTCAGGTTGCAGCAGAGAGGAAAAAAATCGACAAACGCTCTCTTCGGTTTAACTCTATTCAGCTCAATCGGGTAGCATTCTCCGAATCAATTAGCAGAAACGAAATTTACGCTCACCTGCACGGGGTAAAAACTCTCCCATGTTGGTAGCCCTCGCGAAACTAGGATAACGGATCCCTACGAGCTAAGGGGTGGTCCGTGTGACGCAAGAGAAGCGGGAGGAGGGGCCGTAGGGGCAGAAGAAGGGTAAGAAGGAGACCCGGAGAGAAGTGGTAGTCGCGAAGGGGGAATGAAACCGGACTGTCTGTGCCAACATAACGAGGCTTAGGAAATAAGCAGGGGAAAAGAGGGACCGAAAAAAGAGCGGACCTTAAGTTGCGTTAGGCAAAAGAAGGAATAGAGATCGCAACACTCGAGAGCCGGCGCTTCATCTGCTGAGAGAGAGTGAACTCCTCTCGCTTACTCGGCTAACCGCGGTTAGTTAATATAATTTTCATAAGCCGTTAGCGGGCGAACCCCGGAGCGCACAGCAGTGGCACTTTTTTTTTGCTTTTTCGATCGATTTTTTCAAAGAGAGAATTTTCCTCCGTTTTTTGCGACCGAGGTACGATTTTTCCGATTCGAACAGCGCTCTTTTTTTCCCGGGCCGTTTTGAGAGATTTTTTTCCGCGTTCTTCCATCGCGAGAGGTTTCGCTTCGCGGTGCGACAGACGTACGGGAAGCGCAGCGGAGGCCGCGAAGATGTGTCCTAAGCGACGGGAGGTCCGCAATCGTCGCATGGTTGGCCGAACCATCCCGCCATTGAGTCTGGTGCCGCTCCGCCCGCCCCAACAGTGAAGGCCCCCGGAAGAAGAGGGGAGAGGGAGAGTGTGTGTGATGGGACTCTCTGGGACGACTGGGATGGATTGTGGAGCGCCTGATACCGTCGGACCGTCGGTTGACCACTACTGCTTCGCCTCACCGAGTGATAGCTGCCCCATTCGTGTCAAATCCTCGAGCTTCTTCTTTCCCGAATCCTTACCTCCCTCTTAATCCAGACAGTACATTTAGATGATAATGAATGTAGGCGAATGCTGTAGTGACGTTGTGCTTTGGAAGAATGGTTTGGACGTGTACGTGAACTGATCGAGACTTTCGCGTTAGAGAGAAAGAACCCGTAAGAAAAGAGAGGAAAGGGGACTTTTTGTTGCGTGTTTTTTTCCTGACCCAGCCCTCTCTCTCTCGTCGAGAGAACGATATTCGCGCTCGAATTTTTCTTTGCGTCTCCGAGAAATCGACCGATTAATAATGAGACCAGTGCGGTGCGCTGTAATTGACTGTGAGGAAAGAGCGATGGTTCGGCGTGGACTTTGGATGACTCTCACGGGATACGGTGGATGAAGATGTAATCCCACATTCGTTGTTATAGATGATAGCGAGACGAGCGCTGGAAGACTGTGTGTGTGTGACACTGTGCTAGCGAACTGACTTGAAAGAGAACTGGACTCCTTCGGAGTGGTACGAAAGTGTGACCCAAAAGGACAAAGCGGGCGATTGTTCTTTCGGTAATGTTATCAACGGAGCAAGACAAAGAGTGAATTATAGGGATCGATACACATATGTACTTGCTCGATCCGGAGAGGTGAAAGGAAGTGGGAGACATTTTTCGAAAGTGACTTCCTTCTCTCCCTCCCCATGCTGTGCGACGTTCCTGCACCGCCGCAACTCTAGTGAAGACTTTTGTTTTTGTGAGGGGAGATCGTAGAGTTCGGATGTTTTACTCGCGACACGTATCCAAGTGCGAAAGTGACCTTTGTTTTAGATGTACCGGGCCGAGCTAGAGCGCCCGAGCTCACGTAAGGCATACGTTTAGAGATCGCGTTATTTTGGAAGAGCGCCGTTTAGCGGAACGAACATTCCTCGAAGGACTGATCGAGTGAAGGCGATTCATCCCCTCGATTCGCCGTGGGATTTACTTTCTGTGTTTTCCCACCCTATTGACAATCCATTGACCTTCCCTCCTGCCTTTGAAGAGCCCGCGTGTTCCCTCGGTCGTAAAGAAACCCTTTTTGCAGAGGGAGAGACTATTGGAATCCTCGAAACAAATTTGCCCCTCCCCTTTCGCCATAGCTATCCATTCTCGAGAGGAGGATTACTGAAATCCTCTGAAATTGGGCTTGATTCCCCCCCGCTGATTTTTCCCTCCAAACCCCATAGAGGAGAAGACGCTTTTTCTTCCTTTGTCTTATACAATTACTGCACAAGCATTCCTCTCCCGTCAGTTAACATTCCCGCTGCCCTCCCTTCCCCTTCTCCCCCCTCCCTCGCTCCTTCCTCCCTCCCCTTCCCGTCCCTAAAACCCAACATATCTTTCCTTTCCGCTATTTCTCGTTACTCTCCCATCACGGATATCATAATTCCTTTCTCTTCATTTTCTCTCTATCTATTAACCTCCCTGGGACTATATTCGCTGGATTTCCAAGATGGTGGATTTGAAACAGGTGAGGAGCGATTCTCGTCCAATTTCTATCGCTTTTACTCACTGCTTAATTTACTGCCTCGATTATTGTGTTTTGAATGTTTTTGCTGAATGAGATGCTTCTGCAACTAAATTGGCTCTTACTTATGGCGCAAAACTTTATTTGCTTTGAATGTGATAATTTTATGAGCAGTTTAAGTTGTGATATCGGTATCCAAAGGATGTTTTAAGAATTGTAATCACCATTTTTGAATGGGTATATTCTGAAAATTAATTGCAATCGTTTGCCCCCTCTATTTCGTTCTGCTCTATTCATTCAATTTGAACGCTTATGTCATTTACGATTAATATTTTATTTTTATGCTCAGGAAATATCTGAATCAGAGGTTTCCTGTGATCTCTTTCAATATTTCATTTTAAGTTCATTAATTTAAATATTGCTTTCGCCTAGCTAAGAATACTTTTCGAGTAATATCAGCATGATTTTGATGCAATGGTATGCTTTAGTGAAGATTTTGCTGGCAATTTTATCTTTCTTGTCTATCGCATTTATTCTTCTTAATTGTTTTCATAATTCTATGTTTGAGAGTTAATTAAGACGTTTCATGTATCCAATTTAACACGAGAAAGTATTGCTTCGTATTTTCATTGAAATGTTCCGAAGAGTTTCCGTCAAAAGTTTTAAGTTGCTCGCTAAACCGTCAAGTTTGTTTACAAAGAATAATCTTCGAAAAACATTCTCAGATTTTATCTTCACCATTTCTCACTAGGATTACTGCTGCGAAATACGTATTACTACATCCGTTATTTGAAAATACGTTTTCAAAGAATTTCGTTTAATATAAAACACGGTAAAACATACTTGTCTTGAAAGATCTCAGATAAGTATTTTTCAGTAGTAACGTTCTTGTTGGCTGACTTAGAATTTCAAACCATAATGTGTGGATTTCAAGATAAATTCACATTAATCACCTTTTAGCTAGTAATTATGATACTATAGTTTTTCATTGTGCCTCAGATGGCATTAGAAGTAAGAGTTGACTGTAATAAAGTATTTAATTGTTTTTCTCTCTTGAAATGCAAGTTGCACCGTATATCTTACGATCATTTTTTGTGATTAAAACACTAAATTAGAGATTTACTGAATGAATGGCTTTCAGTTTACACTCCTACTATTCTATTTGAACAAGAATTCCCGTTTGTAAATCGTCCATCGATTCGAGATTTGGGCCAACCAAACCAAAATATAACCAACAAATATATTATAGGGAAACTACAACAGTCATCTTGATGTACTCTTACGACTTATTTATCTCATAAATAAACTGAAACATAATTCATGGATTTTTCTCCTTATTTAACTAATTGTTCTAACTTTTCTTACGAGAAATTAATAACTTGTAAAACTAGTGTAGAGTAATTGGAGTCTGAGTATTGAATTACTTATAAGAGTACGTAATATTTACTGGATCGTAATTAGGTTCATTAATCCCCTCGGATATTCATTTATTGCATTGAATTGCTAATTTTACTGTCTTCGGAGATAATGGCGATGAGTACGTGCAGCGACGCCTATAGTCGTAAGCTTTTGGGGTCACTCCAAATCCTGCGGAATTGTTCGTGATGAAGTACCCGACTTTTATCACTACGAACTTTGTGGAATGGGCATTTTATCCACAGCAAATTCCCTCAAAACTTGGCTATATATGAGGGAGCTTCATCTCGTCGTTTTAAATGCGTTTTAATTTATTAGTTGTAATAATCTGACTCTTAATTCTGTTTTTCTACTGTTCCCTGACGAACCTGCAAAAATATTCTATAAAAATTCAAAGAAATGTATCTTATTTTAATTAAAAGCCGCTCAGAATGTTTTAGCTCGTGTATTTCTGTAAGGTGAGGTCGTTGTAGTAAAAGGATTTAATCGGGTCACCGATAGAGGAACTGCAGTACACTTTGGAGCGAGATGAAATTTGGAATTTTAATCGCTAACATGTCTGGATGTATTCATTACTTTTAGTTGCTTTCTTAAGTTCCTTCAAGGAAAGACGGAAAAAGAAAACTTATTTTTGACACAGAAGTACATAACTTCCACCATAAGAACTGCCTTATTAAAAATAAATCCACCGTTATAATCTTTCGAATTTTCACTCACACAAATTCATAATTACCGAGAAGTAATTTGTTATTATACTTGAAATTGCGATTGGCTTGTTTTCGGCTATTCCCCACCGAGCCGTTTGACGATCAAATTAATTACTCTTCGCAGACCAATTTTAATTTGAAGTGTAGGGTTACTATAAAGTTTTACAGAACACTTTATTATGTATACACAACGAAAAAAATATCCTTAGGGATAATTCTCTTTTCTGTGTAAACCACTGTATCCGACAAAAAATATTCCAATCCCTCGTTCGTAAAGTATAATATATACTCTAGCTGATGAAGAATTGCTTACTATATATGTATGCCTTTATGTTTGGGAATAACGAATTTTTAGAAGAAGAATTGAACCGATTATCTTCTTTAAGAATATGTAATCATCTTGTGCCTAAATTCCACTATATAATGTGATACTTAACTTTAGAATACAAGAGTCGTTACTGATTGACAATTTTTTCAATTGATCACTCAAATCAGTACCAATTCCAAATGTAAAGCTATTACCATTATTATTTGATCGAGCATATCTCTTCGACTTCAAATGTGAAAAATTTATTATCTTCAGAAAATATTCTTATTACAGTTCAAGTGGCTGTAATATAAGACAATTATTTCCCCGGTATCATTGTGATAAGACACTCCTCTCTTAATTGGAAACTGCTTTAACTTGGCTAAATGAGGAAGCTTCCTCTAATTGGTGGTGAAATAGTATTAACCGTGAATCGTTTACACTATTCCTCAAATTAAGGGCCAATTGAGGTTGGTGCAATTAATTTATCGTCAATGGAGGAGTTTATGATTGGCTACAACAAAAATAATTGTAAATTTGGAGCTATTTCTGTAAAATTGAAAGGATCTTAAGTAGCATTTAGTTTCAATTGGTCAGGCATTTGGCATATCTCTACTTTGTTCAATTTGTGAAAATGTATTCAGTATTATTCAGCGTATACAACGGTGTGCTTAATAGGATTATCGCGTAAGAAAGTACCGTTTCAATGAACATGTCTTTACTTAATAAGCAATGACGATGGGGCTGTAAGGATATCAAAAATCAGTGCAGTAGGGGAGGAAATCATAAAGATTCCTTCGTTAGGACCCCAGAATTCGTATTACCTCAGGGCAGTAACACATTTGAACCATGAGTTGATTAACCAGACAATTTAAATTGCTGCCGTGAAAATGCCATTTTCACACTCGTCAAATCTGTTATAATCGCTAGAAAAACCTTTATGAGTTTTTCAGGCACATACAGAAAGGAAGCTTATATTTTAAAACCAAATTAAATACAATCCAGCCACTATAGAATTATTCTATGCTTGCAATCCTGAATAGAGCGACTCAGTGACTATCGGCATTGCGGGATGACGTCACGAAAGAGAGAAGTCGGGATCATTCCGCGGGAAATCTCATTCGGTTTGAAATATTATAAAATGAATTTACGAGGGATTCCGCTACCAATGTATTGATTATGGTATTCCAAAAATACTCTTTGACCTTGACCTCTGTGATCGAAATTCGGATATCTCACGATCTGAGATACAATCGACTCAGTTTGTATAAAATGGATCGGACTTAAGAACAGTCGAGATTCTGCGTGAATCAAAAAGAAACCGCCCTGGCGAAATATATTTTTGTAGAATCTTATTCATGGATAATCGCATGCATCTCTTGCACACTTTGATCTCAGTTTAAATAATATTTGGTTATATCTTAATGAAAAAAATTTTATTCAGGAATATGTTTGAAAATTATTATCGTATAGTATGTCTTTGTATCTAATTCAACTTAGCTCATCGCTATTTTTCATACGTTTTTTAAGTATGTGCTGTAGAATAGTTGAGTAGGTTAATATAACTAGTGTTTCAGTGTAAATTCCAGGTCATACATTTTAAACTGTCTCAACATTCAGTTTTTTAAATGTATATTTTACGTAATATTGATGTTTACTTTATTATAAATCTTTCTCGTTTCTTCTATACCGGTGTAGCCGTGGCCGATTCGATGAGACTGCAGTGCAGCAATTTGCTGTAAAATCACACTTAAAGTTTAGTTGAGTCGGGCATAGAATTTTAAACTACTGAATCTTAATATTTTACAATGAACTGAAATCTTAAGTTATGTATTGATATGATGCGCCAGTCGAAATAATAATTGGGAGGTATATAAAAAACAGAAATTGAATAGAGAAGTGTTCCAAGTACGTATACCAATGTAGACCATGGAGAAATTGAACGGAGTGAAATCAATCATGAAAACATCCGAATTAGAAATACGTATTAGTGACAGGGATCCAATAACTTTATTAATGTAATTACCCAACTAGCAATTGATTCCAATAAATGCACTATTTATATTTCGTAAGTAGAATTATTAGCTATGTATTCAGGTTAGATCATCTCAAAAAGGAATCGATCGATTTATTCGCATCAAAAGGTATGTATAAAGCAATGTATGAGATGAATAAACATATAGGAAGAATGAGAACAGTTAATTTTGACCATCCGTTGGAAATTTCTATTGCTCCCTTAGTCGCTAAGATTCCCATTATATAGTTGAAAAAAACGGCAGAGAAATGACGGGGCATTTTTTCCTATTATGAATCTTATTCTATTTTCGTTTGAATCCAAGCTCAAAAATGTAGGTAAACTAGTAAATGGGTGCTTGCAAACTGCAAGCAAAGCAAATCATTAAGGGATACTAGCCTGATCTATCGGTCTATATGTTATATTTACGTTTCTTTTTAATCATACCACTGTCTATCTTATACATAATTTTGAAATGTGAGATCGAGATTCATCAAATAATATAATAATAGAATAATTATTTCGAAAGTTTCTCAGAGGAGAATCGAGATGGTTTTACATAAGATTCGCTCGTTGTAAGGTAATTGCTCGCTGCATTTCTGTTAGAAAATATTGGAATCGAAATTGGGATCAATAGATAGGACCAACAGGGAAGAGGTTAGAAAAACGTTGAACAAACTGAATTGGATATATTTTAGGAAGTTTAAAACATACGCTTTGCATCGGGGTTGTTATACGTATCCTGTAATTTTCATACAATCTCGTAACTGCTTATTAGACCACCATTATGCTTCTGACAATTTGTCTCCGTAGCCTTAATCCCTTTCCGAAACTCTTTTCCTTGTAAACGAGTTTAACAGCGTCTCCTCGGGAAAGACGGGAGAGGCACCGTCAAGGACCGAATGGAACGAGCTGAATAAAGTACTAAATAAACCTCTGCGACGATTCACCCAATACTCGATGAAGGATAAAAGATAGTCTCGTTCACATAGGAAACAAAATATATGCTGCTTGCAGTCGAAAATGAAAAAGAGCGCATAAAAATCGTGTGCTTCTTTCTTCTCTTTGCGCATTCCGCTCTCTCCTTCCTACGTCAGCCCTCTTCCCTTTATCACCTTCTTTCATTGGCCTTTTCTCTTTGGCTTCATCGTGAAGTGGCAAAAGTGTAGCCTCGTGCAATTCCGCGCCGGTGCATGGTCGAGGGGCAAATCAAAGGACACGAAAGGGAAGAAATATAAGAGAATGTTGAAAATCAGGGAAAGAAATGCTATGATATAAAGGATGATGACATGAATTAGTGAGGTAACAGAAGCCGCATTTAAGAAAAGGGAATCACATGAGCGATTGTGCGGGAAAATTAGAAATCAATAAAGTTTTGCTTCCTTCTCTATCTCTATTTAGGTTTCTTTCTTCGCTCACATTTTTACTTCTTATCCTTCTATTATTAATTTTCTTTATTGTTTATATAACGGGTTCTTCAAAAATCTACCGCTAAATCATTATCCGTGGATTACCATTATCATTATTGCCAGGCTCACTGGAAATTAATAAATAAAAAGATACATATTTTCCATCGTGTCGACGAATTATGTAGTTTCATTATGTGCTCAAAGTTTATTACATATTTCAGAAAAAAAGATTTCGGTCTTATTAGATCAAGTGGATTTTTCATACTGTCTGATTGTGAACAGTAATAATATGGATAATATACCAAATTTCGTAATTCATTATTACATGTACGTATAACATAAAATTATGGCAATTCAGCAGTTCACCGCTATACTTTTCGTGTATTTTCATTATAATAGAAGAAATTAGTTGTATTAATCTTATTATGCGCATAGATTCCTTCTTTTGTTGTCTTGTGGTTGTGATTGTGATTACTATAAAATATGCTCCTTTGAAGAAAATGTGATCTTGAAATAATAATGAAATCGTCATTTAAATTTATAGATTATATATTAACTTGTTATAGATTATATATAACTAATGTTTAATATCTATCTGAAATTGACTAGTCGTAAAAGAAAATTTATTTCTGAAATTAGGTTTTTCTCTCATGTCCAAACATAAATCTTTGAGTAATATTCTTACGAAAAGACCTTAAGCATTTCCGCCAAAGACAGGCACGGTAATAAGATTTAATTAATGGGTTATAGAGAATCAAATATATAACACAATAAATTACATAATCGGTACCCTATAATTTTTGCAATAGCATCGAAACAATTTCTGTTACTATTATTCCAATTAAAAAGAAACATTCTATCAAGTAAAATAAAATATGCTTAAAATGAATCAGGATGCATTTTTCATTACAAATATCCATTTGTGATTTTGAGAAAGTATTCATACGTTTAAGTTCAACGTTCTCTTTCTGTAATAATCTAATAGGAAATTAATATCATTAAATTTTCCATATCTCAGTGATCAAAAGTTTATCAATGTAATAAATCCAAAAACTAGTAGAAGGCGTTTTACCATATCTTGCTATAATGTTCAAACTCTGCAACAACTGTGGCATCAGCTGTTGGCTCAACCGAATTCGTGAGTGATCAATATCAACGGAAGGTTACTATTTCGCTCATTATAATTTACCATCTTTTGTTAAAAAATCTATTCCACGCTCACTACAAATTAAGTAAATAATTCGAGTCTTAATTCTCCATTTTCGTCATACTTATCACAACTTCTGACCGTAAATTATTTTCTTATTTTAAGTAGCCCCTGCAATTTACTCTCTAGGCGATGTTAATAGAGTTTTCGAGATTTTCTATCAAAGTCTTTTGAATGCTTTGGGGTCAAACCCGAGAGGTCTTTGAGAAATAATGAGCAGCCTATGATGGCTTTTAATGACGTGAACATTTTAAAGCTGTGCTATATCTAGTGCCAAAGACGGGCATACAAAAATTTACATTTTCAAAAGTTTGAATGGCAAAATACATTAAGAGAAAAAACCATGAGGCAATCCCAGCAATTCAGTACAAACTATGAATTATGCCAATTCATTTTCATTCATTTATGCTATTTCTTGAAAGAAATGAGGCAAAATAACGTGAGTGGTCCATTTAAAGAGCATCTGCAGACTAATTCTCATATTGAGTATGTGACATATTTATTTCAATTAAGAATGTTTTCGAATTCCTTCTCAGGTTTTTTAAATATCAAAGAAAATAAATGTATAAAATATTTATAAAATTATCATGAAACATCTTCAGATGATCTGCCTTACAGTTTCCTTCAATTTCAATTAGTAATTCCCATTGACGACGTTAGATTTATGTCGACGGTATCAACCTTCTTGTAAAGAGTTCACATATGTATTTAATTTTCAGTACTTCCTTACACTTGCTACATCTCCTGATTTCACTTTATACTTTGTCTCTCCTAAATTTTGGCTTAAAACTTAAATGGCCATAGAGTCGATGACTCGAATGCAACTAAAAATTCATAAATGTAGTCCGCAGTAGTTAAGAGATGCCAAATGTTCGCTAGATTGACTCCCAGAAATAGGGCAGGAATTTCAACTGCCCTCGTATGCTCGCATATATTTTCTCCATATTCTTATTTTGCCGTTGGCTACTATCACCCCATCTTCATTAACGCTTCATTGATCCAACCTACTTACTTCGCTCTCCCTGCCATTACGCTGTCCTCGCAACCTAAATTCAGCATTATGCCATATTCCAGAATGAATTTTCAGATTTATTGCCTATCGTCTGTCATACATGTTTGGCTTTATGGCTTTTCTGCACTTCTCCACGTCTATCTGTTTCTGTGCTTGGTCCTTCTATGATATTTGGGACAAATTCCATCAGTTCATTCAGTTAATACCTTCTCTTTCAAAATCGCTCCCTAGTAGATTTACAGATTACGAACAATTCATATTCTGGCAAGTCTTAGTATTCAATACTTACATAATACAATTCATATATATTTACATTTTAAAATTCCAATTGTCTCAGCATTTGTTAAGTATTGGTTTCTTCCATCGACATTTATTTCAGAAGTAGAAATCATAGGATGTTTTTAGTGAAATTACATTTACACAAATATTAACACATTCAGGTACTTCTTTAGAAAAAATCTTTAACAGCATATGACAAAAAATGGAAATAAACATTTTTGGCTAATAGTCACCGGAATTTTGTAGCATCATTTAGCGCGCTAATATCTAATAATTTCCTCTAGACTCTCAGCAAACAAATGCTTGATAGATCAGTTCTTAATTACTGGAATGTTTAATTACTGGAATTTTGATATAGGTGCTTAGTATCTTAAGGTATTAAACTCTTATTATTAATTTCTTTGATTTAGACTGGGTAGAATATGTGAAGTTAATAGAGTAGATATTAAATGAGTTATGGGCAGCGTTAGGATATCGCATTCTCTCATGTGTCCAATATTTTAAATTTTCAGTTACATAACTTTTATACATTGAAATTCTTATAATCTCTAATTGTATTATATTATGAAGTTGCTTAGCCTTCAGGAATAGTTTTCGTATTTTATACATTCCTTGTTTTCCGAATCTTTTCATATCTGTTTGACAACCCATTTATATTTCATTTCCTATCTTGAAATTTTCCAGTTATCATTCTCATTACCATCATCAACATAATACATTCCGTGTCTTTTCCCTGAAAATTTCTATATTTTCATTTGAAATAGTGATAAATGTTTGATATTTATCAATTGCATCATAATCTCGCTCATTACGCATACACATTAGTAGACAGCACTCTGTGAAAATTCTGCTACTTTTATTTTCAATAGTCATCTGTGAGTTCGCATTAGTTTAAATTCTTCACTGATAAATATTAGTGAATTTAGTTCGCCAATCGCTGTATCTTTCTGATGATTGTCGAATCCATTTTGAGCCAATGAGCTGCACTTGCCTCTAATGAGCAGACTGAAATGTGCTGTTTCGACTTTTTCGACGAATAAATGCTAGAGCGTGGAATTTGAAACCATTTAATATGGAATAATATTTAAAAAGATGCTACTAATATTTACGAAATATTATGAAAAAATTACAAGTAAAGTTCACATTCTGTCAAATATCCATAACCATGAAGCATATTGAGAATATAGTTTGTTGGTTTTTATACTTATATTGAGTCTTGTATAACACCATTATCTTACCCCGTGATGGAATATTAAACGAATAACTTGAAATTATTACAGGAAATCTTTGATTGGATAAATAAGTATATAATATATATAATAGGCATATAATATAGAAGTTCCAAAACATTGTAGAAACAACCATAGACAATGGTGGCTTTTAAATATATTTTTTGGTTGAATACGAGAGTTTGCCGTTTGGCATTGCGACAAAAGAGAGCAGACGTTTAGTGTATCAAGACGGCGGTTTGAATGAAAAACAATCGATTTATTTCTTACAATGTTTATAAATTGCTGTGCAGCAAAGTAAAGAATAAATAAAATTGATATACTGAAGCGTGACTTCGTGGAATGGAATAGACATTCAAAACATGAAAAAACTTGGTAACTTTATTTCTGTATTTCTGTGGAAGTTACCAAGTTTTTTCATTTTTTGAAATAAAGAATAAATAATGGTAAACTTCCATTAATACGAATTTAACGAAGATATTTAAATAAATTAATTTCTTAGAGTTGTATAATTAACTAAGTTAGTGGGAAGGAAAAAATAATGTACATTGCATGAGGGATATCTAGAACGCAGCTGTTCCCAAAATTCCCTTTCTGAAAAAAAGAGAGATTTGATCTCTCACGTTTCAGAAACCGTTGTACAATCCGAGCTACATGAGGTTAATTCCGAAATAACGTGAAGACTGTGACGTTTTTGCCGTACTTCAAAGATTGCGACTGTAACCCGGCGATAACGTGTGCAACGACGAAACCTAAGCAAATAAAACGGTCGAGAAGAATAGGAAGAAAATGGGATTTAAGCTCTCCGAAGCAGAAAAAGGATTCGGTATGGAGAAACTTGGATGGGGCTTTCGTAAAAGTAAAGAACATTCAGAAGCCTTTAGATGCAGAATTGACGGAAATAGAAGATAACGTTAAAGAGGTTATGAAGAACATTGCCAGCAAGAGGAGGCGCAAGTAGATACGTATCACAGATAACGTAATCGCACAGAGTATTCGGAGGATTTATTCAATCATAGAAACTCGAATGATGAAGGGTTTACGAAATAATTTGTATCGTTTTAGAAAGTGATGAAGCGTAAATTGTGAAAGTATTATGATTTTATGTCTGATTTATTTTTAGTCAAGAATAAATTACTGAAAATATGAACCGTAAGAAGGGAAGGACAAAGGGAGGTTAGAAATGATAACAGTGATACAAAAATTTATCAAGTCCTAAAGACTGCATGTAAAATAATATACATTCGGCTTTGGAAATAGACCTTTTACTTTTGTTCGAGAACGAATCCAAACAGAACAAATACGTGGTACAAATGCAATGGGATTAAGCCATTGGATCAATGAAATAGAAATATTGAAAATTCCAACTCAATTGAGATATGGTGAAGTAAAATTTCAGGAACCTCCAGTAGATGATGGAAATGTTCAGTGCCTTCGTAGTTTAAGAGCTCATTATAACAAAATGGTATTGACCAATATTATCGATTTTATATGTGAAACATGGAAACATTATGTGTACCATAATTTATCTATGTATAATCAAATATAATTATCACAATTAGCATGGTTAATGCACGAGGCAAACAGAAAGAAATGAAATTTAAATACGCTAAGTTGGAGGAAGAATTTAGTGAAAATGAAGTTAGAGAATACAGTGAAATTATACAGTGATATGAATGTTATCGGTGTAAAAATAAGAAAAGCATTTTTACTACAATTTCCCAGTGTTATATCATATATGTTTCATGGAAGGTTATATAAAAATGAGGGCAACTAGAAAATGATGCAGCATTGAGAGCGATTTAATTTAATCAGAGATATCGATGCTCAAAGTAATAATTACTACCCAATATACAATTATCTCAGTACTTTAATCAGATATGAGTATCGATATTCTTGTTTCTCTCTCTTTATCGTACATTACATAATCTAAGTATAAAACTAGATCATTGGAATATTATCTGAGCGTATACGAAAAGCTTCTTCTTTATCATAATGCTATAGCACATTGCAGCTCTCTGTTTCGGTTGTGTTATTTGAGGTAAACAGATAACGTATCTACAGCAACTGATTACTCTACCCTATCATTGCCTCTCTTTGGCATCTGTTATGGCTATATTAATTTTAGTTTCGCCGGAAGAGTCCTTAATAATCATTCGCTCGATCATTATACTTTCGAAAACGATGGATTTTTGAAGTGTTATTGCATCCCCTTATGCTTTTTAGGTCAATACATAACCTCTTACGTCACTCAACCGTCACTATGTTAAACCATGTTTACCTATCGTAAGCCATTAAGAAGACTTTTACGACGAATAAAGTATTATTTCAGAGTTTAAAATAAATATTTTTACTCTCGACCAATTTTGGTCATTTCTCCAGTACTGTCTCCGGAAAAATAGAAGCTAAAATAATTATTTCAGTAAAGTAATCCAATAGCTTGGCGTCAACCTTGTGGTAGTTTCGTTTCTATTTGTCATTATTTCTGCAATGTTGTTTTTCCAAACCACGTTTTAACTTCTAACTATTTTATGCGAGTTTGTACCACACCATCATCATCATATTTTCTCATCATAGTCGGATGGATTTTTTTAAATTGAACGTGCAATCCATACCATTACATATTTGTTGTATTCAAGAGCTATCATTCAAGATTGCTCAGAAAATAAAAAAATACCGATTGGTTTTCATGTTCACTATATATTATTATTACAGCAATTTACTATACAAAATAAGCCTTGCGACAGTAAAATTACTATGTAAATTAATATAAAACAGTTCATTATTCTTAACGGTATCCTATCTAGAATAAACCTTATGCAAAGTTATATCCCATCTTTCATCTCCATTAAGTCTGGAAGTAAGATTTTCCAAAGGTTTGGTTATTAATTGGCACTCTTTTAATTCATTGCTAAGTCATTTAAATTTTACCGCTTAGTCTGTAACTATTTTTAATATGCATGAACATTTCATATTGATTCTTCGCTTATATATTTTCTCTTTTGTATCGACTAAAAGTTTTCCATCTGCTTGCCATCTGCTTCTGAACATCAGCACTATGTGTAAATACTGGTACAATTTTTCTCTAATAATTTTAAATATGCTTCATTTATCATAATCTACGCTTTTATTTAGATATTATTCATATTTTTCATATACTTTATAAATGTAAACTCAGTCATTCTTTCGCTAATATTCTTGTTAGCTTTCTTTGATTCCGAACGGTTGTCATGAAATATCATATCAATTACAGAATTCATTACGCACCGTGAAGAATATTGTGCAATGTTTGATTTTATGCCAATAAATTGAGCCGATAAATCTTCAGAGGATAACATTCTTCATCTATACGAGACTATTCCCTCATTGAGGCTATCATAGAAGAAATGCGTCTCTTTATAGTTTTATCGCATTTCCCTCACAATATTCTTCTAGTTATGTGAGCACAGCAGTTTAAGCATAAATACTCCACAGCTTCTCTTTCCCTAGGCAGTTTATTCCAAGGCATTATGCTCCCCACCTACAGCCACTCCCTCCTCTATGGCTTATTCCATCTCTAGCGGTTCGCCAGAACGAACTAATAAGCAATCGATTGCTTAATCGAACGCCATTTCGAGAGAATCGATAGCGTCGCACGCCTCTTCCACTTTTGCTTTCTCATTCATCGGTCGCTCTTTTTCTGCAGCGCCATGATTTCATCTGTAGAATTAATTATCTTAAAATAGAACTATCTCTTTTTGATACATCCTGTGCTACTTATCATTTAATTCATGAAATGTTGCATCAAATTTAATCCTACACTTAATGCGGGATCGATATCTGGAATATTCGTTTCTTCTTTATCGCTCGATACGTGTCTCTGCCTAGTGCTGAACAACGTCGTGTCAAGATAATTGCTTACTAACGAACTTTCGTGAAGTGGAAATTTACAGGAATTCATTAAAATGAGCATCGCAGAATCTCTCCAATAACATTAATTTAACGGATAATGTTGACGAACGATTGCGATTTTCTAAAATTTTTCTGAGACAATAAGCTTTGCAGAGTCAACTACCTTTTCTAAATCTATAAATACAATCGTAATGATGAATTATGAGTTTTACATTAGTAGAATCGTAATAAAACGTAAGCTCTATATTAAGAACGGACGTGTATATAAAGCTCATTGGTAGTTTTTTAAAGATCGCTAATATAGTCTAACTATATAGTGAAAGAAAAATTATTATCATATGATTGAAAATTTTTCCACTCGACAATGAAGATTTATCATAACCTGCATTATCGTTACTCAGTAGATTGAGTTATTCTGTAACAGGACCGTCTGTTCCCGTCTCCGAAGTTTTGATCGATTTGCGTTTCGATTATTTGTGAATTGATTCCATCACCAAGTCATGCTTCGCTTCAGTAATAGGTTAGTTTGTAATTCCACTGAAAGAAAGGTAGGAAACTTGGCGAAGTTGTCGTCGTAAGTAACTAACTTTCGCTTTTTACTTTGTAGTTGTATCTCCTAAAACATTTAAGAACCTCTCTTTATAGAATTACACCGATATTTCTTTCTCCCATTTTTTGTTTCCGTCCACGGCCACTGACATCGATATCAGTGTAGCCACGAAAAACCAGAAGTTAATTAGATCGGATGAATTGTGAAGGCTCATCGAAAATGTTCGCATCCAGAGGAAGGGAATTGACGGCGAAGGGTCGAGAAAGTTCGAGACGAAGCCACTCGACTTATATGCGATAATCTACACGTTGGCTCGGCTATATCCAGCGATTGATTATAATTAAACAATTGATACACGTAAAGTGGTCTATTTCCGAGAATAGAATACTTGTGGGCAAATAAGATAATCGTATTCCTTACTAGTACTAGAAAAACTTCATTTAAATGAATGAATGTTATTATTTAAACACTATTGGCATAGTTTTTTAATATAAGAAATTGAAATGTGGATCTTCGGTACAGCATATGTCATCTTTCTATCGTTTTCTTTGGAATGTATCGATTGATATTGATTTAGAGGAATTAATAAAAAAGGAGATGGTGTTTATTGTAAGCTAGTTTAGGATCGATGGAGAAGTGGTAATTAAGATTTTTATCTCTGTATCATAATCGCTATTACTGAAATCGATCTATGTCACATAAAATCACTACACACATAGCAAACGAACGCAAATTTCACCATCATTCAAGCATTACTAGAATGGTAGCGGTCATTTGATTTAAAACGGAGTGGGTAGCACTTGATTCTCAGTGTCTCTGATTCAAAAATTGTCTCATTAACTGACTTCTCCCATATATGGTAATTAGTGGACGCTGAAAGAGACAGTAAAATTTAATTTTGCCATCATCGCGTTAAGAAGTTCTGAATTTGTCTAAAATCTGAATTTGATTCTATTTTCCAGTTACTTTTAATTGTGAATGCAGTAAATTTGATTTTAAATATAATTTAGTTAGAGCACCTTAACGCTTCCATTTCATTTCATTAGCAAGGATGTATCAATGTTTGATATTTATCTTTAAACTAACCACCCTTTGCTCAAATGCATTAAATATTATCTTCAGAGCATTAAGTTGATGCGCTATGCAAATTAAAAGAAATCCGCGTTTATCCAAAAAAAAACCCCTCTGCCAAATAGTAGACTCTCGCCGAATCATGTAATTCTTCACGCTTTTTATACAGTGTGCAAGGTGCATGTTCATGAGAAGTGAAGTAAAAAGAGGTTAGAGGTTCTCTAATATGTTTTGAGTAACTTGGAGATGATAGGTGATATACGCTTTCGAAGGTAATGTGAAAGATGAATAGAGAAGTGAGGATAATCAGAGGTCGTGGTGTGGGTCACATACTCACACCCTCTATTTCCGTGGAATCGCACATTTGAGGATCCGTCTCATGCTCATTGTACAGCTAGCAGCATAAAAAAGTTACCACCTTCGATGCAACCAGCATAACTCGAGAAGGGCGAGTCTTCCAGATTCTCTGTTTTGAGCGCGCTTTTCGTCTTCCTCTTTATGCCTGGCACGTTTTGAAGGCTTTTGTGACGATATATATTTTATAAATAATTGCTGAAAGTCATTGCTTTTGCTGCGGTAGAAGCAGTATTGTATTATGAAAGTATTAAATTCGTATTTCGTTAAATCGGCTTGAATCTCAAGGGTAATTCGCTCTTTTTCATAAAATATTGGACATGAATTACTTTGGCTGCTCATATCTCCTCCTAACATAAAATATTCCATCAATGCAGATTTAGAATGAAATTGGTTATTTCAGTTAATGCTCCACATGCACGCAGGATGAACGTTTTCGTAAAGATTATGATACGATAATTAAGAGAATATGAACTACTGTAAATTAGGTCAACGGAAGAAGGGGAAATTAAAAAAATGTAATAAGAATAAAAATGGGGTAATAATGAAACAATACCTGCTATTAAAAATAATGATATGTGATAGTGGAATTCAAATAGGAAATAAGTTGCTAGTTTTCATTGAAAACGAATTTGTGAAAGTCACCACGTTGTTTGGACGCCATTTACATTTGCAGGGAATTTTGATTTAAATAATTTAAATAGTAGCACACTTTATACTTTATGTGAGATGATATCAGTATAGGCCATCTGTCCTCGCTATAATCTCGCAATAATCTTTTCGCCATCGGGCTGCGAAAATCATTATCGTTGAGAATAGGGTCATGTTGTCGCGTATTTCGTCATGTAAATCACAGCTAAGGAATATATCAAATAATTATTGTCTATACAGAGTTATATTCTTGAAGGATACTCAGCCGAGGGCTCCGGTCGTTTAGGACTTACTACTATCGAACCTGTAGTCTTTTAACAAACCGCTTTATATTGTATGTGCGAACATTTCTTTTGAATAATTAAATCAGAAGGACTAGTCGCGCAGAGTCGAGTCAAGCACCAAAAGAATTGAATAATATACTTCTAATTATTTAATTCCTTTCATTTACACCTTCTCCGTAATAAATGTTTGAATGCTAAAACGATTAATAATTTCAACATTGGAAAAAGGTATGAGCCAACAATTTTAGACATAACAACTCCATTTTTAAAATATACACGTAATGCACTCATGCATGAATAATAAATTTAAATCTGCTACTACGGATTTCAGCGGTCAGTCCCCTTTGGTGCTATTTCTGCTCTCCTTGTTTTCGTCTACATAACGGTATATGAGTGCCATTCATACCGGCCTTCTCTACGAAACAAAGGTAGCCTCTCCGTGGGGGTGAGAGAGGAAAGAAAAAGGGTCTTCCATGTAGTGGTGACAGGATACGTTTTCAGTCCGACTAAAATTCGACGCATCTTTTAGGGTATTTGTGTGAGATAGAAAATTGCTTGAAAATGCCATTCTTAGATGTGGACGGAAATATAATGAAAAGTTCGTCAATGAAGGAATATGAATGGTGTTACAGTTAATTACTTATATATTTTTTACATAAAGCATGGAGACGATGATAGGAAAATAAACAATGGGGATATGGAAAATTTTATGCTTACTAAGAAGAGAATGCTGATTCTCTTCAACACTAAGGCAATACATCTAAAAATGTAAAGATAATTTGGTAAACAGGCTCAGAAGTGATGTGCACAGATCCTGGGATGTAGGCTGTTTATAAGATTGAGAAAATGGTTCAATTACATGATTGAGAAAACGATGTAAGCCATTTTAAGAGAAAATAATGCAGGTTAGAAGGTGACCGGAAAAATATTTTTTCAATGGTTCAGCCAGAGAGAATGTAAATGAGATCAACCATTCGAAAAAGTTCCGATTTTTGTGGCAGTGTTCAAGTTTCATTTTCCTTACCTACTGCATTTGGTGTTATGTGAACTTACTTCTAAATCGTTCATTTACATCCAAAATTCATAAACCATTAACAATAGACCTATCATAGTCGAAATTATTTATTATCACTGTAAATTTATTTTGCTTCGAAAATTAGTAGGATATAATCACGTAGGCATATAAAAATATGCATACAATTTGCATACATTCATGCATATAATTAGAGCTTCCGCCAGTTAATCATAAATGCCGAGGAATTCACACATTTAAATTTCTGCACCTTCAAGATATCCAGGAACGGATCTAGAGAAAAATTTCGGGGGGGGTCCGATCAAAAAATTTAAAAATAAAAAACATTTCGGCTTTCACAAAACGTGACGTTAGAATTGTGTTAGACAAATTCGAATATTTTAGCTAGTGATTGCTTATTAAATTGTTTGTTTATTTGCGTTATTTGAGTTTCATTTTCGAAAAATAGGCAGAAGTGATATTTCGGGGGGGGTCCGGACCCCCAGGACCACCCCCCTGGATCCGTCCCTGAAGATATCGTAAATGTCTTCCTTATCTTTAAACCAAAAAGTTTTAAGGAAGAATAGGCGAGGCCCATGAAACCAGCATTAATATTCAGCAGTAATAGATTCTCCTGACAATAAGAAATATTTCCCCAGAAGGGAAGCTTTACCCATCTTATTTAAGAGTAATTATGGGTAATAAGTATGAGATGTCAGTATTTCTAGTGCTGTATCTGATAATGGCTGATGGACTTAACTGGCCTCTCATTAAAAAAAGGAAAGGGAAAATACGAAGCCTAAATTCTAATTATTAAACGGCTGTTACCGATGTAAGGGCAACTCGAATTGATTACGCCTGATTTAGTAGTTTTACTAAATGTAATTTCCGTAAAAATATAGTCATTGCTCAACGACTATAAGAAATGGCGGAAATAACTAAGGACAAAGATTCAAAATTTCTTATATAACGCTATTTCACAAAGTAACGGCTTCTTCAATCAATTTGACTATAAGGAAATTATTCAGAGAACTTGAACCAAAGAAAGCTGCATCCATTGCGAAGGAAATTGATTACAATCATCGGGAAGGGGTAATCTGAAGATTATTGATATTCTGGGCAGGCAGACGTTTAGAACTAGTTCCCCTTAATGGATAAAAGAAAGTTTAACTAAATATTGTGACCGGGTGTAATCGTTAAAATTCCGTAAGCTACGCGTATAATTTTATCATTGAGAATCTTCAAGGGATCTGAGAAGAGCACACAAACACTGGGAACGGTCTCCCAGACTGCCCATGTCTCGGACCGTCTCTGCTTTCAGCAGTAGAATTAAACATATATTAACCATAGAAAGATCACTCCCGTAGAAACTTAAGCTTCGTAAAATGCCAATTCCAATATTACGTTCTCAATATTTACATTCAACTTTTCAGGCCTTTTTCGCTATTTCTTCTAACCAATGTTTTTCATAAACCTTTGGGACATCCTTACAAATCAATCAACAACAAAACGGGAAAATTTAAGAGATAGCTATTTGCGTAAACTAGCGTTCCTTTGGTTCTTTTTTATTACTATCATTGGATGTATAGGGTTTTCAATTCTTTTATTCCATTAAAAGATAGACACAGTTATTAGTTTCGTAGATTTTAAGAACCTTTAAAATTAATATAAAAAACACCAAAAGCAAGTGAATATATTTTTTCTCTCAGTGTTGATGATAGCCAAAACGTTAAACTCATCTTGATTCACTTATAAAATTTGCTAGTATATCTCACCTGGTTTATAAAATAAAAAATAAGGATGTCATTTAAATACGTATTTAAACTCAATTATAATCGTCATTACTGTAACACACACGCAATAACTTGCCCATTCTGTGTCGAGTACTAAAAACTCATACCTCTAGCCAAGTCTTAGGTTTGGTTAGACCTCGATTAACCCATTGTCATGCAAAAGTAACAGATCTACGGATAGCGGTCTTATCATTTTCCATAACTGATAATTAAAAGATGGTTTTCTTAAAATACTGAGAACTTTGAAATAAACAAATTGTAATACTCTTCGGAGGTGATTCGTTGATCAATAAATAGCTAAAAATACGAGAGGAGTAACTTTTGAGAAATAAAATTTCGAGAATTTTACCAAAAGGACGTCTACCGCTGGCCATTTACTACAGTATTTACTGGAAGCCATTACTTTGAAACGATAAGGAATCCATGGATCCAATTTTTAGGACAGTGGTTTCATCAAGCTATTTATTATTATTTTCATTTAATCCACATCAGATAAACAGTGAGATCTCGTAAGTTTTAGGCCGAAGAACATACAATATTTCTAATCTGTTGCTTTGCAGTCCCACTTTATGAGAGATTTATTTCTTCGAGTCATTCTTCTAATTGCGAGCTAAAAATTAAACATATATCAGAGAAGGCTAGCGAACACATTATTTTAGATAACATCAAAATGAATCAAGCAAATTGCAACCCAAATACTCTTCTCCCAACGAGAAAGTTTTTCCTTTCCATTCCCGTTTGGCAACAAAAGGATTATCTTGCCCTTCTCCCCCACCTATTCCGTTTTGTCCTGTTTAACAGTTTTCCCGGTATTCTACCCTTTCAAGGGCAGGTAACATTTTTGTTTCCTTCTTTTCTCCAGGCACATGCCATATGGAGGATCGCGTATTTATGTAAATGTTGAAGATAGTGATAGTAAGCGTCGAAGCTAATTGTGTGAATTTTTCAACAGTGTCGTTATCAGGATAATTTAATTTTACAAATTAATGGATTATACAATCTATAGTAGTCACGAGAGTAAGGGGAAATGGTAATCTAGAAAAGAATATTCGTTATTTAAATCAATCGAATGAGCTTTAACTTTGAGGAACTCCATAGGTAACTAAACACAAAGAAATAAATAATTTTGTCAAAGTTATACGACTTTCTGTGTGGATGTTTTGGCACTTTTATTTCCTTGTGTTTATTCCTTACTTATTTCTCTTGATAATAGAACGATTTTCAATTGGGAAAGTTAAACGAAAGGTGTCTAAAAGCAATCAAATTACAGTGATCTACCGAATCATGCACATATCTTATATATTAAAATTCAGCCTGCGTATGTTTGTGCCCGCAAAACTCGAAAACCACTCGGTCAATTGACTTGAATTTTTTACAGAACATTGCATTCAAATATATATATATATATACGAAAGTGTTTATATTGTAAAAAATGGTGACACTTCGTCCTTGCTTCGATCCCAGACGAGTCAAAGCATTTCCGTGAGAAATGCACGTAAAGTTCATTTTTGTCTCTGCATGCTTCATTTCTTTTGCAAAATTAAATTAAAAATAATAGTCATACGAGATTGAGACAAGAACCAATAGCAGAGTAAATGAATAGAAAACCTTATTTTGGTCGTTTATTGTTGTTTCCGAATTGAATTTTTGAGATATTTTACGGAATACACGAAAAGTTTTGTGAGTATAAACAGCCGGTCCCCCTGACGACAAATGCCATTTTTGAATCCGAGATCCTGCTTTTTGGCCTATTTGAAATTAGGAAGAAGAGAAAAGTTGCTGGTTTCGTTCACATTGATGAGCATAATCAATCATTGGAAGTGATTTATACGATCGATTTTCGAAAAACGAAATGTGAGTTAATTTGATACCGAATGTTGTATTCAGTTAAATTCATTTGTATTGTTTTGGAAATGATTTAATAATCTGTTATCGAAAATTAAAGTGAGAGTGACTTTGAATGCTGCATTCAATTCGATTCATTTCTTTAGTTATCTTCCAGTTGATCGTCGTCAAATTAAATAGTACGCGTTAACACATCAAATGTTGCGGCAGATAATGGATAGTAGTAAATGATCATTATATAAATAACGAAAATTCTCCATCCAAACGCGAGAGCCGAGCTAGCGTAACGTACCATGTTCTCCATCTTTCTTTTCTCTCCCTCCCTTTCCGAGAGAAAGGCTCGCCGGCCCGAATTTTGGACTTAGAATTTCTTGGTGGGTCAGGGGTGGTAACTTTTTTTTGCTGTTAGCTGTACCTGGGACTCAAATTTTGAGCATCAAAACTCGCGTCGATAAAAATGAATCCCTAAGGTCATCTTTGGGAGAAAATTTTGAAGAAAGGACATAGTGTGTGAGAGATTGTTATATCCATAGTAACGAAGATTAAGCAGTTTGATTAGAAGTCGATTTTTTAGTAATACGCAGCTCCATAGTAAGTTTGTACCGGGATATATACTAACAATTATACACCCGTTTAGTACCTCATTATGTAGGAAATTATTTATTTATAATTCTCAGATTGTTTTTTCTTCACATATAAAGTTCCGAATTTTATCGCTTTCTCCTTAACTAATGAGAATCTTACGATCAAATTATTCTTCATAATGTTTAAAATGGTGCGCCAATTATTCACAACCTGGTAAATAATACCAATTATATACATAGATAAATTTAAATGCGTAAATATCTTACCACATCGTGATTAGATTGAGCCGTTCAGCGAACGCCTGCCCAGAAAGTGGGAGACCTGGGTTCGGACCCCAGTCATGTCGCTATCTTTCATTTCTTGTTCAGCGTTTGGTTTAAGGCGCTCGCTTCCTCGTGTAAATTTCATTTCGAAGATCAAACAAGTATAAGTTGGCCAAATTACATGGTATTTACTCGAAGGAAAATGCGTGGATGAAAGCATTAAGGAAAAATGGCTTCTTTCGAAAATATTTTGCGATAATTTGCATCTTAAATTTCTTCTCAGCATCCGTTGCGCTCTCTCTATGGATTTTTGTATGCTATCAAACTTATGTCTAGGTCGTGAAAGCATTAGTTAGGACCTCTCCATCAATGAAAACCAAAAATGATACCCAACGTCCGCAATCTTTAGTAATAGCGACCCAGAACCAAATCACAATCAGATTCGTCTCAATACGAACAAAATCGTTCAGCATATTTCGAACAGTTTAATCATTGATAAATGCGGGATCCATTTAGAGCTTGGTTTTCTGCATCACCGATTCCAGGGATCCTCGGCTGCAGGACCTGTAGTGGATGCAGTGAAGGGGCGGATGGGATCGATAAAGGCCGGCGACAGATGTGTGCTTGAAGAGGGCGAAAGAGTGGCCCAAAAGGCAAAGGATAGAATCGATCAGACCCAAGGTAGCGCATTGTTAACGAGGAAATCGTAACGTCGAATGAAACATTAGCTAGACATGTATGAGATGCTATTTGGTTGATAGAGTGAGATAAATCCATGAAAATACCAAACGGAAATTTCACAGGTTAAATGGGAAATCTATTGGTTATTTGGAGGTTTGAATCGATAGTTTTTATAAGGAAGGGTGTTTCTTGGTCAATCGACTCATATATCCATAAATATTGTTTTTACAAATATTGATAAATGGAAAATATTTGCTTGCTCCATATTCAGGTAGAAACGTATAATGTATAGAAGCGTTTCATTTTATTCGTATATATCTCCCTCATAGATATACATACCACACCCAATGAATAGTCGAATGATCTTTTGCTTTATTTACTGCTAATATCCGAGTTATGTATTTCTAAATCGACAGAAAAAGATAATGGAAAACTTAGTCGTTCTTATCGAGTCATAGTAGATTGAATTAATTACTATTCCCGACTCAATAATGAAATCAAAATAAATGTTTTATGCTCGTATTTTAAAATTATTTCGACTCCAAAATGACTTAGATGCATATTTGTGGTAATTCTATTTGATTTTTTAGAATTATTATTATAAGTAGAAATTAATAACTATAATGTTGAAATTATATTCATTATTAGATGAGGGGATTGGACTTTGTAAATAGGATGTCGTTAGAAGGTGCTAAACATCTCCAAAGTAAGGAGCCAATGACTTGAGAGATAAAGAGCACCTTCATACGTCCCTGTTTAGCTCCACCATTATTTGCCCATTCATCCACGAGCCAACTTAGCTCGCTAATTTAGCCTTATCTGTCTACTCCGGCACTTCTCAAGCGTGAAAAGAGACCAGCGAGACTTAAAAGGGCCTTTTAACGGTTTCTAGAAGTTTCGATCTACTTTTTCTTCCCGCTATTCACTGGTCCTCGAAAGATGTGCTCCTCGCAATACATGCTGTGGGGTTGTTGACCTCAGGTACTGAGAACCTTTTGAGGAACAACCTTATTATTGTGTGAAGTGGCTATTGTCTCCATCCCCGCGTAATGAGGAAGGAGGCTAAATTACTTTTCCGGTCCGAGTTCTATCTTATAAAATTTACTTGGACATGAAGTCTCCAGAACTTTTGTGGCCGAGCACCTCGTAAAGCATTTATCTTAGCTGTTAATCTTGCATTGAAACTTACAGGAAGTCACAATCTAATTATGACTAGGGCTTCTTAATTGGGAGATTCAAATTCACGTCTAATAGGCTTCATCCGAAATAATGATTGAGAGTGTGGGTTTAATTGGAAACATTTCATTGGTTGAAACGAGGAATATTTCAGGGAGAGGAACTTTTAATCTCTTCACGCAAAAGAAGAATGAAAAAGAAGAAGTTAATCAAATAAAGAAAAGTCATAAAGCATCCAATGAACAAAACGTGAGATTGTTGCGGTATGTAAGTTTAGTGGTTTGAATATAGGAAAGTTTGGTTCTTAAGTTTGTATCGTCTTTGGCTTTGAAATATTTGGCTATCAAACATAAACTAATGATGATATATATACAGTGAAATAAAAAGTGAAAACCATAAATAAGATTTGCAAACGAGTAAATTAAATTTAAATGAATTCATGGAGATAAACTTAAATTTTTCTTATGAATGGTTTGTCTATGGCTAGGTTACGTTATGAGCAATATTCGTGAGATATGAATTCAGGTGACAGTTTTTCCATTTTTCATCATTAATTCCAATCGTTTACAGATAATCTGCCTTGCCTAATTCTCGTATTCCAATTAAATTAATTTTTTTGAAATATTGTCTTTCTGCTGATAATTTTTATAAGTTTATCACCCTCTAAACATGAATGCTGAAATATTTCTTGAGACTAAACAATTCTTACGTATGGCTAATACATATTTTATAACCTTTAATTCATTCCAAATATTTGTTAATCAAAATCATTTCTGGTATCCTTACCTCATAATTTATAGTATAATTTTGGAAGTAATAATTCATAAATATAGGATTATAATGAGTATTTTGGTAATAATTCAGGATTGCGATAATCCAGCTACTGGGTATTCCTCTAGGTTTAGACAGTCGGATCAAAATTGTCTTAAATATTCGCTTACTGATGGAAATCATCGTTACAATCTTAACTGGGCGTTTTATAACCAATTTCCTCGCCGAAGATGGTAAGATAATAGTTACATCATCCACATTAAGGGACTATACGCCTATAAGTAATTAATAGTTTCGAAGAAAAGCCCTATTACACGGAATCTCGTCGGGGCATCGCAAAAAGGGATCGAAGGCAGAAAAAATGGAAGCGTCCCAATTAAGTGCTCCGACGTCCATCGACCGGAAAGAAGTGGGTTGGCGGTGAAAAATGTCCTCCGATCTGTAACCCCCTCCGAGGATCGAACCTGGTTCATCTGGTCTAGGCAGTTACAAGATTTCTATAAACTAATACAATATTAGTAATATCATTATGCAACGCCGATTAGAATGTATACACCTATATGCATGGGTGGCATATAAGAGACCTCGAAAGTACGATTTTGCGCGAGTATTTGCGTATACTTGCGCTCGTAACATACACGTACGTAACACATGCATATTCATGGGCCTTTTTCGTACAGAATCTTCTCATCGCGTGAGGGGGTCAGCAGCCCTTTGCGACTCCCCCTCACATACTCCTATATATAGAGGCCGCTAAACGAGAAGCCATCTGGGTACTTAAGGGAATGATTCCCTCAAGGACCATGGATGAGCGGCAGGGAAAATTTTAAAAAGATTTTTCGAAAAGGGGGTGAAAGGGGCGTGTTTGAGGGACGGGGAGGATTAGCAGAAGCGGGAAGAGGTTTGCAGTGGAAAGAAGTAGGTCAAGGATACATAGGAAGGGGTGGGGGTGTTGACGGCCGATTATCGCGAGGGGTGCAATCGGGAGGGGAGCCAATGGGGGTGAGGAAAGCGACCACGTAAAAATGCATATCATATTTCCTTCGTAAGCATTTTTCTCCCGAAACAGTTTTTGTCTCTCTTAGTATCTTAGCAAGGGTTCCTATCACGCATTTCTGCCGAGGTAACTTATATCGATTGTGATCCTTGGCTATCCTTGGAGTTGTTGGAGTATTTTTAAAATCATTTTTACATCCAATCGTTCTATTTTCTAAAAGGAAATTGAGCATAAGTTTGATCGGGTTGCGTGGTGACCTGGCGTTCTTCGCGCCACGCCGGGGAGAGTTTGAAGTACCCGATGGTGACTTTTACCCCATGAAAATAAGTTTAGATTAAATATTTGTTGTTAACTTTCTTTGCCTTTACTTTAACCGTGCTATGCGCACAATTATAGGAAAGTTTCCAACATCTAATTCTGCGCAATGCATTGAGTTTTAACGGTTTTTTAATTGCTATAGAATCCGGATTTAGACGCTTGAGAACACAGAAGCAGCACCGAACTACATCCAGAGATAAGGACGGATAGCTACGATGGCTTTTCCTGCTGATGAATCCAGGAAAGTCTTAGGTAGTTACCACCTACAGTTTATAAAATAGAATTTTTGGTAAAATTGAGTAAGAGGGTATTTAAATGTGAACGCTTGATCATGGTGAAGACATTCCGTAAATTCATTGACTTCTTGAAAATCTTCTTTACGTACCGTTACATTTTGACATTCAATACCAAAATCTTCGGTAATTCGACAATGATTTACATGTTGGTTAATATTTTTATTTTATTGGAAAGACCAGTTGGAATTTTTAGAGTAAAACAATTCACTATGATTGATATACGTGTATAAAGTCTGATTGAAGATCAAATATTAAGCGGATTTCAGTATGAAATTTTAAGACAGTTTCCCCAATGACAGCCATATTCTATAGCACGTCATTACATTCTTGAGCTCAGTTCCAACGAGGTCATTTTTGGAAGGATTAATGACGCTCTCTATGCAGGTATTCTTAGACTGTGATTTCCCAATTCGGAAAAATAACATGTCTTCCGATGTATATTTCTCAATTTTGGACGAAAAGAAGGTTTGTCTCGTCTTGTCAACACAAATTACTTTCATACGCATCAGTCGAATCAATGTACCAAGGATCAACCTCAAGTGCTATTACCCATGCGTCATTTTGTATGCATTATATGAATAGATGGTTTACTGCTTCAGGTAAATTTATGCCTGCGGAAGGAGTAAAAAATGGAATTTGCATTATGCTAACTCTTAATCAATGCAGAGTGATATGGTCTGATGCGGTGTATGATAATGGAACTTCTCTCGTTTTCCGGGAAATCTTAGCACTTAAAATTGGTATTAAATAACTTAAATAAACAATTAGAAATACTTGTAATGCTAAAACATCCTTAGGTTGAATAAATTGTACCTGTTTGTGATTAGAGGGCTAAAATTCGCGTCTTGAAACAGGGTCAATCTAAATCAGAACAACAATTATGAAATTAAATATTCCCACTATCAAACCCTTGCTGTAACGTCTAATTCTTCTTTGTTATTTCTTTGGACTACGCCAGAATGCAAAACAAGTACGATAAATAAGAATTAAAGAAGGAAATAATAAATAACCTTCCTCGATCTTCCAGTCGATCAGATTCATCCCTTTGAAAAATCGCAGGAGGTCGTCCTAATGATAGAGTCCTAATTGTAGCAACATTCTTCCGTCCCCGTTTCGTCCTAAGAATACATTTCCCTGACATCTCTCAGTCGACACGAGGGCCCATATTTTTAATTTAGCACCTAAATATCCCGCATGGAATTATCAGCAGTAAGCGATTTAAAGTGTCGATAGTCCTAGGAGACCGATAAAAGTTCAAAAGACTCGGAGAACATGCATTCTCGAGGATTTGGGATGCATCTGACACGTGCAGCATCTCTTACCAGAAGGACCACTCTCTCCGATACTCCCCCGACTTCCTCTTAGCGACAGTTAACTCCTCATCCCACGCTTCGCCACATTTTCTGCATCCACCCCTTATTTCGATAAACTCCACTGGCAGCCTATGTATTCTTCCGTCTTCTTTCCATTCCTCTTGCTGTTCCTGTCTTAACTTTAAATTCTTACAGAAACACCTTATTTTACCACACACATATTTTTTACATTTATAAATGTGCATTAATGTAGCTCTATGAACACAATTTTTATTATACCATGTTTAACGCAGATTAGTATTTCCTAACGTTACAAAGAGAAACTTTCTTGTACATTTACGGCTCACTACCTTAGCATCCTAACCAAGAGGCATTCGAGAGCAACTTGCTTTATCCTACCGTAAAAGGTGGTTCAAATAGTTTTAATTCTCGATCACGCAGAATACAGACGTTTATTTCGGATCAGTAGGTATGAATTCTTCTGGTGGCGTAACCTGCTTTGTTTGCTTTAAAGAGTACTTCTATACCTTTTTATCAATTGTATAATTATTAATATCTTTTATAGATACCTCAGGAAAGACTTGGAAAATTTAATGCGATGGAAATGGAGTAAATTTTGCTTTTATGAAAGCTAACTTGGTTGGCTTGGCTAATAAAACACATCACTTCTATAAACATCATAAAAGCAAAATCCAAATATTTAGCTCAAAAAGTAATAATTTGAATTCGATTCATGTTTTATCAAGGTAAATTTAGATCAAGGTTTTCACAGTACTATTTTCGCTTAAAAATCACAGTGCAGAATGGGAGCACTATCTGAAACAATAGTAATTGTGCACTTTATATTCCGCAGTCCAATACCTACCGACACAAACACCATTCAATTGACTATAGTCATTATGTATATTACCCCATAGAAACAGTGAGCCTTGGGCACTAGTTCGTAGATGAGAAATTTTGTTTTCTTTCCTCTCGAGTTCTCTTCTCACTCCACTTTTCCTAACCCACATTACGCTCTCTTTGCCGCCTACTTTTAGAAAATGCTTTATCGGATCGATGGACTCTTTCTTCGGATCTCGAGAAGAATAAATTTCTCTCTTCTCACGATTCATTTTTGTTGAGTAATAGATAAACGTTTTCTGGAATGCAGCTCTTCCAAGAATTCAGACCTCCCACATTCGATACTTTCCTCGATGAGGAATTAGACCGATTTATTTTTACTGGACGAAAGTAAGCCTATGCTTCATCGACTCCTTTTCTTCCAGTTTTCTCTGGAATGAGGAAAACATACTGCATATCATACTTCATGCAGCTGAATATTTTTATACCAACCTCTGCTGTCCTAATTTTTATCTATAATGGCAGGCACAGGTGATTGGATTTAACAGAGATATATTTTTGCTGAATTTCCGTGGTAGACTACTGTTATTTACTTTAGCGGAAGACTTGTAATATTTCTATAAAAACGTTATTTTTATATTCATTGAATGTGCTTCCTCTTTTTTCTTAGCTCCTCACAATATAGGGGAGTATAATTTTTTATAATTCATCATTCTTAATTTATCAATTTAGGATGTTGAAATTATTTTACCAGGGAAAGAATATTAATTATAGAGTAAAAATTTTCCTATCTCAAGGGATGAAATTTTACTATCCAATATTTGTTTTGATTAAATTTTACAATGAGCATTAGCTTATAAAATCTGACATCATATGCAAATTTATAATTCTTGTGGTTCCTGAGTTAATAATAATAATATATTTATGTTGAAAGAGAAACAAGTGATAATAAATTTGAGAGTTAACATCAATACATAAAGTGCAATTTATAATACCGATATTGGTTATTCCTCATATAATACGGATAAATACTGTAAATTTTAACGAATCTAATTTTCCTCTGAAATGGAGAATTTAAAACTAATCATTGATTTTCGAATTTTTCGAGTGAAGCACCCTTTTTCCACTGTATCAGTAGCTGGCTATGCTTCGTAAATTCTTCACAGAGGATATTTCACTTTTATAAGCATTGGCTCTCCCAAAGGAGAAGTTACATTATTACCAAAGGCTTTCTTCACATCTTTTGATGCCCTTCTATCACTTAATTCAGAGCTCGACTCTTCCACTTATCTCTGCCCCTCCTCCCTTATCTCTGCTCCCCTATGGCTTTGGACGGCCTCCAACGGCACCCAGCATCACCGATTTATAGAGCCGCGCCGCCATTGAGGGCGCGTGCACCTTTTCTCTCGATGACCTGAAAATTCGAAACATTGAGAGCGAGCGACACATCTGTCCCTTTTCACCTCATTCCCATTGCCTCTCCGACTCGAGATGAAAAACAAAAAATATAGACCCGTTTCTCTACAACTTCAAGCTTTTTACATGCTGTTCCCACTCACTCCTTGATCAACGATTCGGAAAATCTTAAGAACAAGGTGCCAGTGCATCGTGTGTTAAGATAGCCAAGAGTTAAAAGGGATCATTAAATGGACGAGGAAGGAGATAGTGGAATGTTGAAGAAAAGTAACGAGGAACTTCGAAGTCAAAGGGCCAACGTATGTTTGTTCGCTATTCCCCTCGGAAGTAAAATTTTCATTTATTTACTCTGAAGAATACATAGAAGACATACCTTCTTGGGGATGCGTCCGTACTCATTCTTTTCGTTCGAGGAGGCGTCATACGAGTTTCTCTCTTGTAATATAACCGAATGCTAGACTTTATTGAGAGAATGAGGGTGAATTTTTGGCTCCGGTTATTTTTGGAACATTTAAATGAATCTGCGCTCGAAGTTCGTAATGATAATTAAATTCGAAAGACGGTGTTTCTATTTTTAAAATTTCATAATCGTATATTAAAATTAATGGAAAAAATTCAGATGTTATTTGATAATTGAACCAATTCATAGGAATCCTCAATCCACTTGGAAGTAGGAAAACGATGATCAATCGACATTTTCTCAGATGAAGCTATGTGAGTTTTGTAAAATTCTAAGATTCGATCAAATCGCTTACGTACACCGCTTGATAAATAAAGCCATACATTTCATATCTCGGATTAAGAAAACCACACTACATTAAGATGAGCGTGCAGGTCGAGCAATCTGTCATTTAAAATGTAGGTATGCGAGGTGCAATAAGTTCTTTGAAGATGAATGGATTTCAAAATATATTTGAAAATTATATTACAGTAGATTCCGCTTTTCTATATTTGCAGGGTTTTGTGCTTTAACTGTGCGAAAATTTGGAGGGATTTCACATGATTTCACACATTTGTATCCAACAAAAATGTGTTTATATACGATTTTATTCTTCTTCTTTCTTCACTTAATAACCTTTCGATTTGCCAATCAGATGCAGTCTCTCTATCTTTTCCTTTGCCTTACCTCTCTTCTTATTTCCTCCACTTAGTCATGACGATTTCATCTTTGCCTATTCTGTCGCTTTTTCGATCCCATTATCTTCTTCAGTGTTAATATCTTCATCACTTCAATCCATTTTTACAGTGTCGCTTTTTTGTGTACCTCAGTACCTTTTATCATTCAATCTACCTTCAAGTTCGCTAACACAATGTATTTACCATCCTCCAAGGTTAGTCTTCTGTTTCCCATCCATTCGTTATATCGCTGTTAATATTCTTTTCAAATTTTTACTTTACTATCCTGCCTTAAGTGCTCAATGTTCTATGTACTAAATTTAAAGCAACTTGTATACTCTTCGCTCTACCAATTTGTTACTCTTATTTCCCGTTTGAACATTCCATTATTAATCACTGTTTTGCGTATTGATCAAAACTGCTTAATTTTTTTCCATTACTTAATAACTTAATTCTAATTTGCATCTCAAATGATAAGGAGATTCTGTCATACTTTTTGTTATTTCTCTAAATATTTTAATACATTTTTTCAAGACTTTTGTAAAATTTGAAAAGAATCCATTTAAGATCGTCTTCATTTTCAGCAACTGGTAACGGGTCATCTGCACAGTACACGCAGTTGAAAAGTGAGCTGCCATTCTTATATCCTCCATATATTGTGTATCTAAGATAACTGCGTCAATTGTGATTTAAGTGTAGTGGACTGGGTGAGTCTCACTGCTTGATTCCCTCGTTTATTTTGATTTCTTCAGAGATTGATTATTTTGATTCCATTTTCATATACTCTTCAGTATGCGTGCGTATCAGTGTATCTGATGCGATTAATTTTCCTGGTTCTCTATTCTTCTGTAATGTATTGCCTGAAACGACCAAACTTATGCTATCAAATACTTTAAGATTATGTAAACCACTCACATGTATGCAGGGATTTAATACGCTGACGTTTTTTAATTAATTTGTCTCGTAATATACGACAATATTGCATCATACACGATCTCCTAATTTAACTCCTTGTTGTTCAATGAACAGTGTCCATCTCTCAAACTTACGGTGCTCTTCAACAAGTTTGCGATGATCCTTGTCACGAACTTCAGCAAAATATAGTGGAAGTAAATGCCTCAATCTTATTATGTTTGTTTTTCAACCAGTTGAAATATTCCTTAAATAATTATTCTATTATACAGTTTATAATCTCCGTATTCAAACAGTCGTTTCTATACTTTATCAATTCACTATGAACACCAACTTGTCGGCGATGTTCTTAACATCCATCGTATCTTACGTTTCTCTTCGAAATAATAGTGTTTTATATCTACATTAATTGGTTGTTTCCTCAAATATAAGTGAGCAAATATATTTATTCTATTTATCGCATGTAATACTACTCGTTTTGATACATTCCCGAGCTCTATTCCTATGTTTCTTATGAACATTCACATTTGTTTGTGTACCTCCAAACATTTATAATCGATATCGGATGTGATGGAATGACGAAATGAATTTTCATCTCCCGGTTATTTAATTTTATATTTTTTCCAGCCTTATTAAGTTTATGCGTTCAGCATTAATCTGTAATGCCATTTTTCTTGATGTGCCTCACACATAAATCAATTTGTAAAACAAGTACTGTTAACAATTTATGTTTATCGCAAATCAGCCGTTTGGACGTATTCACTCGTTATGGTAAGAGTTTCGTCCTATGAATATTTGAATTATTTCTTTTAATTTCGACTATTAATCCCTACGATTATATTTAAAACTATTATACGTTTTGTAATCGATGAGGGGGCGATAAGAATCCAAAAATTCAATAGGAATTGCGATAAAGGTAATCCTCGGGAGAGCGAAGTGCGAAAAACTGGGGCGTAGATTGGACGACAGTAATACGCGGATCATTTTCCAGTCGAGATGTCAAAAGGAGTCGAGAAAGGCGAGGTTTGGAAATCATTATTCTATTTTCCGTCTTTAATCCCGAATAATGAAATGAGAGAGTCGCTTTTGAGGCTTCGGCAAAAAAAACGTCTGTCAAGTGCGCGACGAGGTTTCAATCTTTCGAAATGCTGTGGCACACTTTGAGGAATGCAGTTGCGACCCAAGATGCGGAGGACGGCCAAAGCGATGCCTCATAACATCCGCACCGCCAAAGATTTTAATAAGCAGTTTTATGTTCTCCCGTCTACTCTTTCACTTCCACGGCCTAATTCTGCCCTCTCTGTTCTTCTATATCCCTTTATCCATGGCTTAAGAGATTGATAAGTTTCTGTGTGCCCTTCTGAAGAGAGAGGGGGTTTTTGGTCCGTAAGTGTCCTCAGATGAGTTGCTGACAAGAGAGATCAGTCTTCTAGGGCTGGTTGTTTTCTCTCGTTTTTATGATGATGTCGGTTCTATAATTTAACCAAACATATATGTGATTTATGCGTATCTCGTGAAAAAAATAGGCGGAGAGAGCAAGGAAGCTTTGTGCTGTACACATAGTAGAATTTGTCTTTCTTTCAGATCCATCGATATTGGTAGCAACATCGTTTATTTATTTCCTCTATTGGTCACTATCATCTTACATTATGATTTTATTTCGGTTGGTAGTAGCATATTGCTTGAAAGATGGATGTCAAGCTAACGAATTAGACATATCTAAGGTAAAACTATTTATACGAGTTCTCTACTTGACTACTCGAAGTATCCTATATCATTTTGAGGAGAGGTCATCAAAAGATTACAATTCCAATTTTAGCAATAACATTACAGGCTGAGAACTTAGAGGAAGAGATCGATGCATATAAGTTGCACTGAACGAAGAGTTTATTGGAGCTGGTATAAAAAAAGATCCATATAAATGAGTGAACCAACGAAAATAAAAATGATAATAAATGGCCGAATAATGGAGGAATATAGCAGCTCAATCAACTGAAAAATGAACTAGATTGTAGTATTCCTCGTTTTATAACAAGAAAGGGCAAATTTATAGTAAAGAATCGCAGATGAAGCGACGAAGATATTTTTCTGCTCAGTCTCTTACGCCATTGGATATCGTAGATTTCTCTAATCAACTGAAAAAATCAAATTTTTTATAGAATTTTCTTGTTACGTAACAAATATAATAAAGTTTTGCAAGGATACATTGCATGTGATTATAAGCTCTGACGGAACAGTTAGAAATAAGAACCTTTATTCGTTTTGAGCTTTTGTACGTTCTCCATAGTTTACCTATTCACATAAAATAGTTCGCGTTAAACTCGGGGAGCATTTCTGATTCAATTTTGTATAGACGTGATGTATATGATCAGCGAATGGTTATAACTATGTCAGTTAAATTTCAATTGATTGATAGGCTTACAGTCAAACTAAAACAAGTGTTTCGGGCTGTGTGAGCAAACGTTAGTTTTCTATTTTTAAAGGGGATTTGTAGTGTATTCTCTCATTTTATGAAATTGTTCAATTTTTTGTTGAGCAATAGTGAAAACTTGTCGCTCATTGAAAAATCGTTCGATATATATGAGCATTATTATTCTATGTATTTCAGTTGCATAAAATGGTATTGTAAAATCCAAGTTGAGAAATAATATATCTCCATCAGTTATCATTTACCATAATGAACTTAAGGAAAAAACAGTCCAACTAGAATTGAAACATTTAAGAGATTATGCTAAATTACAATCCTTGCCATCCTGTGCACTCCCAGACACTAGCAGGAAAACCACTAATGCCATCTGGTGTCCGCCTTCTTAAATAGCCGTCCTCGTGATCATTTGATAAACAAGCGCATTGTACTCGTTCGCATTGACGTTCATGATGGCTCCATGCAATGGCTATTATTCTCTGTTGCGTCATCTCGTTCACTGAAAAGGCGTTGTCGTGTCTCTCCTTCCCTCTTCTAATGGAATAAACAATCCAAAGTGTGTCTCTTATCCAACTCAAATCATTTGATGAATTCATTTCAATTAGTTAATCATCAATACATTCGGTAGTATCTGATAAGAAAATGCTAAACTGCTGGTTTTCAATTCCTACTCGATATCTCGCCAACAAACCGAAAAAGTTAACTAAACGTTTGCCTTATCGAGAATATGTGTAAGGTTTTGATTTTATTTTTAATTTAGTTCTTTTTATTCTTTGACTAGATTTTACGTAGTGATATTAGTTTAATATCTCCCAGATGTGATAAAGATTTCGAATCCACCTCAGTTTTCTCTTCAGCTGACTTTAAAAACAAATATCATGCATTGCTACGGAAAGACTACAGAGATTAACGAGATTATTATACTTTTGAACGATATTTTTCATTAATCCAGAATTCAAAATATGAAATTTATTTTTTAGTCTAATAATTATAAATACTAATGCAATTGATTTTAGTCTGATTCAGTAGCGGTAAAATCCCAAACCTTATAATCAATGTTTCCTGAGGTTTCTTTGTTGACCATATAAAACATTTTATTTTAAATATACCAATTGAGTTTCATATTAAAAGTACCTCTAATTCGTAATTACTGATAAAGTGGGGCTAATTCAGTTAATTTAATATGGTGCAAGTGCACTAATAACAAGTATAATTTTGATTGGAGCATGTGATAGCATGCTTATTAACAAAGCATCAAAGAATCATGTACGAAATTTATTCAAAACGTTGAATTATTATTATCGATGCGGTACAGATGATCCACTTGTTCAGTGTCTCTCGCCTGAAAATTCCTGTATATCTCATTTTCCTATTCCAACGATCGGTTACTCCGATTAAAAAGACGTTCGATGAAAGTGTTGCCAAATCACTCCCCATTTCGGTGATAATCGCGCATTTGACAGCAGTGGGCAGATCGAGTGGGCGATGGGTAGCTCTCGTGGGTGAAAATATTGCCATTCTTTTTAGGCGAGACAAGGATGCCCTTTGCTATTACGTTTTCGAGAGATAATGACCGGTTATGAGTCTTTAGGGAAGGAAGTTATCGGCGTCATAGAGTCGTTTCGTCTTTTTTGAGCGGTGCATTTCTCGTAAATCATTATATTCTTCTTTGGAAGCGCTCGACAAAAATAAAAGAACGCCAAACCCATGACTCTCTAATACTTGGCAAGTATCGTTTACTTGCTGGTAAATTTATAGTGTAAGGTCAAAATCGAAGCTGTTTTGAGCAACCTACAACCATATTCGTTCATTATTATTTTATTGGTAAAATTTTTATATTCGGCGATAGGAATTTATTCAACTTTTTAAAATTTATCACAAAATCATTATACTCATTTCTAAGTCATGTTAGTTATTAAGATATAATAACCGTTTAAAAAGTCGCATTAATTTCACTAAAACGTGTGATAAGCTTACCGTGACAGTTTAATTATTTTATTGCGGTTGCTTTAGATGAAATATTCTTATTTGGAATATCTTCTTAGAAATGCCGTGTTAATGCATCATAATTTTAATATTCTGTTTTTTTTTTAATTATTTAGTATCTCCATATCTACGTCGCGAATATTTTTCGTTATTTTATTTCGATAATTATGATATTGGAAAAGATTTTAAGAATTATTCTAGAAAAAATACATTTCATAACCCTTAGATATTTGGTTAAGTTTTAGAAATGGTTCAATTTACTTTATACGATTTACTAACATCCTATTAGATGAAATATTTTCCATTGTCGAAGTAGTTAGATAATGATTCGAAACATATCATAAAATCACCTGACATGACATTTAATGTTATTATTATAATATTAATATTAAATATTTCGAACTTTATTCTGAACGGCAACTTTTCTTATTTGGCGACGATCCCGATGAAAAATTCGAATCGCAAATACTCTTTCCGTGTACCGTTTACTCGAGTTCGGAGAAAATGATGGAGAACATCCTAAGATCTCATAGAATGGAAAGTCAGATTTCGTCTCATTGGTATTTCCTTTCTTCGACAAAGAACTTTAAGGTTTGCATGGAAGAGTGCGTTTTGTTTTTACGTCGGTGACTCAGCATGCAGTAGACTCGCCCACTCTCACCCTCTCAGATTCCTGGAAAATTCCAGCCGACTCCTACGTCCTCTTGGTTATTGCTAGGTGACGTAATACGTGGGTCTTGAACACGCCATCCGGAAACAAGTGACAGGCGGGTGACGCAAAACCAATCGATCAAGCGGAAATTAAAGAAGTGAGCGCCAACGCGAAAATATATGCTAATTCTTCATCGGAGAATTATTACCACGTGACACTGATTCGAGAGTGGATGCAATTGATCACCCATTACGGTTTTTCCCTAAGATTCCAGCCTAGTAACTGATCGTTTACTTCCACTTTATAAAACGTCGTTTTAGTGCAAATTATTTTTACTTCCCGTTTTATTGTATTTCAAGAAATGTATTTTAATGAAATAATTCAAGAAACTACGTATTTTTAGACTTCAGCGTATGAATATATTTTCATCCTGCGTACCTTACTTTTTCACTCTAAAGATACATTTGATCAATCGTTCTTGATCCTTCCCATAATCGATCACGGGCTGTTCAAATCGAATAATAGCTCTATAAGCAAGGATATTAATTAGAAATAAATACTAATTATTATTACAAGTTGATTAGTGAGCCTTAATTACATGTACGTAAATCTCACAATTTCTTTATTGGGGTTTTTTATTTTTGAATTTTCTGAATTCTAATTTTTAATGTGCTTGCAAGGCAATTTTGAATTTAAAATGTTCAAATTACTGTGAGCGAGCTTGAGAGAAATAATTCAGCACATTAGAGCACTCTGCTAGTTATTATTTACTGAAATTGATTTACATCTTGGTTTTTGCTCGTTTCTAATGTCAGAGGAAATCGTTAAGATCAAGTTAATAATAGGAAGAAAAATTTCATTCCAGATCATCTTCACAAAGCACATAAAACACAGTCTTTGTTATGTTCTGATATACGCCATATCTCGGTATTTTTCTTCATGATTGCCCGGAAATATATAATAAGGTATTAAAATATTCGTCATTATAAAATTTGAAGAATTCTACAAGGAACAGAAGGACTTCACATAGCCCTCCTTCGATATTCTCACATAAGAATGTATAATTCGTAGAGTAATCTACTGGAACTCACAAAGACTTTTTACGTTCACATCCTACACGTTATGCGTCAAGCTGAGGTACGCGGAATGCCTTGTTATATTTTCATACGTAAAAGCCTTAAGAAATAAAATGAAGGCTCAGATTGTCAGCCGTTCGCATGAGGACTGACTGGAGTAGTTTTATGAATATCGTTTCTTTAAGCTGTGAAAGCTCTCCTTGTGTTACTTAACAAAAAATTCGTTGCTTAAAATGGTATTGATCCAAAGAACCACCCCGGGCGCGTTTTATTATGATTTTCTAACAGTTATTCTATTTTCTACACATATATTAATTTGTGTCAAAATTTCAGATTTTTCAAATATCCCTTAAGTAGAGACATTTTCAAAGATGCCGCATTTGACGGGCAACGAGGACGTGTAAAAAATATCGCGGTCCGTATTTAAAGAATTTTGGAAAATTGAGGCTATTTTTATTAGTAAACAGTGTTCATTTAAACGTAAAAATACAAATTGCTAATTAATTTGGTGTATTACATTGCGTTTCATTAGCAAGCTTGTTAGTATTTGATGAGAAGTCGACATTCTTATAAGATCTCTTTATGAGCCTTTTTTTGATCAGTGCCTTTAACTCTCAACTTCTAAATGATTACCAGTTTTTGAACGCATAGTTCGCAGAATCCATAGCAGGCCACAGGCTGAACTGCAGCGGCCCGAGTGTTGTTCGAACCAGCTCAAGATTACACCTTTGTTCCGAAATCCATATGTTTTTCAGTTTTATGTGCGCACACAAACACACACCGATTTGTTTACGGACATGTGTTTTTGCGTGTTCGAGCGAAGAGCGGATAAATGTTTGTGAGCGGCCGTTTCGGGGACGCAGTTCACAAATCGATTGGTCCACAGCCGAGATTCGTCTCTTCCATTCAGCAGCTGAACAAAGTCCATCTTTCCATTGCCGGCTCTCTTATTTCAGCTGAATGAAACGACGGATAAACCAGTGCTGTGTTTTCTGGTCTGGATGCATAATTCTTTCAAAAGAGAGACGGATATGTATAGTTGTAAGTGTGTCACTTCTGAGATATCCTCTGTAAGTTTTGCATTTCGAAAAGAGATTTAAATGCGGTGTCTTCAACGAGAATCGATCAACGAGGTCGATCGATGCCCGAAAATGATTCCGTAATTTGATTATGATTTTTTAGGGAGGAATGGTCGCTCGCATTATCCACATCAGTCATTTAAAATCTCAGGATCCACTATTTCGTACGTAACTAATTGTTTCGTTACCTAGGGAAATATTTTACCTTCGGTAAAAATACAAAGCTCATGAAACTGGAGTGAAAAAAGAGAAAATCTGTCCTTTGATTCTAAATTTATTTATTATCGAGTCCTTTTCAAGGATAAAGGATAACCTCCGCACGCAATTCTTGTAAAATTGGAATAGTAACTTAGACATGAATTCAACGCTTCGTTATTCGTTATTGTCAAACATGCCCCCATAGAGCATGACCGAACTTTAATAGAACGATGAAGCACTATTCAGACACTATTCATAGACGAGGTGAATAATCACCAGAAAGGGAGACGCGGGCCCCGGTCGTGAATTTCCCCGGCTTTTTCTCTTTCAATCCTCGTAATCGATCACAGTATCGACATACCCAGCTCGATGCAGAAGGACGAACTTGGCACTTTTAAACGGATACCGGGAGGGATTATATTTTAAACCTTATACTCCCGCGATTTTTCGCGTAGCGTTTCGATCGTGGGATGTTAAAGTCTCGAGGATGGGAAGGCGGGGTTTCGGGAGAATACGGCAGAGCTGTGTTCCTTCCTGAGAGTCGGCTGCTGCCGCTTCTATCGACCAGTTCCATGGAACCCCTCTCTCGCCGCCCTGCGTTGCCCACTACGCTACTCCCCGGCGAAATACCTGCATGGGCGACCCATGTGGCACGGGGAGCGGATATCCCAGGCCGCGCTCATTCTCATCCGGAATAACTCTCTCACCAATTTTCTTTTGATTCTTGTAACTTCTGTACAGTATTGCGAGAAACGCTGTCTGCTTGCTCTGCAGGCACTTGCGCGGTTGTATGAGTTGACATATTGGGGTTAACTGGTAACGTGTTTTAAATATTGGACGTTTACGACTCATCTGTGAACGCGTGGACTTATATTGGCTTTCCTCTACCTTTTCGTGTATCCTATACGAAGTTTTACGGGTGTTTCGAGCTTTCATCGTGCTAGGGTGATTCTAACTCCCTCCCATTCGCCACTATCTCTCTGTCCAATCATACGAATCGACTTATACACTTTATCTTCGAGTCTTTGAGAGAATTTAACTCATAATTTCTCTTCGATTATCGGTTTATCCATATCCGAACGACAAATTGTTTATCATTCACTAGACTCCTGATAAAATTCAGAAAAAATCCGATGTATAGCAACCGTACCGAAATTTCATAATACTTGGGAAACTTCTTTCGTCTAGTTATTGAAGTTTTGTAATATATTTTCCATCATTATACTGTTAGCCGTTTTCCAGTAGAACTCTCACGTATGTTCATTATTCGCCGAATTTTATTCCTATCGTATTAGAAATTTGGGTCGAAACCTACAAATACAACACATACATGGATTTATTTGGAGATTAGAACGAAATTACTCTCCCTCCCAGGAATACTATTCTTTTATAAAAAGGTAACATGATTTTTGAGGTAGGATATTCCTTCGTACTAGTTTAATATTTTTCCTGAGATCAGAAGAAGTTTTTCACGACACACTCAGAATGATATCTACAAACGTTTTTTTGAGTATTGATGTATTCTAACTATTCTCAATATTGGGGTTGGAGTCGTTGAAAGCGACAATCGATCGCTTTGGCCCACAATTCCACCAGAGAGGCCCTGAAGAGCAAAGTGAAAAAGCCTCAGGTGTAATGAATGGCTATCATTAGCTGAAATCCGTTACGTTATGACTGAGACTGACGAAATATTCAAAGGGTTTGTTTTATTTATTGGAAATTCGAAAGATTTTTGTGAGGCACTGTGATATAATCTTTGAGGAAATAAAACTAAATTCATGCCAAATAATTGACGTATAAATCGTATTTCAAATGTGAAAATATTGGAATGATAATAATATCCTTTCGGACATTTTTATGTACACTATGGCTAAACTTATGGAAGATAAGTAAAATTGTTCATATGCAATTATAAGAGATGCGTTTTAGGATAAAATTGCCGTTAAATCTGTAAGGAAAACCTGTACACGAGAAAAACATTTTTCATGGGAAAAACTGAATTTTATTTCACATAGTATAGTTACTATCCATTGAAAATTTGATTCAAGGCTCATTTTTTATTTAGTCATAATGAAAAGACATACGATTAATAGATTAAGAAAACCGAGATTATTTCCAATTTAATTCCCTTCATCGAGAGTTCATTCAGTTAAGGAATAGCTTTATTTAAGAACAAATCTGCAAATAGAGTAGACCAAATGAGTAAATGACTACCATATGACTATGACAAAATAGAGTAAACCAAAAAAGGTAAAATTATTGCATCCCAAGATTTTCTCAAAGAAAGCTAAAAACTCTTCTATTGTAATATTATATAATTATATTATACGTCCCATTTTCTTAACAGTTTACGAAAAAATAATAAATGTTTTATCCGTTATAGAGTTCCACAAAGTTAAGGCTTCATCTACAGTTATTATTTTAAATATTGCAAAAAGTAAATTATTTTAAATATAAATTACTTAATTCTTATATTCCGGACGAATCATTTATTTATTTATTTAAGTTCACGTTGCAAGTTGGCCTTCAGGCCAGGTGGAAACGCTATTTTCTCATCATAAACTTTATTAGCCGGAGAGGATTTTTATTCAGTCTAGTACAATACTTCTAATCTAGTGCAAAATAATATACATAAAATTCCCAAGTTTTATATCCTTAAGCTGAGAAACGCTGCAGGAGCATAAAAGAGGATCGATAAAACTAAATTCAGATAAATATTTGCGTCTAGAGTGACTTGAATTGCAACAAATTTTCTATTTCTTACACTTCTGCATACCTATTGAAGATGCCAAATATTACTATGATAAGTACATTCCTTGTATACCAGGCAGAACATCTATAACTTTATTTTTTGAATCTGACTCTATTGTAGTTTTTATGCGGATTGATTTTAGATGGATACCAAAGTTAATCCAGCAAATATGATAGTTAACACGACGTTACATACGCTTATTTTTTAATCGATTAAACGTAAGGTTGTTGTTCACAACTTCGGTTCTTCAGTATTACCTAATACTGACAGAAAATAAAGTAAGATTTCTTTTTTTAGTCGACATAGCAAATGAGGAATAATTTGAAACTTTTCCTTTGTCAAAAAAATTAGTTAATTCTTGAAGGTGAATCAAATTCTCTTTAATCTTCAAAAAGAAATGGATTTTAGAAGTAACCTAAAAAAACTTGATTCGGAGTTGAGCATAATTATCGTAATGAGAGTTATTTTTCTTCAATAGCCAATTAATGTATCTTAGGAATTTGGAACATATTTATTTCGATCCTGTAACTTAAGTCTTTTTGCAATAAGCTCAATTTATTGACCGAATTTAAGGTGTAAGTAATTTAATTGATGCGGTGGCAGTTTAACGTGTTTTAGTATCCGTTAGGGCTGTCTACACGATTCCTTGCGTGGAAGGTAAAATTTCAACTACGTCACGACAATTTGCCGAACCGAGACGGAGTTTCCCGAACAAGACCGACTGCTGCACCAAATTTGAACGAATGTACTCTCTCATAAAATGAAATATTACTTTCGATTCCTTCTGTTGAAGTTGTTTATAGTAAATGAAGTTCAATTACAATGCTTTCAATTTTGAGAAAAATGTGAACATCTATTTTTGTATATCTAGTCTTTTTCTCTCTATTTATATACCTAGAGTGATACCCTTAATTTCAGAGAGAGGGTTAATTATGTTTGGGAATGTTTAATTTTTTTTAAGCTGAAATGTAGTTTAGATAACTATATAACCGTCTTCTATGAATGAAATGGCGTGATTCTCCTCCATCAATTAAATTTGACTAAGAAAATTATTTTTTTGTAAAGGAGGGAAGAATAAATTTGTAATTTATCCAATATTTTTACTTAGACTACAGATTCATTGTATAACTTTTTACGTATCCTGGCCACGAAATATTTATCTCAATCTTTATTTATTACCAGAAAATTTACGTTCAAGAAACAGAAGTCAGAAATATTCTTGTCCTTTTATTTCTCTGCCTAAGCTAATTCTCTTATTTCAAAAGACAATTGCTTTGAATTTTGTTTGTCAGCTTCACATAATATATTCCTAGATGTAGTTAAATAGAACAAAGAGAAGTTGTAGGGTTTATTGTTCTTACCTTAAAGTATTCTCTAGACGATTACTGTTAAAATGTCATTCAGCTTGGTTTCTAGTTTCCAAGAAATCGTGATTAATGACATTTCTATCTTAAATACATTGTCAATCCCTGCTATATTTGTATTCAGGTCTGAAATCTCCCTTACTTAAAACTTAGATTTAATCTCACCCTGTCCTTATTTCTAATAGATTTCAAAAAATTAAATTTCATTTATCCCCCCGCAAATATATTACTAATTGGTGTTAAACTTACATTAATAAAACCCTTAGCTTTCATTTTATCAAGCTTGTCAGTTCTGTATTTTCGTCTCGAAATTTTACTTCAGAATATATCGATTTCTCATTGAAGAATTTAACATCGTTAATATGAAATGATTCCAGGTTTAATATTGAAGTATTAACACATGCTCTTCTTATGACTTATTGGTTTTGGCGATATTGGGTAGAAATCTGCCTTGATATTTAACTGCGAGTGACTGACTTAAAATAAATATTAAATTTTAGTGAAAATAAGATATTCACTCGCTCATAAGTGAAAAATAGAGCAGCCGATCTTACTTCTTAGCTTTGAAAGACAAACCTCAGTTTTGTTATTATAATAAAATTAGGGTGAGATGTTGATGATGCTTAACTTCAGGCTCATGATTGGTTTCATGAATGAATGTGCGATACCCATTAGCTTTTAAATGCGACTTACTCCTGCTTAGAGCTCGTTAATTCAACTAGCAAAGTTGGAAAGCCATAACCTGTCAAGGAAATAGACCTTACGGTCCATATGAACTCCATTCATCGAAGCGATCTTTCCGATGGCTATTCATGGCTTCTTTTGTGTCCATCGCGAGCGGCACCCCTAAGTGCGAATGATGACCGCAGTATAGCAGGAATGTTTTTCCGAGAAGACTTGTGCCGCGGCATTTCCTCCCTCTGCTCCGCTGCCCTTTCCTCCACTGCCTCCCCTCTGCCGCTCCCTTTGCTGACGTCACGGGGCAAAATGGCGCCCTCGACCGTTGATCCAGGGCTACGGCAGGCGAGGGAGGAGGTGGTGAGTAGGGTTACCAAGGGGTCAAGGAAGGAGATTCTTGAGAAACATAAAATGGAGAGAGAGCTTCTTTAGTTTCCCTTACTGATGCACAAGCATCGTCTGAGCTTACACCACTCCTTTCCGCTTAAAATAAATGTATATAAAGAAATACGGGCTTACATGGATGAACTTTATGTATGTTAAAACTCAATCCTATACGATCTCCGTTAACTTCTACAGCTCACTTGAGGTAGACAACTGAGTATTACTCGGTCGAAAAGAGGGAAAAGAATTAAGGATTGAATAAAGGGAAAATAAGCAAAGTAACATTAGTAAAAATCAATATTTTACATGCCTTATTTACCGAAGAGAAGAGCTACAATGTTTAGATACCGAGACAACGATTCTATCGCACTTCAAATAGATGGTTTTCTCGAACGTCCTGCTATACTAATGTTCTCAATAAAGTCGAGTATTATTGTTACTCTATATTTTAAAGTCAACAAAGATAGAGAATGATGGTGATCAGTCCAAATCAAGCGCTTCTAAGAAGTCATGTTTATAAATCATGTTTATGAAAAACCGCCTGTTTTCATTTACTTCCATTGCGGATTGGTTAATCCGAACCGAAAGCTTTGTGGTATGTACAAACGGAAACATTGCTCATTGAAGTACTGCTTTCCCAGGGCGTACGTGATAATCACAGATAGTCAATATTGGTTGAGCTTTTCCGTAATAAATGATTATCTTTCCTCCAAATACATTGCAAAGTAGCATTTTCAAAGAATACTTGCCTCAATGAATACCTATTCACCTTATCTATGTGGATAAATTTATACTCATACAGTTTTTAAAGGTGAAATAATTATTCTATCGAGAATAGATTTACTTAAACTTTGTCAAAATTAGTATTTCTTCCTGCATTATTAAGCCTAAATAAACCACTTATGCTAGAATTCAAAATTAATTCATTCCCAATGAAACTGGGTTCGTATATCAAAGCACTTTAAATACCTTGTAGGGATAGGAGTTATCAGTGCAATTAAATAGCCCATGTTTATTTACTTGCAACACAATGTTACATAAAATACTAGTGCGTGACTGAATAACAGTTCGCCCTCGAGAATATTGCTTATATCGTTCGAGACCGAGTTATCGACCTTCCTCATTGATTCCTACTTCTCTAATGTTCGCCTGTGTGATTTATATCTCAGAAGAACGTTCCTTTTAATATAACTTTTTCTAATCTCTGGGGTTGGATGAAGGGAATAATTTACACCATTTGCTAGTATAACTCATAAAGATGAACTAAGAATTCTTCTGGGATCATAAAAACGCATTATATCCTTCTGACTTCAAGTAGATACTCGGCTATTTTGGTAGATAAAATACTAAGTTACGGCTTTTAACTCGATACTACTTACACAATCAGGTTTTTGCTATATTTGGTGCTAGATGTAGTTTCAATTTCACGGACGTTTGAGTTCGTTTCGCCTTATTATATCCCTTGTTCATCGAAAGAGAAATTCAACTTGCTGTGTTCCTTTCTGCTCTATAAATTTCTCTCTAACTTGCAAACATTGACGTGGCATTTTACCATCTACTCTCATAGTATGAGCACTTATATCATATAACAGCAAATCCGTTCAATCAAAGACACATGACGTCACGGACTACTGGTATCCCACGCTTAATGCTGCACAACATTAAAGAAACATTTTCTGTCTCAACTTTTCACATTCTCTGAGTATGCATTTTACAGATCGGGGAAGTTCTGACTAAAAATATCGTAAGAAAATCTTCACTCCATAATATCAAAGTATGTAAAATTGGTTTCTTTAAGTAGTAAGTGTTGCTATGTATTAGTAAATACTTCTTAAATAAATATGCTGTGATACTCAATACCTAAAATTCCTCACAGCCAATTGACACGGTGTATCCTTGAAGATATGCAATTTATTAGGCATTTCTGAAATGCGTGTTGCGTCATGAAAATAGTACGGCGCGACAATTTAAGTTTTCTGACAAAGAATGCTTTCGCTGCTTCTTATGTCAATCGCAGTTTGTTTTACTGTTCTATCGAGGGATATTTTGGTGCTCTGGTGTGCCGCACGAAATTCTCGGTGAGCCGCATCACTTTTAAGGGTTGTTAACAGTTATGTCGTATATGCTTAGGTGCTTAGGAAAAATAATTGAAATTTGCCAACTATCGAATATTTAGACGGCCAAAAAGATCCCGGAGATAAGTAAGTCGCGTGGGAGAATGCGTGGGAACTACTGGTTAAAGCAGTTTAGATCACTGATGTCGCTTCATTGACTACCATTTAAAGGAATTCGTTTATCTAATAATATGAATGCGAGGTGTAGATCCTTCGATAAGCTTATTTTTAATGCATTCTAAGTAATTTTGCATTTAATTGTAAAATTCGAAAACCAGTTGAAACAGAGCAATTTATTCATTCAAATTTCTCATTTCAAGTTTACTTTCAAATAACTGGAAGATTAAACGAAAAATTTAATTTTGAATTAGCCAGTTAAATTATATTTTATGCTATGAACAGTTTTCCGTTTAATATCGTAAAATATTAAAAACAATATAGTTACACATTTTGAATCAGATACGTCTTTTCAGATTGTGTTCTTCCACTCACAGAATTTTGATCTGTCTCTGGAAACTCATCACGAAAATTTTCAATCGGTTTTATTTCAGTCTCGGGTATATTTAAACAGCAAGAGTGGAAAATATTACTTTTGCCTTGCCTAAAGCATGGAATCATTACAATATAGAAAACGAGTGTCCAGACAGTAAGAGATGTCGTAAGCAGAATCGATATTTGAGGCCGCTTCACATGGACACGTTCTCTTCCTCATCAATCAAAAGAAGATCGAAGCCAAAATGGAGTTGAAGACGACTTCATTAATATTTACACTTTTTGCTGCTATTTTCTCGTCCTTGTCTCGAAAACGGAGCGATAAGTGTGTTTTTCTCTGCCAAGAAGTCAGATGGATGGGTCGCATCTTTCAATCACTTCTACCAGTTCCTCTATTTATTCTCCGAGGCATCATGTGCAACAAATTTTTGTTCTAAGATTTAAGTTGAAACAATGCTTAGCCTTCGAAAATTGTTCCATTAAATCTCGTTAGATAACCCAAGAGATAAATATCAACGATAATTTTTCCATTTTATTTTATCGCCATCACTTTAAATCACTCTTCTCTCTTTGTCTTTTTATTCTCTTTCCACCGATCCTTCCATTTCATCCTGCGTAGGCTGCAGGAGAAATCTCCATAGTAATACAAGTAATGCATGTTGCCGCACTATCTCCATCCTCTTCTTTATTTTTACTCACTCGAGAATTTTTCTCCTTTTCTCATAGTTTTGCTTATCTTAATGAAACGTCCATTCCTTACCTTCATAAAATATGTCTGTCTTATATTAGAAACCGGCTTCAATTTCACAGTAAAGAAACAGTCCGACGCTTTACATCGTCAGTATTGAGGAGGAATAGTACCAAGAAATATATTTGTTGTTTTGGCCCGTCAGTAGGGCTAGTAGCGGCGTTCAATTTTAGTAGTAGTAGTATTGTTAAAAGTGCTTCGACAGCTTAGGTAATTTCGCACATTGGCTCCCACCGGGAATCGAACCCGGGACCGCTTTCACCAAAGGCAAACGCACTGTCCACATGACTATCCGGGAGCATCGTTCAATTTTAGTCCATTGAGAAATTTTCTTTGCAATTTCCAGGATGAAATCTGCGGTAAAAGTGACTTCATTCTAGGATACTGTTATTTCATAAATACAGTGTACGGCAACGACTACTTTGTGTTATAAACACTCAGTGTTACCTAGGAGCCGATTAACATTTACTCATCGTTCTTTGGCTTGGTCTTCGGAGCTCTAGGATCAGGTGCATTTCATGTTGTACTGATAATTATTCTATCTCAGTATTCCTACATACTCGTATAAGACCGTTGAATGCTCAAAACGAATTTTACTCCAGCTGCGCGATTTAAATACCAGTAGTTCTCTCCTATTTCCTATCCAATGTTGTACTGTTTGAAAACATTTTTACTCTTCTCTCTAACCTTTAAATACGTCAGAGGATGATGTCTGCTATCAGAAACTCATACAAGTGTGAATAAAAGTGCTTCCCATAGCCTTTTAAAACTTATAAAATAAAATGATCTTTTCGATCGAGATTGAGAGCTCGTAAATATCTAGTTATTCAGTCTGTTTTTGGCTTGAATTTTTCCGAAGAAGATTATTTTTGGAGTTATAATTGTTTTCCTTTGAGTCAAGCGTCAAATCTATGGCAGTTTTTATGATATTGATGTAAATCAGTGGTATATCATCCACTTATTTCCCGCAAATATAAAGTATATCATCAATTAATCTCACAACTTAAAATTAATTTATCTTCGTTTTTGTCTTTTGTGGATCCAAATATAGTTTCAATACCTTTTATATTTAACATCAGCCGATAGGATCAACATTTACTAAGGACTATGCTAAGGAGTCTGTTTATTTATTCCTGTTGATAATGGAAGAGTGTCCCGTCATACAAAGTTGGGATGTATGTTCCTCTCTCGAATAGGCATTTCGCCGAAGGTTGAATCTGAAGCAAATACATTTGCAATGTGTATCAATTTTAGTTTCTCAGTCACTAGCCTTCTTTCTTCTCGCCCATCCTCTTTCCAACTCCTTCTTCTACAAGTCTTCCTCTCAGCTACTAGTGCAATCGTCTCTCCCTCCTTTTTTATCGTTCTCTCTCTTCGCTATCCTTTTCCGTGTCTATCTCCATATTTCCTTCCTCTCCTTCAAGAATAATCACTTTTCCCCCTTCCTTGTGATCCATTGTGCCCGTGGCACTGCATTCACCAGAGAGAGAAGAAGCGGAGATAGTGGGAGGGCAGGGGAAGTACGGAGGGGGGAGGGCGATGCGGAAGGGGGAAGGGTGCCGCGTTGCGCCACACACACACGCCTTGGCCCTCTCTCAGGGAAGACGCTCTTGTACATACAAAAAAAAGAACCTCCTCGGCGAGGCAGTCAGTGGTTCTCTTTCTCAATTCTTATCTCCCTCCTCCCGCGCCGTTGCCTACAGCGGCTTGTTTTTCCACGTGAAAAACTGTTATTTTGCCTGCATGATAAGCGAGGATTGGTCAATAGAAGGAGATGAAAGGGAGGCGTGACGTCACGGTGCCCCCTTTTTTCGCGCTCTCTCCTTCCTCTCCTCGTTCCTCTCTTTTCATCCCTGTCTCCCATTTTTCTCTCTTCCGCCACCCCGTTCACTTTCTCGTCCGAGCGTTAGTTCTCGGATCGTCCGAGGGGGGCGTGGGCGTCCGTTGTCACGATGATGAGGTGTCACTCTCCTTCACTCGCCTTCACGCTCCGCCGAACCGCGCTGCAGTCGTTCTAATCTGTCCGTCTCTTCCCCCCTCCCTCTTTTACTCCTCCTCCCCCACACTTGGCTTCGTCTCGTGCTCCACTGACGCGTCTTCACACGATCCAATCTCTTTGCTATTGTCAGGTTGACCCCCTTAATAATAAGTCCGGTCCACCGAGTGGAAGCTTCTTTAGAGACGAAATGTCTCGAGAGATTCTCGTAGGTGTGCTGTTGCTCTACGCCCACCCATCTTCCTCGCCACTGCTCTAATAAACGGAAAACATTTCCCTTCGAATTATTTTTGAGTTAATTTCCGGAGCGATGTTCGAATCGTCGCCATTTTATATATTTTCAATGTGGGTCAAATGTTTATGTTATGTTAGTTTTTTTTTCAACGGCGCTGAGTTTTTCCTCTCTCTCGCATCGATCCGTAATGCACAAAGTAAGTGTCTCCGTTGTAAATTAAAAAGGAGGCACAGCGTGAAAGATAAGTGAAATGCTGGATGTGTGTGTTTCCCGTCGTCAGGTAGTTGTCTTCCAGCGCGAGTCTTTGATTGCGAGAATTTAATTAACGTAAATGTTGAATGAAATCGATTTTTCGATTCCGTTACCTAAATGAAAAATTCCTGTCAAACCTACGGTGAAAAATCTTTGATAGATTTCGTCTTAGATCGTACATAGGGTATCATTCTGCAGCCATTCCCCTTTTCACACATGAGAGAATTCAACGTCAAATAGTGTAGCTTTTACTTGAAACATTGGTTTCGTCACTATGCGGGTCCTAACATAAAAATGAAATTTGGCACCAATCCTCCCCTCACTACGTTTATCGCCGCTTATATATTCCATTACATATTATAACACGTAGGATTTTGTTTACCATCATCTTCAGTATCAAGTCCATAGTATACTGTAAACTAATAGAAATGAAAACACATCAGACGTGTAGGCCACAAGAATATTCCCTAAATGTTTTTTTAAGGAACATATAGTTTCTTAAAGGAACTCTTTTTATTATAGATATCAATCTGGAGCTCATTACAATATACTTTAAATATATATTTACCCCCGTTCCATAAGAAATCTTAATCATTGCATTAAATAGACTACATTAGACTTGAATAGAACATTGAGATTAAGCTATACTGATACATACAGCATCGAAAATTGCCATTGAGAAAGTTTTTGTGGACACATTTAATTTTTATCTGAAAGATTTGTTAGCGTATTATTAAGAGACTTTAGGATTACGTGTATCTAATCAGCAAATAATTACTATTGAGTTTCGAACTATTTCTACATTCTGCCATTCCGTAGAATTTTCTTATTTTGTATTCTTTAAAAGAGTTTTACTCCTGTTGTTCCATTTAAATTCTATCCTATTTCCTATCCTATGTTGCACTGTTTCTAACATTTTTACTGCTCTAATATTCCCTTATTTATTAAATTCAGTACCTTTTAATGATGAAAATTCCAACCACTATCTTATAAGGCATATTATGAAATTATTCTGTATATAAATGATTCATTATAAAGCAACCATCTTACGTCTGCACTCCTTTCATTTTAACAGGTTTTATTTAATCAGTGGACGACAAGCTAATTTATTATGGGTTGTTTTGGTCAAATTGGCCCCAATTCACCGGCCAACGGGTCATTGATCCAAAATGTAAACTCCCAATAATACTGCAATAGAATATAATTTTTGAAAGGATTCCCTAATTGCCAGCGAAATTGTTCCTGCGTTCATGTCTTGGAAACATCTGATGTAAACACATAATCATCCTGACATAGAGGTGAGTTTCTCAAACTTTTATGAAGCTTTCCGGTTTGCTTCGCTTTTAGATTAATTACTTATTATTGGTTCATTGCCACATATTTATATGAATAATATATTTTTATCCATTACACGTAAGCAAATTGCCTTACATTTTTTAAATATAGCTCATCTGTCGATATTTTATACGTAATAACATTGTTCTCCCTCTAATACACAAGACGCAGCAATACAGTGATGTTCCCATTAATTTTAAAAAGGAATCGAAAAAGTCTCTGAATGAGCGTAACTTCTTTCATTTGTATTTATTTAGATGGGGAGATATATATTGGAATTGAGTTATTGCGTTATGATTCCTCAAACGACTCACTAAAAGTTTTCCACTGATATTTAAATTCCCATTGCTTTGAATATGATAACAGTAACTCGTCTTGAATGAACTCTCCTGGAATTATTGATGATATTTTTCGAAATCATGTTTGTGATCACGAAAAATCAGGTTGATAATGCAACTGAATTCCCAACTGGCCATATATAATCTTCATGAAAGATGATAATAAGGCCTAGTGATGCTAAACTTACTGGGGAGGGATTAAGCAGGGATTACCATAATTTATCTCTCTTGTATCCAATTACGTGGTTTAAGACGACAGCAGAGATTTAGCGGAGCTCCCGGAAGTTGTGATATTATTTAGCAGTGAGACCTCTCCCATAGAAAGATATCTATGCAGTCAAAATTTCAAATTTCCCCAAACGTGTGTTTAGATAAAGGAAGTTTAGGAGATTCATCAATATTGCTGATTAGAGTTCCCCAGAATCGAATTCGTTCATAAATTTCAGTTGATTAAGAAATAGAAAATCGAACGGTGAGCCCTTACGCTTAGCTCAATCTTCTGCTACGTCTAATTGCACAATATAGTGCGGAAAGGAAACCATGTCGATATTGAAAAACTTAATCGTCGGATGCTAGGCAAGATATCAAATTGAGAGGCTATGGAAGAAAATTTGTAGGAGAGGCATCAATTTCATGCAAGAAAGAATAACTTCTTCTTCGGGCAGTATTAAAAAATTGGCTCGCATTAGCCTTAATCCATCCAACTCGAGAGGAATGCATAATAGTTTACTGCGACGAATCGATTCTTTGTTCATCGCTGAGGTCGTCGAGCCTACTTCTCTTATCAACACGTGCACACTGAGAGCTCTTATATTGCCATCTTTACTCCACCCACGCTTTATCCGTCACGTGACTATGGGCAAACTGTCCACTCATCCTTTCATTAATTCCTTTTCCGCTTATCCTCTGATGGACGCTCCTATCTTTGCTTCAATCCACCACATTAAAAAATAATGACGTTATTACTCATTTATACTTTCAGCATCTGAATAGGCCGGTTTTACTGCAATGTGAATTTTACTGTCCCATTAAGATGTACGTATCTATGAATCGGTGGAAAGGGACAATTATTTTCGCTCTACTTGGATTCTATTAAGAAAGTACCAGTATTAACCCACCAGTTGCCAGGCTGTCATTCGAAGTTACCAGCTAACCTCACTTTCTTATTTTGAGAAGTTCATTTACTTGCAACAACTATACTGAATTGTTTATTGTATTTAAGTAAATCTTTTGGGGAGTTTCAGCATTTTAAAAGTAAGCATTTACTATATTACTTTTCTTTCAATCTAAATTTATTTACGTCTACTCTTCTATGGATGTGATCATTTTTCTACAAAATCTGATTACTAGCAGCTATACAACGTAGGAGCATGATTATCGCCCAGCAATTAAGCGAAGAATTTAAATCAACGTAGAATATTCTCATAAAATCAACATGTCCAATTTCATTTATTAGTAACTCTGATACTTAAAATTTTTGTAAACTTCTGCTTATATTTCACCAATTATTTGGCATAGCTATAGGCAAACCTTCATTACTATGTTACCTTACGTATATAGGTTCCGTAGTCTCTCTGTCTGTCCGTAAATCTTTGTTTATGGTATTTCCCTCTTAGAAAATTCCATACAATTCAACCACATATAGTATGATTGACTTTCTCGACAAAGACAAAAAGGGCTGTGCAAATTTTGTGTCGGATTTGACATCAGAAAATTAGGAATGGCGTCCGCAAGAAAGTTCCGAAGTTAGTTTTCATATTTTTCAGACTTCCTTTCTCTCTTAAATTAGATTAAAAATAATTGCTCTGCGAAATCAAGACAAAAATCGAAAGAAGAGTAATTGAATAAAAATTCCTTTTCGTGCAATATAGCATTTGATGCAAAATTGTGGGCATTTAGATGAAATTTACGAAACTATGTTGTAGTGTGTCAAGTGCCTTCTTCGTTAGGTACTCGACTCCAACGGAGAAGGTTCCAGATTCGATCCCCGCTTGGGCAAATTTACCGAATGACTTTACGAAAATTTTTGTTGTATTTTACTAGCATTCACGTTGACTCCGAGGCGATCCTTAAATTCGAAAACATCAGTTTCCTCGCGAGATCATATTTGGATTCCAGGCTCATTTAAAAATAATAGTAAGAAGATTACAGCCTCGTTAATGTTTTGTTAATATTCTGTAATTCTATTGTTTACAATATCGATGAACGAATTCCAGAGAATAACTCACGAACCTTGGAAAGATATTTTACAGTCAGGCATATTTTTCCTGTAGACTGTTATATTTTGCGTTTCCACGATCTAAAAGAAGATTAAATATCAACATGGTTATCACTACTTGTAGAAATAAGAGAAATTTGGAAATGTTCGGTATTTTAACAGAACTCGTACAAAATGTTTGTGCTTTTGTCCGTACTAACTTTATTACCTTAAGTTGAAAAACATTTAGTCCACGAATATATTGGTATAATAATTATAAATGGCAATATATTCATGCATTTCAGATACTAGCAGTTTTAGGTTAATGTTATCCAGACTCAACCAAACCCTCTTACGGATAATTTCTCTATAACAAATTGATTCATTATATATTTACTATTCATGCATTTCGGCTCAGAACCAGATGTTCATACTGATAGACATATGTTTAAATAAGCTATATTAAGTTCTATTGCACTTGATGGGGAATTTGCTAATTGTAACCACTTAAATGAAGGCATTTTTGTTGCCAAGGAATATGATTAAGAAAAAAATCGCCATTTTTAGGTCATCTAATTCCTGAAACATTTTCTAAGTTATGTATAACTGTCAAATCTATTCTTAAATCGGCTTCTAAGTTAATAGAGATTCCAGAAGGTCCTTGGAGAAGTCCAAAGCAGATGCTTAAGATTAGTAAAAAATTGAGACCTAAACAAAAAATAATCGAATTCAGATTTTATTGCCCGTAGAAATTTTTGAATAATGTCCATGGTTATCATAAATATGCGGATGTTTCTTCTTCAAATAAAAAAATGCAGCGAAAAGAAAAAAGGCTACTAAATTAGACTTAGTTTTGGCAAATCTTAGCTTCCAAAGGGATTATTGATCGTTTATGATTTATTCCTTTATCTGAGTTGAGCATTCCAGTTTGGCCATGCTTCTGTAAGCCTCGAAGGTTTACCATATAAAAAATTCGGCTTAACGTTATATATTTTCAGTGGTAAGAGCAGAAGACGTTTCACTTTTTAGGCATATACCATTTAGAAGTAGAGCCTGGTCTCCTAGTATTAGGATATCGTTTTGGAAAATTCCCGCACATGCAATATCAATAACATTGGTTATTAGTATCCTCGTACACTATTCATTCTCATCTCCTTTCTCGGTTTTGTAGAATTTTGAACGAGACCACAAATGTTTGCGATTCGGTCGGCAGACGATTCACATACGTTCGCTCATGAAAGCATTACGAGCAATTGTGTGCCAAAACGGAGGGTAAATAGGGTCCTCCCGTTCGAACAGTATTCCTCCCATGAGTTCCTTATAGAGGGGGGTGAGGGCACGAAGAGAGCCCTCGAATTATGGATTTATTACTCCGTGTCTGCGTGCCGTATCTTACGCCGCTCCCCTCCCCCAATACTCTCTTTCTCTCACGTCCAGAAACCAATCTCTCTATTCAAATATTTACGCGAGATGGCAGCACTTGAGGGTTTTTCCTCTCTCTTCTTTTTCCCAATTCAGCTTCCTCGATCCGACCTTCCCTTTCGAAACTCCTCAATGGAATCTCAGGTACATGCCGATACCAAATGAGGATTAATCAATAATTTAGCAGCAAAAACACACTATAAAATGCCCGATGTAATAAAGTAACTTAAAGCTAATATGAAATATATATAGAATAGGAATATTAACTGTGTACTGTTTACTTCTCTATCAAAAGGGGAGGAGGTACTCTAAAGCTCATCACCTTCATCTTCATCGAATCACATATTGACTAAGTTCTACCTTGAAAAAAATATAAGTTACATAATGCATAAAAAGTCCACTGGACTCTATGCAATCAACAAGAAAATGAGTCAGACCGAACCTTCTCTATCAAAATACAACATGCATAAAAAGTCCGATGGACTAAATGCAATCCACAAGAAAAAACGAGTCAGACCAAACCTTCTCTATCAAAAATCTGATTCATGAAATGTAAATGTTAAATACCTAGATATTTAATACACCAACTAACGAGCTCAATTTAAGTGCATTTACGTGAATTTAATCACATTTAGACTTTTTATCCAAGTTAAGATATTTTATTGCAAAAGCACGCGCAGAGAACGATTTTCGATGGAATAATTTGGGAGCAAAGTTTACTGAAACTTTACCCAATATGTTTCTTACTCATCAACTTCTCAATTCAATACATTTCTTACACAGGGGAACAGATTCAAACGAAACTTTCAGGGTACATTCTCTGCTTAAAATAATTGACACATGTCCGACCGCTCAACTCGATGGGCCTTCGTTTATTAAAAATTAGCAACTAAAAATCGGAGTTAAGCAACCCCACCATAAACTTGCATTACCATGCGGATCTCGAGATTTTCCACTCACGAAATTTGTTCTTCCATTTTTTTGCTGATAACTTACCATTTTGCGATAAAGTTCATCTTTTTTACCTTCCTAGCATCATAGTACTCCAAAAGAGCTCACTTCTTAGATACACTTAGCCATCGAAATTATCTCACAAAATCGATGACGTTCGTTGGTGATACCTGTTCGAGGAATTTGTCATGGAGAAATGTATGAATACAGTCACTCGGATTCTTTAGGCAAAACTATCATTATAATCGACGACAAAGACCAAATATTTTTTGGAATTATTTTGACTGATCTATTGGTCGTTTCTTCTAAAGTGCTGTATCTATTATCTTAATCTGTAGTCCTTAAGTAGGTCGTATGTTTTTCGACTTCTTCTTCTTGTTAAAGCTTGGTGGTTATTAGAGGGAATAAGAATGATACTATCGTTAAAACTTGGTCCATGTACTTAAAGACAATACGTTCTTGAAAACACCGATCAGATGCCGCAGAAATTTGATAGGATTCGTAGATTCAATCGATTAAAAAATTCCCCTTTTCTCAAACGATAAGTGACAGTAACTAATTAAAAAATACATTAAACGGTATAAACACAACAAAAGGCTAATTGGAGTATATTTTTTGATAAAATTGTCGTTAATTGACAAGGAATAAAGCTAAAACTCTTGTAACTCTTCTCGCAAGAGCTGAACACTCTGACATTTTCATTACTTTCATTTAGTAGTAACGTTCGAAATAATAATATCGGTTCACAAGAATTTGTATCGTACGACTGTCCGAAAATAGGATACCAAATTAAATGTCCTTACAAATGATCCGAGAGTACTTCTTGATAGCTTGGGTAACTTATGTCCATACATAGTCTGGTATTGGCGTGTGGCTAATAAAAGCAAGTAGTATAGATGCAGCGTTTAGGTGCTATTTGGATTTTTTTAATAGAAAAAGATGTATTTTTAATGTATGTAATTCGAAGAGTTTATGTTTTAAATTAAGCCCACCGAATCATTTCGTCTCCTTTTGCAGGAAAAGGGAATCAAATAAGTGAGCTCAACTCACGCGTGCGTTATATTGGTCGGGTGGTACGTTATATATCTCTTTTGAAGATGAGCAATTATTTCACGAAACGTAATATCTATTTCTTACCAACTAAATCATCATTGGAAACCATTTACAGTATTCTTGCGACCTAATCATTTAAAGAATCCTAAGCTTGAATATTAATTACGGTTACTTAATTACATTTTTAGTAAAGGTGGCTTATTGGCTATGCAACTAATTAACTAGCTCTAATTTTCCGGAACTGTCTTCATTTGAGTTATGTACGACATTTAACCATTTAACCAGCCACTCATCTTCCTCAGGGTTACAGATATGGCGTTTTTTCTGGAAACCACAATCCTTTCTCAAAGAAACCCAGGAACTCCGTAAGTACACTCCTGGCCAATATTAACGCAGCACCTCCCTAGCGATCCTTACGGCCCGTGCTGCGTTAATTTTGGCCAGGAGTGTACATGAATTAAGAAAAGTATGTTTTGATGGGATGTGAGCCTCGTTGTTATTATTCATGGCAGAACTAGTGAAAATGTACAATTATCTAACTCTATTTTTCCGGTTTACGAATACTCTGGATTAAGGGAAGTCTGACAAATTATACCACACTGTACTTTCGTGATAACACCTACGTCTTCGTTTGGTACTAGTTATTCTACTCGATGTTTTCCTTAGGGTGAGATTGATTTCTTCAGGGAAGCGTGTACTCGAGCACAGAATGGATGCGAGCCTTAAAACAAAGCAACAACCCCATAAAGGGCTCACATATGCTCCTCGGCCGATCAAGAACCCCGTGACCCGACCGCCACTCCGCCCCAAGTGCCTTATCTTCCGTCCCTTCTGCTCCCCTCCAACACTTACGGCGATACTATTCTTAAAAAAGTGCTGGGGAAACTTTCTGGGGGGAAAGCAGATTTTTTTGGATCAGCGTCGTAATATTAGATGTTTGCGACATCAGCTATTTCGAAATCAAGTTTTCTCATAATGCCTCAACTGCGTGGACGTACGCGAAGAGATCGAAGGCTGGTTAAATCCTCATCTTCGCCATCATTTGGTGGCTTTTGAGGGCATGAGGTGACAAGATGAGGAGTGAGGTTACACCTTCACCATATCGAATACTACGAGAGGAAAACTTCCCACTCCGTAACACAAAGCAAAAATTTTTCATATATTTATAGACCTAACAGTATTAAGAATATCCAGATATTTTACCATGACCATATCGAGGGTATCAAACCGTCAGTATTTCTTTTCTGTTTCGATGAAAGTGTCATATTTCGATTCACTTTTCACTCTTTCAACCACTGGTTCCAAATACTGGGTTTACCGATTCCACCATAATATGTTCCAATACCTCTGGAAGGTTTATATACATGACATTTTAGTGGCATTAAATTTAATTGAATTTTAGAGGAAATCTCGTGATACAAAGGTGATAATTGAAGTATCATTTCATTTGTAAAAATATGAAAATTTACTAGAAAGTCACAATTATCCATTATTCATGATTAGGGAGAGTAACAGCTAGAATAAATGATGGTGCCCGGTTTCTTTTTACGCTCAACTATTTCAATTTTCTGTTATTTTTCATCGTTCACGATTGCATTAAGAATAACAACTGAGATTCGAGGCTCAGCAATTTAGAAATGTCGTCTTTAGAATACTGATTCATTCCATTTCTTTATGTTTGGTTTTTATCTCTTCCTCAATTGAATTATTCTCGCTAGTTCTTTCGAATGTCAGGCTAAGGATATATCTCAAGGAAATTATGAGATAATTCGATCCTCTCTGATACCTCAACGAAATCGCAATGATTTGACTTTTTGTGGATAGAACAAATGAGTAGGAAAATTTTCTGAATGTTAAATAATGTAACTAATCTTATGGCTATGAGTCACCAAATTTTCTCTTTATGAATGATTTTGTTACACTTTTCCCTTTCTATTTACGGGATTTTCAGGTTATCTTTTAGATACATAACGTTTTCACAATAATTAACATTTCAAGACAACTTATTATAATATAATTGTATATGTAGGGTTTATTGCAATTTTACATTTTTCAGGAAAGAAGCTCATCTTACCCGCAACTATTTGTTAAACTTGATTTATTGAAGGAGTTAGTTGATTAGTACAATTATAAAAACAGATTCCTTTTTCAACTATTTTATGATACAACTAATGGAAAAATTAACTTACTGATCCCACTTTTAATCATTCGGTCTATTTTAACTGGATATAAATTTATGCTCAGTTGTTCGAAATCTAAAATACATTATTCTGCTCTGATTGAGAAGTACACTCCAATTCTTTTTCTTCGTGATTGATGCTAATATCTGTTGGATTTTCATTACGAAATTAATAGTGAGTGTTTAATAATCATTGCCTAGTACTTCTCATTGGGCTTTTAACTTTAAGGGCTCCGATGCTAGTTTCTTCAGGTCAAACTGTATTAACTACATTCGAGACATGATTGCCATCCTTCTGTTGCTGCGTCCGACGATCTTCGTTTATTTTTTCTTGAACTTAATCATATAATAGATTTTAGTGTCATGTTAAATTAATGCACATCACTTTAGGAATGTATAGAGCTAACCTAGGTGTAGATAAAGTGAGTTTAACTTCTTCTTAGCTACAGATGAAATCATCTGATAATATCCGAGTAAGGACTACCTAAAGAGAATGTCTACATAATTAAAGGTATTCAGTTGTCTGGAACTAATGTAAAAATCAATTTAAAACTTTCCGATCCGACAGATTTGACGAACATTGCGTAATGCTTTGGATGGTAGACATTGGCTTGACTTAAACAATTACCTCCTCCGTAAGACAATGAGTAGCATTATTTGTAATTGGATTCTCCATCCCCGCGTAATCTATTATTGTGCTCAGACTGTGTCCTCTCACTCAAACCATTGAAGAGTTCCACGTGGCGCCTCCGCACCCCGTCGGTGGAGGCGCCACCATCGTCATTTCATTTTGACCTTCGATCGTACCCCAACCCCTGACACCATGCCTGCCTTTCGCCAGCGTAAAAAAAGCGGACGGGGGTACAGCCAAGGAGAGACCCTTATATGGTTCGTTTGTCCTTTTAGGGACACGCCTGCTTTGACAGCAACCGTCGGTCACGTTTCTCCCTGCGAAAAAGAAACAGATGAGTCGCGCATAATCTAATACGAGACGATTGTACTGTGGCGATTATTTCCGATCGGTGTCACGGCATAATCTCCATGAAAAACGATGGAGCAGGAATTGCTCTAAATAGATTTAGAGACCGTTGAAGGCAGGTGAGAGGATCTTTTCTTTTCTTCCAAGAATCCGAAAGCGTTAAATGTTTAAAACAGTCTTTTTGATTTCCAAGGGTTTTAGATGGCAGTTTACTTCGGCAAGAGGTGCATCCCTTAAAATGGGCTATCTTTATTGAGGAAGAATATCAATAGCTTATATCTTACTCTACAGTTAACTTTCCGAGGAATTTTTCGTTGCCTTTTTGGTTTCCACTCATCAGAATCGTTTCCATTCACACGGATAAATGTTATTTGGACTCGTTCGCAGTTAACCTCACTCTGTCTGGCCCCTGATCGAGAGTAAAGTCTCAGCTTAAACCTGGGGAAATATCTCATTTGTTAGATCTTTTTCATAAATATCTATTAGTTTATTAAATACCTATTAGCTTGAGGTATGATGACTTCCCATAGTGTTTGACTGTTCAACAAAAGCAAGGAATGCATGCTTAATGATTCAATTTGAGTTTTTCCTCTCGTTTCCACATTCGTTTAGCTCCAACTCCCTATACTTTGATTCCCTTGTGTCCTCGTTCCTACTCCATATAGGCGCAAATGGGACATTTTATAAACTCCCTCTTTTATGTATTGCATTATCGGATGAAACGCTTTTCATTGAACACAATGTGTTAACATCTCTTATAATTGAAGTTTATAAATAACATAAGATCCGTAAACATGAATGTTATTATACAAATCAGAGATTCGTGTCAAAGCTTGAATATCCACTTTTATTATATCACATTTATCAGAGAAATCATTCTTAAACTAGCATAAGGTTCATTTTTGAAAGAGAAATTTCAAAAGACCGAGCGCCGGTTATGAAGAAGTAACTCAAAGAAAGTATGTATATGAGAAAAACTAGAAAATGTTTTTATTAGGTATACAAGAGGCATAAGTAGAACGGTGTACGGAAACTAAATAAATTAAAATGAAGAAAGCTGCGTTAGAAAACTAATTTTGCTTATAGATATCTATAATGAATTGAAAATTTCACTCACTACCTTTTCTAAAAAGATTGGCGTCGGGAAGAGCTTCCAAGCGTAAAATTAGTTCCAAAATCCTCAAAAGCAGAGCTCTGCCGATGTCTGGAAACTGCTGAAGATAATGGATACTGAGCACTTGGCGGAATACCGACAACTGTTCAAAGATCCGTATACTGCCTGAACTTCGGACTTTCCACACATCTCTAGGCGACAAGAGTGGAAGTCAAGATTACACAAAGAAATTGTTGTAACTTAAATAATCATGCTTGTAGCTATATGTATGAATAACATGAATTTACAGTATTTTTTATATTCTAGCAATTATACGTCACGGACCGTAGAGATTATAAAGTCATTTTCATATTTCGGGTAGATTTTAAATGTATTTCGACATAGGGGAAATCTACTCAGTAAATTTTTATTATTGATCTTAATTTAGTTTGCGTGTTGTGGTGCAGTGCGAATACGTAGTTTATTCATCGAGACTTTTACGAGAGTCTAACTTTGATGAGTTATCAGATTGAGTATGAAAGGCTTTTTGGAGGGATATGCATAATAGAAAATAGGCATACATCCCAGTTTTATTTTGTAAAAACTCTAAATTATGTTACTTTAGAAAATTCTCTTGATTTATGCTGTTGATATGATGAATTTGATGCGGTTTAAATCTCAACGTTTCTTTAACAGCTTCTAAGTACTTCCAATCAAAAACTTTTTCTAGGAAGACTATAAAATCATAATCGTCCTGCCCTCAATTTTTTCCGAAGAGGAGTAGTTATAGAAATTATAGTAAATATTATGAAAATGTCTCAAATTTCTTTTCTGTCGAGCAAAGACATGAAATTTGGAACCCAAACCCAAACTTTTCACCGCGTTCCATCCGCGTTCTCAATTTGGTCCTGGCGTCATCTGGCTCATTACCAAATACGGATGAAATTGTAAAAAGAGAACAAAGATAGTCACATGTCCTACAAATCCCTCAGATTCGGTAAACAAAGAGATCATCTTCGAATGGGAAGTCGACCATTCAGAGTTTCGATTTCATCTCTCTGTGATGAGAGTGGGCCATGTTTGCTACAATAGAACCCTCGATTCCTATTTTTGAATGTTCACATACTCCAAATAATAGGGATGTCTTAAATTCTCATTTTAAAACTGTGACAACTGGCAAACTCACCAAGTTTTTCTGAATGATAAGATGCAGATATAGTTGTTGAAATGAGGTTATGCTCCATCGAGTGAATTTTATCATGTATTGTTCTGGTAATCTCAGTGTTTAGGCAGAAAAATTGCACATCAATTTTGAAATTATCAAGTATATGTTAACTGGTAGATGTGATTGAATTTATATAAATTTATTGGAATGTAAGGATTCTTTCTAAAAAAGAAGATTCAGAGTATACATCTCAATATATTAATATAGTATACTTAAGAATTATCAAGCCGTTGATCCAATCCAAATAAAAATATCTTCTTTTACATTCTTTGAAATTTTAAATAATTTCATATGGACTGTGCATTTTCGTGGTAAATCTTCCTTCTATTCTGACTTTGATTGAATAATTGTTTTGCGATAGTTTCTAGGAGACTCAGTTTAGATTTTTTCGTGAACAGCTCTATGGAATTTGTTTTAGAGTCACCTAGGTATTTTTTTGTATTTTAATACTATACCAAGGTTTCAAAACTAGGGTTTTTACGATTAAATTAGTTGCAATCTAAATCCACGGAGGAGGCCTTTACTTCGGGAAATTACGGCTTGACGAAGAAGATTTTGAATAGAAAGATTTCTTGCAACACAATTTGGTAACTTTTATGAACACACTAAAGATATTCTGTGGATTAGTAAATTTATTCAACATCTTCTTAGTTTTAAATGTTTTATACGTGCAAACTTGAGACTTACAAAATGATTTTTATCATAAAATTCCGTGCTCGCTGTTTTTTGCCGCCTCAATCTCTGTCATTTCAGTACATGCATATAATTCCGTATACTGAAATGAAGAAATGAGTAAAAACGGAAAATCTGCATTCATGTTAGATCTGAAATCAATGAAACCTGAGTTGGTTATAAGATATTTCGGATTATACTAGGCAGGAGCTGATTTCGTTTAAAAATCAGCTAAAACCGCAAACCGATATCTTTCTTCAAATACAAACGAATCACGATATCCTTGACCATTCAAAGACTTTCTTAACAAAATATTTGATCACGGTAACAAAACGTCAATGCAAGCTTCAATATCTAGTAAAAAGGATTTATCTTGAACGTGGAAAGCGCGCAGTATTAGGAAAAACGGAAGTAAAAAGCTGAACGTATATCTTGGGTGTATAACAGAGCATGCATTTTTAGAGGGGAATGACCTCTGTTAAATAAGTTATAATGGGATGAGAAAAGAACAATAACTTCTCTGACCGAAATTTCCGTTGAGACGAACGACGTAAAATGGAGTTGAAGAAATGGAAAACGCTTTTTCGAGGCAATTTTTTAGCTCATTTTCCAGCATCGCATAAAAGTGATTAAACTGTCGGACGGAAAATAAACGAACACGAGGAGGAAAAAGGTCTTCAAAGGAACGGGCTTTCTTATTAATGCCTCGCTTGACCCCTTTGAGTCCTGCTGCCATTACGGCATCAATTAATGTTTGCATCAAAACCACTCCAACAAAAGATGTGCCTGAAAAGGCTCGGTCCAGTGGAACAGGATACCGTCTCGTGTCGAATGAAGACAAGCGAAGGTGGACCACTTATTGTGTGGCGAAAGAAAAAAGACAAAGACAATGGTAAGAATTCTTCCGCTTCACGACGACGAGTATACGACAAGACGTGTGTTTTACGAGGAGGCCATGTTGAGATCCTGGCACCGCTCTATGCATTACGGATTATGTGGGCAAAGAGGCTGAAAAATGGAAAAAGGTGGAGTAGAAAAATTTGGAGAAGTTGTGAGAAGTAGGTCGGATGTGAGGAGAGTCAAGGATGAAATGGAAAGAAGGATTTGCACGAGTAGACGCAGAACCGGGTTAGATCTGTTAGTTTTCTTGAGGATCGCTTATGAGATGGAGATGCTGAATACAGAAAAAAGCACCTTATAGATAAGTAAGAAATAAGATGGTTCTGCAAAAAACAGGAATTCAGTCGTAGTATTTGCTTACATTTCACTAATATCGATAAATTAAATCAGTCACAAACGTTTGATTCAGATTTTTCCCAGCTTTTTAAATTCTTCCTACTCATCGCTAATTCAGAATTTGCATTTTCGGTCATTAAACTTTTAGTAAGACTTGGTTATATGAAAATCATACATTTAAGTTTATTTAAGCATCTTGTGACTGTCAAGACCAAATTATATTGCAAATGATAGGAACTAGTAAATGTGTAAATAATGCCATTTTTTTCTTGTATTTAGAAATTTTTTAAAGTAAAATTTGGAGTTTCAATATTTAACATGTCATAGGAAAAATTAAATTAAAATGCCTGTTAACTTATGTAAAATAAATTCAAAAGTTTCCGAGGGAGTTGGTTTGTCGATCGCATTATGAAAGTTTGACCGTGTTTGCAAACTTATCAGGTTAAGTTCTTCGGTCCAGTCACTGTTGCGTTAGTTATACCACACTTTATTTCACCGTGGAATTCATTTAGTCTAACTCCGTTATTCTGAAGCATTGCCGTCATTCATCTTTCCTATGGTGTTACCTCACAACAAGGGTTCATGATTATATGTCGCTCTCCTTTGGTTCATTCGAACAGGGATATCACAAACAACTTTTCTTCCAGCCTTTTCGTACTGGATCATTTGAATACATATGTAGTCCGGACATATTTAATCCGCTCTAACGCCATTTATAGTTCACCTCATGAGATTCATTCAATGCTTCCGAGTTAAATCACATCTTCTAAAATATCTAAAATTCTGAAGTTTTCATGATTATAAAGTAACTACTTGAATTCTTTGTTCTTTCCAGCATATAGGCATATAGAATAAGTCTAATTCCTGTGATCAATTTGCTCTAAAGCAGCTCATTTTTGATTCGTTTCAGTTATTAAAAACATCCGTTTTCCGATTTTAACGAAGGAATTATTATTATTAATTAATTATTATCAATAATTATAATGGTAAATTATTATAATTATTGCTATTGATACTTCCCACTTCAGTGAAGTAGCGATAAGATTACCAATTAAAATTATTTGAAACTCGCTTGCCCTTGCTTGAAAAAAAGGCTCTTTCTCCGTCCTACTATTATTTAACTCGCGTTCCAATCTAACACTTTTCCATTTAACTTCTAAAAGGTAAGATAAAACAATAGGGATGTTTCCATATTCATGAATTCTATAGATCTGGACTCCATTTTCTTCACTATTAACGTATATGGAAGGCAATTTTGTAGTAAAGCGTGTATTACCAAGATAGTCTCTTATCGGTAACTATTATTGAAATTTCAATTCGGAATCTTCTTTAAATAATTATTAATTCGGATTTTGACGATTTCTGTACATATGTCTATTTCTTAACTTTATTTAATCACATCATTAGCATTTTGTGCATGTAATATGAGTACATCCATGAGTTATAATGATTGAAAGTTTTGTCGTTGAATATGAATGATTATGTTTTATAGGAATATATATTATTATTAGAGATAAAAGTATTTAAAACCCAGAAATGCACGAAAATTAAACCACCCATTTAATCATTTTGCAAGGTTTCACTTCGTTGGAAAGCATTCCTACATCTCCTATGAATGTTTACTTCCTCAGTAAAAGCGAGAGCAATATTCCGAAAGCATATGAATGTGTAAACACGTTCCCTTGTTGATCTCCGTTCCGTATTGCGTTCGATCCATTGAGACTATCCCTTCGAAACGCACACAATTCGAGGGAGACAGGGTTGAAAAACAGAAAATGGTCATGAAATAAGTATAACGTGAGGTTTTTTGTTTGCACACGAGTAAATGTCCGAAGATTGAAAAACAAATGGAAAGACGAAGGAGATAGATAAAGGGCATCATTAGATTTTGATTTGGGGTATCGATTGTGCATATATCTTAGGATCCGATTTTAATGTGTTCCTTAAATTTTAAACTGTTAGAAATGTAAGGAATTATTAAATATAGATATTATGCGTTTTCCCCATAACTTCGTTGCTACTCCTTTACACTCTTCCTTTGGCAGATGTGTTTCAATACAGTCATTAACAGTTACATTACAGGCAGAGTTGCCAGCTTTCCATGGCGAATACTCGGGACAAAAGCGGGACTATCGAAATTCTTTTATTAAATTAATGCAAGCCTATTTAGGAATCGCCCATATAAATGAAAATTTGAATAATACCTTACCCATCCATCCACTCAACATGGCTTTTGCAAGTATTCCTTACTTTACGACAAATTATATGTTTTGATTATATAGTGTACAAGATGATTTAGCAAAACTAAGGATGCAAAATGAAAGATACCGACAACACTGAAATAATAGATGAAGTATTTAAATGGTTGCCATTTCAAGCCAATTACTCTCGAACATCTGACATTCTCTACACAAAATATGAATTAAGTTTGTATTTTAATTTCATGTATAAGTGCAGTATTACTTTTGCTCTTCATAAAACTATACATAGTATATCATCTAAATAATCTTACCGCTTGAATTAATCTTAATTATGAGCATTCTTCATTTTGCGATAGTAAGTCCAACAATCTGTTACTTAATGATAGAAAAATGGTCATAAATGATAGAACTTAAGATATACTCTAAACGTGGCATGCATTTAATTTCGGTTTATAAAAAATATACCCTTTAGTCTCAAGTACTTAGTAAATGCAGCAATCTTGACAATCGCTCAAATCTCTTTCATCTGATATTGCCCTTTACATAAGTAAACACATTTTTCTCCGCATTCTGGTGCGAGGCCACGCACAGACTCGGGACTCTCTAACTCCCGCTGGCCTCGCACTACGCAGCATTAAACGTACGTACTCCGAATCGAGGTTAATTGTCAAGAGAGTAGATGCTCTATCTTTTTTCCGCTAGCATTTCGCTTCATCCCATTCCCCTATTCACTAGTCCACTCATCCATTTTAAAAACCCTTATCGTGTTACCGTACCATTACTTTTTTTACATCCACTTTTAGCCAATTTGATCGTAATTGGCGGGGGAGACCGCTTCTATGCCATAAAAGAGCACTTCGGAACCGTCTGCCGAGTATTATACTATACTTCGCGATAAGATCTGTAAATACTCAGAGTACGTCTGCCCTCTTGTTGAAACGCCGAGCGATGCAATACATTCCGGATGACTTTATACGAACCAGTCCCGGTTACATTTCTATGGCAATTATATTATAAGATAGAAAAATATGCTACATAAAAGTTCATTATTTTCATTCTGATTTGAAATGTTCGTTCCGTTTCTTTCTGACTCGAAATCTCTCGCAATCTCATTAAAGGAGTTACTACTAACGTAGCCTTGAGTTGCAGAGATTTTTACCCATATTCCAATACTCACCTTTCTTTACATATCTCTTTAAATATTAGAGGAACGTATGAGATTAGATGGAAAAAAGTCCCGCATGGACCTAATCTCGCTAACTTAGGATCAATCAATGCATCTAATTTATTAGATGGCTGAGAGATAAATTCTTTCACCTCGACAAAAAACATTTAAAACATCTTTGTTCACGATTATGGCCTAGAATATATTAATCTGAAGTATACCATAGTTGTAATGTAAGAGACTGGAATATAAGTTTAATATCCTTTATTTATTACTAACGAGTTGATACGGATTTGCTTATAAGAATACGTTAATACTTCCCTCTAAAGTATTTCCTAATCATGTTCTCCTCATCCAGCCCTAAAACATTGAACTTATCGGTATTTAAATGTGTGTTATTTACTTATCGTGTATATAACATCAATTTGTGTATTTTACTATCACGTAAGGAAGAAACAACTTAAAATCCCAAAATCTGACCAAGATATCCATAATTTAAGTTTCCTCTGAGTTTTATTAATTACAGGTAATATGTATTATAGGTATGCTACTAGAGTGTTAAACACTATTCAACTTACTCTGCGATAGAGTTATTGAAAATTGTCCATCTATGAATAATAAATGCCGAATTATGCTTTATCTGAATAATTTCCAGCATTTCCGGGGAACAGCGAAAGATCGCTAAGACCGGGGAATCTTGGAGGCATAAAGAGAGTTAATAGGGAGTGCTGTCGCACTGGAACCGTAGCACTGCGCATGCGCAACATTGCTCAGCGTGAGTGTGTGAAAGAGAAACGGGTACGAGGGAGTGACGTAGAGCATACAGGTAGGAGGTCCGCTTCCCAGGTTACTTCTCTGCTGCTCGGTGCAACATTCGCCGACCCCCTGGACCTTTGCTAGAACTAATGAATTACAATGAGTGATAATGGCGTTGGTTTTTAGAGACTGCAATCGAATGGAAAAGGATATTTCGTTATCGCAGAGCAGAGCGAGTTTAAAACTTATCAACCATCTGTAGCATATACTCGATGTAAAATTTACGTCATCCTCTTGAATAAATTAGAAATTTGCGTAAAATATTTCAAGTTGATCGTAATCTTGATGGAAACGCAATCACCATCTTCAGTGGAAAAGTCTGCTGCATTAACAAGTCATTGGCATCCGCTTATAACATTTTATCTTAACTTCTCTCATTCTTCTTTCTCTTGCTCTTTATTTGCCTACCGCGAATTAAGATCAATTATTAAGATTAATGACAACCCTTGAATCCAGCAGTATCGATGTCTAGTTATATTTGTGTCGATTATAATAGCCATGATATAAAGATAATCCGCTAATATTTATAGTATTTTTTTGTTATTCAATCAAAAATTACGTATATGATTTGGCATAAATTTAAGAATGCTCAGTTAGTACACATTTTTATCAAGATTGGAGATTACTATTTCGTAAATGGAGAAATATTGATAAAACTACAAGAAAGATGTAAAATAACTTCGAAAATGGAAAGAGGGCGTAAGAAGAATTTGATTTTCATGATGAAAGAAGAATCGAAATTAAGATATCAAAAAGTTATGATAATTAATCATTAGAATTATTTCATTTTCATTAAAATTAATTTACTGTAGTGACAGAAAACTCACTATTAATTTTCACCAAATAATTAATTAATAATCATTAATTAATTATCTCACAAAGTTAAATTTTCCTTTTCGTTTTTAGTTAAAAAGTCAAATTTTATGTGAATTACGACAGTATGTTTCCTTTTTGTAGCAAAAGATATACTTATTGAAGAGATTACATTATAAAGATGATACATTTGAGACCCTTTTATAACCGTAACTGTTGATAAATAGAGATTGAATTTTCAGATGATGGAATGAAATTAGAAAATTAATCTCGATTTTTTTATCCTTAAAAGATATTTAATTTAAACTAAGACCGACTTATTTCAATTTCCACAACTGTTCAAAAAACCTACCTGATTTACGCCTGCACCTAATCTAATGTTATAATCAACTTAGCGAAGCATTCTAGTATGAAGGTAACCCGTAGTAGTTGGCTGTATATCATGGAAAGCCATGACAAAGTTCTTTTTGTTCAAAGTCAAATAAATATTTGGTGGAAGTTACGACGAACTTTTTAGTGCATAACTTTGTTATACGAAGGATTTGTGAGTAAAATGGAGCATACGATTCGTAATGATCACGCAGCTGTCATCTTCAGTTGCTGGCGAGTCAGTTAAGTTGAAGAATTCTTATTTGGTGGTATTTACCTTGCTGGTGATTAATTTCTCATTTCCGGCACCCGGCTTCCTCTGCTTAATCCAGAAATAGTTCGTTCGGTATGCCCACTCATCGGTTTGTTAGCTTATCAAATTTCTCTTTTGTCACGTTTCTTAGTAGGACTTAATTTTTATGCTATGGAGAACAACATTTTGTGATTCACTTTTCTTACGAAAGGTCTTTTGTTTGTAAGTAATACTACATATTTACATCGTCCAAAGTAGTGCAGGAAGTTTTCTTCTCTGGTACAATCTTGGGTTAATACGCACGCTTTCTCGTGTTAAGTTTTAAATTCAGAGTAAGTTTAATTTCCATCATATTTGCCCATTTTCCAGAAGCTATCTAGAAAACAATGTGTTGTAATTTCACATGTTTTAGATAATAAACATCAATATGCTTGAAAAATTGGAACTACATTCCACTCTAATACATAATATTTTCACAGCCTTGAATTGTTTGAATAATTTATAGTTGAAATTTGATCATATCTTATCATTGCATGAAAGAATTTCTTCTATTTTGAAGAGAAGAAAGTCAAATCGGAGTCATTAACAGTATTTACGAAGTAATAGCACCAACGGTAGTGATACGAGTTGAGAACGATATTTAAGTAAGAGAGATCTCATAAAACTTTTATATCTCCTTCTATACCGTAACAGTGTTTTTTGACGTTAGGAAAGGAGATAGCGGGTGATGCTCATAAAATCACGGTAATGTTAGTTTACAAGAGTCTCAGATGTTCCATTTTCATATTTAGATATGAAAAAAGGTAAAAAGGCTTTTATGGGTATATTTAAGACAAGGATATGCATTAACTTCCCAATTTTATTCATGTTCTTATCAATTTTCTTAATATTTATTATAAAGAGATACAAAATTTAATTTTAATATTTAAATGCTATTTGGTTTACTATTTATTTCATATATTCGATTTACATTTGGAAGTAAAATTATAACTTACATTTAGAAATATATAGGATGTACAACTGCTACTTCATAATATTTAATTAGTATATTTATCCTACATTAGTACTGCTGTGACGTTCCACTAGTAATTTCTTATTTCCTTAAGGTTTTAAAATACGTGAATGGAAAAGTGCTATGCAAAACTTAAAGCTCAATGAAAGAGCACGAAAATATTACCACTTATTTGTCTTTGTTTATTTGATAGCGACAGATCTTATAAATTCCTATTAAAAACAGAATATTCAGTATCACAGATAATTCGCAGTACTTTAGTTTGGTTGAAATCAGTCGGTATTGCATGTTAACAAGGTTAAAAATTTCAGTATTCCTTACCAAATTTTGTGACTATAATTAGGGTTTTGTATCAATACGTTTCCCACCAAAAGATTCTTAATTTTCATTATACGTAGCTACAGAAAATTCATTTCCTCGTTTATTGAAGTACATTATATTACATTCCGATGTTATAAGATCAGATTGATTGATCAGAAACCTAATGGAATTATCTCTAGGAGATGAACACTTAAAATGTGAAGAATTCATTTGCCTTGAATATAAATGCAACTTAACTAGGGATTGCATTCCATGGATCCCAGAATCCCAAATTCAGAAATGGACTACTTCTTCAAAAAAATAATAATATTTACATTTGAGCGTCTCAGGGACTGTTATAAATAGCTCGCTATAAATAGCTCGATAAAATTATCGATCTTAAGTATGTTTATTTCAAATTTTACCACCCTAATATTGAATCCAGAGATTAGGGAAACTATGATTCCATAATTGAGTATTCCTTCTGAAATTTAATTCTCGATGATTTATTTACTCATGATCAGCATTTTAGCTTGCCAGAATCTCTCACAAGGAAGTGCAATTTGTCTGAAATAATTAATCCAATTTCTAAAATATAAACACAAACATCTTCTTCGCAAGCAGGGTTTCGATTGGTCGATCATCATCATATCCTTGTCACGGGGAACGCAATTATGATCATCTCGGGCCGAAATCTCATCTGAAGCAGACTGACTTCTTATCTGCGTGACTCTTCACAGTGACCGAACCGTTGTCTGTGCCATATTTTTGCCCCTCGAGGGAGAAAACTGCACGGGAAGGAAGTCCCCGAATTATCAGTTGAAAATTGAAGCGAGACGCGAGTTATCGAAGGAAAGGGGGCAGCAACCCTTGAGAAGCTCCGAAATCAACCACTCTCACCACCTCGCTGCTGCGGCTATCCACCACTCTCCTGTTAAGTAACTGACTCGCCCCAGTTTCCACTCCCCTCCCCATTTCACATGTCCTCACTACTCGCTCCCCGCTGATCAATACTGCTGGCGTAGAGACAGCGGTCTGTGACCTAGTAAAACCACCCCTCCCTCATTCCATAGTCATCCTTTTTCCACCAAATCCCGGTTCGACTGCAGCGCCGCCTTAAAAACCGCGGGAGAGAGGAAAAAAGTTCGCGTTTGAATCTGTTCCCAAAACTCGGCTCTGGGTCCTCGGCGTAATCCCGCAATTAAAAAGGGAGCGATAAAAGAAGCAGGTACTCACGCGGGACAAGATGGTGCTTGCACAGAGAGTAACCGGCAAAATCTGAACTCTGTTTTCTGTTATTCGATTCGCATCCCGGGGACGGAATATCCTAAAATGTATTAAGAATCTTGATTCAATCACTATATGAAATACCAATACATCGTAGGATCAAAATTCGTAAAATTTTGAATGACAGCACGGGGTTATGTATCTTAATTCTAAAGACAGCTGATGAAAACATCTTTACGGTAACTCCATAGCAACTGAATCAAGAATCACAAGAATATTTGTAAATAACATTGATGATTATCGTATTTGTCCTTCGTGCAATTTGGATGATTATGGAAAGATGGATAGAGCTTCAAATTATGCTGATTTTGCTAAATCATAAGTCCGAAAGAAACGAGAATTTTGTGTGTACAATACACCTTGTTTCTCTTCTATGAATTGTGATTTTAGCTAGTATTTGTTTAGAAATTTGATGGTCAAAGAAAGACACTAATAGTTAGCAATGATGTCATAGCTATGAATCTATGATTTCCTGAACCAGTCTCAAAATGTGGTAATTTTATGATCTTTTAAGGCATATCAAAAGAAAATCTTCGTGGAATAAATTCATGATTTGGCGAAACCATTCTATTTCCCGTTTGTTTAAAATTAATTTAATAGAAAATTTTGCGAGAAAACACCGTGTTATCTTTTGTAAAAAAATAAATAATTTTCTTGGCCTTTTTTATTATTCGCATTCGGTGATTATGGGCATGTAAAACGAAGAGTCGCGGTACTTTCTCTCGTTAGGCTTATCTGGAACGGATACGCCTCTGTGGCATAAGTCGTCTAGGGATTGGAGCGCCATCTGGTAATAGCCTATTAATATGGTGAAAATGGTTTCAAATTCGTGCGGTCTGGACACAATTTTCTATAACCTACTTCTTGGCATAATATCAAGTTCATTCGTAGTCTATTGCAATGTGAATGCTCGGGGAAATTTTTACTCCAGTTAATATCCCCGAATAATTACAGACGGGGATGGTTGTGGAAAATTATCTTCGAAATTATTCAGTAGTAAATAATAATAATTTTAACAAACATAAAATTTCTTGAATTTCTAATGGTGGTTTTCTATTGTCTTCAATCCGGTTATTTAGAAAACCATTCTCACAGGCATAAGTTGTCATTCATATGAACCATTTTTACAGATAAAGATTGTTATGTGGATATGATCAGCGATTTGCTCTTTATTTGCAAGTACGATTCCTTATTTGTTTCCAGTGATTTAAAAATGAGATTTATCGATTCAAATATTTTACTTGATATATAGATATGATCTTTCACAAATATATTGTTAACACTATGTTATTTGAAGGAGGGGGTAGCAGAAATAGTATTGTTAAAAGTGCTTCAGCAGCTTAGGCCATTTTGCGAATAGGATTCCACTGGGATTTGAACCCGGGATCGCTTTCGCCTAAGTAAAACGCGCTGCCCGCTTGGCTGATCTCTACTTTATCCCTTGATAACTATTTTAACTAGAAGGCATTTACATAAAGAGACAAATACATTTCTTTCATTAAATGTGAGATATAATGTCAGTACATTACGTGGATGTAAAAAGCTTTAATGCCCTTAGTTTGATGTGAAGGAAATGTAAAACTCAGATAATATAGCACACAAGACAAAAACATACTTTTCTAGTAGTAATGCAGTTTATAGGAATGCCATATTTTCTAGACGACAAAGTTAACCGTCTTTTACTTGTAATTTACGTAAAATAGTGTTGATGTAATATTTAGCATGAAAGAGCAGCTGGAATGATAAAATATCTCACATCTTAATCATATGTATCCAAATAAAAAGGAAAAAATTAGACTAAAAATTACTAATAGTAATTATACTATATCTGTTAGTAGTGTAATAAACATTGCGAATTGTTAAAAAATGTTACCTCGTCTTAAAAGTAGATTTAATTTACTCATTAGTTGATGTGGTTTACTTCGTATGGAGTTGGCTTTTCATTTACTTTAATCCCATTTTTCTCGTGGCTGCGATATTACGAAGGAAAAAACTGAGATATGAATGTCGAAGAATAATGAAACTCAATCCAGTCCCTCCTTATTAAGTGAATAGTAATCGCAGGGTCATCGTGCTGTGCTCACGTGGGAGTCCGTAGTATCCCAGGTCTGTGAGAAAGCTTCTTGTAGATGGTGGTGGAGGTGATGTAGATTCAAACAATTGTGGTGCTGATAGCTTTACTGATTTTACAAATATACTTCACCCAGTAAAAAAGAGAGGAATTTTTTATGTAATGTTCTTCACATGGAGGCTGTTGGGTTTAAAGTAGTCACCGAAAATATGATCCACGAAGCCAGATGCTTAAAAAGGCGATTATCGAAGTTACCGAAGCACACATGACCAATTTCCTTAATTTACACGTCGGAGGATTATCTGTCTTGTATTCGCCAAATAATGGAGGTTTGGTTATGTATAGGATCATAGGGCTCTCGTCCGGAGAGGCTTAAACCTGTCGTGGAAGGTCTTTCAAGATTCTCGCCACGCCCCCTCTTCCTATTATCGACCGATAACAACCGCCTCACTTTTCCCCTCCTTGTTCAATGAACTAACAATTCCCTGAACATCGCCTCTTCCTTCTTCTTCCCTATCAAGAAATACTCATTACTTTGGATGATAACCATTCTTTATATATTCTATGGCATATTTATTCAATGAGAAGATAAATTTTCCCTAAACACTTGAATGTTTGAATGCGGCAGTTTTCGGAAGGCTATCGGCCAACGGAGCGATTTTCACGCGGATACCATGGGCTAGTACCGGTTCACGCTGAAGTCAATCCTTCTCCACAGGGATACTTAAAACGTCACGTTCTAGTTATACCTTATCGTAATTCCATATTGTAAAAAACGGTCCCTTAAGTCAAAGTCCTTCCAGCAGTTGAAGAATATGTGCTTGATGGATGTAAATATGTCAAAATCAAAAAAATTGGTTAAATGCGTTAAGCTGATATCAAAGCTTGTGTGCTCGGTTACATTCGACATTGTACCCCTTTTTATCCGTATTGAACGTACATTTTTTCCTTGTCGTAAACTTTCGGAAGTCGAAATTGGCCACTGGATAACATGAATAACAGCATTAAGTACAAGACGAATTATGTGGTTTAAAAGTCAAGGAACGCAGTTGATACCTTCGTTTCTACTCTACAATCCGATGTTGTATGTTCTTCTTGTAATGTAATCACTACTGTAGTTTTTTTAAATGCGTCACAATAAAGTCATGCAGAAAATTTTAAAAATCTTCAAATTTTAACACGATCAAGTATTCATTCTCGCATTGTCTGTGGAAATGCCAAATATTTCATAAGTAATTAATATGGTAGGTGATTCCTGTTCTGGACATCTCTTATCGGAAAGAATATTAGCAATAAATCCCAATAAAATGTAGCTATTTATTTAAGCTCAACAAAATTTTAATATGGTTACTAATATCCCGCTTATATATAATATTATATTAATAGATCCCGCTATGATTCTGCTAGCGGGAGACTGTAAAAGTATTTGCAAACTATATAATTTCATGTCGTTAAAAAAAATCAAATATGACCCATGACACTTAGCCAGCCATTCCATTTCATTTCTTATGTAAAGTACGGATGATAAAGTCGAAAAAATTATAAATTGATGCAAAACAGAATATTCCTGATAGAAATAGAATCTTCTTGATACACAATCAACACAGCTCCGAACCGCTGACTTCCAAATAGTGCGCTATCTGCCTTGTAGAGTAAACAAATTAAGACCGCCGTTATTAAGTATGCGTATCCCGTTTAAAGTTTACGTGGCCTCCAAATCAATCTTTAATTAAATATGGTTCTTATTAATAATAATATGGGAATTTTGCCTGAAGATATTTCCTCCGGTCGTGCTGAAATAATTCCTGTGAAAAATTATGAAGTTTTATCTTTCATGTCATGGCTTTCCATAAAGTCACGCCACATATTGATTTTATTATGGAGAATAGTTTAATCAAGGCTTACTTTTGAAACCTCACTGCTGTTTCTGGGAAATGATAACGTCGAAGGCGGTTTACGTTAAAATATCACGTGGAAGGTTATACCGGCGTTCACTCATTCATTCCAAGAAGTGAGACTGAGTCACATTGACTGGCCGTCTCTTTAAAATGGATTAAGAAGTATGACACGAAAAAAATGACTATCGTAAGATTTTAAAATTATTATCATGGAATATATTAATACATTGCCGGAATGTTAGTCGCGAAAGCTAAAACGTTTTCCAGGAAAAATTGTATATCGCCTTTGACTTTGACTATTATCCCAGTTTACCGACTGACAGTTTGCCAGTTAGTGACTTTTTATTCTTCCTCGAAAACTCAACTCTTCCACTTTTCTTCGTAAAACATTTCACGATCTTTTTGCCACGTCACCGTTTTCACAAATGTCACGAGGCCCCCCGATCACGTCCAACGCCCACTCGTGATGCCACACAAACGATATCGAATGCGCAGTCTCTTACATGAGTTCCGTCACGATTTTTGCATGGCCCGCGGCAATTAAAACGAATACGAGGAAACGAATGTCCCGCGGACAACTTTTCGCCGAGCGTAAAATGTGAAGGATTTTATCTTTTGATTCGAAGAACGGCTTTTTTAATTCCGAGCTTGAGTTTTTGTATGATTCATATCAGGTTTCAAGATAAAAGCTCTCACTTAAACCCCTTTTATCCTGCCTGTTACCGTTGTCAGTATCCGTGAACTAGATAACTCGCTCATTTCATCAACCATCGCTTACTCGTAACTCATGGAACATTCTCAAAATTACTTTTCTCCATTTTTGAGTCCCATTTAATGAGAATATTTCGATATAATTCAACTCTGAAAAGCTTCTTGTGGACTCGTGGCTCTTGCATAGAAGTCCTACATCATCTTCGAAGGTTAATCGCGTCAAATGTTCTGCAATAGTAGTCTGCTCGGTTGGGCCGTATGTTGTCGAAAGATTTTGAAAGAGAAGGCCACTTAAATCACAGTGTTTTCAATCACCACATATTCCTGCAATGCTCGTAGGAATAGCAAAGCAAAGAAAGGCGAAACGTCGATGAGTCTACATTGTATGCATGTATACGTATAGGTTTTATATAAAGGTATAGATTTCGAATGCAATTGAAGTTCCAATACGAGTGTTTTCACCTTAATTTGCTCTTCCATGCAATTTACTAAGTCTTAAATCCGACTGATAATTGAAAAAGACCTTTTTTTAGCAGTTAAGTTACTTGAAGGATATGGCTTACTTTTCCGTACTTACATTCCAAAACTGGCTATTCGACGAATAATATTTGCTTCGAATTATTCTGTGTAGTCCTAGGGATGTGAAACGATTTAAAGATTGTGAAGGTTAATAAAGCAAGAGAATTATTTAATTTTTTAAGTGATCTCGACAGTTGAAACATATCAACGTTTCAACTAGCTTTCCATTTTCATCCACCAGATTGCTGCTGTGTTGAATTTAGTCAAAAGCATTTCAATGAATATCTACGGATAAATACGTGATTGAGTATTTTCATCGACTCTGCACGACCTAAAATCAAACACAACGTAAGAAATAACGGTTCAGAGCGAGGGAGTTTCCTCGTCAGAATCTGAGACGAGACCGATTGGAAACGTCGTCATTTTGCAAATCCTAGAAAGTGACGACGATCCTAATTTCGCTTTTGACCTATTTTTTGTCTATTTTTCGGACGGGCCCATCCGAATGGTCCGCTTCGAAGGCATAAATGCGATGTATCCTTGGCTGCATGAATGAAATGCGATCGCGTGACTCGTAATAGACTCTCCGCCGCCCTCTTCTGTCGCATAACTTCCTAATTACTCCATATATCGCCACTTTCTTCATTAATCCACGCGCCCGAGTCTCTCTTAGGAAATAGAGTCATATGATATGCTCATCCCTTTTCGTGCACGTAAATGCATATCTTTATTTTGTGAGAAAAATTAAAATGTATGCGACATTCGTGGAATTCCCGGTGGAGGAATTAGCGTTAAATAATAGAAGAAACGCAATTTTTGAGGTGGGTGTAAAGATCCCAAACTGTGCACCGCGAATTAATATCTGAGTGACGTACAAAAACCCTTTCTGGGGTAAGACAAGCAATAATAATGGAGACTTAGGTCGTAACCCAGAACTCGCGCGGTAACTAGTTCAAGGAAACTCCGTTGTGAGATGAGCCTAGTACGTATTTCCGTAGTCAAGCTATAATCTGCAAAGGTAGAAGAATATCTCTCTTTAGTTTTTTTATCTCAATATTAGCCGCGTACAATACAGAACAGGCAATACCCAAAGCAAACAAAATTTTCCCTTTTGCTTGTTAATCAACAATTCCTACATTTACTTGCTGAGGACTGTTAACGTTCATAGCCTTTTATGTTTAACCAAAACGTTTGGGAGATGTAAGCAAAGAATAAAAGGAAGATAGAGGGTAAATAGACACTAACTTCGTAAATAGAGTACTTATCTCAAATTAAAAGTCGAATATATTTTTGAAATAATAATTTTGCTGAGAACCTACGGCTAGAGTTACCTAGTGATTTATTACATACAAAAGGGATGGACCTTTACCTAATCTCTGCAAAACAAATTAAAGCTGAAAAAATAAGCATATATTTTAGTACATAGTGTCAAAACGACATTAAACATTCCTCTTTATCACATCTCCAGTTTAGATTGATTTGAATATTCCATAATTATTAATGATGGCATACTTATACATTTTCCAGGAAATGAGCCATATGAATCTGTTGGCAACATGTACTAGGAATATACTTGTTCAGGCATTTTTATCTAATCGTGACAAATCATGTAAAATATAGCAGATAACTGTGTACGTTATCTGGGCGAGTTTATATTTTAGTAAATTATTCAGCTCCTGAACACATATCTACTTTTTTGTTAGAGTGAACTATGCTCTATGTGGCTAAACCGTTGTATTAAAATGTTTTCTATATAAATATAATAGTGAAAATATATTTTTATGGATTCATAAAACCCTGAAAAAGAAAAATATCTTCGATTTATCCAAACCATTTAGTGCATTTAAATGACTGAAATTTCTTAAATTTGGGTCTTCCAAAGAATGATCTTCGACATTTTAAAGGATTTTCTTTCGTTACTTGGTTTAAATGTAAATGACATCAAACGCTACAGCAAACAGATTAAAGAGAGTGAGCTTATTTTTGTGTTCGAAACACAGTTTTTAAAATTGGCTTATAGCAATCTTTTGCTCGTTCATACATGACTCATGTATTAACCACATTATTTTTCAATAAAACACAGAATAGCGATTCCCTTCACGTTCGCTTTTGCTTACCACATGACCTTCTTTGTCTGTATAGCACGCTCTCCTATTTTCATTTACTCAAATTTAATTATCATTTTACCTGATTAAATTCTTATCCACTGTCACATGTTCGCAGCTCATGTCATTTATACGACTTATTCCGCTAGTTTTTTGCCCATGGCCTCCATTTTTCCCATAATGAAGATGTTTCTTACCCCAATTTCAGCCATTCCCAACCCACGGTCAAACTGTTACACGAGAAATGGCATGAGTTACCTTGAAAGAAGTTTCGAGAATGGCGACATTGTGTATCACTCAGTCGATCGGAGATACCATAGCAAAGCTAACTTGTCCACGTGTGATTCTCTCTCGTCTGACCCACATCTATTCATGTAGAAGACCTTGAAATTTTTAAGTAACTGATTTCTTTTCCATTTCCTGATCCTACCCATTCATTCTCACCTAAACTCCCCGTCTAGGTCAATCCATATCTACCGTGGTACTTCTTTTAAAATTTTACCATCCATCTGCATTAACAGCTAGGGAAGTGTAGAGAAAATTTGATCTGGAAGTTAGAATGTTATATATTTTGCAGAAAATTTGGAGACTTTATCATGACTCAAATCAGGAATAGTAGATATCAATCTTTTATTTAACAATTTTACACAAATAACACATATCAAAGATATGCTGAATGCAGTAATAATAGCATCTGAATTATTTAACACAGAAATTAAACTAAATTTACAAATAAGGATGACAGTTTGTTCTCTACACGTACCTTTCTTCTCTTGTAACAAAAGAGATGTTGAATTAAGATAGAATTTTATTCTGTATCTAAAATTTTATTTTAATTATTATCTAATTTAGGTTTCTTGTTCTTTAAACATAAAGAAAGTTCTGTTTTTTTGTGAATTCATGCCTCATTTATTTTGGAAAAGATCTCGTGTCATTTTCTAACGTTTCCAATTTTTCGTTCTACATAAAACCTCGTGATGAGTTACAATCAGTCATTATTTACCTTATTTATTTCATTATAATTACATCATAATCGTTGATTTGCATAGAACTGATATCATATCTTTATATTTAATATTAACCTTCTTTATACTTATTATTAACACTCTTTATACATAATTTTAACATTTCAATATAATTTCTATGAACAAGAAGTGACTTAATACTCTGAAATAAACTCGCGAACTACAATGATACATTAGTGAATACTTTAATACGACTTGGTGACTTACTTCAGGTCAAAATTTTTTCTTCTTTCAAAGTTATTTCTTCAGATGCGGAACTATGCTGAGTTTTTCAGCCGTTTTCTTGGGCTAGACTACATTTCAAAAGCACACAGCACTCCTTAATTATGGAATCACTCCATGACTTTATTTTTCAGTTTTTCCTCCAGTAAGCATGCGATTCTTGCTTTTGCCGCATTTCCATCTCGTTAAAATGACCTGCATAAGTCTTTAAATGGTATTTATTATACCTGAAACATGATTTAGCTGTCGGAAATGAAAAGCATGCTGCAGCCATTAATATATTTCGAAAAGAAATTTCCTCGAGAGGGATTGGCGCAATCACCTCACGCAAAGCGAAATTCAGTTTCTTTAATGCAGATTTTTTCCGTGTATTCCATGAAGTTATCCGCACCAACGTGACGTTGTTTTCCATTGCGTCGAATACACTTGCTTATTGGCCTTCCAGCAGCCAACGCTGTTTTCATGAAAACTTAACACGAATGAGATATCCCATGTAAAACAAAAAATATCCATTATCTAGGACATACGATCCCGTGACACTGCAGTTAACATGAATTTGTTCATGAAAAAAAGACAGTAAAACGGTAATATATCAGCAAACTTTTTACCGTTGTCAGAACGACAACAATCACTCTGCGTCCACACACAAATACCATACCCTTCGGCATGTGGCAGGGGGAGCATGCACAGTTCAGCCTATTTCCTTATCTATTGGTTTACTGTTGAGTGTCGTCGGTGGAAACTATAAGTTTTGAAACTGCTATTCCCTCCATGCATTCCTCTAGTTTCTCTCCCTCCATCTGCTCGGATCAAATAAAATGCAGAATAATATTTCTAACGTCCACGGTGAATATGCTATCCCTGAAGTGGTGAATGAGACCTTGCCTTAAATCTTCTTCTAAAGATGTCTATCCTACAATCTGAAGCAACTGGGTCACGGATTTGTATCAGAACGGTTAAAATGAATTTCGTGATTGCGCTCAAAGCGGCTGAAGAACAGTTGTCACCGTCGTTGAGTCGCGGCTTTGCGACTTTACGACTGCTTTTAGGAAAAACTAGGACAGCGTGATGTCATACATCTCCGCGAAAAAAAGAACTGCATGAGGAAGGTATATGAAGCAATAATATTTGGAAAGTTTGTTAACTTTGCTGAGCGTTTTAACTCATTATAGAAATATGTTTTGGAATCAGTTCCATAGAATTAAAAATAAGACGATTCGCATAATTGGGGGTTAAATAACTGCATCTCAAAACGCTTTTTTATTTGTAGCATTATCATTTAGTTCTACTGAAAATTATGCTCAAGTCCAAATCGGTCGGAACCGAACTTTTATCAAACTCTGAGTTCCTTCTTTCACGGGAACAAACCAATGATATTTTACGTAATTATTACATCAAATAGCGGTGCAGCAGGTTATTTTGGCACCGTGTTCTCTAATGAACATAAGTATCACTTTTAGGAATTTTACCTTCCATTCTAGGTAAAGGAAATTTTATGAAGCCTCTGATGATTACAGAAAAACGAATAATAATAATGAAATGTCATCTAAAGAAAATCTAAATAATAATAACAATTTTGTAAACGTTAACGTAATTTTAATAACAAAATTATTACTACTAACGGAATAGAATTTGATGTCTCGATGAATTCCGATTTTCCGGGACGCACGCTTGCGATACATTCTTTAGAATTGGAGAGCTTATTAAAATATTTTAAAATCCAACATTGGAATTGAGATCATTACAATCCAATTCGTTTCAAAATAATTATAGGGCTGAGAAATTTGGACACTAACGAAAGAAGTGCATCATGGAATAAATGCATTTCATTAAAAAAAATGAATCAGGAAACCAAAGATGAAAGAAGCTTATAAAATAGCAAATGAAGAGTCATGGAAAGGAATAAATGGTGAATGCAGCCTTCAGTATTTAATAAGGAATTTCGGTGAGGGAAATCGGTGTTTTTAGCTTGAGTGTTCATCGGTGTTCGCTGTTGAGAGATTAGTAACAAGAGAGCTAAACTGGAGAGAGAATTGGTGGAATATGGAATCGATGGATTATATGGAGGAATAGGCAGATATTTGTCAACTATAAATAGAATTGCCCGATGTAGAGAAATTTGGCGATATAAACGAAGATCCATCAAAGTTATTCCTTCATAGTTGAGAGCTGATGATTACATAAATACGTTTCTGAAATCAACATTCTAAATGTGAAGTTGAAGTGAAGCTGAAGTTCCTCGCCTCTGAGGTTATGCTTACAAATCGCGAATTGGGCATGGCGGAATATGCTACTCTGCATTGCTGGGAATATAAGGAGATTAGCCAGAAACTTATTGTTCAGGAAAATGTTGTGTTCTGTAATACACTGGGAATAGTTGTCGAAATCGCTCCACTAACCTGATTGCGGATTTACTGGACTTAGGAATCATCAAGTGGGTGGATTTAGAACAATGTATTCCCGGGCACGTCTCAGTTCACGTATGGCCATAGTTGCCATAATGACTGTCAGACGTCGGATTTTAAGAAAAGGACAGGGTATATTCTAAAGAGAATCCAAACATAATAACATAAGCTATTATTTTAATATTCTCATTAGAATATACAGGATATATGAGTTTTATTTTTTCGTCTCTAGTCACATATCATTTACACGTTTACTTTTAGGTTTCGTTTATAACCATTACAACCTTGGTATGCTGTCGTGTTTAGAGGACAGAAATCATTTCTTTGAGAATGGCGGTGGCTCCCAATATGCTCCTCGTCACTGTGGACTGATGCGATTTGAGAAACAGCCATTATTCGGATGAGTTTTACGTATGCACTTTTTATACTGCTAAGTAAAATCAAGGGAGAGAAGATTAAAGAGATAACTGAAAATGAGCTATGGTAAATAAGCCCCTGTGGGCATTAGGTATATGGGATATTTCGGTCTTCATGTGAAAGTTAGATATGTTTTATGTTTCTGATTTCGTAATGTTAGAGACAAAACATTTGATGCCAGAACTAATTGCAATCTAAAGTAAAATACGATTAAAAAGGAATTTTCAAGGGCTTTTATCATCGGTGATACGATGTAATTCTTCTTCTAAAAAGGGATACGATTTGAGGAACTGTTTGCCTGAATCGCATCGTTCGGAAAAATTTGAAATTTTACATTTTTCGATATTTTTATTCGAGAGAAAAATTCCAATAATTTGGAATGATTTTAGCATACTCCTTTAAGATATAAAAACTTAAGCTATGTCATTCTTTTAAACTTAGGTAATTTTATCCAAATCTGGCGGCAGGTAACCTTCACATATAAGATTATTAAGATGAAACGATATTGTGTGTTTAATTTGCAGTACGTATTCTATGGAAAGGACGGAAATACTACATTATAGATAATTTAAAAATTTTAATATCAATATTTAATATTGTTACTTAGTATTACTTCGCTTACATAATTTAATATCTAATTCTTACATTTTGAGTCCGAGGAAGAGACTAATAATAGGCTGATGACCTCTAACTTATACATGTTTTAGCAACAGGAAATGATCAAAAAGTTGATATGAATTTCAATGACAGTTACTATTATTAAAACACAAATTTCCTCACTTCGGGAAGTTAATTCTGGTAACTTACTTCCTACGCTAAAGGCCTACTTGTCTTCTTCCTTCTTCTTCTTCTATAGAAGGAAAATTCAAAAGATATTTAATTTAGAGACGTTTTGATTAACCCCAAACTCTTGTTTGAGGATATACTTAGAGGTTTTATTTGGACACGTTGGAAAATTAAATTTTTTCTTCAATTACTAAAATGGTTCTTTTCACTATGGAGGGATCTTTATTTTCAAGGCTGTAGTTCTTTTTAATATTCACTCATTCACCCCTTAACATTTACCTCTTGGAGCCCGAAACGTTTTCCACAATCCTAATGCTATCGGAAAACACGGCAGAATAGCCAAAGGGTAGAGCGTACGCCTTTGATGAAAGCAGTGCAGGATTCGATTCCCGGTGGGAGCCCATGTGTGAAAAGACCTCAGCTGTCGGAGCACTTGTAACAATACTACTGCTATCGGAAAATGTTAGTCAATATAGAGAGGGTATTCCAAATAATTGAGCAAATTTATTCATTCAGACTTTTGAATGGATTACAAAAATAAGGTACCCTCAGATAGGAGAGAATTTCAGCCCTCCTGAGGAGAGGTTCTCTCTCAACTAAGCATAGGTGCGAATCGAATGGGGATGTTAGCATCCCTCGCGAGTTGCATTAGACGTCGCGACGCCCCCAAGACACGAGTCTTCCCGCGAATGGCCAGTGTAGCCGCATTAAAAGTGTACGTAATCCCCACCTTGGCGCCCCAAACAAAGTGAATCGATAACGAAGCACAACATTAAGCGGAGGAAAGAATGCAGCGGAGTGGGAAAGGAGGTCGATGTGACGTCCCCTCGATATTACTCCACTCTCGGATACTGAACTCACGCACCTCGCGGCGACGTTGCCACATCGCCTCCTCTCGCTCTCCTCGCTATAGGGGAGGCGATGCTGCAACCGTGGAGAGAGGGAGCGCCCCCATGTCAAAACGCTACCGGAAGTCCGGTAATGAGGCAATGCGGAAAAAGTGTCGCTGCTGCGGATAGAGGGCCTCGTTTTTGTTCGTTGTATCAATTAAGTCCGTTTTTCCCGCCTCTTCTTCAATTGTTGCCTGTTTAGCATATCTCGCTCGCTGGGATGGAGCATCTCGAAGAAGCGGTGGTGCAAGTCTATCTCATCTCTTAACCTTCAAAATGATTCTTATGCTCTTAACTTTACTAATCTTGGTATTCGGGATCAATGGAGAAAGCAAGCTACCTCACTCCCCATCTTGCCTAGTAAGCCTCAAATTCACTCCAGATCTAATGGCGAAAAGATTTCAGGTTTAAACATGTCGATTAAACCTGAAAATGTTTAATTTGTGCTAATTCTGAATGTTGTGCAAACGATTTCTTTATATGAATTTTTAGGTAGCGAAATTTTCATTGATAATTATTGGTTACCTTTTGAAAACAGATTTTATTATTATACTTTGTTAGTTTAACGTTCAGTATTCCTTAAATAGTGCCTCAGATGTTTGCATTCGAGATGCTTTGCTTTGATAGAATTTTTACAAAATTCTGTTCACTAAATCTCCGTTTGAAATGTTTTCGTTGTTCGTTTCCCAATCACGACGACATTGCTCTTACCATTGGTATCATCGATTTGGAAAAGTATAATCCTGATCCAAAGGATAATGCGTAAGACTCTTAACTCAAAATATATAGAATGAAAATTCCATGATACTATTAATATCGAATTCAATATTAATTTGGATTTGGCTCAACCTACGTGGAAGAACTTTAGTTGGCTATGTTTATAATATATTATGAACTAAATATATCTGTAATCATTTCAATATAACATTGATCACATATAAATACCATCCAGAATTAACTACGATCTAAAAATCAAACTGTCATAAATAAAATATCATTAATCTCTAAGCTGAGATGGACTTCTGCGAACAATCATGGCATACCCTTTATAAAAACACGATTCACATCCGTTTTATCATAACTACTGTAAAGCACACGCTTTTAAGACATCGATTGAAGTAATCCTACAGCCGCTTTCTGTCATCCGTACTTGAATCATTCTGCCATGTGATTATCACAAATGAATGTGATTTTGAGTTGAATGTTGAAGCGCATGCTTTTTCACCTGTTAACCTGAAATGTGGTGTTTCCAAAAAAAATACCGGCACAATTTTTGAGAAAGCGAAAATGTCAATTTTTCTAACGTTAATATGCACGATGTTTCAATCAAAAGTGTTTCCCTATCCCTTTTTGACCTCACCAAACTTAACTTAAATTGAAGGAAGTTTTGTTTCATGTTGTCTTGTCTAGTCGTAATTTTAAGCCACATCCTGATTGTTTAACGTATTCAAAATAAATAATGAAGATTATTATTGCATTTTAATCCATCTCATTTAAATTTTAAAGGTATTAATTTAGCATAGCATATTATAGATAATGCAAATTAGAATTTGACGAACAATTCTGTTGTGAATCACTGAAGCTTAATTTGTCCAAATCCGACGCGCGTTGTCGTGTAGAATCCAGAATATTCCACGTTTTAGGAGCATTCAAAATTCCAAAATGGCTACCTTAAAAGTTTTTACTTAAAATAAAACCTTGCTATTACGAGTAACAACCTTACAGGGTAGACATACATTTGGGTACGGGTCTCCTCTTGGAACGTGAAATTAGGTTCTACAAATGGCTGTTAAATAATGGAGAATTCGAAAGGAATGATTTCTTGTCTGTTTCAAGGTAAATGAGCCTTCATTAGTCCTCGCTCCACTCTCCATTGATTCCACGATAAATTGTGTTTGCGACTCCAACTCGTATCGCAGCGGCTTTTCAAATATTGCGTGCTGTGCTTGCATAGTATTCTTACTCCCGGTGAATGGAGGAACCCAATGCGTACTTTCTGCTGTATTTGACCTGCATTTCTGCATCGAGGAAACCAACGACCTGATTCCAACTCATTGACCATTCACAATAACTCTACTTTTGGAAATTTGCTTATCATGGATATAAATATGGATTAAAATGAATTCAGTATTGAACTGAGCCTTTCTTGCTACCGTATAGACTATCGTAAATTGAACATTTTTCATTTGTCTTTTGGCGCAAGATATAGGAGAGTAAATCAGATCTTACATTTATTTTATATTAGTCTTGTTCATGGCTGTAGTTATATGAAAGCTAATTAAGATTGAGTGATGCTGAATAGTGGCACTAATTACGATTTCTCCTTATGGAATGCTAAGGGAAGTGTTCAGCGAAGAGTCATTGCGGAGTCATTCACTTACGTGGACCGGTTCTCTAATAGGATTTTGGCTTGGTGAGGAAAGCAAGGGCGAATCACCTCATTCCTCATCTTGTAAGTCTGATTCCCCCTAACTAGCTTTTGTTATCTAATGCTAGAGGGGATGAGGCACCAACCGGCCTTTGGGCTGTATACATAAGAGACAGATTGCATTATACAGTCATTACTTTGCATACTCATTCTAGTTCGTTTGATTTCTTAGTGAAATAATATTTTTAGGCCCATTAATTGAGGTGATATAATTATTGCCGACGGATATCTCCATCCAAGCAGAATATCGTTCTATTATTGACTTCGTATTCACGAAGCCTTTATTCTGAAAATAGATTTTCATCAATTTTCGTAATTTCCGTAATGGCCATCAAGTATCCGCAAATAATTTTCTCTCTTATGGCATCGTTGAGATTCAATGCCAATGCTCCATGGATATCCTACAAATTAATAATATTATACGATGCCTTACGCCCATCAGAAGGAGCCCTCGCAAGAAGTATATTTATTCCGTTATCACCTATTTAACGGGAAGTGACCATTGTAGTAACGGCTTAATCCCTCGTAGCTAGCCAACGATCGTGATCTGAGATTATTAAGTCATTCCGCGAAGGAATTTATAGGCGCCTCTCTCGAAGACATATAGCAACGGAAGTTGTATTTCTTTACTATGGACCCGGAGAGCGCTATTACTGGATGTTCTACCGAGGGCAAATACTCGTCGTGGATGACATCTGTAAGAGGGGTAAATGCATGCTAAGGTTTTCCATCGACGACGGTCAATCTTGACCTTTTCATTCTCCAAACTTTCCCCTCCACATCCTCCCACCCTTGAAATACCGCCCGGTATTCTTGGAATTACACCCATGACCTTTCTACCCCACCCACCGCCTAAAAATAAGTCAATACGCTCCTGGTTCTTGTATAGGCCGCACAGGTGGCAGTGCACATCGCCGAGGAATAGCCTCCTCCCCATAGAATAAGGACACACGGGTCAAGCGATATTCTTCCATGTTTATTTGCTATTGAAGCCATTAAGATTCCGCTCCCATTTTAATACGTGTCTTCTGACGGAGTTATCTTTTGAAAGGCGAAAGTGGCGTAGGATGTGACCTCAGTCAAGAATTATAAAATCCGATAACGAGAAAGATTTACGATTTGGCGTCTGCACTCGTAAAAATCGTATGATCGTTTAATGGGCGATGTCGTGAATTTTTCTCTTGGTTTATTGAGGCACCGACAAGACTTGCTCCACTTCGCGTACTTTCGAAAAGTTTGAAATGCTTAAACTTTGGCGATTCCACCAGAAATACTTGCAGTAGAAAAATTTGTTTCCAATTAAAAAGTTTAAACTTGATTTATTATGATGACATGTTTTGAACCTGATAAAGTCTTACCGAATATTTTCGTAAAAAAATCAAAATCGCATTTAAATTTTGTTTAAGTTTAAAACATTCAACATCCTATAGTTTTGAAAATGATGAACAAGGCCGATTTCTTGATAATATTAAGGAGAATTAGGATATATATTATTCTAATTTTCATCTCTAGTTGGCGATGTTTATCACATGATATAAGGTTGTTTATTTTGTCTGCTGTGTTCTTGATTTATTTATAGCAGAATGAATTATAAGTTGGTTTCAGCATATAAATATATAATATAAATTTCGACCATCGATTAATAAATTCAACAATCCATCTACACAGTTTATCGGTCCATTAAATAGTTATCTTGACGAAATATTTATTTTAAAGAGAGAATATATTTTATTTTCTTTTTACGCTAAAATCTTGTTTAAACACTATGAATTACTGTATTATTCCATAGCCATTAATATATTTTTGCCATTAGATGTTTTTATGTTCTACCAATTTTTATTATTTTTATATAAATGTCACAGCAAGTAGGTGCAGGACCTGGTGGCAGTGATGAAAATTTAAAAATATTATAGAGAAATACAATTTACGTTATAAACATAGCCAAAATTACATATAGTTTCAAAGAGAATAGGTTACTTGCAAGCAAAGATTTAAAACAATAACTTGCGATAACGATGTTTTTCAATGTAAAGTATTTAATTCTATGATACGTCAGAAAGAATTGGGAAATTTTTTATCCTCCTGATTACAGAAGTGGGTGTGAAAGGAGATGGCGTGCACTTAGTTAATCTTTAGAAGTATATGATTCGTTTGCAACTGGGTCATATTCCATGCATTCAAAATTGCTATCCATAACATCAAATAATGAATAATTGTCGGGGAAATAACATGAGTCGTTGATCTTTGATATATAACATTTCGGCTATAATTTACGATCTGTAACCTAAAGTAAAATAAATATAAGGAGAATTCACCTTTCATTATTTGACCATATTTCATCTGCTAAGATCTTTACTAATGAGTTTGAAACATATTGTTCTTAGATAATAATTTTTAGTGAGGGAGGGTTCCTACTCCTCATTTATTGCATCCGACATTTGTATTGTCATTTTATTCGTATCCGAAATTTTACGTAGGAATTCATTTCTTATGGTATTATGGTCGACCGTCAGACTTCTTTGGTTAGAGATTAGAACTTGACCCCTTTCCGTTTTTGACAGGTATCCAAATCCTGCCTAATTTCTGTCCCCTCTAGTTGAAATTTCGCATCAGGGGTTGGTTAGTGGACTCAGATTCCCTAAAAAGCTCTTTTTCTGCATAATTTAACTTTGAGTTGGCATCCTATACCTCAAATCACTCAATCGGTAACACACAAACGCTAACTATTTAACTAAGTTGAAGATCATTGTAATCAAACACAAAATTCTCAACTTTATTTCTAAAAACGTGAGATTTTAAGGGAGATTTGAAACATACGTAACTATTTTTAACTTAGTTAAATTATTTATAATTCAGCCGATACCTAATGCCATTTTTCTTCCTTTATTTTGTAATTTAATAGTTTAACAGTTTATTCAAATAAAATTTGATATAATTGTCGTTTTGATCATGAACTGTTGACACTTTTGGTCTATATTTAAAAGATACTCAACAAATTCAAATTTCGTGTTATTCAGCTGAAGAACGAACTCCTACTATTACATTAAACGAGGTTTTCCTTGAAAAATATCTACATAGAATTGTCAAAGATTTCTGATTACATCATCGCACTCGTTTACGCATCGCGTGGTACACCATTCCTATGAAATCGATATTTTTAAAAATACATCATTCCTTATGCCTCTTTGTGAAGGTGTACATTTGGTATCGAAATAATTCTATGGTTAGGTTAGGAATTAACCCAACTTAATTGATCATTTCAACTTGATCGATTCTACAAATTAACTTTATAAGAATCCCACATCAAATTCCATCATGCCACCCAAAATGCAAATGAAACTGGACTTACAATATTCGTCTCCCCGTTTACGAATACGTAAAATACGTTCGAGTTGAACGTTTTGGAAAAAAAATTCCCTACCCAAATAACGGGGGACAAAACCCGAGCTATCGGCGCGATATTTCGCGAAGCGGTCTCTCTTTAAAAATTCCGAAATATTTCGCAAAGTCAAAACATTTTTTCAAGGCCGACGAAGAGGTAATTCATCCCCGCCCTCACGTGAAAATTGTTTTCCCCAAAGTTTTCTCTCTCTCTCTCGCTGCCATCACTGCAGTGCGCCTATTCGAACAGCCATTCCATTGTCAAAGAGCATTAGTCCCCGCATGTCGGGAGGGGTGTGAAAGAGAGGTGAAGGGGAATGAAAGAAACCATTTTCGACCAGAAGAGGAAATGTCAATCCCTTTGTATCGCGGTGAATGAAGTCGTACGCTCCGCCGATACACCCAAGCCTCGAATTTGTTGATAATGTCTTTCGCGCTAAATCTTCCCCTCGTTTTCGCTCTTTATATTCATTCCTCTTTACCTCCGCTCTTCGGCCTTCGTTTTCCTCCTTTGCCATCGCTCGATTCGAAGACAGTTTCCCATCGGATGTGCGAATGCGAGAAATCGATCTTTTACACTCGCAGCAGCATTTAGGTCGAAACAGCTGCATTGCCGGTTTCCCCCCTCTCCTCCCTCCCTTCCTCTCTTTCTCCCCTCCCCTCCTTCCTTTCCTATCATCTTTTCCCCCAACTTCGACCGAATTTCAACTTATAACCAACTATTCCTCTTCTCCTTCTTTCTTCTTCTTTTTCCTTCTATCGTTTTCCACCGCTTTCCCCTTCCAACAGTTGCACCGACCCTCTTTGCTCTTTCTCTACACATTCTCTCATGCATTTGCTTCGATCCGAAAACTGATATCTTTGCAATTTTTTTGATTGTGTTTTTTTACATTACTTCCGATCTAATATCCACTCTCTTCATCAAAAATCGGAGTCAGAAAATGCATTTTTGACTTTCGAATCCTTATCCATATACATATCGTTTCTCATTAACCATCATTCGCTGTCATTTAATTGGTTTGCATGTATCTCTCATAATCCCGAGCGACTTCTATGTCGTCAGTGATCAATATTCGTTATACCATTGTTTCATTTCATCTTCTATACTCGTTTGATTCAAAATCTCCCATTAAAGATCAAAATTCATAAAATATGGATGTTTCCATCCTCAATCCTCATCATATTAAATCAGGATCATATTTCCACATTAGTAAAGATTAAGATAACTTTAATACAATGCTTCAACACAATTAAAATTAAAGTGGAGCAATCTTATGTTTGAGTTAACATGCTATTTTTAGTTAAAAATTCACAAAAATATTGAAGAATAAGTCTCGAGTATTTTACCAATATTATTTTTGTTACTGAAAAACTGGATTAAATTATTTAATTTCTCGCCTACTAGAATTTAATTAAAATATAATTGATATATATGTGTATCAATCATATTTTAATTATATATATGCATGTATACGAAAAAGAATGTATACTCTAGAGGTTCAATAAGAGATTATGACTAACTTTGCCAACCATATTTAGTACCGCCAATTTGACATTATTCAATTCCATTAACAAATAAAAATAAGAAAAAACCAATCAAGATCATATGCTAGCACTTTAACGAAGGATTTCTAGCCATAATTACTTTAATTAGTTTATAATAACACATTTTCTTTGCATAGTAGATTTTAATATTTTACTAAAAAAGAGTGTGCGACCAATTATCCTTGGAAAATTAATTTACATAAATTAAATTTAGATATTCATCGGCGTAAAATTTTGACAAAACTAAATCAAATGCTCAGACGACAATTCTTTCTTGTACGTAGGACACAGATTTACCATAAGTCATAAACCTTACCATAAAAAACGACTGAATTAGTTTCTTGTTATGTGGTACGAAGTCAGTAATATGAAAAAATAATTTTGTAGGGTTACGTTGTATCACAGAAAATCGCTTATGTTTCTTAAGTTGTGCGATTAGTAGGTAATTCCCCGTTATCTCTCGATGGCATTCTATATTCAACACTTTTTCTCTCATTCACGAACTTTATCAAAGCTAATACTCTACGACGATAAGGTTATCGATTTCATTAATTTATGAGAAATAGTATTCGATGAGGCGATTTATATCCAACACGCGCTGCAAAACACTTGTACGCACAGAGTTTCAATTCTAAACATATGCTAACATAGGCGAGCATTTCCCACTGAGAGAGTTTCTTCCGTGGAATCGCCACCGCGAGGGCGGTTGAGTCACAAAATTTCCACATCCCAACGCAGCCGACTGACCGTCCTTCAAACCCATATCTTCCATTCTGTTTTTACTCTCCGTTTTTGCAGCGACAGTCGCCGCTAACAATTCAATTTAACATTGAAGGATCCGCGAGGCGTAATAGTTCGTTAATTGGTCAGATAGGCGGCGCCCCCTCCTCTTTATGCCCACGCACTCCGCTGGAACGTGGGTTTTCCGCCACAGTGTGCCTTATATCGCTTGGCGGCCCTCGGTGTCGATCGCTCAACGACGGACAGCGGATTTTCTTAACACACGTAAGTCGAACGAAAATTCCCTTCGACGCGAAACTTGGCTTCTGAGCCTTTCTTCAGCCTAGTCCGTCAATTGTTTCTGGAAAGCTTGAGGAATCGAATTGCGCTTGTGCGAGATCATTCTATTTTGAATTGGCGGCGCTCACGTTTCGTAAACAATATTTTCCCGCAGCGTGTCATGAATATTTGTTTGTTGTTAGAAGTCAATACTCGCATATGTTAAAGTAAGGAGAGGTCGATTTAAATCCAATACGATAAAAATTTAATTCACTGTTATACGTAGCTGCAAGAGACACATTTCTAGCATCGCCGCGTCTGTTTATTTTTACCTGATACCATCGTTTCTAGCCCCATTTCTTATCAATCTATTGTTGTCTGTATGAATAGAATAATTTCTGTTGTTCACGATATTATCTTCGGTTTTTAATGCCATTTAATACACATTCCTCCAAATTATAGATCCGACATAAGCCATTCTCTAGGTTATTACTTTTTTAATTCTCTCTCTTTTATTTTGACCTCGAACATACTCTATTTGCCCAAGACCGATATCTTTTCTCGGTGAACAAAAGATACCATTTCGTAAAATAAACATTTCCTCTCATGCTTCCTTGTATAAAAATTTTCACTGCTTTAGTTCCCTCGTCTTAATGGTGTAGGTTACATGTTTTAGATGTACCCATTTTTAATCACGCCTATATTATACTTTATGCATACTAAACCATCGTATATGAATTTAAGGTCTATTTGTCGTATATATTTTCAAACTTTTAATAGCTTATTTCCTAAGATTTTCATGTTTTTTTGAATCGAAAGAGAAGTTTAATTGTACAGTCGTATCTTAATTTTGCTTTTAAGTCGTAATTACCACAAAGAATATGTCCTTGTGTTTGTAACATATGGATTGCTTGCGAAAAATTAATGCCATTAGACAAATGTTATTCAATTTGAGATTTATCACTTATCATCAAATCTTAATTATTCTAAGAGAGCACTTCTAACATTCTCATCCTTACCATAAAATGTCATAATTAATGGCTTTTTCGTCATCTTTTTAATTAACAAATCAACTATCATTATGCATGACGATAGCTGATGCTTAATTAAAGTTGAATTCGTGGAGATTCTCATTTGGGCCTTGTTAACTCTTCTAATCCTCCAAATACTGCACATTTTGTATGCACAAGACTTTTCTTAGAAAGAGAGAAAAGAGAAAGACATCCTCCATAATTTATGAAATTTATTGTTAGAGCGTTTTCATATGCATTTGCATGAATCGATCCATTATAAGTTGAATGCCGTAAACCGTATTATATGCCTTTCGAGGATCACTCCGTGGAATGACTTAGTAGTAGTTGAATGCGACAAGTTGTCTTTCATAAATTAGAGTTGTTTGAGATAGGGACATTCAATCGATAGACGAAAACTATTCCTCTCGTAATAAGCTTTATAATATACTCAGCATCCTTCTTACATCTCAACCTAAGAATATATATTTCCGAATTTTGAGTAAACAAGGCTTTTCCACGTGTTCTCAGAAGCTATTCATATCGCTATAGATTATTCATACTGTTATTTTGAGGTTTTTGATTGGTAGAACAAATATAGCATTAGAGATTCTCTGTATTCTATTGAATTGCGAAGCGACCACGTAAATATGATTGCCTGTTTCCTTTTCCTCCCGTTACTTCAAACATCCTTGATGGATCTTTTTCGATTTTAGTTCTCATTTACAGGAAATATTTTCAACCTACAAAGTAAATTTTTCATTCAATTCAAGTTTCGTTATGAGTAATTTTTATATATGGTACGCAAATCTTTTCATTGTAAAATTTTACTAAGATCTTACATTTTTGGAGAAAAAGACTATTTATTTAAATCAAAAAACGCAGAATTACATTTAAAACGTAAATTTCTCATAATATTAACTAAAATTAGAGAGAAACTCCTCTCCTTCGATGTTTTCCTAAGCTTTCGCAACTCTTTCAAAGAAATTCTTGTTTCTTTTCGAATCAGATTTTTTTTAGTCATTCATTCATCGCTCACATTTTATTTTTTATCATCTATTCCACTTTTCTGTTACACATTACTTCGTACAGATATTTTCTCTGATAATAGCTTAAGTCCATAATTTCTCCTTGCTGTATACTACGTAAGCAGATACCGTTTATCATTTACTATGAGTAAGTAATTCATGAAATGTTTATATCAGTGATCATTTCAAGTGTTGATATCCCCCCATCGAGTGTTAATAACCCCCAATCGTAGCTCTTCACCAGGCACAATAGATCAACTTATTCTCTTGTATACTAGTTGGGTAAATATTTAAAATCTCGTTTTTCAAGTATTCATATGACTTTTGTGTAGATCTGTTTTTTCCGCTGTTTTAATGCCTAATTTTGCAAATCGGTTTTGATACTTTCCGGGTAACTTAAGTTAATGAAATTCCTGTTTACGAAAATTTTCAAGTTCTATGAGAAATTTATGTATACATGCTCATCGTGAAGTCGGACTTTATTTTCTTTGAAGTAACATTTACGATTAACCAAAGGAAAAGATGCCGTTAAAATTTGAATAAAGTATGAAATGTTTTCGCTCAGAAGTGCCAATGGGGAATATCCCCCTGATCATTTTTCAATTGTAGGTTTACATTGATGAGGAAATATTTTATTAAATCAATACTGCATTTAATATTTTACTGCAAAATCTTTGTATTTATTTTTTCTCTATGTTTATGCCAATGACGAATATTGACATAAAGAATAACACTTTAGATGAGTTTCTTATATTTATCTTATATTGCAGAATTGTTTATTGCTATTAAAATTCAATATTCTGAATGATATTGTAATAAGTAGAATATTTTATCTCTTCCCTCTTCACTACTTGTTGAGAATTCATCCATCTAATTAGGAAATATCATATAAGCTTCCAGTATTGAATATTCGAAAATTGAAATGAGCAATAATCATATATGTACGTTCCAAATGAATATAGCCCACAGCGGTTGTTAATGCCAAAAAGATTGACAATTTTCGCTGGATATTTAATTTATTTTTAAACCACCGTTTGAGACCATTACGATGTCCATATGAATTACGTAATTGCCATCAATTGTTTCAGGTACGACTTTGTTATAAGGCTTCTTAGGGTAGGGGTAGAGTAGCGATAGGATAGAGCGCATATAATGAAATAATACTAACTTCAACCCCTACCACGACGAATATTTAATTTTTCGAGCATGGTTACGACGTTTCACGTCATAATCAGACGCTTGGCTTGATGATGATGTGAAGCATTGAAACAATGGCCGAAAAATAAAATATGTCGTAGTAAGTGTGAAACTTTGGATTATTTTATTACGTTACTTTGCCTTTCAGAAAAATTATTCAGCTGCGATTGATTAAGTTTTAAAACTTTTTGTTCAGGAAAAAAAAAATAATGGAAATTTTGAGCAATATACTGATGAATCTCATGTTTTAATTTTTGAAAGTGAAATATCTTATACTACGTTCTGTCGTCATTGCTGTGAATAATATTTGGTCACGTGGCCTTTTTGCATCCTCGGATTAGCGCAGAGATTGTATGGCGCATAAAAGTAGAGTGACGTCACTGGTATGAGAGGAGCGTCACAGAGAAAGATGTCGTCGGTGAGTCATAGATAGTGGGTACGCATCATTGAGGTTCGAATTTCTCTAGCCGACGAGGAGTCATCGCTCTTTCAATCCGACATATCTCGGTTGACATCCCATTTATTGGGTTTATGACTTTACGTATACGTGGTGTTGGTAGGGGCAATAAGAAATGCCTTTGGATTTTCCATATGACGCTACATGTGAATGAATATCGAGTCGCACCTTCTTTAATGTTTTATTTCGAAGGAAATCTTTTGTAGATATCCAAGCTCCTCTCTGTGTCCATATTGTATTTTTGGTGATGATGATAAAATATTTAGCATAATTTTTAGAGTGGTTGCATTTACAAGTTTAACTGAAAAAAAATCATTTTCGACTCGAATTTTATGCTAACTTTGGTAGCAAAACTCAATAAATCTATTTATTCATCACATAAAATAAATCTATTACTTTAGTGTCTCAGAAAGCTCGGATTTTATTTGCGGAGAGAGTAGTTTTCTAGTTCAGTTTTTCAGAACTTTGGTTTTTTTTATTTTTAGCTTTCTGCGGTGCATCTTTGAACATTTAATTCCAGATTTAGATTATAAGATTGAATATGCGAGATAGAGAATATAAAACTATGATCCATCTCCACATAGTCCTATACGAAATATGTTCAACATCAGCCAACACTGAGATGTGGAGAGTGCTTTCAGAAATTCTGAGTGTATGTCAACAAGCTCGTTGTAATTAGGCTCACAAATCTTCCGTTTATGGAAATCTTTGAGCCAATTGCTAATTTATTTTGGATATTTTTGGTGTAGATTGGATAATTGGCGAGATTTCCTTACCTCATCTGTTACACGCCAAAACTTGAGCACAATCTGTGAATTTCTTTAGCTAAGATTCATCTTGATAACTTTTCTAATACGTATGGTATGCAATGAAAAATATGTGTATAATTTTCAAAAGATTTTTGTTTAAAAATCCATTTATTATGTCGCTATAGTGTCAAAATTCATTTTAATGGTAAGAGACACAACTTTTCCAGAAATTTTCCTTCTTTCCTATTTCTCAGATAAATTCATTAAATAGTACCTCTTCATCACCAAGCACTCCATTCAGACTCTATGGCATCCATTTAAGATTTATCGTACAAATAACATAATATCACTGCTCAATTTGTTACATTTTATCCTCCAGCAAATGGTTTCGCTCAAACACAAAATATAATCTGCGCCATTGATATACGAATAACCTCCATTCATGGAGGAGTCAAACGTTGCTTTACCTTGTTCTCGGAATTCCTTACAAAATGACATTTATCGAAGCCATTCGTCGTGCTAAAATTCGCGAAAACGGTAAAATCAACATTTGAGATTTCATTTGAACACTCGACATGACCAAGGGCATTATTTGTTTTTCAGGCTAGCCGCGGCCCAGCAGGCGAGTCAACTCCAGCAACAACAGCAACAGAGGTACTGTCGCGGGCGGTTCCCGTGGTCCAAACGGACACTCCTTCCGCCGCCTCCCCCATCCACCCTCCTCGCAGGCCTCTCCTCCGCCAAGCCCCGACGCCGCCTGCAAGGGGCATTCGGAGGAGGCCCGCCCATCTCTCGTGATAGCACTGCCGCGCCGGGGGCGGGAAGCGAGTGGGCGGAGGAGGCCGGGGAGGAGGACGAAGCAGACGAAGACGGAGGAGGAAGGGGAAGAGGGGGAGGAGGAGGAGGAGGGGGAGGCGGGGGCGGAGGGGGAATGGTCGGGGGAGGCGGGGGGGCTGGGGGGGCCTCCAAAGGCCCCTCTTCCCTATTCGTACTCAGCGAGGACAACCTCATCAGAAGGTACACGAGGTTCATCATCGAGTGGCCATATCCTTTTCAAGCTCTCGTAATTAAGTTATTTATTTATTAAGATGTGATTACGGATATATATAAAGTTTAGTGCATGCTATTTAATTACTACTAAACTTTCCGGTAGCTTTACTTCGCGTAAAGAACTTAATATTAGATAATGCTGGTTTATTTTAAGATGTTGTCTAAAGCTGAATCGTTCTCTTTCACCAACTTAAGCAGATTGGTGCCTTAAAGATAAGGTGATTGGTTAATGTAGAAAAAGAAATATTGCTCTCATAGACTGATTGATAAAAAATGGGTTTTGTTTCGTAAGAAATCGAAGTATAAGGTGGAAAAAATTACATGAAAACCTCTTAAATTTTACGATTAAATCCAGAAGGACTTCCTTTGAATAAGACCATCGAGTTCAAAATCAATTACGAGGATTGTTTTCGTAGGAGATTAATATAAATTTCATTTTTTACTGAAAAACCAATTAATATAGGATAAAAATGTTCTCAAGTTCTATAGTTTATAATCTTCAATATCTGCGTTAATTCTCATGCTATTTTAATTTCTATTTAACGATAATCACCCTGAGAATAAGTATTAATCATGTTTGCCTAATCTTCATTCACATGAAGAAGACGCTCTTTCCAAATTCCGATCCCAACTCCAAGGCGGCTGTATGTCTGCCTTCCATTCACATCGTTGCCAAACTGCGTTAATAGCTTTTTGCTGGGATAGCGGAAAATTCGAATGGACGCCTCAGCACCCCCTTCCAGCATTCATTTCAACTTATACGGGAGTTCTTCATTAATGCGCTGTCGATTATATAACATTCCAGAATTTCCAATCCATTTACGAATCTGATGCTTCAAAATCGACGCTAGCAAACGGAATAATCCTTGTAAACCCAATAGAAAGAGCAACCGGATGTAGGTAACGTCATGGCCCACGAAGACTAACATACATAATTTAATTCTATACTTGCGTTTTAATCACCAAGTAATCGAATAAATTTGTAAACATATTGATCTGCTTAATATGATGAAGAATTCCTCGAATTTAATTATTTTTAATGGCTTGTTATGGCTATACATTTTAATGCTGTGGTTGAGGATTTTTTATTCTATTGTATCCAGGTTAAAAATTTCAGCGTACATGTTTCCGTTATCTTAGGAGTTCTAAGCATTTTAATAGCAACCGTTTGCCATTCTCCACCAAGCCTAATAGAAGATAGATCGATGAGATTGAAATATAATGATCGCTCTAACCGCTATCGTGTATCTTAAATCGTCAAAAATTTATTTTCAGTTCGCCTTTAATAATGCTTCTTCTGCTGCAATGCTAGGTTTCGTATTACAATAGCAATATTCTATTTCCTCATGAAATCGAAGGCGCCTGCTTTAATATTATTCATCCCTTTGAAACGTTTAGCTTTATCACTCCGAATAAGACCTCAAAAATCAACAAGCACAGTATTACTTACAAATAATACTCTTTTACAAAGAATCTTTTCCGGTTCATTGTGAAAGTTTTTTTACTTATTATTGAGGAAAATAAATAATAACTGCATTTTTATACGTGTTAAAAAGACAAGTATAATTATATATAATATGTATTACTGAGGCAAATTTATTAATCACAGTTCAATTTAATTTTTCGAGTGAGAAATTCTCAGTTAAAAATATTAACATGAATAATTAGGTCATCCATTTATTACTCAATAGTTACGATAACACATAATACATTTCCTCACTATTGGCCAAGGATAATGGAAATTCTATAATATTCTTTTATTTGATGTTAACTTTGCTTTTGCCTCAATGTTTAACTGGAAAACTAAAACTACTGAGCTCCAAGTTATGTATACTAAAAGCATTAATTTAAGACACTTCTAATTCAATATTGTGAAATTTCTTACTCATAGTTTAATTGTGCTCTTCTTATCCACTCCTAGCATTCTGTCTCAGTAGGGAAAGCAGGGGTAAACTAACCTAATCTTCGTCTGCCCCATTCCCTCTCCAAAGACTGCGAGCTGGTACTTTTTACTTACTTAAAAATAGAGTTCAATCATTTTAAACTTATGATTATTCATCTTTCGATAGCCTAAAACTTCCTCTAAGTCTGAATGAACAAATTATTTGTTCAAAATATCAAATCTTAAAAATTTTTGTATATGTTATTCTCCTGGAAAACTAAAAATAGATAACTAAGCATTGTGGTGGTAGAAAAATCACAACTCCATTCATATTTGAGAAAAAAGCATTTCACGATAAAGAGAAATTCTTCTCCATTCATCTCATTTGTTAATTTCCGTTGAAAATTTCGCCACTATACGGCTGTATACATTGCTGTATAAACCGAGTTTTTCAGCACATTTGAAATGATGCAAAATCCCCCCGGGCTTATACTCGAGTGAGGGTTACACTTAACCGTTCTCCAGTGCAAAGAGTCTGTCATAGCTAAAAACCTGTAAATTCCTCACTTGCTCAATTAGCAATTCTTTTAACATATAACCTACTGATGCCTCAATTACTGTAATTTTATTGGTATTTATTTTCATTACGAAATTTCCCACACTATGCTTATATTTGAGTCAATTAGTTTTCCAAGTTTTTCTGATAAAATTAGTTTCCTCTGCTTATACTTGGGTTACTTACCCTCAAATATACACGGTAGATATCAGCAATCCCTTACAATAGTGTTATTAGCGGAGGATTGTTTTGTAAAGGCGAGAAACGTAGGAGAGGATCGATCCAGCCGTCGGAGTCCTCTTCAGTCCGTGAATAACTTTTTCCCTTTTCTCAATCAACCCACACAGCCAACCCTCGCTATTTTCCCTCCGTTCAAACTTCCGCCTCTCTTTCGCCGCAAGGGAGACTACAGCGCCCGGCGTCATTAAACCGGAAGGCAGAGAAGGATGTCTGGTTTGTTGCTCGCTTGCTAAGGCCCCACATTCCAATTATGACAGATTAAGGGTTTTAATCCGGGTGCCTTGAACTAATGACAGCAAGGAGACGTTCATTCAGCCACTTTTTCACAGTCTATTCTTCTCACCGACTCTCGCCGGCAGCTCCGTATTTTACGTACGATGTCCAAAAAAGGAAATGACGGGTACAGTGCTGCCTTTGTCACGGACCCTTTGCAGTCTCTCGCGCGTTTCATCCGTGTTTCGGTTATTTCCCCTGTTGATGTGTTGAAAGAAGCTTCATTTTCTACCTCCTCTGACAGAGTATTGAATATTACTGGAACTACAATGGAAATTTTTATTAATTAGTAAACCTGCTATAATTTGATCATCTCACTTGTCGCTTTAGTAATCCTACTGAAAATTTATATAAGTCCGTTTTTTATGCAGATTAACCTCCTGTTGTACTATTAGCTATTTTAATTCCATTAAATACATTCGGATTTCGTAATTCTTGAAATCATTGGGCGTTATTATTGGAAATTTTTTCTTTTTGCAAATTCTGTAAAACTTTGTCTCCGGCCTTGTTTAAATATTTCTAGACTTGCAAGGTTATTATTTCCAAAATTAAAACCCAAAAAATTGCTTTTTCTGATACGTGAGTTAATTAAACAAAATAGGGGCGAAAAAAATTGAAAATATTTGAGGAAAATCACGGGAATATCGATGAACATCAATAAATTTTCAACATAAAACTCTTTATAAGAATCATGTAAATGGAACATCCCTTTTGATTTTCTAGAATTAATCAGGTAATTCACTGTTCTGAATGCAACAAACCGACTTTAAATAATCTAAAAACTATTGAAGATTAAGAGTTTATCTATGAATAAGAGTTATTATTATTTATTTAGAGGATAAACGTGATTGACCATTATGTATATAAGGACTAAATAATTTTCTTCCCAATTCCGAATAAGCATCGATATGTAAACGTACTTAACGACTTAAACGTATTTAATCCCCTCTTCATGTAAAAGGTACATCTGAAATCATTCTATTGAAGACAATTAATCTGTGAAATATTAGGAAAATTCCGTACTTGGAGATAAGCTATTCACCGAAAGGCGACTTGCATGGTTCTTACATAGAATACCCAATTGAAGATTCATATCATGCAGATTAAGTTGGCCGAGAAGTTACTCCGGTTTCTTGTAGAGATGTGCGTAAAATATCGCGGCACAGTATCGGCCTTCGATTATTGATGAATAGTAGCGAATATAGGGCGAATCGCGTATCTTTCAATCCTCTCTTCTACTCCCAGTTGCGTTCCACGGAGTGCGCGTGCACTGGCGCCAATCCCGTAGCCCCGTACATTTAGGCTTTTGGACGTACATTTTTGTAATGCGGGTTGCGTCTCTGTCTCCCCAAGGCGCCCATTGGAAATCGCTGTGTTTTGCTATGACACGATTCTTTTCAGGGAATGAACACTGCAAAACCTCGTAGATAATATTATTTCATTGAATTTAAGTCAACTTAATCTATTTTAGACTTCGATATTTTTACTACTAGAGAGATTTTTTAATTTTTAAATTATTAAATATTATTTTACTATGTAGGTTAGAAACATTAGCCAAAATGTAACATATTAGACGTATCCTAAATGTTTTATTTACGTACATAGTATACATGTAAAAATATGAGGAAAGGAAAATTTTAATAACTAATGTATATATTTATAAAAAGGTAGTGACTGGTTTGAGGAGAAAGTCATCTTACTCGTTCGAATCTCAAAAGAAGAAATCGTCTTAATTCTTTAATTTTGTATCTTGCAGCTGGTTCACAACTTCTTTCAGTGGTATTCTTCTATATTTCCCTTATTGTATCCATATCTGAAGCCTTCCGTAGTACGTGGTTGATTTCACGTCTTTCGATTACTCTTATATAGAACAATTGTATTTTGTATCATCATACTATGATAAGAAGGAAACCACTAATGAATAGCAAAACTTTAATCTTTGCTTGAAGCTATGACTTTGTGGATTTTTTCCAGCATCGTACTAGTCCTCAGAAAAACTTTTGAACTGACCAATCGATTTCTTTTATGAAAGAATTTACGAGGTTTTATAGCTAATGAATCATCGCAGCTTTTCCAAAGGAGTTTATACATTTTACATTTTTAGCAACCGTAAGATCTTTCGAGTGTATCATCTTTTAGTTGTTGTCGATCAGTTATTAGTACACAAAGGATTTTCCGGCTACGATCACAAAATTTAAGATTATGGCTGAGCACAGATATGGCGTATACTCTTTTATTCCACTGCGCCTGTTGTGAGGATACAAATAAAGTAGAAAGGTGAATTAAAACATAAGGAAAGTAGAAAGATGAAAAAGATAATAGGAAAGTAGGTCTATGAAAGGATTGGAAGCAGAATATGGTGGAAGAAGAGACCCTCGAAAGGGTAGAGAGAGAAAAGAGGTGGGTTTTTGAGAAAGAAAAAAAAGTCCACATGGAGTCTTTTACTGGAGATTTATCCAAAGTTTCAGTTATCCTGTTTCAATTATTAGTTTTGTTCCTAAAAAGTATCACCTCAGTTCCGAAGCGAGAAATGAAAATAAATGTACAAAATAAAAAATCAATGCTTTAATCACTTTTAGTTTGTATTTCAATAATAAATACTACATAAAGCGCTTCTGTACGATTTCCATCCGTGAACCGAATAATCTTTTGCTTTGCTTTTTAATTTTGAAAGAGACTTCCACTAATAGTAAAGCTGTCAGCTCAAATATTAGTTGTAAATTCAATCCCTCAACCATTAGTCATCAGCACTTTGTAGAGAAAATGAGGTTTTCCTGGCAAGGTGAGGAGTGAAGTAGTTTGTCTTTCCTCACGTAATCAGTAACATCAGTGGAAAATTTCTATTTCCGTAAAATTACTTCAGAAAACTTTTCATAATATTCAGCAAGGAATTACTATATCGAATGCCACCACTGAGTGATACTCTCACCTCAGAAGCTTCCTTTACCATTACAGCCGTGAGCAACATTGAGATAAAAGTAAATTAAAAATACAATTTAATCCTGAACCAAAAGAAAAATAAAAGCATTTCAATAATTTCGAAAGATTTGAGGCATAAATCGTAGACAAAGGAACTAATTTTCAACTATTATGCTAGAATCCAAGTCGGAGTTCATGTTTGACAGTTGAAAATTCAGTTCATTTATGAAAGAGATTATTTTTATTGCTCATATTTCACAAAATAAATTCAATGCATTTCTCAAGGAATAAACTGATGCAATGATTTTACGTCTCTCGAACTAGTCTTATTACTCGAGGCTCTTTGCTTTTATTATTGCATTACGTCATGAGTTCTTTCCTTCACTTGATACTGAACTATCTCTTCGTCGGTATATCCCCTGTTCCACTGCCCCGACGTGTGACCATCCCTCGGGTGCAATCCATCAGCGATTAGACGAATAAAAAATCCGATCGTAGAAGGTAACGTGCCTCCTGCAAGAAGATGATCAAGAGGCAGAAAGATCGCCCCAAGTGTATATCGTCTTATGCATAGTCACTTCAATCGGCTAGACCTCATGGCATCTTGATGAGTCATCTTCTACGGTAACGAAGGGACGTTTAATAGCAAAGTTGTGGGAGACGCATTTTTTCAGTTGGGGAGTGCGATGAAGTTGGATGTGCGGGAAAGCCTATTCGGGTCATGAACGGCAATCCTCCTCTCCCCACTCCCCCTCTCCTAACGCCGACATAACTTTGTACTGCATCGGTGACCGGGCGGTTTGGCATAACTAGTCCACGGTATTGAGGTCGCGGTATATGGATATAGGTTACAAAATTTAGTAAGTGTCGCATTCATTCTTGGTTGCTTGCAATGGCCATGTCCATTGATTCTATTCCGCTCTTTTAACTTTTTACGAAAGAGGAATATTAACTCTTAGGTAGAACTACTCACCTCTTCTAATAGGATTATTGCCGGATGTACTGCTAATGCAATTGCCGTATATTATAAAAATCCCACCAACTTAATGACATGATCGTTATCGAAGTTGTCACAATGAGTAAAAGATATTGTGTAGTTTAATAGTCATACAATACTTCTGATCTTAAATAATTCCTATTTAAGACACTTAGTAATATTTAACATTATTAACCTTTCAGTATGATGAGATACCTCTCATTCTCCCTCTTCTAAATTCTAATCTCGAAATCGAAATGTCCGTCTACACAAGTGCTCTGTGTATAAGTTGTTTGAAATACCCAAATTCCATTTCCCGTATCTCAGATTTACACACTTACTAACTCTGCTTATTTTTTTTCTTCCCAAAATCCAGGACAAAACTTCATTTCATATCAAATAAATTAAAAAAGTTCTTCGTATTTTCCAAGTATTTTTTAAATTTATTTGCTATGGCGTTCCGCAACGTACGGCCTGAACATCTTGATTTCATTTCGTATATTCCGTATAATGATCGTTAAGTAATGAGTTAAGTATAATATAGGGAAAATTTAGTTTTCAAAAATACTAAATATTTAAGCATTGTATGTGAGTGATGTGTGAGTTTGCGTGCCCAAATTATTGCAGTACGATTACAAGTATGAAATCCTTGAAACCAAGCTCTCCATCGAATCCTTTCTGACATTGGCTCAAATAGTTAGGGTACCAAAAATCATTCAGAGTAAAATAATCTTTCTTAGATAAGAGCTAATATTTTACCGAATCTCAATCGTTCACTATTGAGGAATTCTTGTAGTTTATTTTCCCTATAAATTCTCTCGGAAATTATAATTCGATCCATATCTTAATGAAAACCGATAAAATTCGATCCTTTGAATCGGATTGCCAGAAGGAGACTAGAGTCTCGATTCCTAAAGATCGAGTTGCAGGGTAAAGGAGGAAGGAAAAGGCGGAGGAAGGAGAGGGTAGCAGAAGGAGGGGGCGGTAAGATATAGATAAAGGCTGACTGAAACGAAGTAGACGGAAAAGTGAGGGAAATAGAAGGGACGCGGATAAAATTAGGGAATCTTAAATGATGAGAAATACAGGATGTGAATGATTAAAAAACAAGAGGAGGTATTGAAAGAATACAGATACATGAGAAATACATGTATATCTATTATATATAGATGCTTCTCCGGATTCATTCATGTATCCATATATATATTCATATATATATATAGAGAGGATACAAACTCACAGGCCAAACCACAAGCGTCATTGACTTGAAATTTTTACGACATATTGGCCATAGAGTGTAACCGCCAGAAAAATTGCGATTTTGATTCTCAGTGTCATGGGTTCGATTCCAGAGGGCCCCAAAGTCTCGATTTTTCCCGTTTAAATGCATTGCTTTGATTTTCGGGAATTTTTAAAAAATACTTCCGGGATAGGTAGAGAATCGAAAATCTAAGAACCTTTATATATGGTCATGATCTATTGAAAACATAAATGAGATTTAAGGAAAATATCCTGGGTTCGATGCTAGGTCGAGGCAAAAATCGGCCGTTTAAAATGTATTGTGGCGATTTTTAAGATTTTTTTTGGACCCCTTCCCGATGGCTTTGAAACTTGAAATTCGGCATGGAGTTGGAGATTATAAATATATTTCATAATCAAATTTTACATATTCGCTGATGGTCCTTGGTTCGATCCCAGGGCGCCATTTACATTTCTCAATGCATTTCTTATGGAGATAACGGAAACAAATTTTAGGTACTTCCCGGCATGCTATCGACTTAAAACTTAGCATGATAGAAGAACCAGTCTTAACAAATCAAACTAAGCATTCATAGCTATCAATGTGTCCTGGGTTCGACACCAGGTGTCTCTGCAATCAGAAGTTGATCCGATTTTTAGGAATTATTTTGAAACCTTTCCCAATAATATAGAAACTTGAAATTTGGCATATGGATTGAGATCATTGATAAATTTCAGAAAAATTTTTTAAATTTCCAAGATCGTCCTTGGTTCGAGTCCCGAGAGCCATTTACATTCGTGAACATTAGAGCGTCTTTTGAGGTAGTTGTAGCCAATATTTCTGCTTGAATTTTCACACATAGTTAGAGATGGTGATCTTCTATTGTGCTACATAGTAAGTTCACCAGTAAGATCCGGGTTCGATGCCAGACGATGAAATTTCAGCGAATTTATAAAAAAATTAAATCCTTTTTTTTTTCTTATGAGGACCGTCCCGATGTGATGCCGATATGAAATAAGTATTGCCGATCTGCTTGCAGTATGCAAGCTACATTTTACTCGTAGAAAATACAGATGTAAGGTGCAAGAATGCTGGGAAAGTTATCGAATACTTTTTAAGAGATAACGAGCGGCCGCTCGATAAATATTATAGAGGAAAATCTTTACGTATGAAGGTTTAGCTACTTCCATCTAAATAATTGCGTGAGAAGCTAAGCGAGTTTCTTATGAAGTAATTTCTAATCGAAATTACCGTGGATACTCGTGTATTAGCCGAGTTATTCAGCTCATATATTATGCTGAAAATCCCCCCGGACGTACACTCGAGTGAGGGTTTCACTTACCTGTTCTCCGGTAGAAAGTCTGCCATAGCCGGAAATCGGCTTGTAAATTCCTCACTTGCACAATTAACAATTCTTTTAGCATAAAACATTCTGATAACTCATTTCCTATGATTTTTTTTGGTATCTACTTTTATTTATAAATTTACCAGTAGCTGCTGCATTTCCACCTTAGGCTTATACTCGAGTCAATTATTTTTTGCAATTTTTGTGATGAAATTAGGTGCCTCGACTTACATTCGGGTCTGCTTATACTCCAGTATTTATGGTAACCCGTCAAAGAGGCTTACTGAAGAGAATATTGACGAATGAACGGAAGTGATTATGGAGAGAATGAGAGTGAAATACGTCTAGATATGCCCAAGAGGAGAAAACAAATTACTTTGAGAATTATTTTAGCCGTTTATTAGTAAAAAAAGGTGAAAGGGAAGCGGATGGATTTTGCCGAAGTTTGAGTCAAATATTTTCGGAGAGACGTAAAATTGACGTCCGCGGGCGTAATTGAATGAACAAATGGGTGTTAGAGAAGGTAAATATGATGTAGAGTGAAGAAAGCAGTTCAAAGTTAGATAGATTAGATTATAATCCTAAATTTAAATACAAATTGAAGATAGGCTGGGCTACAGATGGTGATTTTTATATCTATTAAGATGCAAATAAGAAATATATTGATAATCAAAGAAAATCGTGGATTTAGGAATTCTGTCCACGAAGTCATCAGCGCGATTGTTGGTTGGATCCTCAACCACTCAAGCGATAGTTACAAAAAGCTTTGGAGAGGAAACGGAGCCTAATAAGGTAGATGAGGAGTGAGATATTGTGCCCTTACTTTCCCCATTCAGCCAGAACGTTAGAGGAATAGGTCCAAGGAACTGCAGGTCAATGATCAAATGAAGACTCTTAACGTCCAAGCAGGAGTGATCAGAATGAATGTCATTATTCAGCATCACAAACATCTCAGAAGCTTCTGTATCATAATTTCCAAGACTGAGAGAAAGTTAATTGAAAGTTAAGCATTTTTCTTTATCCTACACCTGAAGATTGGTGAAAATATTCGATTCTTCGAGATAAGATAGCAGGAACGCTCTGAGAGCAGGAGTATTATTTCATCATTAGAATATACGAGGTAGATATGGAAGCGGGAACGCAATGTGTAGCATTTCAACTTTTGAACGGGAAAAGCGTTTCATCACGAAATCATAAAATGTTATGTAGGTACGTATAAGGGAAAAGTACAGTGAGATGGCCTAGCACACCCCCTTTCACTCCACGACACTTCCTCCAAGCACGCTCTTCTCGAAGCGTGCCTGCGAAGGGGGTTAAACTTCTTCTTGGCCGGATATTGATTGGTTGAAAGTGGAGCTGGCCCACTGGCAGCGAGGAAGGAGAGGCTACCGTAAGAGGGCGTGCCGCTTAGGTTGGTGGCAGTAGTAGAAAACGGTATAGTACTACAGATCAAGGTCTTAGTGGGGAGAGAACCCAAGAGTTACGGAACTGACACTAGTAGGATAAAATTGTGAACGGTTATGCTAAAAATAAAGCGGATAACAGTGGTAATCGACGATCTAGTCATTCTAGACGTTAGAGTTGAGATTTACGCTGCATAAGTGGTACGGGGCGTTAAAATCATGAATATGCCGTAAGCCGCTGAAAACCTCGTAAACGAAACGAGGAATATGAAGTAACGTCTGAATCGGTCCCGGAAGATGAAGGCGGAATCGATCGCAAATAAATATTCTTGGTGATGAAGTATAAAAGTGAGTGGAGAGAAAAATTTAGGATTTCTTTTCCTATTTTGAACTGATATGATTTTTTTTTTGGCAAACATTTTTTTATTGTAGAAGGTTCTAGCTTAATTTCGCGGATGTTTGCAATCCGTAACGCGAGGAAATCTGATGTAAATGCTACTTTATAGCATCATTCATTGATACCTTTCTTCACAATCACTATTTTCCAAAATTTAATAGAAGTGATGGCGAGATTATTGGGGGCGAATAATATAAAATATCCCGCACGCAACGAAAATGCATTTGTTTGGAATATTATACCAATTATCATCAAAGGAAACTTACTCCAATTAATCTGACTCTTTCGGGAATGCTGCACATGAATTTAAAATTTTAGGTGAATTTCCAGTAACGTTATCCAACATACTCTAAAAAATATAATTGCCTTAGAGTAATTTCAACCGCCTTTTGACCAACTTCTTCCGTATATTAACATACAAAATAACGAATAATAATATTTATGCAAAATTTGTTCCAACATTCCAGTTCTACCTTAGTTTGGATCCAGTTCTACCTCATTGGATTTAATACCTTGCGCCGTCATTATGAATCCATGAAAAAAATCTTCCATTCACTTAGAAACGGAAACCTTTTTAGGTTAAGTTTTTAACAAAAAATGTAAACACATTATAAAATCCCACCTATTGAGAAAACACGAAAAAAATACAAAGTATCTAGTCTTCTTCGGATGTATCTGGAAGATAAAAACATTACCCCAGTATAGTAAGGTGTTACAGCAATATCAAAATTCCGCACCTCGCACATTATACCAATGATCATCAAAGGAAAGTCACTTCAATTTATCTGATAGACTGATGTTTGTAGTAATTTTATAGTATTTTGATCATCTCATTTCAAAATCTATGGTAATGAAGCTGTTTCACAGGAATAGAAAGATTCATAACTTTTTTAGGTGTTTTTGAAGTTTTTCCGTGTACGTAAAATGAAGAGATGAAACAAAAACTTTGTGCAATTTCCCCCTCTCTTTATTTACGTATTTTTTTAATTTTGGATATTTATGTACTTTTTATACTTCCCATTGTGCACATAGTTATATATTTATTTATTCAATACAATATATTTCCAATGAAATGCATGTAAAGCTCAGCTCATTTTTAGTTTTGTGCTACTTTTCCTCGTAAATACTCAACTAGGAAAAAATGATCGCACGATATCAAGAAATGCGCCTTTAGAATATAAGTTGAATGAATATTTTTACTGGTTTCGTCGAAAGTTGTTTTATACTTGATATCACGAAATCTTTGAAAAATTTATTGATTATTTTTGTAAAATAAAATAGAAATAAATATAAAATTCTGCTAGTTTTTCGTTTGCCATCAAACACTTTTGTCAGCTATAGTTGCTATAACTCTACCAGAGCTTACTTACTCACGAAGTTTAATCACAGACAATTACCGTCATAAATTTATCGTATCGATAAATTTGGAAATTAATTACGATTTAGTGAGATTATTGTCCCCAAAATGTCAACAAATCGTAAGAATGATATAGATAATAGTCGTAGAATGGGCTAAAAATAATGGAAACCCGTCATCATTGACGTATTTTAATGAGTGAAAGAACATGAAAAATTGCGTGCATTTTCATAGAAACTTATCGTTGCCTCTTGAGTTTTATTTCGTGTCTTCCTAAATATTAAAATCGTTTCCTTGGGGCTTTCTTTAATGTATACAACTAGCACAGCTTGCTACACAGGAAATATCCACCATTTTGAAATGACTAATATCCTGTAGTTTATACAATTCATTTTTTGTGGTTTTCTTAGAAGACAATTCCATGACAAACCTATACTAATCCAAAAATGAATCACCTATCGATTTACGAAGTGTAAAACAGATCTAGATGGAAAAAGTATACGTTCGTGTAGTATGAATTCTTCTCTAAAATACTTTAAGTTAAATTTAGATGGAATTTCATAACAGTTACAATAAATAATTTGGAGATTAATCCGCTGATCGTTTCTTTGAGCAATCTAACTAACTAAAAACTATCAGATAACGATAATAGGGTGTTTTTCAGTCTTCAAATAACAAATGTTGGATATAAAAACATATAATTTGTTAGTCTTTAGTATTTAATAAATTTACCTTCTTTCAGCTCTTAAATGTTAGTTCGATGTCTGTAACTTAACATATGTAAGAAAAAAGATTAGTATTTAAAACAAATTACTGAAAAAATTCACTTTAATTAATTAATTTACTTCAATGATGATCATTCAGTTACACCCAAAATCACGAAATTTTTGGTTCATTGATCCATCAATGTTTATATCTACGTATAAATTGGATTCAAGGAATTATTTCAAGTTATCATCATGTCACATTTGTCGATTTCTAATTAACATTTTATTCAATATCTTTCCGAAACTTCCCAGTAGCTCAGTAAGCAAGGTATTCTCATATTGATTTAGTCATGCCGTTGCTAAATTTGATGCTTAAAAAAAATGCTGGCATAGTAACACTAAGTGAAACAGAATTTGTAGGAAATGTATTTCGTTGATGTTTTATTATTAGCATCGTTACATTCAAGTCTCTCTAGCAATTAAATGTTCTCTCTTCTATATGTACAATATTGGTCGAAATTTCTTTTTTGTTGAGTTGGGATAATATTGTAGCAAAAAGCAGTATTCGTTACGTAGTTGCACTGTAATCTAAAGAGCATCTCTATAATAATCATTATCTTGAATAAAGTTTAGTTCTTTTTAATCCTAAATTCTTATTAGAACTGCTTTAATTTGAGTAATTAAGGCTAATTAACTATTTTATAATGAGCATGATGCGATATCGTCTTCCTAGATACAAACTGAGCTTAAAAATGATTCGATTCGTTAGTTACTTATGGTACTTTTCTCTTTTATGATAATTGTTTTCGGAGTTTGCAGTAATGCAGTATTTATGAAAACATACTCTTTTTATGTTAATGAATTATTAGATAGTTTAAATACATATATTTAGCATTCAATGGCATCCCAACAGCTATTCTACAAATTTATTCGGGCCTTATTGTTCAACTGTCTGTCCTCGGATCTCATCCTTTACCTTGATTTTTTTATATTTAATAATAGTATTAATGCAGTTATGTTCTGCGGCAAGTCACTTTAAGAAAAAATACTTGTTATGGTATAAAATATATCTCAGCTCCCAAATATCTTTATTTTCGAATTAGACAACTCCGGATGGCCTTCCTTTCCAATCATATTATTCCCAAAAATCCAGCTGAATATCTCTACCATATTTTAACAGTTTCCTTCATCATTGGAAATAACACTAATCTGTCGCGTTCAATGCCTTTTCTGATTTTACAAAGCAACATAAAAGTTGTAAACTCTTTCGTCCCTTATACGCTCTCCCATCCATACCCAACGTGGCTTACATTTTCATCCCTATATTTCTCATCTTCGATGTTAGGTTTTCCATATTTTTTGTAAAAAGTAGCGAATTGATTCAAAGCAATAACTGATTTATTTATTTCATTTACGAATTTGTCATTCACTGTTTGTAATATTTCGTAGTCATAATGTGCCCTCTAGATGGTCGAGGTTTACGTCTTTACCAGTGAATATAATAGATCTCTTACTAGCATTAAACAAATCTGCCAAATGTGTGTTGTTATAATTCTCCTAGAAGACTTAAAAGCTGAAGAGTTATGTGGTCACTCTCAAACCTCTACTTTTCTCCTGAACATTACTACTATTAATGACTACAGGAACCGTGCTCCAATTATCATCAATGTCATGCGTACAGACATCATCGTTATCATTTATATCACATACATCGATATCATTTATATCATATCATCCTTTTAATCAAATCTACTAGAAGCTCGAACTTAACTACTTTTTCCAGCCAATGATGCTCGTCCTGAAGTTTGGCGACTCCAGGAATTGTAGATCCTCCAGTTATTCTGTCAATTACATTTTTTCTAAACTGAAATCATCATTATTATTACTTATACATTAAAAATAAGACAATTTTAGCTTTTAAGTTGAAGTTCATCTTCAAAAGTGTGCTTCGTTACAATTTTTCATTTTCTTAATTGTCAATGATATTGATCATTTGAGCGGCTCGATCGATATCATCTCTTTCATGGATTAACCCGTTCTTTTATTAGATGTACTTTCGAACTAATGTAAGGCCAATAGTAATTTATCCTGTACGTGTGAGTTGTAATCAGCCTGAAGAAAAAGAAAGAAGCCGGGTTGGTCAATCTTTTCTCATTCATTCCGACAGCTGATACAATTAACCACGGTCTCAATTCCAACCAAAAACTTCTGTCCTCTCTATAGATAAGGCGGTGATGGATTTATTGGATACCAATGGCAGTATCAATTTTCAGGAATGGAAATCGACCGAAATTAATCGCACTTTCATACTTTTGTCTTAATTAAAGGACTGTAATTTTCTATTTCATTTTATCCGTTCAGTTTTCTCGATAAGAGTTCAGCTTCTCTGTTTTTATTTACGTTGTGCGTCATTTTTTGTAATTTTTACTTTTTTCTATGGTGATAAGGTGTAATAAATTGTTCAAGTAATGCGAATCGAAAGAGATAATATAATTTCAATCATACATTGGCATTAAACACATATCTTGTTGGCATACCCTGCTGTGAAATAATACTTTTCTTAGTTCAATGGAGTATGAATTCCTTACAGTTTTTCGAATTTTCAAATTTCTTCATTCTCATTTGATACTAAAACCGTCAAGATAAGTTCAGGAATGATTTGTCACGGAAGTAATATTCCATCCGTTTATTTTTACAGAACGCATACAATCTTTTATATGGTTACTAACTAAAATTGTAGGCATGACCTCGTAGGTGAGACAAAGATTTAAAAGATTAAAAAAAGATTTGTTCAGCTTACATTATTTTCAGACGTTTCTCTTTCCTTAAAATATATATTTACTTTTCTTTTATATTATTTAATTTATATTTACTACCTAATTAGGTTCGCGAAAATTTCCAGTTTTAAAAATAGAAAAATTAAATTTAGCCCTGTACAATTTTACACATTGATAGAGTTAAATTTTAAATTTGTAGTCGTCTTTAGAAGACTTTTAATTTGTATAGCTGACTAAAGAAATATTCTTACAATCCATATTTGTTAGAACCGGTTCATATCATACTAATGAGATTATATTTAATTCATATTTGCATAATATATAGAGTGTATATATATTAATAGAGCTTTCTTTGTTTTCCTCCTACTCCACCTTTACTGTGTTACTACATGTTATCCTGGTTTGATTATGGATTTTAGAATGAACGAAATTCATCCGTCCGTCAATAGATCATCACGAAAAAAAATTGCCAAAGAAAAATTATTATGTGAAATGATTTAAGCAGTTAAAAATGAAAACAACAATACACGAGCATATACACGTAGTATATCGAGATACTTGAAATATTTTAGTCTCTGAAATTATAGTTGTGAATAATCCCCGTTTTGTTAATATTTTCGATTACACAATCAAGTATTTCTGATAATTGCGTGTCTAAAATATGAATTCAAGATATTTATGACGAAACCAATGTTTGTTTCTTACGAAAAGGCCGCCAAAGGTGAAAAATAATTTTGCCAAACTCTCGTTTTGAAATCTCGGGAAATTTACTTTCACTTTCCTTGTCGCGCAATAATATTGAGACAGCGTCATCGATATCTTAAACAATTTTAACCCTTTCAGACCTGATATTTTTCTACTAAAAAAATATTTTTGAATTTTTCCTTTTTAGATATATTTATACTTATTCCACTAATAAACTTTGAAATTTATTATTTAGTTAACAATTTATGGAGTGTCCAATATTTTGGACATTAGGTCTCAATGGTCGCATTACTCCCGGGGTTAATTATCCTCAGTCATTTCCTTTTTTTATCTCAATTTGTCATCTTTCCATGTTTAGATTAGTCAAATGTCTACTTTTCATCACTTATATACATGTTACATATGTTAAGTCAATGTGAGAAGAAAAATTACACAAGAAAACCTTTTTTTGATGGTTAAATATTTATTACAACTCAGTATAAATGTGATATAAATAATTATAAAATATTATTTCATATGAAATGAAAAGAAGCAATTCCTTTCTTTTTTTAAACATAAGTGTATGTTAAGAGTTGAAGTAATGAAAATGAAGAAAATAAATTATCAAAAATAATTTATATTCTCCTTTAAATATTCCTTCACTCAATTTTAAGACCACAGTTGCTTCTAATCCATATTATTTTTAGTTTTCTTCTGAAAGCGTTACTTTTTCAAAAAGTGCAAGAGTGGTTTTACCTCTCATATACTGTTTTGCTGCTAGTTTTCCTTTGAAAGGAACAATTTGCTCATCAATTCAGATATATTCCTTCAGTGGCAACCGCAAACATCTATTTTTGATTGAGTTGAAGAGCGGCCGAGCTTTGAACATTTTATCTTTACAATTACTGGCCATTTCTAAATAATTTCGTAACTGGAAAAATTTGACCATTGACATATTCTGACGAAAAATATCTAAGCTCACACATGAATCCCAAAACATTCGCACTCGTGGATATTTCAGGCAACCTATTATTATGTGCAAACCAATAAGAGTTTTCATTTCGAAGGTATTGGTTGGCTTAAAATTGTTTCAATCCTTCTGCAATGCATACATATTTGTGTATAGCGATAACTTATCAAATTCTTCCTCCTTCTCATAGCGTAAGAAATAATTTATTGAATAGTTTTGAATTTGACATAAGCTATACAGGGATATTGAAAAGCATATCATGAGTTAAGAATAAGGCAGCATTTTTAAGGTACACTTGTCATACACATCGGAATCTGTCCTCGATGGTGGTATTCAATGAATTTTGTTTGATACTTTTTATGAAAGAACTTTCTTAATCCCCGGAGTGTAGATGGATTACTGTATCGAAAATTTCTATCTTGCAAACAATAAAAAGGTAGTTCTACAATTTAACCATATTAATATTTCAAATAAAAGGAACAATATCGTCTCTTAATATTCCTATGTATGCAAATTTGACATTTAACTTACCATTTAGTTATTGTATAGAGGCATGGATTCGATTGTTTTAAATTCTGATTATTTTTAGTAATCTTGCGCATTTACGATAATAGTTTATAACTTTAAATTAATATTAATATAATTAAACATATCGTTTTTTCTGATATCATATATTTTTCAACCTACGAGTATTCTTAATTTAAATTATATGAAGTGTACTTGACGCTTAGGATACTGAAATTGCCTATTTGTAATTTACCTAGACAATAAATAAATCTTCACTGAAATATTAAGTTGGGCAATGTAGTAGTTGAAGGTGTTACTCTTTTTATTAATATCCAGGATTCTGAATTGCATCAATAACTCTAATCCATAACAGTTTGCTGATGTGAAAACTCGACAGGGCGCTAGTAGTTACGTTAGTAGCTTAAGTGTAATTATAATTAATTTATAATTAGCTTGAGCATATTTGCAATTCATATCGTAGAACTCCTACATTGTAATTAAGATTGAAGTTCTTAGGGGCATCCTCATTTGAAAGCCCTGAGAATTGAAATTTTAAAATATGCTTAAAGATTGACTGTAGTACTACATTTTAGGATGGAAGAAGAGAAGAGAAAGGGCGTTGTAATAGAGAGATCCCTGCTTAAGAATCATCGCTCGAGATTGCTTGTTAAAAGGAAAATACAGTAATTGATTTTTTTGGTTTAATATGCATAACCGATCTTAATATGACTTCTCCCAAATCTAACGAATCCAGCGTTGTGTTGCGATCGAATTTCATCTCATTACGTAAAACCGTTGAGTATTTCTTTCTACCTCTAAATCGAGCAACGGCCTTGCATGAAATTAAGGTTCTTGTAGTACCGAACTATCAATTTATTCGTATGTGTGAACACGAGAACGATTTGGTAAAAATTGATTTTTAACATATTTGTTATTTTTTAAGTTGGGTTGAGTGTTACTTTTCAACTATTTGATTTTAAATGCTACTAGGTAATATTTTTCAAATGCCTTTAAAACCAGCTTTTATTTTCGGAGGGTGAAGTGTTTCGTTCTTAAGGAAAATTTAGCTGATAATTTAGTAATTCTGTTTTAGCAAACATATTTTTCTTAACTCACTGCCCTCACTCCGTTTGAGTACGCCGTTCTACTCACCATTATAGCTAACTGTATAGTGCTTGCGCTGGAGGAGCACCTGCCGAACGGTGACAAAACCATCCTGGCCCAAAAATTGGTAAGTTAATAAGATAATACAAATATAAGTTATCAATTGACCAAGTCATTTCCCGTACCTGACCCAATCTTGAGAAAAAGAAAAATAACTCCATAATGTATCTTTTAGATTCGAGAAATTCAGCTCTTACTAATAGAGCGGATTTAAAGCACTATCTCAATTTCATCTGTTTAACCCTTTCCGGTCCAAATTTTTAAAAAGGAGCAAAAAAATTATTCCTCTACTGAAAGAACTTTAAAGGTGTTACGTATATATGCATAAAATCTTTAATTCGTTCAAACGTTATTAGAGCTAAAATTTCTTACATGATTCTCTTCGGAATGATGTTATATTTAGCGAAAAAATAAGAACAAATTTTTCGGGGAAAAATACAATTTTGAACTTTATTGAAAGAGTTTTAAATTTTGATACGACAAAATATTGCACTCACCTCAGTTATTCAATAACGTAAACACCACCACCGATACCCCTGCGGATAACTCGCGTGCATGAGGATCTTCATCTACAGCGGAAGATTATAATTTCTTTTGGAGTGGGAGTCATGAAACCTACTGCTGGAATTGTATATACTACCTATATTACAGCCTATGAGCCCAAATGGAGTGAGCGGGCGATACGAATGGACGCTAGAATCAAGAAAGCGACGTAATTCCATTTGGACTCACTGGACCGGAAATGGTTAAAATAGAATAACACGCGATAATTTACCGTTCTTAAGGCGTATTTGTTTTGTGGTACCATAAAAAGTTTTGCTGAAATTATGTTCTCATGGAAAATAAAAGGTGACAGCGCGATAAACCGTTCGGAACGACTGCTTCTCGTGGTGGGTAATTTAAGAAGGGGATTCTGATAAATAAAAAACGAAGTAATTTCATTTCTTTGATACATAAAAGGTTTTTGTGCATTGTAGCAAGAATTTTAAATTTTCTGTAAGCTCTACGTGGTGCCACGGTAGTGTTTTATCATAAAAACCTTCAAAGTGTGAGAAACCTTAGCTTAAGATTTTTTAGTTGCTCACTCTCCACTTTGCTATTTCCACTAGCTATCTATAATCCTTGTGAGAAATCTCTCCTTTGAAGCAGAGGTATCTTGCAACAATGATTGATGTAATTTAATGGGTATTTGAAATCAGAAATAATACGATTACTGAGTTAAGCAAGGATTATTGAGCTTCATGGTAAATTAGCATAAATATTTGTATGATACATTGATAACATTTGAATTTTAAAAATATTTTTTCCCCACTGTATTGACTTTTCTTGTATAAATTTAAAAAAAGTATAGGAAATTGCCTTCTGCAATAATTCAACATTTGTCTGATAATAATGATTTTTAATTCAAATTTTGCATTTCAGGAAAAGACAGAGCCCTATTTTTTGGGCATATTTTGTGTAGAGGCCTCCTTGAAGATTCTTGCTCTGGGTTTTGTTCTTCATCGAGGCTCCTACCTTCGAAACATCTGGAACATGATGGATTTCGTTGTGGTTGTCACAGGGTGAGTTTCTTTACAATCAAATATTTCTTGCTGATTTTTAGACTAATGAAAGAAAATAAATACTGTAATTTATTTCTTACATTTATAAGCAGAGTTCATATGGTGGAGATAAAGTTTTAATCATTTAAGCCAATGTTTGGTTCATGATTTAAATCATTACTGCTTATATTCATGGAAATTCATTATATTATTATATTTAATTGTATGATTGACTGTCCTATTTTCAGTTCAAGGATATTTCTACATGTCTGATGTTTTATTTGTTCAACTCAGTGTTAAAAACTAAATTGTTTCATACAAAATGTTATATTTCAGTGTTCTTAGCTGTAAATATTGATTAAGATCATCACAATAACATTTTACTTTCATCCAAAAGAAAATAATTATCATTAGTGTAGTCAGAAGGTTAATAATCCCTCCTTTCTCTTTAAAAATTTTCTTCAGAAAAGTAGGAAATCCATAAGTGAAATCTTTTTTATTCATGCAATATCAATAAGGATCTTCAGGCAATACAAAAACTCAATGAATTTAAATAAAGATGAAGTGGAGTATTGATTCCTTATTAGAAATTCTGGCTATGCTACTGATACTTATATATGTATGGTTAATATGATAGACAATGATTTTAGTGTATAATAATTTTAATGAAATATATCTAATCAAACTTTAGTAATATCACTTTGCTCATCAGTTGAAGAACTAGGAACCTGAATCACAGATTTAATTTTAATAACTATGAAAGATGCAGAATTCAGCAAAAATCCCTATTCGCTTACTGTCTCTTAATTTTTATTATCCATAACTTATTTTTACTTCCATTCCATATTTTTCTATAAATGACAACCAACTGTATAACGATTGTATACATTTACAATATATTTAACATTGTAGTTGAATTATCAATTTTTTATGCATTTTTCTTGTGGGTGTTTTTTGCTATGATGTATTTGTTATTAAGCATAAACTTGGGATTTGCATCAACGAAATGGCATTATATCTTTTTTCAATAGTAGTATCTTCTTTTTCAAATATTCTTATAGGTAAAATTGGATGTAAAAAGATGTCCTCAGTTTCAGTCTTGCTCTAACAAACCATATTTATTATTATGTATTAGCATATTTTATGCAGTTGATCATCGCTTCTAGATTCTGAAAAGTATCTTACTGTTTTTTTAATAAACTTTGGTATAAATGCTTGATAATTTTGCTAAATTTTGTTCTCAGAAGCAATTACAAAATTTAAACTTTCATAATAAATTAAAATATTTGTTATTGTCACATTTATAAAACCATTATTACAGAATCATTGCATTTCTCTGTAATAAAAATTTGATAAAAATTTTCTGTGGAAGGAAATTTTAACATTTAATCTTATCATAATGCTGAATATTTTTTTTCTCATTTTGATTTTTGGCAAAAATAAAAGGTAGAACACGATAGCTAATAATTAGTTCAAGTATAAATTATAATGTTGAAACTCATGCCAGTAACCGATAATTCTCTTTATTGTCTGCAATTTTTAAGATTTGGCTTCTCAAATCATAAACTCGTACCTAATTTTATCAGCACTAACCAACCTCAACCTACCATAACTCATTGAAATTTCTTTGAGATTTGTTTTGTACACTCAATGCTTCTTCACAGTGAAAATACCTCATGATGGACTACAGAAATAAATAAAATTTGTTATCAGAGTAAACTTTTATTGTTTTACATATGTTACTTTAATAATTAATGACTATTTACTTTAGATTTCCTAGTTAAAAACAGCTGTTTCAATTACTTTTTTTCTTGAAACAATCTATATGACCTGCTGTAGCCTAATTCTAAGCACTACACTTACCAGCATTGAATATACATTGCAACCCAAACCAGCAATATAAAAATGCTGTCTTCATACTAAACAAACCCATCCCCAAATAAAAAATTTATGACTAATGTATTGGGCCCCATTCATTAGAAAAATAATAATGTTATTCAATTTAAAACATTTTTGCTTGGAGGAAAAGTATGTCATTCCCCTTTTATATACTGCCTTTAATATTGAAATCAATGAGAAAGATATCCTCTCAGTTCTTCTGATTCCATTAACACATAAATTATATGATCCATATCAAGCAAGGTATCCATAATCAGCAGATATAGCTATAGAGTTATATTTAACTGTTACAAATTCTTAGCTGATCTCAGAAGAAATTTTTCTTTTCTCTCATTCATTTCCTATTATTAGCTTTAAAAAGACTTCTTGAATAATTGATTTTTGCTAATGGAATTTTGCGCATAATCACCAGAATGGCCTTTTCAAGATGATTCTTCAATAAAATCCCCAAAACACAATTTAATCATATAAATATAATAAAGAAAATAACTCAGGTTGGACTTAGTAATTTTCATGGACTTAGTAATTTTCATGGACTGAATAATTTATAATATGGCTTTAATGTTTACATTCTTTAGATAAATTTCATTATTTACCTGGTTAAGATTATTACTGCAAACTATTGATGTAATTAATTTCAAGATAGCCAATATTTTATGATTGGGTTTGTCACTTTGAATTTTATTAGTAATCTAATGATAATTATTTAATGAAATATTTATCATTAAGATTGTATAAAATAATTGTGCTTCCTTGATTCCAATAATAAAGTGATGTCACAAAAAAGTTTCTTCACGAAAGACATACTTTTAAGGAAAATTTAATATTTCATTTCTCTAATTTTTTTGTATTTTTTTACCCACCCTAACAACTCTTATAAACAAGAAAATGTTATTTAATGAAGTTTATAATTTGTGAAGCATTAGCAAATCTTCAAATAAAAGGATTAATAATAATCCTATAGTTTATATTCTATGTTTTGTAAATACACATCAGAGCAAATTTTGTTTGATCAAGAATATGAAACTGTCTCTCTCCTGAAAATTTATTTTGCATATTGTGTACATTGTGGTTGGATGAATTTCAGCTGAATCAATGCCTCTCCAAACATAGAAGAAAAGTTTTCCTCAGGTACACTATCATTTTTTTGAAGGTATATACATGTATTAAAAATATCTACTGTTAATATAATATGTTACATTTAATCTTTTTCATTTGGCAATTCATGATTCTTCTGGAATAATTTTAGCAGCTGTGCCAAGATTTTCAGATTCATCTCATGAATGCAGCTAAATTCAAGATTTCTTTCAAGAGGTCACTACTTAAAGTGAACCTCAAATTTCATTTATTTTATTTGAATTTATTGGTATTTTTCCTTTTCTGTAGGAAGTAAGCTTGCAGGGGCTGTATGTTACTACATTGTTCTACTTTAAGATTTTCTTGAGTAATATTAATGGTTATGAAGATGTTGAATGATTCTGAGGGTTATTATTTTGCTTTTGCTTCATAATATTATTTTTTGAAGGACCTGAAACTTTTCAGGGTGAGTGAAATATATATTATATCTTACTTTGCAACAACCTGGTCAAAGGTCTAAATGGTACTAAGTGCTGGTCCCTTACTGTGAAATATTGTTTATTTGTTTATTTTTATTGTGATATTGCCACTTCACTATGATCCACTGCACCTAAACCCACTTCCAGCCCTTCGTATCTCATTTGTCACATACCTCTTCTATTTCACATATAGCAGTAGAAGAAAATTATGTAGAATTATATCCCCTAATGGAAATCCTTTTAGGAGCTCTGTTTCATATCTGTTTCTTCTTTTCTCTATTCACTCATATTTTCTCTGTTGTAGTTTTAATATCCTCTTACTAATACTTTTATCCTTTTCTTTGTCTTCTTCATCAAATTTTTGTTGCTTTCTCTTAGTCTTTATTTTGCTTAATTTTCTTCTTTAAACTAACTAAATCTCTGATAAGGTGTATAATTCCTTCTACAAATCTTTTCATTATGGTTTTCACCTCGTATGATTTTTAAGTTCACTGTAACTTACTTTAGAATTTGAGTAATATATCCTAGTCAGATTTTCAACACCAAGCTGGTAGAGAGAAATATGTAGATAGTGCCCTCGCTGATTGTTTACATCTTCAGAGGTCCTTACCATAACCTCCCTTACCTTGTTTAAAACCTAGCTATTTGCCTTGTAGGGATTTATTTCACGATTTATTTTATAAAGATTTGTTGCCAACTTAATACCACTGTTAAAAGAGGTATAAGAAAAACTTACTTTTTAATAAATACATGTTTTGCATCTTATTTGTGCATACATTTTCACTGAAGCTAAATGTATATATTAATTCATGAAATGTGAGGTTTGATGTATACCTTTGCAAATGCTTCAGTTGTCATAAGAATAATCAATTTAAATATGCAGCATACAATTAATAGCTGATACACATTTTCTCCATTATTCAGTTTCTTTTAATGATTCCTGTGTAATATAGTAAATCACGTGAACTCTTAATGTTGAAATCTTTTGCTAAATAAAGTGAAATTCCTTTCTCTGTCTTGTTCTTCTTTCAGTATAACCCTGAGAAAGCTTATACTAGCATTCAATTATTACTCAGCAAGATTTAAAAATTGTTAAACAAAACAAGGTTTTGAAAACAGCACAGTAACTTTTACTTTCCACACATAAGGTAACATCGGTGACTTGGGTGATATTGTTCCCCCCATAACAAAGTCGGTTATTTGTAAATTACATTGATCTGATTGCCCAGCAATCTATATCGGACAAACAGGGATAAATTTTGAGATCTGTATGAAGTAACACAAGGCATTTAATTCAATTATGTCAGAATTCAAACAACTACAGCCACCTCCATGAATTATAAAAATTAAAATTAATTACCAGCCTTCGTGGCTGAGTGATTAGCATTCTAGCTATGCTATTGTTCTGACCCTAAGGTCCTGTGTTAGAATCCTGGCTGATCGGACTATTCCGATCAGGGAATGGTTGTGTGTGTTTGTTGTTGCTGTTGCCTTGGTGAAGCACATCCTGATAAGTTCATCAGAACTTTGGGGGACTTCACCAACAGAGGCTCAGCCCCCCCAAAAAAATGTTTTATTTCTGTAAGCAAAACTAAACTGTCTCATATTGACAGACTGATACTGCAGTTAATGGACTCTGATTGACAGTGAATGTTGAGCAGACCCTATGATGGTAATATAAAAAAATATAGTTCCTAGTGGAAAGAAAAAATATTTTTTAGTTTCCACCATACATTGATGATATTAATTAAGGAAGTATCAATCAATCTTTCTATTTTTTCTGTCATACATGAATATCTGTCATAAATAATTATTAATGATAATATAAATAAATTTATTCGTAATTCGGTGAAATAAACTCGTCCGTCAATTTAAAAAAATGTAAAAGTTATTTTATGGCTAAATTTCTGTATATAAATCATTCACCTTTAGAGTTTGCGATCAATTTAATAATGATATGAAATCCATTTATTTCTATTTCCCTTATATTTACCCAAGTAGTTTTTCGACTTGATCTCTTATTGTCTAATTCAAGAGAAGCAAGTAGTAAAAAGTAAACTATAGACACAGTTGGCAACAAATTGGAGTATTTATGCAACTGCTTATTTGATCCTTCTCCATATAATCCTCCTATACCCCTCTCTATTACTATCTTTCTTTTAGTTTTTCACTCATTTTCATCATTTCATCTAATCCTTTCCGTCATCCAATTTTATTCCCATCCAACTCCTGATTGTCCTCCATCAAATCATGTCTTTAAGGACCATCCCATCGCACTACAATTATAACAAGCCACTGATGATGTTTTTAGGTCGATGACCATATTCGCAGAATCAAATGTGGATGTGGATCTGCGGATGCTCCGTTCCTTTCGCGTCTTAAGACCCCTCAAGTTGGTCTCAAGAATCCCAAGTAAGTGGCCTGTAGCTGGCCGGTTGATAATTAAAAAAACTAATCAATCCAACAGAAACGTACTTAGCTAAAATTTAACCTACAATTTAACCTATCTAAACCTCTCCCTAACTTCAGAGCAGTGTAGCTGAGTTTTTTCCTATTAATATAACAATATTTAAACTTGCATTTGGAAAAATATCCTCGTAACCTTATCCATCCAATTATATCCTTAATATTATTATAACATTTTTACTATCAGTAGTAAACCTAGCATTGCCAGTGTTGTTTCTGATGCCAGAGGCATCATTGATAAGGTATATGTTGTACACAGATCAGGCTTACTCCTGATCTTTAGAAAATCTACAAAAGAAGCTGAAAAATTATAGTTTTTCTTCATGGAACTATTTTTCTATTTATTATTGTAATTCGAAATTCAGTGGCTATTTGCAGCTTAGACCATTATAGTTGAAGAATTTTCTTATTTATAAATTGTTTGTGTGATTAGATGGAATAGTTAGTCATATATATTTCTTTTTTTAGGATATTGAGCAGATTTATAACTTAAAATGTTCAATAATGCAGAATATTAGAGAATTTTAGTAAGATGTTATTGTAATTTGTTTTTAATACAGTGAATATCTTGCAGATGGCTAGCTCTGTTGAAGATTACGTAAACATGAAAGTTGACGTATATGTTCTTATTAGTCTATCTTTCTTATGATTTTGAAATGCTGTAATAAATGTGGATGTTTGATTTGTTATATAATTTAAATTATTTACCTCTTTCTTTGCCTCAGCATTACAGTTTATTATTTTTCTCATTGTATTCCCTTCTTCAGGGTCTTTCTTCTAAGGTGATTATAGGCTGTTTTTCTGACACCTTTTTCTATTACCCTTAGCAAATACTTTTTCCTTTAAGTCCATGCTGAAGTATTTATTGTGATTCTCTTTTATGTCTACTGTGTGTTTCCTTAACTATATGTCTTTTTGTTTTCCTTAAATGTTGTTACTCTTCTTCCCTTAGTATGCCAGTCACTTTCCACCATCCATATTCCATATCTGCCCATGGCGACATTTCTATCATATTTCTCTGTAAATTCTACAAGAAATCCAAAACTTTTTATAGGAATAATACAGGACCAGGAAATAAAAAGGGACAGTTTAGTTTCTAAATGTTTATTATTTTATGAAAAGAAAGATTCGCAAAAAATTAAGGTTAAGTTTACTATTCTGTTAAAAAATATTTTTTTGAAGTGTCATACAACGATAATATGACTATTTCACTATCAATAACCACTAATATATATATACATCAACTGAAATATTGCCAGCTGTTTTTGAAAAATTAATTCATTCATTGTTTGTCATAATCAAGACAATTATTTAAATCCTTTTACGATTAATGACAATTTACCAATCATGTATTGAATTAATAGAATGACATGATTGTTAAAGATATCCAACTTCAGGCCAATGATGAATGCATAGTTAACTATTGCAGTATCATACAAAACTACCAAAAGTGATTTCCCTTTATTTTAAGCACACAACAATTTTCTGAAATTTAATTTATTTTTTGATAAAATCAAAGAACATTGAACTGAACTCTCATGCCATGAAATAAATTATGACTAACCCCATAGGTGACTTGCTGGCCTTATTCTCAGGGTGAGCACGAATGCTTTGCAAGTTGGCATGCTGAAATAACAGGATGAATACTTTTTCTTATGTTTTTAAGTACCTTAGCTTGTACTGATATATTTGGCCATAATCCAGTTTCCGTTGATAAATTTTGGCTAGTTGGAGAGAGCATTGGGCAGTTTTTTCTTTCCTAACACTTAATTAAAATGTGACTCCTATTTTCATTCCTAACCTAGAGTGTCTTTCTGTGAATCTTCATTTTTAAATAGACTTTTAAGAAGTTGTGAATGATAAATTTTGGAGGGTTACTAAATTTTTGTATCTATTTATTTTTTACAAATATTGCTTACCCTAGTCCCTTCTGAGCCACCAAATCCTCAATGTCACCATATTTAATCCTTTGGTGACAGTGCATTTAATTAATTAGACACCTTTTTAGTCTTTTTCAGGAATTTATATCCTTATTCTTTGGAATCAGAGGCATGTCTTGTGTACTACAATAAATAATAGAGTAGAGTTTTTAAATATGCTAGTATTATTTTAATATACTTTTATATTAAAGATGATGATTTTAGATTAGAACCATTAATTAAGCCTAGCAGTAGTATGTATGTCTTTGGGGATGATAATCATTATTACTGCCGGTATCGTGTACTTCTAACAGAGATATGACGTCACCTGTATCCCGAAGATCCAGCCATTTATTTTAGCTGTTACTAGTAGTTGGCTTACAAAGTTTTACATTATTATCTGTCTGTCTGATTCTTCTCTTTATTACATTATTATTATTATTACAGTACAGTAAAAACAGTAAATTACCATTTTAATTAGATAGCAATGCTACTACACATTCTATAGACTAGTCAGTAGTGTTTGTCTGTGTGTGTGTGGAGTAGTTACACGCTAGTGTTTTACAGGTTCATCACACTCTTCCCACAAAATGATTTAGAGGTTGATCTGCGAACATTGAGGGCCATACGAGTTCTTAGGCCCCTCAAACTCGTGTCAGGGATTCCCAGTAAGTATATATCTGTCCTCGTCTTCTCGTAGTTCGCAGCGCTGCCAAATGATAATAAGATGAAACAAAAGAAAACAGTAAAGAATATAAATTTTCATCCACATCCTCGCCTTCTCTCCTATAACTCCTTTCTACAAGTATCTCCTAAATTTTTACTGCTTTATATGCAAATGCAATCATAGTTCACACTTAATTGAAAAGTAAACTGTATATATTTTGGCCTTCACTTACCTTGCAGAATTCTTGTTTTCTGCTGTCAATGTGTCTGTTCACTTAAATTCAAATAAAATGAGTGTTTTCTAAAAATTATGGTGTAGAATCCATCCTATTGTATCAGCAATGAAAATTATATTACCTAAATATCATCTCTTAGTACCCCATATACTTATATTCCAGAGGAGCAAATTATACTTATTCTTATCAAATGATCATCAGCCTTACCAATTCCTAGAATTATTTTTTTGATTGTGTTCATGGTAAACAGATGGAACAGTAATCTTTTACATTAAAGCAAAATCATCATTACTTAGAAGAACCTATATTTTCAGTGGGAAGATCTTACTTTACATTATATATCAGGGTATCCCACAAAAATGTTGTGCAACTTAATTCAAAGTTGTTTCCTGAAGGCCGCTGTAAGTTAGTGGTAGTAATTGCACTCTAACTTTTTGTGATATTTTGAGGCTAATTTTCAGACCTCAGTTTTATAGAAAAAATTGTAATGATTGATATTTAATCATAGCTATTGTTCTAATTGAATTTCATTTCATCTTCATTGTGATGTAAATGTACAATTATATACAAGTCAGCATAGAATATACATACATACATACATTACATACAAAAAGAATTATTTTCATCAAATAGTTGTCATCAATGAGCAAGCCATTTCAGCCAGGTACAACATAGTTGTTTAGTTAAAATGAGTTCAGGTGTGTTGTTATTTTCCGATATCTTATGTTACTAATGATTAACCTTGTTCTTACATCCTGTAACAGCTTAATCTTAATATCCTCACCTAACATGGATAACCCGTAAGACTAATTTACTTCTGAATGCCAGCTGAGTATCTTTAGTATTGCTAAGGTGGACCTGCATCAAACTAGCTTTTCCACCCCTGTTTGTGAATGGCCTTACGGACACTGGTTGATTGAAATAGTGAGCTGTAGAATTTTTGACAGTTAAATGGCCTGACTTTGGGCCTTTTTACCAAACAGAATGCTATTTTCCTTTAAGGAGCCCCCATCCTACCCCTTCCCACTCTTGGCTGATGATCATATTTACAGTAGTCAATGCTCCCTCAAAACATTAAAATCACGTAAATGTTGCCCTTGTGCTTTCTGCTGAAAATAAATTTAAGTCAACACAAAAGCACATTGAAAGGAAATAAGTGCAACTTTTTCAAGCTGCTCCCCACTCTTCTGTCTCTCTTCTTATTTCTCTTCTATCTCGTTTTGACCTGCTTGTCAAAATGGGAAATTCCGCAAAGAAATTTCAATATTTAACTGGTGTCTCTATATCTGAAGACACCAATTTTGTCTTAAAACAATCATTATGTGCGGATAGAGGCTCTTTGCTTGTTTGAGTGGATGTTGTATACCCAATTTGAAGTAACTAATGGCTTGTTTGTGACTTTATATATGTACAAATCTATCATTATGTTTGTCCATTTTTTGCTTTTTTGTGTTAGATGTAATTAGTGTTGCAGATTACTCAGTATATACAGTATCTGACCTTTTTAGGCATGAATTTAAATATATCCATGCTCAAGTAATGTTGAGCTTTCAGTTCTTTGGTTTTGCTTTCCTGTATAGTTTTCCTGTAACAATTATGCAGCAATCAATTTGGCCAGAAGAAATATCCCTTGGGGTGAGGAGACAGTAGAAGCCAAATAAAAATGTAGATTTGTAAATTAAATTAGGAGTATATTTGGTAATCTTTATCATCCTACAAATTTTGTACACAATTTTTTTACATTAACTTATTTTGAAAGTATATTTGGTAATTGTATAGATTGGTTGATACATATAATCAGTTATTCAATTTATTAATTAAACATAATGATTGATTTGTACATAAAATTAATTTTTTCAATTTTGTATTTTCTTTATATACCACTCTTGAAAACCCTTTTCAATTGAAGGCCATTAAACATTTCAGATACAAATTTTAATCACAGTCAAACAGAAAATTGATCTTAAATCATCCTATACTTTTTGGAGCCTGATGTAATCAGTGGCTTCAAGGAGAAGTAATGCATGACTTTTAGAATCTTAGTTTCCAAGTAGTAAACCTAGATCATATTAAAATTCCAAAGTGTTTGCCTTAAGCTCAGGAGGTTATTAGTAAATTTTGCAAGTTTCAAAAAGTAGTTACATACAGTTTACAATATTAATTTTTTCTTGTAATCGATTTTAGTAATTTGATAATACATAGTTTTGAAAATAATTTGAAGTAAATGCAATGCCACTGATTATATAAGATTATGTAAAAAGATTCTCATAATATTTTAGGTTCATAATTCACGTAATATTTGCATTCATCTGACTGATTGAACCTAAATGAGATTTAAATAAAGAAACAAAATTTTATGATATTGTTTGTCTCCTTGTTATTTTTCACTTTACGCAATATAGGTCTGCAGGTGGTGCTCAAGTCCATAATAAAAGCCATGGCACCTTTACTGCAGATTGGACTCCTGGTGCTCTTTGCAATAGTTATATTTGCCATCATAGGCCTTGAGTTTTATGCTGGTGCTCTGCATAAAACATGCTACAGTTTAGAAGATCTAAGTAAGTATCTCATAGAATAAAACACATGAAAATGATTACCTGAAAGACATAGGTAGGAGAGTCCCAATTAATAAAATCCCAGTAAATAAAATGTTATTGCATCACATGATTTGCATTGATAGACTCAATGGCTCACATCAGAAACATTAAAATTATGGTTGGACTGCCTAAAAGATAAAAATTGGGGAATTTTTGGCAGATCACAATATGATGCACGACAGAGTACATAAGTATTGGGAAAAGGGATGATGGCAAGGGTTGAAAACTTGGGGGTAAGGGTGGAGAAGGTAGTTCAAACCTCTGCTCCATGGTTTAGATAAATGTCATTTCAACTAAGTAGTTTAATAAATTCAGTAACTAATTAATCTACTAAACTAGTTATAAATATAAATACTCTAGAGTCTCTGAAATTGCTTAGAAAGTTGTACCCTATAAATTCATTTTGATATTCTACATAAACTGCCACAAGATTTAAATGTTATTCTACACGGAAACGAGTTATTTAAAACAAACAGAAGAGGTACATAATAGTCAAACTTGTGTATCTTACAGTAATTTTTGCAATCAATACACCAAATGCACCAATACACTAATTATTATCATCACGTATGTTTATACTTCTGCATTTTTTGTTTTAATTTATACTTTGACTAATAAATGTTATTGCAAGGGCTCCTGGATAACCATGTGAGCAACACATGGTCTTGGTGTAAGTGGTCCCAGGTTTAATTCATGGTGGAATCACATGTACAAATGACCCAAGCTGTTAAGGCAATTTAAGAATACAATGAATTATACAAATTATTATAAATTAAACCATTCAAATGTTTATGTTGATATTAATCAATTTTATCTCTCTTAGCCTATGTTACTTAATAATGTTCATTCAGAAAAGTCCATAAATTGCAATTCATATTTATGCAACTGAGTCACTATAATAATCATAGTGACAAGAATGAAAAACGGTAACCTTAACATGAAAATGGAAAATTGATCTGATTGAAATTATTTATAATCCATTAATTTATTATTGATTAAAATTTGACTTTTACCTAAACAATGGTTGGTGGTTAACTTATACATAAGTGTACATATATAGTAATTCTTTTCTATGCTTATTTTTCAGATAAAATTGTTCGTGAGGGGGAAATGGCCACACCCTGTAACACCGACAATAACACAGAAGCTCCACCAGGAAGCTATGTGTGCAACTCCAGCATGTCAACATGTCTGGAGGACTGGGAGGGCCCAAATTTCGGAATCACCTCCTTCGACAATATAGGCTTCGCCATGCTCACAGTATTCCAGTGCATCACCATGGAAGGGTGGACGGCCATTTTGTACTGGGTTAGTAAATCAGACAAATTATTTTAGAGAAATTATAAAAGTATTAATAAAGTATCTAATAAAGAATGTGCTTAAAGTTAAACAATTGATCAAAAATATTGATGATTAGAAATAAAATATTTTAATTAGATTAAAGCTCTCCTGTTGTCTCTAAAGTTAGCAATAGGTAAAAAACTTTAACATTGAATTTTTTTATGAAAGAGATAATGTCTTCTTTAATTAGTTTTATTGAAGCATTTGAAATTTTTATAGAGTTTTTATTTAATGTATTCCTTTCTAATAGCCATTTTTTCTTATGAACCAATCTGCTATTGATACTGTTGAATCCGGCATGGATTTTGACAGCTGAAACCATTTTTAAGTTCTATGAATGAATTCACGAGTACTTATAACAAAAAATAGATTCCGCTTGGATATATAGTTATTCATGCAGATTCAGAGGGTTATTCTAATTATCTGATCCTATTATATTAAGTCATTATAGTTCAATTGAATAAGTATATTTTCATTTATGATCTCAAGAATTCTATTCCAGTAAAACCCTATGAAAGCAGGGCATCAAACCATAATATTTTTAGTTCTAGTTTACAAATTTTGCTTCGGTTCAGTTCCAGTTTCACTCCAGCTTCAAACCTTTAGTTTTCCTTCCAATCTTAAAAATTGTAAGAAACCTATTAGCCAATCATGGTTTTAAGTCAAATGAAACGTACATTAACTAAAAATTATTATTTTAAGAATTAATGCATTAAATAATGGTTTTCTGGTTTGGTTTTGGTTTGATGCCCTGTTTGAGAGTCAAAAACATTTCTTACTCATACATTAAATCAACAATAGTATCCATATACATATATATTTGGAAGATGACAAATAAATCAAGAGACAACAAGGAAAGAGAATCGTTGGTTATTTTTTAAATGATTTATTTAATATAATTGAAGCAATTTTAAAATAGTAGAATAGCTTATATAATCAAATCTGAAAACTGTAATAAACTGTATTTAAATCCTTTATCATGTTCATTAAAGTATTTTCATCAATGTAACAAAAAATGGTGAGCTGAACCTGACATATCATAAACCTAATGCCTTTTATCTATATCCTAAGTATCTTATTTTGAAAATACCTTGGAGCTATATTAAAATATTTCTGTTATACATGCACCTTGGTTTTGTGATTTTCAAATCAAATGAGTGGATATATAGAAAATGTGTTATTCTAATAATATTTAACTTAAAGATGCATTGGCTCATTTAAAATAAATGCATTATAATTGTAAGAATTACATTTATCATTCACAAAATTTTATTTTTCAGACGAATGATGCCCTGGGAAGCACCTTCAACTGGATCTATTTTGTACCTCTCATTGTTCTGGGTTCCTTTTTTATGCTCAACTTAGTTCTTGGTGTTCTTAGTGGGTAAGTTTATGCCAATTATTGATATCAATTAAAAATATATCATCCAGAATTAAAAATGCAATAATCTTATAATATATTTGCTTTTCCTCAGAAACTATTTAATGTCAGTTTAAACCTATTCTAGTTTCCAGGTGTATCATTTTTAAGCTTATTTTATGCAAAATAAATGTAAATCTTTTTTGATTGTTATGAGGAGTGCTATTTTGGGTTTGAATAACATATGATGTCATAATTATCTTACAAAGTCTATCATTGTAATATTTTTTTGCAGGACACTGAGTTTTTGGCAATTTTCTTTGAAGGGCATGAATAAACATAATTCTAATTCCAACAGGTGGCTTGAAAAATATTAGAATATTGTCAGTTAGAAATCTGCAAAATTTTTGTTTGAGATAATACATATTTAAATCTTTTATTCTTCTATAGATATATATATAGTGTACTAACCATAGTGTTTCCATTTGACCAGAAAAATACTCAAAGAATGATAAAAATATATTACATCTTCTTTATCATATCAGCAATATATCAATCATTCCAATTGAGTTCCTGTGTTTATTGAGTTTTATTTATAGAGATGGAAGAATTTATTTATTTCTATGTATGAATTAATTTTGCTGAATTTTTAAACAAGAAATTGAAGTTCATGATGAAACTTCAAGGACTGTTACTTGCAGATTAATTGTGGATAAGACCTCAGTAATAGTGAATAGGGAATATATTAAACTACAATTTAACATTTATTTTTTCTGATTTGAAATTTTTTTGAATTTTCCTTTTTCAATGTTTTGATTCTTCGTTATTATCTGATACTGATGTATTTTGTAAACTTGTTTTAGTTTTACTCTAATTTCAATTTGAATATTTTGATCCACTATTTTAAACCTGAGTTTTATTAAGGGAGAGAAAAACCATGTGAATAGAAATACCTTTTTATGGTTCCTCATTAAACACAAATCCTATTCATAATTAAAAGGATATTTAGTTTTTTAAGTAGTAACCATTTTCATCTTTTTTTATCAAGGATAAATAGCATTTATCTTGAATATTTATATTTAATGATTTCATTGCTTTATCCCCCTCCTTTCTCTGTCCCACATCTTCCTTTGTCCACAATGTTTACAGAGAATTCTCCAATGAGAGGGCAAGGGTGGAAAGGCGAGAAAAGTTTAACAGAGCTCGGGTGAAAAAGCAGTTTACTGATGCTTTTAATGCTTACTTGCATTGGATTTGTCAAGCAGGTATTTGAAAACAAAGAGATTGACTCACTTCCGAGATTGAAAATGTAATAAGTTGCATATTAAGATCTACTTTTTCCATAGATAACCTGTGTAGACAAAGCTACCTTACTTTCTTTTACTTGTTATTTGTTTCTCTCAACAGTACGCCTTTCACAAAGCACAGAATCATTGGGTTAGACAATTCATTCCCCCATACTCAGCACAGTAAAATTCTGGTACAGCAGTAAAACTGTCCATTTCCAAACTCTTGCTACTGTTTGCAAGAATTGCAATGCTTTGATGTTTTATACTAGGTCAAATAGTAATATTTATAGTAGTATCCACTATTCAGAAATGTAAGTTAAGACGCTGTCTTTGAATTTCACTGTGTACGTACATAGATTGCAGCATTTAAGCTTGTTAGTTGTTCCTGTTGGAATGTGACAATACTCTTTGAAGGAAAGGAAACAAGCATATGCCCTGAATGCTAGAGTAAGGTACTCGAAGTAATCCTGTAAGTGAATTTCCTGCTTTTCCCCTCTTCTATCTGTCCATCTCTCCCCGTGGTGTTATTTAGTTAGGTAAAGATAGAGTGCTTAATCTCCAGTCTTTTTCCTTAAACAGCTCGCCACATGTATATAATCTCCTGTGACTTTCATGCCAGAGTAATGCTGATCAGCTAGTTGGTGAAGAAATGTCAGCAATCTCCTTATCCTTAAAAATGGAAATTTCTTTCAAATTAGTGCATTTTCTATCTATAACACAGAATCATAAAATATTTCATCATATTTTGGAGTAAGTCTTATCTATTAGAGAGGCAGTCATAAAAATCTTATACTATTGAAAATAGTAATTTTTCATCAGAAATTGCATTTAATTTCCATAGTTTTTGTAATTATACACTAGATTTCTTTGAATACTGTGAAACATACCATAGAAAATGCACCTTTTGAGATAAGCTTTTGACCTTTCACAGCTGGTATTAAAAGAAAAAGCTAATTGGTTGGCCTTTTCAGTGAATACATATGAGAGTATGCTGGTTCACAAGACTATGTTTCTTGTGTTCTTAATGCATATTATTGGCTTTCAGTATCTCTGTTGATCTGTTCCACGTAGCAGATCTTCAGTTACCCCATTAAGACATGGTTCAGCAGTGTTAAAATGTTTGACTCATAAATTATTTTCAATAACTAATTCACTAGACCAGTATTAGTATAGTACATTAGTATGCCATATGTTGCCATAATCATCATAATTAAAATAATCAGTCATAAGAATAAATCTTCTTAGAAATATTTCTATTAATATTCATATCATTAATAATATATTTCTTTATTCTTTGAAATTGTGATCTGCATAAAAATCTGAAAATTTCATTTAATAAATATGATTTATGTGACATTTACATAGAATATTGATCAACCATGTAGATTGGTAAAATAATTTAGTGGTTTCTTATTTAAATTAATAAATACTTTTGCTAATTATTCATTCTTTTATCAAAATAAAACACCCAATTTCATTATTATACTCAATTCTGAAAATTTATGTAATAGCAATACTTAGGTAGTGTTAAATATGCTTCTTCATTTGACAGATTAAAACTTGTATTTGCAAAATTGGATTCTTTTTTTGAATATTCTCTTCCCTCATATGATTTAAATCATTATATTTATAGTAACTTTTCTGTGTTCTAAATCAGTACTACATCTTTAGAAATGTAATTAACTCTTAATATTTTTGTCCAATAAAACAGTGCAAAAATTTATAAGATTAAATATCAAGGATTCCTTTTTATGTTCATATATGATATCATGAACTCAGAAAATTAAAGCTTAGTTAATTTACTTAATGTAATGTAATAATATATTGTAATTTTAATGTATTTTTTCGCTGATTTCATTTCTCATGGAATTCCATTGAAGCTTGAAGGAAAAATCACTGATTACTCCTAGATCCAACTCATAGATTACATTATATCTGATAAATCATATCTTAAAATAGAATGAAATGTTTTACACTGCTGATCCGCAAAGTGTCTTTTTATTGAAATCAAATAGTCGGTTGCCTTTTAAACCAAGGCAAAAAAGTCCACGTACTTGAGCTAGTCCCAGAATGCACATTGTTTCCATTACCTATCCCAAAATGAAAAGCTAATGCTATTACCCTGCAACTGATTAATTTCTCCTACATTTCCTGTGTTATAACTATGACCATTTTTTATTAGCATACCCAATGCACTCATGAATACAACCAATCATCCTTTCTCATGTTACCTCTTCCCTTCCCTCAATGCCTGTGCTTTGCAGAGAATTTGCCAAAGAAAGAGAGAAAGTAGAGAACAGGCAGACATTTTTAAAACTTAGGAGGCAGCAGCAGTTAGAAAGAGAATTGAATGGTTATGTTGAGTGGATATGCAAAGCAGGTAAGGAGTAACATTCGGGGAAATTTAACTTTTTATTTTCCTTTGATTTCTTCATGTTAATTGCTGCTGTTCATTTTGGAAAACACCAATGAGATTTGAATCTCACAATTAATGCATTAACACCAATTAATTAGTCTACAGCTTTTTCATGTAAAACAGCTTATTAATCAGCATATTTGATTGAATAAAGCTTGTAATTTCAGATAAATATTTTCAAGGAAATAATTTTTAACTTTGTCTTAATTTATCATTAATTAATTTAAAAGACCTTCTAAAATGTATATTAAACCTTTTAAATACAATTATTATTAATTTTTGCAGTAATTATGAAATTTATTTGTTCTCTTATTTGAAAAATTTGGAAGCTAAGCATTGAATATCTAATTTCCTAGAATTCTCTTATTTCTGCTTAGGTTAATTTTCAGTTGCAAAATTAGACCGCATATGTTCCATATAGATAGTGTTCAAACTGTTTTCAAAAATTAATAAATGAAATATGTTAAACTATCAATTTCTCTTTAAATTTAACAATTAAATATTAATAATAATTTAGCAAGCATAAATAGTATTGATAATTTATTTTTATGAAGGAAATCTTCACATTTGTTTCATTTCCAAATGAAGTAAGGATTCAAGATCTTTTCATGTAAATACTATGATTCAGAATGGGATAAGCATTATTTTCCCAGCAAATTTCAAGTGTGACAGTCTGCATGTTCTTTGCACCTGACGTAAATTTTACTGCCTGAGACACTGCATATGTGTTGTTTGCATGATTATTCAAAAGCAATGACTGATAGTTCCATTAAATTTAATACACATTAGGGATTATTTAAATATAATTCTTAAGATTATTGACAGATTTTATTCTTTATAATAATGTATGCAAAAAATGTTAATACTTGTTAATCTTGTTTTATGTAATTTTCAGAGGAAGTAATACTAGCAGAAGAGAGAACAACTGAGGAAGAAAAAATGCATATTATAGAAGGTAAGAATTATGGACCTTTGCCCATTAAATATTCATTGCACTATAAACAAAACACTGGATTACCATCCTCAGTGAACTACATTTAAACATCATCTGTCACTTGTAAGAAATTGCAAAAAATAACTGCAAAGTCCATGAAAGAATGGCCTATTTTATCAGATTAAAAAGTAAAGGAATACTGCTCTTGACATAATTTCATAGAATCTATCAATCAAGACCAATATCTGAATGATATATATATGAATTATTCTTATTTCACCCCATAAATATAATGAAAATTTCCATACAATGAGATGAGAATGTTAAACATTTCCCTAACATTTCAAAATACTGAAAACATGCCATGTTATTATACTATGCTGTAATATGTTATGCTACAGTTGTTTCTGTGATGTAATTGGAGTATGATTTTACTTTTGATAGTGATATTCTATATCTTAGTTATTGAAAATTTCTGTTGCTGATACTTCTAATGTAAAGTAAATTTTTGGCAAATACATAACAAATAAGTTGAAAAGAAGACTGCAGCTATGAATTTCATTGTAATTGCTGCTAAAGAGATATTTGATGCCTAAATTGGATGTGCATGATATGAAACTGTTCATGCATAAAAAAATTTACCATAATTTATTTAATTGTCAGATATTTACCAATAAAAACATTAAATAAATAAATTCTTCAAATTAAATTGATGAAGCTCAGAGACATAATGTTACTTTCTCACATATACATGAGAAGTATTTATGATATAGAAATAGTAATTATTGAAGTTTTATGCTCTATCATAATTAATGCCTTAATTGTTTTTTTTAATTTACTAGCCCGACGGAGGGCTGCAGCAAAGAGGAAAAAGTTGAAAAACCTCGGAAAAAGTAAAAGTACTGATACGGAAGAGGAGGAGAATGAAGAGGAGGGAGATGATGGTTAGTTGACAGAAATCCATATAATTAATGACAATTCTTGTCCTTGATCATTCATATTACATTAAATAACAGGTCTCTCACATCAGCAACTTACACCACAACACATTTATCATGACCTCTTTGACTTTTTGACATATCCCAATTAGATAGCACAGTGTTTCAATTTTTCCTCTATCTCTTTGTGACTCTCACCCAAGATGTTTATGCACCTAAGTGTTTGGATACTCTTTTTAAATTTTATCTCTCGAAAATAGTTGGAGATAATTTTTGGACAAATTAACAATTTTCTTTCAAACTCTTGTGACATCTATGATAACGGAAAGTCGGATTCTATTATTTGGATACTTGAATACTGTATATACTCTACTACTATACTATATGTTTTTTGAATTATAAAATCAAGTTATCAACAAAAGTGGGAAATTTTTCTCACATTCGTATAAATCATATTTGTATCTTCAAATTACTGTGATGATTTAGTTGATATTATATGATAAACAACTATGATAATTTATGTTCTTCATCAGTTCCAGTGCAAGAAAATCACAATTTAAAATACTTGGCTTATGTTCATGAGTTAATATCAATAACATTTGTTTGTAAAAATCATCATGGTAAGATTTTGTTGGAGAATCACTCCTTGCAACAAAATATTATCTTAGGTATTATTTTATTGGTCAACCTCTTCAGTATGAATTTCTTTTTGGAATAATTTGGAATGATTGGTGTCCAGAACCATTTTGGGAAAAATCTTTTCAAATAACACAATAGGATTGCCTTTTCTAAGGCTAACTGATTCTTAATTTTTAAGTATATGTTCTTGGAACTTCCTTTAAAAGATGTTCTATATTTTTTATATATTTCATACATTCATTATAGAGCAGAATAGACCTCCCTGGCATCAAACTCAGGATCAATCAGGAAATTTTATATAGCTTATTTAAACAGTAGTCAGTATTTCTACTCACAATCTGGGTTATTAGTATCTTACTAACCTGGAAATCTTTTAAAAAGTATATTGAAAATTACCACCATGAATTTCTTATGGGAGAATTTTACACTGATCTGACAAATAACCTAAAATGATCTTATAATTAATCCTTGTAGTTTACATCCAGAAAGTACCACCTCTAAGGTTCTTTAATTTTCAGTTTGTATAACAAACACCTAATGTCAACTTAACCTGTAGAAATCATGGAGAGGTGAAAAGCATTACGTAATAACTGGTTGTAGAAGAATAGTGGAAGTCACATAATCTAATTTCATATTGTAATGCCCAAGTATTAGGAGCTAATCAAACTAAATTCAAAGGTTAATATGCTAGGAATAGGAGACAACATTATTAAATCGTAAAAACTTTAATAGTGAAAAGGATTAATGTAAAAATAAACATCTTTGCCAAGAAGTTTTGGGTCAAATTAAATTTAAGGTGTAACTTTTCTTGAGTATATACAGTATTTCCTTTAAATTGATAGGTAATTTGTATGATTTGTTAGGGATTTAATGAATCCTCAAATGATTTTTATGTTCTCTCATTTAGATAAAATTGACTGTAAATCACATCAATAAAGTATCATTCCAAAAATTTAATACTTTCATTAAGAGAAATTCGGTTAAACTTTATTTGCTTACTACTGTCAAAAAATATCTAAGCTTTGTATTTGCTTTTGATGTTAATTTTAACACAAAAATCATCTCCTTAACTTGTGTTAGCTTAATTAAGTATTAATTGTTAATTATTTTGTAATCATTTTAAATTTTGGGTACATTACTTTGCCCTTAGACTTTTTCAACTGTATGTTTGCTTATTATAATTAATAGTTTTGTATTTAATGTATTTTCTATTTCAATGCAGTGATAAGCAGAAATTTTTCCCATTATAGTATTAATTGAGCCCAGAATTTAAATTGATGTATTTCTATTTGTTTTATTTTCATCAAATATAATCCTTACGTATTACAAAATCAAATGTAATCTTTTTATTTCTTAAATTTTCAACTTCATTACAAAGGTTACTTCTCTTGAGTTGGTCTTAAGTGAAACCTGAATTTTGGTTTCTATCTCTTTGAAATAATATCTTAATTATGAATGCTAATATTATAAGAAGTTGTTGTGAGCTGAGTAACAACTGTACTTGTAATTTGAGCATGCATACTGTACAATCTTTTCTAAATCTATAGTAATCTAAAATGTATTACCTTACATGTGTACACTTTTCTTTATTTTGATGGACTGTGTAGATAAGTGGCTGGAATGCAAAATATAACATTCTTTTGAAAACTTTCACCTTCATAAAATTTTTGACCAAGTAATATCATGACACACTCTCAAAACATGAGACAATATTCACATATTTATCAGTCCATTCAAAACTGCTAAGAACTATCCTTGTAAATTTATCACAGAACTTTTTCTTTCAGTGCCTAAGAAAAAACTGAAAGGTATGGAGATTACTCAGGCTGTTTCATTACCTTAAGAGAGAATATAGTATTGTTTGTTTAGTATCCTCAGTAGTATTCTTTTACCCATGTAAAATTTTTATTATCCTGTAGATCAACTAAGCAGAGAATACTACAGTTTAGTCTTTACTTGAATACCAGTATAAGTACATTAATTTTATTTTACCTCATTGAAAGCCAAAGTAATGGCCAAGAATTGTGGCATGTTGGATTATAGTTTCAACTTTAGTTTTATTCATGTCGATTTCTCACTTAATTTATTAGTAGAAGGTGATAGCCTGCCTTAGCATATAATTGATGTGCATCTTTGCTTGATAAAAATCAAATATTTACCATTTCCATAATCTTATGGATTATAGTCAGTTCAAAATTATTTATCAGATGATATTATATGTTAGGTATATTTTCATTTGGTAAAATATAATGTCAAAGGAGGTTTTTGTTACCAATTATGGAACAACTACTAAGTGATTACTTCTTTTGTTTTATCTAAAGAAATGTATACTGAATTCAATAAGGAGCACTGCATGCACATATTTACTTTCTATTTAATACATGATAATTATATGATCCACATTGTTTGGATCCTCGTATTACTTTGTTGAAAAGAGGTATCTTGATTGTCTTTGATATATCTAACCTTAACTACTAAATTGTTACCTTAAAAAAGTAAAAGACTAATATATTAACTTGAAAAATTTAAAAATTAGAAACTTAAAATTCCTCAAAATCGTTAATGCCGAGAAATCCTGTTTAAAATACAGAATTGCGTGAATTATTATTGTTTTCGAATTTCATAAAATATTCAATGTAGTGAAGGCAATTTCTTCACCTGAAAGATTTTTTTTGTTTAAATGAAATGAATAAGATGAAAATGATCATGTATGTAGTTTACAGAATCAATTATAATGCAACTAGGGCAGGAGTTGCAGTCTTCATCTCAGCATTAGATTTTCTGTATTTTTTCTCCCTTTATCTATCACCTTTATTTACTCCTGGTTATATGTAGTAAATTTTTGTTTATTTGAAATGATAATGATGGTGATGAACTAATGCTTATGAGCCTGCAAATTGGCCATCTAAAAATATACAAAAGCTGTAGTGAATGGCATACATTTTCCCTGTTTTCTAACATTTAAATTAACCTTTATTTCATGAGTAACAAGTAATTTCTCAGTACTGTAACTATTTCTTCTATCTCTATGACTGCTGGAATCTCTCCTTCTAGCTTCTAGGATGTTGGTTTATGTGCTGTAAAATGTAGTCTTGTGTAGATAATAGGTAATATTTATAGTTAGATGAAATTTTCTCATATTCAATAAATAGAGTGTGTAGTTGCCCATATAGATCACACAAAACATTATCATGAGAACGATATAAATATACAAATAATGCTTTCAGAAATAGAAGTAAAACCTGTAGCCTGTGATGTGCTACGTATAGATCTTCAAGTATGCTAGGCTTCAGCTGCCTTCATACTAATTTCTCTATGATTTAATCAAACATTTAGAATTCAAATTTAATTCTAAATAAAATTTAAAATATTTAAATACATTTCTCTTTGAGATATATAATTTAAATTACTTTTGAAAGTATATTCACTCTTTTATAAAATATTTAAGAGGAAAATGATTAAGATTATGTTGATTATCCTTTTTAATTCATGAAAATTATGATAATTTCCCATTCCAAATTAAAATTGGTTTAGCGTTTTCAACAGTACTTAATGAAAGTGTATGAATCTCTTCTGAGATTGTTCATGCAATGCAGTTGTAATCAGTTGTAGAAAGTGCCACACTTATATATATGACTTATTTATCTTTCTGTTTTATTTTACAGGTTTTTCTCGTGCTTCCTATTTGAAATCGAAAGTAAAAAACAAGGGAGCTTGTTTAGAATTTTGGAGAGCAGAGAAAAGGTTTAGGTATGTATAAATTTAGCAGAAAATTCATGTTCTTTTATTAAGTTTGAGTCTAAGTAAACTGCTCTCTTTATCATAATTTAAACATCATTTTATTCTGTTATCTAATTCATCTCAGAATTTTTAATATAAAAATATTATATACAAGTAAATTTTTATAGTCTATTAAAACTTTGTATCCATTAGTAAACTATAATGTGTTCATTTTTCTTTTCTTTCCCAGGTTTTGGATCAGACACACTGTTAAAACACAGTGGTTTTACTGGTTCGTTATAGTTTTAGTGTTTTTCAATACTGTGTGTGTGGCGGTCGAGCATTATGGTCAACCACCATGGCTCACATCATTTTTATGTGAGTATCATATTTATTAGAATCTCCAAACCTTGTCATATTATCCATACACTAATGATCGTTTCAAAATTTACGATTTTCTTGGTTCTGTAAAATTTCCCAAATAATGCATGAATACAACAAAATACTTCTTTTACAGACTTCGCAGAATTTGTTTTCCTGGGACTCTTTATGATGGAAATGTTTATCAAGATGTATGCTTTGGGACCAAGGATATACTTTGAGTCAGCGTTCAATCGCTTTGACTGTGTCGTTATCAGTGGCTCCATCTTTGAGGTGATCTGGTCGGAGTTGAAGTCCGGCTCTTTCGGTCTCTCCGTCCTCCGAGCCCTACGCTTGCTGCGGATATTTAAAGTCACAAAGTAAGAGCATGTCACCTTACTATTGCAGTATAATTTAGTTCCTTGGATATCATTGCGCAAAAATGAATAAAATATATTGAATTCATCACAAAAAAATTCCAATAATTATCTTTTATCACTTTTAACTTATTGTTAGTCAACTTTAAAGCGTCTCACTTTATTATAAAGCATATACATATTTTCAAGAAATATATGCATTGTTGAAAATCTTTAATGTATATGAAGAAGCATTTTGGAGAGTTATTTCTTACTGAAACATTTCTATAAACACATTTCATGTCTTATATTTCCTTCAAATTTGTATGAAATGTCAATTAACAAAACTATTGTTTGAAGTTTACCTCCCTTACCAGCATCTATAATTCTTCTTTGTGTTATTTTGAAGCTCTTATTACATTAATCTTATAGTAACCATCAATGATCTATCCTGTAATACATGGATGTGAATAAGGAATCTTAACCTTTCAGGTACTGGTCATCTCTCCGAAACCTGGTCATCTCCCTCCTGAACTCCATGCGTTCTATTATCTCCCTGTTGTTCCTTCTCTTCCTGTTCATCCTCATATTTGCCTTACTTGGAATGCAGCTCTTTGGGGGACAGTTCAATTTTGATGATGGTACGCCACCCACAAACTTCAACACATTCCCTATTGCCCTGCTCACCGTGTTCCAGGTATGGAATCTCATCAAATAGCAATGTAGCTTACATGATTAAAATTAGAGATATAAGGTTCATGACCAAATAGTCATAGTTTAAGCATGTCAATATGAATAAATGAGAGGGGGAGTCAAAAAGTAATCTTAAATCTTTCTTTTACCAAAATACAAATACATAGAAATGGAAAATTGTAATTTATTTTTCATGTCCCACCTTTTCCTGGTGTTTTAATTCCATGAGAAAATAAATTTTTTGGTTGTATGGGTATACAGTTGTTTTCAACTCTTTGTGAGTGGGAAAATTCTAGCCACCAAGGTTCTTAACTGGTTCCAAAATATAATAATCTTATTACACTAGATTTTGTGAATAAAGGAAGTGAAGGACATTGAAATTCAAAATCTGTGATCTTTTCAGCAGTCCTACAGTATATTGCCATACACAATCAAGCAGTAACAGTACAACAGAAAGGAGCATTCTTATACTTGCTTTATTGTCAAAAATTTATTGCTTCCACTTATTGTTGTGTGCCTTGACTGCTTAAGAATCAAATCACTTCACAATATTCTTCTTTTAAGCATGATCTCCAGCATATTTGTTTTGATCTGCTGACATTAAAGAGTTGAGGATGACTGGTAAAACTGTACATTAAGATTCTGCCTACTTGGACCCACAATACCAATAAGACATAGTGGAACAGGAACTGTTCAAAATATATTGTAACGATATCAAAGTTACCTTTGACTCACTCTCATAGTAGCACACATTAAAACTTAAATATTTGACTTATTACATTTGTAAGAGTTAAAAAGTAAATATTAAGTTTAAGTAATTATTAGTTATTACTTAATCTCAAAATTCTGAATAGAAAAATTCTATTTAGTAATAATTCAATGGCTCTATCCTATTGATCAATGAAATATTTGTTGTCCTTAGATTCTAACTGGAGAGGATTGGAATGAGGTCATGTACCAGGGTATTGTGTCCCAAGGGGGACACAAGAGAGGCATGATCTATTCCTTGTATTTCATCATCCTTGTGCTCTTTGGTAACTACACCCTCCTAAACGTCTTCCTTGCCATTGCCGTGGACAACTTAGCTAATGCTCAAGAACTGACTGCAGCTGAGGAGGAACAAGAAGAAGAGGACAAGGAGGTAGAGTTGGGATATTTTTTAGCATTTAAAGGAATTTAATCAACTAGTGAGTAACATTTAAAGAATAATTTCTGGATAGAAGTTGAGAAAGTCAAATCAAATGCAGGAATGTATGTTTGGTTGATTTTAATTTATGAAGATTTTTCTGATTTCCAGTGACAAATATCCAGTTCTTTTAAGTAATTTGGTCAAACTTCCTGGAAATAGAATATTCAATTATTGATTTTTCTAAATTATTCTGAGTTGAAAATAAAAAGATTTAATCATGAAGTATGAGTTCTTTATCGAGGGAGAAATAACATTTAAATTTATTATGATGAAGCTGTAATTATCAAAGTTTTATGATTTAATAAAGTGTGGATTTCTTTCAAAATAGTGGAGCAATAACATTGTATTCTGGAGTTAGATTTGAAAGAATACTCATGAATAGTAGGTTGCTCATGAGCACACTTCACTGAAAATGTAAATAATATATAGGTATGTTAAATCATAGGATAGTAAACAATAATGAATCAATCAGTTACATGGTATTAGATTATATTTCCCTACAATTTTTTTAATCTTAAAGTTATGATAATTATCGTTTGATTGTTTTCAAAAAGCACTGCTTATAATCAGTGCTCCTTGGAAACAAGTTAGAATTTGAAATCAATTGATAAAAGTTGAATTTGTATTCCAAAAACTGAATTTATCTAAAATACGTAAACATAACAATGTGTCAATGTAAATATATTGATTAGGAGCCCACATAACTGGAGTCAAATAACCAACTACCGAGTGTGTAAAAGGCTTGATCTTAGGGCTGTATTATTTCAGTGTTATATATAGAGATGCACTATTTGATCTAGAAGTGAAGCATTGTAATGCATCCCTAGAGTTCCAGAGTCAACTCATCATAATCTTACCCTTAACAAAGATTAACTCTTCACATACAAGTGTTTTTGTAAGATTAATCCTGATCATACATCTCAGTATCATTCATGGATCACAGAGTGAAAAATTTAAGCTTTGTAAGGAAATACATTTAGATATGTAAATGAAGGAGGTATTTATTTGTCAAAATCTACCAGTAACATCTATTAGAAATACAACCTAAAATTATATTTTCACCCACAGAAGCAACAGCAAGAATTGGAAAAAGAAATGGAAAACCTCCAAATGACTGAAGGAGGAGGGGGTAAGGCTGATATCAATCCTGCATCACCATCTGGAAAGTAAGTAATATAATTCTGAACATGCTCTTTCAGAATCATTAAAAATGTCCTGAAGCTCACTTACAAGGAAATAAACATCAGTATTAGCTTATTCCAAATATAATATTTATTTTAAATAACATGTTTTACTGTATCTGCAACAATTTGAATTGGCCAAGAAATCCCTCTTGGTTAGATAGTGGAGAAAAAATTGTTAGAATAAATCTCATAATAAATAGGTAGTTTTTACAATTTTAGTATGATTGATATTAAAATCATTGCTCATGTTACACTACTCATTGCGTTACTACTATGTTAATAATTATGCATAATGATACTGGCAATTTGTGTTGAAAAATATGTTGCCTTTAAGTATAGAATCTTAAATTAATCACTAGCTGGTATTATCTTTTGCTTTCAAAACCACTGTGGGTTATTTTCTGATTTTTACAAGGAAAAGAAAAAATTAATATTTTGGAAATGGGAGGAAATTGGGGTTGAACTGATTTGGGTGTTAGCGCTGCAAAAGACCCAAAGGACGAATCAGGATGAACATTTTTGATGATACTTGGACTTTAGCCCAGATAAACAATGTAATTTAGCAATCTTGCATAATTAAGTGCATACAGTTTATGACTATTCTACAAGATAGTTTGATGCGCTGTTGCAGCTCTTCAGGAATTGGAAGATTATGAAGTTCAAGTTCATGTTTCATCAGATTTTATCATATATTTTATCCATTGAACTGATTCATAATAAAAATCTTGAAATTTTATGGGTGATACCTATATGTTCAGCAAAAAGATGTCGGTATCATTTGAATGCTTGAAGTTAAGTTATTTTAAAGCATTAATATAATTAAGTTAAAAGATCAATTATTTTATATATAATATATTTTAATTGACTATATATAATCAATATATTTTAATTGACTTCCTGATATTGGGAGAGTAAATTTTTAGTTCTATTATTAATGAAGTAATTCCTAAAATACTATGTGTTGATTATAATGTTGCAAATAAAAAAATTATTTTACTTTCAGAAAAGGCAAAGGTCGTGGTGAAGATGAGGAGGATGAGGAAAAGAAAGTTGATGATGGGGATGATGATGATATGACAGGGCCAAAGCCAATGCTTCCCTATTCATCCATGTTCATTCTTTCCCCTACCAATCCGTGAGTATCATAAGATGCTTATGATTTTTATGTAAAATATAAAAAATGAACAATGAACAAATATACAACTGAATTTCTATCTGTATAAGATGTTCAAGCCCCAGGGTCATGGCCACCTGATTAAATCATTTCAGAAAGAAAACTCTTGGAAACCAGTCAACTTCCATTATTTTTATTCTGTGCCAAGTAGTAATACAATGATACATTTAGCCCTAATCATATTTTGGAAACATTCACTCTTGATGATTCATAGCTCTAATGCTAAATTATGTGTAAATTACCATGCAAAAGTATGAAGTATTGAACCCACATCATGAAAAGAATAAAGAATATCGTCAGTATTTTCTAATAAAACTTGAAACGGTCCTAAAAATCTTGATTGGAAAGGAAAGTTATGATGAAAATGATGGAGAGAGTAGAGATAGAAAAATTGGTGACCCTGAAGTCTTCATATTTCAGTTTCTATTCATATCTAAAAATGCTAATTTTAGTGAAAGTTTTTGCCAGTTGAATGTTACACTACGAAAAATCCTATGAACCAGCATATTAAGAGTGAAAATTTTGAAATAAACTCTTCACTTTTTAAAACGATGAAATTTTCCTCTTTCTAGGACCTTTAGTTCCTGTCTTTTTACTCATTATTTGTTGCTCATAAAATATTACAAATATGAATAAAGATTTCTATTAAAGGACTTCACTCTGTTTCCTGAAATTTATTATGAATTTTTGCGGCAAAATAATAATTTAATGTGTTCCGAAGTAAATTTAAATATTTTCATTACAGGAGAAACTCCACCATATTTATTAAGGTTATTCACTCTAGATTTAGGCTTGGAACCAATGCATTCCATTTTCTTTTTAAAAGAATTTTACAAGCATAGTGTAATATTTATCATCTCTTAAAGTTTCGAATTGAAACAACAAACCATACTTAATAGTATATGCAATAAGTCATATTCTTCTCTAAAATTATTTACTCAAACAATAATTATGAAAATATTCAACAGTAGTTCACATTTTCATTGAGAATGGCAAACTTAATTTTATAAAAAAATATAATCAAGGTATTGTAACAATTTATTCTCTTGACTTGTCGAAGCAAACCAAGTCCATATTTACTTCTCTTTTCAGTGTCCGTCGTGCAGCCCATTGGGTAGTAAATCTACCTTATTTTGACTTCTTCATCATGGTGGTAATCAGCTTAAGTAGTATAGCATTGGCAGCTGAAGACCCTGTTGAAGAAGACAGTGTTCGAAACCAAATCCTCAATTATTTTGACTATGCATTCACAGGTGTCTTCACGATAGAAATGATACTTAAGGTATTTGAAACATCTTACAAATATAGTGCTAAATATTCCGTGATACTCTGCAAATCAATGTTTTTCACAGAATTTTGCCAATATGATGATGAATATTAAATCTGCCAAAGAAAGTGATATACATAACATCTTTGTCCCTCAAATTTCATAATAAATTATTTTCATAAATGCATATAGTTGGAAATGATTCTCTCACATGAATTTTATTCTATTTCTTTTTGTATTAACTGAAAACAAAATAAAGTCTAGATGTCATGCTATCATCAATGTATTTACAATAGAAATTAATTAGCAGGAGTACTTATGAATCCAACATTTACATAATTACTTCTACAAATTTTGTGATTAGTACTTTAAAATGGCCTCATCGTCACTTATTTTCTAAATTGGTTCTATATTTACAGATTGTAGATTTGGGCATAATCCTTCACCCAGGCTCATATCTCCGGGAGTTTTGGAATATCATGGATGCTGTAGTTGTAGTCTGTGCAGCAGTCTCCTTTGCCTTCGATATGACGTAAATATCTATCTTTAAATAAATTTAATTTTATGGCTTATCATTCTAATAAATCATAGCAATTATTAACCAATGATCATATAATTTTTTTATTTATAATTTTATTATATTAATAACATTTATAGTTTACATCTCAAATAATATGATGATCTTATAAATCACCATGCTATTCAAATTTTATTCTTAAGAATATTTTCACAACTATACCCTTAATTTTTTTATCATAACTTAAGCATTGTATAATACATTAATGTCAAATAAAAAACTTTACATCCACAGGGGGAGTTCTGCAGGGCAGAATTTGAGCACCATCAAATCACTTCGAGTGCTCAGGGTATTACGACCGCTCAAAACCATAAAGCGGGTACCCAAGCTGAAAGCAGTGTTTGACTGTGTGGTGAACTCGCTCAAAAACGTCATCAACATTCTCATTGTGTATATTCTCTTCCAATTCATCTTTGCTGTGATCGCCGTCCAGCTCTTCAACGGCAAGTTCTTCTACTGCACAGACGAGAGCAAAACTACTGCTGAGGATTGCAAGTAAGTTTACAACAGGTCTAGCAAGAATTTTGTACTTGTCTCTAAAATGAACAGTTACATACTTTTTCAGAAATATATAAGATGTATGGGCAAAACTAGAAAGGGGTTCAATATGTATCTACTTCTCTGAGAATGATGGATTTTGTCATTTTGAATTGGTTTATATATAGCAGTATATTTGGTTTTCCAGATTATTTTTTAGAAAGAAGTTTTTATGAATGAAATATGATATATTAAATGTTTTAATACAACATATTTCACAATAAGTAACAGTTTAATTAATTTAAAGTACACTTTAGAGCCGGGGTACTCAAACTTTTTTGGTGCCTGGGTACCTAAGGGTGCTTCGGAAAGCAAAGTGGACATCACATAACATTTCTGTCCACGGTGATATTCATGCCATCCCTTGGCAATAGAATCACTTTACTAGTTAACCATAGGTCGTTTGAAAAAATGCATAAATAAAATGGAAAATATTACCACGTTTATGATTTCATCACATCCTCACAACTTGGGAAAGACTTTATCGCCAAAGAAGATTTGATTACAGAGAATAAATCTGGTGTGAAGGTTTTCGCTGCATGTGCACCGCTGCATTCCGAAAAGCAGCAGTCATTGATTACGGGGAATTTGATATCCTGATAAGCTGAGCTGAGCTGAATCTTCACATTCGCATTTTGAACAAAATGTGAGATAGATACGTGCCTTGTTAATCTGGACAGAGGCTATAATAGGGATAAAGTTAATACACATCATCACCCTTGATGATTATGAAACCCAAGACCAGGCCAAACAAGTTTCTGACTCCTTCCCCACTGAACCTCCACTATATCCCACTAGTGCAATCCCAAGAAATCCTGTTGTAGCAAATAAAATAAATCCTTTTACTGAAGCTTGGCAGGCACTGTGCAAAGTCGCTTTGGGCATCTCTGTGCCCGCGGGAACCAGGTTGAGAATCCCTGGTTTAGAGTGAATCTAATTCCTAGCATGAAATGATTTTTCAGCAACTTTTAGACAATGCCATGTAGTATCATGATTTGATTTGCTATACTATGGTCTTTTCTTCATTCTAAACCATGTTTTTACAGCTCAAACCCAGCTTTTTAATACTAATGTTGTCCACTGTGTCCCATTGTCCAGCATTCTATTCAAGACTGAACACAGATTTATACTTTTACACAATGGTTTTATTAAGGAACTAATTTCCTACTGGATGTTCTAGGTTGTTTATAAAAATGAACATATTAGGGAAAAGCAGATGACTGGTAACCCTTGCTATAAACTCATGTACATACAAATATACTACAATCTTGCAAACAGTTTACATCCTCAAAATTTTACATAATATTTTTCTTTGCATATCTTGTGTATAAGTTTATCTCCAAGTTTGTAGTCAAAATCAAATTCTTCTAAACTAACTTCAGAGGAATAATTTCAATAATACATAAGGATTTCTAAAAATCTGTGCCATAAAGTAACAAGGACTAAGAGGAATAGAAATTAATATTTGTATGTTAAAATTTTGATAGGTGTAAGGCAGAATTCATAGCATTATGACAATATATTGAGATGACAAGATGCTAGAGGTTTTTTTAAAATTTTCTGTCATGCAGTTCAGTAATCGGTATAGTTCAACCTGACCATCTGTCAGATTTAAACCAATCCAAAAAGTCATATGTAATGCTATTTTTCAACTCTAATAACAATTATTTTTTAAACTCTGATGAGGATAGGTTGATTTGGATTATGCTATTGAAATTTTATTCCAAAGGGTTGACTTGTTCTAAAGTTTATAAAGCATACAGTTATAATATTTTTTCTTTGTAGATTATGAAGGATAAGATTGCTTAAACTCAGATGTGTGCGAATAGAATAAATATATATTATGTATATTAAAAATTTGTTTCAAATTTACTATTCCAGCTGAGGTTATTGTGGTCAAAATAAAATGTTGAACTCCTGGTAAAAATTTATTTCCATACCAACAGTAATTTCACCACAATTTAAGTTCCTTGGGAGAAAAAAGTGAATTATTTTAAGATATCCAATTATTTTTATAGGGGCCAGTTTTTCGTATTTGATGGTGACAATCAGCTGCCCTCAGCTGAAATAAGGGAGTGGAGACAACAAAGCTTTCATTATGATAATGTGATGGCTGCCATGCTTACGCTCTTTGCTGTTCAAACAGGAGAGGGCTGGCCACAGTAAGTGGTTAACTTTGAAAACACTTCATCCAATTCTAGTAATAATTGTTCTAAAGCTGCATCAATTAAAAAGACTAATATAGACTTCACTTCGTCCTTAAATTAGTTTTTCATGTTTTATATCAAAATTTTAACGAGATTAGAAACATATGAATTTTGTAAATTATACATGACAAATAAGAATTGCAACCATTTAATATTAGTTATGTATTTGACCTATTTATCTGAGGATGAAGCTTAGAAAAAATGCAAATACAAGATAAAGGAAATCAATTCATAACCTTAGCATAATTAAATTATTTACACTCAGTATGCTTTTCTTTTCATTTCAGAGTCTTACAAAACTCTATGGCAGCAACCTATGAGGATGAAGGCCCACTTCAAAACTTTCGGATTGAAATGTCCATCTTTTATGTTGTTTATTTTGTAGTTTTCCCATTCTTCTTCGTGAACATATTCGTTGCCCTCATTATCATCACCTTTCAGGAACAGGGTGAGGCAGAGCTTCAAGATGGTGAAATTGATAAAAATCAGGTAAGAAAACTACAATTTAGCTTCATTATATGCATACTTTTATAAATCAAATTTAAAACTTTAATATTTAAAATAATCATGAATGAGCATCCTCATAAAACTAGTAACTTATTTTCTTTTATACAGAAATCTTGCATAGATTTCACCATACAAGCTCGTCCACTTGAGAGATATATGCCCAATAAAAGAAATAGCTTTAAGTACAAAATATGGAGGATAGTGGTTTCAACGCCATTTGAGTATTTCATCATGATACTCATTGTTTTGAACACTCTTCTTCTTATGATGAAGGTAAGTACAGAGCATATTTAATTTTATTGTATTTCATGATAAACTGAATGGTTACAATTTATGCTAATTTATTTACTTAAGAGAGAGAGAGAGAGAGAGAGAGAGAGAGAGTAAAAGATCTAGCTCTAAATGATATGAGTGAAAACTTTTATTAATAAAATTGTCCATTGAAAGTAAGCACATTCAATACAGACTTATTGATAAATCAATTACAATGTCGTAAATATTAAAGTTCCCTCAAATATAGCTTCTACATCTTATAGAATCATTTTTCAATTTACAACTGTAAATAAGTAAAGCCTAAAATCAATAGAAACAAAATGAATGAGTAGATATTTCCATACCTCTTTTATCATATATATTATATATCACCATAATTTGAAAGTTTTATTGCTTTCATGTTAAAAAATCTATTTTATGTAATTCATCAATATTTTCTCCAATATTCAATGAGATTAAAATGTACTGTTAATTTCAAGAATATTTGCAATTTTAAGCAGTATTCTTCTCAATAAAAAAATATTACTGTGCTTCATTTTACTTTTCAAGCCCTTTCATTATAAGTTGTACATCTTATGAATATAATAAACACTTTCTTCCAGATAATCTTCAACAGAGAATACTTCTACGCATGCAAAGATATTTCAATTTATATGAAGATGATTGTTTATCAAAATGTATTATTTTTGAATGTTTCAGGTTTATGATTGAAATTACGTTGAGCAATTGCTCTAATTTGTGAGAGTATCTTTTACAGCATTTTCCCTTGGTGTAAAATTTCTGTTGAAGGATATTAAGCTCAGTATTACAATCTTTTGCTTTAAATGGTGTGCCCTAGTTAATAATTGCCATTCCTTAAATTGTAAGTTAATTTTATAAAAGTGGATGATAAATGCATGACGATATAACTTGTTCATCCATTCTTTACTGTCCTACAGCCATAAAATGTATTTTTTATTATTTTTCGAGCTGACAATTTAAGGACTGGCTTAAATAAGAATTGTTCATTTAAAATTTGTTGGGGTGGGTGGGACATCTGGGTCAGTTATGGTGGTGGATCCATGTACCAGCATGCAAAGCATCTTGAAAATGCATTTCGACCAAATAATGCTTGTGATAACATTCATAATGCTACCACATTCTGCCAGTTTGACAATTCCTCCCCTATATTTCTATCATCATATGTTATACCTCTGTCTCCTTATTAAATTCAAGTATTTTAGATACTTTGATCCTCATATAATGTGCATCCAATATCCTTCTTTATGAGTTACATTTTACAGTTTCTTAAATATTTTTTTTTATTTTCCTTCAAATTCTTAAGCTCTTTGGTGAAATTCTTCATAATTACCTAATTAACATTACCTTCATTCATAGTTTCTCAGTTGAGTTATAGGATGCATGCATGTGTGTATGTTTGAACCATTACATGCATACACATATGCCAAACTTCATGCACATATGCCAAATTTCATACATGTATACTTATACATTTATGTAAATCCATGTTTTTGCAATATTATTAACTTAAATTGAAAATTTTGAATGGTTAGAGAAGGAATGTGCTTCTGTATTTGCAATGTTGCTACATGAATATATGAGACTGAGGAAGATATTTATACGTCATTGAGTGCTTTGCCTGACCTGCCCAGTCCATGCATATATTCTTGTATTTGAAAATAGTTAAGTAATTTTCCAATGATGCAACAGAAGCTGTAAAAATAAATTTATAATACTTAAAAACTAATGTAAAGTGTCTTTGTCATATTAATTAGGTAAACTTGGACTTGGAATACTGAAAATATGCCATTTTCTTGATTGAATTATTATGAAATCAATGATCTTAAAATTTTGAATAATGGAGAACATTATACTTTGCTTCTAATAATAAGGCCTTCTTACATAAAACACATATTCATTTATTGCATATTGTGCATGCATTATATAATTCTTATAACTGCAGGTTTGGTTGAAGTAGAGATACTGCCAAACGCATGAAATTAGGTTATATGGCCTAGTAGTTAATGTAATTATAACCATTGATGCAGTAAAGTAACTGTAGAGATTTGGTTACCAAAATCATTTTCACCCTGCCGATTTTACTTCATTGTCTCTCCTTAATTGGAATAGCTGCAAGGATTTGCTCAGATTTTTTTGCGTGAATATATATAGATTTATCAAACTCGGTATATTCAAGATGTTGATAAGAAGTTATTTTGAGTATTTTTTGTCAGTTAAGTTATTGAAATAAGTACACTTACTCTACATCTATAATCAATGCCCCTTTCATGTATTTTTCTTCACATTAAAATGTACATTTTCTTTCATTGTCAATTCAAACAATAGTTTCACATCTAGTATTTTTTTAAATGCTCCACATCTTTGAGCATGAAATGATGTAAAGTACATCTTGGAACTTAAAAAATGATAGCTTATCCTCATAACATATATTTATACGGATAATTTTTTCAAACAAAACTGATATTAAGAATGGAATATGATTTTTGCAAAATAAATACCTATCTAAAAATCATTAGCACTAAAATATAAGCATTATAATATTGGAAATTTGTATTTATATACATATTTTCTTTGGAATGCTTTTGGGAAAGATTTCTTAATGAATGTAGGACTAGTGATTTTACTTCCTGTCTTACAGCTCTAAGCTGTAACATTTACCAAGTTCACTGATAAGATTTTTTGATGATTATGGTATATCAAACCTTATCTTTGTATTTTCAATCTCTGATTATAATAAAAGTATTATTCAAATATTCATAACTTAAAGACTTCCCCTTAAAACCTACAAACAATACAGTAAAATGGGACTTCTGGATTGTCATGTAGGTAGCACACTCAACTTTGGTGAATGAGGTCACAGTTTCAAGTCCCAGTGATAGCGCATGTGGAAATGAACTAAGCTATAAAAGCACTTTTCACAATGCTACTATTATTACAGTAAAATGTTTATTCTCTGTCAAATATTTTTGAAGAAGTTATCTCAGAGAAAATTATTTAAATATAGAGCATCAATCATAATCTTTAAGGAATATTTGATAAAAAAATTTTTGACAGAATTTTTATTGAAATATTTGTATCATACTAGCAACTATACTCATTTAAAATATCTGAACAGTTATTGTTCTTTCCTATTTTCCTTTGAAATTCAGAAACTTTCCATTCTCATAGTTAAAAATTATGTATCATTATGATTGATGTTTAATGATTCTTTTATACATCACTATTAAACATAAGTTGAACATTAAATTATTTAAGAAGGTTGTTGATAAGTTGAAAATAAAACAAAATTTTCTTCTTTTTTCTTTCTTAAAGCTTACTTAACACATTAAAATTTCTATAATATTTGAGTAATACTAGCCAAGATTATCTGGCATCTGACAACCTAATTTATCTTCCAATAATGATTTTAATGTGATTCACATTAATAATTCATCATTATAAAATTATTTACTGACAAAATGTTATAAATTACACTTTCCATTACATGTTCTTCTCATGATGACAATGGGATGTAATAACTTGGTGGAAACCCTAAAGATATTAACGGAGTCATAATTGATGTAAATCATGGGAAATTAATATTTTGGAGTAATAAGAAAGGACCTGAAATTGGCATTCATATATCTACTTCTTGATACACATAAATTTCATATTAGATTTACTGGTTAATTAGGAAATGCTTCTCAATTCTTCTGAAAAAATTCTCAGGCTTATAATATAGCAGGAAATATTCATAATAATCATCAATGCCATAGTAAGAAAATAATATATCTGTCTATTGCCCAATAATTTTCATTGAATTGTTATTCCTTAAAAACTTCTTTTAGATGTGCAGAGGTTAAATTAAAAGAAAAGAAAAATGATCTCTTGATTAAATTATTGATACTCTTTCATAAGAACTTTCATAAGAATAAATTGCCTTTATTGAAATTTTATGATTGGCTAATTTCTCTGTATTCTTTGCAATTATGAGATAAAAAATACTTTTATACTTAAATCAAAATTTCTCTGGGATAACCTCTAGTGAAAGTGGTCCTGGGTTCAATTCTCAGTTTGTGCTTTTAAGTGGACAATGACCTCAGCTGTCGGAATACTTTTAAAATACTGCTATTATTATTTATTAAAAGTTGTTCCAAACAATTTAGCTCTTGTCGCGATGATTGTAATTGAAGAATTATATAAATTGCAAAGTTACTCTATAAAATAACAGAAGCCTTTCAAAAAAAGAGCCAAGCGGATTTCTGAATAGTTTCATTTATAAACATAATACGATAAAACAATTCAAATTATATGAAATCATATCTTTTTCAGCATTAAATTGTTTATGATAAAATTTCTTTTAAAATTATCTGACTAATAATATTTAAAATATCATGTATTGGTAAAGGAAGCAAAATCTTTGAGCATCTGCAAATCAGAATACGTAATACGTACTGAAAGTTATGACACTTTCTTTTACTCATCAGATAAATACATATCATTTAAAGAATGCTGTTTTATTATCCTTCTCTATGAAGGTCAACTGTATATTATTCCTTATGCTCACATAATTCAACTGGCAGAATGATTGTGAGGAAGCTTTCGTTTGGCATGAATCCAGTCTTCACAAGTCCAAAATTCCCCTCTATATTTGTGTCACCAGAATGACAAAATACCAACAACAAGCTTGCTCATAAAACATGCATGACAACCAAAATATTGGCATTTGTTTTGCCTGAAAAGTTCTGTAAATATTTTAAATAATTTTGAAAAGACTTTGAGGATTAATATCTTTTGTAATAAATTTTTTGAAATATTTTCTTGAAGGAAAGCTGAGGGCAAATTGAATGACCAATAACCTGAAATATAAAATACTATTCTTATTCAAGTTTATGTGGACAGTGGCATTTGTCTCTTTTATTTATTGGGTTTTTTGGTGGCTGATTGTGTTGAAGTGGGTCCATAAGTGTTAATAGCATTGTGTGTGCAGTGTTGCAGTCTCCACAGATTCACGGCCTTGCTCTTTCTTCCTTTTATTACCTGTGACCAATTATTTTTCCCTCCAGATCCTTGATTTGCTGTTGTCCACCAGTGTTGTCTTATTCTTCCGAAAAACAAAGCCCCTTCCCTTTAGAACTGAATGTGGTTGTTAACTGGATCACTATAAAATCCACTCTATAAAAGATGATTTTATGTTTCCTATAATGATTTCTGTAAAACAGAAATATAGTCATTATTAACCAGGATGTATTACAAAAGCTAGGCAGGAATTTCTATTCTTATTTTTAGTTAACTATTGCACTATGTTTGCTCACTAGAAAGAATTGCAAAGGAAATAAAGATACCATAGTTATCTCTTTGATTAATTGCCTAAGGCAGTTCATTAGTTAGTCTTTACTTTATTTGCTCTTGCAGACATGGTAATGATGATCAATTTATTAGTACAAAGGGAAAAATTGCTATTAAATATTATAGATGATTCCTTAAATTCCACAAGCTAGCAGAATTTTTTTATAACAGAATTATAGCAAAAGTAAAAACAGCTTTGTTCTAGTAATGAATGCAAAGTTGTAGAGAAAGAAGTGAAATCATAATTTGAGATGATTAAGACTGAAACTGCTAGAGAAACCATGTTGGCATGCTTGAAAGAAAACAAAGTGTTGGAGAGAGAAGCTGTAAGCCAAGCATTGTTAGTTGTCAGAATCTTTAAACTGTCATTAATTGTTTCCTTGAAAATTATTGAACATTTATGATAAATAAATTTGTCTGAGATAAGGTTTTGCTTAAATTCTCCATCATATATCACTTTGTTAATGTGAGATGATTTAATAATATCGATTATATTTCACTAGTAAAATTCTTTGGTTAAAACTTTATCATAATATAAATAGATTTTCTGATTGATGAAGCCCCGTGAATAATCAATCAACATTAATTAAGTCTGCTGACTTTCTTTATCTTTGTTTCCAAAAACCTCCATGTAAATTTCATTTACTTTTATTGAAGACATATTCACATACTCTTTGTCATACAGGATTATACACCATTTATTGCAATTTGAATTATTACATTATTTGTTTTTCCTTTTTATCACACATTAAAGACAATTAAAACCCTTAGTTAGATTTCAAGTAAAATAATAATCATTGATTGCCTGGGCTCTCATCCATACTCCATATACTTAATTAGTTCAATATACAGCAAATCCACCCATGAAGATCTTTGATAAAAACAAGCTAAAATACATATATACTAACATGGTATCTGAAAAAGAAATTTACAGTATTTATATAGATGGATTTTTTTATTTCTTGTTATAAATTATATCACAACAGTGAGTTATCATACTGTTTTCACGCAAAACATTATATGAAATGTAATGTAGGTTATTCTTTAAACATCCAAATTACCAATTTAAATGCATATGAATTATTTATTCACCCATATATGGGTGAATACTTTCATTACTATAAACTAGTTTCAGCTAATATTAGATTAAGATTGAGATAAAGGACAACATATTATTATCTTACTTTCTCTTTATATTCACTTGATTTAATCAATTGTCATAAGCATCAGTTTCACAGAAAATCTCTCTCAATTTAGTTTTATTGACAAAATAGGAAATATTCTGGGCTTGTTATAGCATTAGGTGAACTAAGACACTTAGAAGAATTAATTTTGGTCTCCTGATAAGCTAAAATATCTACTGAGCAAGAAATTTGTTTATTTATTCATTTTTTAAACATCCAAAGATATGTTATGCAAATATATGACATGTCAGATGAAAATGTATCAAAAATAGAAAAGTAAAAAAAACAATAACCAAAACCGTTAAAGTTTTGCTGAAACTGAGATAATTTTTGTTTTTCAATATAAAAAGTTGGTTGTATATGGATAATATACGATAATACACTTGGGTGCTTCAGTTTTCCTGGTGGTATGACATATTTTTAATCTGGCCATGGAAATTTTAATAGCAATAATTATCACCGACTTAAGAAGAAATCAAAGATTTTAATAATTTTTCAATTCATAATATAATTTGTAAATCTCTTTTGCAGTCATACTCAGTTTCTTAAAATGCATTACTGGAACAAAATATGAGACATATTAAAAAAATGAAATAGGTAATAATCAATTAAGGATTCATCTATATACTTTTTATAGTTTACACCCATAATTGTTTTAGATTTAAACCGTCTTAATATTTATTTTAATTAAGATTCATTTTTATTTAGGATTCAATGAATAATCTTTCTTGTTAATCTGAGAAGATTATGTCATGCTCTTATTTAACTTTATTTAAGTTTATTTTGGTAACCCAGCCACATATTTCTAATTTTTATAATTATTTTAAGATTTTCATACCCTTACCATTCCTATCTCTCTGTTTTGTCTTGTCTGCTAATTAAGCGCTTTTTCAAATATTTCATGTAATATTTGTCTTTGTTATGCAAGGGAAATCGCATAGTCTAAAATCAAAATATATCCATTGTTTAATGTTGCATCATGCCTAAATTTGAATGACAGTTCTTGGTGTTGGTTTATATGAATGGCTGCAGTAAATGGAGGTTAATGAGACTTTGCGATTATCTCACACATGTGTTTATTTTTTATCTACTCTGAAACAATTCAGATACTCATTTATTTTGTCTTTGTTCTTTGTGCTTCCCTCCTTTTCTTTATCTCCTTGCCCACCTTCTAGTTTTACAACCAAAGCAAATTGTACAAGGAGACGCTGCATTATATGAATACTGCCTTCACAGCACTGTTTACCATTGAATGTATTCTCAAGGTGGTGGCGTTTGGAGTCAGGGTAAGGTGCCCTTCCTTCTATAGAGAGCAGATCATATTAGCCCTTACAAAATTTACATTAATTTCAATCCCTTCATCAAATACTTGTGCTTATATTGATTCATTTAAAGTTCAAAATAAATTCGATTTTCCATTTACTAAATTTTCCCCCCTTAATAAAGCTACATAAAACCTGTTATTGAAGGTCCCATTTACTATGAGTCATTAGCCTTATTTACATATAATGAGGACTGTGAGTCAATACTATTATTTAAAGCAAATCAATTTTTTTAGATGGATGAAAATACTCTTTGCATTCTAGTTTCATTTTAGTGATTATGTTACTTTTTATGAAGAACTTTATGTTATTCTGAGATAAAAATCAAACACCAAGAAAAATATAAGAGTTGTCTGAATTTGAAGACATAATATTTTAATCATCAATTTAATTCAAATTCTTCTCAGAGCAAATTTTAATGATTTTTTCATTGCTTACATTTATTTAAAATGTTTTGGTTAATTTACGACTTGTTTTTTCACAACATTCAATAATTTCCATCAGGTAGCCTTTGTATATTATACAAAATTCTTTAGCTATATACAAATAAATCCATACCCAGAGAATGTTAAATAGGTACCTAAAATTTTCACATTCCATCCCAAAAATCACTGTGATTACAACTTCCCTTGGATGATGCCATACATGGATTGACTAATAAGGTTTCTTTACCTTTTCTTCATCATACTGCCAGGTTTAAAACCTGATCTTACTTCAATCAAAATGGTTCATTCATCTTACAGATAAATTGAGTTACAGCCAACTGTGCTGTTATTGTAATTATTTCTTAACTTCTTCTGAAAATTTAGCTTAAAATAAGTTACTACACCATTGACCTTATAATACACTTGATTATCTCTTTGAGTCATTGATAAAATCAAATGGTTGCCCCAAACATAGCTAATCAATCTTTCAGTGCCTAATAAACTTCCTGCTTTCTTTCAGGTTATTTGTAGGAGTTATATTGGTTGCCTATAAAGGCTAAATCTTCCCTGCATATGTTTACAATTTTAATAAACAACTAATTGATATCTTTTATAATTATGTATACCATGGTATCGGCATTTTTAATGAAAACATTGGAATCATATTTGATAAATATCAGCACAGTTGGTATCGAGTTAATCTTTTCATTGCATTGCATTTCATATTTCTGATAACACATCCTGAAAATCAAAGAAGTTAAACTTTGATATACTAACATGTGACCAACCTGAAACCCATGACACCTTGGTTCCCATTTACCTCAAGCCACTATGTAGTGCATCCACTATATTGTGAAATAGTTTCACATAGTAGGAGAGCAAACTACTTTCAGCTTCAGCATGCTAAATGGGTTCACACTTGCAATTATTTGCAATAGCTTAGACATCTTCATAGGCTATTGCTTGGCATTTTATTCTTGGTTCTTCATTTTCCAATAGAAATCGCTTGCATTTTGTTGAAATATCTTCTTGCTCAAGGAGTACGTTAGTTGTATGTTCTCAATATTATTTTACTGAATTTTCCATAATATAATTTAATAATTATTGTAGTTTGTAAGAATTGGACCCGTATGGAAGATTTTGATTGCTCCTGAATGTCTCTTCTGCCTCTCAGCCAGACATCCTGGCAGGTAAATGAATTGGTTTGTCATGTAAGTTACCAATCTCTTGGTAATTTTTCTACTGTACAGTGCTTTAACCTGCAACTTAAATTATGCTTACAGCCTTAAGAATGACTGTTACTGTCTTGTTGGACCATAAGTTTTGTTTGCGCATGAGACTGGCTTTCCATTATATACATTTTAATTATTGTCCATTGTCCATTTATGGTGTTTTTTATAAGAGTGGATGTTCAAATGTAAAGTACAATTTTTAAAATGTTATTTTATAAACAAGCTCAATTATTTTTTCTTTTGCATAAATGATCAAGGTCTTGATACTTTTATTTCTATCCATGTTAAGTACTATCTTCTATTTTTGATGTAATATCTTCATGTTAAACCTTTGATTTCTTATTATTTATTTTTTTATAGCTAAGAAATAATCTTTAAAGCTTTTTTAACCAGTCTTTAAGAGTTTTCATTTTACTTTAAACTAATAAATATGTAAAATTCTTCAGTGCATCATTTATTTCCTTTGCCATTATTGATGAAACCGTAACCTTACCAAAAGTTCACCATAAGTATGTCTGCCCAAACCTCCCACCCCAACAAAGTACTTAGTAAAATCAGCAATTGATAGTTGGGATCAATTTAAAACTCAAAATTTATGCTAAATGTTACAACAGATTTCAGAGGGGATAAATACTTCCTTCGTGTGTATTTCCTGTTTTCCTCTTCAATGTGTCACAATCCCTACTCCTCAGCTTTAGTATACTACTCTCTCAGGAATGACACTGAAGTAATTTTCCTTTTTTTCATTACAGCCAGTAACTTCTTATTATCTGTGAAGCTCATAATGATTTCTCTACAAAATTCCTTCCCTTTTAGCAATAGAATGTGATAAAATATAAAAGAGCTAGCTTATCTGAGGCAATAAAAAGGGTCAAAAAACATTATATCTTCTATATTAATATACTATAATTTATATACCAGATGTAATTGTAATTCAAAATTTCATTTTCTGCTTATTGGATACATTAAATGAAAACAAATATGTTTCATTTATGCATAGAAAAATTATAGTTGGGAAAAAAATGAATATCATTCCTATGCCTATTTATTTTTCTTTATTCACAGAAAAATATAGTTGATGTTTTTTGACACTTATTGTCCATCCCTAGATATTATGTAATTTAAATGTTCCCTTATGAGTAATTTGTTGTTTCAGTATTGCCAGTATATGGTTAATCTGTAGCATACATTCACAATTTATAAATATCACTTTAGACAATTTTCAAATATTTCTTTTAAAGTAGTCATGACATCAATATAAAATCATTTGTTTGAGCCAAAAGGGCTGAATTTAATTAAAAATGATTTCTTATCATGTTTTGGTTTCAGTTTACTTGCACTTTGCTTAGTGCATATAAAATTTCAATTAATAGAAAAACATGACTACTTTGCAGTATATATTTCCTTAATCAAGTAAGCACTACACCTATGAGAATATTATTTTCTTTTCCCCTCAATTCCCTTGCAGCATATATTGATGTGAAAAAAATAACTATGAAATCTCATTCTTTGTGGTGCAGTTTCAATTCAATATATTAGGACTCATAAAAGAGAGAAATATTGATGATTTTAGTGATAATAAATTAATTGTAAAATTACTCTATCCCTCCACATGCTATCAAAATTAGTATCTATGAGAATGAGATTTTATTCTCTCCAGCCATGTGTATGTAGAAATAAAGTACAGAATTACTCAATCTTTCTTTTTCCTTGTAATAATGCTTTATGGTAGCAGCTTTCTAAACTTTCCCAGGTTGTAATTTGCACATATCTTGTACCAATAGGCATTAATACCCTAGCTTATTTATATTGGAGGTGTGATGGCCAGAAAAGTACTTATTCATCTCATTAATTAACAAATAAAATAATTTATATTATATGATTCAAATATTTAAATATTATGTATTTGATAAATTAAGTTATATTAAGATATTTATGTTTGGGTGTCCTTATGAATGCTGTTTCTGCACTTTGATGTGTTGGAGGTGAGTGACAATATACTGTAGATGTCTGAACAAATGAGGATAGTTTTCTAATATGATAAATACTTAAATCATTGGTTGCCAAAAGCATTGTTGGAGAAGTATCTTTTGTGCAAGCATCTGCTGTATATTTACAGAAATAACCAATGCATCACAACATCATTAACTGGTAACATTTTACTATACATTTTATTTTTATGATGTAAAGCTTTTAGCACTTTTTGGAATTTGGCTTGATATGTAGATTTTTTGATAAGAATTAATCATTTAAATTTTCTGCTATCACATCTCATTTGCAAGTAGCAGTGTTAAGTAAGTAAGTTGTCAAAATGAAGTCTTCCCCCTATTAGCCTTGATTTCTTTCTTTTTTCTCCCCTTGCAAAACAACTTCATCCTGGATGTACCACAAAAATTATGAAATTTTGCAATCATTCCATCGCTGAAATTATTGAAAAATGTATGCCCATTATAATAATAAATGGCTGAAATGGTACCGGCTCAACCATGGCTGCCGCTGGGGAAAATATTACAAAACAAATGAATGATACTTCCCACATTCAACAGTACCATGATGCCTCTACACTCCTATTAGATATCCTCACCATTATGAATTCCATCTTCACCATGTTCTTCCTTCTTGAATGCGTGCTAAAACTCCTGGCATTTGGATTTCAGGTGATTTCACATTATCTCTTCATTATCACATATTTTTGATACTATATGTCCCAAAACATGATTCAATGGTAGTGATACCTTATTTGCTCATTGTAACTGATACGAAAAAAGGTCAGAGAATGTTTGCATAAAAATTGAATCAAGATAATATAAAAATGAATGCATCATGTTTAAACATTGAACATAATGCATTCAATGTTAATTTTTGGGTTGTGCATATTATAAGGCTACCTCTGTATTGGATCATGTGAGCAGGCTTTTCAAGAATTTTAATCAACATCCAGATCACATCATTTCCCTTCAACGTTTATGGATACTTCTCTTTATTACTAGTAACCTTGCTTACAGATGGAAACCTCATTGTCATTTAACTATTTTTTCCTTATTATACCTATTTTTACTATTATTTAGTCTTTATCAACGTAATAATCGAGGCTGTATTATTTGAATCTAACTGTAAAATCATGCACAATATCTTGAAATAAATTGTTAATAAAATATGACAATTACCTGTTTTCTGGCTAGAGGTTTTCTTCTGAGGCTCCAACACTGAGAGTTTTGAAGACTTGAAGAAAATAATTTTAGGATTCCTAATTTTTTATGAATAAATACTTTCAAATTTTTCATATTCTAACCCTTTCTGGTTTCACAATAACATTGTCTCCAAGGCTCTCAAGGAAACTTGAACGTAAACATTTACGATTCTTAGATTTTTTAAATTGAATTCATTCAGAATCCAAATTTCCATTTTAAATTTCCATTTAAATATTTTAGTACTGAAATAAATAATGAATCACATATTGATATACTACATAATTGTATTTTATATTTAAAATATAGTGCTTTGCATGGAAATGATATAAAATGTCTAGATCTAATTTTAATGTAATATTCTTTGAGAAAACTTCTCAAGTGATTGAGTAATTATTAGTTTGTCCCCAGATTCTGAAAAACTGATAAGTCATTCAGGGTGAGTTGATACAACATGGAAAAGATAGTAAAAATCATGATTGAGAAACCTTACATAGGTTATTTTTTACATCAGGAGATTTTACATGCCGATTATTTTAAACATACTATGCTTGTTTGTAATTATAATTAAAGAGAACTGTTATTGCAAATAATATTATGTTACTCATCTGCTAAAATATGTAGTTGATATTACTAAAATTTAAATTTCTATTGGCATACCCTATAATCATTTTACTTTTGAGTTAACTAAATATAGATTATTACGTTATGGGGACATCTTACTTAAATTCTCGAAGTCACTTTCCCTTCTTTTTCTACCTTCCATTTTTTTCTGCTTTTGCGGCCTCCATCCACGGCGCTTTGAAATGTGTGGTATGAAAAGTTAACTAATCAAAGCTCTTATCTGATTTTTTGTTTGTACGCTCCTAAAAGCAAATCGGAAAGCTACTTTGTTTCATTTAAATAACAGTTTAGTTTCATAAATCATTCATAACCATTAATTTTAAGTTCCTCAAAAGATTTCCCTTTTATCCATATTTTATTCATCTTTTAATATCACCTTTCCACATCTCAAATTCCTTTCCTTTCCATTCCTTATTTGATTCCTGTAAGAATCCAACTCTTGCATCTACATATGAGAAGGTCAAATTTAGCTGACTTTTAGCTGAGGATATCTGTGTATTACTATCACATCAGTATGTTTGTTTATCATGCTCTAGATGGTGAACCCGTTTAAAGATGTAGGGGAAAGGGGTTGTATTGTAGCTAGCCGCCCTAATGTCGTTTTGTCTCTTACTGGCTCCCATGATCATTGCCACAATAACATCGCCATGCTTGGATTGAGTTATATCTTTAAAGGCTTGCATGTGAGCTCTGGCGTAAAGTAACATAGTATGTAATTGCCATAAAAAGTAGTGTAATCTTTTTACATCTTTTACTTTGCGTATGCTTGTATCTTTATAGTAACTTTTTAGCATATTCCACCTAGACTCTATCCTTTATTCCTCCACAGAGCCATGAGAGCTCCTATTATTTCCACCATCCTTTCCCACAAAATTTAATCCATCAATACTGCAAATATTCTTCCTCTATCTTCAAACCAAATCCCTTTTACCTATTCCATTCAACTATAAACCACTCCAACTTTTCCTTTTTCCAATAATGTCTATATATAAATATATATACATCTATATTGTAATTGAATTGACAGTAACCCAATGACAATGTCAAGAGTATGAACTAAAAAAATTAAAGTATTAGCCTTCTGAGTTTTTAGAACAGGGGAAAGCTCTGTAAATGGCCATGAATGGATAAATGTTAGAAGTGAACCTAAAAGTCGTATTACAAATTGATATGGCCTGCTTTCAACTCTGCGTCTTGCATTATCAATGGTAAATGAGTGCACGACCCCTCTGTATGGCATCATGTTAGAGTAGTACCATACCCATAGAAGTAATTTTTAGTTTTAAAAATTTTTGCAAAAGTTATAATTAGAATTTTCAAAAAAATTAACTTCTTAAAAAAGAAATAAGATGTCATAAATCAAATTCAAATATCTTACTTCATTTTGGAGCATAATTTAAAGATTGCTGTACATTGAATTTAAAATATTCTAGAAATTCTAAAAAGAAATTTGAAATTGAAATATTCATTTCACTGTCTTATGATTATTTTTGTTAATATATACTGTTCTTTTCATTCTTTCCAAAATTATTCTAAAGAACTTCTTCAAGGATCCCTGGAACACTTTTGATTTTATAACTGTAATTGGAAGCATAGTGGATGCCTTAGTGGTTGAATTTGGGGTAAGTAAAAGAGTAATAGCAAAATTTTAGAAAATATAATGTGTGTTATAAGATTAACCTTTGTTGTGATTGTTTTGTACATAGTAGACTTTGAATAACAAAAGGATACAAAGGAGAGAAATGGGGAAATATTTAGATATCAGAATGTAAATAGCTAGACTGACATTTTATCACCAAAAAATTAAGAAAACAATACTATGAATATTTTGAATTCTATTGAAGTGATTACTTAACCTTGTTGATCCATATATTTCTCATGTATTTCATTTTAAGTAACATAGTCAATGAAAAAAGCAATTTTATAATTTGAAAGTAATTATTAGCTTACCATTTCCATCTTAAAGGTGACCATTAAAATCCAAGTTAAAAATCAATTTTATTTTGCATAAAATAAAAGTAAAATTAAGGTCTGCAATTAAAACAGGTTGAAAAATTAATTAGGCCCAATTTTGTGCATTTATTCCATCCTTGCTTATTATTAAAAAAGATTTATTAATTACATTAGCATATTCGATTTAGTATATATTCTATTTAGATTGAGTTATTTTTGAGTCACTTGAAGTAAGCATTGAATGTGATTAAAGTTTTTCTAAAGGATTTTTACAGGAAGAGAAAATTAAATATAGGTGCACAGTAATCATATTTTTCTATCTATCTAAATAATTACAATTATATTAAAATATACCTCCCATTCAGTCATTAGGGTTACTAAAAATGTAAATTGTATTTACTCTATTATGCTTTTTTACCTTGCTTATTTACTTAATGTAAATGGGCGAGGTAAGGCAGAGTTTTATTCTAAACTCAGGAGAGTTAGAAATTTGAATTTTAAAAATGATTATATTACTGTAAAAATTTAAAGAGGAGCTAAAACAGCCTACGTTATGATTCTAGAAGGCAAAAAAAAACTACTATTGAGATTGTGATTGATGAGCATATTAATTAAACGTTTGATTTTATATTATTACTTCCTCTTTTATTTATTACAGTGATAACTCAAAATACTAATGAATGTTGCAGTATAATTTAATTTAACTGATATTTCAACTCTAATATTTTATGCCTGTGTAATAAAAGTCATTCATGATATCATAAACCTAGGCACATGCAAAGGTTTTCAATATGTATTTAAGTGATCTTAAAATGAAGAACCTTTTAACCCTTCCTCCAATTACAGTTACTATTTATCTCTTATGGATTCTATATAATATTCCAAACTTGAAACACATATCTGAAAGCTCTACTTCACCTTCCCATTTACAGTGATGAATTGTTAGTCCATATCTGCTTGATGCACTTTCACCATCAAGTAGCTATTTATTTGCATTGAATATACAATCTGCTTTTCTGCTTATTCACTATTGAAGGAAAGGTTTCTTGGCACCTCACATGGCACTTTAATGTGCCAAAAATAGCATTATGAAGACAACTGCACTCATGAGAATTAAATTTTTAAGCAATACCAAGTTTCCATTCTGCTAACTGCTTGATTCAGCTAAGGCTTGCAGTATGAATTTCTCAGTTGATTCTATTGCACAGAGTGGTTGTTTTATTGTTTCATCAACATGTAATTTCAACCTTAATAGTGATTTAAATTAAACTTTGCCGTTAATATTAGTACAATGGTTCCTTGCTTTCATAGATGCAATTTATAGGATCGATTTGGTATTTAAATTCCTGACCTTTTATTGTTGCATTTTTAGGGAATCATGATTAGGAACAATTACGAGGGTCAAGCTTTTTATAGTAAAATTTTAATTAGTTATCTTTTCTTTAATCCTAAAAACTGAGTTCGACATCAAGATATTTAAAGATTAGTAATTAAGGCAATATTTATTACATTAGTGGGAAAATATAACTTTTGATAATTCTATGAAGGCTTAAATTTTGAGAAAAGATTATCATAAAAATAGTTCTTAAAAGAAACAATAAAAATTAATAAGTCCGTTCTTTAAAAGAGAAATCTTGCAATAAGTTGAAAAATTATTCATATGTGTTACATTTAGTTTCTTGTGCACTAATATTTTTGCCTAATACTTTGTAGAAACAGTTTTAACGGTAGATAAAAAGAACTATTAGCCTTACAACAATTTTTAAAATTTGCAGTAGGTAAATTAATATCCATGTTATATTTAATTGGTCATAATATAAAGCATTTGAAATTAAATTTACTTGAGTAATAAGTATATTGGTCTTAAAATTTTGGGAGGAGTGAATTGGTAGAGAAAAATCCAGAAAAATTCAAGCAATATAAAAATATGAAACAGATTTTTTTTGTATATTATCAATATAGTATCCAAACTGTTAACGTACAGTAAGAAATTTATCATGTCAAAATTCAATTTATTTACCTCATCTTCAAAGTAAAAACAAAAATTTAACTTTTCAATATCATAATCATATTTTGAAAAGTCAGAATATGATGATATATTTCACACTTAGTATGTATAAATAAAAAGAGAGTTTTTAGGATGTAGTCAGTAACATTTCAGTCTTTTAAGAAGCTGATTATTATTTATTTCTTCTTGCTTTTCCATAATTTTTGTATTAGTTTTCCAATCTTTTCCTCTTCAACCTGATATCTGCCCTCAAACTCTTCCTTCACCATGCATAATATTCTCAAACAATGTCTGGTGTACTTGACTTGCTTCTGATTTTATCTCTTTACTTAATTTTTCTGTATTTAGCACCTCCGTTTCAAAATCTTGAATATCCTTTGTCAAATTGTATCCATGAACCTATGTCATTTTAACAAAAGAATCAATTATATCACATTCTCAAAAATGTTATTCATATTTCTTCATGTAAAATAGATTATAATTGTTTTCTTATTTAAGACTGGTTATGGTTTTGCAATCATGAGCCCATCTTCATGTACATTTCTTATCTATCATTAATATTCCTCTCTTCATGGGAAATTTGTTCTCATATAACATGTTATTTTCAAAATTCACTTGTTGATTTAGCCTACTTTTTATATTTTTTGAGTATTCTACTCCGTACGTTGTTTTTGTTTGCAATCATTTATATGCTTACTGAGAGCATACTTCACTTTTTTCAACGCTTATATATACTCATGTGTAAATCAGTTCTAAGTTATCAGTAATTATTAAATACTGCTAAGCTAAGATCAAGTTGATCAATTTTCAATATAAGTTGCATGCTCTTTTAATGCATGCACTCCCATGTTAAGGGCTAAGAGAGATGCAATTTACTATGTTGAACTCACACCTTTGACTTGTATGACTCAATTATACTTTTGTATACCAAGATATGTCACATTTTGGCAAAAGTGTTTCAAGCTTCAGATGCTAGAAAGTTTACCTAATTCAATTTCTTACACTTATCTAATCTGTATATTTCATCCCAACTATCTGTTAGACATTGTATCACCTGATATATCACCTATCATTAGGAATGGTGATTTTATTTGTCACTCCCTCAAGTTAGCTGTCAACTCTGGAATTTTTGTTTGACATTTTATAATTAATGCTTTACATGAGTATATATGTTACTTTATATTTAATATCATCAGATTCTTATGAATCTTTCTTTGAATTCAATAAATCTTACCATACATATTCAACATACTTGTGATCATCAATCAACCGTTTCTCCCAAAAATATATTCTCCATATATTTCCTTAATTTTAGATTTAAATCTGAGTCATCCAGTGATTCTTAATTTTAGCAGCAGCATTTGTTTAATTCTTGATACTCAGCTTTCTTCTCTTCTAATCTATGCAAAACTTTATTGGCAGAAGAAGCATATATAAAAGTCCTCATTATATCTGCTTTTCTGTAGTTTATAATGCTCTTCACTTTAGTACTCAATTTTTCTTTAATATATATTTTTCCATATGAAATATAGTTTGTTAAATAAGTTGTCTGAAAAGTTCTATAACCATTCCAGAATATTTTTGTTTCCCATACACATGTACCTATGCATATTGAAAATCATCAAAGAATCACAATGAATAAAACTTATTCCTGAAAATACTCAAATAAAAAAATATGATTTAGAAATTATGATTTGTAATGATTGGATAAATTATTATTTCATTAAAGTTTAGAAATTTTACTTTGCTAAATTTTTACTTATGATACTGCATCTTGTGGGAGCATTATCACTGTCCTGAAAATACTCATATCCTTTTTGTGTAAAAAGAAAATAGCCAACTAATGTATTAATGCACACAATCATATCAATGCTATAATGTTATAACAACTTTAATTGTGATAACTTCAAAACCAATTCATCAGATTTTCTTTTTCTCATAGCATATATCAAAATTTACTTTATCATAGATTGGTTTTTATCATGATAATATCTAATAAAATTTCATGATTTTTTCAGGAAAATTTCATCAATGTTGGTTTTTTACGTCTGTTCAGAGCAGCTCGCTTGATAAAATTGCTTCGGCAAGGCTATACGATAAGAATCTTACTATGGACATTTGTACAGTCTTTCAAGGTAAGAATATTAATTTAGATTTATATACCAAATATTATTTTATATGGTGTGATTATTAAAAATACTCTTATGCCATGGATTTTCATAAATTAATTATAATTATCTAAATAATTATAATTAATATAAATTGAAAAATTTTCTATCAACTTGTATTGACTATTATTCCTATTTTCTTCACAGGCTTTGCCTTATGTTTGTTTGCTCATAGCAATGTTGTTCTTCATTTATGCCATTATAGGCATGCAGGCAAGTATATTTAGCTTATATTACTAATATTAAACCTTATATTTTTTGGAAACAATTAGTTTCTTTTCAAATAATACTCATATCAATATCTCAAAGTATTTATTACCAAAATTATCAAAACCGAAAAAGGGAATACAACAACACCATTATTTCATTTGCTCCACATAATCTCTATCTGTATACATATCCACTAAAACAATGAGTATTTTGTTTAATAATATCTTAATCAGTGCCTTATTTCTGGAATCTGACAAAATCTAGGTTTATTTTAATACATTTTACTATAATCATAAAACACTACCTACATTAATTTTATTGTGAACTGGCCATCACTTTTCTTTTATAAAGATTTTTCAAACTGATTAAATGCATTTTATTTAATTATTTTATGCACATCTGAAAACACTTTAGGAAAAATTTCACTCAGCAACTTCTGTTGATGCAACAAATATAGTATAGAAATATTTGCTATTTCAAGAAAAATAGACAAATTAGAATCTCCCATTGGGCTTTTGAGCTTTTCCCTAACATTTGTTTAAGTTTGTTGACCTTTAAGGTAGTAAGATGGAAGACTTTCAAGATATATTAGCTGAAGTCCTAAAAGGCAGCTTTATAAGACCCTTGAGTGAAATTTGCATGAAAACCCTAAAACAGAAGAACATATTCATTTGTATCAATTTCTGACCATAAAATGGTTTATCTTTTAGGAGAAGAGAAAGTTTTATCGATTCATTTTCTTAAAGTAATATTAGTTTTGCAATATTTACTAAATCCATTTTACGCTAAGATATATCTAGATAGGAATTTCACTTTTGGCCTGCATAGAGAGTAAGATCATAGGTCACTATGATAATTAATTAAATGGATTTACTATTTTGAAATTTTATCCTTAAATGTATTTATTTAGTTGTTATGAATTCTTTCTTGGTAATATTTTTTTTCCTTGAATCATTCAACAATTTTCTATATTTGCTATAAATTAAATATTTCAGGTTTTTGGTAATATAGATCTGGATCCTGAAACATCAATAACAAGGCATAACAACTTCAGGAGTTTTGTACAAGGCCTCATGTTGCTATTCAGGTAAATTTGTAAGGGGTGTGAAAAAGGAAAAGTATGGTGTATAATTAATTAAGATAAAGTATAAATGAAAATTACTGAAGATGATTTTCAAGACTAGATTCAATGACTAGGAATTATTACACCATATTTCATATATTAAAAACTATTACATGAATTTAGTGTGAAAGTACCTCTCTGATCCTAATGAGGAATAACATGTAATAAACATATGGATGTTGCAACAAGTCATTTCCTTTAAGAGTACATGCTGAAACCCAAAGGCATTTGAAGATACCAAAATTAAGGTAACTCATTTAAAATAGCTATAGTGCATTTCAACAAAATAAAACAGTTATACTTATTATGTAGACTAAATCCCTCTCTTCCATTGTGTGTTTCTGCCATTTTTGTTTCATGCAAAATTTGGCAAATTTCATAATACATGGTGACAGAGAGGGAAGATAAACCTTTGCGAGGTTTTCTTTTGTTAGAATGAACTGTAGACTATAGAATTGCATCACAGTTTATTTTGATTATTATTGAAAAATAGTTAAGAATTTAGAAAAGAGTAGTTCTGATCGTTTTTGTTTTGACTCCTGAACATTCTATCCTAGAAAAGATATGTTCATAGAGGAACCATTAATTTTTAGATAGTTTTACTTTGTGAATTTCAATTAGTTACTAGTAATTTTTTCTACTTTTGATTCTTGATTTTAGGTGTGCAACGGGGGAAGCATGGCCCTCCATTATGCTTTCTTGCGTAAAGGGAAGGCGATGTGACCCCCGTGCTCAGAAACCAGAAGGAGAAGCTTGTGGATCCAACCTTGCCTATGCCTACTTCGTGTCTTTCATCTTCTTTTGCTCATTTTTGGTAAAGTTAATTAAAATTAGTCCTTAAAATTCTGAAAATATACCTTTAAAAATAAATATTAATGGAAATTTTCGTAATAATAATACAGCTTAGGTAAAACACTAGCAGAGTAGATTCATCTTCAAATTATTATTCAGGATAGCTTGCCACTCATTTGACCTTACTGAGAATGTAGTTTAGGTTCAGTGTCTAAGATATTCACTTTTGAGTAAAATGAAATTTCTTTTTTATCAATTATTTGGTTTCAACTTTGATTGAGTTCTCACTTTCACGTCCCCTTTTGCTCAAAATTATACTCATCAGTCCTTGGAAAAATACTTTGTTTATGATTTAGCTTTGTGCTCAGCAATTCCTACATTTAAAAGAAGAAATATATGCCTTACTAAAGGTAGAATTATTTGGAAGGTTAAGCAGTCTTCGATGGAATATTCTAAGAATAAGTCAATAGAGAATAATGTTTAAAAACAAGTATTAGACAGTAAACTAACTCACTAATTAATTATAAAATTACATGATTCATAAGTTGAAAATCAAGAATAATTTTCTATCTTAGAATAAAAGCAAGAAATAAGATAGGAGAAGATGATGAGGAAACAAATTTTTGTGTGATAAAAAAATATCAAGTGTTTATAATGTCATATTGACAAACTGAAAAAATATTGAGACATTCAGTATCCATACTTCATACAAATTGTCACACTTACTGAAAATGAAACAAAGCTACTGAATTAAGCCACACTTTTCTAATGAAGATATATGCTTTATAAATCATATTTTTTCATGGGAAAATAATTTTAAACACATCACTTATTCTAACTCAGCTGAATCTTTTTTCGTGAACTAATCATATATCAAAGGTAGGGCACACTTTTTGGATGTCCAATTCCAATTAACAAGCCAAAGGTTGGTTACCACATTAGTAAATTTTAAATATTAGTAGCTGAAAGGTAGACAGAATGATGTGGAATGAGAATAGAAAAGGTGTGACTTGACCTTATCAGGTCATACTTTTCCTTGCCCATTTCCGCTTTGTTCTCTACATGTGAGCATGCAGTTGCTTTGATGCTTTCCTCATTTATGAAAAAATGTAAAACTGTTTGTAAAATTTCTCTAAAATGTTGAGAATTTTGCAAAAAGTTCCTTCAACGTAATTTAAAAGTAGCTCCACATAGTTAGAGCTGAAATTTTATTTTTAGTAATGATTTAACCTATAGATCATAAAATCAATAATATATATGCCTTTTATTACAGATGCTGAACTTGTTTGTTGCTGTTATTATGGACAATTTTGATTATTTGACTCGGGATTCGTCCATCTTAGGTGCTCATCATTTGGATGAGTTTGTTCGAATATGGGCAGAGTATGACCCTAATGCAACGTGAGTGAATTCACCTCAACCGATCCTACGAATTTTTATTTCATTCATAAATTCTCTGTTGATTTTATTTTCTTCTCTACACCTCTCATTCCTTCCCTTATATTGATTAAGATAAATCAGATTTCAATAATTCAGTCAACTGAAGATTCCTTCCAAATAGAACTTCAAAGTATGAAATGGGAAAAGCGATTTCTGAAGATTATCCACATTCATTAAGTTTATCAAAAGAAAGCTCACATATGATGATTAATTTTTTGGTATATTTGATAAAATACCTTATTTATTACTTCATATATAAAAATGTATTGCAACATCATTTGTTTCCTACGATGTTTTCATTGTACTCACAGTTTAAAATAATTTTCAGGTGCCTTTTCTTAATAAGATATTTATTAGTATAAAATTGTTGCATATTTTTAGGGGAAAAATTCACTATACAGAAATGTATGACATGCTGAAAAATATGGATCCACCATTGGGTTTTGGGAACAAATGTCCTAATCGTTTAGCTTATAAGAAACTTATTCGGATGAACATGCCAGTGGATGGTGATGGAAAAGTTAACTTCACAACAACGTTATTTGCTCTCATTCGGGAAAATCTCAGCATTAAGGTTCGCAGTGGTAAGTAAACTCAATCAAAATTGCAATACATTTAATATAAAGAGAAATATCTTTGCTTCACTTTTAAAACTCACTTTATTATATGAACAATCCATTCCTTTGGTTCCATTATTAATTCATATTTATGTACACACTATGTGGAACATGGCCAATTTCACTGCATCTTTTGTTCATTTACACATCTATAGCTGATGATTATAAGGAAGATCTCCTCAGTATGTGGTAACATCTTTGAAATAAAACAGTGAATTATATCCGTTTAATGAACGAATCATTCACTTCATCATTTAGTTTCATGTTGATTTATTCACATACAATAAAACAAAATTATTGATGATGCAATCATAAATATTGTTAAATTTATGGCTGTAATGCATATAGTACAGTATGTATCTATTTAAGGAAGTTAGGTTAGGCTTATTTTCTCTTATCATGATTTTATTTATGTATATAGCTGAAGAAATGGATCAAGCAGATGAAGAACTTAGAGAAACTGTTAAAAAAATCTGGCCCCTTCAAGCTAAAAAAATGTTAGACATCTTGATTCCACGGGGTGATGGTAAGTGTTTATATGTCTGTACTTTTTATATTGCTGACTATGAAAGTAAAGCTATTATACTTACCATGAATGTTCCAAAATCATATTAATTATATTTATCTACATCAGAAATAATGTAACAATTATGATTATTCACTGAATTTTCTAACATTTGTCAAATTACATCAGCCATTACAATACATTGCCAAATGTGTGTACATTTATTTTGTGAGACATCCAATTTTGTGAATCTTTCTATCTAATCCTCCATGTACAGAATTGGCTCTTTGGTGCATTTATTTAGGATGTTAGAATTAATTATAATAATAGATTATTTATTGACAAAAATTGCTGCTTTAAAACTAAATATAACTATTATATAAAGACGTTTCTCCAGATATCTATTATATATAGATGTTTATTTATGGGTGCTCTTCAAACTTTGGATTAAATTAGTTGTAGTAATACGAAGTCGTTATATGTATTCACATCTTCCAAAAAGTCCTGGGACCGAGACCAGGCAGCTCTACCATTTGAATCGTATGGTGGGAATTTCAATCGTTTATGATTCAATTACCAAAAAGTTAGAAATTCTATGGTCAGGCAAATGAACAGAAGTAATGAATGTTTCAAAAAAACAGTTTATCAATTACCTTATGATCATATTGACTTGAAATTTGTATCATCAATATGCTTTCAGAATGCAAGCAACTTTCACTCCTATGCATATAAAAAAGGAAAGAACATATGTAACATTATACTGAAAATTTAGTTGTTTGACATTAAAAAATTTATTAAATAACCCAGTAAAATAGAGGCATAAAGATATTGCTATGAGAAATTATAGTAAATATATTACCTGGAAAGAGTAAAATTATATATATTACTGACTGAAATGACAAGCTTATTTAAAATTCAGTAAGAAAATTCTGTTAACCACTTCAAACTTATGTCATAGTATACCACATATACCTTTAACAGTGATATTCTTTCTTCATAGAACTAGCAAAAGGGAAACTGACAGTGGGTAAGATCTATGCTGGACTGCTTATCCTAGAAAATTGGAGAACAACACGGTTTGGGCAAATAGAGTCAGCAGGAGTACCTGTAAGTATTTAAAAAATAAAATTATATATATATATATATATATACCTACATATATGAATAATGTAGTCCCTTAATTGAACTTTTTTCAACCCTTCTTTAAAATGTTATATTTTCTAAATTAATTTAATTTTCATGAAGGTTTTGGTTATATATTCTGTAGTTCATTATTTTGAAATATCAACTTGAAATTTACATAAATACCTTTAAATACCATAAAATCTTTTAAATAATTAATTAAATTTTTACATAAGCTATTAATTGAAGATATTACAAATACAACATCATAATTTAATTTAATTTTTATTTAAGAAAGAATATTTTAAGTTAACTAAGTTTAAGACTGTGAGTGTAACGGAAAATTATCCATCATGTCATTTCATTAGAAAATAAATAAAAATACATCAATTGATCCTTTTTATGAAATGCATGATCTTGATTTTTCCATTTTTCGTTAATGTAATTTAAGCCATAAAAGTATTTCTGTCACTTATTTGCTTCAAGTTAAACTTTTAATCTACTATTTGGTTTTACCTTGTATAAAGAGTCTTAGAAGATATACTGGTTTAATGAAAATTCAGAAAATTTTATCTAATTTATATAAAATAAATAACCAATACAGTGATACTATTTAATAAATGAGTTAAATAAGTGTTTTTTCGGCTCAGCTTATTGGTAATACTGAGTTCTCTTTATTTAATTTATTACTGTAATTTTTGTATTTGAAGGTTTTTGAAGAGAGGTCAGGAACTAGGTTGATATGAATCTATTGATGTTAGTTTAGATGTTTCTTCTAGACTATTATGATGTAGGCATCACCTTATAGATGCAACCTGTTATCACAAAACTATGCAATAGTCTTTGTTTGCATCTTTAAAATAAATAATTTTCTAAAGACTTATTTTTTAAAATGGTATATTTTTTAGTAATTTCAGTCAATAAAATCCTTAAGTAGATCTTCTCACACTATCTTTTTTTTAATATTCATTTATATTATTTTTTTATCTAAAGGATATCTGGAAAAACAGATCATTGGTGTTCTTAAATAATTGAGTAAGACAGACTACGGGCATTATTGGCTGAAAAGATACTATTAAGTGTGCCACTATTATTGTACACCAAATGCACCAATCAATGACTTCCACCTTATATGATTCATAGATATATTGAGTATTGGAAAATTAAAGAAAATAGTTTATAGAAACAAAGAGAGATGTCTAATATTAAGTAAACATTAAAATTAAAGTATAAAGTTATTTGAAAGACTATCATTTCCACTTATAGAAAGCATTTCTTTTTATTTATTTTCCTACCCTATACCATTCAATAGCTGCTTATTTCAAGAGTTTTATTTATTACCAAAAGCAAATAACAGAAATTTCTCTGTCTATTTCCAAGAGGAATATTTGTTAAATACCTTTCCTGTGTAGTATTGAATAATGATTTAAATTTACTCCAAAATATAGAAACTAAGGATACCATTTGTAGAAAATTACCTTGTTATATTTTTTTCATATTTATTACCAAATATAATCTGAAATCTCTCTTTGTCTTTAAAATATAAAATCATTGCTTAAGGTTAATAATTACCTTCCAACCTTAGAAAGTTAACCTTTTTCCTTAGTCTGTTGTTGTGTTGTAGGAGAAATGTATAGATGAATGTATCCCTATTTGGTGTTCAGTGGTTATTCAAAATACACTTTGTTCCTGTGATACAATTAATGTGAGTTCAATAGCTTTTATTTCAATTTCACTGATGAGATCTAAGTATAAACTTTCTCCTGGAATTGTAATGCATTGACTGCAACATATAATATTTTGAAATGCTTAGATCTTGTCATTACCTCCTAGGAAATTTAATGCCAAACATTTGCGATTTAATTTACTTTTTATTTTTAATTATCTTTTGGTGTAACTTCAATTGCAATTTCTTTGAAATTTGTTAGCTTCAATGTTAGTAAATGTTGCAAGAAATGAAACTACTGTTGGCCTTAAATTTCTTATAGAATTTACTTTATTTTATAAAAAGAGATAGTCACTTCAAAGACTACTTGTTATATGTGCACATTTGAATTGAACACTCATTGTCTCAACACTTAGTCAGAGTTTAAATGCTATGTTTCATGGACACATTGTGGGCTCTTAGCTAGAAGAGACAATTTTAATGGTGTGTTGTGTGTTTGCTTTCAGGAAAATGGTGGTCATAGCCCTTCAAATGAAGCGGTAGTATTCTATTCTTTGTTTTTTAATTTGAACAGTTATGTAATCCACACCTGCAGTTACTTTTTGCCTTGTCTCAGTATTGCTCTCATTCTCTCCTATTTCTTACCTCATAATCAGTACACAAATATTTTCCAGGTTTCCATGCATCCTCTTTGAGCATTTCTCATCTCTACCCTTATTACACTTTTTTGGGTGGCAATTTTTTTACATATCTTTCTGGAATGGATGATGAAAGACTTAAGAGAAAACATTGTATATATATCATAACAAAAGTACAATCTCTACTTTCATTTTGACAATGATAATACCAAAAAGATCTGAAACTCTGTTTGTCTTTTTAAATATTTTTTTAATAAACCAAATGCCACATATTTGCATTAAAAATAATTATCTCGTAGGAAGAATTTTCATTTCTAGAGATTTAACATATGATTGAAATGCTATTAAAATTTCACTGTCTATTCTGTCTAATCTAATCGTTCAAAGTTAAAAACAACTTTAAATTACCTCATTAATTGCTACTTGTTACAATATAATTGTTAATAAGAATTGTCTGGGAAAATGTATCTAAAATTTCATAACCTTTTCAGTTTTGCTGATAAGTGATAACCTCCTGAGTATGTCATCTTTGAAGTACTCTGAAAATAGTAGTATTTTAAATTTCTGAGATTTATATGAGTAATAATGAAGAAAATTTTCATAAATTTTAATAAAATACTCTAATGAAATCAATCAAAGAAGCTTTAACTTTGTGGAACTCCATCCTTGTAAATGGGTGGAAATAACCGTGCAAAAATAAGTGGAATTTGTGCACAATTATTCCCAACCATTCACTAAAGTACTCTAAGTAAATATGTAAAAGATATAAAACCTAATCTAATCATTCACTACATGATATGCTATAATAAGTGTAATAGAATTCAGTCCTTAAAAAAACTCATCCTAAATTCAATAATGCAACACAGATTCTGAGGTAAGACTAATGTACAAATAACTCTTTACTAATAAAGACACAAAAGTATTTCTATCTTCACATATTATCAAACTATGGAGGTATATTCCTCCAAACTTAAGTCAACTTCCCATCATTGATAGTTATACAGAATTAATTCTATGTATAATATTTGAATCAAATGTGAACATTTATTATTACAATCTTCATTAGACGTCATACTCATGAGGTTAATTGCATTCAAGGCATAATGATTTTACACCTTTGTTTTTAATTATCTTAGTTAAAGCACATCTGTGTGTAAAAAAATTATTTATTTCAAAATATATGCTAAAGCACAAGAGGATAAACAATTTTTTTCATTACAAAATGGTTTTACTCAGAATTCCTTATATATTTACGAAGATCACAATTACCAATCATCCTTTTAAGCACAAGAAGTTTTTTTCCAAAATGAAATATATATTTTTTTGTGACAATAAGGTAATTTAAAACAATTGCCAGAGTGAGTGTGTGATTGACTAGAATAAAAGATTTTTGTTGGAGTGGCTGATGTGATTAAATTTCATTCCGTTTTGAGTAACCTCTTCATGTAATATTCATATCTGCCTTCTCATTTTTGTCATGAATTGCTTTGCATGTTCATTCTGAATGCATTTCAACTTGCCTGAGTTGTGATACATCGGCATTGAACCATTCCAGCTTTTCAAATCTTTCTTATTTAGCAAAAACTATTTTATAGGTTAGATTACTTAGAATTAGATGAATTTTTTAATATTTGGTTGAAATTAATTGCATGTATTTTACCAGAAGTTTTAGAATTGAGCAGAACTTTGGTTAGTTTAGTAATATTATTCATATTAATTAACTACATATGATAGCTAGTTAATACAGGGCTTTAAAAGTCTTATAGCTTCCAAGTAATGCTTATTTATCTTATATTTTGGTATTCTAAAGGTAATGAGTTGAGCAACTACAATCTTGATGTGATAGTTTATTTTCACTCTTTAGAAGTACTTTATGATCAATCACTGAAAGAGAGTAAATAGGTATTCAAGTTTGGAAGTTTTTATTTTATTAGCTTATAAAAGCATCTGAAAGTCATAGAAGGCACTCCTGGACCCATCACTGCCCAGCACGTGCTGAAGAATTATCTTCTAGCACAATGCATGCATGTGCTAATGTTAAATTTGAGACAGTTGATCAGAGATGTGGTGACTTCATAGTGATTAGTAGACACAGTGTAGGAACAGAGAAGATCAGAGGTGGATTCTTGAAAGCTTAACTACCTCACTGCCTTTCACAGTTGATTAGGGAAAAATCCCTTTTTAACCCTGTAGTCATGGAAGAGTGGTGTGATGTGTGTAATAGGAGAGGGAAATTTGGTTTTGTTCTTCTCACCTTCGCATCGTTTCTGTCTACCTATTCATCCAATCAACGATCCAGAGAGCCTCATTTTTTAACTGCTTGATGGACATGGCATGGACAGGAAATAGCCAGAGAACAGGTTCTACAGGAGGAGAGCAGAATGGAGGAAGTGGAATTGTTGGAGAAGAAGATCAACTGAGCCTCCTGAGAAGGACCAGCAGTAGACGCCGCTTGAGCAGCTTCAGGTAACTTCATTTATTGGCATTAATTAACATTGAATTCTTAGACACCACTCAAGTATAGTCCCTTGATATATTTCCTTATCATTTACGAATATAATGAAAATTTCATTTATTTATTAGCACTAAAAATACTGCATGAAATGTTGGAAAAACTATCTGATGTGGAAGGTATGCAGAAAGTAATTTTCTCTGGTCTATAGAAAACCAAAACTCTGTTTCAAAATCAAGAAACCATTATTTATTTATAATTTTATTTTTCCACATAATCTCCTCGTTTAATGGTGTTTTAGTTATTTTGGATATAGTTTTTCTCTCCAATGCTAAGGCATTCTCCTTCTTTCATCTTCCTCATTCTCATTCATCCTGCCAAATTACTCACCCAGCAATCAACTGCAATGTTCATTGTCATTTGAAAATTTTTTGAATCCTAAATTTTTAGAAGAATGACTGATTCAATTTTTCCTTATATATAATTTGTGCATTTCATATGAGCTGCAGAAAACAGAAGCTCATATTCTGCAACATTATAATCATAATCCTGATTATTTTCATTACTTTCTTATGCTTAATGTAAATCTAAATTGTTTTCATTGAAATTTTTATGGAAAAGTTGATCTATTCTTGAGTCTATATCATGATATTGGTGACTTCAAATGTTTTTTTCATATCATTCAGATATTAAATAAACTTGAGTGCAAAAAACTAATTTGCATCTCACTGACCCTTTGTTCAGCTTTTTTACTAATCGTTATTTGTACTTTTACTTTTACTAATCATTATTTATACTTTAAGTTGTATATTCCATGATTTCCACAATTAACGCACAAAGTACCACTAATTCGCAAATTCTATGATTTTCTAAGCTCAAAAAATACTATTAATTTTATTTTGGACACAACCAACTCTTTTTCCTCAGATTAAATAGTGGTTATACCATTTGGTTGGTAGTATTGTATATTTTTAGGTTCTTCTTAATATTCTCTATACAATACAATTTCTATTGCTTCTTGGTAACCTACTCCACCCTTTATGCCATCTTACACCTCTTACCTTTGTCTTTCCATTCTTCTTTTCTCTTGCATTCCTTCAATTACTTTCTTTAGCTGTTCCTTTCTTTCAAACCCACCTATTTTCTCTGAAGATGCTAAAATACTTCAATTAAAACCCTCTCCCCCCCAACCATACCAGCACCTCCATGTGTGTTTTTCTATCAAGTCAATTCAATTTTTCCATTCTATCTTAATCCCACATTAACATCCTCTTTTCTTAAGGTCCATGTTTAACATTCATACAACAAAAAACTTCACATTTTACCTAATTTTATCTGAATCTTTAATTGAGATCTCTAGTAATCATAGCCTCTGCTTCATAATGGCTTCCTAAGCCAGAGCTGTTCGTTTTTGAACTTCGTACATGAATCTTCTATCCCAAGGTAGAACACTATCCAAGAAGGATAATTCATCCATCTGTTCAAGTTTCTCCCCATCCATTCTTGTTGTTAATTTAAATTTTTTCTATAGTAAACCTCAATACTCAAGTTATTCCAAACTCCCTTGCTTAATCATTTAGTGCATTTACTATAACTTGTAAACCCCTATTGGAATTACACACAATAGCTTTGTTACCTTAAAATCTTATTGACTTCATTATTACCCACCAAATTTCACTTCCTTATATATTTCTTCCCAAGCATCTTTCATAATTTCTTTTGCATATATATCAAGAAGGGATGGTGTTACATGGCTACCTCATCTTACTATCCTTCCTAACTCTTCCAATTCTTGCTCCCAGATTGTCATGTGGACAGTGCATTTGCCTTTGGTGAAAGCAGTCCCAGGTTTGATTCCCAGTGGAAGCCAATGAATGAAATGATCTAAGCTGTTGAAGCACTTTTTACAATACTACTACTATACTCTTCCAATTCTGATTCTTCTCCATCTCTCCTATCTTGTGCTGATAGATTTAAATATGTTTAGTACCACCCTACTATCTCTCTAATCAAACCTATTTTCTTTGAAATTCTCATCATATTTGGCCATTTGACTATATCAGAACTCTTCTCAAAGTCATACTTTGAGAAGACTTACAAAGTATAAAGTACATACTTCTAAAATTCAAGGCTTTGCTCTGTCTGCAATTACCTTCATTACATCAATCAACTCCCTTGCTCATTTCCCTCTTTGAAAACCAAACTGGCCTTCTCTGATTTTCCCCTAAATTATTCCTTTAATGCTTCTATTCAGGTCCCTTGAAATGACTTTTGTAACTTGGTATAATCAAAAGATAAACCTTAAATTCAAAAAAAATATTCTTTTTCTATAACAGAATCAGGATCATCATAGTAAAATCATTTTTATTCAACAAAAGTATGTAAATATTGTTAAATGTCATAGTTAATTGCTGGGCAGAGCAGTACTTACTAATTGTTGAGTCATAACAATGATTTTGGTGTGTCGTGTAATATCTAATGGTAATATTTTTTGAACCTGTATTATATGCTCTCTGTATGATACAATCTTCCTATTCATATAATAAGTGTTTAGTATGATCATGCTAAAATATTTATTCATTTATTTATTTGCTAAGGTACAATTTAATAAAAAATGTCCTTATATTCCTAAAGATTATTTCTTTTAGCCAATTTAAATATTAGACATATGTAGTATCTAAGAAAAGTATTAACTTCATTATCTTATGATGGTTCTCTTTCCTTTTCTTTAAACAGCAGGACGAAAAAGGTGACTGATGATGGATTTCCTCGTTGAAAATTCTACCTTCCCAAGAGTAGAGAATGGTGTGGTGTCCTTCCTAATGTCTCAGATGGGTTGTAATCAAAATACTCATAAGAACCCTTGATAAAATGCATGACTGTCAAATCATGTCTTTTGGCAGAGATTTTGGACATGTGTTTTAATGGCATAGAGCCTATTTGCTTTGAAGCTCTTTCCATTCTCAAATAGTTTAACGATCCCATAAAATGCTGAAACTCATCCCATGTTTTCACATGGAAGACATCAAACAAGATTTTGATAAAATCTGCTGTAGAATTTAAGTTGTTATTTTATGGTTACCATATGTATAGTATCTTCAACCTTAATATTTAAAATGGCATTCCATGTTTATTTAGGTAAAACAATCTAAAATCTTTAATATTTTAAAATTATGCATCTAAGTATTTCATACAACACAAACTTTTAGTAATTATGACATTAATTTACGAATTATAATATTTGGTTTCCGTTATTTCTAATAAATAGTTGAGATATATTTTCTATGTATAAAGTTTCAGCATTTATAAAGTACTCTCTATTAAATTTTATTAACTAAATTACTAATATATATTATAATTTAAGATTTAATTTCAGTATTGAATTTTGCAATATTTTTTCATTCTAACTATATTGTATATCCCCTCATACTACAGTAGAAGTCCGTTATAACGAGAGCTGACAAAATTCCGAAAAGTGCTCGTTATAACGCGCATTCGTTATAGCCGATTTATAACACTAAAGGTCCGTCCTCTTGAATCCACGAGCAGCGAGTGCGGCAGAATGGAACTGAAGGGTTTTTAATCCTTACGCTAATGCTTCATAATGCGTAAAAAAATTTGTTCGCGTCAAAAATACCGTATTTATACGAAAATAACGCGCATCCTTTTTGGTCTCTTTTTTTACTCAAAAATCGGGGTGATCGTTAAAATCGACGGCACACTAGATTCGGATACAATACTACACTTTGGCATGTCCCGTAGCGCGGGGTCGGCCGCATCCTCGCTCGGCTCACCTTGGTTCCATATATAAATCGTCAAACGTTCCATCAATCCGCTATCGATGTTTGGACTGTATACTTGTTTTTATACTGTATCGATATTTGCACTATTTATGAAACTGTAGGCCAATAGTTTTTAATTGAAATGGAATTGGCTAGCCCATTTGAGCCCATCAAACTTTTCAAATGAACGAATTTGAATTGGCACTTACGTAGGACTTGCGGCATAGACGACTACAGGAATTTTGTATACAATGTATACGCGTATAGATATACGCATATATAAGGTTATTCCTGTACAGTGTAAGACATATAAGGTGCAGCGAATGGCGTGACCGCATATCTTAAGGTGCGCATTACATTCGCGGGCAAAAGATATTTCAATGTCCAACGCTCGAATTTCGGGTCGCCCATTACTTTTGATGCCGTTTTATTTTCGAGTAAATACGGTATTGTTTTATTGATTCATGCATCATAACGAAATTGCGTTCTTTAATATAAAATGTGAAAAATTATTGCTCAATAATCGTCGAAAAATAATGGTGTGTTATTAGATAATCTTAATGCATATCAAATTGCTTTCTCGTGATATTTTTCATTCACACGCTTCATAAGCAATGACTGAGTCGCGAGGGAGGAGAATCCGAATCAGTACTGCTTTTATCTCCTATATTCCCACCGATTCTGGATCAGACGATTTGGTGCCAAGCTTCGTATGAAAACAAATCCAACGGGTGGATGCCAATATGATGGGAACTCTGTTAAGAATTCCGGCGCTGACTACCGGGGTCGTCGCCGAAAAGAAGCAAGAGACGAGGTGATAAGATGTACGGAGGGATAAAGGGTGGAATGAAATTCGTGAGAAGTTTCTAATCAAAGCTCTCTGAGCATTTTAGCTTAGCTTGCCGGACTTCGTCTCTCACGTCGATTGACGATTCCGAGATATGCCTCCCGCAAGACAAACATAGAACCGTGACACTCGTTATAACGATAGTTCAGAAATTACAACTCGCTATAATGGACGTAACTCCCTATCCTTTTTGTAGTGATACGGACACCAACAAAAAAAATCACTCGTTATAACGCGACTCTCGTTATATGCCGTACTCGTTACAACAGACTTCTACTGTATCTCATGATGTTTTAAATTATTAGTATTTGCCAAAGGTAACTCTTAATTTGATATGCTAAACTGATAAATTCGTAAAATATCCTATATCAATGGCAAAGTCTAAAGGATAAAAGTATCATACTGTAGATAATGAATGAATTACCATATCTATTGGCATATAACAAGCACTTTTTTCCCAAAAATTTAGGCCTGAAATTCTTGCTACGGGTTATAAGCATAAATTAGATTTTCTATTTTAAATTGGTTAGAATTATATTCATTTTTAACTGAGTTTAAAATATTTATGATATTTTATTTTGAAAATGTCTCATCTCCTCAAAACAACTTTCTGCAATACATTTCAAAATCAGCTGATCCACTCTCAAAAGAAAATAATAATTAATAATTCATAAAAAAATAATTTTAATGCTTAAATACTAAATGATTGCAGTCAATTGTGGAAAATAGAGGGATAGAGAATCAAACTTCTGACTACCAATCAATTACATATTAACACTAGACTGACTCGACTTATGAGTAGAACAAATAAGCTACCATCTACTTTATTTTAAAAATAATGAAAAAAAAGATTTTTATCTTTACTTATCACCTTTTTCTTAGCATATTGAAACCATAATCTAGCTTTTTTAGTGATTGGCAGCTTCTATGCAGAGTTATTTAGTTTTTGTAATTAGATTTCCTTCTTAAAATCATGGTGCATGTTATATGCCAATAAATACAGTATTTTGATGAATTCCATCTCCATTTAAACATATATAAATATATACAAATATAATTTCTTATGTTAATTTTTATTTACTTTGCATATTATTTTATACATTTTATTTTAATTTAAGGGTTTTACATATCTTTATACAATATAAGCCAATAAAACATAAAATACTACCAAATATAATTTTTATATGTTTTAGATCCAACTTAGGATGCACATAAGGTTCTCTTCATAATTACTATTCTTCAGAATATATGATACAATATCAAATTTTTCTTAAACACACATTTTAACAAGAATGCTCTGAATTTTAGTAAGTTTGTACTAAGAAGTTTGTCTTTCTACTCTCTGTAATTAACAGTATTTATGTACTGAAAATATTTGCTAAATATTTCAAGATTTTTTAATATTTATTGAGTCCAATTCATACAGGATACTGACATAAAGTAGCATTATTCTAAACCACTGCAAATTTCATACTGCCTTACTACAACCAACCTTTAAATGTTGATTCCTCAGACACAACGTTTGGTAATTGTGGCTAAACTGTGGAGCTGATTAGTATTTAGTATACGTGTCATCGCATGGATGTTCATGGTAATAAAGAAAATAACAATCATGGCATGATTTGTGTGTCTCTGTACTCACTAATTGGAAAAGGTGAGGAAATAATGGATTAATATAAGTGATGGGACATTATGTTCTTTCTTCCATTTAAAACAGTAACATGAGTAGAATTAATGTATCCACTATTTGATTATGGATGCATTATTCGTTTATTATTTATTGTTTTCCTACACACTATCTATTAACTGATAAAATGTGCAAAGCTTGCATCTATGCAAAAGTTAATATCATTGATTCAAAATTTTTTACTTTAAATTTTGCACTTTAAAAAATTTCCTCACTTATCCATCAGTTGCAAATTGTTATTGTGCTTATTGAAGAATTTTGACATATTACCATTCTATGAAATTATCATTCCATTTTTATTTTTTCTAATTTTATATCCAAGGACTTCATTCAAAATTTTAATCCCTCAGCCAAAACATCTTACTTGTTGATTTTGTTTTAATTCTTTCTTTTTCACAATTCAGACTTGACAAATAATTGAGTGGTGATATGAGTATGTATAGAGAGTGAGATATAATGATTAGATTGATGTATGATTTGAATGTTCTTCTTTAACCTGTCCTCTGCTATCGTAAACCAAAAATAGTGATGGTGTAGACAATAAGAAGGGAACATTAGGGAGCTAGAAATCAGAGTCACTTTTTGTGCGCAGGAGCTACTTTGAAATATAATCAAGTATACAGCATTTTTAAAGAGTTGTTCTGATTATGAGATAGCCTGTTAAGCATATGAATAACACTTTTCAATCATAGATAATCAAAGTTGATTTTTTTGTTTATTGATTGTCATATTATGCTATACTTGACAAAGCTATTTCAATTTTTTTAATTGTGATTTTAATTGCTCCAACACTCAAGAATACATTTCTTCCATTGATTACAACTCCACATTTTTCCATTGGAACTTTCTTATAGTTCATTAAAAGCAATATTTTCTAATAGTAATGACAATAATAGTTATGAATTGCATATTTTTATTTCTTGAAATCTATTTTAATCCATTTCCATGAAAAGTGAACTTGAATTATGAGTCAAGATATGTAATCAGAGCAATGATTTATGTTATGCAAAGAAAAAAATTAAAATTCTAAAAAAACTGTATATATAATACTTTCAAACTTTTAAACAATGTTTTCATTGTAAAGCAAGATATTTAAAGTTTCTCCTGCCAGTACTTTATTGTAGTGATACAGTGTATTTATTTGTAATATTGTCTGTGTCTATTTATACTTCAGAATAGAATGATTTAAAGTTATATGTTTAAATTGTGAATAGTCATAGATGGTCTTAAACCTATGTGATTGCAAGCAAAATCTTTGTATATGTTTCTAGTCCCAGGGTGTCAAACTATATGATTAATTATTATTCCATGCATTTTGAGATATATGCTGATATATATTGTAATATAAGTGTCTATTCTGTAATAATTTATTTTTCAGTACTGAAAATCACTTGATGTTACCTATTTTTGCATAAATCATTCTTTCAATTTGATAAATGATGTTTGACAGTCTTGGTTTAGTTTAGCTTAGGTACTAGGTAGAAGTAAATAATTAGATATATGTATTGTTTAGTAAATATCATTTGTTGACAGGTTATGTCTGTCAAGTTAGGATATTAAATAACATGCAGTAATTAATTGTATACAGTTATTGTCATATGTGTTTGTAACTTTGTCCTGTGATTTTCTATATATGTTATATTTAAATGTACTCTCTTCCCAAAAGAGCTTCCCAGACCAGTGAAAGTAACTATGGCTGAAAAAATCCTTTTTTGTACCAATTTTTCAAAATTTCTCTTAGCCCCTAAAATTGAATTGTATTCCAATGACATATATTTTGATCTTTTGACTGCATGAAATTAGATTGTAATCCACATGTTGCATGTTCACTTTTATTTCTGGCTCTTATCCATCTGTAATGATGAAAAAACAATAATTTTACTTTATTAGCTTAAAAATCAAATGATTTTTTTCACTTTAATGACAGCATTGGTATGATATGTCTTTACTTGGCATGGGGATTGCATGCAAGTTTGAGCTGCTTCAACCTAACTGAGGAAGAGCATGAGAATATATGAATGCGAGAGTGCTGTTATCTGAGTTTTAAAATGTTATATTAACACTTATGGAATAGCTTGACTATGGTACGACCAAGGTGGCCCTTATTAGGTAGCCTACAGTTCTGTATATATAATATTTTTGTACACTTGTATAGAATTCTGGTAGTGATATCTAGAAAGAAATTTGCATGGGCATAACAAATATCAATCCACAGATTCTATGAGATATGCCCTCATTACATTATTTCCCTTTTATCAACTGCCCTATTATCAATACCTAATATTTCATTGAGTAGTTAACTCTGAAATTTTGTAGTATAAAACAACAACATATTTTAACTCCATGAGTAAAACATACAAAATCCAAAAAAAGTTAACAATGCATTTTGATTTTAGTTAGTGATAATATTATCTATTATATATCGGACTTCCTGAAGGTTTTCCAGTATAATACAAAAAATAGAAAAAATCAAGCCAGCTATAGCTCTTCTTATGCTTTCATATATGCATATGAGCATTTAAGGAATCCAGAATTGCTTCCAATTAATTGCAACAATAATGGTTAACTCTCTACCTAGAGTGAAAACATTAGGAAATTCATAACATTTTTGAAGTTTTTTTTCAAGACATAAAAGGTAACTGTAGCACTATTAACGTGTTTTTATAAATTGCTATATAGGTACATACTTTTTGTAGTGCAAAAGATATATGAATACATATGTAAGCTAGTGACAATTACCATAAAAGAAATTGTTTGTATCTTTGAAAATAATATCAATTTTTTAACTTCTTAATTATGTTAATCAACAGCATAGTAACTTGCGGGTAGCTACTGGATTAGCAGTTTGCTAGATATTCTGATTATTTTACCAAACATAGGAATTATTATGTGCAGTGATTGAATCACATTAACTGAAATTTTTGTGGGTGTACTCAGGCACTGGAGTTGCAAGATGTTGTTGTTGGGGCAGCAGGCAGTGGAGAAGGTGGTCGTGGTGCTGGAGGAGCATCAGGAACTACGGGAGGAGAAAGAGGAATGGGTGGTTCACGAGCACCATCTGTTGAATCACTTGGACCAGATCAACAAGGTCCTCGTCATCATCCTCATCAATATTACCTCCAGCAGAAGCAGGGTGGACCAGGCAGAGGTCCACATAGACATGCAGATATGAGAGATGGAAGGGGAGACAGGGGTCGATATGGTTCTCAAGCTTCCAGCCCTGTTCCAAGCGGGTATCACTCTCCTACTCTCAGGTAAGAGAATAACATAAAATTTATTGGATTTTAAATAAATTATTTGATTTTTTCTATTCCTTGAATAAATATCTTCTTTAATTTATTTTTCCTGACATGAACCCTCTCTAGAATTCACTTCCCTTTTCATGAAATTAAAGTAGAGATACAGTAATGGTTAGTACAAATTTCCATGAAAAATTATAAATTTTGAAAAAGCTAATTTAAAACTAATTTAATTAAATACTACATTTTCATTTTATTAACTATTGTAAGTAAACTAAAATTTTGATATTCTGAGAAAAATATAACTTGATTATTCTTTGTTTATTTTGACTATCTCAGTTATTATTAAAAACCATAAAATGTCACTTGTATGCTCGATTTCAAGTTCAAATTAATTTGTCGAATTGCAGGAATTGAATTAATCTTCACAATAGTATTAGCACCATATTGAAATTTAAAGTCATTCTCTTAATTCATTATTGCTAATCATATGACTATGACTATCCATTTACACCTATATTTTAACTTAATCCTTTTATCTAACATATTGATTCTAACTTTGAATTCTGCAATTTTGAGGATCTCTAGCAGTGGTTGGTGCCACTAGATGTAGCACCACTACATTACTCATAAAGATTCCCTTGCATAGACATGCAATTCATGTGGCATGGTACTTTAATGGTAAGAAGTCTTCCTCAGAAAGTTGGGGACCTGGATTTGATTCCTTCCCCTTGTCCCTATTTTCCAAAACAAATGAAGCTATTTTATGCAATTTTTGAGATAATAACTTCTGAAGTGCTTTGAATTATTATCTTTGTGAGATTTATGTGACATTATTCGCAAATTACCTGTTTTGATCCATGGAAGAATGTAAAGATATGAAGCAATTACTGAAGGTGAGTCAAAAAGTAACCTCAAGTCACCACAAAGTCACATTTTTGTTCACCCTGGCAACTCCATTTTTTTAATTTCCTGAGGCATTGCTTGTTTATTTACAGGATCACCATCATTAAAACGTTAATGATAGTAATCTTTTCTTGTATTGCTTCAAAATTCTTCTATGAGTACTAACTAGGTTTTCAGTTATCTTCTTAGATATTGAATGACTCAATCCTGTTCTTTGGAGCATTTCTCCAAGGAGAAATATTTGGCATATTTGTTTTGGTTTCTTGACTTCAAGATACAGGTGAAAAAGGAGATACTAAATGGAAAGATTCTACATACAAAAACATACAATGCCACAAAACCACAACAGATCAAAACCTGATTAAAAAGATTTTGTAACTTTATTAAGGTTACTTCTTGACTCATCCTCGTATGTTAGAAATGAGTAAATCTTATATCTTAACTTCAAATATTTTTGTGACCAAATCATCAGTTTTGATGAATATTTTTCTGCTAACCTCTTCAGAAATTTAAGAAAAATTTTACATTATTAACTTATAAAGGAAAAGAAGACAATTCAAGAGAAAGTAGTAGTAAGGTCAATAACATCTGCCATTTCATTTTAATAATGACAGATGAAGAAATGAAATAGTAAACAATGAAATGGTAAAGCTCCATTGCAATGTAATACAAATAGAAATTATATAATATATGATGTTACTACCGTATTTCCCGGCCTATGTGACGCACCGGCGCATAAGACACACCTTGATTTTTCAGGTAAGAATTTGTAAAAAAACTCATACTTTGTTTCATAAGGTTGAGTGCCGGTAAACTCTTTATCACGAGAGATACAATGTATTAGCATAGGGATGACATCTCCGTTAGCTCAATGTGTATAAGTTTTGCAGCAGCACCACATGCGAGATTAAACTAAACGGGTACATTGCATGCATTTACCGATTTACCAGGGAATTTTTTTTTAAGGAAGTTCTGTCATCGAAATGTTAAAACTGTATTCCTTACTACTTAATCAAAAATCTGATGTGTCCAGCACATGACTTTCTCCATATATATAAGATGTGAATATTTATCTACGACAATAATTTCGAACTCTATATTCCATCTAAACTTGGAATATGAGTGATTAATATATATATATATATATATATATATATATATATATATATATATATATATATATATATATATATATTATCTTTGACGCCAAAAACATGATAAAAAATAATATTTTACGGGACATGATCGATGAAAAACGATGAAATTGGCCTTTCGCCCATAGAGCCCAGAGCGCCCACTAAGTACATAATCAGCAACTTCCGGTTTATCAGTATTTCATGAATAACTCCTACACAATCAGTGATACAAAAATATATTTCAACCAAAAGTTATAGTAAATTACATTTTCTAAAACTTTTATAAATAAAAGTATATACCTAAATATCATATTTATGGAGATATTTTGAAAACCGGAAATGAGCTTTGAAGATTGAAGCTCGACTTCCGGTAAACTGATTTACTCCAAAAACTAATCAACTCTAAAAAAACTAACCAAAGTACTACATATGAAATTTGGTGCTGATACAATGAATAGTTTTTAAGAAAGGGCGCCCACAAAGTACATAACAGCTACTTCCGGTTTATCGGTATTTCACGAAAAACTCCTAATCAACCGGTGATACAAAAATATGTTAAATACAAAAGTTATAGTAAATTTTATTATCTAAAACTTTTATAAGTAATTCAATACACTTATATATCATATTTATGGAGATATTTTGAAAACCGGAAATGAGCTTTAATGAATGAAGCTCGACTTCCGGTCAACCGATTTACTCCAAAAACTAATCAACTCTGACAGCGCACACCACAGTAGTATATACGAAGTTTAGAATTGATACGACCAACAGTTTTCACGTTAGAGCGCCCACAAACACACACACACATACAGACACACACACACACACACACACACACACACACACACACACACACACACACACACACACACACACATACACACAGACATCATTCCGAAAATAGTCAAAACGTATTATAGGGACCCCAAAACATGTATTTCCGTTGAAATCTCGAAGTCGAATTTTTTCATGAAAACAATACTTTCTCTATACTTCGTATATGGAGAAAGTAAAAAAGAGTTATTATCGAAATTTGTAATTAACTGAACTATTTTCAATGCCTGATACGGTAAAAAATACTTAATGGTATGCATTTATCCCAGCGATTTGGCTTGCTTATTATACGTCGGAGTTATACCATATACCATCGGCGCATAAGACGCAGACTGATTTTAGAGCATATTTTGGAGTAAAAAAAGGGCGTCTTATAGGCAGGGAAATACGGTACTTTATTCCTGAATTTCTTATTTTTACTAATAAATAAAAAAAACTCTTTATTTTAATTCTAAAAATGATATGAACTTCAATCAAACATCTCTTGTACCATTTTGTTTTCTAATTATTTTCTGTATATTCAGCATTTTTAAAAATCTGATTAATGTATCTGTAGGAGGGGACGATCTCCAGGACCTGATGTTTGTGGACGCAGTCCATCTCCTCGCCATGGTTACCATCCTCACCATGCACCACACCATATGGGTCATCATCAACACCATCATATGGGCCACATGGCACACCATCATCCTCATCACCACGGCCACCATGACATTGGATTCAGCGATACTGTGTCTAATGTTGTGGAAATGGTGAAACATGATTCCACATCGATGCGAAGGGGTCATGTGAGAGGTAAACAACCATTTTATATTTAGTCATTGATAAACTAATAAAAATTTAATAATAATATCTGAATCAAATACACTCATATAGAATAATGTATTAATTAATAACAATAATTTTATTATTGTTCTATTAATTGATAAGGATTATAGATGCTAATGATAAGCTAACCTGCACTAAAATGAAAGACATATCTCTTCAAATTGTATGACTTCTCAGACTCAAAACATAAGAATTTAGGGAGCATTGATTTTACACCAGAATTTTGGAATTACTAAAACTACGATCACAGAAGAACTAATTGTCTGACATAACAATTTACTGTCATATCTTCCATAAAAGAGAAAAATGTAATTTTCCCTCTCATTTACAATTACACCTATAGAATAACGATATTTTTCGTTTGTAAATAGCAAAACTGTTTAGAAAATTTATATTTTGTTTTGATGTGTCAAGAACATAAAAGCATTACTGCATCTCTAAATTAATCCCTTGATTGTTTTCAGATATCTTGATCTACACATTTATTTAATTCGCTCAAATTACTTCTAAAGTAGCAATAAATGTCTCCATCACATACTTTCATGCAGTTATAAGTGATGTTCAATTATTTCACTTTGAAGTCTTTGCTATCTTACTATATACATAATTCATAATCTTATATTTAAAGATAACTTACATCCAAATCTTCTCAAAGTAAATAGTCAAATTACATTTTCCATATATGCCAGCGTACAAGTAGACCCCTAAAATTTGAGGTAAATTTTAGGTTTTAGCCCTTACTTAGCGTACCAGTTGACCCAAAAATAAGACAACACCACTTCTCCAGCTCTATTTTATGGGAAGAAAAACTATGGTATCCATAAATGTACGACAGCTTAAGGAATATTTATGTAAGATAAGACGATAGAATTGTTTCTTTTAGCTGCTAAGTCAACTTTTCGCCTCTGCTTAACTATTACACAAGTTTCTTTCGTTGGTATCATTCAGGCTTTACAAATGAAAATGCATTACCAAACAGAAACACAATGGTATCAAAAATTTATTATGGAAATAATGGTAATATAGCCTGGTAATATCAAATCACAACACTGCTAAAACAACTTCCATTAACTCCTAATGCTAAGTCGGATCATAACGGTTATATAAACAAAAAAAACATGATGTTCTTATTGATCTTCATTTGTAAAAAGAAAACATCGAAATATATATTAAATTTTTGTAAAATAAAAATACATGTGAAGAAATTAATATAATTTGTGAAGAATAAATATGCGTCAAATTTATTTAAAAGATATGAAAATTATTTATTAATTTAACTCTTTTATTATGAAAACATGTCATAACTTAACATACTTTCGGCCACAATTGTACTTTGTGATGAAATTCATTTTATATGATATCTACGTTAATTAGACTAGCCAAAAATTAGTTACAGTAAGAAATAATTGCGGTGAGTTGCGATAGTTTGTGTACAACAAGTGTAAAGCAGGCAGTATCACCTATTTACCCCTCGGTGGTAAAGGGTTAAATTTTATGTTCGGCGTAGAAGTCGACCCCTGGTTTAAGAGATATTTTATTAGGATTCAAAGGTCGACTTATACGTCAGCATATGCAGTATTTTATTTCTAGCGTATGCAGAGTTTTATTTTGTAGTTGATACATATTTCTTTTTTTTGCATAACTACTAATAATATAACTTTTGCAACATATCCTATCCTACATTTGCTTTTTTTCTTTTCACAAGGAGAAGAAAGGTTAATAGTCATATCTGTATATGTTTTTATGTGAGGTTAGTTTCTTATAGAAAATATTTGGTTGTAACTCTTTGAGCATACTCAAATTAGGCAGCAAAGGGCTCTCAATGAATCGACTAAGTAAAAGAAGTGAAAAAAAACTTTAATCCAACTACGACAACTATTTACTACTACTAAAGAATAAATTATTTATATTTTGAATTATTTGTATTTCTTGTGATTCATATTTTCCAAAATGAAATCAGTGATGACATTTCGATATTGATTTCGTATTATTTAAAAAGTAATCTTCTAATAAATAAAACAATTTATGTATAAATTTAGACATGAGAGACAAAACACATGTAACATGTCTTTTTTTAAATTGTTGCTATTCACTATTAAACCCAATGATTAAGATATTAATTAGATGGTTATGATTCATTATGAACACTTTGATTTATGGGGGTTTAATTTAATACCAGAATGAATGTGTTGGCCATGTTCTAGCATGAGAAAGGAATTCCATCCAAAGTTAATTTGAATTTGAGTCATGTTAAAGTTCTGTTAGAATTATACATCACTTATAAAAAGGAATGACTGTCATCAATTCCGTAAGGATAAGAGTTGATATCTAAAACTCTGGGCTAGCTTTGCCTTCTGGTCAAAAGTTAATTGTCTATTGGCAGTTTTTAGCCTTTATGTTATCAACCTCCATAAGTATTGAATTCCTAAAAGTTTGCTATTTCTAAAATGTGTGCTGGAAATCATACATTTAAAAGTATCATACTTGCTATCTTGTGTAGTACTTCCAGAGTATTTTTTTGGATTATTTCATTCATCTGAGATTGACAGTCTTATAACTTTGACTTCAGTTGGTAGAGTAAAATAAAATCACGGGGCACCTCATCAAGTACATATATAAGATGGGAGCGACATGACAGTCATTCCATTTTTGGTCAAAATTTTACTGGACAACAATTAAGCGTTAGTCATGGCATTGTCATGGCATTGTCATGGCATTGTCATGGCATTGTCATGATTCAACTACCAGTTACTTTGTCACTTAAGATGGGTCTACACCGTATTATATTTCCCTGTAGATGTTATAGTCCCAGAGAGTAAATCAATACTGAATACTTGGCCTTAGCGCAAATTCTTTAAGTTGAACACATCCCCTATTTAGCCAAATAGATACCTTTTGATATCAAAGAACCTTATAAGCATGCTCTTACAGTTAGCTTTTTTTGCCTTTTCTAGTTGTGGCGGACTTGGAATTTCCCTATGGAAGGAATGTTGTGTATACTTGCACAATCATTTAAAGAATCACAATATCTCTTTTCCCAAGACTTGCACAATAATTGATGCTAACTTGTTGGTCTGTCATTTATACCATCTATCACATTATCCTAAAATCACCAATCAACAAAGAGATTTTCTATCATCCAAATATGAATATCACCATGTACTCACATCAGCATAAGCTTTTGTCAGCAGACTGTTATAGGTCATGTTAAAACTGCTATTTAATGTTTGATTACTCATCTGTGATTTTTTTCCAAGTTGCAGGACTGGTCCCAAATAATTTAGCATATTACCTTATCCTAGATAATATTAAAGGCCTCACATTAATAGTTATTAAACAGATATGATATGTGATTTGTAGCTAACAGATAAGCATATATATTAAACCATCCATAAAGTAAGATTTTTTAGGTCTTATATCATTACATTGATTTATTACATGATATCAAAAGCTACTTTTATAACAAAAGTTGTTTAAATTTTTTTAAGATTCAGTATGATTGGGATTTTCAAAATAAATGTAATCCTAAGGAAAATAAGTACACATTAATAGAAAAATAAATACCTCATGACTTACGTACTAGCTTAAGGTTATTGTTACTATAGTATTTAACTTTTCAGTAAGTACATGCTACAGTATCATTTCCAACCTCAATTCATCTGCAGCTTCCAACTCATTTGCTTTCATAAATTATGTGCATTTATTAAGCTCAAGTAATAAATAAAACCAAGATTGTATGACAGCTTCCTCATAATAATTGCCTTTTCATGCTAAGGCTTTAATTTTACTCTTCAGAGATTTTTTATTACATAAATATGAAGTTTTTGCTCTGAAGCATCTCTTTGGAAAATTCTTAACATTTTAGAATTTTATCACATGAGCTACAATTAGGTACTGAATCTGTAATTATTCTAGCTAATTGATTATTTGGCTCTTATCTATTACTAAAATGATAACTAAATACTAAGGCAAACCCATTTTGTAGAAGTGAATACTGTACATATGATAATATCTTGTTCAACACTTTCAAGGAATACCTATCCTAGAAGTTCAATGACTTGATCAAATTTTAAATTGGTTAATCTTGTTTGATAATTTCTATTTTAAAATGTTTTGTGATTCTCAATAAATGTTTCACATGTAATATTTTGCAATGATGCAATCATTTTAGTTAATTTAATAGTAGGGTGCAAGTCCTTTTTATGCATCTCCTTCACAATAATAGAGTACGACCTTCGTAATAATACTGTGTTTTGTCCCTCTTTGCCACAGAGTTCCCTGATGAAGATGGTATGATAAAGTACCTAAATTCAGAATATCTGTGTGTCTCGTAAAATTTTTGTTCTTAATATCTATTTCTGAGTGTCCTTTTTATTTTACTACTTATAACCTTTCTCTAGTAAGAAGCAAACTATTTCATGCCTTCAGTCTTATTGCTTGTTTTTCTTATTGGTTTTGCTGTATTTTGAAACCTGTTGTGACCAGTAGGAATATTTAATTGGGTGCCTATTTAACCTGATAAATAAATGATATATTGGAAAAAATCAAAACAAGAGGTTGCAACGTCATAAAATTATGGAATGTAAAACATAACATCCTAATTTCTAAAAATTGGTTCCAATCACAATTCACGTAAATTAATTGGCACACACAGGTTTCATTAACATTTCTCTTATGAAGTTTTGCATGTGTGTGGGTGCCTCAAACTCTGTGTGATATTTCTTACATATTCAACTATTTACATCATTTAGCCAATACCTTAAATCATAGATTCATTTTATCCACATATTTACAATTTTTTCCATGTACATAATTTATTAGGGAAATAACTATATTTTGTGGCATATAACAAAATTTGCTTTCATATTAGCATTTCAATTTCATAGATTTTTGATGAAATAATCACATCAAAGTAAATATGTTACAAGTAAGTTGCATATGACTAAATTACTTTTTTTGTGATAAAGATATTTAGAGGAAGATATAAGAAAAAGAATATCTCTATTTTAAGAACAAGATAATTTTAAAGATGTTAAAATTTAGTACTTTACATTAGAATATTGATTAATTCCTGTTGATGGCCAATGAGGAAAGGAGATGAAGATATATCAGTACTCTTTAGTTAACTGCTTTGTATAGAACTTGCAAGGTAATTACAAATGACAAAGAAATTATTTGTCTATAAAACTTATCCAAGACTCATTCAGATCTCATTTAGAAGGGAATTTGAAATGAAATATATTGAAATTGAATTAAATTACTAAATACATTTTAACAAACACTTCAAATATTACAAAATAATGAAGATTATTTTGTTTCCCTCCAAATTAGCTAGCAACTATTCCCATCCAGAAAAATGTGTCCACTGTGGAGGTTTTCTAAGAATTTGGAAGTTATTTGCCACTTGATATTGTTATTAACACAGGGAATATAGGCTTTTTAGTTAAAATCTGAGAAAGATGATAAGTTCAGAAGTGAATGAAGCAACTTCAACTGAGAATATCTTTAAAACGTCACGTTAAGACTGAAATCATAACTTACAGCAAAATGATCTTAACACTGGTGAAAAATATTAACATGCTAAAATATTCAGTAGTATGCAATCCTTACCTATTTCTGCCAGTCAATAAGGGAATAAGTGTATTATTAGAATAATTTTCTTCTAATTCTGCACTCTTAAAATGAAATATCCAAAATTCAATTACTTGTGCATTCATTAAAGTTGTTCTCTAAGCACATACCTAGAAATACATGAAAATATTACCAGAATAATGAAAAGCTCTTCAAAATCTTCTAAAAATAAATGAATCATTCTGATAGCTAAAGATAAAATAAAAAAATTGATATATCTCGTAATATGATATAAGACAAGAAAAAATTATCACCTATGGCGGATAACTGTATTTTTTATATAAATCAACAAAAAATATCTGGAAAACTTTTAACTGTAAACTGATTTTTTTAACTAAAAATATTAAGATATAAAGGAGTCACCATGGCAGTATAACCTGTTTTTCTACCTCAATAACTCCTGTTAATATTTTTAGTTAATTAACAAAAGGAGAAGCCATAGACCGTTCAACTGTAGGAATTTCCTTAACTGTGCTGTAACTGGTTTATCGAAACAATTAATTTAATTCATGTCATAAATAGAATCCCCTATTTGATCAAATGTTCTAAAATGATTTATAAATACTCTTTCAGGTTAAATGCTTAAGAAATTGATTAAAATCGAATCACATAACCAAATATGAAAAAGAAACTTATTTATAAAATCATTTCAGAAATATCTGTTACTTTGTTAATATTATTTTTATAAAATACATAAATCACATTGTAAAAAATCATTTTGATTGAATATTTGTATTATTAGCACAATATCTTGGTTTCATAATACATGGATATCCTAAAAAAGAACTGCTAAATTTATGCTAATATTATGACATTACAGTGAAATTTCAGAAAAGGCCAATAGAAGAAAGTATAGTGTCACATATAGCAGTTCAACATTTAAATTTGACTGAAAATGATAATTTATAAAATGTGTTCTCTTTGTGTTTAAGCAAACAATAGTTGTTACAGCTGCAGTTACTCTTCAACATACTTACATGCTTTTTTGTATCCAGTAATCAACATATTGTTTCTATTACACAAAATCTATTACATAAATAAAAGACTTTATATAAGAAGTATTCATTTTCTTAAAACTTTAAATCATTGAATTTTGCCATTCAGATGATTCAACAACAAGGGAATGCATATCATTTCTTCCTGTACTGTGCTTTCTACTGATTAATGGTTGGCCTGTAATGTACTGTGTTGCATAAATTCAGTTATAAATATTTTCTGCATGCCAAATTATAGAGAGGAAATGAAGCTGGCATTAAATTTGTAAAAATGTCATAGCTGGATGCTAATAAAATTTGCAGTCAATTTTGTCAACACTAATAGCTGAGGTATTCTTCTTTATTGCTGATGTTTGATTGTTTTTATTCATTTATTAACATAAGTAAAATTATTAATATAATTGAATTATTCATAAGTAATTTTTCTGAAATGGATATATATATATATATATAACTTTTTACCAAAGCTTGCAAACTATTTATAGTCAGAATGCTCATGCCAATGTTAATATGGAATTCTGAATGCCAATGAGAATCCTCAAATATCTATTAACTTTTTAACTGTTCTCTATTTAGTATCTCTTGTAACACTTTCTTTCTGCATCTCAATTTCTGTCATATCATATATAAATGCTGTGACTTAACAATCACAAAATAAATAATGAGGATTGTGAGAGGCTTTGTTGATATGGATAACTTCATTAAGCAATTTTAATATCTTACTTGGTGTTTAATATTTCTATATTCATTGATAAAAATCATTGAAAATTGTAGAAGAAGAAACAAAAATATTAAGTTATATCACTTTCATAAAAAATAAAGAAGATGCCTCCAATTGCTGTAATCATATTTCTATATGCCTTTGTCTGACTTCTTTTTCTGAATCTCTATGTTTCTTGATGCTTAAATAAAATAAATTCTGAAAACAATTCAATCTTTCTTCTAGGATCTTGGTCTGCCTCGAACAGCCCAGATCGGTTTGTGCCGCGATCACGAAGCCCAAGCCCACATCGTCACCACCTTCATCACGGTCGGGGTCATCATCATCCACCTCCTCCCCATCCTCACCTTCAACAGCGCCGGCGAAGGCGACAATACGGTACGACAAGCCTCGAGCAGCGCTCTCGCTCACCCTCCCCAATCCCTCGACGACCCAATCAACACAGTTATCCTGTTCTGGCGACCGCACGTCGAGGCGCAGGACGCCGGCTCCCTCCGACGCCAGACAAACCCTCCACATTAAGGCTGCCACCGGGATCGTCCCGAGCTGCTCCAGCACCTCTCAACTTCCCTCACCTAAGTCGCTCCCCAACAACAGCACCTCCACCCGATCCTGGAAAGGTAGGTCCTGTATCAGCAGCAGCTCCCGGAGGTGGGGGTGGCCCTGTATCTGCCACAGCAGCCCTCGGAGGCAGTATCAACTTCCCCAAACTGAATGCTTCCCCCACTCATGGGCCCAGGGGTCCAACAGTGGTCCCAGCAACACTAGTCTCTGGAGAGGAAACGAGCCCAGAGTCACTTCCGCCGCATCACCGTCACCCCTATGCCCACCTCCCCCCTCCACACCACCTCCATCATTCACCCCATCCGCTGAGGGGATCCCCCACTGTGGTGCCCCGAGGGATTGGAGGGGTACGTGGCCTTCCCCACGAGGACCCGGGAGAACCCCTCAGCTTCGAGCAAGCAATGGCAATGGGGAGGGGAGGTGGAAGAATGCTTCCATCTCCAGTTCCCAATGGGTACAAACCCGGAGCAAGGGGCGGGTCAGGTGGTCCTCCCCCTAGAAGGAGAAGGGGAGGAGAGATTTTAGGGGTAGAGGAAGTGGGGGTTAGGAGAACTGGACGACATAGTGACTCTGATGAGGACGACTGGTGCTAGCGGACGGTGCGGGGGGGCCGCCAGTCTGGCCTGCCTCCCCCGCCCGGAGACATTCCTGATGGGACAAGGTGGTATACTGCCGCAAGTGTCATGCGATGAATAGAATTGCAGGAGAACAAGCTAAATTACTGTGATCTACTTGGTCAGTGAATCAAGGCTTATGCTCCTAGTGGTGACCTTATTTTGCTTACTTAGCAAAAGTCTTGAAACTACATCATCTGCAGGTTAGGGTCCTGCATGCAGAGTGAGCTTTTGCTCTGTCAGCTCTTCTCTCGTGCTTCCCTGCCTTTCAATTATTTGAGTGGTGGCCTGCCCTCGGCCGTGTTCGTGATTGAATCTTGTGCCATTTGATTCCTCTTTTACATCTGTGTAGTGAGAATATCATGGTACAGTGTAATGGAGAACTTTCTTTGTTGTCTTTGATCTCCTCTCTGTACCTTGGAGGCGTTTATGGATATCTCTGTGCAAGTTCAAGAGAAAGAGGGTGTTGGTTGACCACGTCATTGTGAATATTTCCTTAGGTTGAAAATCTAGGAAATGCAGATGTTGTGGGAGGTCTCCCATGGAAGGTGTTCTTAAAAGTTAATTTTCCCTTTTGGGAAGTAAGGCTGTCATCTCACCTTGATTTGTAAGACACATAGACAGTTTTATTGCAAGATATCGATGCCAGGTGATACTGCCAGATATTTAATCTCAAATGTATAAAGATAAAAGTATATACACATATAATGTATAGGTTAAGACCTGGCTTGATTCGATCTCTGCATCAAACAAGTGTTTTTCAAATATGTGAATTAAGGTGGGAAAGACTGGACTGAGCATGGGAAAGGTTGGAGGTAGGGTCAAGGGCAGCAAAAAGTCTGACCTTTTTGGATTCCTAGTACACCTTGCTTCCAGCCTTTGAAAGTCCCACACCTACCACCTATCTCGTAAGCTCCTTTTTATCCAATCCAAACCTCCAAAATACATTAAAACCTTACCTTCCCCTCAAGTGCTTTATATATATTAAAAAAGAAGGATGTATGGTGTGTAAAACTTTTTTTTTATCTGTGATAGCCAGCATGTTGAGAGAGTGGTACAGGGAGTTTTTAATGTTGCTTGACGTGATATGCAGTAAAATAAGACGAAAAAAGATTGGAACGGTGTAATTGCATAAAATGAAAGTTGTCAAAACAAATAAGTATAAATGCATACATAAACATTTGGTCTATGAATGAAACAGTAAGAATGGTTGGTGCTGTGCATCCATAGTGATGATTATTTTGTTTGTTTGCCAGATTGATTGGTCGAATCATTCAAATTGACTAATGTACAAAAAGTAGACAGGAAGTGTTGGGATATAGGTGAAAATTGGATGATGTAGCTTGGGCCTATTCAGGTATGCCTATACTGCCAGAAAGTCAATGAAAAGGGGATAGGTTATTTGGGGGAGGGGGAAAGCTAAATAATTATGCATGGAAGAGGTTGTAAGATTGAAAATGTCACAGAAGCACATAAGAGAAAAGAATCTGAGAAATCGGTTGTTCCTTTTATTAACCAGCAAATATTGATGGTTCATAGAAAGGGAGGGTTGTGTCACATTTATATGCAGGGCACACATGAAGCAGATGTCATCAGCTGGTTTTTGCATGTGGTGTTCAAAAGGGCATTCCCAAAGATAGAGTTCAATCTGAGAATGGGAAAGGAATTGAGGGATTGATGATGAAGGGGATGGGGGAGGCCCTAGCCTATTGATGGTCACTTTAACTTGATCAATGCATCTAGTTGAAACCTTTCAGCTTTAGATTATTTATAATTATCCTTATGATTATTAATATGGTTATTATTCACTTAACCGGAGGTTTATAAATGGGATAAAGAGGAAATTTTATGGGACTGTGTGATGGAATGTTGAGATATTCTGTAGATGAGTGGGTGGAGGTTACATTTGGACAGAGTAGAGGGCATAACATTTGATGGATGCCATTGGGCTTTCAGAGGATGACATTCTGCTCTTATTTTGCATCATGGTCACTTATCTTGCAAATTCCAGGCCAAATTGTTTCTCTTTTTTAGGCCTGAGATTGTCCATTAATATCACCTAAGCCCTTACAGAGCTAATTGGCCCAGTGGCATGATGAGAACATCAGCAGGTTGCTTCGAAGGGGTGGATTGCATGGAGAGGGACCAGGATAAGAAAACCAGTTAGAATGGTCTACTAGAAACGACTCCACCACATTACATTTTTCATTCCAAAATATATATGAAACATGTTATATATAAATATATATATATATGCTGAACTATAGACTGTTGTGGTTGATCTTTCTTTTACATTTAACTGAACTGCAAAAAAATATATATATATATATATATTACAAAAAAAATATGGATTTATAAAAGATGAAATCCAGTTTTTTCTACTTGTCTTTGAGCAGTGAACTGCAGAAAAAAAAAGAATAAAATGATTGTCCGATTTTAAAGGGGTACTACTGCTAATAAAAGTATAAGCCATGCTGTTGTGAGTTACTTGAGCAAATTGTTTCGATTCTTTATTGGGTTATAAATATCTTTGCTATTGCCATGGGGAAAAACCAAATGAAAATTTATTACAAACCTAAGTGAACAAACAATAAAAACGTGAGAGGGGAGCATTGTCAATAACACTTGGGCAGGTTCTGGGTCACCGGTGTAGTGTCTGAAAATCCTCTATCCCATCCTCTCCTGTTGATCACATCTCTCCAATCCTCAAACAAGAAAGAGAGAATCTACATCGACCCTATTTCAGGCTTACCTTGCATACTACCTATACTACCTAACCCCAAATATGCAATTTTATACCCTCTTGCATTTGTTTCCTTGGACACCTAAGAGCACATCCAGATGATATTATGTAAACATTTCTATTGCCCAATCTTTTTATTTCTTTTAGTTCTTTCAAGGCATGCCTCAATCAAAGCCAATTTATTTTTCCTTCATCAGGCTCCTTCTCCTGTTGCAGTTGTTAAACACTCTTCAAAAGAATTCATCAGAGGTACATACAAGTATGTAATGCCACATCCAAGAAAAAGAAACATATTGTATTACAAAGTATGAATATATATGTGTAAGTATGAAATATACATATACATATATATGTAAAATGTGACAAAAGATGCCTTACATTAATTGTGTGTTAATTTATCTTCATAAAGAATCAAAAGATTTTATAACGATAACTTAGTGAAGGTGTAATTAATGTTAACAAATCAACTGTGTGAAGATTGTATTTTTAACTTACTCCCTTGAACCCAGTTGATACTTGGCATTTTCTTCCTATTCCCTTCATTACTCCGATGTTGTACTTATTGTAGACTCATACCCAGTCCATCCTTCCTCGCCTGCCTCAGACTATTGCAATTAAAACCTAATTGTATATACATAAATATATAGTTCTATATACATATATAATTCCCCATTAAAAAGAATTCAAATATTTGCATTAAAATTAAAGCTAATGTTAAATGATGTTAAAAGCGTGCCAACACAAAATATATATAAATATACTTATCAATTTATATATTATATGTATTCGTACATATGAATATATAAAAAAATAAGAGCTCTTTATCTGGTGCTCCCCTATTGTACATGAATACACTTTCAAACCTGCTGCTTCATTTTCTAATACCTTTTACGATAACCATGTTCTATGAGAGCTGATTTCAACAGACTTGACAGTGTACATAAAAAGGATAACATTTGAAGGTCTGCTCCAATTGTGTGGAGTGGTCATTGGTGGTTGTAAGAAATGCCAATTCCACATCAGCAAGTACCCTTTTATCATTGGGACAAATTAAAATAGTAGAGATAGCTATGAGATTTAAGACGATTCCTCTCCTTTCAAGCCCCCTTTTAAAATTCTCATATTTTTGAACTTTTGACAGATGAATTTCACATCTTGTTTGAAGAACCTTATATTCTCCTCATCCCCATGCTTTTATCATGACTGCAATGGTTTCAGATATTCTTCAAGAGTTCTATAGGCATTTATTGATAATGGTTATTAAAGGAAAAAAGCATAGCATTAGCCCTTGAAAGGTATAATGAGGCATGTTTTAACACATTGTGTGTCTCAATCAATGCACTACCTCCTTTTATGTTACTCTGTCATCCAGAAATATGGTACAATAATGTTGGTCTTCTGTGGATCTGTGATTGGAACCATCTAACGTATCCAGTGCCATGTTCAACTTCTGAATCACACAGCAAGTCTATATACACATTAACACAAACACATTTACATACAAAATGGTATGAGGATTTCTCTGGTTCTCGATGATTTCCATTCCCCCCCCCCTTTGTAAGCTCTTACCCTTTCCTCTCCTTACTAACCATTGACACATACTGTTTGCCTCTCAATCATTACATTTGTGAATGTTTGAACAAGTTATGAAAAATTCCCGCTGGATTTTGTTAAAATGATTAATAAAAGCTATGATTTTTGTCCAACTGAATGATAGTGACTTTATTGAATTTAACATATTAATAAATGATTTGTTGTGTTACCAATAATGTTTTGTAATCATATTTAATTTGTGAAGCCATTGTAGGTGTTACTGCAGTGTACAAATGGATACATAAGCTTCAATATACACAATGAGGAGAACTTAAAGGCCATTGAACCTTATTTCTGGATACCATAAAACAGGCTAATTGAATTTGGCTTGGATGTTGTTACTTCAATTACAGTGAATACTTACAATTTCCTAAGAATAGTGCAAGACATTCTGGATTCATTTCACAAATCCATATCCCTCAGAAACTTATGAGTTGTATCCTTGTAGCATTTATATTAGTGTCATGTTGCTTGAAAAACCCAATTTTTAAATAAACACTTCTGTATTTAAATTAAATTCGAACATGGATTTCATTAAATTAGAATGATTCCTCGTTGTGACAATTGGCACCTTATATTTTGAAATTTATTTGTTAATTGTGTTTAAACATATATATCTTGAAAGAAGTTATTCTTAATATTCTGTATATTTTGTACTTAATAAGTAGTTACTTTTTGTTTAGGTCTAATGATATACAAACATTTTGTACATAAACTCAATCAAAGAGTGAAAGGATTGAAATTTTTATATAAAATATAAAATTAAAGTTCTTCCAAATTAAAATCTTATTTTTAAGATTATGTTAAAAACTCAAGGTAAATTATTTTGTACACTCAGATTACTTATGTTCATCTATAAAAATAAGACAAGCTCCTCTCATGGTACAGGTTTTATTATTCCTATCATTCTCATAAATGGACTGTGTTTTAGATTTTAATGACAACCAGAGCTATCCACACTAATGATACATACTTTCAAAATATCAAACTACAACTGCAATATTTATCAAATATATCTCATATATTGCACCTCAAATAGTTTTTCTCCGAGAGAGAGCAAAATAGTTGCTCAAACGCATTACCTATATTTTCAGTTGAAAGCAAATCATATTTTTCGAACTTCTGATAATTTACTGTAATCGGGGAGAAAGCTCAAGAAACTATTGAGTGTATTTGGTATTTTAAATTTCTTTCAAGGATTTAAGTTCTTCCAGTTTTATACTACCAAATGCATCCAACTTTTATGAATTAAATAAGTTCTGGCTCCCTCCATTTTCCTTCCTCTGTTCAAAAGATTTCCAATTCAATTTGAGAGCGATATCTGAATTAGAAAGCAATGTTTACATTGATATTGACACCATCTTAAATTACTTGTTTTAAATCTCACTAAAATTATGCATAAAATGAGGCTGAAATATTAAAAAAAACAAGTATTGAAAGCTTTGGTGTCTAGAATGTGAAAACATGTCTGTCTTGAAGACTAAGTATGTGCAATGAGTGTTAAGGATACTCCATCAGAGAAATCTTCATTTATAATTACAAATAAGCTATTTATACGATCAGTTTTCATCGGAACAAATCATTTTTATCATTATAACAGATGTAACATCAGTTACATAATTTTAAGTGAGTAATTTTATAGGGTGTGATTTAAAATGTTAATACTTTTCGTAATCTTCTTAATTCTCTGTTTCATATAATTAAAAATCTATTATCAGAAATAATTAACTGCATATGTAAACATCCTGAAGATAACAATGAAATGATAGGTAAATTACCAACTTTCTAGTACGACATACAGTAGAGGCTCTTTTTTACAAACCTTTAATATACGAAATGATACCAAGGGGTGCTTCAGAGTCATCCGTTTCTACGTCACTTACGATCGGGAAGGCAATCCCGGTGTTTCAGAGCGCTTTCGATCGGATCAAGGGTTACCTTCCTACCGTAAAGTTTCCAACTGTCCTAGAGGTGGCGAAAAGTCTTTCCAATTTACAAACCATTCCGCCGGTCCCGATCTTTCTATATAGGAAAACTATGTAAATAGTGACCTCCGTTTTACGAAACCTCCATTTTATTGATTTACGAAGTGAGAAGCCGGTCCCTAAGAGTGACTGACCCCTGTTTTACGAAGTATTTGAAATGGTACAAATGAGCATCGGTCGGTCGAGTGAGCGTCAGTCAGTCGAGATCTAAGTAGTTAGTATTGGTGTTCTGTGGTCGAGATAGACCGTACGCTTTTCAGTCAATTTCATTACATTTTGCGTCAAATGTGTGCCTCTTTTTCTTTCTCGGCAGTACTCAACGTTAGCTGCTTGTTTGTTTCAAAATTTTTATCCTCCGCCTTTCTTCTTGTGTAATTTTAATTCGAACTAAGAAATCTCCTAACATTCTCTGTAAATTATTAGTACGGCTGTGGGGAGCGCACGTGATTGAATCGGTGCAAGAGAGAATTTAAGTAGGACGTGTAAGATGATGCCTCAGTTAAAACGCTCACGATCCAAGATAAATTAACGTATGCTCTTCTAATTAGTAATTATTTCTAGTCAATAACATCAGATGAATCCGTCATTCCTCACATCTTGCCTAGTAAGCCACAACCGACTACTTGCTATTGGTCACTTATATTTGAGAGCTTGAGGTAGCAACAGGCCTTCGGGCTGAAAACCTTGTAAATAGAAGTCATTACGAAATAGCATGAGCCAGTGCTTCCCAGCCTTTTTTTCTTCTACTGCAAACATATATCTTTAGTCAAACTTTGCGATCCACTTAACCAGTCCGATGTAAAGTTCTTTGAGCACTGGGTAATATAGCAAACAATTGAGAACCGCAGGTGTAGAGGCATTAAAATGCTTTAATATTACCTCAGAGGGCTTCCGGATAGCCATGTGAGCTGCGCGTTCGGCTTCGGTAAAAGCGATCTCGTGTTCTAATACCTATTTAAAATTGTATTAATATATTTTATTATTGATTGGCATTAATTAAATATAAAGATTTATAGAACTTTTAATACTCTTGATAACAGCAAATGGTTAAAATTACTAAACTAATGTTTTAAGTGCAAGTGCTATGCGTTGAAAGAGGGGGCAGGCTCTGCAGTCCTATTTCAAGGGACATACGTTTCTCCTCAAATGCATTCTCATGTCCGACTGAAGGACGTTTGTCTTAAATATTCCTACATTTTTGGATAAATGCTAGCTTTGAGTGATATTCAAGAGAAACATGGTACTTCTGGAAACTCTCCCATCAACCAAGGAGTTACTGGTGTACATGTAGGTAATCTTTTACTATCCAACCAACAGCAATAAAGCACCTGATGATTAGAATTTTAATTTAATTCCGGAAGAAATCCGCTACTTCAGTTATGAAATCCTGAATAAGTTACTTTCACATTCTTAGGATAGTCGTTACGACCCTTAAATAAAAAGCAGCGCTCGCAAGTGCAATTTTATGACGTTTATTGTTCTAAAGTTTTGTAATAAAAGTGAACAGCTGATTTATATCTTACGACTTTCCCAACGCACGCTATAAAGGTACTTTAATTTTGCGCAAGTGATATCTGCGAGGTATGTTATGGATATGGAGCTGAAAAATTATACATATATCGGTGAGTGTAAGCGTATAGAGATGTTGAAAAGTGTAGGTAAGTCATGCATGCAAAGAACAGATTTTCATCTTCCCTCAATCGGTAAAGATAAATTTCCGAAAAACCAAAAATAACCTAAATAGGTTACTGTTTTATTTTAACGAGTAAAATAAAAAATATTAACAACTGCAATTCCATAATAAATTACGAACACAATCAGTTTCGGCCAACATAGGCCCTTATCATACCTGACTTGTAATGTACATACTGTGGAATTTATGTATTTTGATGTATTTATTATTGGGGAAGCTTGTGAAGCGAAATTCCTAACTTTCAGTCGTATATGTTTGGATGAACCTAAACGAGATTCGATTTCAGCTCGATTTCCAGCATATTTAATCAACGAGAGGTTTGTGGGTTGCTTAAAACACGTCGTAACCTACAAGTTTTCTCGTAATAGCCGCTCAATTTTTAAAACATATTTTCATCCCTTGAAATGTTTCATACCCTCGACAGGTTTTTCTTGTTCGGCGGATAGTTGGCGTAACGGGAGCAAAATTGTCCTTCATTTCTTGGAATTAGTTAAGTCTGGTCGTGGCTTCTGCTATCATCGGTGAGGCATGCTTCTCACCTAATTCTTCTTTCAAGGTAAGTGATACTGAGTAAATTCAAAGTAGGTAATTGTGAGTTAATCATTAAAATATTGCTAAAACTGGCAGCGGACTTCGAGAATGAGGCTTCATGGGTAGTGCGAAGGGATGGAAAGAGCCATTTACCCATCCAAGCGAGCGTGACCTTCGCGAAGGAACTCTCACCGACAGTCGGAAGACGTCCCTTCGCGCAGAAACTCAGCGAGCCTGTCGAGGCAATGATACCTTTATCGAGAAGAAATGGGAGTAAGTTTGTTCGTAAATTGAACATATTTTATGTTGTAGTTTACGATTTTTCTCGTCCAGATTCAATTTTATTCTAGAATGATCGGTGGTTAGTCTTTCCGTCAATTTTCTCTTCACTATATGGGCTCATCTTCATCATATCTTTTGTATTCGTAATATCTAAGATTGTTCGTAAGTTGAAGACTCTAGTTCCTTTAAGGCTATCCTCTGCGTACACTTGACACTATTTTGGTAAAATTCTGACTCACTATGTATAGCGTTTTGAAAAGTACTTGGCTTGAAAGTAATTTTTCGGATCTTTTCCTTCAGTTTTCGACTATACGAGTCTGTGCAATTCATGCCTTAAAGAGGAAAAGAAAAAATCTCGCGTTCGGCGCATTTGACTTTCCGCTCGAAGAATTTCTTGTGCGACAGTTGTAGAACACTCGTCCTTTTGGTAACACGGCCTTTCGAGCTAAGGTAGCAAATTATCTTTCTTCTTACCATGCAACGTGGTAGTACCTCAGGCGATTGAATTAGCTGAAATATCGAAATATTCTTATCGATATTTTGAGGAGCTGTAATGCGGTATGACGACTGCCGTCCGATGACAAAGTTTTTTTACCATTTATAGATTATTTTTCATGTCCATCCCAAAAGTAAATACTTCGATTTTCAAAAGAAATAAGGATATTATATTATCTGAGGACAATTAGCACCGAGCTTTAACATTAATTCTTTAGTTAATTATCGCCTATCATACGTCGAAAGAATGAATTTTTTAAAGTTGACGCGTAATATCTTTCTCTAATTTTACGCTCATATCGGACAGGCCTAAGTGGCAAAATGGATCTTATTCTGACGGTTAGATTTCCGCAAAAGTCTTTTCGCAGAATTTAACAATCAATCTCAGCCTGGATTCTTGATATCCTTGCTTTCAGAGATTCTCATTCAAATTGAAAAGTTTAGGTAAATTCAATTTTGGTCGTGATACACATTTTTAGATTTAACAACTGACGGTAATTGCAAAATGTGGTACTAGTTATTTAATTCAGCCTTTGGCTTTTTATTTGACGAGCTAATTTAAATTTTATGCCCCTCTATAATTTTAAACATTTCGTCCCATCAAAATTTTAGTTAGCCATACGAAGAAAAGTAAAGTTGTCCTAAGGATTGTAGTGAATATCAGAATTTGATTTATGAAAAGGATTTCCATTTTTATTTTCTGCACTTTGTACCTTGTCTTTTGATTGATGTGGGTGTACTTACATTTGAATTAAATCATTGTGCGTGTGTGTGTGCGTGCGTTCAGAATGCAATAGTAATCAAATGGGTGATTAAAGAGAATAAAGTGGAGATTTATAAGGGAAAGGTTTTTAGCATATGGGTTGAGGTTACAGAGAACAGGAGTTACTAAGGTATCAATTTGCTATATAACGGACGACGAAAGAGATCTCTTCCAATAATACAGGATCAGTTTATACAAAAAGATAGTGCCATGGCAGAAGTTAAGGTAGTACGTACCGTAAGTTTGTTTGATTGTAGTAAATTGAATGAATGATCATGATTGTGGATGTTGAATGTATTTTGTTGTGAAACAGTGAACAAATTTGTTTGGTAAATATATTGGGATTAGTTGATGTAGTGGCTTTTCATGTTCCATAAACATTGGTATGATTAACTACCCATAGCTCTAACATAATTTGATACCTATGGTGTGAAATAGAAATGGAAATCCAGTAAAATGATTACCGTGTAGGCCAATGCAATAAAATAAATTCAGTTAAATATCCTTCCTTTAGATTATCGTAACTTATTGCAGTTAAAATTAGCTTATTTAATTATTAGAACCAGGTGACCTAGCGTTGCTCGCTGTTCACTATGTTTACTAATAACTTGTATGGTCATATTCTTCTTCTTATTGTCACGATGGAAACAGAAAATTGACAATTATTTCACTATCCATGCTTACAAAATATCTGTAATCGAGCCGTGTCTGTACATTGAAGGATTTTTCAAAAATTCTTGCATTCATCAAAGTAAGCGTCTCTGTATCTAAAAAGAAGTCATCATTTTCAATTTTTACTGTCAATCTGTCCGTTATCGCATCACGCAAAAACTACCCAACGAAATTTGATAGGATAGTGCGCATGTGAGAATTCCTTCTATGATTTACTTAAGTAGTGATGTGGCAATAATTATGAGTTGATATGGGTTATATTAATAGCTGGTCCCTGGGTTATCATGAGATGTTTCCAAATAAATCATCGTGTGTATGGATTACAAACATGCTAAGATTATAAATATAACCTTTTCTCTTTGCTACAAGCCATTCGTAAATTACTGGTTCTATTTCCACAGTCGATCATTTGTCGTAAACTTTTTGATGTTTTGATTTCCATCATCTTGAACGCTTTATAAGGAAACGATTACTTTTTCCTTGGTAGAATGAATAGCTACATTTGAGATTATTTACATTGTTACTTATTCATATTTTTTAATACTTGAATGTAGAGTCCCTTCATATGCTTCCATTCTGCCGAAGGTAATTGACGTGTTAAGCGACTGGTAGGAATTTACGCAGTGCGGCTTTGCTAATCGAATTTCTTGTATGTGTCCGGTGCTTATGTCATTCGTATATTTATCTTTTAGTTTGCGATAAGCTTAAAAACCACAGGACGTGAGCAAACCCGCGGATCAAATCTAAATAGAGTAAATGTTCAGAATTTATGGTCGGCCATATCAAATATATCATAGAAGATAAGCTAATTTTCATGAATTTAAGTATTTACACTATCGATGAGAAATCGCTAGGCCTAACTTACGCTTACAAGGCGTGTTTCTTACCAGCCAAATTTACCACAGAAGGTGTAACTTGAGGAGCTTGAGAATTGTTTACGTAAGAATGTAGGGAGTAAACATTGGTAAACGTAGGTTCTTACAGGACTCCCTGGGGATTTTTTACGTAGTCTACGTTGCGGGCAATCGATTCCTGTCATCAAGAATATACCCTTATACCAAAATTTTGAAAAAAAAATTGTTAGAGCCATTTGCGAGATAGGTGCCACTTACAAACATAGAGATTGCTCGCTAAAAATAACGGGATTATATTTTTTTTCGGAATATATGGCTGTAAATGATAAATATTGTTAAGAGTCGAAGGTGATTCGGTGAGAATTTATGCTGTATTTATTTATATAAATTGCCATTTTATTGGATGGATCAAGTGCTGATTGAATTAAATATTCATGAAATTCGCATTCGAACTTGAAATTTTAAATGTATAGACTATTACTGATGTTCAATTATTAATTTGCTTTGATACAATTTAAGAAAGGGACATAGGTTAGGCAAAGAGAGAGTTACTGATTTAATAATGGAATTAGGTAATGCATACTCTATGATGAACTTCTTCCAGGCACTCCATTCTCTCTTAAGAGTCATCTCAACAAAATCACTTGCCTTCCGCAATATTTTGATCACCATCTGCTAGTGGATAATTCAAATTCAATCCTGTCAATTTGATGAGTGATATATTGTAATTAGAGGTTCTGAATAGAAATAGATTGATTTTTATAGATTATTTGCATGGATTTTTAATCATCTTGGGATTTTGCTTTCATGAAAGCCTGAGTTATCTTTTTAGATATAAAATACGATTCTTTGAGAAAAAGGTTGCACTGCTAGTGAAAATACTCCACCAAGACCATTCCAAGGGTTTTCATCTTTGGAAAGAGGAAGAGAGGAATGTTGTGGCAACACTTGCTGCAGTTGCTGTTATGGGAGTGGATTCAGGAATGCCTTCTACAGACATAAAACAGTGTATGGCACGTTCTCAATGTACTGTTTTCAATAATTGAATTAATACCTGTTCAGTTTTTCATCTATGGTTTCATTTTAATAAGGATGGAGTTGTATGATACTTCATATAATGATCTTTTTATATAAAAGGAAATCCTTGTTTTACAAATTACAAAAGAAAGCTGTTGGAGAACACCACCACTTCGAGTACAAAGGATGATTCTTATATTTTCCTCTTCATATTCTTTTCATTTATGGTTTGATATTTAATAAGGGTTAAGATTCATGATCTCAAATTATATTTGTTAAATTTGGAATCAATCTCTAATAGTTTCTTTTAATCATAGGCGAGTAATCTAATGTTAATTTTCACATCTTTATTTCATGCATGCAGTGATGTACAAGTTCTATACAAGGTCCAATAGAATCTCATTAGAGCGCTTTCCTGCGAAAACAGTCATGTGGTTGCTTTTACAGAATTGGATTCAGGAGTTAATTCAGCAGTCAAGAATTATTCTTACAAGAGGAGCCTTTTAAAAGTAGTAGGTATATGGTACTTTTGCTTTTGTAATCCCATTTTTTTAATGATTATATGCATGCTAAAGTTCTTCTCTTACATGGTTCCTGTTTTCAATGATTTTCTGATCATCTGATATTTGTATAATTTGTGATTTCAGGAGCTTTTTCTTAAAGCAACACTGAATTCTCATAGAATTTTCCATGTCCATACTATATACTCAAATTATTATTATTTCCCAAAATAAAAATTAATTATGGTATTTTAGTAACTTGCTAAAAATGATAAAATTAATTAATAATAAATTTAAATTATAACATAGTTACTAATGATGGATAATTTTAAACCTACCAAAATTTATTAATGAAATTTTTATAGAAAAATATAGAGCTTATCCCCTATAATTTTTATTTTAATAGATCATCATCATCATCAGCCATTTTCAATTAGATGTTGGATGTAGGCCTCCACAAGTACTTCCCAATTTTCTGTCCTGAGCTTCTCGTTGCCATGTTATACCCAAGTACTTGATGTCTCTATCCCACCTGTCCATAGGTCTTCTTCTTCATTCTGTTAATAATATCCTCTAATGTGTGGATGTGGTCCATAGTGCTGAAGCCTTTCCGGAATCCTGCTTGTTCTCTAGGCTGGGCTGAAGACAGGGTCATCTTTAAGACGTTCAGCTATTATCCTCATGAATGTATTATATGCAACTGGAAGGAGGCTAATGGGGTGATAGTTCTTCAAAACTTCTTTGCTTCCTTTCTTGTGCAGAAGGGCAATCCTTGTGTGGTTCCATTCCTTAGGAATCTTTACTTGTTTTAGAAAATTACTGAATAATTGTGCTAAAACATTAGCAATCTCTGTTCTACCAGCTTTCAGATACTCTGCCAACAACCCATCTGCTCTTCCTGCTTTCCCATTCTTCATCGGCTTAATCGCCACCATTACCTCTCCTGGGAGAATTGAGAGGAGATTTTGTGAGCTTTGGCATTTCCTCTTGGATTACCTCTTTGGCATTTCCCATCTTCTTGTATAGGTTGCCAAAGTATTCTGCCACAGTCCTCAATATTGCTGGTCTGTTATGTGTTGTTGTGCCATCTCCCTTCGGTAAGGCTAAAGGCCTTCCTGTCCACCCAATATCACAAAAGAATGTCATGACTATATGATCCACTGAGGCCTTAAATTGCGAAAAAGATGGTGTGGGATGTTTTCACCAGACTATTTCCACCTGGCAAGACCCCTCCACTCTTGCTGGGGGGTCATAGTTCTCGATGTTGATTAATTGCACGACAGGTAATTTCTATCTCATTATTTCATGTGGATTGACTTGTTTATGGAATTGTTGAGGAAGTCCTCATGTTTTCTATTGATAGTTAATGTAGTTTTGCTCCATCCCTATCAATTATCAGGATATTCATTCATGCTTTAGTAAACTATTACCAATGTAAGTAAATTTGATTTCTGACTCACTCAAGATGTGCTTGACAACCATGGACGTGTGAACCTACTTTATAAAGTAATTTTGTATAAATTGAGACGCTGTACATTTATTTTTGCTGATATTTTTTGTTTTCTCATTTAGTGAGCATTTTTAATATGTCAAGGGATGACATATTAAATATGTAAAATTTATTTTTAGAATTCTTGAGCCATTATTATTTGTTTGATGTTATTTATAGGAAGCTCTATATTGAGGTACTTTTTCTTATGATTTCTTTCTTCTGTGAATTTTAATGTATCAATATAGTTTAATCGTAAATGGCTTTATTTGTAAACCTTTATTCATAGAATTCTTTTGGGGCATTATTGTTTTGATATACATCTTTATTCTCTTATACGAAATACAATGCTCTCGCTAATGTGATCAATGATTCTGTACTCTGTGATTTGTAAACATAATCAATTCTACAGTTATCATGCAGTTTAATGTCTTTTCAATAAATTTTATTGAACCTGGTGGAATTTTCACTAATGCAAAAACAAACCTTCATTAAAGGAAAGCATTGAAAATAAGCCTATCGGGTAAGTTTAGCGAGTCTCCAGATGTCTATTGACTGTATATAGATTTGTATATATTGAGTTTGTGTGTGTGTGTGTACACATACACCACAAAGGCAAAGTCCTGACATTCCCTTAGGTCAGAAATTATATGATGATGTTTGAATATTGTGGCTCTTCCTTGTTGTAATACTGACGTTGAATTCTTTGCAGAAATTAATTTTTTACTTATTTCAATGAAAAACTTGCACTTTTCCTTGGTGTTATTGATGACTTCTTAAGGGTAAGGAAATAATACATTTTCATGCATTCAAGAAATAATGTCCTAAGTTTGCAAATAGATTTCCAATAAATTATTTCTGCCAGGTATTTATAAATGTTGAAGATTATGATTTAAAGGTCCATGATTGTGTTGAATATGAGAACACGCAAGACTGAACAGGATTATAAAACTTTTATAAATTTTCTTATTATAGATTTAATGCTATATACCCATGCTGATACATGATAATGAAATGTATCATTGTGGTAAAAGGTGCATAAAAGAATCTTTGCCATTCAAATTTCTATAATTTTGAATACTGAAGTGTTGTGTAAGAGGTTCATTAAATGCTCAATCTTATTTTATAATCAATCCAATATTATACTGTGGATTATCAAGTAAAAATTAATGGTAATCGCTATCATTATGGTTGGTTTTGTATCATTGAAACCAGCTCAAGCTCCTAATGAAATTGAATTTGGAAATATATAGTTAAATGTGACATTTTATATTAGAATGAAAACTTTCCTTTTAGAAAAATTAAAAAGTATGATTTCGTTGAGTTACAAATATCCTGTGTTCATAAAGAGATGGTTAAGGAAATTGCAATGTCATCCTGAGCATTTGCGAGAGTTTGCATTAATAAAGTTTTGCAAACAAGAAGTGGTTTTATGTTTAATCTCTTTGTCACAGAATAGTTATGAAAGGCTCTATGAAAGATAAGAGAGTTTGGTAACCAAGCTTACTCTTAAATTCATATTTTATAATATTTAATGCTTCAGTAATTTTCTCATTGACTTTATCTTATAGAATTCTTGATTTTTGTATTTTAATATGTGTAGTTATTACTGGATATTCTGATGAGCTTAAAACCTAACTTGTGAACTTTATTCGAAACTAGCAAAATGTGAGTTTTACCGTGTACATTGAAATTAATTAGAACAAGACTTTGGCTTACATTGCTTTATTGAGTGGTATTGATCTTAAGAAATATAGGTTATATAATGGATAATCAATATTTCAAATAGAGGGGTAATCAGATTGGATTATTTTACCTTTGAAATTGTTATGCAACAATTAGCTAACTTCAATAGAAATTTGCCTGCATGAGGTAATGGAATAGGGAAGCTAACAAACGAAATCTAGATGATCAGGCGTTTCTTTGTGGAAAGTCATTTTAGATAATAAATAAAAACAGTGTAATTTTCCACCTTTTTATTTAGCTGACGACCGGTTTTGCTACCGGAGTAGCATCATCTGGTGATGATGATGCTACTCCGGTAGCGAAACCTAAAGCTATTAGCGGTAAACCTTTAGCAGTAGCTAAATAAAAGTGTGGAAAATTACACTGTTTTTATTCATTATCTAAGTTAACAAACCTTTATTAACTAGCTACAACACCATAGATGTAATACTGATAAATGATACCATCCTGTTGGAAAAGTCCTTAACTATCCTCTGAACGAGGCCTTGTTTGTGAGTCTCATAATTTATTTTCATGATTCCCAAGTAAATTGCTAAGACAGAGGTCTTGGATTGAATAGTCTGAACAAATAGTAATTAGTGGATCTTAAATTACACACCTGAATGTAATACTCAAAACAAAATGTATTGTAGGTAAATTATATTTTTTGAAATTGATTAATGAAAATGGATAAGTTTTTATGAGGTATATATTGAATGTTTGCCATAATTTTTCATTGAAATTTGGATCAACAATGAAATTCTAATATCCAAGAATGGGATACATCCCAAGAGTAAACTCCCTGCAAAACACAACTGTTCCGCTGGTTGCAGACATCTAAAAATTGAGGGGTAAAAAGTATAAATTCGCTGCCAAGTATTTATTTCTCATTTTTATGGTGTATCCATCGTTTCTGTCCCATTTATATTTAAATTTATACCACAAACCTTCTTTCTATTGTAGTAATAAGGATAATTCACCGCCCAAACTTCTCAGCTCTAAAGACAAGTTTTTTTCCTTAAGTTATCAACGTAGTTGAGGGCTGCAAATCCTTTCTGGGCATAGAAGAAGTTGTTCACTTGGGAAATCTTTCAATTTACAAATGAACTGAATTTATTTATCAACATAAAATGCTGAAGATTTTAAAAGAAGCTGATTGTGATCAGTAGTTTTTTCTTGCCTCGGTAGAGAACTTCACTTCATATACCTGAATATTCACTTGCTTATGCCTCATGTAGAAATGTATTTAAAAATGGTGGTACTTGCATTTTTGTTAAGAATAGTATCTTGTTTAAAGAAGTATATTTGTCTAATGTAGTATTAATTGAGAAGGATTTTGAATTCTCAACAGTTTTGTTACCAGTCTATAAAACTATAATTGTCTGCCTATATAGATCACCAAGTGGTGATTTCAATGTATTTATGTGTAATTTTTTAAATTTACTAGACACTTTGGTAAAAAAGAGTTCTCATATTATTATCTGTGGTGACTTTAATGTTAATTTTTCTGACAAATCCTGTCCTAGGGTGAAAAATATAAATTTAGTTGTGAATTCTTATAATGTAAATCTCATACTTAAAGAATCAACTAGAATCACAAATAACTCTGAGACATTAATTGATCAGGTAATGACTGATATAGCTAATAATGACGTGATTTTCTCCAATTTTAACTCTGGCTTCTCCGATCATATGGGTATCATCTTAGATATAAATTACCAAATAGATGTATCAAACAGTTTCTCTTGGGTCTACTAGAGATGTTTTCCTATATATTTGATAGAGTTATTCTGCCATAAAATCCAAAATGAGACTTGGGATGGTCTTTACTGTGATGGAAACATTGATAAAAATATGGAGGCTTTTTTAAACAAACTTGCATATCACTTTGAAACTGTCTTTCCTCCTAGAAAATGCAAAATTTGTCATCCTCATGTAAACAAGAACCACTGGGTAACTTCTGAAATTAAAAATATGAGTAGGCATAAAAGAGAATTGTACATACAATCTAGAGCCACTAATGATGAACAATTAAAACTTCAGTACAAGAAATATTCTCTTGCTTTTAAAAAAATTGTAAATGATGCAAAATCATTGTATTTTGACAACCTAATTAGATGCTCAAATAATGTGACTAGCACCACTTGGAATATAATTAAAAGTGAATTAAATGCCAAGAGTGCTGTCAGAAATCTCGAGTTGAAAAAGGGTGATATGCTGATCTCAAATCCTCTGGAAATTGCTGATATGTTTAATGACTTTTTCATTGATACACCCGGAAATATTATTTCAAATGCAGGTAATTTTAGTCAGTCTCTTGTACACAATAGCACAACACAAATGGCTTTACACTCCTTCTACATATTCCCTGTGACTGCAAATGAAATCCTTGATATCTCCAGTTCTCTGGGTGACAAACTATCTGCTGGAATGGACAATATTCCAGATAAGGTGATTAAATATATTCTTCCTCATATTGCAGAGCAATTAAGTTATTTGTTTAATCTGTCCTTTTCTGAAGGTATATTTCCTCAATGTTTGAAGCAAAGTAAAGTAAAACCACTCTTTAAAAAAGGAAATAATAGTGACGTTAGCAACTACAGACCAATATCTTTGCTCTCTGGCTTTTCCAAAATATTAGAAAAAGTTATGGCAAGACGTTTAGTAAATTACTTAGAAAGAAACCTCATTATATGTGATCAACAGCATGGCTTTAGAAAATTTAGATCTACATCTACGGCCCTCTATGATTTTCTCTCAAATACTCTAAATGCTATTGACAATAAAAATCTTGCCATTGGACTATGCCTTGATTTAAGAAAAGCTTTTAATCTTGTAAATCATGATATCTTATCAAGGAAACTATCTATGTATGTTATTAATGGTCTTTCTAATAAATGGTTCCAATCTTACCTCAATGGTAGGTCACAATTGGTAGAAATCCCTCACATGGATACTCTAATAAATTGCCAGATAAATTTTCAATCAAACATGAGGGATCTAAAATATGGTGTGCCACAAGGTTCTATATTGGGTCTTTTGTTATTTCTTTTATATGTAAATGACCTGCCTACCCATTTACCTGGTGTCCACACTTCATTGTTTGCAGATGACACCAATATTCTTATTGTTGCAAAAAGCGCATCTGAACTTCAATGCAAAATTCAAGATACTACTAAATACCTTGAATCATGGTTCATGAGTAATAGATTAGCTATTAATACTAACAAAACCGTATGTGTGAACTTTAGTAAAAATTTTATTCCTAACGCACACCTTTGTGGTGGGAAAATATCATTCGCTGACAATGTTACATTTTTAGGAATCAAGGTTGAATGATCTTTAAAGTGGTCATCTCACATAGATTATGTAGCCCTCAAATTAAGCAAAGTTGTCTTTATGTTAAGATATTTACGACCAAATACTAGCATAGATATTCTGAAGTGTGTATATTTTGCAAATTTTCAATCTTTGCTTTCATATGGAATTATGTTTTGGGGTGACTCACCCCACAGTATTCAGGTATTTAGGATACAAAAACAAGCCATAAGGGTCATTTTTAAGTTATCAACTAGGGACTCATGTAGAGAATTCTTTAAAATATCGAAGATTATGACTTTACCTGCATTGTATATCTTCAATCTCATAATGTTTGTTAAGAAAAATATTAATCTCTATGTAAGGAATTCAACAATTCATGAACATCAAACATGTGCACAAATGGATATCCATGTATTACCTAGATCAACAAAACTGAACAGTGAAGGCCCTCACCATAAAGGACCAAAGCTTTTTAATTCCCTACCACAAAACTTAAAGAAAATGACATCTCTTAGGTAATTTAAAAATCATCTAAAAAGGTTTTTAATGGATGAATCACTGTATTCAGTAGATGAGTTTCTCTCCTTTTGTACATACCAAATTTTGTATTAACCTTCTGAAAGACTAATTTTACCTTTTGTATAGATGTAATTGTATTATTTTTATGACGAAACTATGCAATGTATACAATGCTTATAGTGAATAAAAAATAAATTAATAAATTAATTAATTAATATACCAAAGACTGTGATTACACCCAATGTATGAATGTGTTTTTCCCTACTACCAATACATAATTGCACTGTCCTTTCTCACAGGGTACAGGGGGATGTTTACATTACCTAAAATAATTATGAAATATATGTTAACTTCCATAAGGTAATTTTAAATTCTTATTGTTATTATCAAAAGTCGTAAAATTAAAAGCACAAGCTGAGAAAACTTTCTTAACTCTTTCAGGTCCAAATTTTGAAAAAGTAACAAAGATTTATTTTTTCTACAGAAAGGACTGTGAAGGTGTTAAGAATGTTGAGAATAGTATCAACGTATATTCCGCGAAACAAATTTAATAAAAAAACATTTTTCAGGGTGACTGCTTGAAACCTTTAACATAGACAGACAGACAAATCACTACCACATACATAGAGGGGCAAATTTATCATTTGGCAAGCCTTGTTCATGTTCGAACATATTTGCCAATTGAGAGGATTATACAATTACAGTTGGTATTAGGATAAAAGAGTGAACTTGAAAGTATACCATGAACTAACAAGTGACTATAAGGTCAAAATTGCAACAAAGAATGGTGTTTGTGAAGCTAAAAAAAATGGAGGATATATTCTTCACAATCTTGCCGTCATAATCATAAAAAACCTATTTTGAACATGATTTTACTGACTTATATTGAAGTTGTTTCTCTGTTTATAAGGAGAAGATAAATGGAAATTAATTTTCCACCGCTTCTCCTGAGAAGTTTTAAGTTAGAAAATCTAACTTAAAACCTCAAAACATCACTAAATTTAAATTTCAGACTGTGTTGCTGAAACTGACTCAGCTCAATATCGTAATACACCAGATTTAGTTAGAACTAGTAGACAGTTTTTCTTTTCGAATACTTGCAGCAGGTTTCTAGCCACCCTAGCCACAACTATATTAATAACGTAACAGTTGCACTTTTTGGGGATATTGACATTCAAAACTATTACTAGGCATTGTTCTGCAATCAATTTTGACTTTATAGCAATCAACACTTCCCTTTTTTATTATTTTAATAATTAAAAAATATAAGTTATTGCTTTTCAATTATTGAACAATTGACTTATCAATGAAATTAGTACACATCAAATATTAATATCAGAGGATGAAACATTTAAGAACAGGTAATCTCACATCAGTTGTCTAGGAGAGATGTTTTCTTTTTCTTTCTGGGACATTAAGTTTATTCTTCTCTAATCGAAAAAATATTAAAAACTATTTTTGGATTATATGAGGTTTCTTGAGTTTTTTCAATTATATATCAATGGGAAGCAGGTTTTACTTTGATTTTTCAGTATGTGAGAGAGAGGAGCACCATTCTATAAAACATCAGGCCATCACCAAAAATTCTACAATGATGAAATTAATGGCACCAAAGAAAGTAAGGTGACATCCCATTGCTGGAAAAGCAAGGAGTCAGTTTTTTATGTTGTATTCTTTTTACATCTCAATTAGGTTAAAATCAAGCAGCATCAAAGGAACAATAGATTTTCTACCTTTAGAGACATTTGATTCTTTCCCACTAATGTATTTTCATATTGTGTATGAATTCTCTGAAGCCCTCTCATTGGTCACTGTTCTTTTAGTTTCTTTCTGTATATAAACATCAAAGATATGATCCCTATTAACAAAGAAAGATACTTTCCGTATCTTCTTTCAAATTTTATAAGGCTGCATAACGGACATTTGTAAAGACTCAAAACAAAACTTCCACTCAGCCAACTAAAGCTTTTATTTCCAACATCAATGTAGGAAGTAAGTTTCAATGGATTCAACTAGATCTGAAATGAGTCATGACTACTCAACTACTCTAAGATAAAGCCATTTCATTTTGATCATAAATAAATCAATTAAAAATTCCTAATTTCAATGATACAAATTCAAGTAAATATTAGAAACAGAAAAATGCTTAAAGGAATGCGTAACAGTATTTATTGAGTGATCACTTATAAAATGCTTCATTATCAATGACACGCTAAAAATGTGTAGGTACTAAAAAATATAGCTTTATAATAAGATCAATGGAAGAAGCCTTCATTCACTTGGTGGAATTCCATACTAGGATAGGATGAGGTATTTTGCTTAGTTATTCCCATCCTTCCCTATAGCTTTATAGTTGTGACTTATTTTTAATTTTGTCTGCAAACCATATGATTATTTATACAGTTCAATTCATTCTTTCAGCTTGTAGAAGAATAACAGAGAGAAACATAGTGTCAATGAGAAAACTTTAGATGGTAGAACAAGTCTTACTAAAAGTCTTGCTATCTGGCTTTAGGTCTTCTAAGGAATGGCAAAAAAAAACTTTGAAAAAGAGTTGCTTACTTTATGAGAGTATACACTATCGAGAGAATTTAATTTACATATAATTAACCATTACTTAAACAGAACCATAAATTATAATAATTCTTTAATTAATAAAATTTTCTCAATCCGTCAACATCCATTATTTTATTTTGAAAACTGCATATGTTACAATACATACAGATGCCCATATTAACTTACACAAAGACAAGAAAAACATTTGTTGCATGTAAATTTCTTTTTCAATAACTTCATAAAATTTTCCACAGAATTTGGTTTTTGAAGAAGAATATGATCACCAATTATATTTATAAATCATATTCAAACACTTATTTCTTTGTAATTTTGAAGAAATAATTCACCAAATTAGGATTCCACTGTGTAAAATTTAGATTGTTGAAAAACTATCTGATCACAAATATTCTGAATGTTTTGCAGGTAATTTCAATTTCATGTTTCACAAGTGAAATCTATTTGGTATAATAAGACGTATACTGAGACATGCATGAGTCACCCCATGCATTCGATATTTCTTTTTCTTTAAAATACTCTCCCCTCGAGACATACAGCATCAAAGTTCACTAACGAACAACTGTAACATTAACCAAAACAAAAAAAAGTTAAATAAGGTATACTTCCAAATTTTATGAATTAATTTAAGACCATTCAGGCATATTTTTTTAAGAAATAAATTCCAAATTACATCTTCTTGCAAGCAAAAATGATACAAAACAAAAGTTTTTCTTGGTAAAACATCAACAGAGAAAAGATAAAAGAATGGATTTTCTAATTTTGAATAGAAAATTTGTATTTTATATTTTGGAAAAGAAGAGATTTAACTTTCAAGTTATTAACAGGATGTACTGCTAGGAATAAATCATAGTAGCTTCATCCTGAACAATGTTAAGAAGAAGCTTTTCAGAATTGGTATCTGAAAAAAAACGTACACAGCATATAATCTAAAATCAAAAGTAATATAAAAACCGCACGCACTCCATTAAACTAATCTATAAAAATTAGATCAAATTCGACAAAAAGTTTACGCACTTTTAAATATGTACACCAGCATAGATTTTGCTTAAGTTTTCTGCAATCAGTACAAAAAATACTGTAATGTATATATCATTCTTTTCTTTTTCATGAAGAGACAAAATAACCTTACCCTTATAACCAAGAAACCTGTGATATATGAAAGAGATCCACTGTCTGAATAAATTCTGATACATCTGATTAAGTATCAGAAAACAACAAGGTACATAAATCTGTATAAAGTCTTCTAAATCAGAGCAAAGAATATTTAGTATTATTAAAAACAAATGGAAGTAGCTTTAACTTGTTACAGCAATATAAAAGCAGTAGTGAAAAACTGCCTCGTCTAAAATCTATGAGTTTTAATAAAATGAACCACAGAATCACAATACTAGATTCTTGCATACAAATACATGCACCAAAAGATACAAACCTATGGAATTGAAATAAAAACACATTTCCTCTTTCATAGGCTGTGTACCAATGTTATAAAGGATTTTTGATTGTACACAAAGAACTTTAGCCTGTCATTGGTTTGGGGTCAACCACGCATTAATGACATCACCTTTTCCTCAACAGCATGTTCAAAATATAGATGAGGGTGAATGTTTATGATAGAGTGAACATGTTAAACATACAGAATCATTGGGAGCATTCAATGTCCAGCTGCGTCTCTCAGAAAGTGTACTTTTTGAAATGCAACAGTGACTTATAGTACTATACATATGTATCATATAATAGTATTAATTATCAATTCATATATAATATTGTATTTATATAATAATTTGTCAAGATTTCAAAAATCGTATACATTGTTACGGGGTTTTTGTTTCCACCATGTTAGGTAAAAAAAGACGTATAGCAACTGTTCGCATGCTTTGAAAAAACCACAACTTGAATTTTGGGAGGGAGAACCTTTTCAATCTTCTTCACAAAACACCAACCATAATTGTTCCCTTAAATATACAGAAATTAAACTGAGAGAGAACATTTGAGGTGTCACCTTCTATAAAAGATAAAAACCTTCGTTCTTTACAGTGCCCAAACTCCCTCCCCTTCTCAGTGTAACCATTGTCTTGGTAAACAAATTCAGATCAAAAATTTATGTTATTTTTTTGTGATCACAGCTCTAAAGTATACGCTTTTTTCTATTCCCCTCTTTTGGCCAAATACCTCCCAGTATGGGAGGAAACCTGAATCCAAATAAGGGTACTCACTGTTGCTGGCTACTAAGAATTGTTAGTGTGATCAAAGAGACTACAATTAAAAGTGATTTATCGACCATTCCAAGACTAAGACATCTACCCACATAATGAACCCCTACTGCTTTTTTTGCTTCACTACATGAATGGCATTAGTTGGTGGGTAAAATGATGAAAGGGGAAAGTAACCTCTTTGACCATGGTTGTGTCTAACCTACGTCCTACAAAATGTATAAATATAAATGGAGAATTTTCAATCAGCAAGGAAGTATAGCCATGCACACAATTTTGTCAATATTATCTACAGGATCCATTTATCGTGAAATAAAATAAAGCTAGAAGGATGATAAAAATTAAGATTATTTTCCACACAAAATTCCACAAATAATAATAATAAAGAAATAAATAAGATTAATACACTTAAGATAGCTAAAAAGCACTCATATTATTGTGGCTGAGATATCCATGGCCTTGGGAAAATGGTTAAAGTGATTCTCATTTCCAACTGCAATCCTTGTAAAAAAATAACTAGCCGACTGAGACCCCTGCTTTCTTAAACGCAATGCTTTGATTCCAATGGCAATGAGGGGGGATATAATAATCGCCAGCATCCATGCCACCTTCCCTGAGATAGATGCATTGCACCAAGAAAGACCTTGATGCACACAAACCATTCAAAAAAATGCTATTGTATACATTTAACAGGAGAAAAAAATCACTGTCTTCAAGTATCATTTAGTATCCTATAGAAAATTGTATACAGGTTTCACAGCTTCCGTACCTAAAGTAATACCTCCCACCCAATCACTTTGGATTAGTATACTGCACAATATTTTTTCTTTATAATACTGTGCTTTTGAGATTGTCCACCACTTGTTTCAATCATGAAATTGTTTGACATTTACATTGAGGTATATTCTCAAAACCCACAACAGGAGATAAGTTCTAAAAAATACATTAACTATAGATGAATCTTTCTTCTCGTTTCTTATCTCTCTCAATAGGTAAGAGACAGAGGAATTCCTGAGATCTTGTATCTTTTCACACATGGATATTACGTCACATAAACTGATTTAATTTTAGATTATTTCAATAATTATAAATATCTCAAAAATATTTGTACATTAACACAATATTCAATAAATATTTCATTTTGCTTATGAAAGTTTTATCACGCAGAATAATCATTTCAAATTTTAAATAAATTTCTAGAGGATGAGGACTTTTAGCAAATCATTTACAGTATTGCAGATCAGCCATATCCTATCTGTGAAGCAAGATTTTCTCCCAATATTTCCAATTTCTACGTTACAGCATAATTACCCGCTGAGGCACTTTTCTCTTGGGAAACTTTTCTTGATGAAGCATTAGAGATTAACCTCTTATTCATCCCAAGCTTATTTCCTGATTAGGATTGAGTACCTCTATTTTCCCAAGGCCAACTTGAAAATCTTAAAACTCAAAAACTGCAAAAGAAAGATAGTTCAACATTGACAAGAAATGTGTGCATGTCTACAATAATGTTTACTTATTCAGTGCTAGAATGCTTTATCCTTAAATCGACATGGAAACATCTAGAAAGTGATGTTATGTACGTATACCAGGTTTGACAGTGATGTCAAAGACACCAATAAAGTGCCTTGAAAAAATTACAAAGTATTTCAAATTGATCTCTCATTTCTATGACATTCCCACCACATATCAATCAAAGCCACCTCAAAACAAAGCCCACTCACACAAACAGCTATAGACAGTTTCTCTGGATCTTTGTACCAGACAAGTCAGGCAGTGAGACAAAACACAACACACATGCTACACTTTCTGTTCGAGATTTGTCTTACATTGTGTCTAAACCATCCATTTCAGAGTTCTTAATTTGTTTAATTATTATTACGTATGATTTTAAATATTATGGAAAAAACATTATCAGGTATCAATTTTAACTATCAAACTTATATACTTAATGAGAAAATCCCAACCAATTTGAAACCATATGACAAGGAATTCGACAAGATAAAACATCAAAGTTAAAATAAAGACGGGCAAAAACCTCAACTCATAGCATATACCATAAGAGTCCCTGAAGATAGATTTCTATAAGTTTGCACTCGTCACTGATTTAACTCAAATTAATTTCAAATTGAAAGCACCAAAATTACAATTTTCCATCAGTTTCATGAAAAATAGATTAAATCTTACTGAAGATCATCATCATCATCAATAGAGGGTGACCAAACCACTGAATATATTTTGCTTGAAATGGTATGATACAGACACAAAGTAAGATCTTCATTACGAAACTTTTCCCACCTTCAGACACTGATCCAGAAACTAGATGAGTCTGCTTCCATTAGTCCAACACTTCACTGAATTCTGTTCACAGTCAAAAAATTTGACCATAAAACAGAAATTCAAAGAAAATCTCAGGAGCATTCAATTTATGAATATAACTGGTGGGTCACAAACAAAGAGTGCTTAAAGGACTATGAGCCAAATATCTCCTAATTTAAATTTAAATACGTATACACTGTGTTGTAGCTCAATTTTCTCAGCTTTCATCCTCAATTTCTGGCACTTGCAGATAAAATACTTCACCATCAATGACAATGCTTTTCAACTATTTTAACTACAGCAGGGCTGGAGCAAGTCCAAAGAATATCTAAGAAAATAATAGATTTCTCTAATTCTAATATCCAGTATGTCTTGTGTTGGCTTTCACTTATTAAGTATTCTTTGTGCTATTTTTTTAAAGCCAAATAACAGCCTTGAAATACTTTGCTGATTCATGCGGTTCAATATTGCAAAACTGAAAAATCATGACGTGGAAGGATTTCTGTTAATATACATCAACTAAAAACTAAATATTGGCAAATAAGGTCCATGAAAGGGATACCACAAGCATAGTATAGCAACAATCAATATTGCACATGTGCTTGGGACGACTGCTTACACTTATCAACCCTCATCACCATCTTAAATGTCCCAAGTTGATAATCTCTCCACTTCATAAATCCACTACAATTAAAAGCTAAAAAAATCCTAAGTTGATGAATCTTCAATGGACTGGCTCCTAATCCCATCACCAAGGGCACATATTGCAACTCCGTAAGCCTCCAAAGTACTCCAAAGGAAAGGCAACATTCCCGAAATACTTCTGCAGATTTCTCTCCCCTTGAAGCCAAAACGCAGAGACCCAAGCTTTGCTGATGAGTAGGCAACAGTGGAACCCGTTGGTGCCAATCAAAAGCTGCCGATTAGATCTTGGGGCGTTTGTGGTGTCCACGGCCTTCCTCATCATCATCATCATCTTCCTCTTCATCGTCTTCTTCTTCTTCCTCTTCTTGGCTCTCCTCATCTTCCTCCTCTTGCTGTGGAGGGAAGTCTGGAATCTGGTCTCTGGGTGCGTTCCATGGTGCTCCCGTTGGAGCAGGGGGAGGTGGAGGCGGAGGCACTGGAGAGTCCACCCGTGTCTTGGTGTTGGGGCCCTGTGAGAAGAGTGGCAAGGCACATGCCTCCAGAAAATGACATATTTTTCATTTACTTCATAAAAAATTAAGTCTTTTATGATATCAATGAAGTAGACTCACACAATTTGCAATTAAATACAGTCATTTGCTGATTAATACTTATGATCGAGAAATATGCTTAAATTCTTCTGAATTCTATAAATCTGGATGAATTCGAACAGATGAGTTAACTTTTTAAATGCAGCTTAATCCCAGCAACTTAAAATTAACAAACTTTCAGAGGGTACAGAAAAATTAAATTAACGAATAAGGGAAGATTGGAAATTAAATATAAGGCTTAGTAAGGGAAAATAATAAAGGAAAAAAATTGGTTTATGTGCCTAAGTTGTAATTAGCAATTTTTAACTCTTAGTGAGAACAGGTAAATTACATTTGTTTCTACATTTATTCCTAAAAATTACAATTTTTTCTAATAATTGAAAAGTTAGGGTGTTTTTAAGGTAATTACTTTCTCTTTTCAATCAACATTCCAAATTCATTAAGCCATTTTAAAGTTTTTCTAACTATTAATTATATCACTTATCCTAGCAAAGCAATAATTGCTTTGTATACAAATGCAATACTTCATTGACTAATCTTTACTTAAAAAATTCTAATCAATGAAATATCATAACTTTTAAAAAAGGAGGTAAATGATGCCCAACATATTAATGTGAATTTTGTTTTTTCTCATGCACACAAAGTTGCACAATATTTCATAGATATATTCTTGCCCTTTTTCATAAGTAATTTAATTTTTAAGTATTGATGTTTTAAAATTTAGCCCAATAGAAGAAGACAGTACTAGAGTACAAAGAAAACATTTGGATTCTCTACAATGAAAATATTCAGGGGTAAATACTAAAACCAGCATTTTTAACATTTTTGTTTCTTGATTCTTTTGTTTCATGAGTAACGTTATACTTAAATTTGAGAATAACAATAGAATATGTGGGTAAAAATATGTTATCTACCAATTGATAATGCAACGTTTCTTCCAGTTACAGAGCATTAGAAGTATAGGTTAAGGCTTAAGTAATGCATTTCATTACACTATGAAACAATTACATAACTAAGAAATGATTGACAGCTATATAGAACTACTGTGACTATTCTTTCCATTTTTCACTCACATTCACTATTATTATTATCAAATTTTATTTTCAAATTAAATTACGCAAGATTAAATACATATCAAAATGATATTCCAAACATTATACTTTCCAGGGTCTTCTTTCTCACAAAGCATCTAACAATTTAGATTGCTTGCAGTTTCATAAAACTACTTCTATCACAAATAGTAATATTTCTATTTTTTTAACATAAAATAAAATCAAATTTTAAAAGAATGGGGCTCAGAATCAGCAAATCTCCTTCTTAATCAATGTTGAATAATGAAAAATTTGTTCAGGCTCAGAGCAGGATAAATAATCCTAAATAAAATTCAAGAGTATAATGAAATCTGACTCGGTAAATTAAATTATTGAGAATTTATGGTGTTGAGCTAAAATTGCCTGATTTTTCACCAAATTGTAAGGTTATGATTACATGAATTAAGCACACATTTTAAAGATAATAACTACATTATTTATGTAATACCATAATGTATTATATATTATACACTTTAAAGCAATTAAATGTGAAGGGGATAATAGCAATAGTTTGGAATTTGTGAATAAGACAATTATTAATCTCTATGACAATACTTTGACACAGCTGATGCTGATTTATAAAATATATATAATTGAGGATTTCTTTGATGAAGTTTCTTAATTTCTAAAGAATCTAAATAAAGTTAAATATGGTAATGCATTAGCAGCAGAATCAATTAGGATAACATTTTTCAAATGAGTATGTTACTCATTTAAAAAATGAGTAACATACCCATCTGTAATAAATATAACATAAAAGCCATAAGTTTTGGGATAAAATAACTTTTGGCAATGTTCCAAACAAAATAAATGTAAGAAAAATAAATTCTGAGATAAAAGAAAATTAATACAGGCTGGCCAAGTGCAATGATGCTAAAATCCCCTCTGTATAATAGGGAAGTTTACTGCTATTAAAGGCATTTTAGTCTGATACTAAAAACTTTTTTAAGCTTGAATTAAGCCTAACATCAAGCAAAGATGATGCAATCACATATCAGAAATAAATTCAAACAACTAGTCATTTGTTATAAAAAACATTGCTTTGCCATAAAATAAAAGCATCTTTGTTCGAATAAGATACTAAGTAAGCCTATAAGAATAACTTAAAACATTTCATTATTACATTGAATGTTCGACAAGTCCCAGGACATGGGTTTCACCAAAAATATATATATTGCATGACAATTTCTTTCTCACAGATTATGTCGAGTGAAATTATAATTAAGAGGATTGCTATTGTCAACAACAAAAATAATAGAAGTATGTTAAAAATTTTCTACCAATAGTTTGCAATAAATTGTTTAAATATTTGATTGTATACCGTCTTAAGAGCTCCAAAATTGCCCAAATAATTCTACAATTCAAAATAAACTTCTAATAAATAATTGATGATAATGTAAAGTGACTGACAAGAAGTTCCCTGATATTAGGTACATGGAAATAGATTAGAAATAGAGCATTTTAAAAATTATTTTAAGGCACACAGATTATATTACTATCCGAGTATTTTCTAGAAGTGACTATAATAAAAATAGAGAATATAATTTACTTAATTTCTGTATTAGAACTTTACATGGGAAATTAATCGACTTGGGAAATTTAATCCCATCAACAAATATATTTATTAAAACTAGAACAAATATTAAAAAAAGAGAATAAATCTCATTGACTTAAACAACCACTCATTAAAATTAAATACAAATACACCTTAATCTACTATAGATTAACTAGATTCCTAGATGATCTTCTTACTTATTCAGAAATATCTTCCAGGTATTTCAATTAAAGGTTTCATATGTCATTATTTAGCATATTTTTAAAAATAATATAATGATTTATGTGTGGATTTAAATGAAAAAATAAGATACAAGGATTTGGAGATGGTATTGGCAAACCAACACACAAAAAATTAATCTTTAATAAAATTACAATTCAAAACCAAAGTATCCAAGCAAATATAAAAACATAAAGAAATCGTAAAATCAATGTAAAGACACCTTCTACAACCAAACACAAACAAATTAAAAGTGATTATAAATAGATGTAGCAAAAGAATTAAAAGTCATTAACATTAGAAATATGTAAATGTACAAACTCTTCAGAACTGCAGGTTATATCAAACACCCTCTGGCCCCCTTCCTTCCAATCTTCTCCCTTATATTGGAGACGCACTTTCACTTTGATTTCTCAGTCACTCAACAAGCCTGCTCATCTCTATTCTTCTCTCAACTGTTCAAGATTACCCACTTTCACATAAATGTTAAGAGCTATCAGTTTCTCTTTCGTATACATATGCAAATTATCCACCAAAGGCGGATGATTAAGGAGAGCAAGTAAATTCTCTCCACCAGATACGTTAAAACCTCAATCAGTCACTATAAAAATCACTAACTGCAGACACCTTTGAATTAAACTTCAGAAATAGAATGTATATTCACAAAGCCATTTACACAATCCTCCAAACATTCAAGTATGCAAATCCAAACTCCATCATAGAAATTATCAAAACTGAGGCAGAATCAAAGGCTTATTTAATTCTACAATCTAAAATAGTAGAAGCACCTGGTAAATATGGTTTCCTCATCCTCCACATGAAGTACTTCTTCATGGTAACATAATGATCCTAGCTACGCTAACTATTTAAGTAACATTTTTTAGGAGATTTAACTTAAGCTTTCAACATTACATTTATTTCAGTAGAATATAGTATTTTACTTCATTTATTTCAGTAGGTCTTTTCAGAAGGTAAAACTAAACAAAATGAGACCTAGAAGAGTTGAATTAATTGTTTTGATTGTCAAGAGATTTGATGATGATGCCATGAATATAATTATTACAGCATGTTTTCATTTCTTTTTCTCTAAATCTTAAAAATGTATTCTTCACATTTTTTTCTTTTCAAAAAAAGAAATTTACACAATTAAGAAAAAACATTCATAGTATCAAAAAAAGAAACTTTAAAAGTTTTAAATCACAAAATGTAACAAGCAATAAATAAAGGATTGATAAGAATGCAGAAGAAAATTCCATTGATGAACAAAATTGTAAAAACTTTTAGGATGCACACTGATACTCGAATAGCTGTTAAAAAAATCCAAGACAGATTCTGAATATATCTTTCAAGGAGGAAGTAGCAAACAAAACTGTAAATATGATGGCTTCAGGCTTAAAAAAATCTCAAGATGGCTGCACCCTACATTAAGGTTGCATACACTTTGCTTTCAACAGCTGCCTTATACATTTATGTCTATGTGCCCTATTTGTTGCACTCAACTCCTCTGTAAAAATAAACCTTCCAACGTGGGCCTACTCTTACTATTCTTCCCTTGTGTTCCCTTCCTTCAGCAGTTTCATTGATGCACCTACATGAGAACGAATGGAGTGTGCCAGTATGAGATGAAAAATCGACAAAGAATGAACAAAAAGATGTACCTAAGTAATAAGCTGGTAACAATCAAAAACTTAGGATAAAATCAAGTACACTGTTAGGTAAACAGTGTGACCAACTTAATGAAATGAAATGCAAACACAAATAGAAAAACAATAAAAAATTCAGTATGAATGATATTCTAACAGTAAAAGCAATAAGATTTTCATGATGATCAGCAACAATAGTCAATGAAAATTGGCTTATAATTTCTACTACAACAAATGACATTAGAAATGATCTACAGAAGACGATTATATAGAAAATGAAAATGGTGTGACCCAATATAATGATACTACCATATATCAATTGAATACATTTGAAAGATGAGATTGTATAAAAATAAGGAAGATTCAGAACTACCACAATAAGTTGGTCACACTTAATCAAAATCCCGAATAAAGACATTACTTTTTATAATTGGATAACATTTAGGGGATGTTTGATTTAATAAAAAAATGAATTAAATTTAAAGAAATATAAGTGGCAAAATCAGGATATTTACCTAGGAGTTCCATAGCCAAAATTAAAATAATATTCTGACAAATTAATGAGCTAAACATATCCTTACAATACCATTCCACAGTAAAGAGGCAATTAAAATCAAATTAAAATCTTTTTACTGAAAACATCAAAGACTTTATAGAAATTAATTATTCAACATGATGGAACAATTATCAACATAAACCTAAGCTTGCTTATTTAACTTCTATATTCTCTTCCATGCAATGCTCTTAATTGCCTACACTTTGCTGAGTATAGAGTTAATTTATGCAAAAAACCATTAATCTTAAGATATCTTTTTTTGTAACAAAAATGTGTCTGCCTGATTAAAGCTGTTATTTTTATGAACATCTCAATAGAGCAATATGTATTACAATTAGTTGGCAGCTTGCAACAACAGGATCTTTTTGCTTTCTAATTTTTTCAGTTGATTTGGATTCTTATATATTAATTATGTGACTGTCCAGCCAAATTTAAGATGAAACACAGAATAGGTATAATAATTAATGTATTATTACTTCCTGTTCAGATATGGATATAAATGATGAGCTTTAAAGAAAAGCCCAACTTTCATAAGCATTAACATTGAAATGTTAATTTCCTTTCAAATAAATCCAAATTAATGTCATTTCCTCACATAAAAATGTTTGCATACATTATGAAAAATCATTTTCTGTGTGTTGTATATTAATATTCTTTAATTTTGAAATAACAAGAGCAGATATTTAAACTATGAGAAACTAATGATATTTCTGAAACAGCAGAGAAAAAACTGGATTTAAACTTGTATTGAGAAAGGCTTATTTACTCAAATTGTGCTCAATACAACAATCGCTATCAAAAACACAAAGTTCTGCGAGGAGTTCATTGAGCATCTATATATAAAAAACTACTGGCTTTGAGCATTGAGTTTGTAATATGAAATCATTATAAAACAATTCAAACCTTCCATAATAAAAACAACCAATTGTACATTTTTTTAATAAGATAGGCTGTATTGGTCATCATTAAGATGAAGCTTTGAAGAAATCAAGAAACTATCTAAAATTTAAAAAAGAGGTTTAATATGTTAAGGAAATCAAATATTTTTGCTTCCATCGAGGCACTTATGCAAGTTTAAATAACATTCTAAAATAATAGAATTTACTTGTTTTATGTCAGTGTAAGAAATTTTAATAACAATTTTATCAGTTGATGATAGATTATTTTAATTATTTATTTCAAATTATTAATTTTATTATCAAGCAATTTCATAGGTTGAACAGAGTTGGTGACAAAACCTTACGGGCTAAGTAATTTTTTTTAAATAAGCTACGAATAAGAAAATTGCTGGAAATCAGGAATTAGACATTTGGGAGATTTTAATTAGAAACATAAGTCATTTAGGATGAAAAGCATGAAAAGGAAATACATACGTAACTTATGCTCATGAAACTCGACTTGACAAACAAGGGACAGGGAAGGCAAACAAAATATTATTTGGATCCAGTAAAACAATACAGAAAAGAATGATTATTCAGATAAACAGAAGCATTACTATTGCATTCCCAAAATTCTGAATATGAAACAAATAGCGGTAAATGGGCAAGCAGATATCAATTGTAGCAGGAAGCATCAGTTTGTGAAAAAATACTTTCATTGCATTAGAACTATTTCTACATAAAAAGTTGTACATATTATGATTTTTTGTTGAATACAAATGCACAAAGAATTTCAGAGAAATAGCATTAAATCTTTTAGACATAATAGCGTATGGAAAGTGATGTTGAAAGCAACATCAAAATGAAAATGATTTATGATTTAAATGGCATGTGGAATGGAGCTAAAGCGATGGGATTCTTACGTTTTAAAATGAGAAATGTTGAGTCTTTCGAAGGTAAAGGACTTTTATTGGTTTCGTCAGGTAAGTATTTCAAAGTTTTTTTTTCAGCAAAGACGATCCTGAAGAGCAAGCATGAATTTATGAACTTCGACAATTCACTTCTTATCAGATGAAAAAACGACACATACTCAAGTGATGACGACATTTTGCACATAAAGCAGCATCTAAAAATAAAAGTCGCGGAAAGCATTCGCTCGAGTGCTATTATAAAGGCAGGACGACAGAGACAATGTTATCGGAATGAGAGAGCGCGTGGAGAAGAAAAGGGGGACGTGGGAGGCGAGGAATTGCGGAAGGCGGTGGAAGATTAAAGCGAAAAGAGGCATCTCGTAATGCGTGAATTGTGAGCCATCCCTCGGGTGTTAATTAAAATCGTGAAAGAGGAGTCGTTGGGAGGGAACGTCGCTGTGATATGAAGAATCCAAACGCCGCGAAAACCTGCACCGAGGATGACGACGTCGAATATAATTGCTCGTGTCCAAATTAACGATGGAAAGAGAGTAAAATTGACATCGACTAAAACGGTGAAGGCGATGGGGTCAGTAATGAGAGACTAAAATCGAATGAATTTCATTAGTAGCTTCGATATTTGACGCCATAAAACAGCATTCATTATTTACGAGAACGACTTAAAAAAAAGACTCCAAATTTCATTCTTTTGAGAAAAAGATCTAAACTTGGGACAAAATAATAAGCGGAGTGTTTCTTTGAGTAACCATCGTAAACTGTATTTAAAGGGGCGACATATTTTACTTTTTTTAATGTATAGTAACACTGAACTAAATTAAACCGATTTAAACTTAAGATAGCAAACTACTAAGGAGCTCTCTTTCGTTAGAAATACTATTTACGTTATTCAATAGAAAACATCAATCGACTACCACGTGGCTTATTTCGAATTCCGAGAACAACTGTCTATTCTAAGAGAGGGTCGAGGTATGAAGATCGAGTACTTTCAGCGAGTCTTTGTTTATGTGCATCGAGGAACGGAATTTGATGAAATTTGGGATTAACAATCCTCCAAACAAAATGCCATGCCTCCAGACAGGACGGCATAAATTGATAAAGGAATAAATAACTGAGCGTTTCCTGAGAAATAATGACTTCAAATTATCAGGGAAATGAAAGAAAGCTCTGAAAAATCTGGATGTTGACCCGGATAGTGGATAGAATCCTAAAATCAAATGGAACTCGGTCGGGAGCGATCGTTAAGTCGTTCAGAAACCATTTTACTCCTCACTCAGCTTGTCTATGGTGGGAGAAACATTGCCAAAACCATTCGGGACGAATAAATACTAAATAATAAAAAAGAAAAAAAAAACTCGAAAAGAGATATTGCGTCGCTGCCAATCACATGTCGTCGCTGTTAATCATTTCATATCAAACTGATTTTTACACCATTGACTAACGAAATCTTAATTTAAACAAACTGCCCTTTCAGACAACCCCAATGTAAATAGAAATTACGCCATAAAAAAGTTGAAGATGTCTTAGCTTACCTATTCATAATCAGAATCATCAGATGCAGCATCGTCTCTGTGATCATCGGATGCAAAACTCTTATTCTGTTTCAAATGAAAAGAAAATCATGAAGCGAAAATCCACTTAGTAACAAACATAACAATATTTTACAACACAAAAACAATCGATTCACTGATTCTAGTTGCTTTTCTCTAAAAAAATCGCCTTTCGTTTAATATTTAAAAGTTTTATTTAACAGGGGAATTAGTACATTCTAAAATTATAATACGAATGCGTACTTCTATTATAGCTTTAAAAAAACTAAGTATTTACATCATAATCAAGTTATGCCATGAAATAAATTTTAGATTGGAATTTTAATTTCTTTAAAAATTTAAAATTTAAAAACAAAATTTATAGCAGGCTAGAGCGCCAAATTTACAATAAAATTTTATATATGCGTTGACATTTGGAATCACGGGAGATAGAAATATTCTATGAATGTTGAAATTCCTAAAATTGGCGAAGATAAAGAAAAACGATATCAGAATTCATTACGTCCTTCAGCACCCTTTAAATTTTTTAGGAAGATTACGACTAAGGAGTACTAAGATATACATATAAACAACCATACTCCATCTGAGAAATCCTCAGCCCCATGCAAAGAGAGAGAGAGAGAGTAGTAGTGTTAAAGAAGTAACGTTTCAATCAAATCAGGCTAAGGGCGTATTAAAAAGAAACAGTGGAATTGACGAATATGCCATTCTTATCAATCGCGTTAAAGAAAGATAAACCTGAAAAGAGTGGAATGTTATCATGGAAAATCCAGAAAATTTCTAGCGATATGCAGTCGATTTTAATATGAAAAGGTTACGAAAATACATGCTTGTGAAAGGAATCTTTCAATCACCGCGTTCTATGAAAGGAAAAGAAAGCCTGCTCATCTTAATTCCGATTTATTCTCTTACGTAAGTAATCCCCAAAGAACGTTGAAAGTACCCACTAACATGAATGAGCATCGAGACTTCCAAATAACGCCGTGAATCTTTGTCGCATGCATTCAACATCCACATACGATTCTGGCGATCCAAAATAATTTCAAAACAAAATTTAATTTAATATTCTCTGTAACGAATCAAATCGATTCATCTATCAAATTTCGATCGTATTACCTAAATTGAAGGATCCATATTTAAAGGTTGGTTCGTATTACGATGTACTTGAGAATAAAAAAAAAACATTTTCTGAAGGTAATCGAGGAAAATGTGCAAATTCAACAATAAATGACAGAAAAAATTAGAGCTAATTTTTATTCTACTGGTAAATTCGTTACTTCATTAACACCTCTTGAAATTTGCAAAGTAGCAGGTGATTAAAAATTAATGCCTTGATATCGTCTTTGCGCAAGTGAAGATTCAAAAACCTCACGAACTCCCATAGGAAAATATTTAGACTGCAATCATTTTCATCATACATTCATTTTTATTATTTTATAGATTATAAGCGATTTATTCCATTGTTCTTTTTCCTCTAAACGGTAATTTCCTCACATGTCCATCATCTGGCCATGCTATCCTTACTCAATCAGATATAATCCTATCATAGAGCCGGCAGAATGATACTCCTAGTAGAATTCTTTCAGAACACGTTATTATATATCAGTCATTTAATTCCCTATCTAACCATTTCAAACAATTATTGGAAGTATCAACGGATTGCAAATGCTCACAAAGAAATCAAATCCAAGATAGATTATCGCCAATGGGGTTGTAATCCTACTTAGCTTCGCAGTGGAGTGATAGAGGTTTGAAAAAGCAACGGACAAATAAACAGGATTTTAGTTTCTCCAGCTAATCAATGGCCTTTGATCGATGCGATTCACAATCGTGCATATTTATACGGAGAGGTTCATTGCGACGAAGGAAATATAAGCTACATCGATTCCTAATTATTCAAATTTTATATTATCAAAGCAAATAAACCACAATTTATTACGTTTTCATGAAAATTACTCGACCTGAATTAGGAACGCGAGCTAGGAATTATTGAGCGACTGAGATGAAAGCCATTTCGAAGAGGCTTAATCAAAAGAGAAGTGTCTGTTAACTAAATTTTACTTATATAACAGAACATAGGAGAAACAAAAGGAGTGGCGGGGATACAATCTTAGGATTGACTTTGATACGTTGATATAACTTACGTGAAACGTAAGATTATGTCGGTGTGATATAAATTATCTGGACCCAAAACTGTGGCTACATGGCAGGGGAGGCTTTCTACTTCAAGCTATACGGGCTAAGCATTACCACGCGTCCCTATAAAGCAACGAAGCGAGGAGGAAGTTGAATTAGACGGGATTGGATATTATGGACACCAAAGTAGCAATGGCTTTGATGACAAACTTTTTTCACTTCATTCACACAGCTTCGAAAAATCTAAAAAATATATCAAACAATATTTCAATCTCACGGATGATTTTCACATGATTGGATGAAATGAGTAATGAATGATAGTTTTCATTCTTCGATGAATTTGAAAATGATGAAATGGCACTTACTTATTTGATGAAAATCTTATAAATTGTGTACGCTTAATTAAGCCAAAATGGCTTCGTAGCTTACAATAACGTGTACACCAATGAAAATGGTTTCTACTTGATAAGCTCTTTAATTTCGTTCTTTTGCACTAAACTAACGGTTAAGTCACAGTCACTTTGTCATGGTTATAGTGGATTAAATTGGTAGAATTAGAGACAAGTACGTTAACTGACAATGAGTGTTGTAAGCACAAGGCTCAGCACATTCATCTACACGTCATCCTATGGCCAACTATGGACAATAGACTTGAGGAGATGGTCAAATAGCAATGATAACTTAAATAATGTGCCAAAAAATTTACTAAAAATCGAGAAAACTCAAAATCATTCAGCACCTATAGTGAACACTGAATTTCCAGAGGTTCTAGCAGGAGTAATAAAACATAAAATGGGAAAATAAAGTTCGTCTGAGATAAGTCCATCAATGATTAAAATCTAAGAAAGGTGTCGAGAGTATATTGAAAAAGAAGTGATATAATAGATGAACTTGGGTACGTTTCAAACTGTATCGCAGACCACCTCCATCAAGTTATTTCCAGAGTCAGTCACAAGAGACTACACAAAGGAAGAGAGAAAGAAAGATGAGATGTTTCCAAAAAACATGTCATTCTCACCTGATGCATTGATGGATCATATCCCATTCCACTAGCATCCGAGTAAGGAGGCTGCACACGGGGAAAGAGAGAGAATACGGAATGAGTGAAAGGCAAGAAGATGCTTTCACAGAAGATTTTTTTAAAAACACCGCTGTTTAAAAAGAGAAACATTACTCTGTAACACAATTACTCCAGCCCAGAGAGGAAATATTCTATAACTAATGGTACGGAAAGCCAGGAAAGAAGTGACATTATACAAACTAAGGGCTAAAATATGTAATTAGCGTAAAAATGATATATTACGTGAGAGAACAAATACTGTTTCAGCGTGCATGCTTCAAATAACTAAACTTAAAAGAAGAAGTACCCTCCCTAGACGTTAGAGAGAAAGTGTCATCCTTAAAGGGAAATCAAAAACTGCATTTATATTACTGCAGTCAGCTTTGTCTCATGAAAGCCTACAAACACTTTTCAAGGGATAACACAATTCTTTAACACAAAATTTATTACAAATTAGAATGCTTAAAAACATAGGATTGAATACATTTATGGATAAAACTTTATTGCATAGTTTGGACTGATTGACATTTGCACTTGAAAATGAAGTGGATTGGATAATTACAAAATTGACAGCTAAGCAGGTTCGACATGCAACTGCGGACATTGGAAAAACTTATCAAATTTATATCATAACAGATAAAAGCCTTAACCTAAGAAGTATTCTGACAAGAACTAGATCATTAAATCAGCAATATCACAATAAAAAAGACTTGCATACTCATCATAATTAATTGGTTTCAATGCTCACCTGCGATTGGCCCATGGGCGATGGGTTGTAGTCTCCTCCATTGATACCCATTCCATAGCCCATACTATCCCCACCTCCTGGTGGTGCTGGTGACATTAGTGGTGCTGGTGTACTAGCACCGCCACTACCTGGGCCCATGCTGTAGGGCGAAGCACCTGCTGAGGTTGTGGACAGGCATTAGATTGACAAAACAAAGGTCACGAATAGCAAATAATTCACTGAGAGATCAATTTATTTGGTCTATGATCAAAACCACGAATGATCCATCACAAGGTGCGTCCATCAAAGGATTTACACTTGAATATTAAATTATAAAATAAATAAGTGGCTTACTCTTACGCTATTGCAACGGCTTTGAGTAAAATTAGTCGATGTATTCACTGAAATATTAAAAATCAACCTCAAGTTATCGAGTTTAATCCAAATTATTCGGGGAGCCGAAAGGTTTAAAACCCAATATCAACCGAAAGCAAATAAGCTTATTCCAGCATCAGCGATACTAAGAACAACCCCCATAATATTTAAGTCGCAAAATGATGGCATAAAACGTTAAGTAAACATCGTATTCCTTCAAAAATACTTCAAATTTTATAATAAACAACGAAATTTCACTGCTAGAGAAGGGGGGGAGAAAATTGAAGTAGGTGCGCTAAATTAATAAATAGGAATACGTCGTCACATTTTTAATTTTGATACGACGCAAGAGCGTATTTTGCCTGATTTTAATTCAAAAAGCAACAAATTTAATAAAAATGTTCTCATAATTATATTGCATAAATTTATCCGAATGGCGGGTCACGAACAAAAAACGGCAAATGATAAGGGGGCGGAGTAGGCGGATTGGAAGGGAGATCGCTACACCGGAGAGCGTGCAAATACAACGAAAGACGGCGCATGCGGAAAAGCAAGCGAAAAGGGAGAGCGAATGGCGGAGACAAAGAAATAAGTCCACACACCAGAGGGAAATATATCAGAGCATGGACCCTAGCGTTGCTCCTGACAGATGGAATGGGGGTTGGAGGCCTCCACTCTCTTTATCTATTGCACTCACGTCTACCGATAACAGGATATCTCCTTTACCGTTCTAGGACAAAAGAATTCTTAAAAACAACGAAATAAAACTCATGGAGGTAATAAATTAGGCGGAGATTTAGCAATTACGCCGTTTGGATGGATTAGCATCTACACCAGGACAATTTTGGTTTCCAATCTCCCTTATTACAAGAAATTAAAGTAAATGATAAGTATATTACTTGAGAGCAATAAAGAGTTAAATTGAATGGAAAAGAATTACTTCGTACACTCTAGAGAGAAGAGTTGAATTTGTTTTTATTCTTACGGTTTCCATTCTGAGGTATTCGATTGTTCAGCACTCAAGCGCGACTTGATTGCTTCGTAGATCTCCTAATGGTTACTACGCATACAAACTTCTTTACTGGCTGAAGCGAGGATTTGGAGAACCCATCTTCCATTTAACCCATGAATATAATAATAATATGCGGCCGATAGCGCGTGCGGCCTTTCAGTAAAAAACAGTTTCCCGCCATTGGGCTACAGATTAATGGAAATAAACTGCCAGGTGCTTCGGAAAGTTAACCCTTGGCCAAATTAAAGTTCATAGATCAGTTTCTCTACCATATAAGGTCTTAATTATTAGCTTCACATTTACAAAAATATAGTCTAACACAGGAAAGAAATCGGTGGCTCATAGAATGTAAGACTAGGAAATATCTCCAACAACGAGGAGATTCCAGATTGCTTTCATTTACTCTAACTAAAGCATGCTATTAACCTTAAAATCTGCTCAGAAACAAAAACCATCTTCTTTTCAACGACAGTTACCTCATTTTAATCAGATTCTAAACCATGCGTCGAAACTACTTTATACATGAGTAACTATATGATATTAACCGAAATACGATTGAGGGGAAAAGAAATCATAATTAAGAAATAACACAAAATTTACGACCAATGATCGATTTTATCACAGCTTCCTTCTTCACAGAAAACATCCTTTCCACCGATTTATATCCTAAAATGTTTGTACTGGCAAACAAGACTTTGGAGGTTAGAAACGATAGCCTGTAAAGTAGTATAATAATTTAGATGTTATGAGCATGCATGAAAGTTAATGGGAAAATTAATGTAAATGAAATAAAGGAACTATAGTATGGTTTACTTTGGAGGGAGAGGTGCGGCCGATCCCGGACTCTTTCCTCGGAGGCGGCTGATCCTTTAGAAGAACTCCTGTCGCGAAACTGCGTCCACGGCCGCACCTCTTTTCCAACGCCAAATGCAAAGAAAGGCCAGTGAAAATTTTAACGCTCTTAAGGATATGCAATTTCTGCAAAAGCCTTTAGTTTCGCAGTGTGCGTTGTAGAGGAAGCGTGTCGAAGATGCAGACCGAAACTTTTAAAAACGCGAAAATTAGCATTTTTTGGATTAAATTGAATGACTCGTGCCTGTAATGAAGCGGGCACCAACCGGCAGAGGACGAATATTAATACGACGGAACGAATCCATCCTTCAAGAATACATCTATGACGTGAACAACTAAAAATCACATTTAAATAATCATCAGGAAAGAAGATAACCCGTGAAATATCGGAAGCGTAAACTATTTTGCAATAAACTCGATGCGAATCCCGTGTGACGTTTCTGGTTCATGAAAAATTAATTTATTGACACTGAATTACGTCATGTAAGGCAGAAAAACAAAACTGAGAAACAGGCTCCGTGGCGAGAATAAACTAAATTGAGGGAAAAAGGCTTTCTTGAGCGCACCCTGAATTTCATTTCCTGAAAGTAGACTACTTCTATGTTTTATAAAAATTATTTCCTACGATTTTTACGTCCTTATTCACTATACTCTCATATACTGAACGGAAACGAACAAGAAATATAGTACGGAGTGAAGAAAGCGCATCAAAAAAATTGGATTTTATCAGGGACAGAGAAAATTCAACATGCGTTCTACAAGCATCTACAGAATTGCATGCAATTTCATTCATAATTACGTCATAATTACTCATTGCATTACGTGCTAAAGGGAATTGGCAATTTATATGTGTGATCAAGTTATTTGAAAACTAATTCATAATATAAAATAATGAGGGAAACAATTAACTTTGACAGCTCTCCGATTTTTGATTCACCCGACGGCAGGACAACATTAAAGAAACTGGAGCTCATCCCAGTTCGCCACCACAAAGAGGAATTTTATGAAATAATATTTTCAAAAAGGAAAATGGCGGCGAAAAAGCGATAAATCGAAAGAAGGCTGTGAGAATAATTTCCGCTCAACGCCACAAGACAAAGCAACCATTTCGAGCATCCCTTATCCCACGCTCCCTTCCGAACCCCCTACCTGCTGCCTTTTTAGCCGCATACAGATTGGCTTCCTCCTGTGCCTTGCCTATGTTCTTCTTGTAACGTATCCGCTTGTTTCCAAACCAGTTGGACACCTGTAAAACAAAAGGTAGTCACGCGTAAGTTTCCACGGTCACGATAACCAAGATAGAGGATTAAGCAATAACTAATGCTGATGTTAAAAATAATTAGGACGAATGTAATTACCGTTCATGAGATGAATTGGCAAATTCATTGACAAAAAATTACATCTAAATAATCTACTAGCTAAAAATTTTACTTCTTCATGTGATAGAACCATATTAATTTCCGAATTTTCTTTTGAACAAATATTTATCTAATATTTGTCCGAAAAGGAAACGTGTTATCCCGATCGTTTCCATAAATATTGTGATTATCAAAAGAATTGAATTTAACAGTAGATTTTTTTCGCAACTAAATGAAGCAGCTTCATTAAATATGCATTTTTCTCTAAATAAATAAACAAATAACAGAAATAAGGATTAATAATTTAATTACTAATAACTATAATTATAATTTATTTATCGACGAAAAAAAATCGAAAACGTGCATATAAATCAATATAAAGATATCACACTAAATTAATAAAAACTGACATTCAAAAGTTCAAAAGTTGAACAAACTCTAGAAAAGGTTTTAATCTTTTATTCGTGAATCGAACTAAGACCAATAAAGATGGTATACTAGCAAACACAAAAGAGCACATAAAGCCGTCTTAGCAGTGAAACATCGATATCACTTGAATGAATAAGACTATTAATTGCTTCTTATGGAACCCAAGTACAATAAAATATTAAAAACAAATTCACAAATCCACTTTTTGTACAGATACTCGGATTTTTTCAAATATTATATTTCATAATTAAAATTTCAGAGACAGTAATTGAGTTACCTGTCGGGGTATTATTTTCCCTAGAAGTAGAGATAAATTCAAGTACTACTGTATCAAGCAACTCCAGTAGCAATGAACCGCTTTACATGTAACAGACAATATAAAAATTTGCTATTTCAGAGACTCTTGGAAATGAGATTCATTCCTTTTCTTCGCCATAAATTAAACTACTTTCTCCCGGGCTCAATTATTAGTTTGCCTCAAGATTAACGTTCCGCTGAAGACGGATAAGTACATCCGAATAAGAGTATGCATCGCAATTGAAAGCGTCTCGTTCACTCACCTGCGAAACGGTAATACCACACTTTCGCGCCAACTCTTCCTTCGCTTCTTCCGATGGATAAGGATTGCTCAAATGAGAATAGAAGTACTCGTTCAGGATCTCCGACGCCTGTTTGCTGAAGTTCCGCCGTTTTCTCCTGTTGTCGTTGGAACGCCAAACAGCCGAGAGACATCACGAGCGCCATTAGTTTTCGGGAGGCCATCATCATTCACGTGAATGGGAATTGCGATGAGATCAACGCCGGGAGGAGATAGCAGCGGTCAAACAAAACGTCGAACATGAAGAAAAGATGAAATGAGATTATTAAAAAACAGTTCCCGATATACGAGCCGAAAATCACTGGTTATGTTAGCAGATTAGCTTTTCTAAAAGAAATAAACATAAATCCTTGAGAAAACTCGTGAGTAGATTCACATTTATCATACTTTTTCCCATTATCTTGATCCTTCAATTCCGCTTGAAAATAAGAAAACATCACCGAAATATGACATCTGTATTACTTTAATCACTTCCTTACAGCACTATTAAACTCAAGCACAAACACTAAAACATTTTGAGAATTTATCGGAAAAGAATTAACTTTTTCTTGGAGACTTCAATGACCGACAGAAATATGTGCGAGAGTTAACTTAATTTTAGCATCTCTAATATCTCTAATACTATTCTTTTATGGAGGGAAACTTCAATTGCACGATGTATTATGTTTAAGTTACACCATTAAATTCTACGAATTTAATAGTAGTAATTTTTCAATTTTCTAATGTAATCTAAATCAACCATTGCAATACTAGTATTAGGGTTTACAGGCGATCATAACCAAACCATTTTCGGGTTTCTCGACAAATAAACATATTTAAAAGTTACTTCACGCGAAGCAGAATAAAATTAAACATAAGATAATTTCATTTGGTAAACTCTCTCAGAATGAGTCCATTCACTTTAGTTATAAAATTCAAACTTTATTAATCCAAAGACTTTCTTGCAAGAGAAAGGGCTTCTTCTTCCCGATTTGTGGAATCTTAAAAGATAGTCGTTCTCTTCTTCGTTTGAAACTGACAGAACACAGCACTATCAGGAGACGAGCTCTCCCTGCAAAAACACTGGAAAGAACAATCCATGAAATGTCAACTTCTTCAATTCCTACGCATTTAAGATTCCGCCTCCTCCTACCCTGGGGGTCTTTCTCAAGGAATCCTCAGTGGTCTGAGGCAGCAGAAGGAAAGAAAAACAAACGAATGCATAGGATCGGAAATCGTGCGTCCCGAGCGCTCAACGCTGGAGATTTTAATGAGCGATACTTCGAGCTGAAACGAAAAGAAGTGAACAGAGGAAATATCATAAGATTGTAAGGTAGAAAAGAAAAAGAAGAGAATTCTCCCCGTCTCTTCGAAATAGAATAATAAGAAGCTTAGCAGACGGAAGGAGCCATTCCTCGCTTTAGAACCGCAAACCGTTGAAGAATGACGTCTCGGAAGTTGATTGAACAGTCTCTGAAAAATGATATTCGATTTCAACCTTGCGAGTAGTCGGAGAAATTAAAGATTAAAAAAAATAAATCTGAGTCATAATAAGAAACAATTCTCTCTTATTTTTTTCATTTGAGGTAAATATTAAGAATTATATTTGTCGCAAGAAGGATGATTGAAACTGAGTCCGAAGAAGATAACTCATAGCATAATCTGATTAAGAAATTGCCTTAACAAACAAGAGAGATGGAAAGACAAATTTTAGGAATAAGGGTTCCAAATATGTCATAGGAAACTTTACCATAAAAGTAATGAGGGCATCAGCAGTAACGAGGAAGATATTTTATCATCAGAATTCTATAATATATTAATTAGAAGAAAGAAGGCTCTAGAAGACAATTACGAAGAGATTTAATTTAAAAATATTAAGAAAGAAAACCAAATCAAGCTGGCACGCCTCATTCTGCTCAGGGCAACTGTCGATTTGAAAAGTAAATTTTTGTCCATAGGGTAATATTTACAAAAATATTTCATCCAGGTGAAATACTCATTTTTGTGACTGTTGATACAAAACTCTTGCGATAACGAAACAAGAGATGTTGCAGTGATTTTTTGTCGAGCGACCTATCAAAATCGAGATAATCTTGTGTCTATGCACGGGGAGAAATGGGCACTTCTTCAAACAGTCTGATCGATAGACTGAAACAGAGAAACTTAGATTTTTGATTCATCTCGCTGCGAAGAGGGCACTTTTTCTATCAATTGACATTGAATCATAAGAGCAACACAGGATCGTAGTTAGAATAGAATCTTTTGACGAGACGGACGCCTCTCTTCAAAGGTAAGGTGTACGTACAATCTCATTGTGAAGCGAATAAAATCCCCTTCGTTCCATTTGCTCGCATGGGAAGAGTCCCTATCAGCTGATGCAATCCCAAGTTGATTTAAGGCTTCTCCCAGCGAAGCCGAACTGGTTTGACACGCTGTTTATCCAGAAGAACTGAAATCTTCGGATCTAACACACGAATGTGTAATTCTCAGATTCTAAGATGGCAATCGATTCCGTACTTTTTAGCGTTTGAGATGAGTATCTAGTTACAAAACGAAGAGATCAACCGATAACCATAAATATAAATTTCCGGTTAGAAAAATCCTGAAATTTGAGAAAAATGTTCTTTCTTTTCTAGCGGAGACATGAAATGAGACTTAAAATAAGTCGTACGAGATCGATAACAAATTAAAAGATAGAATGATTTCATGAAAGCAATATATAAGAACTAGAGCCTCATTTCTACTTCGTACCCTCAATTCAAAATGATTTTTTTCTTTATTCTGATGTTTTTTTTGGTGATATTTATGTATTTTATTTATTTTCCTTTTGTATATTATATCACATGTAATAGGTAATACTATTTGTGATGAATAAATTATTATTATTATTATTTAATAATGAGACGGTCATTAGACCGAACCTCCATGCTTCTTTCGGTGTTTGCTATTCTATGTGACAGCATGAAAAAGATCTACAAATCTTTTTATTAAAACATTTTTTTAATGGTTAAACAAAATTTTGAGATTTTTTGATGATCTTCTATTTGTATAATATCTAATTCATGGAATAATTAATTGCTAAAAGTAATTTTAAAGTCTCGAAACTAAAAAACGTTATACTTCATCCATAATTTTAAATTATAAATTCATGAATATAAGGTGTTTATTATTTTTCACGGTTAAAACGTAGTTAAAACAAAAATATAAAAGATAACAAGAAGTTAAGTATCTAAACTTTAGCCGAATGATGAAGCCAAAACGAACTAAGAGTAGATGACTTTCTCCTCTCTTGAAAACCTTTCCATTCTACCCTGAAATTTCGCACAAATAGCAACACCGGGAATACTGAAAACATTTTCGCCATAGAGTTTTCTCGAACAGATAATCTCTAAGTCTCCTCTCTCTTTCACGAATCGGAATCCGAAAAATAAAGAAACCGGCCGCGTCGCCTGTTTGGACACAAAGAGGCACTTAATGTAGGAGCTTTTGTGCAGGAATTCCGAAGGAAGCGAAGGAGGAAAGCGAGAGAGAGAATGAAACGGACAACGGAGGACGTAAACGAAGGTAACGAGAAAATGGATCAATCAATCCGAAGTTGGGATTGAATTATCTCCGGAGGCTAAAAAGGGTTGGCCGCTCCTTCGATGGCTAAAAGGATTCTCGAGCAGATCAGAAAGATATGATAATGTATTGAAATGAGCAGGGAGTGGAAGTTCAACCGCTGGTGGAGCGAAGGTTAAAAAGAAAGAGGGAGAACGAAAGGGAAACTCTTCCGTAATATAATGGGCATTGTTTCCAAGGATCCCAATTAGGAAGGGAGAATAAACAACGCGAAACAATAAGATGGAGGCATCTGAGAAGTAAGCGCGGTAACTGGGAAGCCATGACGCCATCGGAAGGCGGAGGGAAATCCGCGAGGCTTCGGATAGTATCCGTTAGAGTATTTATAATTAATTTTTCGCTCGAACAAAAAATAGGAGCGGGTTAATTACGAGATGAGCTCCTTTCTAATGGACGGTTAAGATTGGTATGAGACGAGGAAACGAATGGAAAATATAAAACGGGAAGGGGCTCATTAATTGCCTTAATTGGAGATGCGCGAGGACCAAATAAGGCGATCGAATGTTTAATTAAAATTCGCCCTGCCCGGGGCTGAAATTTCCGTCGGCGGATAAGAATTCCGGCGGATGGGTTTCCTCGGACGATAAGGGGACCCCGGGGCCCAATTAGTGCGACTCAGGTGGGATTCGGTGGAGGAGATGGACACAGAGCGAGCAGATTATCAGAGGAGTCGTGATGAATGCGCCACTCGGACATTAATTCAACACACGAAGTTAATAAACTTTTGTATGCGCTCCGATTACGAAGAGGCACAAGAAAGATCGCGAGGGGCTAATTACATAATCGCATGAATAATGCATTTTCGCCGAAAAAATGCAGCATACAAAACGATGTCGGAACTGAACTCCCCGGCGATGGTCGCTTTTTCAGTTGACTCTCCCAACTAAATTTATCACCCGAAAAATGTATAAATATTAATCCATTCCGCCGGCGGAGAAAAAGTCAGCGCCGATACGATCTGAAGTCCGCGGAATGAGTTTTCGGACGAGCCAACATTACCTTGCGTCCAGGAATCGTGATCGGAGGATCATGACAGCCTCGCACGTCGACTGTTTGAGCTGCATCTGGATGGAGGAGAACTTCTTGTGGATAATCTGCACCATTCTCTCGATCTCTTTCGGCGTTATCGGTCGGGTGCGAGACTGCTCTCTCAACAGGTTCATCACGTGCGTCGTGAACTCGTTGCATGCCTATGGAAAACAGAACAACAACTCTTAGAATGCTACACAGGATTAATTTAATTTTTTATTGAGAAACTTGCTAAGTTTTTTTTACATTGAAACCAGAAATAAGGTTCAAAAATTAAATCGGCGGGTAATAAGTTAATATATTTAATGGAGTAGTACAAAATACCTCTTTGTGACAAGGGTACCTCACAAATGATCCACAATGATATCAGAATATTAAAAATAAGGAAGATGATTAAATATTTTAAGGTGGTGTTATTCCAAATTAACATCGGAGTGAGATAGAAAAATGAATCTTCGATCTTTAAACGAATTTTTACCAATACTACATTCTCTTCGTAAAAGTGGTCACATTACGTAAAGGATTATTTTAATTAAGAATAAAATATTTACAAAAATAAACAATACCTTGGCACATGTACATAAAAAATGCTCATTTAGCATATACCACGATAAAATACACAAATAACTTAAAATTAAAATCGTCCGAGGGGATACGATATGAAAGCGAACTCAGTGGGATCAAGCAGGAACGGAGAAATCAGCAAGAGTAAGCAGCAATTCCTCCCTTCACAAGGAAAAATAGTAGTTTCTCACTCAACTACCAATTCAAAAGAAGGTATCAGACAACACGAGATGTAAAAGCCGTGAAAATCGGTTATTTGACCATGCAAATATTAAACTCCGGAAGAACGAAAACTTCCCTTCATTAAAACCGGACGAATATCATTTCCTTTACTTCCATCAAGAATTCCGGCGAAGTCCAAGCAAAATGAACGATTTGATATTTCACATTGCGGACTCGCAAAAACTTTCCGAGGACTCGGCGGATTAAAATGGCCTTCTTCGGGAGAGGGAAAGGGTGGTGGGACGGAGGATGCAATAGATGGGACTCGGAGATTGTGGCAGTCACAGAAGCACGGACAGGCAGACGATATACGCATTCGAATACCCCATTAAGGGGGAAATAAGCATGCATCTTCGGGTCCAAAAACCTCGCTTCAATCGCATGCCTGTCCCAACCGCCTCCTCCAAACCCGTCTCCAGAACTTAGCCCACTTATCTGCACCGTTTCCTTCGATCTCATCGGCTTAAAACTCTTTCCCTATTATTTTTTCCGATAACAGCACCGGTCTTCACTATTTATGTCGCCCTTTACTTGGTTCTCTAAACCTATCTCTCCGTCAGACTATTCATTTTTCCTTCTCGGCCATCTGCTTTCCACGTAATGAATGCCGATGAGGTCTCGGTCCCATGTCGCGGACGTTCAAATCTCCGCTTGAATATTACAATATATAGGATATTATATATATAGGTGGATAGGAATTATTGACCACCTAGATGAAATGGAGAAACTTTGGGTGACAGAATGAAAACTCTAATTGACAACGTATCGGAAAGTAAACGTAACGAATTTTTACGTGAAACAACAATATTTTCATAAGCGTAGAGAAATTCACGAAAATCTTCAAGAGTGATAACCGAAAATTTTCTTTCTTGGCTTGTTCAAATACGTGGGAAGAGTTATAAGAATAAAAACAATTAGAAGGGCTGGCATGACACCACAGAATTCCTTTGTTTTCAATAAAATACGTTTTCAAGAATATACCAGTTCCTGGTATTGATTAAAAATTCTACCATTCTACTCTCGTTCTCGCAGCTGAAAATACGCTTATCGTAGATAAAACGTTAAATGAACTGAGATGATACGAAACGAATAATTTCCCATCATTATATCAATCCTGAACTTAACTCACAGACGAAGAACCAACAAAGGTAGATAAAAATAGCACCTCAAGTAAATTTTGTAGGTTGACTTATTACCCTCAAAATAACTTGAAATTTGTTGAACTCAAATAAGAGTGGTTATCAGCATAAAATCGATCGCGCTTCAGGATGAGACGTTTATGAAACAAAACATTGACTGAGAAATCGAATATGGAATAAAGAGCGCTGAGAATCAGTTTGACATTACTGAGAGTTTTGATACAAGATTTATGAAATAATCAAGTATTTACTGCTCTAAGATTTGATAATGAGATCTGAGAACTAGTATAACGAAGAATTTCCAAGTCTTACTCGAAGCGACGAGCGATTTCTCTAATTCACGAAATTGCAAGTTTTTCAAATATCTCAAATTGGAGAAATAATTGCGACATAAAATGGAACCATCTGTTTTTTCCGTTCCTCCGAATATTTAATCTCGCTTTGGCAACAAACATCGCAATGATTCCTTTCACTCCGTTCCCATCGCAAATCCATCCCCCGAATACTCGGACCGACTCCTAACTCGCGCAAACTTCCCACACTTGTACGCTCAGCGTTTTCTTTCCCTTCCTCTCCATCTTTCCACCGGAACGAGAAGAAAGAGTTATGTGCGCTTCCTCCACTCCCTCCCTTAATAGCTTAACTTCACGTCAACTTTATTGGAAGTCTCGCAGGGACGATAGGCTGCCGATTAGAACTTCCACTTTTTATTTTTTGCGTCGAGTAAGACCAAAACGCCCATTTTACGCCACTCGCACGAGCTAATCGATGGAGCCATTAACCTGCAGCGATGAATCAACCCACAAAACGTTAAGCACAAATGCCTTCGACGAGAATTGAACCCTCTCTTTTAAAAAAGGTCCAATCGATTCCGCGCTTTCTATTAAGACGGAACAATAACTAGTCAAGGTGGCCATTGACGGCGACCCAAAGTTTGGCAAAAATATCGAGAACAACTGAGTGGAAACTCTTCAAAAGTATCGCATATTCACACCTGATTATTACTTCCCCTTAGGACTGTTTCGTAAGAAAACAGACTATTGGTTCAGCTGGTTCTTCATATATTGATATTCTAAGGACCGTCGTAGCAAATTAGAAACCAATTCTATGTTACCTTAAGGTCTGATAAACTAACTGCTACCTCTTCAAAACACAAAATTCCATATATTTGAGGCTGAATGCGTAAAAATACTGAATGAAAAAGAAGCATGCATTAAATTATTTGGCCGACATTACTTATGACATATCTTTCATAGCATAAGTATACAGTGCGAGTTTTATCTAATAGAAAAAAGGAATTCCGATTCTTAAGTTATGATGCGATCTTATTCTCTTTTTTCACTTGAATGTTTCGTGGAGGAAGGGAATGACTGAATATTTAAAAGCATATCGTTTGCTTGCGAAAAGAAAGGGGCTCAGTCCCTGACCAATTGGGATTGTGAGCTCAAATCAAAATTAACAAACTTTATTTATGGCAATCAAAGTACGATCTGAGTAGCCTAAACAGGAGATCCCAATTGTGGAAATTAGTTGGACTTGGAAGGATATTTTAAATCAGTAAATAATAAAATTTGAACAAGGATTTTTCGTGATCTATCGGTAATTTTCAATAGTTCTGAACGTAAATAGAGATCAGGTAATAAATTACTACTGATCTTCACTTATTGCGCTAAATATCGATCAAAGTAGCTCTGTTTACGCTGCAGCTGTCAATATGAAATGGGCAAACGTGTATGAATCACTGAGAAAGGATTTGATTTGAGCCAAGTGTTGCGCATAATTGAAAGAACGATTGAATGAAGGTTGGGGATCCATAATAGAGAATTTTCATATTTTAAAAAGTGAAAACATTTGGTCTTATCGAACTGGGTTAGTTTATACGAGAACTCAACCAGGGAGGTAGTAGCGAATGTTTCTCAGCTTATTCGCGAAACTAATTCTAGGTCATAAGTCTGGAATACAGATCATCTGCTTACTGTTGGGATAAACAACAACGCTTAAAAGGACAGAAAGTTTGAAAACATAAACGAAACTGGGAGTCCAAGTGGTAAAAAAATGAAAAAACGATAAACTTCTGGGGGAGGAGGATATGAAATTAATTCTTCCTCATACAATATCAGAACAGAAGAAAATAATGCCTGGCTGTAAAAGTAACTCAAATTCGGGCGTGGATGGAGCGACCATCTGCGACCAGCGATGAAAAAGTCGCGCAATCGAAACAAGAGGCAAAGAAGGAGACTCCAGATCACCAAACGACCGAATCTCATAAATTTTCCAAAGGATTTGCCGAGCTGTTGTTCGAATAAAGCCACCAATAAAATCGACCGGAATCAATCAGCCGGCAGCGACCAATCTATTTCAGATTTGTACGCTGTGCGGCAATTAGACCGCTCGCTCGTAAAAACGAGCCGCGCGCGGGCGATGCGGACGGAATTGTAAACCGCCGCAGCGGATATAACAACGTATATCTCGATTCGGACGAAGAAATGCGGTCATTGGGAACGCGCTTCGGTTCGCTCTTAATTAATTTATCGCGGATCTATATTTGCGATCGCGGCTGCCGCGCGCGCCCTATATCAATTAGCGGTGCAAAAGGATTAGAGAATAAAGAGTGTGGCGATTGCGAGAATAAAGAATCGTGGGCAAAAAGGAATTTTAAAAGGGGACGCAAACAAAAGAGGCGAACGCGTCCGTTAATTAACGCGCCGGTGGCATCGTTATTTAAAAGCTCGCATTCTTGAAAATTTGTCTGCGGAGAACTGTCGTCGTCCATCAGCCATACGCCGCGGCGGAGTGCCTTTTATTGCCGACGGCGTTTTTTTATCCGCGAATATAATTTGGTCACATATTTCGAGAGGACCGCAAAATATTTCCCGAACGTGGTTACCCCGTAAACGTGCCTCTGGTTTGTGAGCAGCCCTTATGCGCTCCATCCTCCGAAGAGATAGTGCCATCGTATATTTTAGTTGAACCGTTTTCACTAGAATATTGGTAAACATTTTGTACGAATTGACCTAAAAGAAAACAAAATTGAAATTTTCGATCTATTTGTAAGATCAAAATTGGCCTTCCTGCTTAATATTCTTTAACTTGATCGATATTCTGAAGTCTCTCGGAGTTGACATCAGGATAAGTTACTTTCTTAAAACTTGAAGCGACGTAACGTGATAAAAATATAAAAATGATCGAATCTGAGGGTAATTTTACCTCGAGAAATAATACGGCTCTTATTAATTTGGGGATTTATACTTCACCACTGGCGAACATAAAGATAAAACTATTGAATGAAACTTCCACGAAGAAGAGTTGTCATTCATTCTATTTCCTTCTCCATAGGTAAATTTCATTTCTAATTAAGAATAGAGAAATTTCAATTTATTTGATTATTAATTTGATTCATTCATTCATAAGGGATGGCTTGACTCTTTAGTTTAAAATTATTATTTTATCTTTGTCTTCTGATTAAAAAAATGACTTTTCCCATGTCAATGTTTAGGGTACAAGTTTTTAATCTTAATTCCAAAGTTGTATCGTAAAAATACTGCCCTTCGGCTATAAGAAAAGTGCGAAAATCCAAGTGTTTAATCTCCTCATCGGTAGTTGGAGCCTAAAAATTTAGACTAAGTACGATTCGACGCTTATATGAATAGCACATATGGAAATGGACTTTCGTTACAATAACTCGGAAACAATTCGACCCATGAAATTCCAAATTTCGCAATTCACTAAACTATGGGGAGAAACAACATACATATCTCATTCAGAGACAGAGTAGAAGAAGCCCAAATTGAACTTTTCGTCTTTCTTCTTTGTTGAATAATTTGCTAGTCTCAATCTGATCTCCGTGTCTGTTTTAATTCGCTCCTTCGATCCAAAATTCTCCAGTTTTCCTCTCTTAAAAAATTAAATCGAAGTTAGAAGATCATTGCGTCTAATCTATACTGCCTCTTTAAATCAAAAAACTAATTCGCAGTTAAATAAATGTATGCTCTTTCGAAGTCAAATAAAAGTACGCGAAATTCCTCCAAGCCGAGAAGAATCGAAATAGGGAATAAAGAAGCAATGCATCATGGGATTAAGGGAGGCCATCTCAGTGGACGAGCAGGATGCGCGATTAACAGGGAAAAACAAGAGAAAAAGTCCGGCGTGAGATAGGAGCAGAGAGAGAAAAGCTTAAAGGCTATTGGTCTGGCCGAAGATGGGCGGAGAGAGGGGTGGGGGTGGGTGGGGGCGGAAAGAGGGGAGGGGGCGGGAATTAAACACAGAGGCTTGGGAGAGAATGGGATTCGTGACACGGCACGGGGGGCAATATCGATGCCGCCAAGCTACAGATCCTAAATTGACAAGGAAAGAAAGCATAATGTCGTTTCTAGAATAGCTTATCCAATTCGAAAGGAATGGAAACAAAATTACGAATTGTTAAAGGAAATCTGATTATGTTTCCATCATTTAAGCGATACGTAAACAAAAGGGGAGATGAAACAGGCATTCCAGAGGCGAGGGATCCGCGGCCTTTAATTTATACGTTCACTTTCCGAAATGAACACATGCATTGGATAATTGTATTCCCCGGTCTCTTTTACAATGCCAAGAGAAAATATAAAAATACTCCATCGAGTTTTCGTAAGCGATCAATTTATATTTTTCAACATTTTCGATGATGAACTATTTAAATGCGGGTAATACCTCAATCAAGAGCGTATGAATGCTTTCGCACGCTGCTAAATAGTTTCTTATTCGCCCGAAAGGTACAAATACATAGTCTTCGGATTTACAAAGTCCCCCTGGGATGAACGACACTACAACTTCAGCATATTAAATTACATTCACTTATGACAGAATATCGCGAATCGAATCCTTTCGAGTTATTTTCACTATCACCAACACAAAGTTCGGTCTCCAAAGAAACCTTATCACCGCGACTCGAATTAGTTCTTCCCATATCACGAGCACGGCATGTGGCCCCAACAGTTGCCGAGGTGACTGATAGCGCGAGTCCCGCAGATGAGCACTTTTTACTCTCGATCAACAAAGGAGAGGATGCAGAAGAGGCCTTCAACAGCTAGAAAAGACGTGGAAGAGGAGAACTTCTCCATAGATTTATGAGAGAGGCGCACGCGGTATAATGTTAAGCATCCGAGGAAACGGCGACGCACTTAAACTCTGGGAGTAATTCGTCGGCGCAGTAGGCAGAATGGCCCCTAAAATTCCATAACAACGACAGTAAAGTTCTTAATGGCGAGTAAAACGGGGCATAATGGCATTAAGTGGGAGGGAACAGGGATTGGTAAAACGAAGGGAATCTGGCGAAAGTTACTCGCATCAGTCAAAGGAACCGCCAAACGCCAGCGACTATTCGCGGTCTACCGCACCTCTTATAAAATCTCCAATTATACGAGCAAGAGAGGGGAATTAAAGGCTAGGAAATAAACCTTACATCGACGCTCTCTATTTTTGACTTTTATTATTTTATAATCCTTCCGATCTATAGCAGGCGAACACATTGAAATGAAAAACGTCTTCTACTCATTTCAGACTAATTAAAATGTAACCCAAATTAGCAAACTAATCCCTAATTTTCTCTCGGTTAGAATAATGGGACACATTTATATATACATTACGAAAACGATTCCATGCCGAATTTCATGGATAATGAAAGGTGCAAGGTGTACTCAAAATGTAATAAATCATGAATTGATTTAACTATTTTACTACTAAATTTAAAAAAAAAATCAGCAGTTATTTTTTCTGTAAACAAAGTTTTTACTCGAAATTTCAAAGAATTAATGAAGCATTTAGATAGATGAAGGCAATTAATTGGTTGAATAAATCAATTAATTATAAATAAATATTTAGAACATGAATTTTCTCACGTAAAACTTCATGCGGTCAGTATTTTCAAACATTTTCATCGCGATAAAAATAAAATCAAACAAATTTATTTACCCAATTGGTTTAAACATAAAATATAGCTAAAATGAAAATTCAAAGGGAATATGGAATAAATATTCTGGATACACGATGGTAAAGGTAAGAAAACTAGAGTACATTGTTACAGTTTGGTTACTTATGAGCTTCGTTCAGAAAAAATCTGTAAACAGAGAAAATTATCGGTATATCAAATCCACTTTATAGATAGGTAAGGTCTTAATAAATATATTCAGGTGCATACATTCTTACTCACCGACAACCCAATTTAAATACTTTCATCTTTAAACATTTATTTCATAAATTTGTTTCCTTCTAACTCCCTCCATTCTCCATCCTCCTTACCCCCCACTTTTCCTCTATCATTAGGGAAATTTTTATACTTGTACCTGAAGATGTCAACATCCGTGACGAAACCGGTTGACTGGAAATATATTTGTGGAAGTTACTAAGTGTTTTATTTACGATGGTTTATACTGCATCCCACGAAGTGATGATAGAACATATTAACTTTATAACTATTCTCGTCCGTGAGTCACATCGTTTACATAAGAGTTTACAACGGAGTTTTCACTTTTCGCGCCAACATTACGTAATTAAAGTTTACGATTACTCAAAAAGAGTTCCAGTCGACGGCGATATCTACTCCGTTGAACGGACTCAAATAGTCGCATCTCAAACAAACAACACAAATTATACAACGTAACGCAAAATGTAATGTAAAATATGCTGCGGAAAACGCAACAACTACCAGAATAAAACGTTAAGCACAATCATTTGGCCTATTCGATAGAGGCATCGATTTACATCGTAAGATTTGAATGAGTCGAAATAACGCTCGATTCTTTGATTTTATCAACTCCGAAGGTTTGGAAATCGCACCACAGTTGACTTTATTGAGTGTGACGAAATATCGGGCCTTCAAAATTTAACGCCATAGACTGCAATGTTTTTTTTTTGCTGTTACAATAATGAAAACTTTGCTGTCTCAATAATTAGCAATATACTACTATACAAACCATACTAAATATTCCGTTTGAACTATAATGAATGGGAAATAGAACTACTCTGGTGACTCAAAAGAATAGTTTAAACCTTATAGAGACATAAATAGGGGCAGTACACAATTTTTTCGATAACGAATTCTTCGAGAATAGGCCACTCTCATGAATCTGAAGTTATACAAAATTAATATTACAAGAACTAATTTGGAATTGAAATCCATTCAGTAAAACCATGAAACTAATTGAAGGTTGGGTTTTCTTTTATTTTCGGAGATTTTGTTTTCGAAGAATTTGCAACCATAGATATGAAGGGGCAACTAAATTAATAAAAATTCTACGTCTTCGCCATGGAAGCAAATTCAAAAATAAATAATTATATGCCTTGACGCCCAAAATTCATTGTAACCATACATTACATTAAATTGTTACCTCCAATCACTTAGGGTGTATCTATCTAAATTGACATCTCAACAACCGAAACACACCGTCAAAATAAATAGATAAATCTCCGCCGTTAAACCATTTTGTAACTAAATATAGAATTTCGGAATAATTGACAAACCAAAGTATTCTGCTCCGTCTATTACTATTCTCAAGAGACTAGAAATAACGTAGAACCCCGTTCCCAAGAATAAAGCTGAAACTAAGTCCAGCATGGAGGACTACCTTTTCCTGCAGAACACACGCCCTCCCCTGAAAAGAGCGATCGAATGCCATTCCCCTTCTTCCAATTGGTCAGCTACGAACAGACCCATTATAGTCCGATAGAACACAGCGAAAGGAAAGCAGCGTGAATGGAAGGCCTTCCGCCCTGGATGTGACAACGAACACCGTCAAATGCGACTTCACAAATGACGCACGGACGGAATGAACGATTCCGAATAAAACTCACGGAAACACTTTTGGTCACGACTGAAGCAGAAACGGAATTATGAATGAACTGAGAAGTGAACGAATATCGTTAGGTTGGCAAAAGGAGAATGGAATCGCGCGGATGCGAACGTCATTTAAAACCCATTTCGCCGCGTGGATTCTGATTAGTCGTGGAGGTAGCCTCCGGGGCATCCCAGAAGAACGAGGAAAGTTGGAAAGGAAGGCACGAATACGTGATCGTACGCACTCTTTCAGAGCCGCCGACGGGGATCAACTCACAACCTTTTAAGAATTCATTCATCTCGGCATTCATTGTCACCAGCTAATCGGGCCGATTAGACATACGAGAGAGTCGTAAAAACGGACGTAAAATAAAATGGAGGACGCTCGCACTCTCTCTATCTCATAGAATTAAAACTCTCCTTCCCCTCTCTCCCCCTCCTGAGCTGGGCTTTTGCCCGCCGCTAACGATTTCTCTGTCTCCATGGCAACGCTATTTGGGCGCTGGTGACTGGGGGGGGGGCACATTGGGGGGGAGGAGATGGGAAAAGGGATAAACGAGAGAAATGAGGTGGAGAGATGGGAAAGAAGGAGGAGGCGATGCAAGTTTATGGAGGGAAATTCCGAATCTCGGCTTTTTTTACCCGAAGAAAAATTTTAATTGCGAGCAAATGCGCAAAAGAGAAGCTATTCATCAAAAACTGACTGTCAAATTCGCGAAAGACGAATAAAGAAATGAAGTAGCAGCGGATTATGGAAATAGAAGTCTGAATTTGCTGCTTTTGCAGTTTCGCTGTAACAGATCCTACTTTGCTTCATCATTCGCTGTAACAGATCCTACTTTGCTTCATCATTTGCTAGGGTACTAACAGTTTAACTTAGCATTCATATTGTTCACCAAATAGGAATAAAAGGGAAAACAAAATTATTTCGGTGGTGAATTTTATAGCAAGAGTATCTTCTACTACCACTAAGATCTGCACCGGCGGCGGCTCAAGCCCAGATCCTTCTGCTCTTACAAAATATTTTGATGTCTGTCTTGAGGAAAAAGGAGTTATCCTAATAAGGAGCTTCGATGTAAAAAAACAAAAAAATACATAGTAAACACTTGGAAAAAATTATTAATCACAAGTATATAAAATCTAAATAAAAGTTTTAAAGAAAATCGCTGCACGTTCTAGAGACCCTGGGTGAAAGTCAAAACCAGAATTCGGTTCGAATGAAAAGAATTGAACGGACAATTGCTAACTTTTAAAGGCTGAATATTGTAGCTGACTTAGATAATTTGATAACTGCGGTATTTTACAATTGTAATTTACAATATCTCTTCAGATAGAACATTCGTTTTTTCCATTCCGGCCTCTATTATGACTAAATAGACGCTTGATCTGAGGCCACTGATACAGAAGAATGTTTCGTTTTTCCTTATGCTTTCCCCACAATAAAATTTATGGCTCTTTTCCTGAAAAACATACCAAAATTCATTTTTAGCGACGATGCAGTATTTTCCCGTGGATGCAAGATCTCACACTGTGGCCATGAACAACAAAGTGTCGCAGATCCAGGGGACGAAGCGGCACGATTCTGCCAAAAACAAAGGCCCGAGAGCATTTTAGATGCGCAACACCGAGAAGCCGACAGTTGAGTACTTTCGGGTGTCCGACAAGAATAATGAGTTCCCTACGTACTTTCCCCACCCGCAAGACTCCTCGGTGTCCTGGAGACTTCGGACGGAGAAAATAACTGACGTGTGACATTAAGCTGAGCGGATGTTACCAAACCCTCCCAATGAACCAACGGATCAAAAGTTTTAAGGTACAAATAAATGCCAAATATATCAAGGTTCAAACATGTGGCTACTTATTATGCAGATTTGATATTTTTTTAGTGAACAGAGCCCAAGATTACAAGATCATACCAGAAAATTCAGACGTCTTCAGATAATATCCCTACGTAGCTCGATTTCAAAATAAAGGTTTTCGCAACGAAGGAGTTGTCTACATTTGAACCCCAAATAAATGTCGAAGACGCGGCTGGGAAGGTCAGAAGAAAATCCGGCTCATCAATATCAAGTCCCAGTATCGCAATCTCGGCGCACGAGCAAAAATGTCACGATCGAAAAAGTTTCGAATACTTGGCGAAATCTTCAAACGAGGGCAGTAAATTCGTCGAGATGGGAATCGAGAAGGTGGGGGGTGAAATCCTTACCTGTTCGTATTTCTCCAACTCTTGATGATATATTTGCCTAATCTGCGCGAGCTTCGCCCTATAATCGGAGTGCTCGATGGCGTTGTCTGGCTGCGCCGGTAGTCCTGAACCTCCGTTGCTGCCCCCTGAGGCGGCTGCAGAAGCCGACGCGGCTGCACCCGCTCCTCCGCCCTTCTCCGGCCCCGCCACACCCTCGGCTATCAGCATATTGTCCAGCCGCATCAGCTGCGGGTCGGGAGGCTCCTCTTCTTGTGTATTTCGTAAACTCAACACTGAAAAGAGAACGGAGAAAATAATGAAGTAATCATACTCGAACGGAAATATTTGCAAAAGAAAATTCAACCTCATCTGTAATCAAAATATCCTCGTACGTAGGCATCTTAAGAGGTACAGCGTGTGTTAACAGTCTATGGTCAAGGGCGTACTGATAGACCCGAAAATCTCAGCAATACGAGAAGTACCCTGAGATTAGGGACCTCATCTGTATGGACAAAGGGTTGCCGTTTTATTTTCTGGGTAAGGCCTACAGGTTAGTCGTTACGCAATCACCTCTGATCACTAATAACATAAAAATACGCAGAGAAAATAGAGCAAGGAATGGGCATTTGTGTAATATGAAGTGAAATTGAAATGCTTTAGTAAGTTCCCAGAAACGATTAAATATTATTTCAATGTTATAGCACCTTCCAAACATATTTCTTCCTCCAAATTCTAAAGTGCGCTCACATTAAATAATTTATTAAAAGACGAGGAGAAAAAACTCTTATCCTAAATCTTTCGAGGGTGACAAACGATCTAAGATTCGATTGTTTGTAGTGCTGGTGTTATCAGAATAGCCTATCAGAAATCAGAAAATCGTCCACAGTTAACGAATCTGAATTGGAAATTAACCCTCACCATTGATTTTTCAGTTCCCTTTTGTATTTGAAACGAGAGATTTCATTCGGCAAGATTGGAACACGACAGCGGAAAGTTCGAGCGAAAAATTGAGAGAAAAATTTCGATCAGCTTCATTCCAAGTCTTCTCATCGCAAAGGATTCGACTCTTTAATTGCGCCAATGTTTTAAACTTGACCTTTCCACAGCTTTCCGATGACGTTCTGCGCTATTTTACGGCTGCTCCACGAGGAGTCATCTCCGTTCGCTTCACGTGCCATAATTACTCATCCGAAGAGAAACTCTTATCTTCATCGTGTTTACCCAGCATCGCAGAGGATCCATTCAAACCATCTCTCTTATCCCCTAGCGACGAGATTTTTTTAAAAACCTATCTCCTTTTCCACCGCTATCCCTCTTCCCCTTAAGCCGCCCTGTCGAGCAGAATCCCATCAGATGACAAATGACGAGCAAAATGCGATACGACGTGTGATGCCCGAGCGCCATTGTTTTAGCCGTCATCTCCTTGATCGCCACGTGCAGATCATTGATACCTTCCGATTCACGAAAAGGAACATTCCGCGAAATACGAGCAGTGACATAGAGCGTTATCACTAGTAGATCTTCCCTACGGGTGGTTATTTAAACAGTTTTATTTCAAATACCTTAAAGTAAGAGGCATAAAATTCCACCTGCGGTTCAACACATGATAATAATGTCTGACTTATCAACGACGAAGAAGTGAAGATCTTCCTCGCACCCTGATGTTACTTTACTGACGATGAGTAGATCATTTTTTGCGAAGAGAAAACATAATTATTAAAGTTAATGACGACGAAGATCATAGAATATTTTAGTAAGGTAAAGTTCCGAGCTACGAATGGGCTTTTTCAACCAATGCATTCTACTGAAATAGGAAATATACGTCGATGTTTTAATCGATAGTTCATGGTTTTGGTGGTTAAAACGCACTAATAGCATCCGTGTATCGACCTTCAAAGAAAGATATATAACGAATGTAAAGCCAAAGTATCTAAACTCATGATTTGGATCAATCTTATTCAATTGAAAAAATGATTTAAACCTCAATTCTATTTGAAGGTAAGGAAATATATTTTTTAAATAATCGACAGAAATTCCGTTTATTTTATGTGATATTTGAGTAACATGGTAATAGGTGTTGAACAAAATTTTAAAATTTATCTCTTGAGGTTCTGAAATAAATCATGTACGCTGCCCTCTTTATAGATAGCGCATTGAGTAATTTCGCCTGATCAAATAAAGATGCACTTGTAAAACATGAAAACATCGATGAAGATTTAATCTACCAGGAGCAGTACCTGCGAACCCTCTTCACTTGTTCGTCGGAAATCGGCTTCAACGCCCTTCAATATGTCAACAATACCGCGAAAATTACCGTCGCAGCTGCCCAAATGGGTTCTTCGTCCGATTTGCTCAACTTTTAAACAAATCTCCGCTAATTGGAGAAAAGAGTGAGTAGGGAAATCCGAAAGGGGAGAGATGGAAACAGACTAATCTACTTTCGAGTCCAATATGCAGTATGTGAATTCGAGACCGCCAAATGGATTTCCGGGAACGCGTAATAACTTTCATTTAGCACACGCAAAAAATGATCCGTCTTCCGAAAAACACTAATGGAAAACCGGTGCGAGGGACTAATTTTTCGTCGGGAGCAATATCCGGCCTTTGATGATTCGTGGACGTGATATAGTGGAGGCGAACGACGTAATTGGACGAGGAGAGGCAAAAGCAACGGTGGTCATTATAGCCCGATTTCCTGGGAACGCAAATGCATAGAGTATGCGACGCCGCTCGCACAAACCGCCGCAGCTATAAATCCTGCTCGCGATACGGATATTGCAAAAGGAGACCCAAGGGCATGCAATAATTGCTCAGTGCGCAAGCGGTGATAAGCAACGCAACCGCCGTCTCTGAATTCGGTAATTGAGGCACGTCCGAGACGAGAAAACGCCAAGAGATTCTTTTCTGGCAATGCAGTGATGTGTGAAGGCTCCTCCGCAGGATAAAAATCCATGCACGAGACTTCTATTATAAAGATAAAAATACTTTATCCTAACTTATAAGATATAAATTAACTTTGATCTCGATAAAAAACTCAACCGACGGAAGATTTTCACGAAGCATCTGGTTCAAATACCTTTAATTTTTTACGAGGAGTTTCTTATTGACAGCCAATGATTTTTGCTGAATTTCGTGTTCGCTTTAAATACTGAAGCACAGGTAGATTGAGTATTTTTTTCAAGTTTGGCATTTTATTATTTAATAATCTTTAAAATGACAGTAAACAAATTTAGTATGAAATTCCGCAGAAAAATGAGACGACAAGAGATGAAATCTCCCGAGAATTAACTTTATTTGGGCCGCCTTATTGCAATAAATGGGACGAGTAAAATAAAAATAAACTATGCGACAAAATTGTGACACTCAACGCTCTCAAACCTAATATTCCTAAACACATCAGGCATTACATCATCCATTCAAACTAAACATTTATTAGGAATTCCGAGAACATTTGTTCTCATAATGAAAAAATCCTTTGAAAACTTAGAAATGTAGCACGAGAGTTATTTAAGAGAAGAAGAAACTGAACCTGCTTCCATAGAATAATTCTGAATATCTACCGAATTTGCAAGTTTTCCGAAAACCCCGCGCATAAAAATTTCATCTCTCGTCCCAAGTTCCCTTTCCTCGTAAATATTCTCAACGCGAAAGTTCGCCTTCTTAAAATTCTTAAGTTCGCCATTCCTATTAAAGAAAATCGAAGATAGTCAAGATGCATCCATAATAATCCACAACATTCGCCATCCATCATGTCCCAGGGAATTTTACCATAAAATCGTCAAAGTTTAACAGACTTAGTTGCGAAAGTTTTATGAAATGTAAATTTACCATCATATTTACACAGAATAGAGAAAGGACAGAATTTAAAAAGTAAATTCGCTACTTTTCTGGGAAAACGGGAGTGGAATAAAGACATTGTAAAAGAAATTACCAGCCACTGCTCAAAAATATTCACCTATTTCCTATAGTAAATAAATTCATTGATGATTTATAGCAATTTACTTTCTCTCACTTGTATAGGTTAACACCGATTTCGAAAGCGGAGCTTTACAATTGAAATTGAAAAATTCTATAGAGCACTTCTTTGCTATTTGTATGGATTATACCCTAATACTCGAGCAAATGTTACCAAAACAATACGTGGATAAATGCTACAAATCCAAATCTTTACTATTACGTTATCCAGGAAGTTAGCAGTCTAAATTACAAATATATATTCGTGCGTGTAGTAAAACGCACAAAACTACACTTAAGTTCAACATCTCCTCCATACTCATTGCTTTCCTTCGCCGTTTATGATACAAGTCTCAAAGCCCGACAGATTCATCTCTCTAGCATGACCAAGCAGCCAAAAATGCGCCCAAAGAAATTTATTCCCCATTTCGAAGGCTTTCAAATTCCATCCCTTCCCATAGAACAGATCCATACGGAAATAAACCAACTAGACAGAGGGAAAATACGGGCTGTTTTTTTTCGCCAGAACTCCGGACCTCGTTATTTCGTCGAGGATAATATCGCAGCGGATGTCGGATATTCAATCCACAGGAGAGGTGACGAGAAATAAAAAGGAAAACTAAGAGGGTTGATTCGACGTCGGTGCGATTCAGATAAATCTGCGAGGGCCAATGAGAAGGCGGATTGGGTTTGATGAATGGACGGAGTCCCAGAGGAGGAGCAGAAGGGGGAGGGGTGTAATGGAGGGGGGTGTAATGGAAGCAGGGATCGGAATAAAGGAGGAAGACGGAAGTAGGACGGGGATGGGAGATGCTGTTAGGAAATCCATTTCCGGTGCTCCAAGCAATGGGGAGAATAGGGTTTCGAAATCTCGAAATGCGGAGATGAGCCTCCGCAAGATGTACAAGAGACGGTCGCACAAGAATGGGGAGACACTTGGCAATTAAAAGGTGGAGCGCATTTTGGCGTATGTCCATAGGACGAAATCATCTAATAATGCATCGCACATGGGTGAGACACTGCAAATGACAATACAATCGGTAAAAATATACGAAATACTGGAATCCCCGGATTTCTTAGGACTTTAGGCTGTTTCGGTCGTTGGAATTTCAAAATCATTCCCGAAGAGTGAAAGGGTCGATCCCTATTTACAAGAGTGAGATACGTTTCCCTGCTTATGAGAATGCTATTTATTTAATTATAAAACTACATCGCTATCAAACATGCTGCAGCATTCTAAAACCAAATAATTCACGAAAATCTCCGTTTCGCTAATGAAGTAAATCCCAAATGTTTAATACAAACTTTATGGGCATTAAATGTCCAATGTTCTACAAAAGGTTTCACGACTTTCTATAATCGAATCGCATAACTATTCCTCCATTACAAAAACAAAATGAATGAGAATTATTACCACAATAACGTAAATGTATGGCAGTAAATATACATTTTAGATATCTAGCATTAAGTTTGCTGCTCTTATTTCAGCCATTTACTAAAATTGAAAGCATTGAGCCGCGTTTTAAGCACAAGCTGATTTCATGATATAATTACAATTTGACCGAAAAATATAGTACAATCCGTGAAAGTGAATTCCTCTTACAATTGAAATGCGCTTCTGGATCTAAGAAATTTCAAATAAATTTTTCAAGGCTTTCTTCATACTAGAAGTCAGAAAGTCATGGAAAATATTCAGTTGGGGAGATAAAAACCAATTCAAATTATGAATGAGAAGGAGAGAAGAAAATTCATCAATAGTAGTATTATTAAAAGTGCTTCGACAGCTGAGGTCATTTCGCACATGGGCTCCCACCAGTAATCGAACCCGGGATCGCTTTCACCAAAGCCGACGCCCACTTTGCTATCCCGCAACCCAAGAATAAAACTTTGTGTAAATGGGAAGTTATGAACTAAGCATGTAGATTTAAAACGAAACCCAACCTCTTATATCAGTTAGCTACACCCCTGATTGCTTGGACCCCTTCTCCTCATCTTTGACGAATGCGGGAGAATCAACGATGACACAAAACACGATAACAGATTGCTCTTTCCTCGGACACCATGAAACACGGCGTCCTTCCACAACTCGCGATCACAACTCAATCAGCGTTCGAAATCTATTAAAGATTCGCCGCACGGATCTCTCCGCCGGAATGGAAAAACTCAATCAACGAGAGAAGAAATTCATCAACCTCGGGATCTCGAAATATTTCACCTGCAGTCGGCGAATGGAAGGGACATTAAGAGGCGTGGATTAATAGAAGGAAAACAACGGGGAGGCCCCGAGAAATAACATCCGGACCTTCTTTTCCATTTTCTATCGAAGATGCCATCGGCTATATCCCTTATTAATCATCCGGATCGGGCTCAATAGCTTTTAAAACGTTTTGCCGCAGACTGTTAGCGGGTGATGGAGACTGGCGGACGGGGCAATACAAGACCAGTCTGGACCAAGAAGGCGAAGGAATGCTGCGGAACCTGATGGGGGTGGAAGGAGGAGGAGATAAACGGAGGATAAGTGAACGTAGCCCAACGGATTCCTAGCGATGAACAGTAAAAAGAATCGCCCCTAAAATCAATACGCAGTACGTCATTAAACCATTGCCTGTTGATTTCCTTCCGTCGTTTCTTAGGAATGGGCTATAATTACAGATTTGCCTTCAAGGAAAGCAAAAAAAAACAAGTTGGTGAATAAGACGAGAGATTCGCACGAAAAATTGCCTGAATGGAGTACTTTATTTTCAATTCATAGCTTATGTTTACGATTCTCACATGTAACCTCAGTTTGCAATTAAATATGGCCAGTTGCAACACTACAAAACGAAAAATATTAAAGAGAAGTGCTGTGAAAGTATATTTCCTGCCTCTTATTACAATGAGGGCGAATAGCAAATAATAAAAGATAATAGTTTTGAAGATAAAAAGAAAGAGAACTTTATATCATCGCAACTTTTAATAACAACTGGACATTTATGTTCAGGCACCGCAAATGCTTTGCAGTAAAGCAGAGGAAATTAACTTAATTCACGATAATGGGATCGCGATCACGCGTTTGATATTTTGATCAGCATATAAAGACTGGCACAATTACCACTGGAAAATTGTGATTTAACGATACAAAGTTCGACACGATTTTCTAAATTTTTTGAGGATTTTCTCTTGTTTTAATGACATATTTTACATAATGATCAGATTTCCTTTTTTTCCGAAACTTGAGCTTGGTATTTGATGCTACCAAAACGATCTTGATTTGAAGAACCATCAGTTTTAGGAATAGCATCGTACAAACATTGTCTTTAATATTCCCAAAAAATTACGCAATTCGTCGATATTATCATCGTTGTAATTTTAACACAGCAGTGAATTTATTATTGAGAATATTCTAACTTTCGAACTGTTACAAGATTACTTTTCTTAATACCTACACTCACCTACTTGTAATACGTAAACAAAGGGGCTACAACATTCTTATAGATCACTTCTCATCTCTTCGATCTTGCAGATTCATTAATCCTCCAAGTTACGATCTATTTTCGTACGCTTTACACGTTTAATTTTCTATAAAGTCGCATTATATTTTCATTTCAATCATTGCTATTTGGATATTTAATATGTGGAATTAATCTCAAATCATCTCGATCACGAGTACCTACAAAAACTAATTATACAGTCTCGAAAGCAAAATCAAGTCAAAAGCTGAAAACGATCTTAGCAGCTTTTCGGGTGATGGAAAGTAAAGCGAGGAAGGAATTTCATCTCGTCATGTGCACGCCAACGGACATTAATCGGCTGACGCATTCCCTGGCGCCTAATTCGGGAGCAGCAGGAATACTGACCGCCGTCCAATCCCAGTCATCTCCGTGCGGATACCGTACACCTTAATCAACAACTGGGGCAAAATTCATTCGTCAAGAGAGCAGTTGGCGGTGGGAAGCGGGAGATTGATTGTTTTGCGGGTCCAGCAGGGCGTGGGGCAATTTGGGCCAAATGGGGAGGGTGACGACAACAGAAGAGGTGCGTGAATTGTCGGCAAGAATGGCGATTTCACCCTGTCATTTTCGAAAATATTCCGAATTCCTAACTATTGAAAGGTAAGGCGGACAAAACTGGAATTCGATCTTTGTGCACGCTCGCTCGAGGACAATATCGAACAGCATAACAAGGATGACCGAGGTAACTCAGTTCGATATTCAAGATATCCCGTCCCGTAGTAGTCCCGTATTAAATACACGAGGCATGAAAAAATTTCTATTACCTATACATGAAACAAGATTGGAACATTCAACGTTCTGAAATCAAATATATACCAAAGCGTAGGAGTGATCGCTAAGCAACTCTACTACATTTCTGTTTAATTTACATTAGTAACTCATCCGTAAATTGCCAAAATTTTCCTAATACAAAAGACTGTTCCATAAAATATCCTGATGTATTTCTAGTGCCACTGCATGTGAATTGCTTATTTCGATAGTTATTTAATAAGTTTTTTCGGGAAATTACCGGAAATCTTTATTTCCAAGTGTAAATATCAACGTATCTGGCGACTTCTTATTAATTTTATGATGAAATTAATAATTAAGGGGATTTCGTTGCTCGTGCGTAGAGATTTTCTAACCTTAACATTCCGACTCTTCTGAGGAGAGAAAAAGCAAAGTACCTCAACTCTTTATTTTGTCTAGTTACCTCATTCAATCTGAAACTCTATTAGATAATGGTGCTGGGGGTGAAGATTCCACCTGCATTAATGCTTTATATATAAGGAGCATGTAAAATTGAAACATTCAAACTTCAACCACCACCACAATGTCTCTTTATATTTATATATATATTACGCCAAAACTTTAGAGTAATTTGCTTTATTTAGATGGGTTCTTATTTCGGAGATAATGAATCACCATTTGATAATTAATCTTGAGCGTTGATGTTTAAATATTGAGGGGATTTAAATATAGCTCCTTATTGGAAATATAAAAAGGATTTATTCTTAAAATTCTTCTCCCGCTGCTCTTCAATAAACCCGGAAATCGGAATTTTTCCGGATTTCGCGACGTTTCTCCAAAACCCCATCCTTAGAGTGCACATTCCAAAAGCGTTCATTCCCTTCCTCCGAATTCCGAAAAAAAAGACTCGACGGTGCTGTAAAGTGCACTCCTCCCCTTGGGACTTTTTCTAATAAAACATATAAGCAATCAAAGTAATTTCGATATAATTCACTGCGTCCCTTCAGACACACACGAACACCTGGTAGTCGCATTATCGGCCATTTATGTATTTTTCTCCTCGCAGCCTCTCCAATCCCCTCATAAATCTCTCCATCGTCCATTTCCAGCAATCTCGTACTTTACGGGATTGCCGCCGGATGAACCACGCACCCCGATTCTCAATTTTTTCCTTCCCATCTCTCCCTCTCTCTCCCAGAAACACCCTTTTCCAATCCTTTTCTCCAACACATTTTTTCACCCTTTCCTTTCTTTATTTCATAATGGCCGTCGACGTCCGGTCGCGGAAACAAAAGGCGAGCGTATTTCACCCACTCCAACGGAGAAAAAGAGAGGACAGTGGAAAAAAGTCCGCCTTTTTTCGTTTGTGCACCACCCTCTTCCCAAAGCAGAGCAGTTTATACGTCTCGTAAATCGCGAGACGGACCCGTTTATTTGCGAGATGGCGCGCGGTGGTTTTTTTCGACGGTAGCGAGGGAGGGAAAACTCCGAAATGTTGAGGAGGCCGCGTTGGGGGGAGGAACGGAGAAAAAAATAGGGGAGGAGTGCCGATTTATAGCTGATTTTTCAAAGAGAGGGGCGGAGACGGATTCCGGTAATGGCAAATCCACGTCGAAAATGCCTTCGAGTCGGTGGAGTTATTGGATAGAAGTTGAACGATGGTGGCGCCGTCCTGTTGGTGTTATCTTTTAAGAGAAGAGACGGTGGAGAGGAGAGTTAAAGGTCGATCGGATGTTTTTCTTTCTCCTCGAATCTTTGCGAGGGATCAAATCTTTTCCCAGTGCATAATGCCGGACGATAAAGAAGAAGTTCCGCAGATAGCAGATTCCGATTCGGCAATGGGATGTTGAAACGAGTTCCGATTTTGATAAGAATTGGCTAAGATACGGCGGTCAACCGAAATGTTAGGAGCGATTCCAAAAGGAGATTGACTACCTCTTGGCTCTCCTACATCGTTGTGGACTTAAAAAATGGGACAATTACTCTATTTAATAGCGAACTAAATATTATTTCAGAGCCGTAAAAAAATAAGTCCTTCATTAAATATCGAAGGAAAAATATTTAAAGAAGTCGTATAGCTTTTTACTTTTAATAATATTGTTCCTCCTAAGCAATCGCATATTCAGAAGTTGAGAGGGGCACGAGAGTTTTGATTTAAAGACAAGTTTTTTTTAATAAAAACAAAATGTTAATTTATAATTCCTTAAATTAAATTTGCGTGATTTAAGATAAATTCTTACGCGTTTATTATGACGGAGCTAAACCTAAAGATTTCCAAGAGAATAAAAACAATTTCCTAGACGTTTTCAAAGGATAACTTACCCCATTTCCTAGTTTATTGCTATATTAATAATGGATAGAGATCTTTTAGATCCAATAAAAATACAATGCTTACGTACCAACTCAAAGAAACTAAATCAATACGAAAGGCAATGATATTGGAGAAAAATGACCTTTTCAAAGAAGAAACGAAAATCAGCCTAAAATATTAAAATATCTAAAAGCCTTTATAAACCGCTGATAAGGAATGGAAACCATAATTTGAAGTCTACGTCAAATACTGCGAAATACTAAACACAAAATCAGAGTGATTGCGTAAATGTATTAGCGAAACTTCGAATGAGATGAGTTTTAGGATGAGTCCATGGACATTAGACTCGCCCATCTCCAAAGGCAGTGGAGCACATGACGATACGGCATCGGATGCAGTCTTCAAACCGAATTCTCCATCGAAACTCACCTGAAAAGATAAAAAGAAGAGTATTTTAGTAAAGTGATTTCAATAAAGTAAAACAGAAATGATATCAGAAACATGGGTGAATAAGTGATTAAATTTGAAACGAACGCTTGATTTTTGTAAGGTAAATTTCCTTATTTTACTGATAAGGATTCGTATTTATTTTTTTAGCAGTCCATTGAGGATTAATTAGATTAAAAGATGATAATCATATTTAATTTAAAGTTATAATTATATTGTTTTAGATTTAATTACAGTTGCAATTTATTTTTTCTATACCGTGACAGAAATTATTCGCTAGTTTAATCCCATAAACGGAAGATAAACTAAAATTTTAATAGCTTACATATATTTACGAAAGCTAAGAATGGCTACGAAAAGAATTATTCAAGTTGAAAGAATAGAAAATTTATCCGCCTTAAAATACATCCTAAGCGATAAAAATATCATCGCACATAATCTGCCTTTGACAATCACCACTTAGAGAAGAAGCTTAAGAAGGATCACTGCTCATACATAACGTTAAAATCTGCGGACTTCAGTTGTTACCCTATCTTTAAGCTTTTTGACCTCAAACTTTAAGGGGAATGAAGCCAGCAAAGTACAGCATAGAAGAAGCAACCCTAGGAATCGCCCGCTAACAGCAACTCCTTGACATCATTTAAACGGAGAGACACCCTGTTATGCACAGATTCTTAGGGGTCACCACAACCATTAATCTAATACGCGCACTGTGAATGCCGTTGAGAGGATGCCTGATAAGTATAGATGTTCCTCTGAAATGATCTATGCAAATTTCAACATCGAGAATTCTTACTATAACTACTGCAGCATTCTTAGATTAATCTAATCAAAGTCAATGATACAGCTACAGCAATAACAAAAACGGGAATATTACGAAATAGCGAGATTAGTAACATTTATTTTAGAGTAAACGAGTACTACAAGTTCGTATTTAGGGTTTTCTGGAAACTAGAGACTTCATGATTTTGAGATAATTCCGCATTTGTCATAGCAATGCAGATGGAAGGTGGGGAAAACAAATTTTAAATGGAAAATAAATATCTTCTTGGAGTTGTTTTGGAGGCTTCAATTTAGAAGTTTTCTTGAGTGTGCTTTACTTAATAAAATGATTAAAGTAAGTTATTAGCCCGTCTTTTATTCAATATATATCAATCGCAACACAACATCAATATTGAATAAAATAAATTATATCAATATTAAGGTTCTATATGCAGGCAACAATGTATATGCTTAACGACAGTAAAGTTTATTGCAAATTAGATCTCAACTTTTTCTTAGTTAAGCCAATTTTTGGCGAGGGGGACCAAACGGAGAAGAATTTTCAATTGCTAAGCTAGCACTTTCTTAAGAGCAACATTTTACGATGAAATTTCCCATTTCGATATTCAGTATTGATGCTATATGTATAACGCCAATTGACGGATGTTTCCCCTTTCTTAGGACCATCAAAATTAAACCGAGAGCAATCTAACCCTGGCTCTCCTTAAATTTTTAGAATAATTCATAAAAGAAACAAGTATAACAACTTCAAGACGAAAAAATCAGTTACGAACAACAATCAACCTTAAGAGGGGTAAATCGGAGAATTTTGGAGCACCTGCCCTAATCGTGGCGAAAGAGACAACCGACAAAACCTCGCAACATTTAAAGTGCGCTTCCCTTTCACCGACGAAGCATACGCAGCACAATAACACAGAAGAGGAGACAACGGAAAGTCGAAATCTCGAAAGCGAAAAACAAAGAATGTCACGAGTGAGTGGTTGTCTCCAAAGAAAAGCATCGAGACACATGCAAAGCAGTCACGAGAGGCCGACTTATGAAACGGAAGCAAACACACCGAAGAAAAACGGCGAAGCAGCCAACCTCTCGACACAATTAAAGAGAGAAGAGAAAAAAGAGGAAGCGAAAGTTTCGTGCACGCAGCGCGGCCATAGGAAACAAAAGAATGAAGAATGGCCGCAGAAAGTTGGAGGAAGAAAGAAAGGAAGGAGGGGTAAATAAAGCGGACGAGCAGAGCCATTTGGGGAATCAGAACTCCTTTCACAAAACCCCTTTTATGTACACTCTTTCCATCCGAAGGGGAAGGAAAAAAACACATCCTTTCCCCCCGCGTAAATACACAAACGCTCACGCACGACCGAAAGACAAGAGATCCAGTCCATACCTCTTATTTTCCCTCCCCCTCGGCATACGTTTGTGTGTGCGGGATTTGGGATAAAGGACCCGCGTTCCCATCTCCGTACCCCGGGATATAGAGGGAAAGCAAAAAATAGCCTCACCCCACGTCCCACGGGATGAGATATAAATCCAGGCAGTGCGGTGGGCAGTGGAAGTGGCAGGCCCTCTAAGCCCATAGTCCGAATGATGCTCACCTCCGAGAGAGGCCCCCGGGAGAGAATGGCATGGAGATCATTGGGCACCTCACTCGGAAGAGGGAAAGTGAGGGAGGAGCGAGGAAGGACGGCCAAAAGGACAGTGAAGGACCCGTGCACCGCAGCCTTGGACTTAAAGGCGAGCCATTTTGAAAGGGTCGCATCCAAGAATAATGAAGGCATAGTCCTAATAGACGCTGACATTACAACACCCGGGTGCTGCATTCGCATTAGTACAACTATTAGGAGCGAGTGAGGGTAGGAGGAGGAAGGTCTCTGGGGGAACCGCCCATCATCGAGATAAAAAAGGCCTCTATGATGCAAGTACAGCAAAAGCGAGGGTACGAAACGGGTCCTTTATCTCTCTCGAAAAGGCTTCTCAGGAGTCGTTCAACGTTTTATAAATCATGCGGATAATCATGGCGCTGCAGAATATGCTGAACTGGCAGAGAAGTTTATAATCTGAGACACGAAGACGGAGCAACGATGTTATTGGAAAACGACTACATTGAGAGAGGATAAGACATGGACTGGTCATCTACACATGGAACCTGCAAGCAACTTTTCTGCAAGTGGCAGATGCAGTCAGGTGCACGAACCATGACTCAACATATCAGTTACTGTCAGGTACCGTTCGTGGGAACAATCAAGTCTGAATGCAATTAGCATCTATCCCCCCTGATATTTTCCGTAGCATCAGAAGGGGCTGTGAAACAAGGGTAGCAAAATATTTGCAACTTATTCCAAGAACCTACTATATTCACGAGTATAAATAAGTTTTAACTATAGATAAACAAAACATCAAAAGTAAGTGCTAGAATAAATAATAACTAATTCCTCAATTTCTAAAGGAGGACACAGAACAATGATCATAACTACAGCCGAACATTAACTAGGAGTCACAAATTTTCCCTACTGAACATTAAGCATCAGTTTTTATTCGTTAAAGGCACAGTAAAGACGACGAGAAAGAAACGCATGACATATACCATGCTATAGCGGACTATTATACAAATGAAGATTCGGCAGAAGTAATAAATGATAGCGCGAATAAGTTAATCTAAATGATATAGATATATATGATATGTAATAACAAGTTGATTGTTAGATAATATGGAGAGAATTTTGAATTTTCCTGTAGAAGCGTTGAATCATATCCATGATTGAAGGAAATAGCATGAGAGCTGAATGTTTTTACACTTAAGAATGTGATTATTTTCCTCAGAGTATGTTCAAACATTGCAACAGAGTACTGCAATTACATTCACGGAATAACTCAATTCAGCTAATACCGGCTTTGAAAATATTCGAGAAAAGAGCAACTACATCGAATAATTTGACGCGGGAACAAGAGAAGACAATGCAGAAAACAAAGGGAGAATAAAAAGGATAGTTGTTGAAGGAACTCACTCTCCCAGGACGTTTAACGAGTGAAAGTAAAGTGAGCACAGCAAGTGGCTGCTGCACGGGTAATGCTGAGGCCATGTGTAATACAAGGGTAAGCGGAGAATGGTATTGAAACGTGACTGACCAGCAAAAGAGGTAGGACAGGTGGAAGGCCTTCTGGAATTCAAAGGATCTTCAGACTTGTGAATACATGAAATCCCGTATCCCGTTCCAATAGCCAATATAAGCAAGCAATATTTTGCAAATCAATAAGTCACCTTTTTTACAATTTTTTACCATATGCTGATATGAATAGGTTGATATAATCTTTACACAACACATACTTTATGAAATGAGTACAGAGAGATAGCTGCATGAATTGCTACTACAATTAATAACATATTCGAAATATTTTAACTCACGGTAAGCCCATAAGGCCGATTTTCATCGCATACTTATTAAGAATTTACCAGGTGCATTCGGTTCAAATTTTCAAATACTTAGTATGCTCTACTATTTCATCTAATGAAACCGATCTCTGCTGGTTTTCTATGATAATGATGATTCTATGATAATCTCAGATAAAGAGCATGCACCGAACAGACAATTTATTACGGAAATATTCTCTAAGCTTAGAAAAATGCGTCCATATAAAAGGAAGCAAAAAATTAATATTAATTTATGCCTATCCTAAATAAATATTAACAAAAGGATTGCCACGAGGAACCCTGATCCAAATAATCATTTCGGTAACAAACACATTAGCAGAAACATGTCGCAAACATTTGGTTACGTTACATGTAAATGAAACATAATTTAGTCAAAGCGTAATGCAACGGAAGAGGTGCGTTGGAAATATTTCTCTGGAAATGTGAATCATCGCAGCGAATGGCCGACGCATTGTTTCGGGTGCCATTGAAAACGCGGGGCAAACAAACAAGAGGGAACAAAAAGCATCCGTGAGTTATTCTCGGTAATATTCACGCTGGAAAATCGGTAAACACAACGTACAGCATTGTCCGCATATGGAGTATCGCTGGAGCGCCATCATGCGGAAAGTGAATAGACCGCCGCATTGGGCGTAAAGAAAAAGGGGTTTTCACAGCGGAAGTAGGAAAACAGAAGGGCTGCCGCCTTTCGGTGACGAAGCAAAAATGCACAACAATGGGAATCGAGTGGGGAAGAATGGATACGTGCGGGGATTTGCGGGACATAAAGACTATCGAGAGAAGGCCCTTCTGGGAGTTGTAATTACAGAGTAAGGAGTGTGTGACTAACAAAAGAAAAACGATTAGGCCATTTGCTAGGGACCGAGAGATCACGCTTGCTATTAAGACGTTTCCTGTGACGGCAGGATTTTTAAAGAGGATTCCCGGCTCGGGGGCCTGTCGGCAAGATCAAGAGATAAGGGGAAATATACAAGGAAACAATCATTTCCTCGATACCTCGTAGCATCCGACGATTTTCTATTAAATTAGAAGAATACCGAATGATTGGAAAGTAATACTTCCTCCTCTCATGTATTAAGCTCTTAAACACTTTAAGTTGCTTCAGATATTCATCGTTGCTAGGAAACCTTTGTTTTATTTACTCTTAATTTAAACGCAAGAACAGGGAGAAAAGGTTGCTTCTAAAATTTCATAAAAGGTTAGCGGATGTAAAATTCACTTTAGAGTCTGATTCTGTTATCAGATACAGAATGATTTTGTTGCAGCTAATATCGTTAACTTAAATATACATTCCTAGAAGGTTTATACTGTCCAACCGATTCGTCCGGGAGGAATTTCGCATTTCTAAGCAAGTCTCATCAACAACCGAATGGGATTTAAAGCTTTTCTCAGCAACGAGCAGTTGGAGGAATGTCAAAGTTACAAACCATGCATACTCTACAAATGAAATCCATTAAGAAGTAACGTAATTAAAACGGACCTGGATATTGAGTTAGATTAGACGGAAGGCAACACAAAGCAAGTATTAGCAGAGACAGCGAAGCCCTTAATCCCATCCTCAAGCATTCCTACCGAAATCAGATTACCTTCCTCCTTTTCCGGACGATTACATTACGTCAGGAATTTGGACGCCGCGTCGTTAGCGACGGTACAAATCATTCCTCCTCAGCCAAATGAACGCCTTACATCGACTCCCCGTGTATTGCGAATTTGTCACGCGGGGGTCCACGTTATTAAGAAGAGGCAAAAGAGTCGGAATGAGAAATTCGGAGGAAGGAAAGGAAAATGAAAACGGGCAAAGAGGGCGGAGCGATAGATTGATGGAAAGGAAGAGGCGATGGGAGAAAAGAAGGAAGAGAGAAAGAGGAGAAGGTGATAGGGCGTGGGTGGGAAAGATGAGAAGGTGGGAAATTGAGGGAAACGGGGGCTCTTATTCGGTATTCTGGACGCAAAAGGGGCGATTGCTTTCCCTAAAGGGGGGATGGGTTGGGTGGGGTGATGGAGGATCGGCAACAAAGAGAGAGGACGTGAAGAGAAAGGTGAGAGAGAGGACGCAATAACATTCGCCTTTGGAATATTTATGGAATGTGCAGAGGCAATTTTGCAGTTGATGTTTCGAAGAAATCCAATGAAATTCGAGGCGGGAGCGAGATTAAAAAAGGACAGGAATTGCCGACGGAATGACTGAATACTGAAATATATATAAATTAAGCATTTGGGTACCGATCCCTGCGATGTTTGAGTAAAAAAAAATACCCCAGACTATAGGGAGGAGGTGTACCTTGTTTGCGTCATTCATCCTTACCCAACCGATATTAAAAGCAATCCGAATGATTGGAAATGAGATCCTATTCAACAAGCTACAAAGTCTCGTATTAAAGGAATAAAAGGAATGTGAGGAAGCAAATATACCAAAGACATTTTCAGCGAATTTTTGAGAAGTATACATTTATGTATAAACAAATCTTAATGTTTCGAAGTGCTAAGAAACTCATCGGAATAAGTTGGTGCTGCCGGCAATACATTGAATGATATCCTCAAAGAAGATTGAGAGATATGTTTCTATTTTCTACTTACATTCGAGAGAAGATCACAATCGAAAATGATATCGCTTTATTCTAAAGTGTTTCATTTTATAGAAAATAAATATGAAAGTCGTAAGTATAAACCGATATTTATGTGGAGAAACAACGTAGTAAACACATTAAAATAGATTAAATATTCTTAAAAGTAGAGCAGCCAGTAGTCTATGGCAGTAAAGAAAAGGAAAAATATGGATGGAGATTCTTTATAATATACGGTCACTTTTGGCCGAGACAAATATTCATAGACATCTTAGTCGAGATTCTTCATTCTCCTCATCCATTTCATCCAACAAAATTTGCAACAATTTCTGTGAGTTACTGCTCTATACGTAAAAATTAGAAGTGAGGCCAAATTAATGATAGAACAAGTCAGGATTGATAATCAGAAAAAATCTAGATATAGTGATCCTCTGAGCATCTCAGCAGGAATCCTCCGCCGGCTAAAAGTCCGACTCCGACACAGCACATGTGGACCACAATTAAAGAGATGATTCACTGCCTGGAGAGAATTCGCAATTACATGGTTCAAAATATTTATTCTGCTTATGCATACGACTTGAAAATTGAAATCAACCAAAATATACGGCATAGAATTCCGTGAATTCTGGGTTAGTGTACACGCGGTCGAAAAGAAGAAAAAAGAAAGAGGAACTCAGCCCACAGCGTCTTCGCTCCCATTTTCTACATACTTCCGCGATATTTCCCATCTCGAATCCTATCCTCAGTCGTGAAAATAATGAATTCTTCATATGCAAGTGGGCAAGCGAGAACGCAAGATTCAACCTATTTATAGCCCTCCACGCATTCGCTATGAAGGACGACATCTCGAAATGGGTCAATCACTCGATTCGGCCTCAGCACAAACTTGCTAAGATAGCGACTCCGATTGCCTCTATTTGAATGGCGTTGCTCAACGCACACACGACCGAAGATCACGAGAGAAAGGAGTGGTGATGAAAAGAGAGATGCATGGGGCGTGGCCGAAAAAGAATTCGAACGGCCCGCTAATGACTTGCGAGAAAGGGAGGGGTTTTTATTGAGTTGGAGGACGATGTCCTAGGAGGGATCCATTACAGAGGACGAGGGACGCAAAGGAATGAGGAATTAAGGGCGACTGAAATATTGCCCCTTAAATAATCTCCCGAAGAAAGGCTAACGCTCCGGAGCATTAAGGTAGGGAGGAAAAAAATTATCGCTGGAAAACGAGCTCGAAAGAAATTAGCACTTGGGTGAATGGTGGCGACAAATCAGATGGACTGAATGTTAGCACAAGGGATGCGATCGTTTACTTTGGGAAAAAAGACGTCCGTCGGAGATTAGCGAGAGGATTTCGAAAAACTTGTCCGGCGAAAAATAATACGACGAAAAAGATCGTTCTTCGAAGGCGGAGAACAAATTCATACTACAGGAGTAGAGACATCATTATCTTCTACCATTAGGATAATCCCACCGTAGAAGAAATGTCTTTATGAATCAATAACACTGGTAGTCAGAAAGAATTTCAAAAATTAAGTCTTATTGAAGAATTATATTATTATTAATAAAAATAAAACGTTTTTAGAAAGGAACTGCATTGTTTCACCTACAGTTCATTCTTATTATCGGTCAATGGTAAGGTTCTGGGGGTTAACTGTAAAACCCCCAGAAACTTAACAACCAACCCAACTCCCAGAACCTTACCATTAACCTTAAAATCTACAGGAGAAATACTTTCACATAGTGAATATTGGTTATATATATTGAACATAATTGTATTTCAAAATCATTTGATAACAATTTTAAGGATATTATTCATTCTGATTAGTAAATTGGAACAACAATAGCCTAATTGCTAATGTAAACATAAAAAATCCCTTAATTCTGTCACCGAAATCAAATTTTGCGTGCAATAGTTTCAATATCTACCTGATGCGGGTATAATAAAGAAAACAATTATTCACGACTGTTTCATAGTCGCAATTTAAACTTATATACTGAAGTTAAATTTACCTTCCATTTAACTTACTTATCCATAGTGGATGCAAATATCTCAGCTCACGAATACACTAACGAGAGCATTCAGTATTTCTTTTAACTTTCTTAATAAAATATCTTCATGTCATTTACAGGCACCCGTTATAGAGCAAGAAATACTGGATGAAGGCGCCACTATCCACCGAGGGACCCAAGAATCAACTCTCGCCCATGTGTACGTAAGCACGTGTTTCGCACTACATTTCGCATTAATCCACTAAGAAGGCCTTCCTTTCGCCCGAACAGGAGCCGATGACGAAGACCAGATGCGGATCATTTCCTAAGGGAGCGGAAAGACACAGGGATGCAAAAGGGCTCTATGAGAAATAATATTAGGGTCCCCCGCACCCGAGCAAGTCCTCTGCCTTTAATTACGGGCCCATCATCCGCCTCGGAAATTAAACCGATGGAACGCACGGAAACATCCAGAGGATCCATTAAAAAGGACGCATAGCGCGAATTCCTGGGCCCGGACTCATCAACAGCACCACCCTAACCTCCGTCCCCAGCAAAAGGCGCCAAACTAATACTGGCTCGAGGATGAGCTATGCTAATGTCGACTAAGAATAAGAAGGGACTGTTTCAACCCTCTCCGAAAGAATCCACTTTCCTCGCTACCCCATCTGCCCCTCCCGTTATCAAACGTAATCTTTGACACTCTTTAATTGAAGAGCGGAGCGACACCTTCAGGAATTACGAGCAGAATGAAATGCCGACGGTTTTGACGACGTCTCTCTTCCGACACTTTTCCTTCCTTATTTTCGGGGTGCTGCAGCTCGACGCAATTCTCTACTCGTTTATTAGATCGTTAACCGATACAATGGACCACTTGGAGGTTCCTTACAAGCAATAAAACGCCCGATAATACTTCTTTTATGGCGGAATTATGTTGAATCTTCGAAACGTCCTCGGTTTTCAATACTGGGGAAAGGAGTTCCGCAATGGAAATAGGTCTATTACAATAAAAACAAGTGCACTTTTGAAGAGATGAGTATCGCGAGTTAATTCGAGAGACACGTCAGAATTTTATGATGGAATGACACTTCATAAAAAAGGGAAGAGATAGCATCCATTCCGTAGTTAACGAGATAAAAAGCATACGATTAAATAACAATTGAAAATTTCCACAGAGCAAATATTTATAATTAACTTTAATAGTAATATTTTGAAATATATCCTTCGCGAAGGATTTCCTCGTAGTCACGCCTGCTGCGGATGAATTTAACGAGATGAAACATAAACCAGGTGAGACATACAAATTAAAAACATTATTCATGAGAATGAATGAGAAAATGTAAAAACGAAGTGGATGGAGAAGGCTGATCAAAACGGGAAAGTGACGATACGAGGAGGAGAATGCTGCCAAAATGCGAGAAACAGGTAAAATCTTCGCTTGCATCAACTTTGTTCCAGCTACGCGTTTCCACGTCCCATCTAATTAAATACAGATATTCCCTTCAGAGAGCGGAAAATTAAAAAAATATCTCAGGCGCGCATCACGAGAACAACAGATAACATCTGCGTATTACATGGCACGTGGAGGCTAAGAAACCACGCGCTCGGCTTTGAAAGTCTCTGTGAACATGGAAATCTGACAGGTTTGGAGGAAAACATCAAAATGCCGAGGAAAGAACCGGATCCGAGGTGAATATGAGTGACTGCATAAAAGCACGAATAAGATGAGCAGAGATAATGCGAGAGGATGAAGAGAAATCGTGATGTTGAGAAAACAATGGGATGCAGTAAAGAAAGCGAGATTAACTGAAAAGAGGGATGCAAGCCGACTCTGACTATAGTTCATCAAATTATTGATTAAGAGAGACGTTTAAAAATTCCAATACGGTGATATTATGAATGTTTTAAACATTTGTATCACTTCCAAATATTATCAAATTATTCCGTTTCCTATAACAGCCAACTATTATATGGTTAAAAAACAAACGGTGTGAACAATAGTAACTTAAATCATGAAGTAAATGGATTGAAGCTTGTAGGTTGATTTCTTGTTAGAGATTAGCCTGGATAAAGATTTCTTCTACAATTTCATTGCTGGTCCGAAAGGATAAAGCAAAGGAAATACATATTTATGCAGAAGTATTTGCATTAAAAATAAGCCTAAAAGAGTCCGTTAATTTAGAATCAAACAAAATCCAATAAATAAATCTTAAGCGTCAAAATATTTAAAAATATCAGGATCGACGAACAGAATCTTAAGACATATCAAAGTATAAATATGGTAAATTAAAATATATGAAGCACGATTTAACTATTTAATTATTTCGAAATATTAACACGTGGAAACGCCGCGGAAAAGTTTTCGAAGTTATGAGCACACCTAGACAGCGGCAGATAATGTTTAGAGAAGATGAAAACACAGGATAAGAGAGATAATGAAAACGCAGCAAGGAAAAGAGAGTGGTCGAAGTAGATAGGCGAAGATGGGCTGACTCGGCGAAGCGGAAGAAATTCGGAGGGAATTGCGTGCTCACGGAAGGAGAAAGATATTCTGGAGGAAAACTCGGGGATCGGACGCCTGCCAATTGCCCACTTGACCACGTGGAATGAAACGCGCGGAAATATGGCCACCGTCCGCATCCGAACGGCATGAAAATTCAGAAGTACTCGAGAACTCGGTTTTGGTTTATGTGAGCCTGAGCGTCGGTTGAGGCCATTCCGGAGATATATTGCACGGGGAAAAAATCATGTCCGTAAAATGGCAACTGGGGAAGGGGGGGCGAAAAAAAAATAATCCCGCGGGTTAACGGGGGGAATGACGAGGAAAATATCCGACCGCATCGAGGCGTACTTGGAGGAGTTCCTCGAAAATTAATATTTTTTTTACTGTTAAAGTGATGTGAGAGTTGTTCATGCGGTTTATGGACGTAGGCCGCAATTGATGAAAAAAGGAAGTTACCTTGGAAGGATACCTCGAGCAGGAGTCTCATCCATCGATGAGGAAAAAACCAAATTGCCGAACATGAGGCACAATCTTTGATGGGCCATAAACAGAGCTTCGAAGCTATATTATGGGCGCGAAAGATATTATGAGATATCCAAGTTTTTTAGCTCTAAAAAGTTTGGGCAATACTTTGATTGATTCTTCTATGCTAATATCAGCAATCGTCTCCGTATTTTGATCATTTCATTCAGTAGTTTCAAAATGATCACAAACATTTGGAAACATTCCAAACGATTGCAAGATATGTTCAAATGTTACCTTTAACTCTTAATAACTCTTTCACTGAAACATAAAATCAGGATTCAATGATAAATAAATTTAAGAACTACAATAGAATTAGAATTTCACCCAAGAGAATATTGCTACATAAGTAACATTCTGTAGGTAGAAAATCTAGAAGAGTTTCTCCAATTCTGCTATATGCAATGACTCCCAAACACGAAAGGTAATTCCTCTGACAAAATACAAATATAAAAAGAGCGTTACGAATACATTTTTCTTTTTATTAGAGGATAAAGCCAGGGCAAAGATAATAATGCATAAAAAGCTGAATAGAAAATTTCTGATTGAGAAATTAATTTTGATTTGAAAAATTGATTTGATTGAAAAAAAAAGTTAAGGTAAAATAATTTTTATTACGGTTTAAGTAATATTAGTTCAACACCATATTGAAGAGTAAGATATTTTCGTCCCATCGAATTATGGGCTTGTTCTTCAGTACGCGCGGTTAAAGACTTGTTTTAATTTGATTAAACAGACAAAAATTGCAACGGTCTTCTAAACTCCGATCATAATCAGAGAAATTTTAATTCGTTCTTTTTGAAAACACGAGTATTCTGTTCTTAACCTTGAATTCAACTCTCCCCTTTTCACACCTTTAGGAAACCCGATAAATTACTTTCGTACCATTTGTACGACAAATAGAAGAGAAACCCCTTTCCAACTGCGCTCGAGAAGATGCCGTACAAGTGACCAAATCCCCTTTTAAACTTCACCGCATGACCTCACTTCTAATATTTGCTTACGTATGTACAACCACTTAATCTCAGAGGATATATAGAGATAAATAGGGTGAGAACCTTAGAAACTGAACAATGACTATGGAACTTAACATACAAGATGTATGAAATTATTTTTAACATATTTTTTTAAATTTCAAGTAAAGAAGCGTAATATTTGAAACTACTGGTATTTCAGCTTATTACACGACTGGGCAGTCATTCACTTCTTCAATTCCAAAAGACATCAATATTAAACTGCCTTTCTTGAGAAGATTATCAATTATAATCCTCGCTTTTTCAAAACAGAATAAATCCCCATAAAAATTTGTCATCTTAAACTCCACATAGAAATTAAATCTCTCAGAAGTATCTCCATAAATTTTATTCATTCTGAATAGATGATGAAGGAAACTTTTAAAATCATAAGTAACTTTCGTCCGCAAATAAGGACATTAAGACGCACTCTTGCGAGGTAATGTACAGTTTTTCAGAGACGGTGGACATCAGCAATGCACTGAAGATTTTGGAGTCGCATGAAATTTTCTTAATTGCATAAATCGAAATCCTCATATGATAAAAAAACACGCATAGTAGAACAGGGTCGAAAAATAAAAATCAATCTACGTTGATATACATCAATAGGATCCTAGCCTTGTAAAATTAATATGAATTATTTTTAATAAAGTTTGCTTATAGAAAAGTAATTTCCAGAGAAAATCAAATGGAAATTTGGATACAGAATAGCATATAGAATGGGTATAAGTTCACGGTGTTTGGCTAGTTTACAGCAACAGTCGTAGAAATTTGAAAAGTTCACTCTGGAATTTTCACGCGTGTACGGTAGGCAGTAAACTTAATGTTTCTTGAGTTATGAGAAAAACGTTGTTTAAAAGATGGATCTTCACAGCTGCGCGGTTAATTAGGTTCCAAAGTGCAATACATCGCCTTCAGCGGAATGCTGTGCACTGGACCAGTTACTCGGCCTCTACTTCTAACATTTTCCGTAACCTAGATATTCTCGAACTTCTTCAAAGAATTGCTGCTAGAAATGCACTCTCATTCCTTTCTACTTTCATCAACTTTGCTACGGCAGGTTAAAAATATCATTGAGTATTTGAGCGATTTAAAATCTGATCTTGTTCAACCCTTCAGAAATGAAATGCAATACATTTTATATGTATATTTAAAAACAGGCTGCGTATACGGTTTATGAATTGAGTTCACTATGCTAATTAAACAGAAATGAAATTTATTTAGAATAGTGTATATTAATATTTATTGAAATCTTTTTCACCAAATAATAAATATTTAAAAATAAAATAGCACCTATTAAAAACCAAATCCAATTCTCAGGGAAAATATGCAAAAACCCATGAAGAAATTTCCCACACCTTCCTGTCCGTGAAACAGGGAAGATTGAAGCCACAAATCACTCTTGCGACCTTTCTTTGCCACGGTAAATACTTTATGAACTATCACTTTCAATTAGCTAATTAACTGAATAAGGTATCAATTCAATAAGATTGGATAAAACTGTAATCGGAAATAAACTCGCTAAATACGAGAGTAACTGAAGGCATTTGATAGGATTAGGCAAAACAAATAAATAGATTGTGATTTTAAGAAGGAAATGGACGAATAGTAACAATGCTTCAACTGTAAGATATGCAAAAATTTAAGAAACTCATCGAAGAATTTTGAAAAGATTTCAATAGAATTTATGATAAGGAAGATACGGGTAGCGGAAAGGTTGAAAAACAAGCCATGGACAATTAAAAAAAAAAACTAAAAATAGGGAGATTTAAATTGAGATATTAGATAAGATAGGTAAGTAAAATTAGGTGAAATGAGTCACGAATGGGACACAAAATAATAGAGAAATGCGCAAGGAAGAAAGGAGAGCAAGAGAGGAGGAGTGTTCTCGGAGAGGGAAGACGTTTCACAAGTGGGAAGGGATAGATTTTTACTCGCTCGTAAAAGACTGAATGCACGACCCTGCCCCTGAAATTTTCATCCCCTCTCCCAACACCCTTTAGCGCTCCCTAAAACCCCGCCCGTAAAAACCCTTACCACACACTCTTTCACTGACACACCCTCTTGACTTCCTGATGTCCTCTCATTTTATGCCGCTGACCCTTCCTTCATCCGACTACATTCTGTTTCTCGGAAAAAGGACAAAAATGTCGATCTCCGTTTATGCCGAACACTTCGACTTAACTGCTCCCGAAATGGACTAAAAAGGTGCGATTACATTCCGGAATATCCGCGAGCTAAGACGACTCAAAAGATTTCTTTCAATGCGCAGAGGCTTCGAGTTTTATAGGACTACGGATTGAAAGGGAACATTGCACATGGGGAGAAACGTGGCAGTGATGGGAAGCTGCAATTTAGTTTCAATCGACGACGAGATCAGGTGGAATGAAGGACGGAAATTCATATAGGTATTTTGCATTTCAGAGGAACCTACCAACCAATAGGAACGGAATTCAAGCCGCATATTATATCAAAATTCACATAGGTATTTTGCGTATCTGAGGAACCAACCAACCAATAGGAACGGACATCTTTAAAGCCGCACATTATTTCAAAATTTACCAGTACCTTCGGAGCTTATTCATTCTGGAATTCGTCATTTTTGAGAATAGAAGACAAAAAAGAAATACCTTATGTCTGCGGAGGATTATAATTAGGGAATTTGGTAAATATTTTCAGATATAATTATGCGTTTTGTTACGGCAGAGAAAATCGCCTTTTGAAGTTAATATTAATTGAGAATGAAAGGCTTCTCGAAAAATCTCTCATCGCGCACTAATTATACGGTTGAAAATTCTAAGATAAAAAAACTCTTGCATCGCACGTGCCGCTGTATTTCAAAATAACTGGAGTTAACTCGCTAGATACGTCATCTCCAAAAGCAAAAGTTGATGAAGATTATTTGCAGCAGAGAAATGCTTGCGGAAAATTAAATGAGAAATTACCTTGCACATATTTGACAAAGACTAAACAGAATAAACTGACTAAATTAGGATCAATATTAACAATGCATCACCACGTATCCCAATTCATAAGAGGGCTAAACTCTATGCATAAATATTATAAAATGAAAAGAAAGCTAAAAGTATTTGCGTGCAATTGATTACAGGGGTGCCACTCATTATTCCCATCAATTATTACGCAAGAGCGCCGAAGGGTATCTGAAACAAATTTACAGATGCTAAATAATACACGATTCGAGAATAGGTTCCCTTCGGTTCTTAGACTGGAAAACAGCGACCTCTGATGCGAAACCTTAAAACTCGACCGCCTCATAACAGCGGAGAAAACAATATATAAAGATTTACAGGGGATGATCTCCGGAATCTTGTTTGGGCCCTTTATGGCGCACCGACTCACTTTTACTCGGCCAACCCATAAACGGTAAGCATAACCACTCATGACACCATTATTACAACGCTTCATAGAACATATTAAGCCGGAGAACCACACCCACGAATTTACGGACACTTTCTCGAGGATTATTCCGCGTTTGATGGGAAAGGGCAACAGCGCGTTTCCATTCGATCGTCCTTTTACGCTTCGCTTTTATTATTTGCCCTCGGCGTCGTTAACGGATCCCGATCCCAGCTAAATGATAAATATAAAATCACGCGAGTTTTTGTGGATCCATGAATCTTCGACTCCACTCATGCGGGTGTCGTAAACAGACTCCTTCTCTTCTAGTGGTGACCAGTGGAGGAGGAACCAGCGAGGCCAAGAGGCAGCACGTCCAGCACCACAAGAAAAGGGGAGGAGGGGAATACGTGAGGAATTTGACGAATCTGCAAGGCAGACATATGGATATGTATAAAAAAGAAAGGACTGTCGAAGGGAATGTCCTCGGACATGGGATGTGATGGACGAAAAACGGAATAAACGAATGGAAGAGAGAAAGGAATGATAGAAATAATACCAGAATACTGGTGAGTCCGTAGTTCGTGAGATGCGATGTACACCATACCTTGCAGATATCGTGCAAATGAAGGCCGAGTTGTTTTCTATTTCTGCTTGGGTTATATGGTTAAGGACAGAAAGAAATTCAGTACGATCAGTAATCAGTAATTCAGTAATCAAAGATGGTGAATAGAAATGGAAAAAATAGAACGTCAGGTTAAATAGTTGTATGCAAATTTAGAGATGAAACAAGAGCTCGAATAAGACTACAATTGGACACAATAAGAAGGTGAAATACGGATAAGAAAATCTGAATTGCCAGAGAATACAAGACGGAGGACAATCCTGAAAACTTGAGGAGAGAAAATCAGAAAAAAAAAGTCGAGAAAAATAATCTCGAAATTACGAGAGGGATGACGATAAGACGTACAGTAACAAGAGACAGGAAGGTAGGAAAGAAGGCATACATGTAAATGTAAAATCGAAAAAGATTCCAAAGAAGGTAAAGAGAAACTGATAGATAGATAGGAACATTGACTACGATCTTAAAATGCAAAATAACAAATTTATCAACAATACTAGTGGAGAGATAGCACTTCATAAATAGGAGTTTTAGGAGAAATAGAGGAGTACAGAGAAACAGAAAAATTCGCCCCATGAGGAAGAAAAGAAGAAGAGGATAAGAGAAAGAAGTGGTAAAGGATGAAATATTAGGGTGTCGGAGAGTGCACGCAGCGAAACAAAGTAAAAAAGGAGGAGTGGTCCGAGTGCAGTAAAGTTGGATCGAAGGGTCCGATTCCCTCTCGTATTTATTGAAGAATTTGAGATGAATGAGGAGAAAGAAAGAAGGACCGAGGAGGGGACGCCGGTGATTTGTGGAGACATCTGGAGAGTGATTCGGCGGCACATTCTTAACTAAGGGTCTCCTTATGAAAGATAGAGGACTTCGGGCGTTAAAAGTTAAAACGAGGCCTCCGCAACTCCATTATAACGCCGAGGACGACTCAATTCCGCATTCTCTGGACCGCGAGACGACGTTTACACCTGCGCACGTGAATTATTCTCACCGCTGAGGTAAAATGATCTATTGTAACCTAATTAAATCTAATTGTAAATGGAGTATGGGGGAATTTGTATAAATCTTTACCGTATCCTCTTTTGATATGACGATAAAATATAATAATTCATCGGAATCAATTCTGCAATAAAAACATCAACAAAACAAAACAATGAAAAAAGTACATGTATATCTTGAAAATACGCTTTAATAATCATTTGGCTACGTGACTAACTAAATTGACCATGTTATGTTTGATTCAGGTTGAACATCGATGAAAAATTGAAAGAATTAATATTATAATAAAATTTTGAGGTACCAACTGGTACGAAAAATACAAATAATTCTTAAGATTTATGAGATCTTCCAAAGGAATAACCATCAATTGTCTGAACGATTTTTAAGAGGAATGTAACGTTGAAAGAAACAAAGTACGTCCCAGGACTCTTTCTGGAAATAGGTCCGCTTAACACTAAAGTTTCACCCAAAGTTTCAACTATACCTTCCCAGAAAATGTGATTTGATAAATTTACATAATGAGAATATATGTTTCTTTGTAAGTTTAAATTATTACGTGTAACTCAATACGCTTTACATGAAAGTATTCCATTTTATAACTTTTCAGTACAAGTTCGAGCAAGAAAAATTAACATTCATCAATTTGAATGATACGGAAGATGAGTGAAGATTTTTCAAATATAAATTAATTTAGATTACCTTAAGTTTATTTTTATTATCTAGGTTGAAGTAGTGAAAGTTGGCCACCAAATAAACAGTGAGATATTCAAATCTTATTTCGCATCCAAGTTCAGCTGAATACTCTGATGTACTCAGAACTATTTATTAGAAACTTTCTCTTATTTCAGAATAAAATCCAATGCAATTTTAATATCATTGATGAAGTACTTTTATATTTTTTGATTTCATAAATATTTTATATGTAGTTAGAGTTTGTAATACGTTTCCTCAAAACAATGCATAAAAATATATCTCAATTTCTCAATATGTCTCTCAATTTCATTTAAATATTTGAAAAAATACAGAAGATTACAAATGAATTAAGAGGATATTTATGGGTTTTAATTGGTGTCAAAAAACATTATTCTTAAATGGAAACGGTTCGGACACTAAAGAGAATTGATCCGTCCGCGATAATTTTAATGGCTATATTTTTCTTTGAGGCATAAAATTCGATAAGCTCTATAATTATCAAAGGATGTCATAAATGCAGGCCCACTAACCGCCATAAAATTAAATAATGCCTCCATTATTCGATAATACAGGCTTTTGGACTAATGGCTTCTCATTATGTAAAAAACCGCTTTCAATCCAGGCTCCATACTTCCCTCCTGTCAGTTGCGATATAATCCAACAATCAAAAATCACTGACGAAATTTTCGATCAAAACCTCGTCAAATCCAATTTTATTCTCTTCCTTGCGTTGTTCTCCTCCAATTAAGTCATCCTGTCACCGCCACGCCATCTTTTCCACGCGAGGACCTTCAACACCCTCTGGCGGCACGGTGAGGAAACGTAGAACCGCGTCTTCCCCGCCCTCCGCATCCAATGAATATTAAATAAATTACTTCCTACACGACCCATTATCTCGCTAGATGGAGAGAGAAAGACGATTGTCAAGCTGAAGAAAAAGAGAAATATGGCTGATGGCACAGAGGTAAAACGCCATTTACGCGATAAAAAATACCCAGCAACAAAGATAAACGTCCCCGGAACGGAATTCAAGTGGATGTCTAAGAAGTTTTCGTTTTGGAGGGACGAACCGTACATTAATGATTATGACTGTGAAATACAGAGTTAGGCAATGGAACAGATGGAGTAGAATGAAATTTCATTTGCTCCCGCACATCATTACCAAACATACACCCGGATAAGTGATAAAATACAAATTTGAATAGTAATAAAGGGAACAACGAATCGCCGATTTTCTTCCTAATAGATTCCTGAAAATGATCGAAATTCTCAATTATTACTCGAATATATTAGCAGAGTAAGGGATTAAGAATGCATTCCTAGGTATGACTAATCCCTTTGCCACAGACCGATGGATTCCCTGCAGGGTATATACATGTAGATATAACTAATTAAAGATGAAGGTCTTTTCAACCATATAACTATAATTATAACAATATTCATGGTGATGATACTTATTCATTTTCCGATAGCTAATATTGGAGAAAATCATAATACTACGCATAGGTCGGGGAAACTTGTGTATTGTATGTACTGCCTTGTGACGGACTCGAGATCTTCAAACTGAAACGAATCCTTCCCTTGCTTCGTATTGAACCAACTGATTTAGCTGGTTCCTCAAGGCGATAGAAAAATTCCATTCTTACATTTCTGTTACTGTCATTTACGCTAACACTTCGCCATATGAAAGTTTATTATGAATCAAATAAATTTCAACCTGTGACAACTTCACAATAATTGTCCCATTATCTTCCACTCAGAATAACTTTATTTCCACCGACGAACTTTTTGTTAAGACATCTGCAGAAGAGCATCATAGAAAGTCAGTTCTACTCAAACAACATCCTTGGATTCAGCGACTAAACTTCTCATTCTGTTGAGTCCATACCATTCGCCGGCAAATTCTTCGATCGTCGTAGAAGAAGGCATCGCATCGAGCGAAATCTACGTCGCAAAAGAGATTACATTCGCCTTTTCGCAGCACTAAGAAGCAAAATTGCGCAATATCCCAGTTTGAAAACTCCCGCAAACTCCCAACTAATTCGAGCGTCGGAACATAAAATAGAAGGCCCAGAGAAAGGATACAGGATTCAAATTTCGTTCTCCGCATAGGGGAAAAACAAGCAAACTCACGGAGGATCTAAAATTTCTTTTTCATTTTTTTTAAAGGTCCATCACGGGGCGGCCCACCAAGATTTTCATCTCCAGCATCGTTCTCCGACGCCTCCTCCATCTAGTTGCGCTCCCTTTCTCCGGAAACTTAACACGCGCCCTCTTCTACAGCATCCCGTGGACCACCCCTCTCCACTCGTATAAATCATACTTTTAATCTCGGCGGGGGATGGAGGGCGGCTGGGAAAGGTACGGAGGCGTGGGATCAACGGCGGAGAGGGGGTTTTGCTACTGCTGCTGCCGCTTGGAATTTAGGGATGGCGAGAGGGGACTTATGTGTTCCCGGTCACGAAAAGGGGAGTTTATTTGGGAGGAGTCCCATGTGCCTTTCCCCAGAGGGAAAAAAGGGGAGCCGCCGCTGGGGGTCCGGCGAAAATTGTTCTTCGGCTCCATTTTACTTCGCTTTCGAGGAATCAGCTTATCAAAGAACGCTTTGCCTCGATTAAGATCGATAGTCTAGCTCCTGCAGAAGGGGGTAATGATACGGAAAGTTTTGGACGAAAGTATCTTCTGCAAACAATGACTGTAACAATAAATGATAACGTCAAACAGTAACTGCAATAGTGGAATGGAATAGTGCCTATGGAATTGAAAGAGAATGAGCAAAAGAAGAATGAATAAGACAAAAATGAATAAGACAAGTACTAAGAGTTGAAATTGTGGGCTCCTGAGATACTTCGAAGACTTGTAAAGAGAATGCATTTCAGAGAGGACATTGCGATCTCGGTGAACAATGTCGAGAATTCAAGAAATATCAGAAGAAACTTCAGCTACGAAACCCATCTCCTTGATCTGTGTATTAAACCGAACCACTGCGGATCCATCAAAGAGTGAATTTCTCTTCTTGGACCCATAAAGTAACAGACAGTAAGGACTATGCAAAAGATGTCATGAATGGCAACAGAAGGTAGCTAAAGAATACCACTTTAATATGAAATAATAAGGAGGAACAACTAATTTACGAAGGAGAATACAAATCCTAAATTTGACGCTTCAGCTTTACTTGAATTTAAGTTCAAAGGTTAACGTCAAATAAGTATATTGTTTCGACAATAAACACACTACATACATTCAATTAAAAACTCTTCCCTGACCGAGGGATTCTCCAATTCACTTTCTATTGCAGTTCAGAGAAAATAACAGAACGATAAATACCATTACACTCCTTCACATACCGAAAAGACACTGATATTTGATGACGCGTTGGAAAAGTACTTAATCCAAATGAATTACTCAATGTAAACGTACTATAAGTATTCAGTTGTACAGATTATTATCTAGGTAAACCGGTGTTACGAGCTTTTCATGCTACAGATTGGTATGAATAAAATCCTTACAGTTAAAATGAATAACTTTCTTAGAGAAAATAAATCGGGATAGGAAATAATGGAATAAATTCACGGGGAATTATTCCTTTTCCTCCCTTTGCTCTATAAGAATGAATATCATGAGTCGGCGGCAACTATTCTCGAGCGCCATGACTCGTCCTTGGTAACAACAAAAATAACGAAGAATGTTGCGCGAGCCAAAGACCAATTCCATCATCGGCAAAAACCCTCCCAAAAGCTTCCATCAAATCATTCACCCCATCAAATCACTTAAAGCAAATGAGTAGAGGAAGAAACGGCGTGGGAGTTCATCGAAGCGAAGCGAACGACGAAAGAAAAACACATCCGAAAGCATTACGATCGAGAGTAAAACCCCTTAATTATCGTCGCCTTGAAAGCGTTCGAGTGGCTATCCTAGATATAAAAGCGAACGCAATGCGTGGGAGAGATATGAAAAGAGATACAGGGAAAAGGGGGAACACGAGGGGGAGTGGGGAATGTGAGGTTTTGGGGGTAGCGAGTCTCCAAGGCGAGGGCTTCCCGTATTGATTTTTGAGGGTGAGCGAGCGGCAGAAAGGGGGAAAAGAGAGGGGTGTGGAGGGGGTGCAGAGGGGGGGAGGGTGCAGAGGGGTGCGTGTGGCGGGATAGAGGAGTTGGTCTAGTGCGAGGGGTGCATTCCCCGTTTGCGATTCCTCCACTGGCGAAGGGCCCTCCGCAGACTCCATCGCACGAAAAAATACGCGTCTTTCATTGGCCCCTCCATCGAGGGACAGAGGTCATTGATTTTACGGAATCGAAGGGGGATCTTCGGTGGAAAAGAGCGGCAGCGAAGAGAGAGGTTAGCGTCGGTGGAGGAATGGATGAGAGGAGCAATTGCTTCGAGGTCGCCAACCTGCGGCTCCTGAGCTTTGAAGGATCGTCTTAACGATCTGACCTCGTCTTTGATGTCTTTTTGAGAATTCGCCGCTTCGATGTCCATTGAAACGAATTTTTGGAAATGAGCTGGCGATCAGATCCCGAGCTGAACGTGGTCCCTTACTAAAGCCAACAATTTAGGTACACCATACAGTAAGATTGATACAATTTTTCCTCGGCTCAATCTTTCTAAGAGCTGCAAACGGGAGTTCTTTTTGAATAGCACTCACGTCCTCAAATTCTTTTCGACTACTTTTCTTTGTAAACAGCGCAACGAATAACTCACTCATTCCGTTTCAACGAGCAAAATTAGAATATAAAGAATTCCGTCACGAACACTGTTTATTCCCAAAAGAATGTGTTACTACGTAAATATTTACGGATTATCTAGAATTGTACCGATGCGATATAATTTCTTTTGATTTTCAAGTCTCAAATATTTATGATTGAGGATAGATGAATAATATAAATATATTTCTAACTAGGGAATAAGAGTTGAATTATATATAATTTAACGATTACTAAACTAATTTTAGAAAAACTAGAGGCCTGCATTCTGTACGAAGTCTGAGAGAGGAATACAAATATCTTCTACTGATTCTAATGGATCCATGATTATTGGAGAAATCAGCCGGAAGCTCAGCATACAAATGCCACAAAAAATGACCCACCCGTCTAATTAATAACCAGTAATTAAATAATCTACCAACTGCATTGAGCATACGTATAGACTGTGTGCGCTTCAAGATATCAAAATACAAGACGACGAAATACAAAGAACTCGTCATCATACCGTAAAATACAGCATTCGGAATAATTAATTCTTAATCTTTGCTTCTATTTTTATTTGTATTCCAACCTAATACCTAAATATTGCTCAGGAGTATCCTTGCAATGGCTTATGCTGGAAGACAAAGAAGCGTATTCCTGGCATTTCTGTCTTATAAATATAATGAAAATAGAACACTTTCTGCTCCTACATATGAAGAAGACATTTAACGAATTTTCAGCGACCGAAATAAACAATGACCGTAGATGCGTGTGTTGTGGTTGCTAGGTGTAAGTTAGCTCATCAAAGAAAGAAGACGTAACATTTATAAAAAAGAGTTATTAATGAAAGTTAATGTGGAAAAATTTCGTAATATCAAACAGATCAAAATCATTCCTAAAAATTAGTATTATAAACCATACAAGTTGGATACATTTTTTAAATCTTTATAGCTACATATGGACTCAAATTTACAATTAATTTGTAGATAACAATTACGATCAATAGCTAAGATATATATCTAGCTGGATGTAAGATGTTGTTACTCCGACTTTATAGCCATTTTTATTACTACTGAATTCTTAATACTATCACCTGAATGAGAGAAGGCTTTCGATAAATCCTACTCCAAGATCAAACGAACTGAATGCAAATTTTACATTCCTCCAACTAGGAGAATCATTGGACAAAAACATATCACTTTGCTGCAACAAAATGTACGTGGATTTGATCATAAGAGAGGAAATGAAATGAGGGCAGAAATATCGCGCGTTAAAAATACCGAAACACGGTGCGAACGGTAATAGCGTGGAATGACGTCCGTGGAGCGATTCCACATTAAATCCGCGACACTCGGCGGAGTTCGACATTGTTCGTCTGCCATCCGTCATTCCCAACGCGTTCATCATCACACGCTCGTTCGCGCGTAATCGGCCAGATTTCGAGAGCGAAACGACCGTAAAAGTGCGGCGCAAAACATAAAGATAACGCGGCGACACATTTGCACCGCTCGGCGATTATATAATTTCGAATAGAGCGGAATGAACGGATTTACGAGGATTTTATCTCGAGGCCATGCATAATGGACGCGAATTACAGAGCGATACGAAAAACTTGTCCTACTAATGCGAGCGAATGGGATTCTTTCGAGAGGAGAAAATGCGCTCTCGAAAATAGTTAGCGTAAATAAGCGACTGAGGGCGAATTACCGCATCGGACCGAGAATGAATCATTGGTAATTATATCGAGGGACGGATTTTCGCCCTAATCTCGCATTTCCTGCGATCTCTCGGACAAATGAATGCGTTTTGTCGCATTATAAATGAGCTTACATCGATTGAGCGACGAAAAAACCTAAGGTTTATCATTCCTGATTTTTCCTAGAGAGGGAAAATTAACAGAGATGTAAATTCTGTTCTGAGTACGTGCATTTTTACGAATACATACAGAGATGCGTTCTAAAATCTCGCTTCATGAAATAGTTGGCGTGTAAAGAAAAAGATGGCTGTTGTATTAAAATTACAGAAAACCTCATCCTATATCATTATCATTTGTTGTTGATACAAAACTGTAAAGCGGTACGTAATGGGTAATTTGAGGTTTAAAGAAGTGTAATCCGAACTCTTGTGGGAATTTATAGCTTCATTACGTCTTTAATATTAACAAAACAAAGAACAAGAAGATAATCAACTTTATTTCACACTACTGTTACTTTTACCACCAACATTTTTCGTAATTTAGCAGTACCGAGACAAATGGCTCAATTAACACTGTTTCAATGTTTACTCGTAAATAAATCATATTTAGTGAAGGTAGAAGATACTAGCATTTCACTTAACTATTAACTTGACTTAGTAATCTAATTTCTTTTCTAATAAAAGTACACTACGCTAATCTTATTTAAGCGATATTATAAAGAGTTTACTCTCAAATGAGCATTCAAATAAAAGCAAGAATGAGATCATTTAATTATTCAATTCTCTTAGAAGCAGAATCATATCCCTAACGTACTGTCAGTAGGGAAATCAAAACAGGACGAGAATTTCCCTTATCCAACCTTATCCGGGAAAAGAGGAATCTCGACTTCAATCTCGATGTAAACGCGTCGATGCTCACCTGTTTTTTAAGGGCGAATGAGATATTTGAAGAAACGGCGCTTGCACGTCGTCCGTCGCCTACGAATTTGCCGAGCGCATAAAAAGGGAAGATAAATAAATGATTCGGATGCAAAGAAGGAGATGAATTTCCTTCCTCCTCGAGATATGGAGGGAGAATATAGAGTGACGTGAGAGGGAGTAAGGACTGGAGATCGTAACCCCTGAGGCTAATACAACGAAACCATTTCGACGCTATAAAACTACCGACCCTCCATCAAATGCACCTCAAGCGAGCGAGAGAGGGTAGCGTATTCCAGCGGTAAGGTAGCTCGTGGTGCCCTTTTCGCCTCTTCGGAAGAATGATATCTGTGGTCGAGAATCCGGACCTAATGAGCACTGCCTTTTAAGAGAGAGATGAAAATAAAGACGCATCGCAGTTAGAATCAAACAAATGAGGTCCGAGATTAACGCAATGACTCTCCATGCCCAAGTGAAATGGGGTTATCGATGGAAGTTTTACGAGGCAGTTCTCGCGCTTCCTCAGGATAAGGGAATCGATCCCTTCTCAAACAGGAGCATACCATTTCAGAGGCATACCTGTTGACTGTCGAATAATTAATATACGTTGTTTTAGATTGAAAAATTCTAGTTTTTCTCTAGGAAATTATTTTGGTATGATAAATAAATGAGAATACATGAAGAATAGACAAGGACCAGAATGGGTATAGAGCATTTGATCATTGTTATTACAAAATATTCTTTGGTTCCTAATATCTCGTCTAACTATTATCAGCATCCCATTTCGGTTAAATGTAAGGAGTTGTAAATACATTTTTCCCAGCTCTATTTTTTATTCCATGTGTAGTGAATACGAATCTACTTTTACACTAATATCAATAAGTTTTGGTTCAAAGGATTAAAATATTAGCTTCAAGTTAAAACTGAGCTGTCTTAAATACATATTCAGTATGCCTTTCATCTTTTAGCACTCTGGAAGAATTTGAGGATACGCTGGGATGGAAGCCTACACTGCAGGCGCGAGTCACCGGAATCGTCTTCTAGAGTAATGATTCTGTGCAGAAATGTGGTGTGTGAAGGCCACTAACACAGCATAAATGATTTAAACCAATATAAGGGTAAATAATTTTAAAAGTATAAGAAGGATTCAACCGATTCCGTTTGATATTAAACCATCGAAAAGGTATACCGAAAAGTTGAAAGTAAGAATATTTCGTCATTTTTCAATCTGGAATTTTGTTTCTACATAAACTATTCAAAAATTACAATTTAATAGTAAAGAATTTTGACTCAAATGGGTTCTAATAGGACGAGTTCTATTACTCCAAGTTCCCCTTTTATCACTACAAAAATGCTTTAGTCCATCTATTCATTTGATGAAAAATAATTTTTCCATCTATTCTTCTCACCTACATTCAGCTACCGATCATAGTTCCCTATCTTTTCCTTCAAGATCTGACCGGAATAAATAAACTCCCATCTTGATACACATTTCCCAAAACGAGGGTGCGTCGGATCACTGTCTGCAAAAAACACCCATAAAAGACTAAACTGGACCCCAACAAAAACAAAATTAATAAGATATTTCGAAGAATATTAATCTGCCCCACAAAAAGATTTAAGCGTCACCTAAGATAAGAAATTAAGGCTATTCGCATAGTTTTACACCTCATTTGGGACCAAACTTCATCCTGGAAGCGTTACCGAGGAAAGCGATAAATTATTCATGGCCAATAAAAGTCAAATGGTTTTTCATTCGGAGGAGAAATAATTACCGCGGGAGTTACATAATGAAACCGACGAATTAGAGCAATAAAAATGAACAACGACAGGAACATAAAAAAACAAAGCCACCTATCTAAATGAGAAGATGGAGGGGAAGACGGGAGGGCGTAATGCGATTTAAGCGGCACTTAAAGAGAGGGCGTTACTAAGCGACGGAGTGAAACAAAAGAGGCTGGAAATTACGACTGGAAGGGATAAACAGGGGATGGGGTGCGCTTTAAAAGCCAGGGATCCATTAAAAGAATTAATAACCTAAAACGTTAAATATTATTGAGGCGGTATTGACGGATGACAGACGCGAACGAATTAATGAGGGAAAAGAGAAAGATATTCGAACTGCCTCTCCTAATTATTTCAGTATAAATTGTGGCATAAACTTGAGTTTTATAATCTACCCAGATATAATCAGTCAAGAAACCGAACTCGCACCTTTCATTTTACTGATGCATTAGCCCATTGAGCTGCCACAGTAAAACAGTTCCACATTTGCTAGCTCTATGAGGCTCTATCCACCGCAAAAACGATACCTCATAATTTGGATTCACAAAAATAGAAATAGTACGGACATTATCGTCGATGCGATCAACAGAAATACTTTCGAATATAGATTATAAAATAGACTAGAATGAATTTTTGACCGAAGAGAATTATTACAACTATTCATTCAATGATTTCACCCCCTGCCATACGCCTCTGGCGGCTCGCGGGGTATATATCTCAATCAAAATCTAAATGCTTAAGAAACAATATATACATCGATTCTTTGATTTCGACACACGATTCGTCAGAAAAAAAATGAATCGAAATCGAAGAAAATTTCACTTGGTTCCAGCTAATCAGCTTTTGATCAAAATCATCAATTTTACTCAATGTTCAGCTATCATTGATGGTTAATGATGAATTTTAATGTTAATGTTAACATAATTTTGAATGACGGACTGATGATAGCTTTCAGTAACGAATCAGCTAGTTTTCCGTGTCCACAACTCAACACCATCAGCATTCCTCTACATTAATGGTAACCGCAACAGACATCGGAGAGGCTCTGTTCAATTCAGCGATAGCAAATCCAGAGATAGTTATACGAAAATTCTTTATAGATCATCCGTGAAACACTACTTCCGAACAATACTTGACCTGCCCTGCATTTTCCGACGCAAACAAAGATCCTCTTTCCCACGGAAGAGATGAAAGAATCCTCAAGCCGGAACCGGTAACATCGCCCTCGACACGCAGCGCCTCTCCAGGGTACATACGTCCAAGAACAATTTATACGCGGCTCGCGGATAAATCATCTTTCGCCGCGAAGAAATACACACAAATCGGCGCCACGGTTACGAGGAGGCGAGCAAGAGGTCAACAAAAGAAGAATGCATCTGCATGTCTGCGGGAAAAGTAGCTACGAAGGAGGAAGCGAAGAGGTCCCAGGAAGGTCCCCTGTGGAGCACCCCCCTGGGCTGCGACCTGCGTGACGTCAATGGGTGCACACGCCCTTCCCATCATGCAGCGCGGCGGGAGATTGGTTCTCTCAGAATTCGCGGAGGGAAAAAGAGTAAATACTATGAGGAGTTGAGACGAAAAAGATTATGAAGACGAGACGGAGGTCAAGAAACAGCCACGAACTTTGGAAAGGTGAAGTGACGGAACGATGAAGCTACCTCAACGTTTGCCTTTTACTCAGAAATAAGTACGCGTAGTATAGTGCACTGAACCAGTAAAGGACATGTCTTAATCCTTGCAGCTCCATTAAGAAGAACATTCTCATTTTAATTATTCTTTTAGTTATCACTAATATAGTGTTTGATGATATTAATCATAAAATTCTTCTAGATGCTTAAGGACACAAAGTTGAACTACATCTTTTGAGTTAGCCGCAGTATATTAAATGATTCTCTTTGAATTTATAAAAGTGAAGACTTTTTGAATGAAAATAAGGAAATTTACCAAAAGGTAGAGTGTTGGCTAGACAACGCATTCAGCAGACAAACCCAAGAGCAAATACTATAACGTTTCCCTTACCAACAACTGCAAAAAGAAGAACTGATGACGAGTAGACGTATAACTCACCTGCAAAGAGAGAAAAAAAGATATCAGACATTGATTCATACATTTTGGAAACTTAATTAAACACAAGCCTTCATGATCGAAATAAATTAGAGGTTTGTTACTGATCACAATCAAATCAACATCCCAAGTAGTCTTTTGGTGATGACACAACAGATATGTGATTGATACGCACATAGTAATTACACAGCATCGTGATACTACGACATATGACTTATTGGAAAAATCATCAAGGAAAAAATTTCCCGATGGTTATTTTTAGCAGAGCAAGATTTGGTCCATTTTGTTCCAAACACGGCAAAGAGAGCCAAGACCACTTACTCCATACAAGTCCAAGATAATGTTCGTCAGGTATTTGCCGACGAGCAAAGACTCCGCTTCTATCAACTACATAGCAAATATAACATTCTTAAACTATGAGGTGACAAAGGGCTTTGTAACTCCTTTGCCAATTTTAGCTCTTCTCATAAAAACATGTCTAGAGAGTTTCCAACGCCAGGAGTATGCTGGTGGGTACATAGAGACGCATACATGTGAGTACGTGTAACGGATGAATCAGTACGGAATATGGAGTGCCCCCTCAATGAGAAATGGCACAGGGGAGAGAAGGGACAAGACGTCTTACCAATACGAGACTGGAAGTCGCTTGTAGAGAAATGCGTCTGGCAACACGTTTTGTATTGGTGCCACGGCATAGCTTAGATGCAGTTATAACGAGAAGGATGATGGAAAGAAGATTTTTACGCAACAGAATTGATTGTGGAATGCAATGCAGCACCACTAACAGTGGCGAGTGTTTCATTCTCTATTCAGAAGCTGGGTGTCACAGCGACTTATTCTTTTAGTAGAGAGCTACTCGCAGCAGATTGCAGAATATCTCATGAAAAGGAGGTAGAAATAAAAGTAGATTCGCCGTTAAGTGCACGCAAACGCTGTCATAGCATACAACGCATACTTCACGAGAAGTTTGTTCTCAAGTGGTTCAATCGCCTATAAATTTCCACGATATTATTACGAAATAGTTAAGAATTCTGCCCAAAATGCGCAACGCATTTTCTAGTAGTAACTCGTTTCCAAAATTAAAAGTTAGGTTACTTAATTGGATGGAATAAAATAATTTCTACTAATTGTAATTGCGGATTGCGTATTTATCTCACAGAAGTTTACACAATTAATAACTATTTACGACGTAAACGAAAATAATATTAGCGTATCTGAGGTTTGAAACATTAAACAAGAATCCGTACAAAAATTTTAAAACCCTGACTATACAGCGATCTTGCGAGATTCTAAGAAATGAATGATTTCAGAAAAAAATGATTTTAGTTAAGTCTTTAAAAAATAATCTACAGTGTATAACATCTTCCAATTACTTCTTAAAGACGATAGAGCATGGTGAATGATGGCAAGTAGAAGCCATAACAATTCGTGTCGAAATTTCAAGTCTGAGAATTCGGATTACATGACTTCAGCTGAATGTTTAACAGGAGTAAAACTATTGTTCATAATTATAAATTTTCTTAACGATAATTGCCTAGCTCTTTCGTTCACGATTCTTTCTTAAACGCTCCATCTCATTACGAAATATTTTTACCTTAAGACTTCATCATCATTAAAATTAGCTGAACATGCCTAAGCCTTAAAGTTGGTCGGTAATATTGTGGAATAATTATTGCCAAAACTCGTAGTTCTTGAAATTTATTTTACCCTTTTCAGTAGATAAGTGTTACTAACGACATCGTCATACCTTCTCACTATAACGGCAATGTAAATTTAACCGAAAATAAAGAGATGGATCCACATACAGAGTTGAATCTGATAATTTACAGCTAATAAATCACGCTTCGGATATCTTATCGAAAGGTCCTTAACAATAACCACGCGTTAAAATTCGCGAACTCCGCGTTTATTCAAAACAATCGAAAAGGCGGAAAGAAAGAGAAAGGCTCGCCTGAGATATTTGGGAAGATAAACGGCAGCAAGAGGAATGAATTAGCACTTGGTAGCGAGAAAACAATGCCACCGTCTAAACAAGCAGAGAAACAACAACGGGGGACAAGCCTGCCCTCTGGCGGAGCTTAAAAATACCCATAAAGCGTACTTTCCCAACCCTTCCCTCTGTCGCCGCATCCTCTCACCTCCGCCGAGGCCGTTAATCTAATAAGGAACACTTTGCGGGATTGGTTCCCTGAATTATTCTGTCTCGGCGGCTTCAAACTTCTCCTGCAAACACTGTATTTTGCCAAACACCCCTCCCTTGCACTTCCGTCCACGGAAGGTCGGACGTTCATCATCGCTCCTAACATCGTTTCCAGCTGTAGCTCTCTTTGCTGTGAACGATACATTCTTTTTACTTCCGAAACTGTTCGAAAACATCCCATTCTTTTCGAGGCTACAAATTTTTCCTCTTCAATATCGTAGCCACTTTTCCAGATTGATTATTATGATGTTCGTGTTTTTCTGTAATGTTTAACAATGTAAGGTGCCTACTGCTTAGCAGATGATGATAATACCGTGTATTGATTTATTATGACGATAATCTTCGTCAAGGACTTCATTCAATTACTAAATAATTGTAATTAGATTAACCGTGCATAAAAAAAAGTTCATCAGGAATATTTTCCCATAAAAAGGCTTTCCCAAGAAGAAAATCATTTGCTCTATACATTCCAATCGGAATATACTTAATTTTAATACGATCGGTCAAAAAGATGGATGGATCTATTCTGAAAAAAAATCAAACAAGATGAAAACTGATATCCTCAAGGGTAATATAGAGAAAACATATTGCAATACAGTGAAATATATGTATAACGCACTGATGCCGATCCTAACTTATTCATTACTGACATTGTTTCACTTCCTGCCAATCATTACTCTCGTTGTAAAAACATTAATTCTAAAAGATGCCATGTCTTTGATTCTCCTACGTGACACTCTTAGGACGATACTGCAATCTTCACTTGCACAATTGCCCCTGATGAAGATTTCGGATGGGTAAAATTGAACTCCCGCACCCTTTTAAGGGAATGATTTTAGATTCGAGAAATTAAAGAATCCTCAGGAATGCAAAATGGCTGTTTTCCTCGCGAATCATGGCAATGAATTGAAGATAGACTGGCAGCCGGGAAGACTTCGAGTTCGAATCGTTCAACTTATATTTAGATGATACATAATTGGTTTCCAATCGTAAAGTTTCGAACGCAAACTAATTTACATTGGAAAAATTCCGCTCAGGAGTAATATTCCGATGAATAAGTTCCCTCTTTCTTAATTTAACACTTCCTTGCACCTCTTTGTCTTTCTATGACACTAATCACAGCTTATAACCATAACTAGAAGAATTTTTACATAAAAAATGTATAAATTTTGAAGGTCATTAGTAAAATCAGTCATCATAAAACTAGTGACTTGCTAATGGCTCTTAATTAGATGTTAAAAATTATGTTTTTTCTTGAAGAGATATCCCAATCAGGCCATAATTATAACTTTCGATTAATGTAACGAGATGGACAAAGAGTAACATAGAACAACCAGCATAACTAGGTAAAAATGTCACCACGGATAGCAACGTATCTCCATATAAATTTCCCCGCAGTAACTTCACTCACCCGATCCGCATAATCTTCTTTTTTCCACTCATTCTTTCCCAGCAAAAGGTCACTTCCCATCTCTCAGCTTCACTCAAAAATCCAACCGCGCAACTGTTAACCCTAAACATTTCATCCTCTCTCGTCCGCCACCTGCGTTCAAGCGCATCTTCGAAAGGCCCTTTGATGAGGCGCACCCGTAAACCTATCGACGAGGTCAATTATGAGGAATTCTTGCGGCGACGAGAGAACACCGCTTCGGTGCAATTGCCGTGCATTCCTCTCGAGAGAGGCAGAAGGGGGAACTTAAAGATGGAGGACATTAAAATTAATACGTCTGTGTCGCTGCTTAAAAATTCCACTTCATTTGCGAACGCACCGACGGTTTCCACGCATGAGCGCTCCTCGGAAGCTCGCAGAAAGAAGTTATTAAGCAGATTGATTGTTTACTTCCTTCTCGCGAATTCTCACGATCGAAAAAATAAGTGGCGAGGATAATACAGTCCATTTTAATTAATGTTGCTGAATTGGAAAGATCCAGCCGAGAGGAAACGATTTCTCCAATAATGGGAGAGATATCCGCCGCTGCGTGTCATTGTGGAAAATACCATTAAGAAAGCATTTCCTATTAATTATTGAGGAAACTGAGTAGAAAATTCTGCCTCATCTTCGCAAATGAAAGTTTCTAAGGTAATATACACACAATCTGAGAGGAAAGTTGGGAGAAGCCGTTTTCAGGAATGGTTTGAAATGAGAATCTACTTGCGAAGGCGAAAATACGGAATTAACGAAGTGGTACATGGAAACATTCACATTTGTTATACATGGAGCAATATAGAAAGAGCATTTAACGAGCATTCTTTAGAAAATGTTTACAAGTAACTCCATTTGCTAGAAGCTTACGAATTACGTTCAAGATGTGAAGATTTCACTGAGTATTTTTTCCTATTTCAAGTTCTCTCTATGTTAAATGATAACATTAAAATTCTCCATTTACAATAATTGCGGATTGCTTCTGTCCACAGGAAGTTGTTTAGAAATTTAAAAGCAAAATAACATTAAATTTTAAAATTCTGCTCGTTAATAACTCATGCATAAAACAAGAACACGAAATCAAAATTATGCCAGAAGACAGTTAAATCAGTTAAAGGGTTACTTGGGAACAAGGATGGGAAATGACATTGCACGAATGTAGTTCAAACCCACAGACAAACAGAAGTGAAAAATACGGTGGTTGGTGCATAAATATGGAGTGCCGCTCGCCTTGGTGACTAATCATCCCTTTACAAAGGTGAGATTGATAAATTTCCGTCTTACATGATAAAAACATACTTCATTTGTGCACAAAAAAATTAATTTTCGCATTTGTTCGAAAAAAATCAGTTACAGTTTCGGACTACACTGCTACCTCCTTATAATAATAATAAGCTACAAACATTACGAGACCCTAACTTTCTTTATTTAGGTGTTCTTCAGGCGATGGGACAAAGCAATTGCTAAAAACGTAGCCGAATAATATTAATGAGAAGACAACCAAATTGTTTCTAAAGCATTTCCATTAGAAACAAGTACCGGAAATAAAATTAAAATCCATCGGCAGGAGTAAAGCAATAGCTCTTTGCTTGGACCAGTTCCCGCTCTTCGCATCCCAAAAGTCTAAAAGAAATCCCTTTTATCAAGCCTTCGAGACGCGGCATCAATTTCTCAAGTTCTCAGCTTCGACAGGATCCGATTCCTAAAACCTCACCGCGTTGTTTTTACAAACTTTCCGCCAGATGGACTCAGACATTCTGGCTCGTGTTAACACGACTAAGGTTTTGTTAACGCTCACGGAAAAAATTCCTGGCACCCGACTCGCGATAAATAACCCGAGTTCTAAAGAACCCGAACATGGATAATCGGCACGAAGCAACAATGGCTGCCCGATTTGTATTCGGCTTAGTTTACGGCCCCACCGTTAGAACAAAGAACGACCAAAACCACACATCTGTTCCTCAGCATTACGACTCTGCTTCGGATGAAAGTGGAAGGCGAGAATTTACGGAAAATGACGCAGCAGATAAAAGTCCTATTGGATGCGATAGGTTTTCGGGCGACAAACGTGAGCTGAAATTAAATCCGAGTGCGTGGGAGGACCATTGTCTCAAGGCAGATTCACAATACACACGGAATTCTCCCACACTTTGATTCTTCGCTTTATTGTTCCTAAAAATTCAGGGTCGGAGAGACATTCGGGAGAATACGAAATACAAGATGCGCAATGAGAATAGGAGAGGGGGTTATGAAGGCCCGAATGCGTGTGCGTGGAAATTCAGACACCTATGGATATACTTATTTCACTTCTAAATCCTGGAGAAGCTGGGCAGAGAAGACTACAGCAGTAGAATGGGGAGGATTGTACAAATTATTCTCTTAATTTCATTTAGCTGACATTATGAACCTTAATGATGACCTGTATGATGATGATACACAGACTAATATTCACAAATTTTCGAAGTTTCGTGTGTAAAGTGATTAAAGTATGTACGTAAAAGCTCTTTTATTCAGTTTTTCACTGAAATAGCTTGCTGAACTCTGCGATTTATACAGCACATTCGAAGTTGGTCTGGTCTGACTTCCGACTCAAAGGAAGGGGAATTCCAGACTAGATGCACTATTTTTCTTACTCCGAAAGAATTCTCCAGCTCCAGTTCATATCATTATTTAGGAAAAAGCAATAGAACACCATATCTGTAATTTTCATTGGCATACATAATGCTTCCCTCTGGCTTTCCGTAATGTAAACTGCCGTATATACATTTATTTAATACCATCATCTATCCCATCACTTACTAGCGAGCATCCGTCATTCCAAGCACCTATCAGTTGATTAATAAACACTTCTTTTCAATAATTAATTTTCATAAAGTTTATTTCAAAAACCTTTCTATTTCAGAGTAATAAAAGGTCAGAACTTATAACAGTAATGAATTACTACAACAGAGTAAAACCATTTACTGGAGCTGTTGACTAATTTAAAGATACTAAAAATTTTCTAGATAAAAATCCATAAAAGGAAGTTCCTGCGACACATGAGCGGAATGACAAGCTTTCGTATGACTGCGGACAGAAGCGCAGGTAGAAATCGCAGCAATATGCTCAACCCTCGTACACATCATATCACTTTTATGCGACAAAGATGAGTCCAAATTGCGTACGCCCTTCAATTACAAATCACAGTTGCGCATACCGGATGAGATAAAGGGGCAATCAAACTTTACGACGCATAAATGCATTCATCACACGGCGAAGTGAAGGGACGGTGGGCGGATAGCGAGAAAGGAGAAACAACGGAACTGTGATACTCATCTCACTACGAGTACAGACGGGTTGTGCTACCACCATTAGGTGCCGGAGTCAAAAACAGACAATAAATTGCAAATTTGGCTATGAATAAGGGCGGAAAGGTGGTGACGATAAATTATTTCACGATTTCTAAGGAAGAAGCATTACTTGCCCTCTTTACGACAGCCTGGAATTGAAGAGTAGCCGATGACTAAAATTAAGAATTTATGAACACCTAAAGCACAGTAAAATTATGGTAGTTGACATCCAATAATGTAATAGGTGGGTTGGGCGTAATAATAAAAGTTAAAGAGCAAATGTGAGAATGTAAATTTGACCGATACTTCAATCGCACATTCAATAAAGTACTCTGATTCAAATACTAGAATTTATTTCACAGCGAATGATTTACATATTATGCATTTTTAATTGATAGATTAGTAGGCTTTTGATTCACATCCATGTTATAACCAATTTGTAAAATAAGGCGTGAATAATACATTTCTATGCCTCTGCCGTAAGTGTATTATGGAATCCCTTCCGTTATCCCTTCGATGAAAATGGTTATAAGAAATCTATGTTATGAACTTTGAGATAGAGAATAATTTTGCAATTTTAACGTTAATCCTTCTAAGAAATATATTTTCACGGGTTCATTTGGTTCAGTTAAGTTCTTCCGACTGCTACAAAAATCTCCATGATCACTTTAAATAAAATAACTACAGTTTTTACAGCCTTTTATTTGAATGTTTAATTCTTACGTAATATTGTGTGGAAAAAGAGAATCACTTCAGACTAAATTTAAGGATGTGGCGATTTTGCATCAAGGAGAGACGCAAACACTCATTCATTATTTTGCCGGGTGCTATAATTCCCATCTACGGCTCACAGTCGGATTGCGTAGTCATCACCATTGGTAACGCTGACGACATGGTGATGGTCCCGCATGACTTTGGGCTAACGAGGCCAATTCGAGCAATAGAAGGGCTCTATGGGAAGGGGGAGCCACTGTCAGCCGAGCAGGCCAAAGAACGAAAATCGATAGGCGCTAAGTATCGATTTATTCGCACGGATAAGGAAAGTTGGGAAAAAGTTATTTACTCAGTTGCGCATTCCTGCGAGACTGTGGCCAGCGATTCAAAAGCACGGTTGTCTTCATGTTTAAGCGTAAGAAGAGTCCATTCCAATTTTGGACATCCTCTCAGTATCCGCTAACGTAATAACTTTGGGCCTTCCCCTTTCATTCAAAACAGAAAACCTGGAATTTCGGGCCGAAAATCGAGCTACTAAGAGCAAAGAATAAAGGCAAAGCGCCTCCGGAGGGCCTTGTTAAACGTATAGGATATCGCATTGAATATATAGCCTAAAAAGTATGTTAACATTTATTCTCCAATAAATAGAATGCTGGATGTAAAGGATATTAATACATACTTGGAGAAATATTGAGCTCGTTTGATTTGAGGAATAGCGGATTTAAGGAAAATCTTAATTCTTTTTAGACGGAAAACACTTTTGAGAAGAGCTAGAAATGGTTCTAAAATTTACATTGGTTGGCTTTCGGTTAAAATATGACATTAGGAAAAGAAGAGGGAATTCAAAAGTTTCAGAAACCATATCACGATTAACCTTCGATTACTACGGCAGATACGAGTCGCTAAAAGCAGCACAACAAAATCGTACTCTTTGAGACCATCTTTTGCACATAAATTAATAGCATATATGGCATAAAAAGTTTTTAAGATGGTAACTTTATTAGAATTCGTAAACTATATGAAATAAGCTAGAGAACAAATGAAGCGATGCGAAAAAACCATAATTAGAACGAAAACGATAATCACAGTTCATTCGCTGTCTTTATCACTTGCTGTTTTAGGCCGGATTTCCTTTGCTTTTAACCTAAATGTCGTCATCAATACCGCTGCTTAATTCACTCACATCAGGAATATTTTCCTGTAATTTTCTGCGGGTGTTACGGATTGATGAAATAACAGTCCGAAAAAAAACAACAGAAGGATTAGTATTTTTATTTTCATAGACATGTCACTGATTCGTAAAAGTTGAATATTTAGCCGAATTATTTCCAGTATTTATATGTTTTCTAGTAGAGGCCGCAAACCGATGACCGAACTATGCCGAAACCTTACTGAGCAAACAACGTTCAAATAGAGGATTACATATAGTAATTTCCGCAAACATTTGAATTAAAATTTTAGTTTCAATATTTAATAGAAGGAAAACTTACAACTTAAAGTAACCACTCACGCATAACATCGAAGATAAAAATTACGTAATACCTATTTTTACAATTGAGGGTTTCGCAGCGGGATGATGATAGAATTGAACGTTACTCTAGAAATACTAAAAACTTAGAGGTACTCAAGAAATCCCCCCAAGAGGGAGAAAGAAGTGGAGGTAAAATCCAGCATCCATTAAAATACCGCCAACGAAGGAGCCCACCAGCCCGAAAGAGCTCCATAGGAGCACGGGCAGGACTGGAGTCTGCACCAACAGAAACTGAGTCGAGTCATATAATTGAACGTAAGCAAGGAAAGCAAAAAGAGCCGTATGTGACTCTTCAGCCGTGAAAAACATATAATAACAACCCTACTTTTAATTTCCAGACTTAAGAAAGTACTAGCAATGTAATTCAATGTTCTTCCATTAAATGGGGTTATATGAGAAAAAGTTTTACTCTAATGGAATGAGAGTTAGGAAAGGAAATAATTGTTTTTTAAGAAAGATGTGAATGAAAAAAAATGTGGAACGAGATTCAAAAATAATCTAATGAGAAGAAAATGCTCCTATGAAGTACTGATATTTAAAGGATGGCATCTACTATGAGAAGATTAAACTCCAGCAAAATTCTCAAATGAAACTTTCTATCGAAATATCGAAAGGAGAGAAATACCACGAACTTCCTTCACTCGAAGAATAACAAAAAAGAGAAGAGGAAAGCGAGTATGACATAAAAGTGAGGTGTACACAAGCGGAGACAGTGAAGATGAGCTGGTGAAGAGGCCGAGAGCAATGACATAAACATATAAAAAGGATAAGAGTGGTTGTATAAATAAAAGGAAGGAGAGAGAAAGGTGAAGGAAGTAAAAAGACATTTACGCAGCCATTTCCGTTTTAATGTCCATCTCCTTTTATGCGTATATGGTCGTAATGCCGAAGAGGACCATGTGGGAGAAAGAGCGAAAAAGGGACTGAAGACGAGCGAAGAAGAAAAAGAGACATGAATGCGAAGTAATGCGAGAAAACGTTTCGGCGAGGCGTCAATTGGCCGAGTTTTAGGTGCGATCGCGGTGTATATTAAAAGGAGATTAATTCAAACCTCGATGGTTTCTGAAAGGAGCAATACTTTTGAATATTCATGGCGATCGTGAAACGTAAGGACCGCAGACGTTTAGGGTGGATGAACATTAAATCTCGGAGACTGAAACAATAAAATAACTTCTGCTATCTCGTGAGACGGCCAGATTTTGACTGTTTCCGACTCTACTAATGGGAATAGAATAGGAACTTTTAAAAGAGCTTTCAGAAAGATCACTACTAACGTGACAAATACGTTTGTTTTCTTTCGTTTGGACAAAACATATACATATCTGATACATATGGCAGCATACTATTTTCAAATAATTAATGATATAATTTTATTGTGATTGTTAATGGCTGCCATTCATCTATAAAATGAGACGCCAAGCAGTGCAAAGTAAACATATACTGTCATACTCGAACGTATTAACACGAAGTAGATGTAATTGTAAAATAAGAGAATTGCGGGTAACTAATAATAATGCTATGTGATAAATAAAATATGAAAACATTGAAGAGATATTCTGTGGAATACCACCGAGAAAATTAAGCGATGGACATATAGTTTTTCCTGAAGTGAATTCTGACCTGAGATCTAGCAATACATAGTTCTAATCTTATCAATGCTCAAGTTTATTCCTACCTTGTCAAAAAATACTGAATAAATATAGAAAAAAACATTTTTGAACAATGAAAAAGGGTTGAAAAATTAACAGATAACTGCTAATTTAATTTTTCAAACCCACAGCTCAAAATAATAAAGGTTCTAATTGTAAAATAATTTATTCGTTAGTGATAGGAGTATTTTCATTGGCAGAGAATTTTAAACAATTTTAGAGAGTTTTCAACGAACTATTGCAAAACTGCAACATTTATTTGTAAATCCTAGAATACAGGTACACAGTTATTCGATGTAATGCCAAAATAAATTCTCGTTGACCTTGCTTCAAACGGGACATGGATACGTTTTTTGCTAACAAACTGTCAGTTGCGTTTCGCTCGTAAGGAAACTCTTGCCAGTCAATAAAAAAAGTCATTATGGCATCAAGAATAAAATTTGATACTGGTTTAGAAATTCAAAAAAAGCCAAGATGAATGGATGATAAAATTTACCGATCGAGTTTCATTCGTAGGCGTCAGTTGGGAACCGCTTTTCCGTTTTAAGACTAGATGTAGTTAAATATAAACCAGCGAGAAAATCCTTTCTAAATACAAATATTAACCTGAATAAAAAAAAATTAAATTAAAAAATACCTGTACAAAATTTTCAATATAGAGAGGGGTAACCATTAATTTGAATCATTGAGTGCTATAGACATTGCTTAGTGATGCAGTCGAAAAAGAAGTGAATCTCCTGGTATATAGGATACAACACTAATTTGACGAGGATCACTGCACCTTTTCAGTGGTGAAAATCATTGTCGTGATTGCTTAAACCAGGGGATGATATTTCGGAACGTAAGACCTTTGACTGGACCGTTTTAAATTTTAGTAGGAATTAACCCCAAAATAACAGCCAAGTAAGCGATTCTTTCCTCTCTCTCTCCTCCAACGGCATTATGGTTTTTATAAGGCGCCTTCGATAATAAAAAACATACGAGCACATCACCACAGACCCTCCTCCTTTTATTTCTCCTCTTTTCACTCAACGCTCGTAAAACGGAGTCACGAGGGCATCAGAGTTCATAAGCCCTCGAAAAGTCCTCCCCATCCACGCACCCCCTCAGCACCCTCTTCCACGCACCCCCTCTGCACCCTCTTCCGCACCCCCTTCCACTCCCATGAAGTCCTTTTTCATCCGCATGTTCCACAAAGAACTTTTCGCACATTATTGGAACGTACGGTCGGTAAAAATCAAAGCACATTCGATGGGATTACTTCTACGATCGGAGATACAAAACATAAGAGGAGATCGGTTAAACGAATTGGTCGACGGAAAGCGGTGAGGAATAGGAGAAAGAGTGCGCGCTTCTCTCAAAAGGAAACTTAAGAAATGGAAGTTTGCTCCAATTAAGCAGATATGAAACATAAATACAATTATTATCATTCTTGAAAGATGGATAAAGAAGACTGAATCCACTGAAAAATATGGCAGAGGACTTACAAAGGAAATGTACAGACGATGAAGCTGACATTTGTGAATTGTATTATTACCTTCTTTTTAACTGACGACATCTCATTACAACGTCCCCAATTCGAATATTATCTCAGAAGTAAAAACTGGAAAACAACAAAAGATGTGAAACCTGCGAAATTTCCGTTTTTTATCACTTTCTGATGGAAATAGTACTCTAAACCAATCATACTAAATTCTCTATGGGATATTCGTTTCATTAAAATCCGTTTATGTGAGCGTTTGAAAATCCAAAACAAAACAAAAAATATCGATTTATCGTCCATTTCTTAAAACAAATTCACGGTTATTATTCAAAATAATGGAACTGAAATATTGAGTACAGACATATTCGATAAAACGAAATGACAACAATTATCATTTGAATCTTCTGCATTTGGTACCTCATATTTTCTACTCCATATTTAAAATAACTCTATTTCATAAATCTAAGCATATAGTGAAGCATCACATAAATGTTGGTGATGTATTCTAAAACAAAAAACACGTCGCCTTGTTAGATATAGATATTCGTTTACGCAAATAATTTGAAGGACAGATGTCAATCATGCTAACCGCGTCAAGTTCATTAAATTCACCCGGCAAGGGAACCGTCAACATTATAGTATCAAATCATTACACGAAGAGAAAAGATTGCAGTCAACACGTCTGCCATTTCATGCGATATTCTGGTCATCCGCAAAAAAATGATACTTATTGAAATTAGAATGCCTCGAAAGCAATAAAATAAAATGGAAGGGAAATAGATTGGATGAATGGGGACAGAGGGAACTTGGGATTGCGGTAAATGAAGAAGAAAGATTAGGGCACTTGATAAGAAAGGAAGATGAACGAGAATTTTAAGAAATAAGCGAATATAATTACTACCATGAGAATGACGACGATTTGAAGAGAAAGCCGTCACTGTAAAATCCAAATGGTAGAGTAAATAAGAATACATGGATAAATAAAGGTAATATATTATGGTGGGAAGCAGCGGACAATTTATTTGTGTGCAACTCTCATTAGAATGTATTGTTAATTCTGCAGATCTTGAGCAAGGCTAGAGATTAGAAATTAACAATTCGAAATGCGATATTTTACTTTGACAATTTTAATTTAAACTTCATTCCTGAAGTCAAGAGATAAATCGTAGATATCTATATTGAATTATAAAGGAGAAATATCATTCAGTAAAAGCAGGTGATTTTGATTCATATAGAGCATACTAAATTTTATAAAATTAAATGCGGTTTTGACTTCTGAATTGTTACTATACATTGAAAGCTCTATCAACGATGCGACATTTAAGTATCAAGAAACAATCCAATCATAGATAAAAGTCAACAGAAAAAAATTGACTCTATACTGATTTAAATTAATCAGAAACAAATTTACTAGCGAAAGAGGATCTAACACATTAACAGCGGATTCTTTGCCAACATGACAAATTTGAGATAAATTGAAACATATAGGTAAGAATACCTTTGTTCCACCTGCAATTGAGAGACAATTACACGTAAACAGAAGACAAACGAAACAGATGGGAGCGCGTGGATGGGAATCATAACAGAATGAAACAACGGACACAAAGGAAATAATTGAGCGAGAGAAGGGATTCTGAACGGCAGCGAAGAGGAGCGCGGGCTCCAATGATAACACAAAACTAAATTCGCTCATTGCGTCTCACTGAGTGTTACGTTCAATTTGACGAGCTTTACTCGAAAAGAAAATGCCGAGACAAAGCGGTTATATTGGAAATACAGGAGCATAATTAGATCGGAGCTTCAGTGCCCTCAACGAATGGATCGCAAGGACGATGAGGAAAATCGGTCGATTATTCTCTGGTTACCATTTAATTTACACAGCATTAATCTGGGAGACAAAATATATACATCTCAAAGAGGAGGGATTTAAATATAATCGTGGCCAAAAGTAAAGATTTAGAAGTGTATTTAGTTTCCATCTCTTAAATGTCATACACGGATTAGGATAACCAAACCATTCTTCTCTATTAAAACTTTCTACCTAGTGCTGAACGTATAACGTGCAGAATATTCGTAAGGATAGAAAAATGTGGAATTTAAATTTAACTGTAGCATACAATGATTTATGAAAGGTAAATTAAAACCGTTTTCCAAAAGGACCACACAAGAATAGAGACCACACGTTCTTTCGAAAAAATACACCAAATTCATCATCAAAGGGTTACTGAGGCGAATACAAAATCCAAATTTTTACGACCGCATTTCCTCAAGCTTTCTCAAAGAAGGTTTGCAAGATATCCCATTCAAAGCCGAGATTTGTTTCCATAAAACCCTCCGAAACGGCAGCTGACAACGCTTTATTAAAAGAGCAGCACAATGAAAACATAGAATAAATAAGCGGTCCGCACATACTGCGAAAGAAGACATGAGAGTTAAACAGGTGGATAAATAGCAATCAGAAACATCAAGAGGGATATACACGAAGATAAAAGTAAAGGATAGTCTTATTCTGGGAGATAAGGATAGGAAGGGGGGAAGAAAGAGAAAATAAGAGGACGTAAAAAGGGAGTAATAAAAGGAAAGGGAGGCGTGGGAAGTAAAAATTGAGAGGAAATCGACCTCAACCGTCTTCTCGTTTACGATCCATAAAGAAGCCCTGACCCTTATGTCTCCTCCCTAGGACCACGCCCCCTGCTACTATTCCACACCCTATTTGCACAGCATCAAAAGACGCATCTATTCTTGCATCGGTGCGTGGGAAATTCCAATGACGGAAGTTCGCCGCTAAACGTTTCCTGAATGCCACGAGGCAGTGAAAGGCAAACCACAATAAGGAGTCACTTATTTACAGCTGAACCGATAGACAATGGAAAATATTGAGACTACCATTACTGGTAACATTCCCAAGGATACATTTCACAGGTGGAGCGGAATTTATCATCACTTGAAATTATGTGATTACTCATTACTGGGATATATCGTCGTACAAAAGAATCACTTAACTTTTCATCAACGTATACGTTACTATAAATATTTATGCATTACTAGTTCATGTATATTTAAAAAATATCACCGCAACAACTAAAAGAAAATAAAAAAGTATAAATCCATTATTCATGGATTTAATCCAATCATATAATTCATATTATAGAGTAAAATAACGATCATTTACAATAATTTTACAATATATATGATGAGACAACATTGGACATTGGGTAAAATTGTTTTTTTCCCGGAAATTTCTTTCAAGAGATCAAATATTTTGGAACTGTTAAAAATTGAACTGTCGTAGAGGTGTGCTAAAATATAGCATTGTACGCTTGCATTCTCATAGGTAAAGCATAACACTTCTTATTTAATTAATCAGACTCGTGGAATACAAGGGTAATTATCTAAATATAGATAAATCTATTTTTGGAATTATTTGAGATAGTAATATAGTATATATGCCAAAATAATCATTGAAAACAGAATGTGACATAACATGAAACGGTCCAGTAATAGGTTAAGTAAAACTAATATTTCTCTTACCCTATAAATGTATCCATCAAACCATTGTGTGAGGTAACTCCGACGCGAAAACCAAAAACGCGCGACACTCAAGGACGCAGAACATTCTTCACAAAGATCATCTCCAGAGAAATAATCCCTTATTTCCCGCCCAATCTCTCTTTTTTCCTCTCGGTAAATGAACGTCGCAGGTGGCGTAAACAGACGCATTCCCAAAGGCCTTTTTATACTCCGATAGTTTCCATTTCGACTCCGATTTCGCGGTTGTTTTAGAGGCCAACGTTTCACTTCCTTCGTAAATCATAAAAAATCGCACGCGGAAGCTTTGTACGCAGGGAGTAAAAAGATTTCTCTCTTTTTTTCCATAATGAACCGAGGAATACGATGTGGGTGATTCGGAGAGCTTTTATCGCGGCTCAAGCACTTACAAAAACTGTGACAAAATGGGATCGACGCTGTGAAAGAGAGAATCCATTTGTTTAGAGAGCGGCGATAACCCGGCCGTAGCAACCGTAAAAAACGATCGTAAGGCAATTTATAGAGAAAATAAAAACGTGGACCTCTTTCCCATTCCCTCGACTAATCATAACCCCTCTCGCGGGTCTCGTACAAAACAGCCGGAATAATCGTTTATGGTTGCTCAAACGCGCTACAATACGCTATATTGACTGGGGATGGGAATTAGCGAAAATCCGCTAAAAATGTATCGGAAAGGCGAAACGGCAAATGCATTGATTATCTCCTACTGCTGTGAATAAAATTTGCTCGGTCGACGCGATTGCGGGAGTCAAAATCATTTTTCACGAAGAGATGACATTGAAATTCGACCGTATTTACACCTGATGATTGCGAAAATAAAGTCATTCGATAACAAATATTCTTGTAAGGGAAATCTTTTGGGAATATATTCTATTGAATGCATCTTGTAGTCCCTCATTTTTTATTCGCACGCCTCGAAATCACGAAAGCGAGAAATTAAATCACAGCTGCAACCTCGAATGCCACCAGCTGTGAAATTAAAGAAAAACTCTGATTTATTTACTGTTCGGCATGTGGAAAAAAGCTCATCTCGGACGCTAATCACTTAATCGAAAATTTAAAATGATTCGATCCAATTCATCCGCCTCTTTCGTCTAATTACTAACTGAATTAAAACCACATCCGACAAAATTTCTAAATTATATTAAACCGATAACTAGTAAAAGCAACTCTTGCGCACATCTAATTAAGCGTCTTGGCAATTCCTTAATTTCCTCGGTCTGGCGACTGCATTAACATGACGCCCGGGTGGGTCAAGAGGAGTTGAGTTAACAACTTCTTATCGTCTAATTAAGGAAAACTGCAGTGTATTCCGAGAGAATTATTGCGTCATTTACGTTAGAAGCGTGAGTGAAAGTCGTGCATTATTATCGCATTTGATCAGCTCTGCTCACTTAACATTTCTTAATGATAATCTGAGAAAAGTATCTCAAATGTAACTAAAATTAAGTAATGTATTAATTTAAGGGCATATAGTATAACATTAAAAGAATATTTATAAGAAATAAAAATAGTATATGCTTAGTTGGTGTATGGGTTATCGTGTTCTCGGTCCCCGGTTCGAATTCTGGTTATGGCATAGTTAATTATTTTAGTGACTTGTATAAGGATAATTGTGAGAGTAAAATACGACCAAAGTTCGTCAAATTATCACAAATATTTATCACTATCTTCATTTTATATCCAATTTTTCAAAGCATACAACCAGAAGAGAAAAAGTTAAACATCCCTTCTCTTAGAGGAAAATGTTGACCACAACTAATAAGATAAAACAATAGTGACAATGCTTCTGCCTCCAAAGGAGCCGTATTTGTATTATATATACCTACATATCGTATTTAAAAGAACTTATTCGTCAAAACTAAATGCAAGTTTATACACTAGGATAGAGAAACACTGACTAGCTCAGTGGGAACACATTTTGAAGGAATATTTCAATCACGAGTTGAAAGCCAAGAAGACGAGCAGATAAATTATTTTGACACAGAATTAGTTAAAATATCACATATGCTGGAGGCTTCTCCAGTTGTACTCCACTCTTACTGCCTTTTTGAAGGAAATTTATTTAGGCAAACAAGGAGTAACAGTAACAAGGAAATAATAGTAAACTCGTTTTCCTAGGAAAATCATCATGAATATAAAGTCACGATGAAAGAATATGAATAATGAGTCACCAGTAGTAAAGCTTATGATATAATTAAGCTTAAAACTGATAATTAAATTTGCATTTAATTAATGCGCCTATTCCGGCAGCAAAAACAGGTAACTCCGGAAAGAGGAGCAGCGATGAAAAAGTTTGAGTAAGGAGTAATCAGTTAGAATGGTCCCAAGACCGCCCCCGTCTTTTGTTAGCTGCGAAGGCCCTCCGATGATCCCCACGAGGAATGGAAGGTCGCGCGAGCGAGACGAACGACGAGGAAAGTCCGTCGCGGAAGAAGTCGCGCCACGCACCGATGCGCGATCCAAAGCCGCAATGAAGGGGAGGAACGAGCGCGTTCAATTTTCACTGCAGTGCGAAACGCCGGCCCATGCGGAATCCGGCACAGAAACGAATTAATTCCGATTATTTTTCCGAAGATAGGAGATCGATGAGACGATTTGTTTGCGGGGCGTCAGTGATCGAAGATAAGCTCCATCCATTTGGGCATAATTATTCATTATGCGCGCGGAAAAATTAGACGGGCGGTGCATTTCGCGGAATCAGAAATGCAGCGCGCGGTGCCGGGATCGATACATAATTTCCGAATGGATTTGAGAGAGAATCTGAGAGCACTGACCGACGACCAAAGTAGTCGGACGAACTACCGTATATATATTCCAGTATATGCCGTCCCTAGTGTAAGCTGAGGCACCTAATTTTATCGCAAAAAAATTGGGAAAACTGATTCGAGTACAGTAAACTCCCGTTTATCCGAAATGATCGGGACGGCGGCCGGTTCGGATAACGAAAATTTAGGATAAACCGAAGTCCCGCGTGAAACACTCCGAATTGCGCCAATTCCGCGAAATATGATCGTAAAACGTGCGTACGTAGAATGCTATTGATATGGTTGTGAATAAGCCTGCATGCTTTTGACTGAAAAACGTGTTAAAAAGGCGCCAAAGTATGATTGAAAACTCAAAGTTTTTAAATGCTGAATAACAAAGCTCGTTTATTTTGCGTTCCTACAGAAAAAATCTGCGTTATTTGCCAGCGGGAAAAAACAGGAGTTTTAATTTTATTACCTTCTCTTTTGAATGAAAAAATAAACTACAAAATTAGGAGGGTGCGGTAGGTGCATTCGGAAAAGTTTGTTCGGATGAAGCGGATTTCGGATAAACACGATTCGGATGAATGGGAGTTTACTGCATAAGCCTAGGGTGGGAAATGCAGCAGTCACTGGTATATTTCAAAATATAAAAAGATACCAATAATATTACGGCAATTGAGACATCAGTGGTTAAATGCTAAAAGAATTGTTAATCGAGCAAATAATATACAAGCCGATTTCCGACTACGGCCGACTTTGTCCACCGGAGAACAGATAAGCGGGACCCTGACTAGAGTATAAGCTGAAGGTATCTTTTTCAGCATAAAAAATGTTTTAAAAATTCGGCGTGCACACGAGTATATACGGTTTTAAACGAATCCCGGGCAAATATCAAATAAAATATCGGGTGAAAATTCAAGTGTAAAATAAAATTAATGGCTCTCGAGATAATTCTTAAGAGACGTGTCCCATTAATCGCGCGCATTACTATGTTAATACGTGTTTCGTAAAGCTATCGAGATTGATTTACTGGGTTATTAGAGCACCCGTTTTATATCCCACATTCAGCAAATAAAGCGACCTTTTAAAATTCCGCTCATACTATTACCGCTTTCCATTGGTTTATTACTTACTCTGAAGCACGACATGTTTCATAAACGCGACAAAATATTTATGAAAAAGTCAAATAAAATCTCGCTAATGCGCTGATTTATCTGACATCCCACAGCGCGATACTATCACTAAAGAAATAGTGCGATAATTTACGACCAAAATATTGCTTTAAAACTCATTTTACTCAAATGTTGAGTTAGTCCATTAAGTCAAAATATTACCGATATCGCAATTAAAAGTTAAAATGTGTTATGTAAACGTATATCATATTGTCCTGTGAGGAACACGGCAGGTGTTTCTAGCCTTTGACCTTTAGGCTATGTGCGACCTTTTCGAACCTTCTATACGGGCTTTTCGTAATTGAAACCAAAGTGCGCATGTTTTCCAATTTCGCTCGTTAAGCTGAGTGATAATACAATGGAAAATATTCTACTTAACGATTAAATTTGTTCTTCTCCGCACTAATTTTACGTTTAACTATTTATAAATGGGCAATACGCCGCTCAAGCACGGCCTGATGAATTTATATGCGTATGGATGATACGTGCGGAACTACTAAAATCAATAGTATTATGCTGGACTTCGTTTTTCTTTGTTATCTATATGGAACTACAGTGAGATAATGTTTCCTCCCCTGAGCTACGATAAACTGTGGAAATACACTGATTCTGTATACCTATAGTAATAGAATAGAACTCTGTAAATAGTAATAGTATATAGAAATAGAGAAAAAATGTTGCTGTCAATACAGCATTGCTTACGAGAAATAATTAAAAGTTACTAGAATTAAATATCTCATACAATTTCCACTGTGATAGAATTCTTAACAATAAAAGTAGCTTCGTGAAACGTTGAGTACAGAATTAAAACCCAGTAACCCTTTGGGAAGAAGAGGAACAAAATCGGGCAGAAATAGATACCTGTGACTACACATGAGAGCATGAGAAACTTTCCGTGAAAAAGAAAAATAAGCCCTTTGGGATCGAAATGAAAGCTCTTTATCGATATTCTTCCAAACATCCCTCCTAATCCGCTTCTCTCTATAAACTTCCATCCCTCTTTCCCTCCATCCCTTTCAATTTCTTTCTCCCAACCCCATCCTCGCAACTTCAAAACCATTTTCACCCATTCCATATCGAACTTGGGGAACATTCATCTTGCGAAACTTCTTCCCCCGTTCGAACTCACACCTCCGCCAGAGTCCTCTAATTCCAGGCAGGAACGATTAGCCCATCCAGCGGAACGTCCCAGGATTAGGATGAAGTAATCGGAGGATGCAAAGGAGTCGCGCAGATTCATTTGCTTCATTTTCGTAGCTAATCGTCCGAAGTGATTTATGGGGAGCAGGAGGAGATAAGGGTGGTGCAGGGAAGACAGTTCAAGGACGTATTACAACCCAAAGAGGAATTAAGATCAATGAAATACAATTAATAAAATACAATTAATGAAATACATTTAATGAAATCTAGAAATAAGACACAAACTGTGAATTATGAGCAAGAAAAGTCAGGTGGATAAAAAATCTTTCTGAAAAGAAATTATATAACACTTGAAGATAACCTAGGTTTAAGCTTTTGCTCTAGATCGATCCAATGGATTCCAGATCATTACAGGAATATATAATGTATTTCACGTAGGCGACCAGAGGCTGTATTCTAGTTGAAATATCTATAGCTATAATACTTCTAGAACAAAATCCTACCGGAATATTAATTAAATTTCTTTAACCGCTCAAAAGGAGACAATTGAAATTGATACACCTAATTCCTTGGTGAAGAGGCTATGCCATTTATTTAGATAAAACTTGATACTATCCCTGATGATAAATCGTAACTAAATAGTATATCAGAACCCGAACAATTTTTCAGGTCTGTACCAGAGGTGAAAAATCTGCAGTTTTTTTTACTTTCTGAGACAAAAAAGCGCATTTAAATAATTTTGTTTACCCATCTCGTCCATCGAAACTTAACGCGAAAATCATCTTCTTCGACTAGTATTATCTGTCAATTCTTTTTCTTACACAAAGTTTCGATTTTTAACTTTTTGGGAGTAGGTAATGCGCAAACAAAGTACGTCCTGATGATTACACTTGCGGCTTTTCTTATGCAACTGAATCGTACTTGAGGCATTCCGGAAATTGGTACCTCTTTTCGGAATCTTCCTTAAGAAGCCCACCAAAATATAATCAGAATTTCTGCTTGAACAGAAAATTAACAATTTAGTGATTCTGGCTGAAAAGATTCATACAGAAAGGAAGTAAAAACGATTACTTCAAAGAGGAAAATTACGGTTTACTGTTTACCGCAAGAAAAAATCTTTCTAATAAAACCATTACCATAATTTCATGAAACCACCGTTTCCAGATTTGATATAAATAATAATGTATAATGATTAATCAAAAAATCAAATTACCGAGAAATCAATTTCTAAAAACTTTCAAAGAATAAAAGGAGTTGCATTCGAAGTGAAACAAAACATTTCTAAATCTAGCCCCTGGATCTTATGTAGCCGGCGTGGCAAAGGCCGTCTCTTCAAAGCGAAACATCCGCTCAAATGACTCAAATATAATAAATAAGGATAATACTTCACCAAAATGTGCATCATGAGCCAGATGCCAAATATGATGTCTGGGCGTACAAAGATGTAACGTTTGGATTGGAATGGTATCGCTTACCTGCAAATAGAGAAGAAAAAAATGTGGTTAAACTTTGCATTAAATATTAATTATATTTATTTTAAAACAGACACATTATGACTATATATTAAGCTATATTGTACTCGACATACGACGATACATTAAATAAATCCACTTTAAACAAAAATTAAGAGAAACGAAATATTCTGTGGTGCCAAATATATTTAGATCGTGTAGAACAGCTCCCCATAAAAAGGAATAGAACAAACTTTTCTCTAAAACACAGGATATAATTCTTAAGACCTAGGTGCCAAGGTTGGGTCCAGAGCGAAGCAGCATCTAACTGATTCTCAGTGTGTAATCACCGAAAGGAAATCGTATTATGCCGTAACCCCAATAGACAGGGCAAGACATGAGACGATGGTTCGGCCATCCGTTTCCGGAGTTTAAACCCGAAATGCGACCCCAGTCTTGTCCAGCCTTTAGATATCCTCCCCCACTCGTCCAAAAATATCATTACCTTTTCTGCACGGACGAGTGACTCGAGACAGACAGTCCGTACGGTCGAATCGGCTTCAAAAGAAAGGAGCGCAATCGGCATGTGAAATTGGGTTTTGTTTCGCCACTTGCCCCGAATGCAATTCCAAAGGGGTGCGTGAGGGATGGGGTGAGGATAATAGGGGACCAAAAGGGTTGCAGATGGAGTGGGAGGGAATTAATGGAACGAAGCGCCAACTATGGACAGACACTATGACGTGTCCGTCATACTGCTTCTGCTTTTGTCAATTTTAACAGCCGTTGGCGGGTAATTGAAACAGTGGCGACAACCAAATCGATAAATACCATGCTCTACCTTTACAGTCACTAATTCAGTCCCATACTCACTGGCGTTAATTCAATATTGGACGTCTAACACTCAGTTGCCTGTTTTGTTTCGACAGGGATGTACTAAAGCATGCATCCACCGATACAAGTCGGTCGCTTTTCGTTATCGACAAGTAAGCAACGGATAATCAAATTCAACAGTGTTACATCATGGAAAATTGGCGAATCACATAAACTTTGAGTACTCAATGAATTTTTCGGGAAGATAGATAGTGAAGGAAGAAGGTTTTAAAAATTCGACTCCATGAAATTACGAGGTTATTTTATAGGTTATCACCACATCAAGACAATAAAATTTTATTGATTTAAGGCTTTTACCTATCATTCTACAGTAAGAAAACAAGAAACAACTGACAAATATAGAGAGAATGGTTTAGAAAGTAATTCAGCCGAATTTGGAGATTCGATTGAATGTCAGATACAAGCAGCGAAATCTACGAACAATAAGCAAGAAAAGAGTGCTGCATATCTATTAATGTACAAACGGCCTTTCGATGAATTGCATTTTTCCATAGATACTGCAATGTAACAGAATCAAAGTAGAGATCAACCTTCTAGCAGTAGAGATAACAACTTGATATATTTAGCTAAATAAGCGAGCAAGAATAAGTCAAAAAAATTTCTAGGAAAATCCTAAATAAAGCAAAGCTATGGACACTGGGATGAAAACGCGATTATATTTATTCATACATATATTCGTAGAAAAACTAGTTTTCGACTTCAATTTAAACTTTCTATAGACAGTTATCGTCTCATAGGGATCAATTCTTTAAAAATACTCCGAAGCATAACTGGGATAAACCTCTCTATTTTGAAATGAAATTTTTATCATGTGAATCATTTTCACGAAAGACAGGTAAACATAACTTTATCGAATAAACATCTTAAGGCGCTAACGAGACTTCAAAAGTGTCTCCCAAAGACGTGACCCAATCACTTCTTCATAAACATTTACAAGGAAACGGAATCGGTTTGCCGCTCTTCGTCGACATTCACAGCGAGCGAAATGGAAGAGGAATAGAAAGGGAGGAGAGAGAGAAAATGATGGCAAAGGAGGCATTTCGTCGAAGGAGGAAAAAGAGCCAAGTATTCAGGAGAAAGGGTAAACAACGGGAAGGATATATACAGAGGGAGAAGTTTGAGGAGAATGGAGAGAATTAATCCGAGGATGGGCTCTGGAGGCACGCTGATTAAACAAACATTTGGGACGCCTGAAATATTCAAAGGTTTTCTCGCCAGAGCGTGTGAGGTTGAAGGGGAATCAAAGGGGTGAAGGGGAAGATGAAGGAAAGGGCTGTTGGAGGGATGAAGGAAAGGGGGGATGAGGCAAAGGGGGAATGAGGGAAAGGGGCAGAACGAGATACTTATAGACGAGGCACTTTTGCGTTTCGCGCTATATTTCTCCGTCACCAAGTGAACGTTTTTTTATTCTCGAAACGTGGCATAAAAAGACTGCGGTATTCGTAATTTTTACGGCTCTCAGGTGTATATCACGCTCTGCGGGACGAGTTAATTTCAAGAAGGCATTTTTGGGAAACTTTTAAATCACGCTAGCATTTCTAAAACCCTCTCCGCCGTTTGCTTACGATATTGATTTCGGTAGTGACTTTATAATGGTGTGCTACGTATTCAGCTAGCTGTCCAAGAAATGGGAAATAAAGACGTCTAGAAGAAATTGAAGTTTACATTTGTATAACCATATATACTCGAGTACAAGCCGAGTAACCTAATGTTATCATAAAAAACTGGAAAACTAACTGAATCGAGTATAAGCCTAGGGAAGGTAATGCACCAGTTACTGATAAATTTCAAAATAAACGGGCTTTTTCGACATAAAAATGTGCCGAAAAACTCGGCTTTTACACGAGTATATAATAATAATAATGCTGTCTTTTTACAAGGGCGAATTTTAGCCTTTTTCTTCCAATTAACCCTCTTTTTATTTTATTATTTTTTTGCATTTTTCCTTTATTAATAAACACAAGATACACAAAACATACACAGACAACCATTCCCTAACCGGAAAAATCCGATTGGGAAATTAGAGCCGGGATTCGAATCAAGGACCGTGAGGTAGAAGCGTTAACGCGCTAGCACAGCTAGTATGTACGGTAATACTACTCCCTAAAATTTCGTAGGATAAAATTTATCAGTTAAAGCTCTTTTTTTTGGAATGAACTGGAGTGATGATGTAAATTGGGTTTCCTAAGTCAGAAAAGGCACAGTAACGCAGAGGATCAAAGTTAAAGGAGGGCTAATAATTACTGTCGAACGCAAAATTTTCCGAGAGGAAAATCGAAACAATCCGCATCACGAAAACAAGCTTTCTCAGAGGACCACAAACCCATTCTCCTGAGGAAAGTTTTCACAAATCAAGTACCGCCAGACACAGCATGTGAGTGAAGCAGAAGGGAGAGATTTGGGAAAAGGGGCGAAGATGAAACAGGACGCTTCGGGGGAGGCGATCCAAAAGTGCGACATCCTGATCAGCAGTCGGACACGTCCCTCCAGAAAGAAGGGATCCCCTTAAAGCCAGCCAATCACTCAATGACACACATCGACGCAGGGGAATGAGGCTAATTGACGTGGATTAATGAAGATGAGAGAAAGGGGGAACGGAAGCGATGATATATCTCCGTGACAAACGTAAATGCGTGTTTGTACATATATGTATCGCGAGAAGGGAACGCTGTCCGATTTTAAACTTGGCTTCTTCTTCCACGCAACTCGAATAATTTAAGAGACCATTTCGGATATAACTCTCCCACATCAATGGAAATGTGATAAATCAGTCCAAGTGTAAGAAAGGTTGCGCGTAAAATTGTCTGTAAGGGAAAGACAAATTAAAGGAGGTCTATAGAAGAGAAGAGGGATCATTACCCAAGGGATTGCAAGAAGGGGTTTCATCCCAAGATAGGAGACAAAATGAATAATATATACTGTGCGCTCGGAGCTCTTACCTGCGATGAAGAACTTACAATTAGAACGTCGGCAATTTTAAAAGGTAATGAGGTTTAGATGACTAATGAAGAAGGGGAAGTAATAATAATACCAAAGTTATTTGTAGCGATTTTTCTGAAATACAATGGTAAAAAACTCAACAACAGCAAAAGAGACAATCTTCTACAGCAAGGATGAAAGTTGGCCCAGAAATGAACTATATATTTATAAAAAAGGAATTTTAAAAGAGTTACATTGAGGATAGGAGAAAATTAAAAGTACTTTTCGGATCTAAAGTAGCTTATCGCTTTTAATAAATTCAAAAAGGAAGTGAGGCTGCTGAACTCCATACTAATAACTTTACTTTTACTCATTTATTTACTTTATCTGACGTTATTGAGATGTGCATATTCCTGGTAGTAACTATCGGAGGTGTCCTTCAGTACCAAATTCTTTATTGATGGACAGTACCTTCTTTTACTGGCGAAATTCGCAGGCAATCACAACCACACGACCAATATATTTCGGTGAATTCCTGAGTCTTGAAATTTCCTGCGTGGCGCAATTTCCTTTATGATCTTACATTTCCTCGATGAATTCATTCAAACTTCCTTCCTTCAACCGCTTTCTACAGCAATCCATTCAGTATCCGATTTCCTAGAACTCGACTCCACATGTCACATCATGATAGTGATCCATACAAATTTCAATTATATGCTCATTAAATGCATTTAATGCGAATGACCAGATAAGTGGATGCATTCTTATCGCGGTCAAAGTTATCGTTTCAGTGTCCAATATTAGTTTCCCGGTGAAACTAAAAACTCGACTCCAAAACGGTAACAGGGACGCTAAACAGACGCATGGCTAATGGCCACCGAATTGGACATCCCGCGTCTAGACATCAGCGACCGACAGCCACAAACAAACGGCAGACGATGCAGTTGCGCCCACACACACGCTTCGCCTCACGCCATTTTGGCATCGAGACAGATTCTCTCTCAGCATCTTCATCCCACCCACTCCCTCCGCAAGACGGGGTCTTTGTACGCCATTTCCTCTGCCACCCAACAAAACCGAACAAAACACACGAAAAACGTGGCGGGAATGACGGATGGCGGCACGCAACGAGAAATAGGAATGGCGCAATCCCATCCCTCCGGCCAATTTAACTTCCCTTCTATTGCCTATTATCTCTCCCCATTCGACTCGTCCCTCCGTCAGATGATATGCAAGACTAATGACCTTCCAAAAAACGCATTACCCTAATCCGAATTACCCGCCATGTCCCGGAGACATCCCTTCTCGCTTTTTCATCGCCCGAGGGATGCGTGCACTCCGAATTGCGATAGCACGGAGATTGAGGAATAGTCCTCTACTCTGAGAGTCTTACTAAGTTATACAATCTGGACCAAAGAGGAGCATTTCGATCTACTATTTGGGGAAAACGCATGAGGAGTGGCCGGTTATGACACGATAAGATAATGGGAAGCAGAGGTAAAAATATTGATTAATAAGTGCATTATCTCACGAAAGAATGAACGCTAATTTTAATCATCTCCTGATCAGGAGAGCCTATTAACTCCATCATTCAGAGATCATTAATCACTTGTAAATTAATGACATTTGACTTTGACAAGAATACGATTTGCCGTCGACATCTTTAATTTTACAGTAAAATGGAAAACTTAATACGCATACAGCCTAATAACATGTGGCGTAGGTAAATTAAAGATTAAGATGACGGGATCCTACAGTGATCGTTGCAAGACAGAGATTTGAGACAATCAAAACAAAGGGATATGATCATAATACATGATAATGATCGATATACCACAGAGGTAGTGATACAAGATCTATTATGAAAGAAGATCCTTGAACAATCAAATTTTTCATCCAGAATGTCACATTAATAGCATAGAAAAGGTAACAAAGATCATTCCTCCTCGAATTTCTCCAATAAGGCAGGAAACCTTCACCTTAGCAATTCTAGTTTTAAACGAACCATTCGATCTTATCAGAATCTTAATCCGACTAAGTTTCAATCCTTTTGAAGCAATCATTGCCATTATGCTGTCTCCTATCTATCACAGTCAAAATTAGCGAATTTAAGGATAAAATGATCCATTTACTAATTACTTGCTACCTCCATTATTCCAGATCCAATGCCTTTCCATTGCCCTCTCAGGGTTTCTTTTTCCCCAACGCGAAGCTCATCCTCAGCCCTTGATATCTCCACCTCAACCAACTCTCATTCTCGCTCCTCGGATAATCCATTTAAATCGGATGCTGGGGATTTGAATAATTCATCACCGCCCTTCATTCGACTACTCTGATTTATCCGTTTTTCCAGTCTTTCAATTCCAAATGCCTTGATCGCAGACATCAGCGAACGACCTTTGTTGCTATGCGAAGATGCTCATCTCAGAGTTGCATCCTATCCCACGCTCTCACCACCTCACTCCCACACCCATACTCTTATCTGAGATATCGCGGAAAGTCGCTCATTTATAAAATCGATCCCGACAAAATGCACCTTAAGATTCAGTAAAGAGGGAAACAAAGATCGCGCTAACAAACCAACGGAGGAATCTGGCATCCATTTGAAAAGGTGGAATGTGGTGGAATCCTTTTTTCCAGATTCCCACTTCTGCGAGAATTTTATCGCGTACGCCAAAGTTTCAACTGCTGCTGCAGTGATATACGGTTGGTGTTGATTATTCAGTGCGATAACATCACCGATGAATTATGAACTATTGTTACGGCTTGAATCGAATCAGGGATTCAATAGCCTTCTTCGGTCATAAAATGGTGGATGAAACCAGGTGCAGATTTCAAATTCAAGGTAGCGATCGTCTGCAGCGATTCATAAAAAAGGAGATATTTCTTCTTTTGACTGCCATTGACTTAGGCTGTACAGCGGCTTCCTTAAATAATTTATTTCGTCGGCATTTCCGATGAAACGAAGGAAATTATTCGACATTGATACTCGCATGCGATTACGCCGAGCACTCGATCCAACATTTTTCGCGGGACGGAATGAAATTGACTTTCAGATGCGGAAAAAGGTAAGATGAAGAAACGGAGACGTCGGTATCTGCAAATACATATCTGGGCCATAATAGTTCGGTCTTTCTTTACAGAAGAGGATTTGAGTCATATAAGAACAGGCCTCACTGTAAATGAAACTTATCTAAGAACAGGAGAGCGTGCATTGCAATGTACAACCTAGGTTATCTTAAAATATTAACGATAATAACAATAAACGCAGCGTTGTAATGTGTAACGGCCAAAATAAGGTTATTGTTTGAATTAAAATATAGAATTAAATTAAACAAACGTTGATAAATTATCATATCGGCTTTGTGCACCCAAACACTAAAGGAAAATTACAGAGAGAATATATGAACGTGTTTTGAGAATAACTAAGTCATTAAAAGAGCGCTGAAAATAGTAAACATTAATTTTGAAATTTGAATCAATTATTCCATACAGCAAATGGGGATGGATCGTTCTTTTTCCACCAAAAGGGGTATATGAATTAAATTCCAGACGATGTTCCACCAAATATAGTAATCAGCGAACACGGGGGAATGAGATATTGACTATGGGTAAATTAGTAGTTTTTCGAAAATGTCATGCGATCATTCGATTCATCACAATTCGAAAATTTCATCGTCTTAATAATCGGCGGATTTTAAAGTTTTTCAGAGTAATCTCCAGCCGTGAGCCGAGACGCGCTCTTCAAGCCAACTTCGCTTCGTACCTCAGCATCAGTAGTTTCTCGGCTCACAATAAACACCTCCGCGAAACAATGGCGCTTCATGAGGGCGACCTCTTCCTTTAAGGAGACGCCTTCGACGCCTCCGACGGCGGAGGGATTGGATTACGGCGTCTCAGACAATCACGATCCCATCGTTACCGTAAATCCTGTTTCGCCTCCTTATCGGGTGCAACCCAGAGGGTTTCCGCCACCGATATTGATGGCTGAAGGAGCGTAAACAAACAACAAATGCCTGTCAGTTACGCCGCTAAGATCGACATTCTTGATTTCTGCCGCCATAGGACGCGCTGCTAGACTACGGAAATAAGGAAAAGTGGTCGATTCTTGAGTTTTTGGGGGGTGCCCTCGAGCTTATCTGCGAAGGAATACACTCCCGAAATCGAAAACTAATGGTGATGCTGGAATCAACACTGGTACAGTGGGAACGATAGCGTTCCAACCATTCACTGACTTTTCTTTGCCTACGGAGACGATCAAATTAATCATTTGATAAGTTAAAACCCATATGAGTAGATTCTAAGAGGCTGTTTCCAGTAATTTTGAACAAATACACGCTAATTTATTAGCTTTCATCAGGATGGTCTAAAAACAGGACCTCTAAGACTTACCGGTATACAAGAGAAAATACCACCATATAAATCCATATATTGAAGTTTATCGTTTGATTTCTTGTACAGGTGGACACAAAAGTTTTACTTATTCAATCTTTTTCTCCGTTCCATTTAGAGGCGGATCTAGAAACCTGCCGGGGGAAGAGAATATCCGGATCAACTCATCTACAATTAGCTTTTTAAATTCCATTTCGCAGTGATAAACGCAGTAGATGTACAAGGAACATAAAAAAGTAGCAGTCAGATTTTTTACAATTTTTCGTCACATTCTAAGGCTATTCGCTTGAACTACAAAGTCATGGTTCCATAAGAAACGTTTATAATCCGTACGGCAGTATTAAACCTTTAAGAAATTTATATTTATTTCAGTTATATCAAATTTGCAACAGCAATGATACATACGGGAAGAATATTGTATGCTTTGGAATGCCTAAAGCCTTCAAGGAGGTACGTAAATTTTTTGAAAGTTCGAAACTAACCAACCGGAAGAAGATTAAACTAGTCATCGGTGGACAAATGCAACGCTAATCTCATCACTCCGACAAAGGGAAAACGACCGCACAAATAGACGTCTTTGAAGTGCTCGCCGATTCTCCCACTATAGAAAAGGACTGTGTATGTAAATGCAACCACATCTAGATCCGTGGAGTACGGGATATGATCCTTTAATGGAGAATTAATCCCCTGGAATTGTATTTTGTAGATTAGCTTTCATGTTGTAGTTTTAAGTAACCACGATGGAAACCGGGAAATTTTCGATGCACATTCATCCCATGTTTTGGTAAGGCAATTATTGTTTGTAAATGGTGAATCAACACAATCAACTCAAATATTTAAGTTTTAAATGTTTACGTTATGTATAAGATAAGTATAACAAAGAATTAACCCGGTGAAAATAAATAAAAACATAATAATCATTCTTGCAAAATATTGAAAATATATTACATAATGTTTAACCTTTTCGGTGCAATCATTTTAAAAAATCTAACCCAATCCAATTTCAAATGAAAGCTTTTGTATAAACATTTAGAATTATTTTACAATATTTAATACCACTCATTCATCGAAATCCGTGTATTAGCAATCGCTAACCCGAATAACAGTATTTCTGAAATGATAACACAACGCAACTTGACTTTCACCTTAAAACGAACTTCTAACAATAAGGGTGTGGTGTTAACAAATTTTTCTGAGAGGAAGGTTAGGGGTCCCGATCTCAACTCCGAGGTTAACAAATGAATCTCGTTGTCAACGGTAAAAACTTGCCGACAAAACGAATTCGTTTCTTCATTTGGTGGGACAGGTGACAAGATGGAGACGACATAGAAATATAGCAATGCTCTCCGACAAGTACCGCGAGCTATGAGGAATACCTCAAGGTGCATACTTCGCACCCATTTAAATTTATCGCCTCAAAAATCGCGGCTTTTGGACCGCCTTCCCCTCAATCACCGCTCTCATTTCGCACGCACGCACTCAGCGCGTGTTTAGAGTCCTTCGTCACCGTTCGCACAGCGTTTTCGTCTGCACATTCATCATCGTCCCTCATCCGCTTCTCTCGATTCCCTCCTCCACTTGGACCACAAATAACTTCTCCGGCGCCTCACGTTACGGCATAATTCAGGTATTATATTCCCATAGAGTGGCAACACTTTTACGTGGGATACGTCGACTCTTATGATTAAACAATTACACGTAAAATAACCATATTCTTCACGACGAAGAGGATTCGAACGTATCTTGTCATTTAGATTGTGAATAGAATGTATATTAATGTATTTTATTTGTGAATCATCAAAAAATATCTATATAATAAGTATATATATTGCTCTTACACTCAAGGAAATATTTGTAAGATTAGAATAGGAAATTATGCCTACAAATTATGTATTTTAATACTCTACTGTACGAAGAAAGTAATCACAATCTTAACAACTTCTGTAATAGTTAAGTTTACAATCGGTAATGCACATTTACGGACGCAGCCATTAATTAGATACATTCTTCTTCTCGGATTATTTTAATTTTCATTCCCACAATCATGACTCACATGATCACTGCATATCTGTAAAGTATACGACTATAAAAAGAATCCCTGAGTTTCATGGTGGTCATTTTTCAAAATACTTGTCTTCTTTGATTTCTCCCTTAATTCTTCCTCAAACATTTATACATATTTTTAATTACTGAAACCTATATGAAATTATAATTTCCCGAGGCATCACAACTCCCTTCTACTTTATAAAAGAAACGATCTTTGTGAATGATAAACGAATTCAAAACATAGTTTAGGATGGACGAGGATGGCAGCGGCTGAATTCTAATTTTATAATACTAAAATATAAACATAAAATACGTCAACTTGTTCTGTAACCCTATCTCTGCAGCAGCGGGATCCTAAACTCAAACAGAGAGTACTTTTCTCTCCTCAGATATAAATAAAGCTTGTGCGGTATTTCAGCTGCTCCGAAGGTTCTCTTTGTAGAGATAAAAGTAAAGGGGAAACTGATGGGAGAAAATTGAAACGGGCAGCGTGGAATTCGTGGAATAGAATTCAGAGATAGAAAAGTACGGGAGAGAAGATAGAAAAGCGGGATAAAGAACATGAGAGAGGTTTTTAAGGAATGGAAAGAGCTTACTTCCAATGGCAACAAAGGCGAGGGCGCCCAAAGATGGAAGTCTTATCCGTCCATCTCCCTCGAGATCTTCCGAAGCGGCATTTCAAGTCGTCGAGACAATTAAAATTCATTCGGAAACTTTTGTGAGTTGGCCCCCTCCACCCCTCTCTCCACCTCTCCGTCTTAAACCCTTTAGTCCTCTTAAAAAGGCCCCATCCCATGCCCACCGAACCTTTCCGCCTGCTTAAAGTCTTTTAGTAGTCTAAGCGCGGTGCTACTCCTGTTATTAGGGACGTTTCGATAGCATCGAGAAACTCGTCTCTTTCCACATCTCCCGCATTCGAAGCGAATGGCGACATGACATCTATAAATTGCGCTGCTAATTCCGCCGAGCCAAACGCACCCGATGAAAGAGAAGATGCGGCAAAACGGACTTCGTTTCTCGAGCGATATCGGTTTGCGGGATTACGTACGCTCGCTTTAAAAGCTCGTGGCAGAGAAGGTGCGCAGAGGGTCACGTGACTCATTGGCAAATCCACCTTCCTCGATCTAATTCTTCTTCTGCGCACCTCTAGCGAGCTTTTCGCCATTATGATCGAGCGATATCATTTCGTAAGAAGCTGGTGTCATGGACTTCCGTTAGCGTGGAAAGCCGAAGCCGTAGAGAGGGTAGAGTCTTTTAAAAATTCACCATCTTCATTCCGCCCCACATCCCTGGATTCCTCGTGCGGAAAAACTTTGACCCTATGAAAGCGTAAGTGCGGGATGCGCTTAACGTGCCGATTCGGTCTCAAGAGGAATGGGGGCCCGAGCGACAACTCGGAGTAGACCTGTAGTTATCGTACTTTTCACATGACAGGCCATGTTGGTTGTCAAGCCTAATTTGGAGGGCCGCCTTAAAGCCCGACTTTGGAAGATCTGAACCGTATGAATGGGGGTTTTATCCGAAATTGGGTTTTATTTAGGGAAATGCGAGTAGTGAAATAACTTCCAATGTACGAGAGCTGCCCTATTTATGTCCGATAATATCTGTCTTTTTTTTGAAAGGATCGTTTATTTGAAAGAGGAATACCTCAGTTGTTAAATGTAATATTTTAGAAAGTATGGGGATATAATATTAAAGAAAAGACTTGGGGAACTTCTGAAAAAGTGATCTTTCCCAGCAATGCTAATGGTTAAATCCACAATGCATTTATTTTAAGTAGTTTAGAGTGCAACTCCTAAAACATTTTGCTATGAAAAATGATTACCTTGTCTACGACTGGTATCAATCCTATTACTTACTTCTTTTCGTTGTTTGAAACCAACGACCAAAGTAACCCATTTTCTCAATATAAAATAACCTCAGAAAACAGATGCAGACTGTAGGCAATGTAGCATCGAAAGAAATAGCTTGCGAAAGCATTTTGTAATTACAACCTTTTCCAAACGTGCAATCCCGACATAAGGTAAGGGGCATTCACGTTAAATCCATTCTCGACCATAAGTCCATAGTTGAACCCTCCGATGGTCACCGAAGGTGGCTTTCGAACCAATAGGTCGCTGACCCCAGGACTAGAAGAAGCAATGCTCCGAAGGAAGGTGAAATAGACCTGGAAACGTAACGGAAACGGTAAAGGGACACAGATTCTAGTATACAACACTAGTCAAGCTTAAGATAGTGAGGAGATATTGGGAGGGGGAACAGCGCACCTCCCATAAGAGTTACTCCCAGACCTCCCTTCTCCCGGACAAACCAGGAAAGATGGTGGCAGCACAGCCAAATCCTTATTTCTCCCCCGTTTCCACAATAACTTCCCATCACCTCTATCCCATTTCCAGAGAGGGAATTCCACCGCCGACCCTTCCATCCGACTGCTCCATCCCACTGCTCCCGACATATCTCCCACGCACGCCCCCCACCCCCCGCACTCCATTCTTAGTTCGGAACCCGCGCCGACGGGGGCAGCACAAGAGAGCAGCAGGAACCAAGCGGATACGCTCATGAATTATTCAGGTTTGTATGAGAGAAAGGGGGAGCAGAGGGGAGATGTGGGAGAGAGTATAAAGAGTAGGTAGTGGTGATGGAACGAGACGAAAAACGCCGAGCGAAAGGGATTAAAAAAAGAGGGATGGGAGAGAGGAGAAAATAGCTTCGAGAAAGAAATCGACGCGAGAGAGTGTTTCTTTTATAATACGGAGATAAGTTATTAGGGAATAAATAGAAGCGAGGCGCAAGTTGCGAGGGGCAGTTAATGAAAACGAGCTCGGAATTCGAAAAACAGAATGGAACGCAAGCCGCGCGTGACTCAGTGAAGGAAAAGTATAAATACACGCGGGGGAAAGGTAAAAATGCGTAAACGTGGGAATGAAGCGGCGAAGGACGAATGGAGAGAATAATAAAAGGAGGATGAAGACATCGCGAGGTTTTGGATCACGTGTGAGAATTATGAATCTATGAAGGCGAGGTGCGACCGAGACGAACGCAAGGGAAGATCTCTGAAGAGATAAGGATTAAAGGCGGGGATAAAGCGTGACAAGTAAAAGTATTAGCGAATCCTAAATGCTCAAATAAATTACCGCGACGCACGAGTACAACGGCTTTAAACAGTATGAACTCGGGAAGAAATTAACGAGGTTGAATGCGAAGAAATAAGTAAATGGAGGAGATAATGGGATTGTTTGAATGCAGAAGCCGAGTCTGAGTAAACCCACGAATCTCTCGTATAAGTGACGGCGAATCAAGCCATGTCAGCTACAACTGCGGATTTCTGTAATATGAAACAACAATGTTTTGAAGAATAACAGAAATATACCACTGAAAAGGTACTGGAAAGAAATAGCTGCTGATACAGGATAACTAAGACAGCAGTCTTGACGAAACATAAATATACAACCCGATACTCACAAGTCCGGGAATTCTCTTCTACGTGCATGAGATAACTTTAGTGTTCAATAAAATAAGAAAGAATTGTGCAGTGAGGCCTTGATAAAGTATATCCTTGTTGTACGACGAGTTTATACGCAAATTATCGTTTTATTATAGGTGGTTATTGCCGAAATAATGAAAAATTACGTAATCTAATCATGTTATCTTTATCGCCCGAATCCGTATATTTACGCGAATTAAAATTCCGTCACTTACGTACTCCAAATATCGAATATGCTTAAGAGTAGTAGGTTTATACACGCAAAAACGTCTATCTTGCAGGAGAACTTGGTTACAAACCATATAGCCGAGGATTAGCGAGCGAAAACAGCTTAGTAGGTCCCACAACAGATGAGCGCAGAAATAGAGACAGACGAGTATGGTAATGGAGAACACGGAGTAGATCGTCATTACCAATCATTAGCATGACGGAGGCATATCGCAATAATCGCATGCCTATGATGAAAATTACCGAGTTAGTCGAGCGATTAAATCACCTCCGTAGCGCGTAAACAGAGGAGGGGGAGTGAGTTTTCTGTGGTCGATGGCGTCCAGAAGACGAGATTGCATGCCGCCCCACCCACAACGACGCTAAAAAAAATACCCCTCCGCTCTTAACGACCCGCAGTAACCCGAGTAATAAAGAATAAGGAGCCCGCTTACCTGCGGACAGTCTCGGGAAGGACACAGCTGCCGGCGGATTTCGCGGTAATTGTGAGGTGCACGAAAGAAAAAACCCAATGCTTGGCTGATGGGTGTTTGTAATTGCGAGATTAACAGGAAGATAGAATAAGCTGACGGATTGGAAATTGCCTCCTCAAACGTACGGAACTCAGCAGATGAAAGGGAGGTTATCGCTTTCATGACTGACTTTCAAGTGCGTCGCAAATATTGAGACTTTTTCGCGAAGCTTATCGGCGCTCATCAATGGAATCCATCAATTCCAATTGAGGAGTTGATTCCGATTCGATCTACCGCTGTAGTTGCCTCGAATTAACATAATCCAACTTGGATAGCAAAGAAAGCAACGATACTTTTCACAGAAAAACACAAGACTAATTTACTCGAATGAACCGCAATTACCCACGGCATTGACTCCTTACAATAAAATGCGTGTTTTATAAATGAAACTAAATATGCAGTAAATATTCCCTCTGACCTTTAGTAGTCTCCGTGTATGGCTAAATGATATCAAAAGCAGCCAAGTTTGAGGAAGCTTGGACTAACAAATATTTCATCTTTTGAAGACTGATTATAATTACAAAGAAGAAAGTCGAAATTTTACCAAGGAGAACCGGGATCGAGTCTCCATCCTGACAGAATTTTTTATGTCCCTTTCTCCTCGGAAATAACTCTAAGCCTTATCGTGAAATGTCATCCTAATTTCTTTCATTTTCAATTTTTTATCAGAGAAAACTTTTTCCAATATTTTGCTTTACCAACTCACTATCAATTGCTGACATTAATTATACGATCCAAGAATACCACGGGAAAGTTAAAATACAATTATTTGTTTGTATCCAACGTATATCTAACATTTAACCCGTTTCAATAAGTTCCATACAACTAATTCATACAAAAATATAAACAAAATATCTTCGCAATTCTTTTTTGAGTCTATAAAGATCGAAGCTTTTTTCACTAAATTAACAATTCGGCCAGAAAAATAATTATCAGGAATTCCTCTTTAAATATTCCACCTCGAGGTGAATCACGCATGAATTCCATTTACTGAAGGTATTTTTGAGCAACCATTCCAAATGGTATGTACAGAGGAAATGAATCTTGAGAAGAGATAACTTTCGACTCTTGAATCGTTATTATCGCGGATACAAAATCGATGTTTTCTTATCGAATATTCTCTTCGTCCTGGGAGGATAATAAAACAAAGATAGGAGAAAAGATTTTCCTTACATTTTATACTTACGCAACTTCTTGGCGAAAGAATTATTTTCTGTAAGAATATTTATCTATGCCAGCGGTAAACGTTGGTACAATTCTAAAAGAGTAACTACAAACGGTCGATCTGAAAATCGCAACATGAACACAAGGCAGCCATTCCACGGATAGCGAGATTCCTGCACGTCTAGGCCAAAACAAAAACGAGTCGGTCCGTGTCCACTTCTATCCCTTTATTTATCGATCAATCTCACCCTCTTCTCGATTTCTCCGCCGACGAGACCTTTTTGGAGATCGAATCTCACACCTTTAGGACTGGGACGAGGAAAAAATAAAACCGTACGGCGACAATGTTTAAAGGCCATCCGCCTCCAGCACGCAACCATCTCCATTCTATAAATTACGACCCCCGTCAAGCCGCTCGAGGCCGCGTCTGAGGCCGCCCCGTGCCACCGCGTGCGCGTGAAAGAGGTTCCGCGCGGCCGTAAATGATCGCAGATAAACAGTCGGCGGCCAAGAGAAATAGTCGATGGCGTAGAGGAGTAGGCAAACGGTCGTTAAAAAGAATAACCGCAAAAAGGAGTCACGCGAACAAGCGTGCGCACGCAACGACTCTTCCCGTTCGTCTTTTTTTCTCTTCACAATGTAAACATGCTCGGATTCCTTTTTTTACTCGGCTCGTAGGTGAGCTTATGACACGGCCGCAAAGACAGTGCTCGGAGGTTAATTACTCCCTGTCGGGGGAGGAATTTATAATTGGGAACTACCCTGAGTCTGATCGAAAGGAAAATTTTCTTTCGATGAAACGGCCATACCTTCTCAGTTTTGTAGCCGACCTACTACGGGAACTTGGATCTAATCCTGGTCGTGACGTTTCCATCTAAGTAGTAGAACGGCTTAGGAATGGTTGAGTAAAAATATCGCCCATAAATTAAATGATTGTTTCTATCAATCTGGATACTTAAATTCATATTTACATCAAGATTAGCTACACAGGTTCAGCAAGCTTGAAATTTGAAGGGATTAGACTAAGAGAATTTGGTTTCCGTTTTACCATGCTGCCCCAAAAATATGACTTGATTTCAAAACGATTTATTCTTGAGGAATACAGATAGGCATCAGGCCAGGTGGTAGTCATTCCCGTGCGGGTGGAGGGAACAATAAAATACCCTAATTGTTATCCACCCACCGAAACCCCTCAAAACCTCCCTACATCTTACAAATGTTAACAAAATTATTGAATATAGAATCAGTAAAACGAACAACTACAAGGCAAGACCATGAAACCACAAATCATCGCTTTGAGAAAACATACACGGAGCAATAATAAATGTAAAGGGAGTGTTGAGATGAATTTCTCCTTCTCTAAAAGTAGAAAAGATGATCAATAAAAGCCTCATCTCTTGACCTACCTTATCACGTTAGCCAACCTACTCTCCTCCATTCTTTTCAAACGTCCAAAACAAACCAGCTCGTCCGACCTTTTAAATTCAACTCCAGATTAGATATAAATCTTAAAACGCTCTTCTCCTGAGGAAGGATGCCCAGCTGTACCCAATGCTCCAGTTTCCACGCAAACGACCGATAAATTTGAAAATCTGTTCGTAACTTTTTACTGCCCATACAGAAATAATGAACGGTTATTATTATAAGATAAAAGGTGATCCGTCACAAAGCGGGTTCTTTGGCTAAATTTCGCATAAATTTGGGTTGAATCGGGAAGGCATTATTTTTACATTAATAGTTGACTTAAAAAAAGAAAAAGAAATGGTCGAAGCGAGAAAACATTCCGCAGATGACGCAAAGCATTTTATTTGCGAGGGGATAATTTCGCTCGTTCGTTTAACCTCATCCGGAATAAACACGACGGGGATCCAAGACTCTCTGTCTCCTATTCCTAAACAGTATCCGATTCAGATGGCTTTGAAGTCAGAAGACGTCGATCGGACAGATGTTTTAACACACCAAAGGACGAGGCGTTCAAAGAAAATAAAAAAAGCGGACAAAAATCCCTCCTCGGCCCTTGCATTCCGACGGCTAGCCGAGGACGCACCACCGCTCTTGGGAATCCTCTGAAATAAAAAGAAACTACACTTATGCGTCCGAAGATCTTAAAAACAACTTTTACGCCGGCTTTGCGGGAGGTTTCTACATTTATGGCCGTATGTGTTCGCAGTAAAACTCTGGAAATAGGTGTTTAAAACGGGCGCGAGTCAAGGAAAGCAGAATCGATGGGCAGTTCGGTGAGTCACTTTTCATTAGAATATCGTCTCCATTCTTCAGCGAGCGGTGCTAGAAACCACTTCGATTGGACAAATACAGCAATATTAGATACACGTAATCTGCGCTGAAATGGACAATTCATCAAATTCGGAGCAAGATCGTTTCGGCAGCAGCCAAACATGGTCTCTACGATATTGATATAGAGCTCAGGATTCACAGAAAAAGAACGTATTCGGTTTCATAGAAGGAAAGTTAAACAACATTGAAGTAAACACAAATTATGTCAGCATCTAATCAAAGTTGGATCTAGAAACTAGCAAATGGGTTTGGCCGCATTTAAGACAACTTTATTCAATTATTATCTCAAAGTTACTCAGCGTCTTCATTCTCTATCGAAGAAGGCTGAAAATGAAATTTTGCCTAAAAAGGCAGTATATGAATTGCAATTGCGGAATCAATTCGTTAACAACTGTTAGTCATCTCTTTGTGAATCTTGTGAGAGAAAAATATCTAAGTGTTACAAGGAATTTGCTTTGGGAGTTTAACTTTCTAAATTGTCTTTTCTCTGGAAGAGAGATACAGAGTAAAATAATTACATGCCGATTCTTTTCTTCGACATAAGGTAAGTAAGCACTTCTGTAAGTAATTTTGCTCACACGCTTGATTACCATGGATATCATAAAACATTAATACTATTATCAGTGTTACGGCTAACTGTCGGCGTTCGAACAAACCTTAATGTATAACATGGCATGGTGTGAGACTTTCAAAGATCTTAGGGAGCCAAACGATAGATCATAGGATAGGAGTACCAGTAAAATACAAATTACGGGAGAATTGGTGTCAATATCGAAATGAGCAACTGCGGGACCAATCTAAGATGGAGTGTTCATCGATTGCCTAACTTGCAAACAGACGTCACCGAGGATAGGCATCGACTGAAAAGCACGTGACTTTCACTGGGTTACTTCCGAAAGATAAACTTTTGTTTACCTTAGTTTTACCCAGAGGGTCGTAAATTTTACGCCAGCGTCAGAGCGAGCTGGAACATACTCTCCAACCCCCATAGGAAAGAGAAAAAAAAGGGGGTCCGAAGGGTCCCGACCGAAAAGATCTATTAAAAAGAAACGCGGTGTTCCTGGAACGAACACCTGCCGCATCCGAAACGCGAGGAATTGTGGAATGGTGCGGCTTTTTCCTCTTTCAATTCTACGCCATCCGTGCGGGATAGATTGCAAGGCCCCGTATAGTCATTTAAAGCTCTGGTCCAATCTCCATCTCCCCCTCACACTCCCATTACCGCCATCTCTCGGCCCCACCTGCGACGACGGCTAAAAAAAGAAGGGCGAAACGCGTAACTTTAAAAAAATCGGGAAGGAAAGAGGGAGAGGGTATTCGCATACGCGTAATCTACGGCCCATTATCAGGGAGCCCTGGCGTTTCTCGTCCACCCACGCCTAACCCTTTCTACTCATTTTTGCTTCATCAATCCGCTCGTGCTACTTTATCTTCCTCGACCGTTCCAACCCTCGGCCGATCCGACATCTAGAAATGCCATCTTTCATTCGATCTACTCTGAATCTACGCGCGTGATACCGAATTGAGAAACGCACCTTAGTGGGCGAAAGTTGGAACTTCTTCCCTGAAAACACTTTCCGCGTGCAAAAGAGTTTGAATGCCAAAACCGTGTTCTGATACGATAGAGGCTGATTTTAATTTACTTGGGAGCGAATTAAGGGAGATTTTTCGTGCATTTCGTAACAAGACGTAATAAATTTCCATGCGCGGGCAAAACAAGCTCTAATCTTGGGGTATTTTATAATACATCATTCTACTTAACCGAAATGCTGTTATGACTTGGCGAACGTGTTTCATCTATCCTATAAAAATATGCTAGGATACATGAGTTTGTATGAAATCGTAAAAATAATTAGCACATCTGCTCTAGTCGAAAGAAACATTTCTACGATAACTGCATTAGTATCTTAAAGTATTACAATATCAACAAACAACTGAGTTTAACAACTCTCAAACTAGTCAATTTACTCACTCCTTTCACTCTATTTCATCAACTACAAAAAGATAAAAATATAAAACTATTGTGGAGTGGTACTGTACGTAGAATGTATAGATATTTATGTACTGTGTCTATTATGTTGCATATTTAAGTACTTTGTATAGCATTCACATATGTAAGTACTGTGCATGGTATAAATAGATATATAAGTACTTTATATAGTATTTATAGGTATATAATTAGAGTAAATAGTATGCATAGATATATAAGTACTGTATGTGGTATGTATAGATTTATGAGTACTGAATAAGGTATGTATAGTTATACAAGCGCCGCATGCTGTGAAGGCATAGAAAAGTGGCATAGTATTCCTCCCTTCCCATCCCCCTCTTCTCCCCTCACCGCCGTCCTCACAGTTATCCAGCCGAAAACCAGGACGTAAATCTGTCAAGGAAGAGGGAGAGAGATAAAGGCCGAAGGGAGGGGACACAGGAATTTAGGGAAGGCTGAGTCAGGTAGAGAAAGTGTGGAGGTTTGAAGACGCGTCTGGATAAGAAGGGAGGGGCGTAATGGAACAGTGACGAAATTAAAATACTTTTCATATTTCTTGGCAGATATGAGCTACCTTTCCGCTTTTGGGGAACTTTCTACAGAACTTACCCTCGCTTTTAAAATTGAAGTAGAAATAATGCTGGGGATCCACGCGGTGTGTTACGGGGATAGACCGGGTGATTTCTATGCCTCCAACGATGACCTCTTCGAGTATTTTGGGAAAGACATTTCCCAAAACTACGATCCTTCCATCTCGAGGGTTGTACTTTATGGCTACGGAGTCTATTTGTCCCCTTCCCATGGATTCTCTTTTAGGTGGAAAACACTCCGATGGTAATATAATTTATTCTCTCGGTCATTTAGCGTCCCATAAAATCTGACTCCCCGGGAGGTCGCCCAGTTCCCCGCAGCTCAAGCTGTCTCTGTACATCAAATCTCTCAGCCACCCATCTAAATGCTAAATGTTACCTCTGAAAAATATTTATAACAAGTTCCTTACACGAGTTAGATATGCAACGCATCTCGTCCTATTAAAGGTTGAAGACGAAATGACTTCGGGGAGATTATATACGCGAGGAAAGAGCACGAATGCTTCACAATTATCTAAAACCAAGAATGTTTTGGAATTCAGACACCGGTCAACTAATACGGCGCTAGAGAATGCAAGTCTTAATTAGATAGAATGTAATGCCTCCGCAACAAATCAACCGGATGGCAATTTGCCGTATTCTCCGAAGCAGTTAAAGCCGATCACGCGTGAAACGGCTTCGAAATAACGAGAAGACTTTTCTCGCGACGATTAAATCGTAGTCGGGAGGACGTGATTTATGCGTGCCTCTGAAACGAGCGTTTTTTCCGCGATGGACGCATAACATCGCAGACGTCTTTCTCCTTGGAAGACGTGGGCGGACCTGTACTGCTCAGCCCGGATTCGGGGAGGCGAAGGTTGACGGTTAGGGAGCGGACTATTGGAAACGAAATCTCCGGCGCCGAGACTATCAACTCTCTGGACCAAGGGAATGGACATCGCATGAAGCCATTCTCTCGTATTCCACAGGGGATGGGAAAAAAAAGCCGTCATCGGGATGAGGATATTTTACACAAGACGCTGATAGACGAAAATAGTACATGCAAGTGGGTTTCCTAAGTAAAGCTGGCTCGGTATTTGTTTGAGACACAATTCTCGTAGCTTAGATGAGCGATTTTAGATTTGTCATGAGTAGTTGCCCAATTACATGATATTAATCTAAATTATACATTCAGATCATTATTAAATTCTAAGCTCTACCAATTGATGTATTAATAAATCAAATTTATAACATTTTCATCACTAAATCATAGGAGAGTACGGAAACACCATCGATGAAAAAAGATGAAGCAACTGGCAAATTCTGTTAAAAGAAGCAATATTTTGCCTAGCACAATTTAATGACACAGAATTGCTAGGATTGTAAGTGTAATCACCCCTATCCAATGCAAGACTAGCAGGGATATTTGGTAATTAAAACGACAAATATCCTTTGACTTCTGTAAGAATTTCTATTTTCAGCATTATCACATTTTCCTTAGCAAGGTGAGATTACATATCGATCCTCGAAACCGATAAAAGGAGTATGAGGTTTGTGAGAGGGGTCTCTCTCGCATTTATAGCGCAATAATTACTTGACTACAGGCATGAAAAGCAGACGGATTGACTTTTGACTTACAGCAACTTAATTTCCTTATGTTCCTTTGTTTTCGTTCAAATGTTTTTTTAAGTTACACAAATTATAATAAAATACGAAATGATATTTTCCCAATAATTTTTAATAATCCACATAATTAAAAAATGTAATGTGTAACAACGGTTATGTAAAATTTTTCTGAAATTTATTAATAATTTCGTTATAATTATTTAAGTGATGTTTCCAAAACTCAGACAAATATTCAAATTAAGAGCTAAAAAAACAAATATACACAATTTTCAGAGGCATTTTACCTATAAAAGAATATGAAATCCGGCTATTTTATCCTCAATTAATAATCAATATCACCAACCTCAAAATGAACATCGCAATTTAAATTAGGAAAAATATTGTTAATCATCAGCCTTTTATCAAGTTTCAGATACTTAAGCTTACATATTATGGCAATTAAAAGTTCTTTTGAAAATAATTTACCATTTCTGGGCTCTTGATTCGTCAGTTATCGAGGAAAGAAGATATTAGAGTATAAAAACCATATGCAGGATATCCCGGTCATTTCTATAACAGTGATCAATAATTTACCTTCGAAATGGTCTCATTAAAGTAACGAAAAAGGTCTGTAGAGGGAATTAACCCTTTCATTACCGGCAGATATCAGCCTATTAGCGATATAACCGAGAATAGGAAATTCGCTTGCGTTTATTATTCGCCAATTACTGCAGGAATGCGTGCGGGTACATCCCGGAAGGAGGCACTTACACCCATTTTCGGTTTGTAAGTAATTGCCACTCGATTTAAATCCCGTTCACACATTCATACGACGAGAGAACAAAGGTTGATGATTAGCGGCAATGGAACCCCGCGGGCGACTTCACAAACTCTCATTGCGCTTTCGAGAAAACACATCCATTGGAAATTAGATGACGGCGGTACAATGATGAAGGTCGTGGAACAAATTTGTATTGTTTAAAGAAATGAGGGAAGGAGAACGGTCACGGATTAAATTGAATTCATCACGAAAATACACAAAAAGACGTAATACAACCAAGAATGCAAGCGAGCATTGTAACTGCATAGTCTTTAGTTAGGATGTAGGTGATACACATTCCAATCAACATGATTCTACATATAAGCCTTAGTAACAGGGTTTCCATGCAGATTCAGCGTGAGGCAGATTGTGTACGAATTTTCCGAGTCATTCGCATTTGCATATCACTGGAGGTAAGTATAGGGGGCTGTATTGCCTAGCTTCCGCTTCACTAATTATTTTCGTGGTATCTGATCCGTCCATTTAGCAGCAAGGAACCAGAACTAAGCAATCTTTAAATTGGCAGAGCTTATAAGAGTAGACTCTTTCTTCCCATGATTTTGTAACTTCAGAGTCAAGATGCATCTTCGTGTTGGCTGCTCATCAATAATACCAAATTCATAATTTAACTAGTCGCAGAGGTTAGGACCTTTCTTAGGAAAACTTGCCTGTTGAGTACCATACACTACACCAGTACCTTAATCCGTAAGCCAAGTAAGGAAAATACTACTAGTAAGTCAGAGCCGCCCTAACTTTGTTCATGTATATTAGTGGAACAGAAAGATTGAGATCCTTCGCATGATATTACGTTGGGGAGCCTGTTTACCGAAGGCTAGCCATATTAGCCATAGCCTATGATTCCATCAATAAATAATGACGAATGGTCGGTTTAGTTATTTACGAAATAATTTGTAATGAGTACGATTTATCACCGCCTTCAGGAAGTTATAAATATTTTTTGAGGAATAACAAAACCTAAATAACTATTCAGATATTAAAATGTCTCGGATTACTTGAAATATACTTTTTGAACGGTTTTGACATCACCAGAATTGGAGAAAGGACTGGTTCTTTTTAAAATATTTATCTTAGTTTTTCAAATGAAGGATGTATTTGTCAAGACCACTGGTTTAACAGTAGCAAGTTTTTTTTTCGAATGGAAGACTGTCACGAAAAACGTTTGGGCTAAAAATAGGAGATCTCTTACTCCAGAGAATACTGAAAGATTTTCAAGCGAATTGATTGATGAGAGACCAACGTCCAGTCACAAAAAGTTTACAGTTCCTCGAATCTATCTTACCACATTACTTATTTCGGAGTAATTTTAAACACGAATTAAGTTTTGTTTAAGCTTGAAACGAATTACTCTGAGATTTTTTATTTGTATAAGTAATTATTAGGGGTTTTGGGTATGCATGCTAAACTGAAATATTTCCTGCAGTACCCGCAAATTATCGAAATGCTATTGTGGATCACTTGAACTATGGGTTTGGAAATCTCTTATTTAAAACGGAATGTCTTATGCTTGTAACATCATCAGTTTGTTTACTATTTCTCTATATTTCATAAAACTAGTAGTAACTCAATAAAAACTGTTGAACACTAATATTTTTCAAACAAAAAAAGATCTGCATTACAAGAAATGTTGAAAAAACTTAGTGTCGAAGCACTAACTATTTTAAATATCTTTAGACGTTGATATTTACATATTCCATACCATCCAATACATTCACAACACATTGGAGAGGAGTTAACAAACAACTGCCGAGTTCAGTGATACCTGGGATTTTAAATCAAATAGGATTCACGAAAATATGATTTCCATTTCATAAAAAATATCAGGAGAAACTATTTATCTAATCGTGCTAAAATAATTGTACCGGCGTAATATTTACTTTCTTCGTTGTCATCACCGATTAATACAACTCAATAATTAATTCAAAAATAATAGCAACAATATCCGCGCAAAAAATCGACGACAAAAGCAGCTCGTTAATCTAGGATTTATTACGGAAGGTAAGGGAGATTATCGAAGTGAGGAAGGAGAGGCAGATATAGAAAAGGAGAGAGAGATATAGAAAAAGGGAGAAGTGAGTGTGTGTGTGTGTTCCGGCTGAGTGGAGGGCGTGCGCATGTTCCCCTCAAAGTGGGAGGAGCGAATAAGCCCCGCCCATCGCCCTTCCCACCTTATCTTTTTCCATACCCTTATTCCCGCTTTCACCCATCTCGCTCTTATTTCCCCGCATTCCCTCCCCTTTTATCCGATAAAAACAGCCAACGTCGCACCGCTGCAAATTCGCCGAATCTTCGCCCAAAATTGGTGCCTCTATGAATCCTATTATTGAACGCGATCCGTCGCCTCGGAAATGCAATCTGGAAGTAAATAAGGGTTGGTGCGTGGACTTCGGAGAGGGTTTGCGATGTATTTTGTGCGCGACAAATAACAGGGTGCGGATACTGCGGATGCACGATGGGAGAGAATGCCATGTGTACAAACTATCGGAGAAAAGAGAGAAGAATATCCGATTCGTTCGTGAAATTGCCGGCTGAACATGAAGCCTTCAATTTGCAAAATTCTTCCGAATCGCAGTAAAAATCGAGATGAAATCTCGCTAAGATTATCACGAAATATGTAGAGATTCCTCAAAATGACTGCGAGGCAGATTTCTTATCGGAAACTTAACGTGTTCCAGCAAATCACCTGATTCGTTCTGAAATTCGCATTTACATAATTAGAGAACAATAGTACGTCTCAGAATGCTTGTATTAACTTCCTTATGATAATTTTAGATTGAATGCCAACTATGATTCAATTTACTACTGCTTTCTTGAGATAAGCACTATTGGAGCAATTCGTGTAGCTAAGATGTGCATTTATTTTGTGGAATAACGGTTGGTAAAAGTTATTATCTTTTTACTGAATTACATTACAATATGAAAACAAATATTTTATCAATTGGAACCATAGGATATAGTTAATCCTTCACTAATTTTTTTTAAAGATGGATATACACTATCTCTATCACCCATGAATATGTCTCTGAAATTAAACTGCGGTATTTGAGAAATTCCTAGGATATCTTCGGAAAAGGTTACGAAATGATGAAAGGAAATTAAATAGGAACACTTCAAAGTATCAGTTGTCAAATACGCGACAGATGAGCAGGAAACACATGCCAAAGTGTTTCTTCAGTGACCCAAAATTTCAGGCGGAAGATAAATCGGGGAAAATAACTCATAGGAGAAACCTTTTGAATATTAATGAAAACATTTGCAGAATCTTAAGCCAATTGTAATTTTTAAATTGAAATTTCAAACCATGCGCGACTTAGGTTACATTAGCCCAACCTCGGTCCCAAACCTAATCCAACCGGCCCAAAAAAACATTAAAAATAAAACGACTAATTAGTAATACTCGATAATAAAACCATTGAAGGTAGTAAGACCTTCGTTAGTAATAAGATACAATAAATCATGTGGTGTTTCAGAAAATAAAACGAGGTAAAAGCTGTACAATAAGAGCCGGAAAAAATAAATTTAAAACAAGAGATTCTCATGTGCTCCTTCAGATAATAATATGCAAAAAGACTATGAATTTCGTTGAAACGAGAAATGAAGACGTCCAGCAAATGATGTTCCATTTATTTCACAAATAATGTGACGTCAATATCGATGCGGATATAGACTCCAGTCAATTGGGATGGGGGATTTTACTCAATTTCCATATTAACTCATTTCCAACCAACGTTTAAATTCCATTTTGTCGTGATAAATACAAAGGACGAGCAGTAGTAGTAGATTCCAGCTCCTAGTCACATCCTAGGTAAATGCTACGAAGTCATCAAATAGGGGTGATTGCCTCTTCGTCCTGGATCCACAAATGCATAACTAAGTACGTTCATGTTGTACTGTCTACACCGAAATAATGATATCCATAAAAATCTCACGACTGCTCCTAGTGGACGTCCTCGTGAACACATTCCATACTTGTTTGCCTTTGAAATAGCATTACACTCGTAAAAATTCATTACATATGTATCACCATTCGAGCTGATAAAGTAATGCCTAAATGCGAGAGACATCTGTCCGCAAAACAAGGCCCGGAAGTTCCGCATCAGAAAGTGTTATCTTTCTCCGCCATATCCTGTAAGGAAATTCGCAGAAAAGGTACTTCAGCTATCGAGGTAATGAAATAGGCTAGTCATACGGTATTTGTTTGAAAGGCACACTTTGAGAGGACGAAGAAAATTGACCTGCCAAAATGTAAGGAAGTGAGTCAATTTAATTTCGCCAGCTACATATCCTGCATCCCATGAGCGCCCTCTCCCAGACGAACTTCTATTGTTTGCGTCTCTCCCATTACCCAAGGATGCAAAGATCCGAGGAAACCTCAGCGAGGATCCTTTGTCTGAAAAACAACGGCGTTCGCATAACAACTCTTCATCCGCCGTTACCTTCCGCCAATCAACGCGCAGATTTCGCAAAACGGTCTTTCGCGTCTGGAAATACATCTGACAGTTTTGACAGCGCCGATTTCTTTTAAAACACCGCTCTTCCCGCGGAAGAACAAAAGGTTAATCGATTCGGATGACATCACGAGGAAATGGAGTTCCCTGATGGTGTCTGAAATAGACTTCAATGGCGTTTGATTGACGCCTGATGCCTGCATCATTACCAATCAATCTAATTTAATTAGTAAACTTTGCGCGTTAGACTCAGATTCATTTCTACAGGGAGTTTCGTTAGCATCATCTGCCAGGTAGGCACGCGTGAGTCTGAAATAAATTCCGAAGGTATTCACTAATTACGATCGTTGATTCCACCATGTCTCTCCACTAATTCACTTCAGCAGTTGTTGATTATTTCCGCAGAGGTACCTTTTGTGAAACTATCAGATTATACGCTGATTTTGAATGACAAACTGATATGATTGCCAGAGCGAAGGGTTTCTTAGCATTGTTTTCAGAATTAATGTCAAGATCTTAGTTTTATGCAAGAAATGGAATTAAAAATTCTCTATTGTAATTATGTTATACCAAAATTGATTAAATTTTATAGTTGCTATCGGAACAGATGAGGAAATTCCAGTTTCGCTTACAAGTAGATACGAATGCTGTAGGACAAGACAAGTATAGGACTCAAGAAGACAAATTAACATTTTATGTCCAAACAATATTACACAGGATGCATTAATCCAGAAATGAATTTCAACAAATCAAATAAAAAGCTCAAACACATTTTGAATGAGGATAGACCAAGGGTAATTCGTCAAGAAATAAATTAATAAATTCGTCGTCATTGCTACTTTTCCGAAATATTTTGTTTTTTAAATAAACTCAGAAAAGTTCCAAGACTTCAAACGTATTTTACCTTTGTAAAATGTACGATCGCTGAACTATGAATAATTTTATCAAAATGAGTAAACGCTAAGATTAAAATTTAACTCCATTCACATTTTTTCGTTTTATACAAATTTTTGGTTGTATTTCAATGCTCCTTTGTTTAAATTTATACATATGTTTATTTCTATTTATACTATTTCTCAACATGTTGTAAGATTCATTGTAATTGGTCGAAATGGCTGTTAATGAATCAACTTTAAATAAATAAATAAATTCACACTAACACCTCGATTAGTTTTTTATAAATAAAGCAAATTTTTTTCTAATATTCTTAGAAACGAATAACTTTTCTTATTTTTATTTCAAATTATATATATTTTTAGAAAAATATGTTGAAATGGATAAATGCAGCAGTCAAGTACCCCACGAATATACTCCATACCAACGTAAATCATGGTACATTTTTATATAACTAAGAGGTAAAATAAGATTTATTTCTAAGACACCAAAAGAAAAATGTTTGGATGATTCACGGGTTGTGGCATGCGGTGACTATATTTCTGACGAATTCCCACTTAAAATAGAAAACCCACAGCACATCCACATGGATACTAAATGTCAATGGACCGCCGTACTCAAGGCAAGCGGCTCTCGATTTTGCAACAAGCTACTTCAGCCAAATGAGCAAGCAATCAATCCTCATGATCAAGGATTCGAGCCTCAATGGCCCTTTCCCACGGAGGCTAATTAATAGGCGTCCCCTCCACGGCGGGTCAGCCGTCTAAACATCCCTTCGAGGGGACCAAGACGCCGATAACTAGGACAAAGGCCACTCGAGTGCCTGCGATGATTGACTCTGAGCAAACGCGCGAGAAAAAGAGAGCGACACAGAAAGAAAATGGAGCAGGATGGAAAAGGGTACGAAAGATGAAAAGGTGTGGAGAGGGTCCATTAGAAAGGGAAGTGCCAAAGTTTGCGATGAATGCAGACGATGGAGCGTCGATCGGGCGTGAGTGGAATGCAGAGACGTATAGAGAGGCAAAAAGAAACCACTTATTATTGTCGACGTGAGGCTCTCCGGAGTCCTTCGACCAGTTGGGATACTTCCACGAAAATAAAAGACTGTGGGGAATGCTCCCTTCTCTACTCCCACACGGCCTGCCACTGACAGTCTATGTGATCGGAGAACGAACGGGCTGCTGCATTTCCAACGGAGGGATTTTTTTAGAGGTTTCTGCGATGTTTCTCTCAGAACGGTTACCTTGTCGGAACGTATATTCAAATAAGGGCAACTAAGTGATTGACTCGGAGAATAAACGGGGGGATGGACGAAAGAAATTCCCTGATAAGTATAGACTTCGAGGAACGGGGAGAAGAGCGTTGATTTACATGGGAGTCTAACGAGTGAGTGAGGGCCATCTTTCTTGCTCTTCGCGCAACTGCCGAACGAGTGCCTACGTCTCAGGTATTATAGTCCTATTTCAAGTTTGATTAAGAATTTTAATGACTGCGATTAATTTATGGGAAAGGTGAATTAAAGGGATTAACTTACAATGACAAGTTCTATCAGATTATAAACTAATTTGTACGAAATTAATTTCTCTCAGTAGCTCCATCTTCTTATCGGCTTAAGATAAAGGTAGCCGAAATTCTAGGCTTCCTTTACGAAGATTTTATTTATGTACTTCTTTTTATAATCCATACACCCATGGCTTCCATTTATAATCCATGACTGTGATATTAGAAGAAATTGTCATTCAAATGGGAATTTAGTTCTAATTGGAATCAAGTTCTAATGGTAGCAAGAGGAGAAAAACTTAATTCAAACCAAATTTAAATGCAAAGGCGTAAGTATAACTATTCCCACCTTAAATCACTATATTTACGAAAAAATTATAATATCTAATATTAAATACTTCAATGAATATAATGTTTAACGTTCTTCCAAAAGAAATAGAATACAGCTAGGTATGGGAGTTTGAAGATGCTACTCCGGTAGCGAAACCGGTCGTACTCTAAAATAAAAAAGTGTGGAAAATAACAGTGTTTTTATTCATTATCTTAAATGGCTTTCCACAAAGTAACGCCTGAACATCTAGATTTCATAGCTAGGTATGTTTTGGCAGTGTGGCACTTCGTTCCTTATGAATTTAATAAAGTTTTACGGTAGTATCTTTTACAAAGGAATAATATGACAATATATGTACTAATAAATCAAACACTTCTGACTCATAACCTTCTCTTGGTGTACATAAAATTTTGCAAAAAGAGCTCCAAGGTAACGAGCCAAAGCATGTACTTTTAAAATTCATTAATGCGATTCAAAGTCGATAAACGGCTGAATATGTTCATAAAATCTCCGACGTAAAATTTTATTCCCTTATTTACTACGCGTAGGAATATATTTTTAGTACTTACTGACAAACTGATTTATTCTCTCCACCGATGGAATATATTTAGAGACGAAATCCATCGCGCGCTATCCAACCAAATTTTCGACATAAATTTCGCTATTCATTCACGTCGTCCGGACAGCTTTATTCCTTCCCTCTTCATCCGCGAGAAATCAAATAATCCGTCGATCGCAGATAAACATTCCGAGCATCGATCCGGATAAGATCCAAAGGCAACGATAATAAATCGGCCATCGGGCCCACAGTCGGAAACAGCGGGTCGACGTGTCCCAGTCAAATAAACACCTTTCCCAAAGAGATGTTTTGGTCCCACAATCGCGGTACTTATCTAAGTAGAGAGCTCCCCAACGCACATCCTTCACCCCAAACGTGACGACCTCATGAGCCTTTAAAGCATTTCGCCGCACCTTCCTCCATCCGCATTGATAATACCCTCCCACAAAAAAAGAAAGCGTTATCACCCGGCACACAATTTCATTTCCACCCCTTCGGGAAAAAATCCTCAACCCTATCTCCCCCGTGTCTCTTTCCCGACCCTTATTATCTTCCTCGCTTAAACATCCTCCCCCATTTTAATCTCCCCCACCCCATCCTCCACCCAAAGCACGCAATGCCCTTCTACATGAGTGACAGCTTGATGGCCACGTCTGCCGTGCCTCGTAGGGAAGAGACGTGAAGAGAAGTTTGTATGTGTGCGCGCCGAAGGGGGGGAGGAGAGGGTGGGGTGAGGAGGGGGCGTGGCCAAAGGGTTGGAAACGCACCTGAGCTTCTTCTCGACAATGATGCGATTTTTTCGGTTTCGTTGAAAGAGAGATCCCGTTTCGACTATCCTCGTTATGAGCAGCAGTTACCCCAGGCGCCATTACACGCGCTCAAGAAGATCCTAAAGGCGAGCGAGATGTTCTCCTCCGAATCGATGAAAGCGGAGACAAATATTTGCGAGGAGATTCCCTGGAATCCGAGCGAACACGTAAAAAAAACTGCCAAGAGCGCATAGGCGAGGTAAGAACTCATTACGAGAGTGTGTCGATTGGCGATGAGAAGACGAGAAATGATTCATACGACCAATGCTCTACTACAGGACAATAAAGCAAAGGATTTCCTAAATAAATAACACCTATCGGGTGGCGCTAAGAGGATCCTCAAAGTTCTTAACCATCAACAGCAAAGCCAACAAAACAATCATGACAAGCTCTATTTCAAAATAAAGTTGTTAGGATACTTAGCAGATGGTGTTAGGAAATATTCTCGGAGGAAAAGAAACACTTTGCAGCGTAAGAGGTGAGCCATGAACTGGTTGCGTCAATAGGAATGAAGTTTGCTTGAATGAAATTATAACGATGCAGTAACAAAGGAGAACTAAGGAGACTTGTAAAACTATGTAAAAGGATATTAGAAATATATAAATATGCTAGCATTAAACAAAATGTGGAGGAAAGAATGATGATAAATCCTTAACGTCACATCCTGATTGGTAGATATAAGGATAGTAAGGTAAAGGTGAATGAGATATCTTCGTATCAAATGCATACATTTCATTAACTATATATATTATACAACGATACATCCTGAGAAAAATGAACGAGGTATTAAACTAAGAGAAAGGGAAAGAATCAGGAAATTAATAGGTGTACATTCGTTTAAATATACCGGGGAAACGACTAGATAAATAAATAAACAAAAATGTACTTTCAAAATTGCTGATTGCTCGATCAACTACAACTTTCTAACAGTATTTCTATCACAGGTACTTTAAATGATGCTCGATAGCACATTTGCTGCTAAAACGCACAAAGTCAATTAAATGTCCCTTACTTGCGTTAGATACGTATTCATCGACTCCAACACTTCTTTATCTCTATGTTGCTCCAGAGGCGTCCTTCGCGAAATGAGTCTCACGGATCGTAACTTAAGTTAGACGATAACAGACGTGCCCTTGGTTACATAAGGAGAAGTTATACGATGAGCGGTGGAAGACACACCAAAAAGTCAAGGAAGCATTAAAGTCGACATGGAAGATACTAGACGTGTAACCTTCTGGAGTAAATATAATAATGCATCACGAAATTATGAAATATATCCATTAAGTTGAGTGGATGTAAATTAGCCAGTAATGACACCAATTCATCGAATGAAGAGAGCATATACTCATTATAAATTATCTATTATACTATTATATATTTTTCTATATCTCTTAGGTGCAATTACTACAGTGTAATAACTCCTAAAAGATGCCTCCCATATAACATAATCAGAAATTCCTCAAACCAAATCGGACATAGGGTAGTTTTTGTGAAATATCATTCGATAACCACTAGTTATTATTTAAACACTAGATTTTAAAGGAAGTAAATTAAACTACATTGGAAAATCTAAGACGACAGAAGACTCTAGAAATCGGGACACGCCCATTTTCACAATAATAATGCAACCCTTTCCTTCCTTAATGCTAATAAAAGAGAAGTACTCGAGATCAATCAAATGATAAAGTAACTTCAACGCCATCTTAAGAAAGGAAAGATCGCGTGGAACGAAACAATGACATAAAATGCAATAACATTCCTTCTTCGTGTCCCGGTGCATTCGCTCATAAAATTACCGGCAAATACTCCCTCCGTACTTGCATACAATCTCCACCCGTCATCTATATGAGCGGCGCGAAGAAGGGGGAGTCGCTGGAGCAAAAAACGACTCAAACCGATCCACGTTCATCTTCCGACATCGCTTCCGTCACAAATCATACCAAATAATCCTCGGCGCTATAAATAAACCTCGCGGAAGACTAAATACGGCGGAAAAAATCGGAAAATCCGAAGCATTCTTCTTCGTGACGTAAGAGCGGATCAAAAAAGAGGCGCACCTGCGAAAAAAAATGAATTCCCAGGGCCGCACTCTATCCAGGAACGCGGGGAAAAAGTAGACGCGGAAACAAATGGAGCATCTGTACGTATCGCACCTCCAAACGCTATCTCACACGAGGGAAGACGCGCGAGAATGGTAGGAATAGATGAAGGGGAAACCTGATTAGAGAGAAATCCCCAAATAACAGGGAGAGGAGAAAATTAGGGAGTAGCGGAAGGGAGGAAAGTTGGAAAACACGGTTTTAATGACAGGAGAAGGGGGAGGATGGATGCGGGGTAAACACAGGCGAGAAGGACACGATGATAATAATAAGGAGGGACGAACAAAAAAGAATCGGGGGATGCAGTGCGTGTCTGGAAACAAAAACGGCTTCGAAATGACGGTGCTTTCCATAGGGGCGTGCTAATCGAAGAGCACGGAAGGAAGGTGAGTGGGCGGCGACAATCTCACGGATAATCGGCCATTGCTCTTATTTATTGCATCGAAGAATCACGAGCCGATAATGTTATGACTTCATTACCGAGGGAAGAGGGACGACGTTTGAGGAATTACGAAGGCCGTATCTTCCCATTCGATCTCGAGAACGGGATTTCCGCGTCTGCGGCAAAGGACGTCGAAAAATGATTGATTCTGAATCGCTGGAGTCGCATTCTTCACGTAATTATGGGCTACATGCCGAACTTGATGATGACCCGGACGAGAACTGAAATTAATGGACGCCGATTTCCTGTAAAAAGCGAGAAAATTGAGTGGATCCGAAAATCGATTTGACTGAAATCATTCGATTCCGCAGATTATTGCAAGAATGAATATTTAATGAAATAATAGTGCATTAAAACTTATTCGACCTACTTCTTTCACTAAAAAGAGATATATTGGGCTAACTTTTGATTAGTATGGACATATGGGATGATAAGAGGTACTAAATGAAAGAGTTCAACCGTCAAAAATATATAATATTCAAATTTTGATAATGAAGTCAACGCTTAATATTCGATGACACTTATCTTAAATAGGGGTATTTTTTTGGGAAACAAAATAGCTATGGAATGGTCGTGGTGATAAGGATCTTTACTTATTTCTACATAACAAGAGAGCAGATACTGCGTTAGTGTTAACTTTTATGTTAAAAACAAGCTTAATGGAAGGCCTTCAAAATCAACGGTATTAACGTCTTCAGATTGGGTTTTAGTGATTGAAATACAGTTCATAAAGGCTGTTTGAAATACTGAAAATAAAAGAAGACAAATTGATTTAAAGTAGAAAGGTTTCAAATTGGGAATATCGTGTAAACATTTCATGAAGAATAAAGGATTTAGCGGAATATCCGAGTGCTTCGAAAGCATTAAACGTTTACATTTCCATCTTAGACCTGCTCTTGATGGCTCCTCATGAAGGGATTTCAAAATTGCGAGGAATTGAAGGCAGAAAGTCTTAAAACTCCTTTCCGTGAGCATGCATTTCTTCTTGCGTTGCAATAACGAATGGAACAAAAAGGTTATATGACGATGTGTACGAACCACTAGGGCCGTGCATAAAAGCGAGAAGTACGTAGAGTAAACAAAGTTTAGTGTCATAAAACGTAAGCAACTCCGAAAGACATGTCCAAGGGAATTTACAGCCGCGATTCAATTGGAGTCGAGAGCATCAAACTGCATCGGGTTGGAATTTTCTCATCAACGAGAGCTTAAAAAAGTGGATTCCAGTTCCAAGGTATTGAGGACGCAATGTGCATACGGAAGGAGAAGCGTGGGACGGTGTGGTCAATCGAAGGCGGAAACACCACTCAATGACGGACAAGCAGCGAAAAGTCGCGAAGAAGAATGCAAGTACGTGTGCGAAGATATGGAGAGAGAATGCGAGTAAGGGAGATGGAGGAAGGCTTTGAAGGAATTTGAGGCAGGGGATGCCTTGTGAGGAGCACTAAGGTGCTAAGATCATCTCGAGGGGACCAGACCCAGATTATAATATAAAGAAAAGCCAATGTAACCTCAATTACAATACTGGAGCATCTAAATCTTCTATGGCGAGACCGTTCTTTTTTAGTGAACAAAAAAGGAAGGTTACTAAAGAAGCTAAAGAGAAGTACAAGTTCTTTAGAAAGCAATAATTCGGACACCGAAATTGCGGAATCAGACAAACTAGAACCAGAAAACAACGGTGATGTTGAAGTTACTATGTTTGAAACCACTCATTTTTCAGAGAACAAAAGAGTTACGGGGTAATCTTTGAAAGAAAAGTATGCATTTCATTCAAAATGTAAACTTTTGACTGCCACTGCTTGGATTTCTGCATCTGATACTAATTGAGAATCAACCCCTTAGTAACATCCAGAACAATACATGAACCACCCATTACTTCATTAATTGTTCATCATCAATTACGTTGAACAGAACCAGCAGAAGAATAGGTTTTCGGTAAAAGCGATTGAAACGTGCCCTTTTATTTAGAATACAGATGACCACCAACCGGCGATACCATCAGTTATGGTACGAAAACCTTTCAATGGTAGAGTGGAAATGTACATTTTTCCAAGTATGATTCCAGTTGTATCCTTTCATTTGTTTACATAGAAACAAAAAATCTCAATCATCCAAGTTTCCAACGCCCAAGAGTAAAAACAAACAGCGATCAGCTAACCTCAGGAAATTCGATCGGACACCATAGGCAAATTTTAACCATCGCTAAAGATGAATTAATTCCACTTTTATATTTAAACGGCGATAGAGGTGCGCTGTAAAAAGGTTCGTGGGGGCGGAGATAAAAGAGAAAAGCGGGATATATCCCGGAAAACAGGTACCCGTGGCCACCGAAAAGGGGGAGGGAAGAGTGACAGCTCGCTGTTTCCAAGCGACCTCATATCGGAAGCGTAGCGAACGCTCACGAAGCTACACGCCTTCTTTTTTCAACAAAAAATGTATATACCCTCGCGTGACAGGAAAACGAACACGGCGGAGATCAAAGAGGTTGCTAAACCCTCTCACTAACCCATTCCACGCGACATCTTCCCTCACGGAATATCAAGTTGATTACGGAGAAACGATCAGAAAACGGCGGAAGGGAAAAGATGTACGCTGCATTCTTCGAGATCAAAACGAGCTGTACCAAAACACGTGCATCCACTACATACATCCGTTTCGGCAGCTATTCTTTGGGGATTTTTCGATAGGGTCAAGGACGTGGATGCCGAACTCTGTGAAATAGCATGCAAATGCGACTTGAGGATCGGTTTTTATAACAAAATATATTTATATATAATATAAGAGAAGCTGCTGCCAATTCGAATTTTACCGGCGGCATCTCTCATCCTCGGAGAGTTCAGAGGTCCAGAGGTGACCGCTAACTTCTGAATACATATTAATGGAGGAAAGGAGTTAGAATTCTGCGGAGTGAACGGCTTTACTTACGACTGAAATTACGAGTTCTGCATTTTTCTAAAACGATAGTAATGCATCTTCAAGGAAGAATGAGTTCCGAATAGTTAATGCAACGCATGAAAAATATTTAAATCGTATTGTATTAACGTCATGATTGCTACAAAGCAGTCACTTTATCCACTAAGTTATACACAAGACTAACAGGATATATAAGTTGCTAGGAACGCAATACCTTAGGTTTTTAAACCAGCAAGATAGTTTTAATGCGTACCTTTTTCAAGCTATATCTTTCCTTAAAATTTATTAGATGAAGGGTTAAATGTAAGAAGAGAATAATTAGTCTCTATCTCGCCCTAATTTTGTACGCTCTATTATTATTATTATTATATAAAACCTCTTCAATCTCCAACACCCCCTATATTTCTCTCCTATGATTCCATTTCATATTGATTTATAATGTCTCTTCTTGGATTATGTCTAAGATAATTCATAAATCTTTCATAAATGCATCTTATTCATCAATTCGTTCTTAATATGATGTATCAAGATTAAAATAAATTAATAGAGGATAGGGATAAAATATATAAATGCGAAAAAGCAAAACAAGAAGTAACATCGCAAAACAGGCTGGATTTGAGGAATGTACTAAATCACCCACAATGCAAAAATCTCGAAGCTTAGTTTCCTTGATAAAGCGAAACAAAACCAATCATCATTATCTGATTCATCATCACCATAATTCAATTCTTAAGACAAAAAAAATCAATCGTGAATCGTGTGTGAATCGGGTATATATCTGTAAAAAGATTTCATCATTTCTATCCTAGACTGAGAGAATTCCCATTCTATGCACGAAGTCTATCATAAGTTACGGAGAAATGAAAGGGTGAAACAGATTCAGCTCATGGCGAGACGAAGGCCTAAAATGATGCGAAATGACAAGCGCTAAAAGTGAGGGAAAGAGGATCAAAGCCCCGTGTTTATGGGGTCTTTGTAATAAAAAAAGGCCCATAGACAGGTATATGCAGAGCGTGGGAGTGGATTCGGAAGACAAGTCGAAGATAGAACGAGATGAATGGGAGATATACATCGGATTTGCAGGAAAGGCATCCCGCGATGATTTTCACTCTCTCTGCAAGCATTCATCACGCGCTTATGCGTCCATCGAGAGGGGAATACGCAGATTGAATACCAAAGGCGAATTTTCAGATGGAAAAGAATAATTCGCAAAAAAGGTGCGCCATTACTGAGTTATAGTGAACGGTGAATTTCCCCTCGAAATGTATAAGAGGGCGAGATTTGCTGCGGAAGCAAGGATTTGGAGACGACCGATGCTTTATTGAAAGAATAAAGTGGAATAAAAATGCGGCAGAGGAAAGCGAAGATGAGGCGGAGAGTAAGTTATGATAACAGAGATGAATAGAGAAAGGAAAATGGGAGGCGAGAAAGAGGGAGATAAGACTAAAAATTGGATGACAAAATGAGAAAAAAGAGAAAAAGTAGGATGGAATGAGAGGAGGCTTAAAGAGGAAAGGGCGAGAAGGAGATGTTCCGCGCTGGGAATACCGAAAACTAATATCAGCCTCCTTTTTCCGAGGGATGCTCGTGGATTTATGCGGGGGACGTGAGGATAGATTCGATAATCAGGATATATGAGATGAGGGCGGGAGTTTTAAACGAAGGGAAAGGTGAGAGGGATAGAGATCTACGGTCCGAAGAAAAGATCGCATTTCTCGAATGAGAAGCAGCAAAACAAATCTAGCTGAACCTCGGCTACAGAGGTCTCTCTAACGAAAGGTTAGATTTTAGACACAAAATGATAAGCATCGGAGGAAGGCGGTGAGAATAAGGTAAAAAATAGAAATATTTAATCGCCGGAATCAGATGTTTGTGACCATCTGTACAACTGCTATACGAGAGTTTCAACATATTAAACGCAATAGAATCGGTAACATCCACGTATCTGATACAGAAACAAGTTCATAAATTACTCAAAGAGCATTTTTAAATAAAAAATTGATAACTACTCTTCAGGCAAAAAAAATCAATGTAGAAGAAGATGTGACAAACATTAATAGAAAATTGATAAGACAAATAATCTATGACAACTAAGAGTTTAAGATGCATACAAGCTGTTTTTCGTGAGATAAAAACAGAATCAAGTTAAAATTAAATGATATGTTTTCGATAATTTCAATATTTTTTAATATAAACTTAAAATTATTTAAAACTTATGCTATAATTATTCAGTTGACCTTAAAAAATATAGCTTGCTTCAAAGATGTAGTCTTCCTTAATTTCCTTTCTTTCCATGCAGTAAGACTGCAGGGCATTGTTCGTGACAAAAATCTTTAGTTATGTAGGACTGAGATGTCCAGGAGAAGCGAATCCAAGATTTTATTGTTATAAAAGCTGCCTCATTCAGTAGCGAAGCATCAAGAGAAATGAGGTAAGAAAAACAAAATCTCCCTAAATGTGTCCCGCACAATTGCATCAATTTCAAAGATGTGTTTATCTTTATAAATTAAGCTTAATATAATTAGTGGAAGAGAATGGCATCCGAAATGGATAAGTAGAAAGAAATATAACCGAAGAGAAAACCGGAAGGTTTTTTTTATAAACGCATAGAAAATACTTTCCCATATCATCGAAGAGAATAAAAGTTAAATTTTGCCTTCTGTAGATTAGGAATAGCAGCTTCTAAACCGAAATTCTGATGTGGGATTGCAATAGAATGCGAATGGATCCGCTTGTTTCGCCTTCGGTATCTTTCTACGAAGACTAAAGACTTGGGAGAGCGTGGAGTAGAAGGAGATTATCGAAACACAGACGTGGGTGTCCAAGGGAAACGGCTTAACAAAAACAGGAGGGACACCCAGTGAGAGAGGAGCGCAGAATAATGCGGCGACAAAAAGAGGAAAAATAAGGAGAGTGAGTTTGACGTGGAATGCGTGGGCGTTGAGCGGAGCGACGCAATTGGCTCGATGAGAATGTGACAGCCGTGGACGACCACATTGACGTGATATTGTTTTGACGACGAATCTGGAATTAACGGATTCGCCGTTTCCCCGATGCGAGGGGTTGCGAAAGAGGGCAATCACAACAGGCCATCCTTTCTATTCCACAAAGAGGGAATCTTCCATTTGGAAAACGCATCGGCGGGAGCTGACTTGTGCGCTCCACAGAGTGAATCACTGTTGCCGATTCGGGTCGATGTGATGGCGAAATGTTGGTATTCACAGGTGATGTGTATAGGAGGGGACCTCATCGACCTATCTTTGAGTTTGATGGAAGAGTTGACTCCTGAGCCACATTTACGCTACATTAAAGATGTTATTTTTGCATTTATTGGAATATATTTGATGATAGAAGGTAAATGAGCAATGATAGCCATTGAACAGAAACCCATATTCACCAGTCTAAAAAACTAGTTGGCTAGTTTCACTTTAAATTGTCAGTTGTAAAGAAGCGACTGATAAATGAAAGGAATTTTGAATGATTCTTCAGAAATCCATCAAACATAAAAGAGTCTGAAAATGATTACGAGTGTTTTATTTCAAAATAAGACTGGTCAAATCTAAGTTCTCTGGCCGTACTTCGTGGAACAACGTTAGAAATGATAAAAAACTTTGTAATTATTATTAATACAATATTGTGGAAATAACAAAGTTTTTTTATCATTTCTAATACTGGTCAGTTACATTGAGATTTATCGCAATTCTCCCTGTGCAGCAAGAGCTTACCTGCAGCATATCGCTCTGTACTCCGTGAAATAACGCATTTTCTAAAAGCCCCGTTTAAAGTAGTCTGTAAAGTAGTGCATATATCCACTAGTCGATTCAAGGTAGTATTTTTAGGAATGTAAATACTCAATTTAGCATTTGATGGAGATTTAAGAAGTAAAGGAATGTAGAAAAGTTCAGTAACTTCGAGACAGCTATAAGGAACCTGAATCGTGGTGTTTACAATTTTCATAATCTACCAACAAAGTCAATTATGATGGTAAGGTATTAGAAACACCGGTAAAAAGGAATTTCTCTATTACGTTATTTTTTAATACATAGCTGTAAATCGTACCTAAATCTTCATAATGCGTTTGAGCTTTCAACTGGAGATAACAGTGCATTGTAGTTTGTCCTCATCTTACGATGATCATTCACGAGTAGACTTTCAGGTTAAAAGCAGAGTAAGATTTCCTGCAGCCTTAGAGAAAATTGCGAGCGAGCGCGTTTGGCTAGAGAGTGGAACGTAGACGTCATTCGTTCCGCGAAACGGGGTCGAACCCGCGACCTTTCGCCAGGCAACAGCACATTGTGCACAGAGCGGCGGCAGAGAGAGAATAAAGGAGTAAAATATGAAAGACGCATCTCTGGCGGCCACAGCTGTGCGATATTGAAACATACATCACGTACGCTGCCCACCTAAACTCCCCTTCGAACGCCCCCTTCTGGCGAAAAATGACGACGGAGGGCTCTCAAAAGAGCTTTTCCCAGAAACATCCGAGGGGAGGCGTCGATAGAAAAAAGCATCGCATCCTGCTGCTTGGGTTTTAATTAAAACTCCGAATACTTCCATCTATAGGGACTTCACCAAAAGATCGATCGAGAGAGAGGGAGTACGATAAACGGACACTCAATGAACTCAGTTTAAGACGGACTTTTCTTCGAGTGTTTTTATTTGGAGCGTCATGCTAGAGAAATGTCGCAATGCAAAAAGAATTCGATCACAAAACGTATAAATTTGAGAAAGATCACGATATACAACAAAATTCGAGGAAGATTATCTTAAAGCGAATTTTCTCTTTTCATTATTTGGGTACAAGCGGCATATATTCCTATTCAATATTAAAATAAGGTAAAAATTTATAGAAACACTAGAAAAGGATTCATTGAAATATCAATTCAAATTAATCCAAACGTTTGTGGATAACTATTGGCAGAGGAATCATACCTAGTTAATATCTTTAAGCTAGCCTCTACTACTCCATTAAATAAGACAGATTAAAACAAGCTGAACATTTACAGTAACATTTCCCTTGAAGAATAACCCATCCAATAATAATCCATCTAAGCTGAATCAATTCTTTACATTACAAAACACAATCTTTCCTCACTACTAAAAATGCAACCCACTGCATTACTAAATTACATAAATTGTCTTTGATTATTTTGACGAACCATCCTTAGAATGGGCAAATATTATTTAATTACCATAACAAAAATTCATGACGATATAAGGGTATAAACTTTTACTGATATCAGTGGTCAGGCTGGATGCCACTCTGATAAACCATCCCGTCCTTTCTCTGAGCTAGTAAGCAATTATTTCCCGGGAGATTCTCCGTGAACACCAAAGCAGTAGTATTTCGACTGCATTTGCATTCCGAACAAGGCAATGTGTCCGCACGTCCTATATGCGACTATTTTTTCCACGCGGTCCTCTTTTCCTCTTCGGATGCACCGACTCGAGAGCTTTCCTTATTTGCCCAATTCCAGCCATTCTTCTCTCCTGGTTTTATCCTCTCCTTTAGGAGTCCATCCTCAACCCCTTATGGGAGAGGTGTGTGGCCCAGTTAGGCTGCAGCGATGCCCTCGGGAGGGGACCAAAAGAGATGGACGAGAGAGAGCAAGATGGAGGAAGATGAAGAGTGACGTACCAAGGATGGAGGAGGTCGCACAGGGATTTGGCCAAAGGCGCTCCAGAGAACGAATTCTGAAGGGACAAGAGGCGCCTCGTGAGCCACTTTCCTCCAACAGTGCATCGGCCTTCACGGAACGGTACGTAAGGGCTGCTTCGAAAATGAGAAGCTTTAGACGGAAATTTCTCCTAGATAAATTACGATGGCAGGATATAATATAGAACGCCATCGAAGAACTTAACTGTAGCACAATTTTATTGTTAAAATTTTATTTATATATAACTGTTAATTCTTCACTGAACCTATATTTTGAGGGATAATTATAAGGAAAAAGCGTCCTCTCCCGATTAACCGACCAGCTTTTGACACCTGCAAAAGTCCTCGGCTATGTCATTCGCTTATAATGACAATACAGAAGTTATTTCTCTCATAACTTGTTCAAATGGATTCACGAATTTCTTATTTTTTCCCTATGACACGGACCTAAGGTCGATTCATACAGAATTCACTTAATTCTATACGTAAAATGAAATAGTGTTATTGGTAATAGTTTTAACGATTAAATTAGAAAAATAAAAAAATGTCCCTCTAGGTGAAAGAAGAGACGCTTTGTCTTCAAGAGAGAAAGACAAGTTATCAAATACTGAAGCTGTGAGGCATCGAAATAGTACAATATAAAGCTGATAATGACCAAAAAAGAAGTAAGGAAGCACTACGAATTATTAAAATCCTGGAATCCTAGGAGATGGCAAAAGAAGAGGAGGAATCATCGTCTGCTGGTGATTATCATAGATATGATGCTGATTAAAGTAAATTTCTACATGAAAGAGTTTCTGATGATCAACACTGTTGAGGCTATTTTGAGGCTGGAGGTTTATAGAGTTGAAACCAATGCTGGTTTTTCAAAAGATAACTTTTTCTGAGCGGAATATTATAATAATATTGAACGAATTTACATTCACTCGCATCCCCGCATATTTTTCCCATACCTTCAATCTTTCTGAATCAGAACACTGCCATAGCTGGACCGCATTAGATTACTCGACCTCCTTCGCTACACCTACAAAATACGCTAAGAATACCATTTAGAACGTACTTACACCCGGAATGAGCTGTAAGAGTCCCAACATCAAGTAAGAGAAATGATGGACCAAGAACGATGGTGCATTCAAAACTGCTTCCATAGTATTTTGCAGAGTGAGTGAGCACTGCGAATCGGACAAAAAAGGCTGAGAGGAGACATATCTAAAGCTATGAACTCGACAAAAATAAGGAGTTAAATCTATCGACGGAGCAAGAGATACGCTCGGCGGATATCGCTTGCACACCGCAAGAGAAAAAAGGGAGGCGAAGAAGACAGCCAAATGTCTTGGCAAGAGAAGGACGAAGAAAAACGTGAGAAAGAGAGCGGATGACGCAGAAAAAGAAATAACGAGAGGGAAGTCCGTTGGCAATGATCAACTCCGCGAAGGAGAGACAAAGCTCCTGAGGGTGCCGTAAATCAGGTGGGAGAGACGGAGGGGGAGATTCAGTAGCGAGGAAGGAATTGAAGGATTCCTCGAAAACACTCGAGAAAGCCCTGAAAAAAGGGAGCCGTAATTGGAGAGTTCCATCACCGAAGAAACCACCAACGAAATAATAGCGTTGGGCGCACAATCAAATAAAGATACAGCTCCCGTTTCATTGGAAAGCAGAAATAAAACGAACCTTAGTGAGCGATGACTGCAATCACAAAAGTATTATGTTTGCTAAAGTTTTACGTGAGAATTAACTGAAAAGATGGTTCTCGTTTTGAGGGAAAATTATTGACTGTAAGAACAGCAGAGAAATGCGATATCAAGAGGTGAATAAACAAATCAAACGGAATCTCGAGATTTATAACACATTCGGTAAATATCGTCTACTAAGTAGAAAACCTCTCTTTAAGACCAGTGGTTTTTCGATAGCTAATGTCGCTAAATAGCTCCATTTCCTTTATCTATTTATTTATTCTATCTCTAAAGTTTCCAACTTTACGGCTTATACTAAATTTCAGCTCATGATGGATGGAATATTTTTATTTATCTTTTGGCAAAAGGTTGAGAAAAATTATCATTCACTTATTTTATTCTCATTCTCGTTTATGACGGTGATGATATGAAAGCAACTAGGGTATAAATCATGCTTCTATAAGCATACATAATGATGGAATTTATATCTAGTCTCTCCTTATTGAATGCTACGAAAAGTGTTACTAATGAAAATACACAAGAACTCATGGGATTTCTGTGGATATTTCCCACTCATAGCAATTTGGCTCAGAGAGGAAAGCAAGGAAATACTATCTCACTCCAAATTTTGTCAAGCCTCATTCCTTCGCCTGAGCTTCTGATAGCTAATGATTAACGGATTGTTGTTCAAATACACCCAAAGTCCGAATACTTTACCGAAAGGAAAATTACATAAATAAAAAACTTTGCTCTATTTTTGAGATTGCAAAGATTTCTGTTCTACCACTTGAATTTAAATTTTGCTCGCACATCTAGAAAAAGACAGGAGAAGAAGAAAAGATTGCGGGTGACATAATCACATCATATATAATGTATATGTACATCTATATTCTATGCTCAATTCCATCGGATGGCAGTGAAAATAAAATGAACTGCGAGAAAAATTACTATGTGGAAAATGTGGGAACGAATTGACTTTTCTTTTTATCAGAACTTCATAAACACACAGCTAGTTCTTCAATATAAGGGGGTGGGAAAAATCTTAACCCTTTATTCCGTACTTTCCCAGTGAATGAAAAAATAAACTTAAAATACAATGCATCAGACTATTTCAAACGTTTCATTTACTACACACAGCACTAAGTGGAGAAACTTGGTAATCCCGTTTTCAAGGATTGGAGGATAGCCTCTTTACCGTCAAGATCTCCAAAAATTTCAATTAATTAAAAAATCTCTCTTCGGGAAGCTATTCACCAAAAAGTATATCAATCTATCAAGAACCACTCGATTGGAAAAATTTTCAAAACCGAAAATGAATTAAATGTCTCTTTAAAACTCATCGAGATTCCTGGCAAAGACGTCTGAACGAAGTATTCAACTTCCGTCACAACTCCCTCAAAAATCAGGAAAGAGACGCTCGGTTTTTGGGGCAAAACGACCTTTTGATCGCACTCAATCCTCAGAAGAAGCGTCCGAAACGATTGGCAACTCCGGAGCCATAAAAAAGACGGGGAAAAACAATCGACGAAACGAAGCCACTTTACTCCATCATTCCATCGTTGCACGTATTATTCTCGGATGGGAACGATCGCAAGTTTACGGCCGCGTAAAGGAGAGAGAAGGGGATAAGAAGAGAGAAAATTAAAGGAAAAAATATCGAGGGAACGGACTTCTCCGCAGAATTCCTCAGCCATTTAACTCCCCCCTTCCGCCGACCCCCCAACTACACACTTTTTTATTAACCTCATCTCTCTCTTTCACTCCTTTTAATTTGGTGGGAGGAAAGTCATCGACGTAGATAAAAACCCAACTTTTTACGACCGCTATATGGGACGGACATCAAAAACCTACTTCATAACCTCTTCTCTTTCCCACACACAAACGTATTCACCCCCGGTTCCTTTTCACTGCTCATCACTCTCCCTCTCGAAGCAAAGAAGTGTGTAACGGAGGCAAAAATTAGCGCCTCGTATAAAACGCGTGCGCCGAGGGGATTTTGACGACTGTTCTGAGGGAGACATTCGAGTCCGTCCCGATATACCTCTCGCTGGCAACGGACAATGTACACTCCGAAATAAATGGAGCTTCTGGAAATCGTCCATCGAATTGATGAGGGATCTCTCGGCCTGTTTTTTCCCTTCCTGGCAAATCTCTCTCTCGGGTCGATGAAACAGCGGAACGCCTTAAAGAAGCTGACGTCAGCGTTTTAATTACCGCGATCCCATCGTTCCGCTTTCGTATGTTAATTTCTGATACAATGAAAATACGTTTTGACTGAAGCAACTCCGAGGCTAAATGCCTTAACATTAAAGGCGATAATAATCTAATTTTACAATAAGAATAATCATTTGAGATGACCGCGCATTTTAATGTGCCATTAATGAGCAAGCAGGTGGGATATCGCTGATTAAGATTTTGACGCTAACTTTACGGTTAATTAGAGCCTAATTATTAATGCTTACTCAAATAGATAATGATTCCTAAGAGAGCAAATAATGGTAAATGGAATTTTCGGTTGCCAAAAATATACATGCATAGTATTGGTCGAACGATAAAAATGCTGGCATTACTTTGGAGAAATCCTGCCACTGAACTCAACCATGAATGGAATACCATAGATAGAAGTAACAGAAGATTTGGTTTAAGTTCAAAATTTATTAAAATATGAGAATAGATCACTAATTTCTGGAAAGTTTTTATACCATTTGACAAAATGAGGCTTTACTTGGTGGTATTCCATGACAAAAGAAGCAAATTGACAAGGAATAGATTCATTTATACTAATACCACAGAAGAAATTGTTACAGACGCCCCAGGGTTTCGATGCATAGCATCATCTTCAGGTCCACATCACCTGAAGATGGCTATGCATCGAAACCCTGGGTCGTCTGTAACAATTTCTTCTGTGGTAGTAGTATAAATAAAACTATTTTTCGTCAATTTGCTCCTTTTTTACACCTTAATGATAACGAATAAACAATGGCTTTTACTTTAATAAAATAAGTTATCATTTATAACAACCACCGTTCCATGGAAGCGCTTAAGCATCAACTCTAGTTAACCACATCGAAATCATTGCGTACGGCCTTTCAGTAGTGAACATATAAACGAGCCGTCATATCAATACAAAAGAATAACCTTCACCTCAACACGCTTTCATACCACAACACAGCAGATGTGAGCCAAACGGCCATCTCCCGCAATTCCGAAGTATCCCTGAGTCGTAATTTCCAGGATCCTATACGCCAGTGGGATAGGCAGTTCGCGTTTACATTTACGAGGCATAAAGCCGAAGCGTTTTCCCTGTCATATCTCGGCATCCTATCGCCGTCCGAAACAGAACAACAGACGAACAACTTCCACGGCCAATGGCCGTAAAGATTGCAGGAGATACGGGGAATACATCCCACGACCACTTAAGATCAATTACCTTTTTTTCCTCTTTCGCCCCCGATAGATTGCAGCGACGCCTTCCAAATGAAACACGGGAAAGGTGAAGAGGAGGTTTGATTCGGTAATGACAAGTTTTTCCCTCCGAAGAATAACCTAAACTTCGGCAAAGACCTCAATTTTCTTTCTCTCCCGAACCCAAGAAGGAAAAAAACACACCTCTCTACCCCTTCATCAAGTCCGCCTGCATAAAACGGAGCCCAATCTTGATTCTTGTCTCGTTCCGATTTAAAACGCATTTACACGAAATTTCTCGAACATTGTTTTTTTCCTCTCTCGCTCGGGGGCAGGGAACGGTCGAGAAGAGAGGGTATCCCGGGAACGGTATTTTATAACTTAATTCGCTCCCTTTATCACCCGAAATTGCGTATTTAATCGGAGCGAAAACAGGGGTCCCGCGATATCAATTTCCCTCCCAAATTACACGCGTTCCCTCGTCGACCGTTTAAGACTTCTCACGCGCAACGCGAGATTGGACGAATTAGCGACAATTCGACACAATTACTGAAACGGATCGGCGGAAAAATACGAAAAACCCGGAACATGGAAAACGGCCGCGAAGCACGCGGGGAATAATTCCACGTCCCGAGACGTACCCCGAAGTAATTAAAGCCTCGGACGCGGAGGAAAACCCTGTTCCAGGGAGACTTCATTCGTCGACGGTGCCTCAATAAAACTGAAATTTCTCCGCGGAAATAATTCTCTGCGAATAGACAAGGAGTTGTTCTTCTCCGTGAGAGGCCGTAAAACTCGAAAGGGATTTGAACGCGTTATGACATCCGGCTGAAGTAAGGGTGAAAACACGCCACGGGCACTGAACGACTGGGTGGAGCTAGTTTCGCGGACGGTCGTTAAAAAAGCCGCGAGTGACCGATGACTTTCGTGAGGAGGAGAGTGCTAAACGCGTCGTGACCTTTGTGAAAAGAGATAAAGGGAAGAATCGTAAAACCAGAGGCATCCATGGCCGAGACTGAAAGGAACTGTTTAAGAAAAGAAAAAATACCGGGTTTCAGATCCTAGGTATTCCGGAGAGAAGGCAACAGAGAGCAGGTAAAGGTAGGAAAGAGTACAGCTGAGGAAAAGAAATACAAATATGCACGCATTGACAGATGGTCAGCGAATGCTTGGAGATAAGGTTGGAAACCGTATCCATTGAAATCTTGAGATATTTATTACTTTTTAGTTTAAATATACCTATATATAAATAGAGGTATATTTTAACCTATATATACGTATAGGTACATATTTATTAAAAATAAATTAAAGAAAATCTAACGGAATAACTCGACATAACTACATCGTTCATAACGAAAAGAAGTGCCAAGTGGAATTTGTGGAACCCGAAGAAAAAGTCGGTGAAATAATATTTATAATGGATAAAAAATGTCTAAAAATAGTTTTCCAGTTTAAACACTAAAATATGAATATTTTTCCTATGAGAACTCATAAACTGAAAAAAATCAAGTTTCTTTCGTAAAATGTTAGTAGTTAATGATTATTTTACTCAAACACAATGAATTACGTTTTTCTTACAATAAAATCTTACTTCTTCGTCTGAATTGTTTTTTCATTACGAAGCATTGTCATTTTAGACGCGTTATTATGTATCGAGATAAATTTGTAATTTAATAATATAAGAGTACAAATGACAAAATTAATAGCGAAACGGGAAAGTAAATGGTATTTAAAATAAGATTTTTAGCGTGGAAGCTACGATTTAGTTCATGAAAAACTTTCAGCTCAACTTGAGGCTCAGCTTTTGGTTCTAGAATAGTATTTGTGTAAATTAAGCTACCAGCCATTTATATTAACGATCAGATCTCTTGTAAGGCTCAACATACCCTCTGAATGAATTATAAAGTAATCGAGTGTCCATTCGTTCTATTGTCATTCTTCAATTCCATGTAAGAAGAACTACTAACATTTAAGTACGCAATATCGAAAAAGATGCGTAATTTTCTGCAACGGAAATACTCCATAAAAGTTGTAAAATCTCCGGGCGTCATTGAATATCAGCTCCGTTCTCCCTTAGAGTGAAAAAGAAAATGATTCAGCCACTTTATTATTCAATGTTAAATCAAGGTAAAATTCGATGAAAATCGAGAACTAAATCGTAAGAAAATAAACTGAAACAATTTTATGCATGGCGAATACGGGGAATAAATGGAGCTTACTGATTCTCTACTCTAAACATTTTAGTGGAAGAAAAAGTGAATAAAAAGCGTAGAAAAATCACTTAAGTGATAAAACTCCAGATACCTTTCCCAAGGGGTAATTGTCAATAACCATCCTATCAAAAAAATAGCATCCACTCAAACGCACTACGCCTGCTAAACAAATTTTATAGAGCATAAGAACCAAAGCAGCGTTTTCGAAACAATCAAAAACTATAAGCGAGGTAAAGGAATAACACCAGGGAATACGATTCACTAGGGGTTTAACTCAACGGCAGAAGTCGGATATCGCGAAAACATTAAACCAGTTGGATATGATCCCTATAAAAACGTTTACGAGGTATTTGGGGGAGGAATAAAACCTGCAAATGAAATGAAAATTTCCCCTTCGGGTAACGAGGGTGGTGGTCACGTCACGAGGCGCTGTTTGAGAAATCGTCCGAAAGAGGGACTTTGCACGTCGTCCCGCAAGGCATCATCGTCGGTCCCCTCTTTTTCTACTTCGAAGGATGCGATGGCAGGAAGAGAGAGCATCTGCACGGGGATAAGACGGACGTAAAAATCCGGTGAGGGATTCTGGGGCAAGGAGAATATGAGTGCAACTCGTAATTCGGGGAATGGCTTAGGGAAGAGGGATTTTACGGTCGCCCTACGAGAGATGAGAGAAGATGAGGGAGGAGGAAAGGATGACTCGGATGGAGTCTCCAATGTCAGGGTCACGTAGTGTTGAAGACTTCGGAGAAATGACCCCCCACGCGAGATACACGAGCAGGGGATTTTTTCTCGAGGATGGATTCCTTATTTTTACAACCCGCCGATCCGAGTATAGGGCCATGAAAATCTGCACTTTGTTATCCTTTACTCCTTGTGAGTCTTTCGTGGAAGTGATCTTTGAAGATCCACTCGATGTTTTACTCGAAGGAAATTCCGGCATAAAAATTTGAGTAAATTCATTACATAAACTGAATGGATTTTGGGGAAAGGAAAAAATACTTTTCCCTAATAAAGTAGTACGGTGACTTGATTTCTAAGATATTAAGTGCCAACTGAGAGATTCGAAGATATAAAACGAGAAAAATCTAATAAAAATAACAGCTCATTAATCAACAACAACAAGTATTGATATACCACAGAAATGATAAACATGGGTTAGAGGTAACGACAATAGTAACAACAGTACCTGCGTATCCTTGAATAAGTAACATGCATTTGAATACCTTCCTTAGTAATATCACTGTATCGGCGATTCCACAAATAAATATTTAGAAAATCACCGAAATTAGAGTCATTCGAGTGAGAAGAAAGAAATCAGCAACGTAGAATTTCTTTCATAGGAGAGAGAAACAGTCAGGAATATCTGTCACAAACTATGCATTAGATGCCAAGACTCACCTTCGTGAGGAATCATACTTTGAGGATTTACTCTTTTCTTTAAAGATGCTAAAAAGAATTAGCAGCAAATAATACAATTCCTTGAAGAAGTATACATTTATACTATCTTCAGCTCTTCAATATAAATTTTAATATGATGGTATATGAAATTTACTGCAAAATAAAAGATGTCGATAGAAGAATTTTTCTTAAAGTAAATCAATTACGGATTTTAAGGGAAAATAATAATAAATAATGTGGAGATGCACAAAGTTGCTTCTCTATTCCTTAATACGTTATATAAAAGCCTTTATTCCATGTTACATGCGAGATACACTAAAAAAAACACACCTAACGGTGACCTAAGAGAAGTAACCGCCAATCGTTGTAGTAAAACTATTACGAGATTTTCTTCACTGAAACCACAATCATCAAACGGAAAAAACATTTTTCGCGGACGACTCGCGGAAAAAAATGTAATGCGCGAGTGGCATTAACGCGAATTTTCCGCTGGATGTGTTCATTCAGAGAGTGAATGAAGGCGAGAAAAGTGTATGAATGAAAAGGAGAGAGAGGGTGGCCTGCATCGGTCCACTCCACGTAACGACGTTCTCACCGCCATATAACGAACGAATAGTTTGCTGAGAGTGATTTCATGGGGCGTTTGGAAAGAGCACTTGTGGAATACGCAGAGAGAAAAAAAGATAGCGAGAGAGTCGGTCATGGAGGGGTCAGAAGTAAACGAAGAGAGGAATAAGTGGATGGAAGACGACGGAAGAGAGAGATTTGGAGAATTAAGGGGAAGTAAAAGAAGCGATAAAGATGGAATGGGGAGTAAATAGAGGAAGAGAGGTAGGTCATCGAGTAAAAAGCTCCTCCTCTGCAATCTGCCCGACCTACGGCAACACTCTAATCCGCACTTTGCCTCGACAGACGAAAGAGGCCCAATAAAAATATCATAACAGAAGGTAAACTATCCCACGTGCATTCACACTTCCCCTCGCACACCTACATTAAAAGGAAACCCGTAAAAGCGAGAATAAACGCTCTTGCGGGAAAGGAGAGTCCCTCATAGAGCAATAATCGAGCGTTAAAAATATGAGAATGGTCCATCGCGTTATTTATCATTCAACCTATCCTCCGTGGACGACGAGAGGGAGCGGAGGTGCGGCGTAGTGAATGGATAAACAAGAGGGTGCCGAGCTACCGCACAGTCCTCGTGAGGATCTCCGAGTTTTACGGTCCGCAGGAACCAAGAGTGGATTCCAAGTAGGGCGTATTCTTGGGTCGTAAAAGACGAAGAGGCTGTAAGAGAAGGCGGGGGTGGGGGAGGAAGGAAGGGGGAGAGGGGGAAGTGAGTCTTTTGAGATGAAATCACGTCGTCCAATAGCGTTGTTTAGGGCCTTAAAAAGAACTATGCGGTCCAAACGCTGCAACAACCTCAGTCAAATCCTTTGAAATGGCGTTTGCACGTCATAACCGCCTAATTTCGTCCTCTTTTGGGGTGGGAAGGGGGAGAGGGATGAAGAGTCGTTTTTCGGCGGTAAAACATTAATTAAAACGGCGTGCTTTAATTGTTAACGTGTAATGAGGCGAAACTTTGGTGGGTGACGCCCGATAAAATTACGGATTAGCCGCTGTAAAATAGAATGGTGCCCCGGGAATGCTCGTCAAACCAAAGAAAAGTGCTTTTGTATGCGATTACGAGGGGCAGCGTGTAAACGCGCCTCTTTAATTTTAGACGCTAATTTTCCTTCTGCCCATCACCTTATCAAGATCAAAATCCACGGAAGTAGACATTAGGTGACGAGAGAGAACTCCCTTTTCACCAGCAGAATGATTCGAGGGTCGTATTGGGCTAATATTTGTGTGAGATTGATAGGTTAGACTGGAGTGAAAATCATGGTATCCCTAAGAGCGAACGTCCTTCCCATGTCTCAAACAAAAGCAATACATTTCGCGCGATGCTCGAATAACGAAGAAACGATGGCTCTTGAAATAAACACGTTAAACATTACTTGACACGTAGATATTGTCATCTCCGCTACGAAGAAGTGAAAGATTTAAAATGAACGAATTGATTGCTTCACATTTTTCGCCCGATTCCTCCATTGAATATCCTCTAAAATACTCTGCTAGCCAATCGATTAACATGTAGCGGGAGACTGCATCTCAAGTGCTTTAGAAGAAATTTATTCTGAATGTCAAGATGATTCAAACGTGATAAGATATTTGATTTTCATAATCTTTTATTTTCATATAATTAATGCATGTATATTTAAGCCCTTACAAATAAAGATAGGATGGAGGCAGCAAGAAGGGCATTTAGAAATAAGGATATAGACACCAACACGGAAAGGATAGTTGACGGCTTTAGCTCCTACCATAAAGCCAAAGATTCTACAAACATTTCCTTTAGAATATTTCTTGTATAGTACTATAAAAAATGCAAGACATTTTGAATTTTTTGTAACTATGTTATAGAATGAAATTTATTGAAATAAATTTTTTTATTTTCTTTATATTATCGATTGTAATTCTTTAGTCGAGTTTTCCTAGAAAAGACATTGTAAATTACATGGAAAAATAGGCACGAAATAGGACATTGCAGGGGTGAGGAAGAAAGCGGGACCTGTTGCATTTCGCAAAAATCCTCGCAAGGAAAGAGTCACAGAGCAAACGGGAAAAAATAATACGGAGAGGGTCGGCAGTAAAAAAATGAGTGCCGGCGTGCGTCTTTACGGCCCTCTCATTCCGCCCATCACTCCCACAGAGAAATCTTCCTCCGCAAACAATTCCTCCGCCTCCCGATTCAAATCTCCATTTGCAAAAGACTACATCTCGTAAAAGCGTCCCCCTTCCTGAAGACTCCCTCCGCTCACGAGTACCGTTAAGTAATAGTGTAAAAAACAGCGGATTTCTTCCTCTATGAACTGAATGATAATATTCTTTCGGCGATAACACGGCAGACGACTGGCTCTTATTATGGACGGCGGAAGATTTGATGGCGAATTAGGATGCGAAAGGAGAGGTAATTAAATGGGAGGCCATATAATGTAAATGAGTAAATTGGATTAGGGACCGATTCAAACGGAATTATTCACTCAATGTGTTCCCTTGCGATGCGATCTGCCAGACGGAGGCCATCTCGGGTGAAATGCAACGGAAGTTTCATTTAAATGATGCTTATTTTAGCTTTCGTCGAAGAAGCTCCCAAAGTGGACTAGAAACGTGAACGGAAGGGAAGGTAATGAATAGGAATAGCTTCTGAGAGTGTCTAGTTTTAATTTACTCAAAACGATGCAATGCAGTGGTACTGAGGATAAATAAAATATATTTATAATCAATCGAATCGGCCGAGATGTTGTGGAAAGACATAATTAAATAAAAACCTTGTGGAAAAGTAAAAATCTTTTTTCAAAATATATTTAAAAGCGATCATGTTGGTTTTCGACATGAAAACTCGAATAATTATCATGATTAAATTAAATGAGTTAAAATGGATGAGTAGTCAAATACTATAGTCTTATCGGTACAAGTCGAGGAAGAACGACTAGAAACAGAGAGTAACACGGTGCACTTTTTAAGTTGAATTTTTAAAAAGGTCCTGCTGTAGACTATAATTGTGATTGCTCCTAATCTTTATTTCTCGCATTATCTTTACAAAGATATCACGATAGTCATCGCCACTCTTTTCGCTACGTAAACAGCACAATTTTTTAAGTACGAGCAAATTATTTCCGAGCTCTCCTCTACATTCTATCTCCACTTCTATTTCTATTCTACTCCAATCTTCTTATTAATTTTATAATAAAGAAACACTTGATAGAGAATATACTACGCAACTTTCAAGGGAATTATCCCATTTTGGAAAATTGAATTGATTACAACATAAAGTTTAAAAATTAAAAATCTGCAATTATTTTTATTAACATATATCCATCAATACAAAATATTTAACGGATATAGTGTTGCCTGATTACAAAAAATGTCCGGATGGTGTTCAGAAGAAAAAGTAAATAAATAAAAACGAGAAAATCTTGTAAAAATAAAATCTTCAGACCATCCATATTTGCAGTGATATTTAATAAATTACTCAAAGTACATGATTTAAAAAGAAGCTAACTTGATCCATGTTTCTGCTGAGTAAACCTGATCTTGAACCACATCCTAAACACAAGTACCGCCTGCAATCAATTGCGTACAAGCACGATGGCTCCGAACAGGTGTCGAGTCACTCTCAGAGAAGTATGGGGAGCAAATGCAAATTCTCAGCATTTCAAAAGTTATTCCGCCGTGGAAAAAATACCTCAACCTACATTTATTTTGGAAAATGAGTGAGGCAAAGGAATCCTCCCTCCTCTTAGGAATTTTCCGCACTATTTCGGTACCGCAAAGATGCGGGCTTCCGCCGCTGCTTAGAGGAATTCGGACTATAATTAGGTGGGCGAAGGCTGGAGTCGAACTTCGCAATGAATCATCGAAACGAGGAATTCGTCGGAATGGACCAACTTTGGATACCTCAAAGAGAAAGAGTAATCTTACTCATTGTTTAGCCTATGGAGAATGTATTCCGTTACTTCGGCTACGGATTAATTGATCACTGACTTGGATAAAAGAATAAACTCACCGGTTCATTAACGATATCATTTACGAGGAACCGGGCATGGAAAACTCACCTGAAAAGAGAGAAAATAAAATCAGTATGTTGACTAAGATGTATTTCAAACAATTTAAAACTTAACAATAAATTACGATGCAATAATTATGACATTTTCAATACCGCTCGTCGAAAAGTACAGAAAACAACAAGTAGTATGTACGATTTTAAACTTAAATCCATAATTATTTTCAATGCAATCGTTATACCATAATGGTTTTGGAATAATATAAACACATAAAATCTCGATTTTTACAATACAAAATATAAAATCTGTCGAGAACTCAGAAAATGAATTCAGAGCCGCGAACAAATAAAAAAGCACAATTCCCTTTTTTTACCTGAAAATTTCACGCAATTACAAAATTGTCATAATTATTTCAAACTATACAATTAATACCTTGATTACAAATACACCAATAATAGCTGAGCTTATGGCAGATGAAATACTTTATTTTTCAGCATAAAATATAAATTCTTGTGGGTGAACAGATTACTTTTTAAAAGATCAATCGAGAACTTTGATAAAAAAATGATGAATTAGTTTACATCGAAATGTAAACAGTATTTTTCAGATATCTGAGTTGGAGGGTTCACGGTCAAACGTATTCCTTTTCAGAGGAACCCTGCAAGAGCTTTTCTATGAATTCTAATCACAGTGTCTCAACCCTCTCCGAGATCGCCATAAGTGGTCAGGCAAAATACCCTAGGGTTATGCGTCCTTCGGCACTTTTTCCAGGGAATTCAACCCTCACTAAACTCGTTATGGATGAGGACCACCTCGGCACTTTCGTACTCCAGCGACCCCTTCGCCGTAAATCACCTTCACACCATCTCTTTAAGATTGCGATCACGACACGTCATCGAAGCTGACGCTAAGCCCCGGCTATTCAGATATCCTATTTAAAAATAAGGAGTACTCCACGGAGAGGAGACGTGGATGGGAAAACCAAAAGGGAGGAGGTCCTCTCCCAAACAACCCTGTGCCCCCCTTCCACTTCTCACACCCGCTGAAGGAAGTGGAATGTCTGTCTGTCGAGATGGAGGGAGAGGTCTTTTTCTGGCGGTGCACACACATGTGAGGTGCAGCGGTGCTGGGGTGGAGAGCTGTCAGAGTGAAGGAGCACAATGAGGAAGGCTGTGCGTCTGCAAGGAAAGACGCCAGGGGTTTCCAGAGGGCCGACCGATCCCAAGGGAAGGGTCAAGGAGAGGCAGAACGGTACCTCACCATCAAAAACAAAACGAAAGTATGCGGTCCAAACCCCTGGATGACCACTTTTACTGCAGACGAATGCCTTCGGTGTTAAAGGGAATCTTCATATCTCACTGAAGCATTACATAAAGGCTGAACTTTTAAGGAACTTACAAGATTAGTCATTTCATTAACACTGACTTAAGGAATGGCATTTAAAAATATAGCACAAATGAAATGAATTAACTTAGAATCTTTTTTCTGGTAAATATACTGACAGAAACGATGTAATTAAAAAGAATAAGGCTCGAACAGACATTTTGTCGAGGCCAAATCAACACAAAGTAAATCAAATTCGTTTGTACTAGGATGCCTAACAGTAATAACAAACGTTAATACGTTTCCAAGAATAATGCGTGCATTCATCAAAACCGAAGATTTTACAAAGAGGTAATTGTAATACTGAGCATATTGGATTTCGAAAGAAAGCGTAGGTCATGGTATCAATCAAATATGGTAAAATATTTTATGAAATTCACATTATGAGGTGTAGATGGTAGTTGGCGAAAATATAAAAAGCATGAGTTCGATCAACTCAACGAAAATAAGAGCATAATGAAACCTGTATCCAAGGCCTTTATTATCCACCAAGGAAAAATTTCGCACGATGACCAGTTGTCCGTCAACAAAGAGATAATCTCGTCATTTTCCATTACGAAAATTGGGTCGAACTGGAGATCCACGCGTTAAAAGTTGGCGTTCGAGAATTCATTCATTGTCATTTCCAATGGCTCTCGACCGACATGCTACTCTACTGGTTACGCTAGATCTCAAAATTGATAAATAGTCGAATTCGGCTTGTCACGCACGGGCGATTGATTATAGGTGTGAATTTTGTAGCTGCTTCAAACTGACTAATCGGTAGCTACATGTTGACATCTCGAGGGACAGAATTGACCAAACAAGAGATCGTAAATTCATGCGCGTTGCTGCCATCCTCTCCTGACAAGCGATCGGCAACATTTCCGTCTGCAGACATATTCATCCTCACTCATGCGTAATGGGCCTCAAAACATCCAGATAGGTGAAAATGGAGCGAAAACGGTGTATCGATTAGTCGTCTTTGTCCCAGAGTTGTCTGGAAAAGGGACGGCAATGTCGAGAGTCAGGAGATGGTACTATGAATCCGCCTTCGGTGTGGCCACGTCATTTGGTGACAAAGATTTCCATTGATCCCCGAAAACTAAGTTGGAATCATGACGAAACCAATGCTCTCGGTCTCAGTAAAAAAGACTTCATTTGAGATAAATCAGTCAAAGATATCATGTCCGAGTTAATTTAGATTAAATACGCCCCGTAATGGCAGACTATAAATAATATTTAAGATTAGTAGGGGGATGGAGTACAAAAACAAGTTTTATTTGTGATGGTCATATTTTAGTTCCCTGTTTTTTTTAGAATTGCGAGAGTAGAAAAATCCAAAGCAAATCTTTCCTTTCCATTTATTGAGGTACCATTTCTAGATTAGCTTTACTTGTTTCCATTGCATCATAGTTTTACAAATCCACACAGTATATAGTAAAATAAAGTTAAGCTGTAATGTAATTTCTCCAATAAAACTACCAAGAAACGAGGTCTGAAACATATTTAGCGTTCCCTATTTCTCGAAGACAAAAGCATTGATAAACTTCGCAGCACTCAAGTCGGTGGCTCTAATTTCAATTTCTGAAAGAAATGTCCTCACATTTAATATCTTTAATGACGAGTTGCCAATGGAACACTAAACAGTTATACTTTCACAAAAGGATGAAACAATCAGGTTATTTCATTAGTAGGAAAATATTACATAAACTAACCAAAACCATATCTCTTGCGATGCAAAATCTTCATAAATAGGTCCGAAAAATAACGCTCTTTGAATGACTGGTGGTGAAGTAAGCCGAGTCGTGGAAAAGGTATGATTCGAGCATGAAGGAAGATGACCAGAACGAATGCCTTTCGCAGGGCACTTCATGACCTGCTCAATTCAGATCGATCGATCAACGGAAGACAAGGAAAAAAGAAAAGACGTCGGCGCACAGGCGATTTCTCATCCCAACAGTCGCCGGAAAACATCAAAAGCTCGAATATAATGTAGTTTTAAATCATGTTAATTGGGACGCGTATTGGATCGTAAACACATACTTGAGATACTAAAAAAAATTTCATTCCGAAAGCGTCGCCGTTATTTCTTTTTATCCCTCGAAATTCCCTTTATTTTCCCCTCTTTCGCCCCTCCCACTTTTTTCTGTCCTCAGACACATTGCCATGGACTCAACAGCATCTTCATTAATCTGCGATAGGTGTCCTTCCGATCGCTCGCGCTTCGTTTACAGCCTCGAAGGGGAAGAGCTGAGGTTATCGCAGCTGTTTACTCTCTAATGATACTGAAATCGAGCGATAAACTTCGTTGGGAGAAGCAAATTAATTGCTCGTTATAAACTGGAAATATAAGTCGTCTAAAAGCAATAAATGTGTGAAAAACAAATCGATTAATTTTCCATGGGAAGATCAACAAGAAAATTAAGTATCACATCAAGAACTAATGAAAATCAGAAATGAGACTTAAAGTTACTAATCGCACGTTCAGGGCAGTTCAAGGGATCCATTTATTCACAGGAAAAGAAAACAGCCCAACTCATAACAACACGAAGTCGAGGAAACTCATCGATGAACATAATAGAGGGTAGAAAATTTACTACTTCTTGAACTATGATAAGAGCTTTTCTTAAATATTACGCCAAATTGGATATAATTCCCATTATGAATTCAATCTTTGGCGAATTGATGAAGAGCAACAGAAAAAACTGTAATAGGAAGAAGCCAAAAAAGAAGTATTAAGTAAAAGAAGTAGAAGTAGAAAGTTTTTCCTTCTTTTAGTCGAAAATTTACAATTTATATCCATGAAAACTAGAATTGCAGTAACTATCGTTCATCGTTTAATTGTATAATTAGCGTCTAATGTAAAAAACATGCAAGGCACATTTCTTCCTAAGGCAAAAACAGTTACAATCATACATCGAAAATATGGTAAGTTGGGATAAAAACCCTTAGCAATTCTCATACTGTGTACTTAAGAACCGCTTGTTTAACATATTACAAATTAAATATAAACAAAAGCGAATGAATGAACGAATAAATGTAGCAAATAGGTGGTGGTGAGGCAACGACCCTTCCGCCGATGCCGTCGCAGTCACACAAACAAACGAACAAGAGATAACACGAGACGATAACGAGCAATCGAGGAATACAAATGAAGAAACGAGGAATAAATTAGAAAATATCAAACGGAAAGAAAGGAAAAATTGGCAAGAACAAACAAGAGATAGTCCCTCTTGTCAGACCCACGGAGTAGAGGGCGAGATTCACTTACAAAGAGATTAAACGGCTCGAAAATAAACGAAGAGAATAAAAGAAATGGAAGTCACGTGACCGGCGATAAACTCTGCCGATGCGGTCAGCGAGTGAAAGATCCTCGGGCATTCTTAATGAGGGAATATGCAACGGGAAAAGTACTTTCCCAGCGATAAATAAAAGAACGGCATAACCGTGTGTACATCTATAAGATAGGGGGCGAGCGACTAGCCTTATAACAGCCTATAAAGCTATGGAAGTCGACAATGCCGCCGCCACGCGAAGAAATATGCTTACACATATTTGAGCGCAATACATGTCATCATAAAAAGATCGTAAAACGGAGCTCGCCATAAAGAATAAATTATAGATTTATTTGCGGGGATCTCGTCCTCCTCTAGGAAAAGCCCTCGTAAGGGGCTCCCGGCGAATTAATCTACGGAGTAAAAAACATCTCTCGCTCAATTGATAAGTGCTTTATGGCATAATTAATCTCGAACGCATCCACGCTCCCACATAAAAGGCTGCCATGTTGCTCCTCAGTTAGTGACCTCGGTGCGCCTTTATCTTAGTGACCCCACAACATGCGTCACTAGCCTATCTACCCTTTCGCCTTCACTTCCTTCTTTTTCATTCATATTTATTTCTCCTCCCACATGCAACATATTACTTATGCCACTTGCAGCGCCGTGTGTGGTCACGTTTTCGAGTTTGAGGCTACCAGTATTCAAATGATGCGAGCATTCACATAGAGACAAAATTGCTTAACGTTCATTCTAGATTTATAACGCGGATTAATTACCCTTCAATTGCCTCATTCTATGCTTCCGGTGGTAAAACGGACAATGCTTGTCTTAGACGGGAACACAACTATCCCGATATGAACATTACCGTGTTCTCCCTGTACCTTCAATGTACTCTTTAAGGAGCTCTATTACAATTCCATTTCTTACGTGAAAGATGAATGAAAAACTTGAAGCAGGCTTACCAAGCAGGCAGGCCAAAGAGGAAATAATATTTTTAAAAAAGATCGCAATCTTACAAGCTCTCAGTGGGCACAGCCGTAAATGTCACCCAAGTGCCGACATCGCAATAACAACATTTGCACCTTCCACTCCCTAAACTTTATGCTCCACTTCCTTTCACTTACGCAGACTCATAAGTAGAGAACACTTTATGATGAATAATTGTCTCATAATTAGGAAAATGACGCTTTCGGTAGTAAATAAATAATTTACAAACTTTATACCTTACGTTTTGGGTATCCCCACAATGCAACTGATCTTGGAATTGAACACACAGTTGTGAAGTGAAAATATTTCTCAGTAAAAATATATGAAATGGTTACCTCTACGACAGCAAAATCTATGATGATTATGTAGAATTATAGAATTGTATAATAGTAAAAACAAATTAATAAAGTGAAAAGTGAAGGAAAGTCAGTCATAGTGCCCCATCCTGATGCCGTACCATCTATTACGGAGGAACATGTTTCAACAAAATTTTAGATATTCTTCTCCTTCCTCAGATTCATCATTCAATAAAAGGGCTTGAAATAGTAGTATTTAGATTCTACTTGTTAGATAATAATCAATTATATATTTATAATTATTAATCAATAATATGAACAAATCTCAGTCCACGCATAACTGGATTCAACTCTTCCTCAAAATTTCTTATCAAATCCGTTTCTGTACACTCTGATAACAAACTCATCTTTTCATATTGTCCGGTAGCCAATTACTTCATCCCCCAATTAATATATCTTCCCTTTGATAACCTCTGATAATTTACGACCCAAATTTTAACCCGAATATCTCCCTGAATCTGAAAATGCCTTGAATAAATGCAAAGTTTCCTCACAAAACCATAATAAGCATTCACCTAAACACATTGATGAAATCAAAAGAAAATATGTATCGGTTGTTACACTCTAATCAGCATCATCATATGATGGAAAAATCATACTGATATCGCATTTTAGGAAATTTTTAATCAGCCTTTGTTTTTCCTGCTTGCGTATACTCAAAGACACCATGGAGGATACAAAGCACGGCAAAAAGTAAAAAAACATACCCAGTGTTCTCTAGCAATATCGATTTCAACGAATGAAAGTGCATTTTTCCATTGAGGAAAAACTTCACCAAAACTCTCGTTTCTTAACCATGCACTTTACGCTTTCGCTTTGATATATAAGCCTCGGAACAACGCGAGAAAAACTTAGAGGAAACTATGGAGTGATTACTCTGAGCGGCGTAAAGAGAAACAATGAAGAAACGGCCACCGCAAAGGCGCTAAAAAAAGAAATGGGCACGGACGTCGTCGTAAACTCCGCCATTTCGAAGGAACAAACTTAATAAAGATGCGACGTACCGATCGCGGGATTTTTTACGCCGCATCAACTCGGATTCGATGGAGTAACGACAATCTCCGAGGAGATCCGTAAGTAGAAATTGGCTCGTGGAAAATATCCGCGCGCAATGCAGTTCGTCGAGAATAACTCTGAAGGAAATTTCACCCTCGGATACAAACTACCTCAACTCAGTTTCAGGAAACGAGTAAATGGTCAGAAGAGGAGACCATTTTGAAACATTGGAGTTACCTTGTTGTCGACCAACCTCAGCCGTATTTTTCCGAGAAAGTATGTAACTCTGGAAAGGCGGACATGGGGATTGAGCGAGTGTTAAAACTCGGTCCATTGGGGATAACGCTTACGACGGTTACTGGCGAAGGCACTTAAGAAACAAACAAGCTGAGCTTCGAGAAAAATTTTCATTTAGATTACGCCTCTAGTGGTACATGAGTGAAACCGTGAGTCATGCAGCTCTTAAACTAGGATTTTAAATTAGCGCAAACTGACCCAAGACCTGACAAACTGACAAGAATATCCGCACTTCAACTCCATCGAATACAATTTTTTACTTCCCAAATTATATTATAACATCATGAATAAATTCTATAGTTACAAAAGTCTTATCTAAGAAGAGGAGGTGATGGACAATAAGGAATTACTAACAACTACTATTGCATCCGAGGTATAGTTTCAACTAGAATACTCTATAATCGTAGTAGTATTGTTTAAATGGCTTCGACAGCTCTGTTCATTTCGCATGTGGGCTCCCACCGGGAATCGAACACGATTCAAAGCCTAGAAATTTAAAACTCTCGAGAAAATTTCGTAGAAGCTATTTCACTCTTACGACTATTTCGACCCTACTCGTAATATTATTCCCTTCCTAGAAGTCAACGCTATAGATTATATTTCCCCTATGAATCTGGAATCGGTGAGTTGGCGTCCAGATAAATAAATTCACCTAATCTCCTCCATATCTGCATGTACTTTCTTCGAGAAGAAACATGCGCGTACGTCACAATTTATTCCAATGCTGTCGTAATTAATACCTTCCGTTAAAATCTCCAACTCTGGCTATCACGCAACACGAATTTGCAGTCGCTCAAACGTGCACCCTCCGACAACCTTTCGAAACTGCCCTAGCCACTTCCTACGTCTTCGTATACGACCCATATAAAGCTTATTTCACCTCCCTTACGATATTTCGCCGTGTAACTTCTCTCCGGAGCAGCTGATTTTCTCCGCACCGTTAGCCATTCCGACCAGAAACGACTACCACAATGTTTATGCCCTTTTTTGATGCCTCTCATTAAATGTTTCAGTCCGCTCCAATCTTTTGCCCTAACGCAACTTTCTTGCCTGTAGCAAATGCGCTGCACTGGAGATGCCTGGACGTCATTCTCTGGCTATGGCAGTAAACCATTGAATTGCGGGTCTCAGAAAACATAAACTAAAAGAGAATTTAATAGCTTTCACTCGCAAATGACGGCCACCATCTGAACGTGTGATCCATCCAAGGGAAACTTACATCTTTCTCGTGTTGTCATTAACATACCGGTTCCTTAGACATAAGAGATTTTCCGTAAGGGACAGTAAAGAAAAATACATTTCTCGCTGTGACACTAAAATCGTTTAATATATCGAATGAAATAGATCGAAGACCTGTCGAGCAAAAATATGACGAATGAAACTCATAGAAAGAGTACACAAGCTAGCAATGGAAATGACATGAAAAAATGTATAAAAATATGTGAAAGTCTAACGATATTTTAATGAACAAAAGGTACAACTGACGAGAAAAGTTTTCCTTATTGATAGATAGACCTGCCTCAATAATAGTGGAGCAAAAACGGAAACATTATTTCCAAGAAAAAGAGAGGCTATTTGAATATTTTTTAAATTATTTCTCAAAGAAATTCTCTGTCCGTAATTTCCCGAAATTTAAGTAAAAATGTCATTATGCTACAAAAAGGACATATTTTTAGAAATTAAACACGATACATGTGAAAACATCAAGCTCCAGACTTTCCTTTAGCGTAAAAGATCGCTGTAGAGATCTCACGGCCGTCGCAAAACGATCAGGAATCTTGCACCACAAGAAACGGAAGTGTCAACATTCGCGGGATCAAATATTTTAGGAGAAAAATTATAACGGAACGAAATGAGAAAGGTTATCAGGGGGAAGGATCTGTGTAATTTTTTTCGAGTCTTATGTCAGCGAAAATATGCAGGTGGAAAGATAATTCTTTATTTATACTCGAAGGGAGTGAAAAAAATAACATTCGCGTGAGGAACGGAATATCTCTCACGCAATACTTTCGCCAAGTGCCACTTCGATAAGAACGCAGCAGATAAAATATGCGAAAACAGGAACTCGATGGACGAGAATAGCGAATAAGGAAAGGCGGTATCTGAAGGCGCTTAGGGCGAACTTTGCTATCATTGCAGCCGCCTAAGCATAAATGCATGCGAATGAGATAGGATACAATAACTCACAGGCGATACACCTCCGCAGTTAAAGAAACTTTTAAAAATAGTCGGGGAGTAAAACAATGAAATGTTGATTTCGTAAAATGTAAACAATACTTAAAAAATCTCACTGCATATTTCGAATGAATTTAATTTCTTCGTGTATCTCGAACATCTTCGATGCATATTCCTTACTGCCCTTTTAAGAAAGAGGCATCACTTTATTTATTTACTTTCAGATATTTCCGAAGAAAATAGAGATAAGCTGGGATTTAATCCAAGCAATTATAAATATTAAATGTATCTCACATACAAGCTACCCAATCTTAAATTATTGCATGCGTTTTCAAAGAGCCATATAAATAGCATATGTAATTGGGAGCTCGTGTAAATTATGCTAAATGAATCATTATTATTACCATTAAATGTAAAGATAGCAAAATGCTAAAGGAAAGACTAGAATAAACAGGAAGTATTAAATATGTATTATTTCTCAAGCCGAATAATGTATAATATACATAATAAAAATTACATAACTTGAGAACAAAAAATTGACTTTCAATTAAAAATTAATTTTTAAAGTAACGCACACGTAAACGTGATAATAAAAGACTTCATTAAATTATCATTAAGAAACAATAAACATATCGATATACATACATATACCATCCATATTTATATCGACACAAAATACTTCGCCTAAAGAAAAACACCTGAAAAGAGAGGCGAAAATAAATATAATTGAGACGACTGTTTAATCCTTTATCACTTTTCAACCGACTGATTCCATTCACCAAAGAGCTCTTTTGAATAAAAGAAAACATCTCCATATTTAGATGAAATGCTTCCTCAGAGATAAGTAAACGATATCTGAAAGAATAACTCTGAAGACTAAATTCAAGCCTGAGCTGACATCATCAGCACCGAATGCAAAGATACGGAAAATTCCATCATTTACAAGTGATTAAAATCTTTTCCTCGGTAATTCCGAGCTAAGACGTTAAGTGGCTTCGCATATTCTACATAATCACTTCCGTTTCGTCTGGAGTAGCGATGTAATTATTCATCGAATTAAAGCGAGGCCTTATCGGCCCCGACATGAGTTGGGCAGAAGGTGGCAGCCAATGAAAAAGCGTCGCCGTTCAGCAAAAGCTTTTTGCGGACAAAAATCCCGTCTCAGAGGCCAATCTCGACATTAACAAGCTCCGCAGTCAAACCTCCGATGAGAGGGAGATCATCTCCGGACGGCGATTGCTGCGCCTCATTCTGAGACGTATTTGATCACAATATAAGATGCGAAACTTTTCCCGCAATATATCCGAATTATCCGTCGGTTCATAAAGATGTCTAACGCAAAACCAACTCCCGAATACGCTAAAAAGAATTTCAGCTCCTCAAAACTTCGAAACGATCCTTCAAAAAATATTAGGACGCCGAGAATGTCACCGAGAAATCGCCTAACACTTTGCTATTTATAAGCTTATTTACTTTCGAGATCGGGAGGATAATGTCACTTTCGCCATAAGTCTTCCCGTGTCATGACTCCTCGGCATTTCGAAAGCAATTACGGAAAAACCAACGTAGGACACACTGAGCCTCGATAAAGCGCTTGAGGTGAGATATGAAAACGTATCTTCCCTTTCTTAAAAAATGCAAAGTAAAGTGCTTTTTGGCCCTATCACTCACAACACTTTCTCTTAAATGAAAATAAAAAATACAGACAGGAAATTTCTCGGAGAAAACATTCACGAACGCGCTAAAATTTTACGAATCCAATTTTTCCTGTTCCAGATGCAGTAATTAACAACTAGCTTTGGGTCTTGAATGCATTTAAATTATCGGATAAACGGAAGAGAAACAGAGCATCAAAAGAAAGACAACAGTAATTTATATATCATAAGAATCGCAAAAACGAAATAAGTCAACCAAAAAAAAAGAACGAATGTTGAACGAGTTTAGTCGAAAATTTACGTTGAAGATTGAAGAATAAAAATGATTAGCGACGACATAAACTTTAGATGGAGCATGAAAATGCTTAAAGTATGACCGCAGGCGTCGAATCCTCAATTATGAAATATTAACATGTAGGTGAAAGCTTAGGATGCTAAAATGTCACAATGCTAGAAAAAAACTTAATCGGATCTTTGTATTTCAATGATCATTTTTCTTTTAAATCATTTGCCATCGGATATTTTTAATACTGTTCATGGTGCGATAAATCTAACGATACAAGAATATATGATCCAAGTTCTAGGCAAATAGACAATTAAGAGAATTAGGGTAAGGAATTTGCTACAAGTCGACAATGTTGAGGAGCAAAATGTGCACTATGACATTTGTGTACGCTGTTGTAGTCACAGCTGCCAAGATTCAGAAAAATAAATGAAATTAACGGCTTAAATTTTAACCCTGTCACTACTTGTATCGAGATAAAAGGGGGGAGAAAAATATGAAAATATTTCGTTATAAATAGGTGATGGATAATGGAAGGTAAACTTACCACCTAATGGACAGTTTTAGGCTCACCCCAGCACAATCTCTTATCAGCTCTTTATGGAGAATGATTTGCGGTTACTATGGTATTACCTCTCATCATCTAATCACGCACTTCCCTTTTAGAGCTCTTATCGAAAGGGACTGCAAGATGCCACCATTTGTTCCGACAGATGGATTCTGGATCGATATTGCGATAGCAAATGCGTTTTCCTATCAATGGTTGGCGTTGGCAATATATATCAGCGAGAATGGAGGCAATTGGAGCTGAGAACAAAGTGATGAACGCTGAGTGCCAATGGAGGAAAAGAGTTGTGACTTTTAACAGCAAGTTTCAAAATGTCACTTTAAGGAATTCAAACTGAGTTGAAATTCACCAGCTAGTTTTTTATGACGTAACCTCCCATATATGTGCGACTGTGAAGCCGTCCCTCCCTTAAATCCCAAATAGTTGCACGCTATCAAATCCTTTTGCTCATAATTACTATTTCCACATCATCGCAGAGACATCCCCAACATATCAATAAACTGGAATATAAGGATACCAAAGGGATTCACGAATTTAGACGAAGGAAATGTGCTCTGGAACGCGGCTAAGGATAAAAAAAATGGCAAGAAAGATTCCCTCGGCAAATTCCTATTTCCGCAACCGCTCTTTAAAAAGTGAAGGTGGCTTTTGGGTTTTATTGCAGCCGCTGACAATGACTCCTCGATTGCGGGCCAATAAAATCGTCGCAACAGCAACCGAGATCTTTTAAATTTTGAAACCCAACTCGAATTTTCGTGCGCGGTTATCAAAATACCTATCCTTTTGCAGGTCCAGTAACGGGGAAGAGATAAATGTTCCTCCCTTGGCGGCGATGTGTTCTCACATATGAGTTTTTCTGGTTGTAAAATGTGGATTCCAATGTAAATACTAGAGCGAAGAAATGAGGGGATCAGTAGGAAACCGTACAGACATCGAATAGGAAATTCGAGGACAAAATCATGAAACTAATATAGTAATATATTTTAAGATAACGATTCATCTTTGAGCAAAGAAATCATAGTCTGATACTAATTTCCATTGATGTAATAAACACGAAAATAGTTGTTAAATATGCAATATTAAGGAAATTTTATCCTTAACCAAGGGCGAATCTAAATCTGCCAAAATAAGAGTATTTCAGAAAATTGCCTTAAATTCTAGCTTCATACGAATAGTCATACTGTTTCTTTCTCGTTAAAGTGTGACAATAACCGATGCCGTGATACGATACCGTCAGTTTATAGATGGATATGATAAAAATGGTGAAAAAACTCAAGAATCTCAAATTGCCTCAAACGTATACTTCAGAATAAACAAGTTAGATTTTCCTTTGCCTCAATTTTTCTTTCTCTTCCGCGCATAAACAGATTTGTTTTGTTGGCCTGTAAGAAAATCAGGTTTAGATTTCTTCTGCGGAAGTATTGTAAGAATATTTTGGAGGATTTCCCTTCACTAGACACCACTCTTGAGTTAAAATTATTTTTCGCATCGTCAAATGTGAATGGGAGAGAATATTTATTTCTATAAGTTGATAAGAAAAAGAATGGAACGGCTGTTGGGATAATATGGCGAACGATGTAAACTCCTGAATTAATTAGTAGTACAATAGTAGACCAATTATATTTTTAACAAGCAAGCAGAAGATCCAATGATGCTCCAATACAACAACAAGACTTTTATCCCTATTTTTCGTTTATCTTTCTTTCCTTCCTGTTATTTCCGTGAAAAGAAAATCATTTTAGGCATGACAGACTTAAACCGAGAAACAAACATGACTCTTTATACCAATTTTAATCAACTTCACCATTAGCCTTGTATTGCTACATTTTTAAGAGTGCACGTGGATATTGAGAAAACTTATCGATGTCTGCCATGAGGCGTGCACTAAAATAATTAACGACAAGGAAGAAAAATGTCGCATTTCAATCAAACACCTGTCTTGAAAACTACTTAGTCATCGCAATAGGTTTTAAGAAGGAATTTCGGAACTTCCGCATTTCAAATAGAAGGTATTTAGTTCAATTTTCAATTAAAATAGACCCCCGGTTCTTCATATGGAACGACATAAGCGGTCTTATTCCTTCCGCTATGCTTTTCTAATCCGTAAGCATGAGCTTTTCTCTTCTCTTGGTCTAGGGAAGGAACGCAAGAGGCCGTCTCTCTTCGCTATCTCGTCGCTTAAGCCCTTCTCAGGTACATTACAGCTTCCTCCTTATCACACCTCTGATAGTGCGACTTAAGCCGGTAGCAAGGCAACGGCAGCGATACCGCCTTTAAACATACGCCAGCTCGCATTCTTCTGTTTATTTGCCCGCGATCCCCGCGATTAGGAAACAAGCGGCCGCGCCATAATTACGGACATGTTTCATCACAAAGCATCGAAATAGAAATGGTTCCGCATCGCCACTTTCCGAAAGAGCGGTGCAAGTCCTTGTAAGGAGGCGATCTACGGAGATGTGGGATGCAAGTTGAAAGAGGGAGAGTAACCAACCAAACCTTGATATATGAAATATTATTCATTTGAATTCTTGCATAACAGGACAGGTGAATGCGTGTCTTCTGATTACGTTTGTCTGTTTTGTTTTCATGAAAATATGAAGCTACTTATGTTTGAGTGATGCCAAGCTTCTTTTTGTGGTCACTCTTTAATGAAGAATATCAACTATTCATGGAGTCAAAGTACGGCACTTGCGTGATATTTTCCAAGTATAAAATTCAGACTCATGTCAGTGAGGGAAACTACCTCAATCCTCATCTTGCTCAGTCGCCTCATTCCCTCTCCAATGTTAAAGGTGGAAGATACCAGGATACAGCGGTGCAGCTCAGATTACTAAGCACTTCAGACGAAATAGTTTAATTGATGTTTTGTTCGAATGGTATGGTTTGAAACGATTCAAAACACAATACTAAATATCTTACAATACAAGGTTCTCAACCAGACCACCGATGGTATTCGGAAAATGAGTAAGTCATACGTAACAAGTTAATGATATTTTGGTTCAATATGAAAATCAACATTTCAAAATTATTTGAAGGTAAATTGGCAATATGAAACCATTTTAATGAGATAGACAGAATTTCTTTTATCAGAAAACTAGATTATCTCTTCTCCTAATTCCTAGCTTCAACATAGTAAATCAGAACCCTATATTCTTTTATGAGAGTGATGAACAGGAATAGTGTATAATTTGCCTAACTGGAACATCCTTCGCGTACAGCAACGTAGAATACAATTATTACACGGCAAAACCTCAAAATTCTTCACTTGTTTAAAGACAACTTCTACCTCTCCATACCTTTCCCCGGAGAAAAGAGAAATGTAACGGGCAGCAATAAAACCTCCAGCTTCAATGCGGGACAACATACAAGCGAGGAGAAGCTAAAAAATCTAATGACGTCCCACGCAATGCTTATATCCGATTCCACTCGTCTCTCATGGCCCTTTCTAATGCATCCCTTCCACGATGCGGGGGATAATCCGCGGCCCGAAACACGAAACTTCCATCTGCCGTGGAGCCGCCAATTCCGCCGCACACGTCGGACCACCCACGCGAAGGGAGGAGTCGCGATTAAGGGGTGGATCGCGGGGGAGTCGCGGAATACAAAAACGGTGCCCAAAGCATGTCCCGAGCGGGTTTAAATCAGCCAGGGACAACGGGCGAATGGCATTTACCTCCCCTTTGGAAAAGGGATCTGTGCGCACCCTCGTGGAAACATCCTCTCCTTACGTGAGCTGTGTGGAGATAGTGATGCTTGAAGAAGATGATTTCCGGGAAGGAGTCGAAGGGATAAAGGGGGGCGGTACTGTTTGCGACCAAATCCACGTCTTCTCGCAGAATGTGAAATGGTTGGTTGTACGAGAGAGGGTTTAGCCTAGAAACTTTAAATTATAACTCTACAGTCATTTGTGGCAAAGTCATATTAATTTCATTCGGATAATTTGTTGATTTACCTGCTTTCCCAAAGAAAACAAATCTCAACATAAAATCACTGCGCATAGTAGCCTAACAACTCAAAGGTCTTTGGTTTGAATAACGGCGAGCATTTCCATACATGTATTCCTAGCTGTTTGAACGAAGATACTACCCAACCTACAAATACTACATCATGATCCTTGATCCGACGCCATTGGGCGAGATGTAACTTAAGGTATGAATATCTCATAAGAATGCTAAATTATTAGTTATAACCATTTCCTTAGATATTTTAAAAAGATATGGAGACAAATTCTTATTAAAAAGTAAATTCAAGGATTTATTTGTCTAAAAACGGTCAACTATAATATGATATTCAAACTTGGTTGTATTTCATGCACATATCTCTCGAAACCCTACAAATCAAACCTATCATTAACGAGGACTGAATGCATTTAAAAGATGAGCCCGGTATTGGGATACATTACGTGAAATTGTGGGCCATATTACGTAACCTGTCGTTGGTAATTTAGTTTAAATGCACGAATTACATTGACAAGAGAAGTTGAAACCCTAAGGAAGTATGGGGATATAGAAGCATATTCGAATACTAAATTACAAAATGATGATGACATGCGACATCCCAAAATCTGAGCGAACAAAATTGTTCATGTGATTTCAAAATTCTTCTGTCTCGAAATTTAAATAAATAATTGTAGCCTAATAACTATGGTACACTAAAAATACTAAAGAAGCCCAAAATAATGCTATAAATACTTTTACGGGAGCTTCACGGTTTATTTTAGTTCCAAAATAAGGCAAAAAAAATTATAAAACACCGAATGAAATATGAACCAAAGAAATACTTTTACCTATCAATTCCTTTAAATAACTAAGGCACCTTTTTTCGTCTTACTTGGAATTTGTGTTAAGACACCGTTCCTACAAATATCTTACAAAAGATACGCAAAACTATAAAAATGTCAACGAATCGATTTAAAGCGTAAGAATTCAATAGTGAACGCCTCTTTCATCTCTAGCTTTGATCTATCGGTAAACAAGACTCTTATCTGGACGTTCCATTTCTGAGTTTGCTGCCTTCTTGTGTCTTTCTCAGATTAACACGCACGCTGGAGTTACCACCCAAAGAATAAACAACACCTACGGCAATGAATTAACCAATCTTTGCAATTGATTGAACGTACTGCTTTCTAGTGACTCGAATTACACCATAAAAGCAAATCTCTTACGCTTCGGTTATAGAGAAGTAGACTCTTTCCACATCGATCATTCACATTCATAAATGGAATATTATTCAAGCAATAAAATAGAATTTTATGGTAAAATATTCTAGGTATGGCAATACATTAAATTAGAGGTTCTCTAACGGTGGTACACATATCTCTAATAGTACTTGAACAAGGGATGTCAATAAATTAATCAATTGCAGGCGAATGACTGTTCAGATGAGAAAAAAATATAATGGATAAGATTTCGATTGATGCGGGTTTATAGATAGGAAAAATACTAAGGAATAAAAAAGTGAAAAATGTATAAATGATGGGGTAGGAATTCTTTCCTGTTTTGATGTATGGGCCTTAGGAGAGGTTGAAAAAGCGCTGTAACACAAAGGCTATTGAAATTATTCTGAAGACATTCAGTGGTTTAGATTATGATAGAGAGAGACATCGTGAAAAACAGTTTGCAATAATAATAATATTTTGTATTTATTCGGAAGAGATTGAGACTAGTCTCCTCTTTTATCAACAATACTCATTCCTCACGACCACAAAAACTACTTTCTTTAACTTCCATAAAAATAATTCTATACAAATAATTTCAAAAATAAGAAACTAGTGTAGTCAGTTAGTGGTTTATCATTGAACTCCCTTGCATGACCGTTTTCCACAATCAACCCCGCGGTCCTGATTTAGTCAAAAACTTACAATTTCGTTCGAATGAGTATAACAAATAATATTAAGATCAATACTTTGCATCATGAAATACATTCACTATGTGGATCCTCCGGGAATAGACCTTCAATATCAATAAAATTGTAAGGGTTTAATGATTTTGTTGTAATGTTGTGATTTTTATAATATTAAAATTGATATGCTGAAGCGTGACTTCGTGGAATGAACTAGACATTTCGGAAAATAAGGAAACTTAGTATCTTCCACAGAAATTCATCACAAATATTTTCTGTGGAAGATACTAAGATTTCTCATTATGAGAAATTTTATAATATTGTAATATTACTGTAATATTTTAAATATTGTATGATTGTTGTAAATTTTGAAGAATTTTGTGTATTTTATAATTAAATGTATTACATACTGCCTTAGGGGGGTTTTCCTCCCGGCTAGGGTGAATACCAGGCAGATTATGTATTTTCCTCCCCCCCACGATATGACTACCACCTGGCCTTGTGCCTATTTGTAGTTTTGATTAATTAATAAATAAATAAATACTATCCTTCTCAGAGGTCTAAACCTAACTTTTTAGAGCTAACAATGAAAGAAACGTCCCTGGATGAAAGTTAAACCCCTTCCTCTATTAATAGAAGGGTCTTGCGTTACTTGAAGGATAATCTCCGGAAGTGTACTCACTTCAAATTCTTGGCTAATTCCCCCTCCCCCATCGCACGGTTCGCTTTCCCAACTCCCCCATCCCTCAGAAAGATTTTAAAATCCCCTTTCAAAACCCTCCGCCGAAACAACCCTTTCCCTCCCTAAACATTGGTTGTCAAATCCCTTGTCACCCACGCCGTCCCTTTCCACGAAAAAAATCCTTTTTCGCCGTGGATGTCGAGGGTCGGAAGCGAGTGGTGCCGTGTCTAATTCCGTCCCTGCGACATCCACTCTCGGCCCAAAAGGCCAACTGTGGAAAAGAGGCCTTTATGGAAGAACTTGGGTTACGTCAACACGCAAGAGTGCACCGGAATAATGACGGCCGATTGTTGCGCTCGGAAGTGGCGAGGTTCGAATCCAGGGGACAGCACTCCGCGAGATAAAAGGGACGATCGAAGGGAAACTCCCATATAGATGACGTTATCTCCGCGAGAGTGGAACATCCATTACGAGAGGATGCAAATAAAAAATGAGAGAAAAAGTTCGCTCTTTTGCTTCCTTCGAGACCTTGCATACATTTCATCCTCTTGAGTCCTACGCAACGCTCGTTTTTAATTATCCCTTGATTCATTTTCTGCGAAACATAGGATCATTAAACTCATGAGCATGAACCGGCCGGCATTTCTTAACCATATCACTACCATAGCATTTTTCCTTACTTATCACATGTATCAGAAGGATAAATCATTAACTACAACATAAACTAATAAAATTAGTTTAGAGCCCGTTGACTAATTTTCTCATACGAAACTTGGAAGTCATGAAATCAAAAAATTGTTTCAATTTATCTTACTTTAATATTTTGGAAACTTTACAGCATGATAGGAGGCTAACTTAAATCCCTGATTTTACGAAGAACCTTTTACTTTGAAGCACAGAAAAACAATACCATAATTCTCTTTCCATGACGTTTACTTTCAACGGATGATACTTCTGTTGAAGCTTAATTGGCTTCTCTAAATTTCTGAAGAGGAATCTGACTGAGCCCTGCATTTACTTCTGGTTCGACAAATTTCACTTAAAAGGTACAATATTTCCTTTAATACCACAATATATTATGACACTAGGCACATCTTTGAACACAATAGCGAACACCGAAAGCTAATAATGTTGGCAACTAAATATCCTTTCAATTCTGATTTAGAAAGTTTAACAATGCGTATAAAACCATTGAAAAACTGAATACAGAAGAATATTGAAGCAGCAACTTTCAAATTACGGCTGGATGTGATACAAATATTTCCTTGCATCATCGTCGTTTAATTAGTACTTCAGGTGGAATGATGAAACATAGATGCGTGGTACTTCGAAGAGTACGTCGCAAAGAGCGTTTCTCGGCCATACCGACGTCTCACGCAGCTCAGAAACGCAATTAACATATGCAAAGCAGCGCAGCTGAAAACTCACGAAAGAGATGCTGTTTTTGGCGACGACTCAGTCCCGAGTATTCCACGCCTGTTTTCCAAAGAAGGAAACAATGAAGAGAGAAAAGTGCAAGGGTTGGGCAGCAAAAAAGGCCAGAGGCCTTCAGCCTCCCTTTGGCACAAGGACAGGGCGTATATCTATTACTCCTCGGTGGTCGAAATTCGAAACGAATGGCAGACCAGACTCGAGCATTAGTGTCCGACATAAAGATCGAGCCATAAAACGATTTGCGAATTAAAAAAAGCGAGACATGCGCGCTCGTGGCCACAACGCGCGAGCGATATTTCACGGACGAAGAAAAAGGCCGAGGAACACGCGAGCTATTACTATTGCTAGTATTTGAAACCGCATGGCGGCCAGAGACACGCAACCATAATTATTAAACATACGTAACTCCGTCGAGGAATGAGTTCTCTTTCATCTCCCGTTACGAAATGCTTACGGAACGCACTATGTGTTTATCAACCGATAAGCCGCCTGCTTAGGCAAGCGTTATCCCTCGCAGGACCTGCACATGTCTCTCTCGCTTCTAAACTTAAATAAAAAATACGAAGTGAGCTGTCATAAGAATGGCTACTTTTGGCTGGTAGAATAAGTAGAGTAACACCTGAAAAACTCGCTATTTTGCAACGTCGTTTTACATTTTTTTTAAATATCTATAATCTACTGCACACAATTGTAAAATATCCTACTATTTCCTTCACAAATACAAAGCAATGGAGCCGCGTGCTCATTTTAAAATTTAATATCAACCTCAAGTTACATTACACTTTCATTCTAGTCAGACTTCACATGGAGTTATATTTCATTGTTTCGTCACTTGTACTTAATTGAAATTGCATCGCAGACTAAGAAAACTAAGCGAAAGCTGATAAGTTGAGTGAAAGTTAAGTTGCAATACCGATAGAAGAATGATTGCTATTCTTATAGATACACACCTACCACAGAGGCTAGGTCGAATTCACGCGTAGATTAAAAATGTATTATATCAAAATGAAATCAAGGTGGAATGAATAATTGATGCTACAAGATAAATAATCCTAAAACTCGGCAGATCATCGACAGTAAAAAATATGAACTTACGTTTAGCGGTATTTATCCACAGAAGTGAAAACTAAGTCATATCCCCAACACATTATATACGCAGTACCTTCAGAGAGGAAATACAGAAAGAGAGAATAACTTGCAACAGCTATCCGAACTACAGACATCATTTCGTAGATATGATCATCGAAAAAATATGAGATCCTAGAAAAAGCAATGAAAACGAAGGGCCTTTAAAGTCTCACCGGAACGCATAATAAGCAAGAAGAAGAGGGAGGAGTAGAAATCATTTTCGGGGTTTCCCGAGCTACGCCGAAACTTGCAAGCGTTCCATGGCCTGGTTAACCACCAATTAGTAAAGTTACCACGAAAACAGGATAAGGTTCCCTTGTCTTCACAAATTTGGCCAAACCCTGGTTTATTCTACTAAGCAGCCATAATTGCGGGATTTGCCGGGCTAGGCTTACGGTACGACCAGGCACGGGTGAATACGAACTCGATTTTAGCGATTTTTCCCCGAACTTCTAAGATACAATTGAGGTAACCATTAATCGATGCGCTTCGCTGGAATGGGTGCGATCGAATAGATGACAATTCACTGTGAATTTATAACTGCCATAACAACAACCACCTCTGGAAAATATCCATGACATCGGGTGGCTCTTAAAAGTAGTGGAGGATGAGGGGTGCCGGCAGCCGCGAGTGGTGCGGTCGCTCACACGCACCGAAAGGAAGTAAATAAACGCGAAAGAATTGAAGAACGTGGGTGCTCGAGGGAACGGTAACCATGGTTCCCCGAAGTGTAATATGGATTCCCAATTCCCTTACAAACCGCAAACCCACACCAGTCGCACGACAACTCTCACTCATTACCCCAGCGCCCTCGACCACCGACGCCATTAAAAATGCAGCCGCCGTGGTATACATTAGGGTGATGGAGAAAGGTGGGCTTATCGAAAATGGCGCGAGGAATGGACGGAAAGAGCTTCTCCGATAGGGTGGGTTCAAAAAGGAAGAGACGACTCATTGATTACCGTAAATGTATTCGCGACACATTTCAAAATATAGCTAAGGATTCACGAGGGAATTGACTCATGGATCAAAGTGCAAATTAAAATAAAATCGTCGTTGTGTCCTGCAATTACATTTCGGTAAATGGTAAGACTTGAGTAATCGTAACGAACTGTAAAACTGTTCTTCAACATCTAGCGCAGAGGTAACTATAATGTAACCGTTTGTGTTCACTGCGGCCTTTTCTTCTTCGAAACAAATGAACTTGTTTTAACTTATATAAATAATTTAAAATACTTAAGAGCCCCCCGCAAATTCATATCCCCGAAAATATTCAGAATTGTTATGTCTTCAAGTATGAGTAAACCCCTACTTCTCTGATAAGACAGCTTTGTCACGAAAGACTTGGTATTAAGAGAATATTAGAGAAACAGTGTTGATGGAAAGTGATTTACAGAATCAGACAACACAAACGAACAGACAGAAAGAAACATCACAAAGGTACCATTATGGCTATTTATCATTCATAAAAAAATCTTAAGTCATCAAAGTTAATTACCGCGAACTAAACTCGACCAAAAATTTTAAAAGCACAGTCTGAGAAATCTCAGAGTATAATTTCGTATAAGACTTCTGGTTGGTAGGATTACCAAACGTCCCGTTATGACCGGGACTGTCCCGCATTTTCAAGCATAGTACTAGTCGATTTGTCAGCTGTCTCAGTACGAAGGAATAACTCCTTTAAAGAGTATGACATAAGATAGAAAGATTTCAACGAAATAAATAAGTAAAACCCAAATTTTCTCAAAGTTGTATCTCTGCTAAGTTTCTAAAAATATAGTAAATTATTTCGGATTTAGTTTTGAGGAAAACTCCAGGTTTTGCTCGCATCGAAATGTGACTAGTACCGGTTTCTTGGCATGAGAATTGGGTAATCATGCTTATTGGGAAAGAGGAGTTGGGTGTATCAGTAAGAGAGGGAAACACCTAGTGATCAAAAACAAAGAGAAACTATTCGGTCATGGGAATAGAATGGAAATGAGTCTCGCTCGGCGGACGTTAACGGACGCCTAGTTAGAAAAAGGAAGAACATCCCCCTCCAGTATATTAGTTTTCTTCAGCGACGCATCCTGTGCGCGACCCTGGCCACCCTTTACCTCATTGTACAGCACGAGAGAAAACTTTCACACTTGGCGGCTTATCCCACGCTCGAGTCGTTTCGTGAGGCGGAACGGCAGATAGGGTAAAAAAAGGGGAAGCACATGACTAAAATTGATAATATTTCAGCGAAACGGATTTAAATCTCGTATGTTAGGAGACTTTATTTCGGCCGGACTTTTAATTAAATTCTCCCCTCCACCCTATCGAGTTATCGCACGTGAGTAAACGAAGTTTTTTGTGCTAGATTTCCGACGAAAAAAGCAACTTTTCCTTCTTTGGAGAGAGGGAAGCGCGCTGATGAAAAAGCGAGCGAATTTAAATATTGCGGTCGACAGCCAATTGTAAACGCCGCAAACAAGTACGCGCATCCGGTTAACTACGGTGACGCATGGGTAATCGAATTGTTTCGAAGTAATTAACCTTTTCGTTGACACTGATTGTGAATGTTACGTATCGATTAGAAAGGTGCTCCAATTACGTTGAAATTCTGTAATTATTGTAACAATCTGTCCGAGAATTTAATATATTATTCATTCATCGGATGATGTGAAATTTTACATTATCTCACATGAGACATGCATAAAACATTTTAATGTCGTTATTTCATAAAATTACGTAAATGAACGTAACATTATTACACGAAAAAAGGCGACAAATTCTATTTAAGTGACCGATACTAAAGATGCACGATGATGACTATATGTAAGCCATAAGCGACAGGAAAACATTGAAGACAATAGGAATAGACTAAGTTTCAGAGCAAATTTAATATATTTCCAACATGTCAGTAAATTAACTTCAAAGAACATTAAAATAAAATGTAGTTAGATAGTAGATGAATATCTTTGTTGAACTATATTGAAATGTACCGGTCTCTTCTTCAATCTTTTCCACTCTCTAGTGTAACTGTAAAAAATCATATAAAGCGAATTCATATAAAGGAGTAAACCCACGAAACGAAGAGAATTACAGCCTTCGGTCTCCCTCCCGAATCTACTGTTTCATTCCCCTTCGTACTTATGGGAGGTTTAAGTCAAATCAGGCGATCCTTTAACAGTAAAGCATGGCTCTCGTGGGATCGAGGGGAACCTAAAAAATATCGAAATGCACAGAGAAATAAATTTTAATGAAATATCGATAAAAAACGGAAAATACCTCCTGAATGATGATAAAAAACGAGATACTCACCGAATATATCTGAAATTAAAAGTTCCCCAGCAAATACAAATTTAAAAGATAAAACAAATTTTTAAGCAGACGCCTTCGAGAGTAGCAATGCCACTATGAAAAATTGAGTTTTAACCGATAACGGAAATTTTAGTTTAGAATATAGACGTTAGATAAACAAAATCAGAGGTTAAGGTTGCATTTCCCGAAGACTGTTGCTTTTCCTTCACTCGAAAGTTCATCCCCGCCTCCAAAGTCTCCCACAAATTGCATACAATGCGAAAAAATCGGTACCGTCTCGTGCATTCTCCAGCAAAGATATAAAAATTCCATCTCGAGAGAATCACATCGATAAAGGGACCGCTGACTTATCAACATAATCCCACCGTATAACATTTTCCTCTATACGCGTGTGGTTGGTTTATCTGTGCACTGCATTTCTTATCCGATGCGATCTAAATGCATTAAATTTCACCTTCCCGACAAAAATATCGCGATGTAGGGATTGCCAAAGCCCCGCTTCCAAGTCCACATTTAGTGGGAGACACGGCGGATTTATGCACTCTCGGACGATGCAACGGGATTGTATCACGACTCGTGCATCTCAGGAGCGTGTCACGTTTCACTCTCACTGCGGGAGCGTCGTACACCAAAATTACGGAAGGGATGAGGTCTCCTGCGTGACATGAGTCGCAACAGAGCGTGTACCAGGGCCGGCAGCAAACAGAGGCAATCGTCTCGGAAAACAAGGATCGCGGGGATAATCTAGGTTGAATTTTGCGGATGAACATAAATACAACGCTTTGGAAGACTAAAACCTTTCGTTATGAATTATACCTAAGGAAGAAATGTCACTATGGACTATGGGAAACTTGGCTAGGCTTCCTGCAGGTAGACACAAAGGCGCCGAGACTGAATTATAATCATAGATCATAAGTTGAAACTTCCACAAATTCGAAAACAATATAGAAGTCAGGGAACGTGAAACTTATTCGTAAATGCATCGAAATCTTTACATTTTCATTATTTCCTCGCCAACATTTGGAAAAGGTTGAGACTGTCTACTCCATCGCATAACAAAGCTAAAATTTACTGTATGCAAAGTGATAATCTTACAATAACTGTAAGACTGAAAGACAGAAAAATAAACACGGAATTTGCCATGTTGATTTTTCTGTGTTTGCTTTGAGAATCTATGGCTGTCATAAAATAAAAGAAGTGGTAATCTGGAGACCCTTTCGCAGTAAATAATGCGGGGACTCAAAATTTCGGTTACCTGCCAAAAATAAAGGGAGTTCGGTTTCCATGCCTCTCATTACAAGACAAGTTGATTCAGATAAAAAACCTTTTTTCAAGCAGAAAAAGTGAGTGCAGACATAAATATACCATTAATTATTCATCTTCATCGATTATAGCTTGGACTTAATGCTCCTTCCAATTTTATTCAATGAATGAGACACTCTCCAATGCTGAAGCGAAATAGAACGGTTCAAGACACATGAATTTCAATTATTGTTATGAATCATTCTTTGTTGTGAACCCCCTCAGAAGTCAGCGCAAGAGGATCGTAAACCCTCCCCCAATCCAATTAACGATTAAAACTTTAACCAACGCCCATATTAATTACAAATGCAAGTCGCAGCACTCAGGAGGAGAGAGACGGCGGCATTTTTCCTTTTGGCCGTAGATGCGATCTTACATCCCCTCGCACCTCCTCGAGATCACTTACCCCACTCCAAAAGACGCCTTCCATCCCAACGGGCGTCTGAAAACGCGTCTCATAAATACATTAGCATAGCGTCGATCTCCCTTATCACGCCTGCCTGCGTCTAGCGACCACTCTACGACACGGAAAAAGTGGACTCCCAAATGGACTTTGTGCTTAGCATGGAAAATAACAGGACGGTTTAGAGAATCCCTCTCCGTTCGAAACAAGGATGGATTCCTCTTTCGAGACATCGCCTTTGTGGAGCTGAGGAAGATCCCAGCATCCCGTTATTCGTTTGTTTGGAAACAGCAGTCTGAGGGAATTTATTACGCCGATGCGACAAACACTCAAGCGCGACCTGGAGCGCAATTATTTATGGAATGGTACGTGAAAAGGATTTGTGCAATTCTTTGAAATAGATGTCTAGCAGAATCCTTCCTCGATAGAGCCGTAAAAGTTGCATCCAAAGGGGAGACGTGTGGTATAGTTTGTTGTTGTTAATATCCTACTAGTACATATCTTGCAAAAGTAATTACTTCTTTGTTCGCAAAAGGTTAAAAATATTTACATGCTTCCCAATGTAAGAATCTTCGAAGATTAACTCTGGCTATGTTATTTATTACATTTAAGCCTATTCTCACCCTTACGTCATTAATATTTAGCAGAGATTCCTCTCTTCGGGTGAAATAATCTATACCAATTCACCACCTAAATATTATCTCTTAATACAGTAATCGAATTGAAAAATGTACGCGAGATTGTCATTCTCCATCCCATCTATAAATACATAAACCATTATAGTAGAAAATCATAAAAGAAAGAGCTGCAGTGCAACCCTTCAAATAAACCCCAGAATATTCCAGTTCCAAATAACTCGAATAATTCCAAACTTGAATTAAACGTTTAAAAGTGACATTTGCAAACCATAACCGTTAAGCCATTCCTTTAAGTGTTACTATCCGTTCTCCATAAACTTTTCTTCTCCCGTTACAACACAATTAATTTCATCCAAATATCTACGATACAATCTTAAAATAGATAAAAGAGAAGCAAAGGGCAGATAAAAAACAGGTGACACAACAAAAACACCGACATAATAAATAAGCCGTAATTCCAGTTCATTATTTCATGAATTTACACTAAAATAACCGAATAAAAAGTCGTAAATAATAAAAAAGCTATATGGAGATAAATTCGATGGTAAAGGCTGCATAATCGGAGGTCATCATACTGTCAAACTACAAATTAATTTAGCAGGGAAGTTCTCTTTTGGGATTAATTCCTCTTCCCATAAAATCACTGAACCGGAACGATCAATAATAAAAGCTTCGAATGTGAAAACGCAGTAATTGTACCGTTACACGCATTAACCTCTGATGAGATTAAAAGTCCGATGCTCAGAGGTCATTGGAACGAACTGGGAAAATGGAGCAGATGAAATGAATTTCTCAAATCAAATGCCTCGAGACGATAAGCACAAAGAAAACACGTACTTCGAAGGGAGGAAGTAAAACATTAAAGGAACGAATTATCCAGAAATCGACATACTCCAATTGAAAAATAATCCGAAACAGTCACAAAAAAGTCTCTACAACGGAGTGACGCTTGTAAAATATGGTCGTTCTCTGATATTATAATCTTATGAAGGTGGAAACATATTTCTAATGTATACTTTTAAAATGTGAAAAATCCATGACTTTCAAGCAGAACAATAATTAGAAATATCTCTAAATGACATGGACAGACGACGAAAAAGACCAGATAAACGTCAATAAATAGTTCAGTTTCGAAAATAAAGTCTTCGTCTCATCATATTAAGAATGAATATGTAAACATACGAATAAACTAACGTGAAAATGATAGAATATAGAAAAAAGCATCAACAGAAATATCGAATCTTGTGTTTAAACGATGCTACTGCTCTACTGGCAACTTCAAACAGGTTCCAGAATGATGAGTGATGGATTACTTTCTAACGCACTAGTTAAGATAAATTTGCTGCCCATCCAACTAATAGTGGTATCGAAGATATTTTACCGATGTTACGATTTCATTGGAGAAAAATGTTTCGGAAAAACATATAGAGTGTAGTACAATCATCTGCTTCTAATCTTATTAAACTAAACGATTCAGGGAAAGAAAGATGGACATTTTACCTAGCACATAAGCGAGTTTAAAGTGGAATTTAATAAAGTAAATAACAGGGTAAATCCCAATAATACAGGAAAAACATTGTAAGTGGATGGATTATATAATATAAAAACATATATAGAACATCCCGGGTTAAAAATAACATAAAATGGACGTTGGAATATTTCTATCCGTGATAATTACATTGATGAATTAGGTGCCTATCTAATTAGCATAAAATACTTATAGCGCATTGAGTCGTAAACGTTGTCAACCAGGAGGAGAGAGATGGTCATCTAAACGAGTTCATCGCAATAAAAGGAATGTAATCAAATAATCCTACTTCTCCACAAACAAGTTTAGATAGACTGAAGCGAATATTTAAACGCTTCACTTAAATCTTTCGAGTTGAAAAAGTAATTACGATAATCGAAGAGACGTCGAAAAATCGCGAAAAAAAGGTCAGAAACTTCTCGACCGTAAGAATCTATGAAGGCAAATGTTTATCGAGTTTTGAAAACCCGGGAAAAATAAAAAGCGCGATCGATTGATGAGAATGCTTAAGGGGATGAAACCGCGGCGGCAATAAGAAAATTAAACGAAGAGAGAGAAAATAAAGAAGATAAGCCTTCACGGGAGATGTGGCACGAAAAAAGAAGAGTGCACTGAGTCAGACGAAGAAGAAGTCCTTGAGGAACAAACAGAATTCCAAACTCCCTTCTTATTTCAACCCCTTTCCACTACGTCCATCTCTCTCAAAGCCCTTCTCTATTTCATCTCCCCTTCTCGCGAGAGATTCGAAAAACGAAAAGAGGAAAAAACGGAGAAAAAAGAAAAGATGGGCCGTCTCGAGGAGTCGCGAAACGAAGCGGGTCCAGTCGCCTAATTAACCGATGCGCGTTCTCCTTTTCTCGGGAGATTTGTATCGCGTGATTAGAGAGTGCTTCGAATGGACGGCACATAATGCGTGCCGAACCTCTTTTTTCTCCGAAAAGCGGGCGGCGCCTACTTTGGGATGATAAAATATCTTAATTTCGGTGTCCGCTTACTCGATGAGAGATGCGATTAATAACTCGCGGCGAATATTATTCGATCGGTAGCGACAGCTGCACTCCTTATCACGGCTCTTCCTAGAGATGTGGGGAAATAGATAAACTCCACGCTTTTAGATGATATTAACGCAAGAATATACGTGAAGCGTAGCGAAACTTCTAATTCCGTCAGCAATTTAATCAGCTAGTGCGCTGTTTGCGATAAGTGAGACGCAGTAAGTAACCGAGCACTTTCGGTCGAACTCAAAATACTTTATTAATGTAAGATCAACGTAGGCTCAAACGAGAAAAGTTTTTGAAATTGTTCTAATACGGCCGAAGTGTAGCTGATCAATTACTAACATTTCAGAGCCTTTTGTTTTGGAGTTAAGCTACTAAAGAGCTACTACTAAGTTACTACTTCATTCATCACCAAGTCCCTACTTCATCAGTGTGGAAAAAGATGATTACACTTAGAATGAGCGGCATTTTATTTATATCGATCGAGCATTGCCGAAATAAGTTAGCTGGGTAAATGTATTAAATTCTCCACAATGGGAAATTCAACCACGGTTTGGAATTCGCGGCGATCAGCTTTACTAAAACTATTTTCTGAAATATGGCTAAAAATAGTGCTGATATTTCTCGGGAAATCACTGCAGAAAATTAAAAAAATATGATATTTATTATTACAGCAGAGACAAAAAATTATGAAACACGATAATCGGAACGCGAATTTCCACTTATCTTTAATGGAAATACTCCTTTAAAATGTTTTCTGAGGAATCAATTCGTTTGATGCTTAACTCAGGGTGAAAATCTTATATTCAACTTACTTAAGAAGGAGAAAAATGGATTACCTCTCGAGTAAGCCTAACCAAGTCGGAACTCATCCCAGTTTCATCTGATTCTACACCATTCCAATACTGCAAACTCACCAAATCGATTTCGATAATCCAATACATGTATTTTTAAATTAGATTCAGGAGGTATAAATTTACTTTAGGGGATCAGAAAATTGATCTGAGAATGAGCCTGAACACGCGATCTGCCATCTTTACAAACGGTAGCCTTCGGACGAAAGTTTGGAGGACAGAAAAAGGCGTTTTATTTTCCTTAAGAATCAACAGCGAGCGAACTAGTCGAAGTGTTGTAAAAAGCGGGCATCGAGTAGGTCTAAGAGCGTATTACGAATCAGTTGTTTTGTCTACGATGTAAATAAAGGACACGGCACACATACCTCCTGACACAGAGAGCACCAAAGCTTTTAACAAATGGGATCCTATTTGAGCAGGTGACAAGGAGCTCCGTCTTCACACCTCCGAAGGGACGACTGAGAGGTCTGAAAGAAATCTAAAAGACACACGAGAGATCCTTTCAACCGTTTGTCTTTTTCCTTCGCGAACTGACCCAAGATAAATATAAAGGAAGTCGAAGCACCACCACCTCTCAGCTGCCTTTACTCTCCACGAAGAAACTCAGTCTCGACTGCCCACCGAAAAGTTGATTCTACAAACTCAAAACCAAAATCTGCTCTTTCGTGAAAACACTCATTACGCGGATCCAAACAATGAAGTCAATTCGATGATTGACTGAAAACAAATGATGATCTTTCAGATACTTCTCAAGCAATGAAAGGATCAAATGCTTCACACATTTAAACTTCAATCACTGCGGAAGCACTAAAAAGTCTGCAATTAGGCATTTTAATTAGTATATCTATCCAGCCGACCAAACAGAATAGAATCTAGAAGACGAAACCTTCGAACCACAATGGCCGCTAAACTTTGAAGAAAATATAAGAAGCATAACTAATTTGAAAATTAACTTGCGATAAAATTCCGCCTACAGGATATTGTTCATTGACAGTGTTCCGAAGCGCTGCTAATGAGGAAAACTAACCCAAAAAACCCTCCGAGTAGAGTCGTTCATTAGCCGTAATTACAGGGAAAATTGTACTTAAATTATATTTTCAGAAAGGCTTGTGTTTTGAGTACATAGTTCACTACCAACAGAAAGGTATTAGGTAGTTATTATATCTACAAAAATCTTCTTCGTAATTAGATAAATCACTTAATATTACTCTTAAATCTAAGAAATAAATAATATTATTGGATCATCATTTTTGAAACTTTAAGGGTGATACGATAAATTAACATCCTCTCTATGAGCATGGATACAAATTTGGAGCGCAAAACAGCTATCAGTAGAATCGTTTACTTCAATCAATAGCGAACCATTCGAACAGGATTCATAAAACAGTAACCCTAAAAGGAGAATATTTGACTAATGAGGTGACAATTCAATGAATGAAGTATGTAATAATAATGACTGTAGTATTTGGATGAGGGAACTTCCATTCTTTTTCCGTCGAAATTCTATTACCGATGCTAACAGAATAACGATATGAGTTAAGTTTCCAATGTTATGTTGAAATATATATTAATGGGCTTCAACTCCTCTAATATTTCAATGCAAGAGATAAAGTGATCTTGCCCACAAGCGAAAGCGAAGCACAGGAAATATCCCCAAAAGAAGATGTATTTCACGAAAAACTCGATACAGACTACCAAAGAAAGAAGCTATTTGAGCATGTGAAAGAATGTCTACATTCTGCAAAACTGTTGGTTGAGGTAACCACAACTATCAAAATCAATTTGTAAAACCCATGCCATTTTCTGAAAAGGAAATATACCTTCACATAAGTTGTTTTAAGTAAAATTAAATCCCTCTGATATCCCCCACAGAGCTCAATAAACTGAACTGAAGAATACGAGACCCCAAATAAACAATCCCTCGACACCATTTACAAGGCGAATAAGATTTGCTTTAGCATTCTTTATTCTTTCACATTTCTATGCTTACCTCATTACATAAACATGGAAATAGAATAATTTATTTAGGATATATTTTTCCGAAATACATTAATAAATACAAACAGGTAATCAAAGAATAAAAACATAACTGACATTTAATGGAAGACATGAGCTCGCAATGACTATCATTCCATCTAAGCGGTTTGATCGGAGATATACATTTTTTCTTCGTCCGTGCAATTTTTATCTTTTTCTAAATGTAATCAACGGGGCTACGGATGGTACGGAAAAAATCAATTACGGATTTTATCATCTAGTTGTCATTAAAGATTTCACACAGGCGATAAATAAATTCTTAACACGAAATTTTAGCATTCGATAATAATAAAAGTACTCTGTTAGGAAAACGAAAATGATGTGCTTTTATCTCATAAAAATTATAATTAGGGTCACATAATTATTAAGAATCAATATTTTGACAATTGTCTGCAACAATTTGTCGTTTTCGGTAACTGACATCCATAATACCAATAAAAGATACCACTGACACTTTGAGAAAAGTGTCTTAACTTATCAGGAGTTAAGAAGAAATATCTTAGAGCAAATAACATTACATCTTTATCAGTTTCATTTATCTAATAGAATATCTAACACTAAAATCGGAAGAAGTGCACTTCTTTTCTTACTGAATAAACGTCATGTTAGTTGTGAAAATGTCCACCGGGTTTATACCCAATTCTAACTCAATGGCCTTACACAACCTATTAAGAGCGTATGGTTTTCAATGAAACTATCGTAGATTTCTATCTTATAAGAAGGTTGGAATGTTGGTGGTCACCTGGCATAAATTCATTCGTTTAAAATAAATGGAAAATTCGTTTTATCCAAAGTACTAAATCAAATCGTTTACCTAACACCTGTAAAAATAACATTTTTTGTCCATGACTAGTTAAGATCGTCGAAAGGTTTCCGTATTGTTTTTGCTTGAGGAAACCAAATTCAAAGAGAAATTCTTACATCATCGATTGGTTACACATCCTTTTGGAATTAAAAAATTCTTGCGTCACGAAAATGAATAATTGCTAAAAAACGAATGAGATCTTAAATGTAGACAATCAACTCTTGATGCTTGTTCCAAGGGCGCAAGTAAAACGTAAGGAACCTTGTTGCCGAATAAAAAGACCCCAGAATACGAGGCTCATTCATTAAGTAACGAGTTAAAGAAAGAGGGGGCGAGCATCTGCAAACGAGGTATGCGAGTTCGAAGCCCGATCGGAAGGCGATCCATTCACTAGCACGAGTTCCGTGGTCGCATGTCGAGAATGCCGTGTCTGGGATTCCTTCGCACGGGCAATCGCATTGGGGCTTTGGCGGCGATCGGCCACGCACGAGCCGTCAAAACGAAGAGTGCGCACACGGACACTCACTCGTGGAAGAGAAGATTCGTTTCCGATCGGAAAACAAACTAACGCGGTTTGTCCTGATTCGACAATCTATAAGTAACACGCTTATACAAAACTGTAAAACCTAGCATTTGCACTAATTCTCGGATTCCGAATTACCTAAATACGAAGGAAAAAATTCCCCCGAAATGAAAATAAAACTTCTCACTGAATATCCGTTAAAATCCTCTACTACAGTATTTCATCCTTGACCATTTAACACTTATTTGTTTATAATTCCTGCGTTTGAAAAATGAAATAAGAAACGAAGAGATGAATTCAGAGTTCCTCCACCGAAAATGTTTCACAAATAACTTAGGGGTTCCGTAAATCAATACCTAAACTTAAATATAAATAGCATCATCAGGGTCTTGACATTGACTTTACGCTATCAGGATTCTAAAATAAAACACCGAAGGACATTTCTTAAAGTTGCGAATTATTCTATGGGTACTTAACGGTTGGCATGACACAGGGGTAAATAAGGATTTTAGTTGGGCAGATGCAAGGAATGCGTACTCTTATATGATTTTTCATAAGATTCCACGCTATTTAACAAGAAGAATCTCAAAGTGAAGTACTTGAAGCAGAACCTAAAGACGACATCCTCGGTACTTTGATAAACTGAACCGATTTTCATACACAAGTATGACCGGTTTGGAGTTATAAAATCCCGTCCACCGAGCTGTGTTAACAAAATGCCGAGTCGAAATAAACGCGTGCAAGCGCGTGTCGATGTTCATTTGTCCATCCTCACAAACATTCCGACCTATGGACGACCTCCAACGCCATGATTTTCTCCAAGGAATAGCCTTCTTTCCCTCCCATCAAACATGGCCGCCTGTGCTAAAACACGCAACAAAACTCACGATTAACCCGCTACCGTTCACGTGAAAAAAGTCGAGAGACGTCACGGTCGCACAATTTATGATCCTCCGCACTTCGCGGAGCGGACTTTATTTTCTCGGGATAATTTGGATTTTTAATGAGCAATAGCGTGCGGTGAGGGTTTCCGTGGGGAAATGGGTGTTTAGTGGGCGGAGGGAGAGATGGCAGATGGTTCGGGAGGAATCGGAAAAAGGAGAGAGAAAAGGGGACAGGGGGAGTTAAGGGTATCCCTCCGCCATACACCAAATCCCGAACAATGAGGATGGCTGGCTGGGCACAGCGGGGTATTTATATGTGGGAGGAAAAAAGGGAGAAGGGAAAAGAAAGGTCACACAGGCGGAGAAAGAGGAATGAACTTAGGGAGTGAGTGCTAGGATATGGCATAGGGGTGCAGCCAGACACTGTGACGGACCAAACAGCAGGGAAACCAGTGAGTCGAAAATGGTTACATCTCCAGCTAAGAGCAATCGGAACGAGCATTTCCTCGCGATCAAGATAGGAAGTTAAGATGTAGCATTTAAACAGCGTGTAGAGGTTCGTGTAGACATCTTATTACATCTTATTAGACTGACGTACTTATGCTAGTTATCATGTGGACTTATAAGGTCATTTTAATTTTAGTAGCAAATCTAATTCTCAACTTACATATAAGAATTCAATAATTCAGGACTATGTCCCTTACATTCACTGGTAAGAGTGTAAGAAGATGAAAATCGGCAATACAACTAAGTAGAAACGAAAATTCACACTTGTAGACAAACTAAACTATGAATTCTAATACTTGTATAACCATTCCTACCCATTTCTACTCCTAAAATCGCCAATAATCCGTTAGAAGATTACAATCTAATTCCAACGAGAAACTAGGATATAAAGGAGCATTTCTCAAATGAGGTAACCTATTTATCAGAGGAAGTGTATTCATTCAATATTTCCGCATGTAGTAGTTGGATAAGGTTACAGAAAGCAATTAGAAAGTTTGGTATTCATAACTGAGAGGAGTCACTTCCAGAAGCCATAAATTTACGGTTCACAGCGGCAATTGAGCAGTGAGTTCGGCGGTGGATTCCACAGCGGAATGGTAATATCTCGCTTCATAAGTTATGAAAAATCGGCGGAGTCTAAATTAGGAAGATATGCAAACAAAGTTACGCCTCCTTCGCTTTAATAACGAAAGGCAATCGTAAATTTGATGCTATCAAAGGGACGAAAGTGAAAATTAGTACCACAAATAACTCGGAGTTCAATGAACAAGAAAACGGCTTAAGGATTTGGATAGGATATAATGTATTAAAGAGGCATGAGGTAAGAAGAACAGATATGGCAGACGAGAATAATGAAAGTTAATCCCAAAAAAGCTATCCCGCAGATGGCGAAACCCAAAATGTCTCAATTTGAGTGAAACAGTGACGGAGCCTCGTCATCTTCAAGTCGGTAGCTTTTATCTGAGGGGAGTCTGGGGAAGTGCAAGGGGCGGAAAAAAATAATGCAATAGGGTGAGCAGCAGGGGTGTTGCGAAGGGGTTTGGTCGGTAGGCTTAAAAGCGCGGAATATTATGGAATGGAGGCGGGGCGAGCGCGTACATTTATAATGAGTGAGAAGGGTGAAAAATTGAAAGAAGGCGGACTGGGCTTTCGTGAGCTAATTACTCTGCGGAAAAGAGGCCGGGGTTGATAAACCCTTTCGATTCTTTAACACTCCCGCACGGGCCATTTTGCCAATTGGTTCGCGGCGCGATTGCGTCATCGATAGCAACAGGCATTTTTAAAAAAAGCAAAACAATACAAAATGGCGATTCCTCTCCGAAATATAATTCGCTCCTCTTTTCGCTCCGTTTCATTCGGACGATGCTATTTTTAATGGTTCGTCATCCGGACTGTGAAATATTTCGCGTGTCGGAGCTACAGTTCGGACGTTTTCAATATTTCAATTCGAATTTCGGAGAAAACGGAGATGGAACAATTCTTCGAGTCTTCCACAGTGGTAAAATCATATAACTAGTTAAGTTATTTATAAACGGTTCTTGGAAAAAATGTAACTGGTTCTCATAGAAATAAATATTACATAACATTATTAACACAGGAAATAATTCTTATCTGCAAATCTTAATGGACTATCTGCTCTAAATTTATTTTCGGATCACCATTATAATAATCAGCTGAATCGTGAAACAAGTGCATAGAATTCAAGAAAAAGTATCAATAACATTAACGACCATAAATTAACAGTTGACCGATAATTATGACGGTTGGCCTTTTCAATTACACTCCAAACAGATACTAAAATCTGATCATGTGAATTTAAATAACAAAATAAACTACATATTTCTACACTTCAATTGTCATAAAACAGCATACGAAGTTAGATGTTCATAGAGTGTCTTAGGCGGATCATTACCCTCCCATTCTCACCGAGACAACTCCATTTGGTGCTAAAAAGAAAAGCATCGGCATTTCGATCGGTCTCTAATAAGGTCTTCCGAGGGGTGCTGGGAATCCCCGCGGTCCTCAAATTGAAGCGTTGCGCCTTCGAATTCCAACCGTGAAATCCTTCAATTTCTGGGGCCCTTTGAAGTAGGACCCCTGAGCGCCATCTTTAAGGCTGAATCCACACATCGATAAACCCGTACGCTAACCCATTTCCTAGTTTCTTAGCGGACCCAATCGATGGCGTCCCTCCACACCTCCATTAATTCTTTCCTCCGCTCAATGGCGCATATCGCCATTACGCCGCCACGCATAAAGCTCGCTTTTTTTTGACTGTGTCGCACTCTCTTCTCATTCAGCCATTGCCTTTTCCGGTTCCGCCCGACGGCCTCCGCTAAATGGACGCATATATCAGCCGCCGCCATAATAGCGCCTAAGTTTCGGGGAAATCGCACGGAAGATAAATGAGATACCGAATGGACCGGCAATTTTCCGCGAATCCGTTAAGACATCTAGGTTACGATCGGATTTTTTAATCCGGATGGATTATACGGATGATTAACATCCGAATAAATACGCCCACTGGATGGAGATATGCTTGTAGGAGCAGAACGACGTCGCAATGAAGGAGGTCCGAACACTGTCACTTGAGGGACTCCATTATCTCGCGGTACTGACTTCAGTGGCGGTGAAGTCATCGGCCGAAAAATAATCCTCTCGGAAAAAGAGAAGCACAGACATCACGAGATAAACGCCATCTTGAACTGCGCCTTGGAAAGAAAATTGTATTAATCGCGTCTTTATCTGCTTTGGCTTCCATAGGGAAGTGTGAAAAACAGACCCGAGCACTAATCAGGCTCGAAAGAGTTTTATAACGCGTCCGTGAAAGTGTGCTCATCCTTCGCTGGGTAACGTAAAAAACATACTGCATGTTCGCCCGTCATCAGCATCCTCTCCAAAATGAGTGACGTGACGCCTGTGGATCCAGAAGACACACTAATAAACAGAGTTGTATGCGCCTTCATAATCTATTCATCTTATACAGCCGATTAAAATTGAAGCTGAATTTTGATACATTGCGATAGGTACCCGCGAAAAAATTTCAAACCAAAGTATAGATCAAAGAAGACAGGAAAATCAGGTTTGAGGGGCGAAATGATATATTTTTTTTTAAATTCACTTAGAGAAAGGTTATCAACAATAAGGTCTTTTACGGTAGGGCCTCTCTGATACACAAGTCATTTGAAGCTTCTAAACATAAAAAATCGATACTTGAAAGATTAATATTGAAAAGAAGTATCAAATATGATTAGGATACAGCTACATTAAGATGCGAATAATACATATTTGATAAAAAAGAATATTATCCGCATATGTCTTTAAAATAATCGAGTTCTGGGATAATAATGCGAAATTCACCAAAACTGTTTACTTGATATAATATAATACTCCTCCGCACATTATTTTACCACAAATTCATTAATTGCTCTCACGATCATCAAAGAAAAAAATTAATTTCACGTATTACTCCGATTTAATGAGTTAAGCAATGGAATTTCGGAGAAGTATAACTTTATACAACATTTTCTCTTATCCATCGCATTGTCAACCATTCCTACGATCAAATGTTATTTAAAATGTTTTGTGCTCCCGAAACTACGCCAACACTTCACAACAACTACACCAATCACAGAGCAAAAAAATACAAACATCCTCTAGTTACTGGAACATCTTGAGCTAAGGCCATCTTAGACTAAGATGCCGCATATCTGCTGCTGGAGCCGCATAATCGTATCAAACAAAAAAGTGAAGAGAATAAATCGTGAAACGAATGCCGATAAAGATGGCGTAAAGACAGATAAAAGAATACGAGACCGTCATAAGCAAAGCCGTTCAATTTTCTTCGGAGCATTGAAAGTAACCAGCGCTAGCGGCGTTCGAGAGAAATATAAAAATAATCCATATCTAAACTAAACGAAGCGTTGAGAATCCGAAATAATAGGTGCCAAATTCGCCTCTCTCTTTTAAGCTGTTTCAGAAGATTCTGCTCCAGGGATAGCGTAGAGCGTAAAAAATGACGTTAGACCGAACATATGTATTCAGATGATAGAAAAGGCTGAAATCATATCTGATCAATTGAACAAAATTACAAAATAGATAGTAAAACGGGAACATTAAGAAGGCTATTTCTACCACCTGGCTGCCAATGCATTGCTTGAAAGGATGTTAAAATTAATAGATAAGATCAGAATCAATAAGATTTATTCACGAATGGAGTGAAATAAGGAATTACAAACATGAAACTCATCTAATTTTCAAAGTTAGCGCGTAAAATCGATTAAAATAAATACCTAAAGAAGACAATATCATTGTTTACTTTCCCTTCACAAGATAATTTTATCCAGCCAAAAATAGATGAAATATAAATATTTCTGAAAAAATAACGAGGATGCAATTGTTTGGCATATAAAGCTTATTTATTTGACCAAAACTAACGCAGCTACTGGGACAGAGCAATGTATATAACTAAAACGCACCACAAAGCATTCGTATGAAAAACAGTAAGCATGCAGAGCACTTGGACCGAGATACTCTTCATTCTCACAGTGAAAACCCTGTCGCACAGTTCAGTTACTTAGATCGTTTGACTTGAACGACTTCAATGATTCTCTTCAATGAAAATTTCGGAATACTTTTGCTTTCGGTGCGTGGATTCGAACGCGTTTTCTTCGGAGTAAAAGTTGGGTCCCGTAATAAATCATCCGCTCTTTCGTGACCCGCAAAAGTCACTCCGGACAATTTATTTCCCCTTACGAACCAAGGTTAGGGCATATTCATCCACACATTACGACAATAATTCGCCACCCGCGCCTTTGAAAGTGACCACTCCCCACGGCGTGGGTGAGATTACAGGAGATGCTGCATCTCCTTACGGAGCAAAAACGCTTTTTTGCGCTGGGCGTGAGAACAGTGGTCAACCCGTGTGTTCCCAGATGCATTTCCCCCGTAGAAATCTCCGTTGGCTGGAAGCGAGTCTAGAAAAAAAGGGCTGGCCGACGGGAAAAGGTCTATGTACCCCTTCCCCCTCTCGACCAGTTTTCTCCTCCACAGCCTCCCCCACGTCCTTCTACCGGTCAATTCTCTTCTCGCCCTCCCTCTACCTGGACTCTTTAACCTTGGCTTTAGTTATTCCGACTGATTTTCTTCCCCACGAATTCGTTACGGACAAGAGCATTCCCAATGCTCTTTTATTCATCTCTCATCTCATTCGGGACTTCCTTCACTCCTCTCATAAATTTATGCGCCTCTTCCGTCCCCATTTCTTCTTTTTCTGTTTGCGCGTAACGAGCCGTTTTACTTTATCGTGTGGAGAAAGTGAAGCGGCACCGAGAGACCGCAGATTTGGATGCATCGACGCATGGATGTACTTGGGCCACCGAACGGAGCAAAAATGATCGTGTAGCGTCATTTTCCGTTTTCAGGTTTGTGGTGAAGGAGCCACGAGGTGTTTCTACTCGAAGACGAGGAATGATGAATAATATGCCCCATTCAACGCTCCGATCATTGCCAATTCATTACGAAAGCCGTAACTCTTCACTTTCATATTTAAATGATAGAGGTTTGATAAAAAATGATGGGTGAAAATACGTACACGTGTTGTTCTTGATCAATCGGCGGCATATGGATGGAAGTAGAAATTCTCTAACTTTAATACATAATCCCCAGTCATTGCACGTTATAATCGCCGATAATACTTACTGTGAAGCAGCAGAAGGGAGCGTATTAGACGTATTTGAGATGCTAAACAAATCTGGCTATATCGTCATCATTCGAGTTTCTCATAATGTCCAAAACTTCCTTTTCTTCGCTTACATTGACTGCAATTCTCTTGTAAGTTCACCAACGAAAAAATTAGGAATGACTTTATTTAAAAATTTTCCCGAAAAAAATACTAACAGATTGCAACTTGAATGAGCGGTCAGCGATACAAATTAGAATTAGAAATCCAGAAATAATAGCCAGCCAAAATACCAAATCATTAGTCCGTTAATTTATATTCATTAAAAGGAGTTAGTACTTAAGGTAGGCTCCTTCAACATTGCTTTACGACCTTAGATAACCTTTCTACACGAGCCCAGATTCGATGCAATTTCTTACGTAAGCGAAGTCAATGGATACCATTCAACGATTCACCGATAATTTAGTCGCATTAAATTCATAAATGGCATTTCATAAAACTCATTAGAAGTGACGCAACTCAACCGGAACGCCGCTTACTAACTTTCCATGCTTCCGTTGATCTACGATAAAATTAAATACATAATTTGTGTAAAAAGAAACTCATTAAACTGGATGAAATCATACGGAGGGAAAACGCTCCTTGTTAGCTCATTTCATCGACTCTCCGCAGGATGTTGATACAAACTCGTGGACCGCGACATTTTCGATTGAGAAATAGAAGTTTCACTTTCTCACCTTGGACACGAATCATTCTTGCTCGCCGTGAATGGCGTCCGTCCGGAGGAAAGACGCCACCGGGAGTCGACGCCGGTTTGCGTAACGGAAGGGAATTAAACAGTCAGACGCAGATTCGTGTCGTAATGGTATTCCTTTCGCATATCTTTCCTGTCTTTGGGGCGGACCCAGAGACTTACTCTCCGACTCTCTCTTACTTGGTGGAGGTGGGGCGGATTCAGACAGCTTCCTTATGGATCCATCTTACAGTCACAGCAGTTTTGGCGCCTCTCAAACTGAATCCTTATACGTCATCACGTCGTGAAAAATATGATATATGTAAAGTAACCGTGAATATACTTCGTTAATCGTCATTAGATTCCCTTCCCCGTCATATCCTAGGCAAATTACTTCTTTTGGGGAGTACTTGAGGGTGGTCTGGACCCGCCAATGTCCCGGGGCACCCTCGGATACGAGTTTTTCTTCGATTTTTTTCGAAAGCCGAAAAGGCCGCAAAAACAAGGCCGGGATTTTTATTGAATATTAAAGGACTGCCAAATGCTTTCCAAAGCGGAGGAACCTATTTGTCAGACAGAGAATTACGCCGCAAGAACTCTTATGGCCAAAAGGCCATTAAACGACAGGTTCCGAAGGATTTATATATATTTTTCTTCCCTTTATCTCCAGACACGGACGTAGTCAATACCCGGGAAAAACTTTCTCCCGCCGAAGAGAGGGAAAAACACGACTCCCAACTAGGTTTGGCGCGATTTTTTTCTAGAAAAAGATAACTCGAGTGGGAATGAAAACAAACCGCTCTCTTCGTCCGCAACAACGGATTAAAATCGCTACGCTTCGCCGATTCCTTTGGAATTGAAAAGCAGAAATGCGTTGTGGATCAGAAGGTTCTTCCTTTCAATTTAGAGATACTGGATAGCGAGACTATTAATAAAATAGGAACGCCTCGAGATGGAAAATTATCCCAAGGCTGAATTGATGCAGAATCTCTTCCATCGTTCTAAGAGAAGGAAATAATAGCATCGAATGTTTTCCGAAGATAATGGAATGTTTCTATAGGGGACGGGATTGCTGATGGCGAGATATTTTCGAACCATAGACATTACTGGCTTTGTTTAAAAATTAGATATTTGTGCGGGGTGAATGAGGTAGAAAGGACAACCGATCGTTAAAGTTTTATCTCTCTTGATTTTTCTTCGATAAGTATCGTTTAAGAGAACTCGGAGAAAATATACTTCAAATGAGATAATTCAAACACATTATATTTCCTTTATGAGTCTCTGAAATTAATGTTCGGAACAATGCATTGCGCTTTGGTCGAATCCATCAATGATTTGATTCCTCCGGTTGTTCCTTCTTTTCAAGACTTACATTTCTCACAAAGGTTCCCTTTGCAATCCGTAGAAACACATGCAAATTCAAACAAATGGCCCACAGTTGCCCGACCTCAAAGTTCAGCACGGAAAGATATCAAGTTTAAAAATGCTCAATTCAAAGGCCACACACGATCATGGTTTGCTTTGATTCGGACAATTCTTTTGACATATCTACGACGATGATCCGAACTCTAAAGCCATAAATTTGTTCCAAATTTACGTAAATAATTCATACAGAAGGGAAAAACAATTTTTCTGATTTATAGGAAGATAAAGCTTGCAATTCCTTCATGATATTTTTGTGGTGGGTTATACTTCGACCCACGGTCAGTTTACGAACACTTGTGCAAGGGTTTGTGCAGACAGAAGGGATGAGATACAATGAAAAAGAGGCACTTCTTCAACTTGGAAATAAATCATGGACGAGGCATGGCATACGTAGACTCAGAATAAAAGTAAGTGATGAGATCATAAAACAGCCTTTTCGGTTATCTTTATTGACCTCCTTTTAAAAATATATACTTAATTCTTTACGACCACAACTACTCTAATTGAATTCAAAGATCATGCAGATGATTCTTAAACATATGCATACATTACGAGAGAAATATGTAGGGTCCATGATTAAAGTGGTACTTAAGAGATACGAATCTAAGTCGTTAGAGCAAGAACTAGTTTCATCTCATAGCGAGTACAGATTAATTTCTTCGACTAGAGTAATTTTATTACAATATTTGGCAGGTCTCTAAGAATACATTTTCTTGGCAAGTTATTTGTTCTGCCTCTTTATGATATTAAGTTTCAAGGAAGGAATAGACACCAAAGACTCCCACAGAGGGAGATGCTTCGCTAAATATACAACGGTAAAATTTGGGGGAATTTTTAGATGAACCTTTTAATTTCACAAACGACGAAGATAAGGCTCTCTTCGAAGCTTAGAAAACACAAGGTTTATATCGACCAATTAATGGGAAATAGATTTCTCTTATTAAACAAAAAAAGAATATTTTATTTAACGTTTTCCTAAGAAGAATGCAAAATAATCTTTCTAAATGATGCGAAGTATTTTTTAAGGAATAATCACAATAATCAGCAATGAAATATTTCATCATATTTTACGAAATAAGAATGAGTCACTGCATTCGAAGAAGCCGTGGATATTTTAATAATAGAATATTTTGCTGTTTTGATGGACTATATAATGAAATAAAATCTCTTTAATTATAATCTAGCGCAAAACTGTGTATTCCGGGAATAAGAAAACAGTTCGCACTAGCAGTGATTACGGACTTGAATTTTGCTCCTTGGAGGGGGTCGAGGAAGTGAAGAGAGAGGGAGAATGGAGTAAGTTTGGTCGAAAGGCGTAAATGAGGGGAGGACAACAAACCGGGTTCAAATTTAGAACTGCGAGGGAGAAGAGGGAAGATGGAGAAGATTTGGGGTGGACCGAGGAAAGTCGAGTGAAATGACAAGATTCGAAATCCTTCATTAAAAGAGAGAAAAAACTTGCCGAACTTCATTTCGACACCATTCCGGATGAAACTTCGCCATTCGCCCGATATCTTCTCCTCGCGAGGACGATGAAAAAACGAGATTTATCGATTGCGGGTATCAAAAATTCGCCCTTCCTGGTTCAGTCAGCGTTTTATTCCACCGGCTGAGATATTTGTTTGCTTCGGAGACGAGTCTAGACGCTGCCTCGGCGAACTTTTGCCGCAGTTTCGCGGAAAAATTGCACCGCAAGGATTTGAATTCCTCATCTCGAGGGGAAAAATGTGGATCCGAAGAAATGGAGCGCCGTAATTGATGTTTCCGGAATTAAAATAACCGGAGGAGCATCTCCGATACGTCATTTGGGTCGCTCGCTTCGGAATCGGATTTTACGGAGATTAATTTTTCGTGATCGACTTCGATCCTGTGTCACGAGTGAGTGAGAGGTCTTTTCGAAAATAAAGAGCATTTGTGACGCGAACCGCACTAAAATAGAAGGGTAAGATACAGGCGCAAAAATTAGGGTGGATTACAAATGGCACTTCATCGCTTAAAAAGAAATTACGATACGTAATAAGATTTTATTTTACTTACGATAATATGTATATTTAGGCTACTTATAACTTATCATAACGAATATTCATGACTAGGTTTGTAATAAGTTTCTCCCATTATGAACACAATGGGAGTCCACAGTTAAAAAACTAATAATGCTAACGAATGCTAATGATAACGAATTTTACGAAAGAAAAAATCGATCATTTAACTTTATAAAACTAATTTTTTGCCAGTCCAGAGAACAGAAAATAGCAAAGAATTCAGAGCAATTTTGCACTTGTGTGTGACCAAATGCCCATACAGTGAGTATATTTTTATTATAAAAAGAGATGTAGCAGAAATCTTTTGGTAGAAATGCATAATGGAGGTCTTGAGGCAGAAGGCGAAGCGAGTGTCTCATATTTATCAACTCCATACTTTAATCGTGAGTGTTTAGCTATTATAGGCGAAAAACAACTCATGAAACGAGAGATGATATGACAGCTAGACGGAAAGATTCATACTGCAGATAATTGAAAATAATAGTGCTAGAGTAGTGAATCATTCATATAGTTCCTCACGAAAAACTGAACTGCATAAAAAGAAGATTTAGTTATTTTATTCTAATATAAAAGCGTTCCTGCAAAACAAATGCTTTGATTGAATGTATTAAAAACCCACTTCATTGACATTCTACCAAAATACATCGGAATTAAAAAAATATTTATTCACTACGTTAAGTCCCTGATCGTGACAAGGGTTCAACATGCGTACACACGTGCGTAAGCTATGCGTGCTCTCACATCTTCCACGGAGAAGCCGATTAAAAATGAGTTTGAAAGCAATATTTTTGGAGAAATGATACCACCGAAATCCGGATTAAGCTAAAATTTCAATTACGTTCCCTGTCAACCGGTTAATGAATGTGAAACAGTTTGCTGCTCTTAAATAATACCCCGACTGCTTCCCAGATATCCATCTCCGAGCATGGGTCCAATCTCATTATCTACCTCTCCTTCCAAGGACGACGTTAGTATTCGTCCTTGTAAGACGGACGGGCATCCGAAATCAGTATGGAGGCGGTTGGAAGTAACAATGCATGAGCAACAACCGCCGAAGAATTACTATCTTGCGGGAGTCACACGTCGATTCGGAGGCATACAGGGAAAGACGTAAATTCCCTCGCTGTACGAGCCTCTTCTTTCATATCTAACATCTCCGAAATTTAAGATCGGAAATACCTCGGAGGAATGAGATGTACGCTTTTCGAAAGAGGGGCGGCAGAATAGATGCTCCTGAGGAGGGAGGGGCCGTGGTTCTATTCTTGGCTAGAAACCTCTTCCCTTACGTCTGATCTCGTGCGCGCGTGGGGAGGCGAAGGACGGAGTGGAAGAGGCAATAAAAATGCGTACGTAAGAGAGGAAAAAATGTAAGCCTCGACTAAACATCTCAACGGCGGTTGTCATCGTCGGCCGAAAGGCGATTACGGACGAGATCTAGATTTCTTTCTCGACGGATAGCATCGCTTGTGGCATTAGTTCGTTAAACAACCGCGAGAGGGGGTGACTTCCGTCAAGAATCGTTACGGATATCGTCGACGACTAGAATTTCGTTTACGACGGCATTTTTATAGAGCCCAAATGATATTCGGAACAAATCGTAAATTCCGTTCGGTTTTCACTTTTTCTTCCGCGCAATGCTTTTCCTATGCCGAACATCCGGAGGAGATTTAATTCCGGTCGAAATGCAGACGTCTCTTATCGGCCGATAAAGTGCGACTCCGTGATAAGGCGCGAGATGCAATTTAAATTTCGCAAGTTTCGAAGCAAAGAGGAGAGGGCAATTACCGAACTTCTTTTGCCAAACGAGGAAAACAACACTTTGGAAATGGCTACGTGCTCATAAACCCGTTTCGAAGATAAAGGAAAACGAGTGGAAATGCTGGTGCGGAAATTATTCAGGACATACAGTAAATAACGCTTACATTACACGTATACTGATTGATCCTTACGAAGTAACTCTTCTATTAATGCTTAGGAATTCGATATCAAATTAATAATAGAGCAGCGAGATATTTTGGTGCTGGAAGTCAGTCTTCTTCTCAACATTTGACATTCAATTCTGGATTGAATCTGCTTCTTGCTAGATAACATTTTGCGATATCTTACAATTATTTCTATGCAATGATTAGATGAGGATCATCACTGAGCTGAGTTAGGGTAAATGGTAGAAGCTTGGGTCTGAAATCGAAAGACGGAGAACATTGCAATATGGGATTAAGAATAAAATAAAGATTTCAGATTAGATTCAGGGCCCAATAAAAATAACAGCGAAGTGACGAGAGATAGTAAATCAATGAAATAATAAAAAAACTTTTCGGAAACTAAAGATTGGAACATGAAAGAGCCACTCTCAGGAACAAGTGAGAGAATTCCCTTCCATAATGCTTCCATTCTAAATTCAATGATTCCTAAAAAGGGATATACTTATCATATTTCATCAAATTCAAATGAAATATTTCATATCATCGTTCCTTTAGTTTCCTTCCCGTCAAAGCAGCCACCCACTTCAGCATGAGTGTCTGTTTTTGTTCCTCTATCCCTTAAGAAGGGCATAAATATCGCGGACGCAGAAGATGGAAAGAGAGAAATCTCCGACTCGCGTCCGCAAATAAATCCCAACTTGATGTTCTCTTGTCTTGGAAAAACGATCTTCCAGAATTGAATCGACCTCTCCACCGCACGCTCATTGGCTCCAATTGCAACAATGGCCACATTGCGACCCAACCAGGGCAAAAAAACACAACAAAAGATTCTATAAGAACAACCTCAGGATGCCCATTCCACGTGTACGCACAGAGGCGACTTTGGGACAGGCTGCCGACGATCCGAGGGATTGCACGCATGAATTAGGATTGCATAATGTTTCCGTGGGGTTGAAAGAAGTATTCTTTGTTGCTTTACATCGAGTGCAACCCAGCGGTAGGTGTTTTTATCTGTCACGTTCCTGAAGCAGATACGATTTTCATTTCTATCGACGCATTTTTTCGCTCTCTAGGAAATAATTCCAATAGTAAGGATATCAAGTTTTACATACACAAAAATATAAACTTACTATTTCAATTTTAGTATAATTGCATTATGACAATCGCTATAACATTCTATCTGTAAAGTATCCGAAGTTGCCTGTGCTGTTTCTTAAGTTGGTGCACTATTTAGTCTGCGAAGTTTAAAAGTGAATGCATGACATACCCTGAATGGTAGGCTACTCCTTTATACGCTCTACGAAATTACGGGTTAAGACTATACCAAAATTCTACGTTGTGCCCTCTCCTCGAATCTACATTGGCCTTCGATCAAACTCAGATTCGTTTCACAAAAGAATCGATCCATCCCAATCTCACGCTCCTCATGCATGCGAACCAAAGTTTACACCAACAGAAGTACGTCCAAAGTAAGTACGGGAATACACTAACATATTCTGTCCGTAACCATGCGCTCATACGAATCCGGCAAGGCAGAAGAATGGAAAACCTTGTACACATGTTTTCCTAAAGCAGTCTCGCATAGAGCGAGAAGGCCCTTCCGCCCCCCGCCTCTACTCGGGTCGTTCCGCACAGCCAAACGTCAGACGGACGTTCAAAAGGAAAGAATGAAATGAAAAGGGAGAAAGAAAGAGAAAAAATAGGGGAGGAACGCCGAGTCTCGGGGTTATGGGACGCGGGGAAGAGAGAAGACCTCCTGTACCCAGGGGGAAATGAAAAGTCTTGGAAGGGGGAGAAGGTTGCGTGATGAACCCACTGTCTGTGAAAAAGGAATGGCTCTTGGGTATGAAGAATGCGACCGAATCGAAAGAGCCAAGGAGAGCGGTGGATCGAAATCCCGCTTCTTAATTGCGACAATGGGCCAACTGGGCCTCAATTACTCAACCGTGGATTATTCCATGCTCTGTACGGGCGGGGAGTGCGGTGGACGACATCAACACGAAAGTGAATATCCTGTGAGTGTTAGAAATCTGGCCGATGGTGAGACTTCGAAAAGCATAGAACCAGCATGACGAACTAATAAGACACAAAACTTTATGTGCAATAACATGGCAGCAAACAGACTAAAAATTTGGCAATTAAACTGATATGATACATACTTTCCGATAAATTTCCTAAGAAGCAATGAAATTTACTAGGAAATGCGTTTTAAATCTTAAAGGTAAAGATCTTAAACATCAATGAATAAATTAAATGTGAAAGATATAAAAGCTTAGAAATGTGTTTACAAATGATTTTGGATTCTCTTTGTCGTTAACTTTTATACCAACACAATCAATTCGATCGGAATGATAAAGATCGTTTTGGAGGTTATTTCAAACTAAAACAAGCAATATATTTCCATGAAATTCCCGAGCGTTAATCTACTCAAGTTGAAGAGGCGCAAGGGATGACTTTCGAGGAACACTTTTCGACGGATTACATGACAAATCTTATAGGAGCTTGTTACTTTTATGTTCACCTCCTCTTAGAAATAATCTATTGCTGAAAGTGGGGATGAGTAAATAAATAATTAGGATAAAAACAATTTAACGTGCTCGCAAAAAAGTGCCAGTCCTCGCGGCGAAAGGGCGTTTTTCTGTCATCGCCGATGAAGCGGACTTCAACCCACTTTATGGCACGTGTGCTTGAATTATGTAGTGACAGAAAATCACCACATCATACGTATACTATTTACCACACGAGTAAAACCGGCCAATCTAAGCATAAAGCAAGCAATGATACTTGGAAAAAATATGAGACATGAGATAATATTATAATATGTCCACTGCTAGTTTCTCGGCAGAAAGGAAAATATAATAAATTATGTTTAAGGCAATGTAGCTCTAAACAAAACAACGAATTTTTTTCTGAGCACGTCTGAAAGCGGACAGATACACTTTCAACCTGTAAGCAGTGCATTAACGTTGTAATACAAATTTCCCAAGGGGCGAATCTATCATCAGCAATAACAAATACCCGTAGCGATGAAGTCACATTCAACTATTTATTCCACTTTTTAACTTCTTTTGTCACTTATATCAGTAACACATTTTCACGTATATATAAATGCTCCGTAAGTTGCATGGGTTTAATAATCTCATCAACATACCGGATCAACAATCCATCTCTACCTATGAACTTTTATTGCCCTCGAGACACATTCGCATACCGCCGCGTAAGTTATTCATACGAATTTCTCCTTCGGAATACTAATATAAAGCATTCTCACTTCTGTAGCGGGTTAACATGTCTGGAGAGAAGAAAAAGGTAACAGTTGTAAGGAAAAATTGCTGGGGCGCGGGCCCCCGCTGTTTTCACGGAAAGCGTCCATGTGATCTCAATCCAGCGTGGCACTTCGTTTCCATCGTAACTTTGGACTTGGTTTATTTTCTAAATCTCCGCAGAAACCGCGCGGGTAACCACCGTTCGACTTTTCGCCTCAAATCGAGCTGCTTCTGGAAACATCGAGCCGTATTCTGCTAAAGATAAATCAAACGAAACCGCCGGTGAATGCGAGTGTTTCAAAATTGCGTAAATTACCTCCCGCTGAGGACACTCGTCAGACAAATGCTGCTCAACACTCACGGCTGGAGCGCCTTCCGAGGGGAAAATCAGCTTCTCCAGTCAGTGTTCCGGAATGTTAATAACAGAAATACATCTTTTGGGTGAAAAAATGGACGAAAATTCAGAGAGCAACTCCTAATTTATTCCGGAATTTCGGACGGAAAAAGAAAATAAACGCGAGCGAAGATTACTCGTATATAATACTCGTTGGTTTCCTTTCCCGGTTATGGATTTCAACCAAATCTCTAACTCGAACAGAAGTTCAAGACATAAAAGTATATTTTCCAAAATATACAGAGAAATAAGACTCCTACTATCGTAGATATCCTTTATCCTACATTTTAGAATGAGTTGATCAATAAAGTACTTCAAAATCGTGTCCTTCCATTGCCTCAATTTTTAATCACACTAATTATGAACTGAAAAAATAATCCTAAGTTTCACATAGATTTCAACACAAAAATTGCTGCGTGAATCGAACATCACTTCATCGGCTTATTTTTCGTATTTAGAGATAGGTATCTTAATTTCTACGTTGGGATATATACTTTATGCGTTATACTTATATAATTTATGTTTTATAATATATATACATCTTTGTATTATTGAACAGTATACTTGCGAATGTATGTCAATTTTTCCCTTTGTCTTTTTTGTTTAATATTATTTTTATGGATTGATCACACTTATTCAAATGTCAACATTACTATGTTTATCGATCTATCACATACATGTATTTATTGGTAGTGTATTTTAAGATATTTTGTCATGTTTCTTCTCATCCTTTACATTTTACAATAGGTAGTTCCGCGGTGGTTTTTTAAACCCCATTCTTCGTGGGTGTTTTCCTGCAGTGAATACATTTTAAATAAGAATTTCTTAGGTTTTTATATATATATAGTAGTTATCATTTTTTAATCTCGACTAAATAAAGACGTATCATTATTAACATGGACCGAAGATGGTGAAAGAGTGTTCTCCGCTACTCGTAAGCATCACATCCAAGCATCTTTCACCTCCAAAGCGAAGAAAACATCAACGAATGAGTCGTCGGCCACCATTTCTAGAACACGATGATTAATTCGAACGGCCAACCGCTGCGTCCTCCGCCGAACTGCATTTCCGAGCGATTGAACGAAACAACGCACTCTGGATTGGACGAAAGGAGAAGACGAAAGAGAGTGAGATAAAGGGAGGTGCCCTGGGGGCTGCCTATAAATATCTCCATGGTGACATCTCTGATAGGGAAGAGGCACGCAGTCTTAAGGAGGAGGAGGATGTTGTTGGGGGATCGAAGATGGGAGGCAAGAAGAAGCTCTTTTATAAGGCGTGAGAAAGGTACGTTGGAAAGAGATGGGGAATAGTATGAGATTTTCTCGAATAACCAACGCGGGAGGAAAGAATTTTTTGTCATCTGGAGATGGTGATCGGTGGATGATGGTCATGATTTGAGGATTTCTGAGGAAATTGAGATTCTGAAAAGAATCTTCATTAACGAGGAGGGGATGCTGGGATATTTTATTTATGCTCCTTAGGTAAGGCGCATAAGTTGGTTATTTTTACAGAACTACTATAGGATTATGCACTTACGTTGGATACATCGTGGAACGGTAAAATTATCCTCTCATTAATTCACTACAAATACCATTGGACAAATCCAAGGAAATGATTGTGGTAGCAACAGTACCGTCTAAGTTAACTATTGCTAAAAAAGATTTACTTCTGTCCATCCAGTCGAGAAGAGAAAATGATCAAATAAATACTTCAAAATGCGAATAGAACTGGTATTCTTGCAGGAAGAATTAAAAATTTGCATATCACTTGTCAGACGTGATTGAAAAACCTCAATAAAACAACCTGGAGTGAAAATTTTAGACATAATCTGTACCACTATTTAACGTACGTATAACTATAGCATACAAATAACACTACCCAAATCAAGAGATATAAAATCTTAAATATAATTTAGTATCTATCAGTCCTTAAGCTTAAGGCTCGCAAGAATTCCTTTCCTACCGTGACCAATCTACAATATTCGTTATTTTAAGAGAACGGATTGACAAGGAATTGAAAATTTGGCCAAACTGCGTTAGCTATTCAAAATGAGTGGGAATAGGGCGTTCTTAGATTGCGAGTGACACAATTTCCCATGACTTAAGGTAATCCGACTTTGATGCTATTTGCGCTGTCTAAATTTAAAGTACTGGCGCACCACCGATGGCGTGTGTCGTAAGAAGGCGGCCGCAAATGCAAAGCTTTCGCGGGAAAGTTGCGATGTCGGAACAAACACGGCAATTAGCGCATTGTTGAAACAAGGGAAGAAGCCAATGGGAAGTCTCACGATAAGTAACACGCTTCGATAATTCTCTTGAATAGGAAAAGAGAATATTGGATCGGAGGATTGTTCCCGCGGAGTTTAAAAGAGGGCAGAGGGAGATGTGACAAATGCGCGAAGGACAGTCCTTTTTTAAGACGGTTTGCATTGGGCGTGAGGGGACGTTTATAAGGCATAAATCAAAATCACCGCGGCGATCCGAACGCCATCTCATCGTCCGGAATAGAAGTGTGGCGTCGTAAAAATTCAAAGCGGAACCCTAAATGGCGCAAGTGAGTCGCAAAAATGCCCGTAAAAAGATGGACTCGGTTTAAGTCGTGCGAGCTTAGGGTATTTATCCGTAAGGAATCGAATGCGATTGGAAATTAGCCACCGCTCGGATGAAACTATGCAATAGGGGAAGGCCTTCATGTTTTACGATCATGCGAATGATCACTTATACGTCGATAAAAAGCAGCTATAATTTTTGCTGCGGGTTTTATAGACTTAAGCATGTTTCGAAAAAATGCCCGGCGAACTAATAAACTACTTCGGAAAACGATTTCAACGTTTATGTTTTCGGAAAAGGATATGCCGAAGAAGAATTACAGAACTTGCAAACCAACTGAACAGAAAATGATAATACCTATTAGACGCTGGCAAGATTTCATTATGTTACGTGTAAAAGATTTTTGACTAATCAAAACTAATTAACGTATCGAATCTACCGGAATGGAAATATATTAGCGTACGAATAAAAACATAGTAAAACGTTTCGTAACTACACGTATTATTGTTATCATTGTAAAGAATTTCGACGGTATAAATATTACAAACTACTTGAAATATTCTTCTTCCATCGTTTGTTACAAAAAATTCTACGTTTTCTTCATTCCTACCACGGAGAGGCAAAAAACACTAAACACACTGAAAGCAAAACGATATGAATAAATTTATTCTGAATACTTGTCGCATATGCAATTCAGAACTGTAGATGAGTTGGGAGGACTGATTTAATATTTACCTGTTTTCTCTTTAATCTCACAGAGGACGCTGAAGAGGGCAGGTTTCATTCGATGGCAGTTCAATGTGTGCTTCCTGCAAGGAGAACAAAAAACAATATATTAGAAAAAAGCAACTACAAAAACATCCAGACAACACCAAATGATAACTATGGCATCAATTATGATCAACATGATATGGTAAATTTCAAATTTTACCATAACTGTCGTTAATAAAGGCGTCTTTTGAAATTATTCTCAATAACTTGAAGCCAATGAAACGCCATTAAAATAGTTAGTAATGTTGTTAAAACATTCTACAATTACTTTGAGCAATATTTTAATTTTTATTCCTTGCACTCTTTTCTTTGAAAAAATCAATAGCTTGCACTGAAGGCAAGTTTAAAAGCTTTAGATTGATTACTTAAAGAATTACTTAAGAAATAGCCAAAAATTGATTTTTACTCTCAGCAAAATGAGAATCTCATTTTAGGAATAAGACCTTAAAAGCAAATTCAAACTTTGAATGAAAATAACTTGAGTCCAAAGAACACATAGGTATTGTGGCAGGAGATTTCCTTAAAAATAATCCGTCAGCAACACATCAATTCTAATTCTAAAGCAAATGAAATCCTTTCTTCATTAGAGAATGGAATAATCAAACCATTTCAACTGAAAGTCACAATTTCAATTTACTTGTGACTTGAAACAAAAGCTCCATGAAATGAGTGCATGATGAAATCAAGTTTAGCATTGCAAGACTTTAGTTAATGATAGCGAATGGATTTGATAAAACAAAGAAAGAATCAAGAGAAAAAGTTTCTACTATGGAAATGATGGATGGTATACTTGAAGATACCTTTTAATACAATATTTTAAAGAAAATTGAAAAAAAAAAAGATTCAACAAATTTGAATTGGCTCATGTTCATGAAAAGAGCGACAGTAAATGTTTGATGTTTCATAAAAGTTAATGAAATGATAGTATTCCAAACTGTAATAATTAAAGGAACATCAAAGCATCCTTTTTCCTCCCATAGAGATAAGTAAATAATGACAGTTTACACGAAATTTTCCAGGGGTATGCTGGCCTGGGTTTCCGGGGTGCTGGAGCACCCTGGTCCCTTGCCTCTCTGATGTGCCGCTCTGGACAAGGGCGGCTGGTCCAAATCCACATTGGCGTCCAACCTGCAGGGGGCAACCCAGGCCTCTTTTACTGCCAATACACCCCTGAATTCTTTCACTAATTTACAATTAACACATAACAATTTTCCATCAGAGTATGCGCATTTACTTGGCCAGCATACCCATGAAAATTACCATACACATTACACATTTACTAATTAATCTCACGCTCTCTAAGATATGGTACCTATCAGATGGATCATTGGCAATAAGCTAAAAATCAGTACTATTCCAGCAATGGATAATGAATAGAGATGGAATTTAATGGACATTAATTTAATAATGCTTCCATCAATTACATTGAATTTATTTAAGCATGGAGATGAGATTAATTTGTAAAATTGAATTAGATATTACAAAATCAGACGAAGACGCTTCCATTTCATAGCAATGCTAAAATAATGATCATTTACAAAAGGACTTATTTTTCTCTAAATGTAATCGTCCATCTCTCTCATTCATTCCAAAGAAGAATAGTTCAAATTCAGCATTTTCAGATCAACTCATTTACTTTTTTATGTATTAAAATATAAGACAAAAGCGGGGCAGAAAAAACTCATACAACTTGTAGCCAAATTAAATGATATACTGACTTGTAAGTAGCAACATTATTGACTTAAAGGTAAGATATTATTTACTATTAATACATTGTAGAATACTAAACATCTATAGCGTGGGATACATTTATTATAAACTGATGAATAAGTCCAGTAATTTAATTTTTATTCCTCCAATTAAGTAATAAATGGAATAAAGGAAAATATTAACTCTTACTAACCATAAGAAATTTTATTTTGAAACGACCATGGTTTCGATTCATGGGGTCATCCTCAAGTGAATAAATAATGAACATCTAATGTTTCATCAATGTGCTGTTTTACTAAAGGTGTTTTGTTTTACTAAAGTGTACCATTTTTTGGGCTGACCAATTAGTATTGCTTAAGTAGTTAGATCATATTTAGCACGCATTCCTTCCGTATTCCAAGTAACTGCTATGGGATCGATTAAGATGATTAAAAATCAAAAGATAAATTGCGAGAAAACATACTACGAGAAATCAACTTCGCTGATTAAAATTATACCTAACTTTCAATAAACTAGTACAAGATACAAAAACACGGATGGCACATAACGTTAACAACACATAAAAACCCACTTCTATTACCTATATTATCGAATAGGCGCATTCCTCACGTACCGAGAATCATCGACTCCTAATCTTCTCATTTCACCAATGGATCATTTCCTCTTTATTGCTAATCCACGAATCGTTCCCCACCTCGTACGAAAGCAACGAATAAATGGCCGTGGAAAAGCGTTTAACGCAGCGAACATAAGCGGTCAGTTAATGGAAGGGCGGAAGGAAACAAAAGGAAAAGGTATAAAAACGCATTGGGAATAAAAGTGGGACGCCATCAAAAAGCGGCGTGCATTCGTAATGGCGGTCCTGCGAGGAGTCCGAATCAGACGGAGGAGTGGACGCCGGAGTGGACAATCAATACGGCGGATGAGAGGGGAGGGGCAAAAGAACCATGGGTGCAATGACGGAGCAAATGATTCACATAGAGCCGTTTAGAAGCGTCTTCAACTTCTGCAACTTGCAAGAGAACTCTCGCTTGCAGACTCACGTAGAAGGAACGTCTTGAAGAGGGCCATACGATTCCGTCTTCCCATTCCATTGCAAACGCATGTAAAAATTTCCACCAGACTTCATCTACAGGGTGAAATTGTCCTACGCTCTTCCTTCCCGCAAACGTATGGAAATGTAGAAATGGGACGATTCCCTGAGTCGATAGAAGTGACTCGGCCGAAATTTTGCGGACGAAATTGTATATTCTAAAAGAGAATCTACGAACGTGTTGCGCCGTCTATAAGGATACCAATTTATATTCGTTTTATGTAAGAATTATAGATGAATTAATAGAATGTAAATTAAGAGATTTCATTTAGTATCATGTATACAATATTAGCCAATAGTTAGTTTTAATTGCACAGCATTATGTAGCTACCATATCTTGATGAATGGAATAAGTTGCATTCGTCAAGATAGACGAAATGTACCTTTCATTCACTCTTATTTATGGCTGCGATAATGTGATAGCAGAGGTGTGAATGATGGGATTCATCCTTATCGCCCTTTACGAAAGCTGTGAAATGTGTGATTCATACTTGTTCCACTCGTAGCATTCTGGTTCAGATAGAAAGTATTTACTCCTCATCTTGCCTGGCAAACCTCATTCCTAATTCTAAGCTTTTTATTCTTAATGCTGGAGAGACTGAGGATTCAACCAGCCTTCGGAATAGACAAAGCTTTTTTTTCAATGAAAGAATTCCACGTTTATGGCACAGGGTTGTGACCAGAACTTAAAACCTCGGTTGCTCACGGAAATTTAATTTCTTACGTAATGACTGCAGTGGAACCAATTTTTTCAAATAAAATTTGTGGAATAGTAAAGTTATATATTAAATTTTCTTTACCACTGATACATCATGAGATGTAACATATGGTAGTACATTGATGTGGATGTATTACATAAGTCCTGACATAAACTATATTAGTCGAGTACTAGCTCTATTCGTGGACTGACTTACGAAAGAAAGATACCTCAACTTAAGTTACGAAAGATAATGGATGAATCCCCGTATAGTGACATTTCCATAATTACTAGTTTGGTCACTAAGCTAATAGGACATAACTAAACTGAAAAAATTTCATTTGCTAGAAAATTTGTTTCCATGTCATGAGAATTGTCGAATGGAAATGACAGATCGGAACGCCCCCTATGATCCGTTCTTTTTTCCCAATAATCCTCTTATCTGCGCTACATTTTTACTCTCCACGTGCTCCAGAGGAATTCGCACAGCCGTCGTTATATCCATCCATTCAATTTTGACCTTTTCGCAGTCCGATAAAGCAAGTGGATATGAATTTGCGCACCCTCTAGTGGTAAGGGACGGAAGCTCCGTTCTTCTCCCGTCAAGCGGATTAAGCAGATCATCTCACGGGAGGCTGAGAAGGGTCCTCGTCACAACAATGGAAGAGGAGTGGTCAGAAGAGGTCCATGCGAAGTACCGCTTCTGGATTCCATTCCAATTTCCACCGAGTCGTGGCAGAGAAATAACGTCCTCGTGGGTTTTTTTTCCTTTATTTAACGCTGCCTCTATTTCCTTCGATATACACGCCGAGTCTTATTCTTGGCACGAAAGGACGAAGTAGAAAAATATGGATGGGACGATAGGGGTACGAAATAACGAAACATCCAAGTCTGATAACATCAACCTAACAACAGAAAACCAATTTAAAAAAATATAAATGGAGCTATTACCACCACCGACTGCGAAAAATTTTTAATGTCTTTATGAGCGAAAGGTATATCAGAGGATACTACGGAAGTGCGTCAATATAATACTACTGTTTACGTGGTGCATGTCTACTAGCATCTTACGATGAAGATATGGGGTGGAAGAGGCAGAATTTAACATTTTCTGGAATTACAGAAAGTTCAGAACGCAACGGTAAGCCGTCTCGTCTTCGCTCACTATCTTAAAATAAATATAATGGAAATTCTTAATTCGAAATACAATATTTGTATTCTTTAAGCATAGCTGACAAAACATTAGTGCGACGCCAAAGTGATATACACAGAAATATGCGAAAATAACATAAAAAGACTTCATTCAAGTACCTCAATTATATAGCACGATCCTCACAAAAAATTATTTGATAATTGTCAATGGAAAAATTCAACCGAAAAAGATGAATTCTATGAATAATATTGATAAAAACGAACCACCAAAAACCATCAAAGGACCTTGACGTCTCCGTCATTTGATGATTTATTTTATTCAATATTTTAACCTTCCTTTATTATCTATTAATAAAAGTTTAATCTTTTCTCGATCCCTCCTGTTAATAATAATAATAATAATAATAATAAAACGGCTTTATTCGGGCGAGATTGAGACTATGTGTTAATGAGTGCAACGACTACGAAGACCTAATTTTTCAGGCCCACAAATTTACAATTAATAACATTTCTACCCTGGAAGCCTTTTTCTGGCTTATGTCATTGATAACTTTAGAGCTATGATTCTCGTGGTACAATTCTATTGGTAACAATCTTTGAGATTCATCCACTCCAGCCCGTTTCATTTAAATTTCAGCTAAGAAACACCTTTTTCTTTTCAATAAGAACAGATGATGAGCATGCTAAACAATGCCACTAAATCTCAACTTCACACCGAACAATTTACCTTATGGTTCTCCAATCGTGAAATTTTATCGAGGCTGTTTTGACTTCCGAGCATGACGTTGACTTTTCTTCCCATATTCGGGGAATATCTCCTAATTCGGAACTGATCCGCTGAACCCTCTCCCGCTTTTACCTTCGCGAGTTTTATAACGCCATTGTCTTCAACAGTCAATTACCCCGCATCGTGTTTTAACCTCCTTTTGTGGTGCCATTTCGGAGCTATCTTTCATTTAATGGCTTCATTCTTCCCTTTTCTGCATTCGTTAGTATTTCAATCGCGAGCATAACAAGCGATTGCGTACGATGCGGCTTCAGACGAAATACCCATTTCAAAACATTTGCGGAGTTGGAAGAGGAAAGATGAGTCTCGGGAGTCCATTGGGCTGTTGCCACAAACACCCGATTTTCTGCGACATTCCCCGCCAATGGAAAGGCGTCGCGGCCGACCGTTTTGCATGCAGCCGCGCAAGTGTCAGCGGCCGCGTGTGTTGGCTCTAAGTGTGCGAATCTGTTGGAAGCTCGTTAAAGGATTCCCTTCGTTGTTTGTCTCACGGCATATACTTTACAAGTCGAACGCTATGGGCGACGGGGAGATTTTTTCAGCGGAGATCGGCGGCGAAGTTAGCGGCGACGTCTGTCGAAAGATGCGGGCGCAATGACAAGTCGGAGGAGGGCGATTTGAAACTCACAAATGGAAAAATAACCAAGCGGCAATCCGAATCTTATGTTGTCCTTTCCATCGGAGCCCAAGGTATGATTCATCAATTTTTAAAGGCAAGCCGCTTATTTATAAGAGTCACTCAGAAACGAATTCATCAGAGAGTAGATATCGGTAAAATAAAAATTTCGACAATCTAGATAGTCTACAAAGTGATAACTCCATGTATCCAGTCTTCCTAAGCGTGTGCAGTTTCCTATACTCCCGCAATTCCAAAAAGCAACGCAATAATTGAAATAGATACTTATGAAGGAGGAAGACTCCGTAAAGCTTTCTTTTTTATTATAGTAGCGCGGGTTTCTGTGCATTAAATCTTTTCTTGAGTAATTATGTTCACAATTTTAACAATGTGATTGAATGCACAGAATGGAAGTGGAATAGTTCTAAAAAACTTTAATCGCATAAAACAAGTCCTGAAGAGTTGGTACAGAAATTGAATTTAATCGACTTCTTCCAAAGGGCATACGCAGACTGATCAAAACGGGCTACAATTCTCAGTTCCCACGGAAATAAGAAACAACGTCGTAAAGATCAAGGAAACATTACTTTTAAACTTCTGGAATAGGACGAAAGTAATAAAGAGCAACCTTGTGACATAATTCTGCAAATTCGCGGAAATTCCCCACCGACCGCTGTCAAAGAGTAATCAGGCATTGAATCGGTCCACTATTCCATAAATAACGAAATGATACACTGTGCCTCGATTTCTAACCGCTTCGTTCCCAGAACTATTTTACGATCAATAAAAAATATCCCCTAGCTTCCGGAGGAGAAAACGCCGTTTGGACCCGTTCGGAGACGGCATTCGAACTTCCGATTATCTTAACATTCTTAACGCGATCAACTGAATCATTTCGGCGAAACTTTCCACCAAAACCATCAACGGGGGTGCGAACCATTAGCGACCCTTCCCCCAAGGAAAGGACCACAAACCATATCCCTTGCGCTCCTAAACCTGTAATCACCCTAAACCCGAAATTTGGAAGTTTTCTCAAGAGCGTTCCACACCAGCGGCTGTGCCGAAGCCTTCAATTACCGTCGACAGAGGGACAGGTTTATGGGACGGACGAGCACAGACTCCGAATGCTGCTTTAATTTCTCCTCAGGGAAGAGGAAAATTGCGGCGATAAGACGGATCCGTGATTAACCTATTAATCAGGTGACGCATTAATTAATTAATAGCAACCCTCGCTTCACGGAAAGTCCCTTTTACGAGGATCCAGGTAAAAGGAGGAAGGTAAATCATACCCTCGGCTCAGTGACTGGGGAAGACGAAAAGATTGCTGCGGAAGTGATGGCTTTTCTATGTTTACTCCGCCAATAACCATAAAAATTTGTCAGTAGCACTAGGGCCCCTTATTTTTAGGGGAGCAAGGTTACAATTTAGGCCTTAAAAGTAATGTTGGGTGGTGATTCCCAAAGATGTTTTACTAGGATTCATAGGATCTAGGATGGTGAAGAAATACAGAAGCGAAACCCTGTGACATTCATGCCCAAGAACAGTTGGAGAAGCTATGTCAGCAGTGCCACTATTAATAAAAGACTCATGACTCGTGGCATACATTCCCTATATGATAATTCGTCAATGATGGACTCAAGATAGTGTTGTCCGTTATAGTCGTTATTAAATATGCGATATTAATAAATTGAATACACATTTGCATACTCTAGAATACGTAAAATGAATAACGCCGAAGACTTCCGCGTTCCACAACAATTCTCTTACTTTATTCTTTTAATATTCTGCAACTTAGGGCACGCCTTCCATAGGTTACTGCTCTATAATCCTTTAATATCCATAGTTCTGATCAGTAAGAAATATGAAATTTACTTCGTTAAACGATGAAAAGCTACCTCAAAAGGAAATACCTCTCTTTTCCCGGAATGACAGGGACAGACGATTCGGCATGAGAAAGATTTCCTCCGAGATCAAACGGAAATATCTCGAGTTCCATCCAAGTCACTGGAATTTTAGTAAGCTGTGGTAGACTTTCAGTTCAGAAAAAGTAAATAAACGGTGGAGAATGACAAGAACGAAACTTATTTTCTATCTAACTAAGATGAGGACATTCTATGGCTACGGATATACTAGCTCGTTCAAAATTTTAATCCCTCAGTGAAATGATCGAGGAAGTCGGAAGATAAAGGATTATCATCTGCATCATCAACACTCAATTCAATGGTAGCCCTCAAAGTATCCTGCAATTTAAAAGACAGATTTAATGTTTGATCCGAAAGGTTGCAGAGACTTCAACGAAAGGCAACGACAAACGGTAGGCAACACCCAAAAAAATAAGTTGCCCAAAACGTATTCCGAGACAGAAAAAAAATCCCGATTACAGGTATCCCGAGGCGGATGGACGAATTAATCCGATGATGAATGCGTCTGGGCGTCGACAAACGAAACAAACCTCAGAGGAGAGAACGAGATTTGGTAGAATATGGGGATCCAAAAAAAAAGGTTTCCATGACAATAGCTCATGCAATTCAAATTTAAAAGGAGGATTCGCCCTCCGAAAATTACTCAATTCACCGCGGCCCCGGGAGCGGGAAAAATAGCTCAAGCCTGAGGTCCTCTGCAAGATACCCTCGATCATTGGACACTCCCTTCGGGTCGATGGCTGACTGGCAATAAAAGCAACCTCAAAGGAACGGCCTTGGAGAGACCACTAGCTGTCGCAGGATTTAATCTGCACGTCCCAACTGTCTGTCCAGAGGGGAGGTGACGATGATTATGCCGGCCCTACAAATACCGGTCCTTACGCTTTTTACGAGTCCTCAGCACGCATTCCCTACGAGACGATGATTGTGATTGTTAAGTTTCGGTGGTCTTCCATCCATCTTTACGACGACCCTGCGGTTCCAATGAACGGATAAAACAAACGAAGGGGAGAATCCGTGGATCGTAACTCCGGTTCATTCACAGATTGGGGCAGAGAGAGGTAACGTTACCGATAAGTATCACAGGCCTTAATGTAGCACAAATAACAGGGGACGGTCAGTCGAGGGATTTAGAGAATTAAGCTTTGGCGTTGGGGTAAAGGGACTAAAAATTGCCACCATGGTAAGGAGTTGAAACTATTACAATTTTCAGGAGCGGTAAAGAAAATTTAATCATAGAAAGTGCGATTACAATATATTTGATGTAGTAATTTGTATAATTTTAAAGAGATACAAAAAAATTAGATTTAAAAATATATAAGTATATGTCAGTGAAAATTGGCTCACAGGAATCTACTTGAATAAACCATAACATAGAGTGTTTGAAAAACTTTCCAGAACACCTGTAAAGTTTGAAAGGATGAATTAATTTATTGATCTTTCCTTTTTAAACTATGCTTGAGAGCAATATTTCAGTAATGATTTTAATTTTTCTGGGAGTAAAATAATACATGACAGAAATTAATGGCATTATGGCCTAAAAATTATCACCATTTTCTCCAGACATTTAACGAACGGTGTAACTTTAGAGATAAAGCAAAAATCGAGGAAGGTTATATTTTCTTGCGTTGGATAATTCTCACAATGGAAATTCCACTCTAATATTCTACAAATTATAATCAGCTTTATTTAAGTTTCTCCGTGGCTTTCCCTAACTCATTGTATCTTTACAGTTAATATACAACAGGGATCAACATGACGCTACCTTTTCTGTCCAGAAACGAGTCATACTTTTTCTGTCCATCCATTCACATATATAAGCTGACCTCGGTGGTCGCGCGACGTCTACAGTAACACACCCGGAAAGTGTCTTCGCTGTATCTCCATTCGAAAGTTGCTCCAGCGACAGACAATGTGAAAAATGGCCAAAAAGGACAGTCAGGCGTCGCTGGGACAGATTTCTCCTCACGAGATTAAAAAGCATAAACAACGGGACCCGAGATATAATAAACCCGATCGTTTTACGGGAGTTAAAATTACCCGGTCTGTCGGACGTTGAGTCGTGATCCTTGGGGTACGGAGTGACAGAGAGAATGGAGGTGCTGCATATGGATATAAAATAGGAGGGATAAATAAGCATCGTGACCATTTCGCTATCCGGACAGAGAGTGGGGTCAGCGGAGGAATGTCGTCCTGTTAAAGAAATGTGTTGAGGGGATCGCCCTCTTCCGCGATGCGTCAGAGATGGACTACCGCAAGAACAAGCGAGTGAAATCCGACCTATATCGGCGATCCATGTCGCGGCACCCAACGCTGAGGTCGGCCGATCGAAACCTGTCGTGGACACTGTTCGCAATGTTCCTCCGGTTACGGGCCCTTGTATGAAATATTTAAGGGAGCTGTCCCCCCACTTTTTTTCTCGGTGCATATTCGAGCGGCCGTAAAGTACAATGAGCAACGGTGCACGAATGAATTAGGAGGCGTTGTCCCTTACAGAATATGAAGAGAATTTCTCTTTTGAACGGTATGGATTTCAATCGGAATAAAGAAGTGTAATCTAAAGTTAAGTATAAGTCTGCTGGCTATCGAGACATAAATTTTCCAAAACTTTCGATGTTACGACCTCTTACGAAACTGTACAAAATTTCCCCTACAGAGAATAGCAGTTTGCCTAAATTTGATGGGATTTATGTAAACAAAAAATGCAATCAGGCCGTTCAAAAGAAAACTTCATGAGCTACGATATTCAACCCCAGCTATACGCCGAAAGGTTGGTTGTAGGGTATTACTGACGAAAGATATATAATTGAATCCAAATAAAACTTATTTTTTTATTAATTACTATCGTTGTTTTTTATTTATTCTTGGTAGTCGACCATTAATATTGATAAGTAACATCGTACCTTACTTGGTTTTACCTATGATCCCATTAGAAATGAGAGGGAACTTATTCCTATTGTTATTTACACAAAAAAAATATTATCTCTACAAAAGTTTACAAAATTGTTCTTTTCCTAAGAGAATCTGACTAAAGGAAGAATAAGGCGATAAGTTATAAAAATATTAACCACGGTAGTTTACCTACGCAGCACTTTAGATAACTCTAACTACAAAAACCTTTGATTATATACCCTATTTAAATCTACCACCGTAAAAATAGAGCTTTCTAAGCCACTTTTAACGTACAAAAATACTTAATGAACATACCGTATGAAAATAGAAAGACAGTGGGAGCGAAATGAAAAATTAATTCCAAAAATCTAACATGTTACAAATACATGGGTCGGATAGCGGTGATACGACATCCAATAGACAGATCTCAACTAAAAGTACCAAAAGCCATAAAATGTTTTCATGTATAATGGAAAGAGATCTATTCGCTCTTCCGCCATCTCCATCCCACAATCGCAACACCCAAATCCCCCGCGTAGGATGAACCGAAATTTGGAAAGGCGTCGATTGGGAATGGGAAATCAAACTCGTCATCCCGTGTGTCACGTGCCGGCGAAACATACGGCGATGCATAAAAGCACTCCGACGCAGCGACTGCAATATTTCACCCGCTCATTTGAGGCACGTCCGCGAAAAAAGTGACCGAAACGGGGAGCGGCAAAAAAAACATCAACGCGGCCGCAAAAGCCTCCGACGCGCGGCTGTCACGGCAACGCAAATATGAATGCACGAGCCGCGATATTAGTCACGTACCATCACGAGTTACCTAAGGGAAAATAGGGAGGGTGAACCCTACGCTGCGGAGATGGCAAGATGGACGAAGCATCAACCCCACGTGGGCAGATATGGTGAATGAATGCACTCAAAACAACCGATTGAAGCTCCCTGGAAAGATTGTTCCCTTTTATGATGGTTCGAAAGAGGTAAATTAAAAGGTCACTTTCATCTCGTTGCACTTGATTACACTCGTTGACAAAAATAGAGATATTTAAAATAAGAATGGCTAATCATATATATTCCGCTTCCCCTGAATCAAATCCTTATTTCATCACTAACGACATACTAATGATAGAGATGATAAATATTTTCACAAAGGTGTAATTTTCAAGAAAATGGTCAACTCTTACAGAAATTCCTGACAATTCTTCGACCATCTACTTTGCTGCAACTGAAATAACATTCACTATTCATTTTTTTACTGAAAATTATCACTTCCAAATACTGATGAACTTTTTAGTTTAATCATATTATTCTTAAATGATACACAACTAAGGAGCTCTTAAAATCTTTTTACACTCCTTTCTCAATTTATTTTTCCTTTCGCAACCTCTTCCGTATTTTACCGAATGCGAATATAATAAAATATTTTCCTAAACATTCATTCGATTACATGCTCACTCTTCGGCCTGTTATTCTACATTCGATGTGAAAACCCTCCGAGATGGCCATTCTCAATGTTTATCTTTACAACAGTTCAGAAGTCAACGTGGCCAAATTGAGGCTGCTCTCAGTAGTGCATTCTACAAATACGGGAATGCTAACTCCTCCCAACTTAAACTTATAAACTCAACAACTGTCCTTCACTAACTACTGCAAAACATAAACTTAAAACATTTCCTTATTTCCCAAGTGATGAGTTTAGGCTTAACTTCGTGGTAGTGAGATTCAATGAGTCTCATTTCCTTATTTATTACTTCCAAAATAATATACAACTGTGATGAATGAATTCATATCTTAGAATCCTGAAATGCGAGTTTAGATCTCTCGCAATTTATTAACTAAATAACATCGTCTAAGGCCATCAAAAAATATTCCAATAATTTGGCTTTCTATGAGATTACGCTAGAGTATATTCTTAGCAAGAATTCACTAGTTACATAATAATGATAATCCCTATCGATACAGCAGAGAATTGGATTGCTTCAGACTTCTTAACTAACCTATCCACAGCTTAATTCCATCCCCAAGGAGACACGATGGCAATGATTTAAAATTTACTTTGGCAAATGCAACAAGAGGGCCAAACTGAAGATTCATCCGACGCAGATCACGAGCATCTCATTTTTTCCCCGGCTCTCATTTTGAGGGCTTTATTACTTTCATCTCCACAACCCCTAACTCACCGGTGAGGTACACCGCACCCCCATAGTTAACGCCCTCCTGCCGCGCTTTATTTCCAAATGGTTTCCACCGACACCGACTAATAGTAGAAGTAAAAAACGGCCACATATTTAAGCCATGGCTCCTGGTGGGGTAAATGAGGAGCGGGACGAAATTCCATGACAAAGATGATAATATTCAGAAGGAAACAAGCCTATCCGTATCAACTTCATAATGAAGAGGAAAATTTTGGCAGAAAATGGAAACAGCGTGCGCTTATGCCAATTATCCTATCCGTACCACGATGCTACATGATGAATTAAGGTAAAACAACCGGGCGAAAACCAACGAAATCATTTACCCTCCGGCAGTAACCTGTGAGTGTATAAAAAAACGCCAAATAAGGGCCATAAGGTGATGAAAAAGTCCCCACGACAAGGGACAATGGAGGAATTATCCCAGCAACTAATGGAAGATTCTAATTTGAAAAGTAACTTTGGTCATGAAGGTTTCCCTACAACGACGAATGTCTTACTTTCACTAGAGCACGTAATTGAATAAAGACGGAATAAATCTCAATTTTTTGATGGTATGAATACATCGAGAACAACAAGGACAAAAAAGGTTTCAGATGAATTTATTGTCCGCTTTGGATTCAGGAGAGTGAATTTTTTCATTCCATATTACTTCAGAATCAAGAACATTGGTTAGCAAAGTGATAATGAGAAAACTGAGTCACAGAACAAGTCAGTACGAGGCGTAAATAAAACTTCCATAGCTAGAAATGAAAAAGTGTATCTCACATATTTTTTTAACGCAAACATTCGTAATGCCTGATTCAGAGATGGATTCGAGAATGATATGTCCTTTGAAATGCTATCTTATGCATCGGAGATTTTATACTGACGTTGAGAAATGTGCTGAATTCTGATACAAACTGAAGAGCAATTACACCTTGCCATATTGAAGAAAATACTTCTGGAGTAAAGGAATAATTAAATAAAAAGTTATTTAGAAGAAAAAGCCAAATGGCTTTATGAATATAACTTTCAAAACCATTAGACACGGAGTAACCACAATGAATGCTAGCATCGTTTATACTTAAACATCAATCAATTTCAATATAGTCACAGCTATGAATAAGACATAAGTAAATGAAAGAAACGATTTCCTTTATCCCGAGCCAGATGACAAATGTAAAACGTTCCATAATATCACATATAATGCAACGATCATATATTAGAATTCTCATACAACAGAGATAATAGTATCCATGTTATATGATATTAGTTATCCATGAGATATATATAAATAGAGAAGGGGAAATAAATTTCGTAATTTTTCCGTTCATATCATGCAACTGGGAAACTGATAACGCAATTCCCTGAGGTAATTACTCTTAGCCAACTCGAGTATCATCTCTTTGTTCTTTCTTATGATTTTCTCCACTACGATGCATCTACCAGTTCATGCAAGCATTGCACAACAACCTTAAAGACATAACTGAAGAAAAGCTTTTAAATTATCAGAAAATGATTACCAAAGGTGGTTTAAAAATAACCCGAAACTTGATCGCAGAAGAATTTATAGAGAATTTTGAAATAGTAACCATACGACAGAAACAGAAATAAAAAATACAAAACTGTTTTTCTATGAAAAACATTACGTTTAGATACATTTATGCGATATTGTTTCACGAACTCCGGTCAAATCAACCTGACTCTATTTATAAATTCGAAAAATCGGGAGATGATTCGTACAACTAGAAAATAAAAGAATAAATCATGATTTCCTAAGTCCCAAATTAATGCTATAAAATGAAGAGCTGGAAGACAGTAACTACCTGCTATCTTTAAGAAAATAATCCGCTAAGGCCTCACTCACAAAACCATAATCCAATGCACATATCCTATGCAATAGCAAAAGTTTCATCCGATCATTACCAAGGCTGACACGAAGACTAAAAGAAAGAAAGGGCACCCATAGAAGACTTAAATCATTTACCTCACTCAACCTTACAAGCAGAAACATCTGGTTTGATTGACTCTGCGTGCAACTATTCTCGGTTCGATCATAAGGCATGCAACACAATAAAAAGAGTAAAAAGCAGAGGGATCCACCGCACTGACACTCGTTACAGTAAATGAACTCGAAGGCATTCTGAAATGGATTGATAGGGATTGCATTCCCTCTGCCTTCTTGCGCTCCACGGCATATGCGACCATAAAAACTTGGGACTCGTCGCTAACTCTTCCCCGAGACAATGAAAGCCTCTTTAACGCACAACCGGCTGTTTAAATTACTCGGAAAAAATAGCGAAGGCCGGGATTCCAGAGGAAGGAGAGTAGAAAAAGGGACTCGAAAACCATTACGGGTTCAATCCTCATTAAAGGATGCGGCGTGCATCGAATTCACCTAAGCACGGACGACAATTCTTCTAATCTTTCCGAAATGATTACTTCATCTGCTTGGATTCAATGCGATCTGCGGGTAGATTAATAACTAGGCAACGATTAACCAACGCCACAGCCCACAATTATCTTAAAGAACAAGGAGACTTTAAATAAAAGATGATAGATAGTATTGGGTGGGTAAATCAGAATTCGCTAAAAATGAACTCCGAACCTTTTCGTAGTTTATTAATACACATCCTTGTTTCATCTAGTATGTTCCAATATATGCCAAGTAAATCTGATTGAAATCCAAAAACCAACCACTTGATCCTAAACTAAATTTATGTATCCCCCCATTATTGGTGTTGGTCAAATTTCGCATATTATATTTTGATTTGACGATTGTTTGCTGGAAATTCCAAAAGAAAAGATTATAACATTATCAGAACGTAAAGAGAGTTAATTTATACCCCCAACGCAATTTTTAACCACATATTATTAGGTTTTCAGCGATTTATTCACACATGTCGATTATCTTGTCACCGTGATCGATACAAAGAGAAAGTGCTTGTCTTCGATTAATCTTATATAAAATGTGAAGAAGCATTCTAAAGTCGCTACAAGGTATTCCATTTTACAATGCCTTGGACTAATATAAATTATCGGTAATAAAAGAACCTTGACTACAAATGATTACTGAACTCCGAACTAGATATAAAATTACCTGATTGAAACTTTAAGGCAAACAATTATTAATAAGAAAAACCACATAAAATATAATGAAGCGGTTAAGATATGTAAACATAGCTGCTTTGTAAGCACAAGGAGACAGATCTTTGATGAAATAATGCAAGTGTTCCTAAGCCAGTAAAATTTGGATATAAATTCGAATACAAATCTGGGAATTGATGCTTGTACTCTTTTGCCGTTATTGTGCAAATCCTAATTGATAAATGATAGCTGTTGATGATATGTAGGCTAATAGTTATTAATAGTTATTGCCGGCGAAAGGCAATAAGTAACTAAACCGTTCCTACTACATGAAGGAATAAGTTAATTCATGAACATTATATGGCAGATTAGTTACAACAATATGGAGTACATGAATTTATAAAGAAAAAAGAAACACGAAAAACTAAAAATATTTCCATAAAGATTTTTAATTAATCCCCCATTCTATTAGTACACCATGACTTCCTGCAGAGTTGCGTAGCCTGGTGTTTTTATTCCCCGAAGGGAATCGATCATTTGGAATAAGTGTTGTGGAATAACACAGCGTGTAGGCTATTGTAAGACGTCATTCTACTTGCTCAACCACTCTCATTGAATTCATCACATAATTATTGATCGCAAGGTTTCCATTCACACTACCCTCGTCCAGAGCTTCAGCACGGAGCTGGATGCAGATCAACAACGCTGTCCCTCAAAATCCCCGATTCTTAAAAGCGGAACCTGGGCGACTGGAAAGGCAAGTCCGCCGCAGGAGCGAGTTCGAACACCGGCGCAAAAAATGGCGACATCGTCCCGCGAACGAACAAAAGACAGTTTGCAGTCGACCAACCCGGATCGCAAAGTACTGCTCCCTCATATGAATGAGTCGGTTCCAGAAGAGCCGCGGTACGTGAGCGAGGAGCCTTTTAATGGCGTCGAAATAATTAAAATCTTAAAGCGGTTGCGACTAAATTGGTAGTCGGACGAAGACGGAGCGAGTCTGCTTTGGGGAAAGCATAAGTCATTATCTCGACTGCACTTCCACGATGGGCTGTTAAGGAATAATTGCCATTATAAAAAAGCGATTACTTGTGTTCCCCTGTCGAGGTGCTTTCGTGCAGTAGTTGAGACACCGCGTTTTATGCTCTATAAAAGACATACAGCTGGAATTTAAGGAAGCAAAAGGGAGGAAAATCAAAATGCTGTCCGAGCTAAAACGTCGCGAGAATTTCCTAGGAAATTACCCAAACATTGGTAGAAACTAGAAAATTAAATTCACCTGAAAGTAGATCACAAGTACATCTCGCTCTAATTTACTGGGATTATTACTTGCTAAGTATAAACTGCTTACAGAAGTGAACGTCAGTTACTCAGCTAGGATGTTCGTTTCAAAACAAAGCGTTCATATTAAAAACAAATTCAATCTATATTATATATAAGCTATACTTTCCTGGTCGAATCTTTCTCCATGCTGTAAACAATAGATAGTAGGCACATAGTGGAGTTGACAAACATTAGTTCAGTGGCACTTATGATGAAACTCCTAGAACGAATCATATTCAACATAGGGGACGGGGAAGATTATTTTTGAGAACTCACAGAATGTACTGGTAATTTCAGAAAACTACTGGAGAGGGATTCCACCAATACTTTTGTAGAGAATCGGAGAAATACTGCAAAATATAGAGGCGATTTTCTAAACTACCACAATAGGGAATGACTTGAGAGTATGTATGAAGTGCTAACAACCAGTAAACAATTCGCTCAATTCCGCTAAAAAGCTGATGTTTATTAAATCAATCAACCTCGCTTACATGTTAACTTGAATAATTTACATCCTGAAAATGGATTTCTACTCCGGCAAACACCATCTTTCATCAATGAGAATAAATGCTCACAGGATTCAAAACTGATAGAGCGAAGAGAATTTTAATCGCAGCTGACCGAGAATAGAGCAGTAAAGAAAATAGTCACTGAGTATAGTTGAGATAAACAAAGTAATCAAAGGATTGAAGATGATAATAATATGGTACTCAAATTTCCCATGGACTTTCATGTGTACGTTCGATGTAAGCGTTATGAATTAGCTAGGTGAATGAGTACTTTTACAACGCAGAATTCCATACTATGCGTTCAATTCTCCCATGGTATAGAGTTAACCTATAGTTTGCACTCACATTGCCATATGCCAAAAAAATAAACTGGAATCACTAGCCCACGAAATCGATTTACCACAAACGAAAGGGAATAAAAAAACATATGCATACAAGTTTAAGGAGTAATAACTAGAAATAGAAGATTAGGATCCAATTAGATGGAGATCACAAAAAAGCATAAAGCATCCTGCGAAGCGCATTTCTAGGCGATAAAACATTCTGTTCGACTGCGGATGAAAAACTATCGGAAATCATCAGCATCAAACGTACACCGAACAAAAACGTTTATGAGCCGAAAAATTTATTGCCGCGATCGGCGATCGACGCGGGCGAAATGTTTAAAAGTCGGAGCATCGGCGAACGAAAGAAAAAAAGATGCAATTTTCCCGTCGGCAAACAGCTGGTTCGCGGTCCGGAACCATTAATCAAAGAGAAAAGTGCAGTTCCCTGGAGCGGGAATTCGCGGCCGACGGGGGGCACGATCCGAAATTGCCTCCACGCCATAAACGCGGAGGCAAAAATTAGCTCATATATTTTTTTCGGCCAACGCCATTAAAATCCGCGACATTTTCGCACGTGGTTTTAAAGCGCGTCGCGATCGGCAAATTGAAAGGTTATGCGTTGTTAACGAGAGCGAAAGGATGCAAAGATACATCTGTTGGGAGGGTCGAAGAATGCAACGTAGACAGATGATTTACTGCTAGAAATAAATCAGGATAGGAATGGACGACTGATTGAAAATCTATTCGTAAGCTGCCTCCTAAAACTTAGCCCGCGAGGTTATTTACGTTTATTTCCCCGGTTACAGACTCATCTCACTTCTGTTACTTTTCAAATATCAACAACAACACATGGATCAATGCTGCACATTTGTTGTTTGGAGAAGGTTTTCTCCGAAGAAAATATGTGAATAAAGTTCGGTAGTGAGTCGAAATTATTTCACGATTAAGATGTCTATGGAATTTCTGACCTCTTACAATTCTACTAAATTTAAGAAATACACATAAATCAACACCGGAGTTTCACAGGATAATAAAAGTACTTTTAATTCAAGTTATAAACTTAAGAGGATTAATGGGGATATATATGACTATTCACAACAACTTCAATAACAATTTTTAACATCGTAAAGACAGATTTATTACCTACTGTAACATAACCGCAACAACTTGGCTTTGAGATCATACTTTACAATAAAAAATAGATATTTCCTATTCTGTATTTACAAGAATATAATTATAATGACCAATATCCTAAAAGGAGGTCAAATTTTAAGTAATGTCTCTTCAGAATTGCATTAAAAAATATTTCATACACGAAAAGAAAATACTAGCAACCAATTCAAACCTTTCATATTCTTCAAATACGTGGAGAGAAGAAATCAACTCACGCCACGGCAATATTTGTTTGTATTTTAAATAACCTTTACCAGGAAATAATGATTTTTGCTGCAGTTATGATCATTGAATATAAATCAGTATGTAACCTATGCATGAGTTCATAAACAACAAGGATCTACGGGATATTGTAATTTAACTCTAGAGGAAATGATTTTAATGATTTTCAATATTTGACGAGAGTTGAAAATGGATATTATAACAATGAGAATATTATTTAAACTATACACTTACAGCACTAACTGTACACTGAGCGCGAATACAATTATAAGGACAAATCAACTCCATTATGTAATCTTCACATCTCTGATCAAATATTAGTAAATAAAGGGACGAAATTTTACATGGATAATAAATTTTGAGACAGACACAAAGTGTGAAAAATCTACGTGTAGTTGATTCTGAAAATAGCTGAATTAAGGGCATATTCCTATATAATGATTCCCAGATGACCCTCTTATAGGTACCAAAATGAAATATTTTCTGACGTGACATTCCTCTTCATTAAAGGCGTCAATTTCTAACATCTGAATAGAATGTTAGTGATAATTACATGAGATCCATCAAAATTTACCGGCACACTATACTATGTGGTGCCATGGCACGTAATGAGGAGGAATGTCAACAATCCAAAAACATAATTATCTCGTAGATGAATTAATCTTAATAATGAATCAACTAAAATATATTATAAACTAGGGAATGTAGTGAGGATTTTGATTAAAAGTGAAGACTCTTTGAGTCATTTCTATTTATCAACACAGCTCAAATGTGATGAACAACAGTGTAAGAGGAATTCGTCAAGAAAAGAAAACGAAAATTGATGGGTGTATGCCACTCAATATGGGAATGTAAGAATAACTATTCGATTGAGAATTTAGTTGAAACTTGGGGCATTTCTCACAAACACACCCGACTCTGAACTGGTCTTATTTTGACTTTTAATTCGTGAAAAAATCTTAACGCAAAACAAAGCGTCAAGTATAGCATGTAATTACGAAGCGTGTATAAACACTTGCTGCAAAACATAAAGAAGGCAACTTGGAGTAAAGGCAATGTTTACAAAAACGGCGGCAAAGTGAATTTGGCAACATGGCAGCTGTGAGACAATTCCTCGACTGTTGTGCATGGGTTCTAATCTGAGCCAGAGGGGGACACAGCAGAATAAAAAAAACCTCCTCACCTGGCTTGTGCCTCATCCAACGACTGATCCGTGATGTTCATGATCTGCTGGAGTATCTCCCCAATGTCCTGCTTCCTGGAGGCATCGTGGTCCGGGGTCCCGGGCCCACCGCCTCCAGCGCCCGGGTGCAGGTCCACCGGCTGGTGCAGGCCATAGGGTGCACCAGGGTGAGGCGGGGGCAACATCCCGACTTGCGCTGCACTCACGCCGGGGTGCATCATTCGGTGGTGCACGGGTTCAGTGGCGAAGAGCCCCAAAGGGGCCGATGCGTGCGAGATCTGCGGAGAGCGGAGGCGGGAGAAGTAGCCACGGGCTCAGTAAACAACGACCCCTCTGCTTATCCAAAAGCGTCTTCGGTTGGAAAGACTAACTACTCTCTTTTCGATATCCTATGCTTACTTCCCGTCGAGATCCGCACAAAATGCTCTCAGGAGCGGAGGATCCCGGAGGCCACAGTGGACGATGGGCGATACTCCGACGGAAACCTAGCCGACACACAAGAGCGTTCCATCACCGACGGCGTACAGCTCTGGAGGCCGAATCGCGCGACACTCGTCGGGAAATGAAAAACTTTTTTATAATCGAGGTCGCGGCGACACTAGAACAGCCAGTCTTCTCTCTCCGATGCCCCTATTGCCGACGAGCTTTTCGAAAACGAAAACTTTTTGTTTTTCCTCTCCTTCGGGCGGCGCTGAAAAAAATGCGAGCTCTGCCTCACTTAGGAATAAAGACGGACTGACCTTTAGCGCTCGGCAGAGAGTCGCGCGATTTTAATCCTTGGAAAGTAGCGAGCGACGAATATCACCTTGTCGTCCGCAAAAAATGCGACACTCAACGAAGAAAATAAAAATATTCGCGAAACGCTTCGATCCCTCGGCGAAAGGACGTTCCTCGTTCGTGGACTTCTTCGGGAGAAAAAAATAGTTGGATTCCTTCCCTTCGTTGCCTGGCGTGCTTCTCTTGTTTCTCCCTGTCGTACCTCACATGCGACAATCAACTTCTAGACGTTCTCCTCTGCGCCCACGCCAAAGGGCGACTGCGGCGGAGACGGAGATAGCGTCCCGAGCGCCGCTCCCCCTCCCCCTTCGCCTTCGCAAGTCCCCACTCCCCACTCCCTCGGGCCCTCCCCCTCCCCTCGAGAAGCGTACGCCCAACGCGGCGTAGGCTCGACGCGCAGGCCCAGTGCCAGCGTAGACTCGCGCGCATGCCACGAAAGCTCCCTCTTTCCCTCCTCTTCGTCTGCAACCTCCCCTCCTTCGTACGCTGATCCCTCACAGATCTTTTTTCCCTCTTCGGCTGTGTTATTCCGTATTTCATTTAGCCTAACGCGTTCCCTTCCGCTCCTTCTCAAAAACGCCTCGATAGCGAGCCGAGAAGATATTTCGCGATCGAAAAAGGAAAAGAATTTATTTTCCGTCGGACGTAGACAACGGGAGGAATTCCAGTCGGCTCGAATATTCGAAAGGAAAAAATACAATATGGTGGTGTGGCGTAGAAGGCCTAAATGGCTAGCGAGAGGATGGACGAGAAATTTCAGCGTTTGATGCGAGGGGAGAGATGACCGCATGAAGAATGTGTTGCGTTTTGGGTCGGGAGGCTGAAAACAGACAGCGAAAAGGTTAATGTTGTCAGCTTGCCTGTACAGCACCCAGGTAGCCCATGAATAGTTTTCCCTGAAAGGATGCTGTATGAATATGGGATGGTGCACTGATCCTTCCGAAAATGATGCCCCAAACTGGGACTCCCTGGCCCTACGCACCAACGAGCTAAACGGCCATAGGATGCAAGCTTTAAATATTCAAATTTTGTGCAAATAGGGTTGCAGATGATCAGCCCAACTTTGCGCACCGTAACTTTGGTGAAGTTAAACCTTAGTGGAGTCTAGTCTTTCCATCACGAGCTAAAGATCTCTGTACTAGAATACTCATATATAAGGACTCACAGTAGACTACTAGTACAGTGGACTACTTGTAGAAAACATTGTGAAGCAGCTGCTAAGCATTACCATTGAGTAGCGCTGGGAATCACCAGGCTTCATCTAATAAAAGCTAAGATAACTTGGCAGGGCATTATTGCAAAATACTTGCGGATTTTTAAAAAATATCAATCTCATAGAGGAGAGCTAAATTCACTTACACTGTCTACATTAAAATCACGTAAAATAAAGGGAACATTTACGAAACTTTTAATCTTAGCAATGCACACAAAGATTCAACAACAGCTGCACGGTCCAGCCTTAGAAATTAAAGATTCTCGTTAGTTCATCAGCAAGCAATTTTTGCGAAATTAAGTATCTGAAATGTGTCAAATTCTGAAGGATTGCTAAATTAGGGAACTCCATCCATCGCTTATCTTTTGGAACAGGATAGAAAAATGTATCTTACATTTACTTTTTCCTCGAGTCTTGCTCAAGGCAGTGATCATATGAAACCTACGTAGGTATGGGCTAAATAGAATAATGGCATCCATAAAGCTATTATTCTATATCACCCTTATTTTCTCCTAATGGAATGCTATGGATAGTGTTGCCCTAGACTGCGCTTCACTTGGGTTGACTTGTACCGCTTATCCCATTCTGGCTCAGTGAGGAAAGAAATAGCAAACCACCTCACTCCTCATCTTGCTTAAAAAGCCTCATTCCCTCTCCTACCTCATCGTAGTTAATGTTAGAGGGGATGAGGTTTCAATCACCCTTTGGGCTGAATTCTTCAGAGACACCATTACATTTCGAGGTTCAAGTGAAGATTATTTTCCGACCAAACATAACCAACTTCGCAATGTGTATCACTTCGAGCAAATCTCCACATAAAAGCAAAACTTTCGCTCCGCTCGAGTAGATTCGAAAAAAACGCGTTTCCTGTTATTCCGCTCGCATGTTGATTTCGTTCATCCCGACGAGATTCTTGGCCCAAGTGCGGCATATGAAAGGCTGCCTTGATAAACTGACGACGAGGAGCAGCGTCAAAGGACAAAAGGGCTGCGTTTATAACATTTCTCCGAGTAAATCATGCGCCGGATGTCTACCCGATATTTATTCCTCGCCGCTCGACGGCTTGAGCAATTTATGGCCATCAAAACGGAGCACAGCATTTCGATCGGAGAAGATATTGAATTCGCAGGTGTAACGCGGAAAGGAAACACAAAAGTGACCTCTTCTGTTGATATTGCATTCTTGACATTATTCGGAATCATGAGATGCACTGCGAAAGGCGAGCGTAATGTTTCGGGCATTCCAACCATTAACAAGATACAGAAAAAATGAACATAAAGATTTCCTAAAAATAATATTTAAACGCTTCTGACCTACATAGATGTACCGATTGCAATGAGATAGAAATTTTTGAAACAATAGCAGTGAAGCAGTACAGATGATAAGATGCAAAGACGGAGATACAATAATAATAATAATTTTAAATACAATAACCAACCGTAGAAAAATCAAAGCGGCTGCTGATGGTTAAGTTATATATAAAGAATAAATTCCAAAAACCATCTTACACAGGAACAAAACAAAACACTCCTGCTAAGCAAAATGCTTGTCAGCAGGTTCCATTTAGGTAATCTACAGTAAAATTATAGGAATGTAAAAAGAAGAGTTTAATAGGTGTAGAGTACAAAAAAATATTTAAATTACGGTTAAATACATCTATATATCAATATTAATACAAACACACACTGCATGTTAAAATAAAATGAATGGTTATTCCTATGGTTAGTAAAAGGTTAAGGTTTCCTATGGTTAGTTAATCCATTTAATTTGTAAGAGATCGAAATTTAACGATCATTTAGAAAAATAAATAAATAGGAATGTCTTTATAACTAAGCGATGTGATTTGAAATGACTGAATAAATGTCCCTCTCTGATAATAAAATACACTTTCTGAGGATAAAAATAGGCAGTAAATAGAAATTCCTGTTATACTGTAACTCTATAAATGAACAAGGTGACCATATTTTCGATAAACGTGTTTACTGAAAACAGATATGAGAAACATTACTAATCAGCGGTGGCCGTGGAAGAAACTGGTCATCGGTAACTGATTGTGTTACGAAACAGAGCTGGGAAATAATATGTATTACTGAATATCAGGCAAAAAGAATTCCGATTGAGGCAAAAAATGCGAAAAAACACAATATATGCTACCGGTAACAGCCAATTAATACGCAGTTATACATTGTGCAGATAACGACAGCAAAGAACCACTCATTAGATATCTAATCTACTGTTTGCTTTATCAGCTTGTAATCTTATGTTAGATACATTTGAGATAGGAACACGAACTTCACTGAAAAAAATAGTGATGAAAGAACGATGACAAGGCTCAGAGGAGACATGAACTGGGAAACAAAGAATAGAGGACAACTAGCAGAGGAGATATATAGAATTTTCAGCCTCAAAAGCTTATAAATATGTTCCTAATATAAAAATCGATCCTTATCTCCAAAAACGAATAAATAAGGCATTTTTAACATAGGAAATTATTTTTAAAAACTATAATAGTGATTAAAATTACGGTAGGGTCTTTAGTATCTTGTTAATTGAGATTAATGGAAGAGACTATTAATGTCACTAAATTTTAGGTTATAATTGAAATTATAATCACACTATCAACACTAAATAAATACTTCCACAATTAATCACTACGATTTACTGTTAGAATTCAAAAGTATAAGCAGATAAGAGGTCCTATTTAAAAAACAAATTTATTTTACGGAATCATAGTAATCATTTGCATTCAAGAAGGTTTAACAGTTTAAAGATTTTCGGTCATTCTCTTTTTCGTTCGATTTTATGCATGTACTACATATTATTAGTACGTAATTTATTAGTATTTACTACTGATTTATACTAAGTATTTCGAACTGTTTATTATTTGAATTTAGTAATGCCGATTGTACGTTCGATATTAATTTAGTAAGGTAATATACTTGTTTCAATAAGAAGTATTTTACAGGGTCATGAGAGTAAGTAGAGATTTCACAAAGATCTAGTTCATATTATTTGCATTTTCTTTGCCTATCGTTGAAAGTTAATCAACTTGCGACAACTAAAACACGAAAATCTAACAACAGATCCCAATTTATTATCGGAAGCAAGTAATTCATTCGGTTTCTAAAAATACTTCTATTATCTGCGGGATAAGATAAAGGAATTTACAGGAAACTTCGCAGATTAAAGTAAAGAAATTCCTAGCAAATATTATCGGCCTTCCGACTCCAAAGTGGAAATAATTTACACGAGCTGAGAACCTACGGAGCCCGAGAAACATAAACCTGATTTAGGAAAGGGTTCTCGTGAACTCAAACGATTCTGGAAGAAATGATTTCCCAATTAAAGCAAACGCTGATTCGGGAAAAATGTGAAGTCATTCGAAAGGAATGGGGACTCGATCGAAAAAATGAGCGGAAATTCCAGGGCGGCGATAAGGATTGATGCCCTCATCAAACCGGAAAAACAACTCCCATTACATCAATTTTAATATTTCCCTCGTAAAACGTGGAGAGTTATGAAAATCAAACCGAGTTAATTAAATTAAACACGAATTTTATCACTTTGGTCTCCGGGCACATCCGTCAGCTTCCTTTCCGACTCTTGCCGTCGTCTTTTACAAATGACGCGTGAATACTGTTTTGCGAAGTCGAAAATATTTCGCCGACATTTTTACCCAAACAAAGTTAACGGAAACTAAAATCCCGTTTCTCAATCTAATCGTTTACCTCAATATTAGGAAGATTTGCCTCAATTTCAGAGTTTCAATTATGAACTTAAACAACACTCTCTTGATACGGGCATTAGAGAACCATTTATAAATAATCTTAAATTACAGCAAGATGTGACGTCGAAGTGATACATTAACAATGTGTCGGATAAGATATGGAAATGCGAATATGAAAAAGGATGGGAAGTACATAGAAGATGGCTAGACAAGCAAGGTAAGTATAAGCTCTAAGGGAAGTCGAAGAGAAAGGATTTTAATATAAGAAATAAGATAAAAGAGAGAAGAAAGGAAAATTTGAATGTATTGGAAATTTTATTGTGTATTACAACATTTTATTGTGTATACAAAAATAATATAGATAGAAAAGTCTTTCAATGAGAGAGAAGAGGAGTACTGACCGAGATTATCCTTGATAACATAAAAAAGTAATAAGAATAAAGAAATATCAAAAGTTGAAAAGATTATAAATTAATTAAGTAAGATAAAGACAAGCCAAAGCGGAATTAGAAGCCAAGGGGCTGGAAATTCCATATCGCCCAAAAACCAAGAGGGCAAACAGTGAGCTGTGAATATAAATTGGAGGTTACCTAAGGATGTAAGAAAATGGCTCCTTCCATAGATCATCATGATCATTTGAATGTGGAAATTGGTAAAATACCAGGATTATATTATTATACTAGCAGAAGTGCCCATTCATTCTTAACGGGGAAATTGAAATTGGAAAATATCAGTGTAACAGCGTTGATCATAAAACATAATTCATAATTTTAGATAGATGGCAAATACCTGGCTGAAATATTTTTAAACCAAGAAATGAAAGTTATAATTAACTCAACTCAATAATCAATCTCAAATCTTTTGAATGAAAAATTACTTCAATTTCACGACATTTATTAAAAAAATATTCATATATATTCTAAGATCACATTAGCATAAGTAGTACCAAATTTTAGGAGACATCTCCTCAGAGGCACAAAGGGATAAAGGAAACAAAGATTAAACACAAAAAGAAAAACAAATAAATTATATCACTCCAAAAACCACCGATGAATTTTTTTCGCGGAAGGTAAGTGTATTATGAAGCTGACTTGTACCCCAAAGCTAAAATGCGTGACATAAATATGGAACTCAATCAAATAATACAAACAGAATCACAATGCCAAAATAAAAACAAAGATAAAACACCAATGACCGAAAGATAGTTGATGTATACATACACATCAACTATCTTTCGGTCAGTGGAAGCACTTAAAAACCACAAATAAATATAACAAAACATAAAATTGCACTACCTTTTTGGACAGGTATGCGATACTAGAGATTTGCTACAATCTGACCCCTCGCCGTTCAACGCCTTGTAGATTCAACACCGAATCAATGGAAAACTTTAAACTTCACTAATTACATTTTCGTCAGTTGCTGAATACACATCGATGCAAATAGATTAGATTTAATAATTAACTCAGAAGAATTAAAAACATCCGCAACTTACCAGTTTATTCATATGCATTCAGTTGAATTGATCGAAAGTAAGTAATTTCCATCAACGCACTACTTTTAAAACCGTTTTAGTTCCCGTGAAATCACTAAACAATTACGTTGATATAAATAAAACTTGGTTGCTACAGACGCTTAAACAAAATTTGAATTTCTTTAAATATTTATATATTTTTTCGCGAGATTCTTCGCAGGATATTGTTCGTAACTGCAAAGGTTTAAATCTCCCTTCTATTATAGTATATGTCTTAATCATAGCATTTATTTTAACTGGGAATAAATTCTTAATGTCTTCTTATGGATAAACTCACTGAGTAGGTTTCTTCTTCCTTGTTAGTACTACCACGAAATCGTAGGCTTCTCGAGCTTTGTACGGTTATATAGCAAAAGCTTAGAAGAGGGAATAACAAGGTAAGATGAGCAGTTAGGTTGTTTTCCTTCTCTTTTCCTGAGCCATATTGCTATGAGTGTAAAGAGACACCATGTACACAGCATAATGGCTCTGTTAATAACAAGTTTAATGCTATTCAACAAGACGTGAGCAGGAAGTATGCTGAAATTCAGCATCGCTCGTGATTCGGTAGCTTTCACATATAGTATCACAGTCACGAACGAGACAAAAGTAAATTTAAATATAAAAATTAAATCCTCTTAAATATATGCTCTGTCCTACGCCAAACGACTAATCAGAAATATGCAATTCACAAAACTATGATAACGGAAACTCACTCGTGACATAGACTGAAAATAATTAATTGGTTCGCTAAGACCATGATTCATAGAACATTATTCGTAGTAATAAGCACGTTCATATAACTTTCCTAATTTAATGTTGCGTTTGCGTGTAATTATTACGACTGATGCAGTATTAGTAGGGAAGAGCAGAGAGCAGTTCTGCTCTTGACACCGAGCTGCAAGCGAAATTTTTCGGAACATAACTCTGCAAACTACTTGGCAATATTCTGAGGAGTTTACCCACAGTAAAACTATAAACTCCTCCGAACTAGTCACAGGAAGCACGAGCCATAACTTTAAGATACACATCTGCATGAAGCAAAGAATCTATGACAAAAGAAGTTTCGGATTCAGATATATAACCCTTTGCCCATTCAAAATTTAGTTTTTGAAAATAGAGCCTCTTGAATAATATTACTCTGGTTTAATTCGTACACTGAGGAAGCAACTAGAAAAATACCACCTAAAAACCACAGGAAAGTCAGATTTTAATGGCTCTCTACTACCTTATAAATATTTTAGATTATTTTAAATTTATAACTCGAATTTCTGTAATTCCAGCTCATGTATACATGTACAAATCGATATCCACTCAATCTCTTGATTTCAAGGTAAACATTATCGGTAAAATACTTAGATGCTCAAACAAGTACTCCTAGGATTGAGGATAATTATTCCAAAGAAATATTTTGTGATGATTCTCTTATGATGATGCTTAGATAGTCTGATGCACAGGAATAGAGTCTTAAGTCGGAAATTGTCGAATTTCCAATAAATTTCCATGCAATTCCAAAAACAATCAATATTTCATCTGGAAACAACGAAGGCATACGTAATCCTACGTCCAGTAAATACATCAAGCTCTTTTTATCAGAAACGCGCAACATCAGGCGTTGCTTTACATTTGGGAGAAACTTTTAATCGAAGATCTCTGCGGAGCCACAAATTGTCTCCTCCTACGGACATCCAATTTTATCTCCTCCGGATATCCATCCATATCTTCTCACTTTACCTTCGTCCCTTTAATCCGTTCCATCGCCGACAAAGAAACTTCGCAAAAGGCCATCACCGAGGTGACGGAGAGAGAAAAAGGGAAAAAGGACAGAGAAACGAAAAAAATGTGGGCGAAAGGGAAAAAAGAGAATCACGTCCCCAAACGCCACACAAATCAAGCCGCTCTCCGCGTTCACAGTCACGCTTCGGAACGTTTCCCTTCGACCTTTTCCTCCATCTCTCTTTGGTCACTCGAAGAACGACCATGGGGCGCCGACCGAAGACATTCAGAGCACACACTATTGTATTTCATTCGATTTTTTCTAAATTACTTTCCACGTCCGATTCGAGTACTATCTATTGCACAAGTCATGGAAAGATTAACAACCGCCAGAAAAATAAAAATGAGAAAAATCACTGAAGAATATGATAGCGGCTAATGGAAGATAACTTGTTAGGAATGGAAAGTCACCTTCAAAACAAACAATTTTACAAATAGCAATAGCGATTTTGAGAAAGGTATGAACCCTGATAAAAATCAACTAATGTCCATATCAGGTAGTATTAAAAATATTATATCCAATGGTGATAAATATTAAAAATAAATAATATGCTATAATTGTTAAAATTTCGATAAATATTTTTGAAGTTTAAAATTACTTGAGGAAAAACTTGGTCTGGGAAGACTTTAGTAATTAAGCGATGCATACAGCAATAAAAATCGTTCGCATTACTCTTGTCTTTATTATGGGTTACACTTCTAAAATTGTTTACCTCAAGATAAGAGAAATATACAAATTCTGTGAATGTAAAAATCACTTTTCCTCCGAGCTGCAGATCTAGTCGAAGGGAATGGAAGTCAGTAAACTAACTAATTCTCCTTTTAAAATTATGCTCAGCCAAGCCTGAGGCTGAGCATAATTTTCAATAAAATACAAAAACTAAAATTAATCGAATCTTAGACGACCTTGAACGTTTTTTCTTTATTCTCAAAGGTCTACAACACGTAGCAAAGTCATATACTTTCAAGGCATAATCCCTTTTGTTCTCTCGGGGTTACAGCATATTCCGATCTCCTCTCAAATATCTACTGCTATCTCACTCAAAAAAATAAAGCAACAAAACAAATACAATGAAAATATTCAGTTTAATTCGATTGAAAGATTAAGACGGGTTACAGTTCATAGAAGTTGCACACAATTATAAGGAAACTAATCTGGCCGATAAAAATCACACATATCCCCGATATTTAAATACATAAGGCTATATCAATGGTCCTATACATCGTATTCAAGCTACCGAAAAATAAAATGTTTAAGAATAACTAATTTGCTACGATTTCTTTCTCTGTATCATTTAGTTTAATTTATTTAAATTTTCCATTTATTACGGAGGTTTTGCTCTAGCATACTCGATACTCGACCTCTCGATACTTTAAAAATTCCATCCTTTGATATTCCTTAGAGTCGTACATTTCTAATCTTCTTCCAATAAAACAGCTTCCACACGTTTCAAGTACGTCGTACAAAAGTGATTTACCATGTCCCAAAAGGAAATAGAGCGGAATGAAAGTTGATGAAATAATTTCTAGGTTCTCTTAGGCATAGCAAACATTCCGATAACGAGAGGATAAGTAAAACTAAGAAGATTCAGCAAAGTACTCTAAGAGAATGAAAATAATATTGTTAAGTACGAAAAAGGGGTCACGATCAACTTAAAAACTCAAATAATTTCAGCTAAACTTGTGATATCTTTCATTGAACAATAACGAGTTATGATGGTGATTCAAAGAGCAGTAGACTTAGCGAAGCATAAAACGGAAAATGTGATAAGGATAATTCTTCGAGAAGGAATTACAGTGGAAATGGGGCATCTACAAATTTTCCGAAGATAAATAAAAATCCCAGGACACAGCCATTTTCAGCGAATCATAAATTATGTGCTGGAATTAAAGCCACAGAGACGGTTTCTTAGGCCAGTCGAACAAACACGAAGATAGGACTTTCTAGATAAAATTTCATCGAATTCCATCACTGGAAAAGAGTTTTAATGGCATCAAAAGTGCAATACGTACCGCGAGACCAAATTAGAACTAAAATACTAAATTATTTATATTTTCTCCATTTAATAAAATGTAATTATATTTACGTTACTATATTATGCAACATATATTTAAGTGAATCTGCACGACAAATGTACGATAGGCTGACTACGCTCTGCTTTTGTCCACTGCTGTTTGTTTTCTAAAATGCCTTACGTTCAACAAAATTTTTATCATAAGTTAACGCATCAATACGGAGTATTTTAGAGTTACTTGTTTTAGGATGCTTTAGTTACCATTAGTTTCACCATATATTTGCCATCTTATTTCACTAACACGATTTAGCCTCAAATGGAGTTGAATATAAAATTTAACTTATGCTTTCTTTAAGACAAAAATTAATTATACTAAACAGCTAGAAAAAAATTAAAACCATGAATTTTTATGCCAAGAAGTTCGAAAATAAAATAATTCGAAACTAAGCTATGGATAAAAAAGTTAAAGAGCTCTATATTAGAACACCACATATTTATATTTTTACATAATATTTCAAAATATCGAGAAATAAACGAGAAAAAAGTCTGACAAGGCCGAGACTCGAACATGGTCCCTCCACCTGTTTATCGCTAACTTATTTAAAAATACAAAAATTACTGAAATTACTAAACATACTTGCACTTGATAAAGATGCTGAGATATAAGGAAAACAAAACCAAATTTGGTAAGAATTATGATATTCAAACAGAATAGGAAATCCGAGACCCTTAAAGGAATATCATTCAGTGCGATCACGAAATACTACGCAGAAACTCACAAAGTTCTCAAACGAGGAAAGAAAGGAGTAAATAGTGTGGCGTGTGATTAATTGGCGGCGTTTAAGTCAACAGAACGTTCAGAGATATCACAGTTACGAACCTCCCTCTATCAGAGATTTAATGACTTCAACTTCGGCATCTAAATCATAAAGCTAGAAAGTGTAACAGAGGATGAAAAAATCCTCCGCGAGATAGATAAAATTATCTTTTCCTCTTATTTATACGAATGTTATGGGAATCTACGTCACATATCCTGCAACGAGCAATTCACCAGCGCAAGATATTTATTGCATCAACGGACAATCGCATTCACATGTTAGTTCTACAATTTATACAACTGCTTTATCGCGAGTGAAATTATGAGCTAGAATAACAATCCCCTTACGCAATAAAAGCGCGGTTATCCAGAACCGACGGAATTCGGAAGTATGGCCACAAATCTTCCGTTTAGCCGCCATTTAACTCAAAGCGATTTTTTTCCGGCTTTCCCTTATAAATGCGAGTTCCTTTTCCTCCCACGTCTTAAGCCGATAGCCATCGCCATTCCCCTTAAATACGTAGGCGAAGGAGACATGTTATGCTTAATGAGCGCTTCTTTTCACTTCTAAAATTTCTAAGTAAGAGAGATGCCGCTCATTTATGAGGCTTTTTTCCCTCCGTAATGCGTCGGCACGCGCAGTCAAAAGATTCCCACACAGGAGCTCACTTTCCCTCAAAGATTTTATCCCACACAAAATAAAATAGTTTATCATACATATGCTCCGCGGGCTTATCTTCCGAAGAATATCTACGAGGCGTCCCAACCTTTCTGACGAATTATCCTCTCATAAGTAGATGATGTCGCGGAAACAAGAGGGATGCTGAAGCGGCCATCAACTTATGTCACGAGGCTAGATGAAAGGACGGACTATCTAAACTTAACATCACATAGAATTAATTCAGCAACGACTGTAGTATAGTGTTAGAAAAATACCCGCATTATTTCCGTTTCTGAGTCTCTTTGAAGCAAAAGAGAACGGAGACAATTTAAAAGTTTAAGAGAAATAAGCGCGGGATACCGCGGATTAGGAAAAGAATGCAGTCTGTTCAACGACATTTAAAATGAATGTTCTTGGATTTTATGGCGACAACAATCAATAAAAATACGCGAAACTACTGCTTAAATTTTCAGCAGTAATATTTAGGAGACATTCTGAAATTGGAGTATGGCAATGAAGTTGGGTTAAGGAAATTAAATTACAAAATCGTAAAATAGTGGAAAGGTCTATTACTGCAATGCCATCATTGCGTGTAAAATATATTTCCATTTGCTTTCCTTTTTAAATGTCTATTTGGAAATTCAACAGAAATGTTAGTCAAAATCTCAGGTAATTTATTGTCACTGATAATTACAGCATTACATACCAAAAATTAAAGACATAATATCTCAATAAAATTTAGCTCAGATAATAATTATATTAACGCAGTATTTATTAGTCTTTAGAAATCGATATCGCAGGCAGAGACTAGAAGGTAATTCAAAAATTCGTCATTTCAGCAGTCACTCGATAACTAAGAGCGTCACGAGTTCGAATCCTGCTGATAGCTCAAATCTTCATGCTTATGTTTTTCAGGCCGCATAAAGAAGACCCACTTGATGTCGACGAGAAGAAACTCAATTGCGAGGGAAAGAAAATTCAAAAGGAGAGCATATCGATCCATCACCCGAATCAAATAAAGAATCACGTTTTCGTAAAAAGGTATAGCAAACAATCGATAAAAATTGACTTTTGGTTTACACCTGAACATAATTGCGATCAGGCCCGTTCTTATAATTTTGGGGGCCCTACGCAACATTGTTGTATGGGGCCCTATAGACCTCAGTGCCAAGCTTCCCCTCTATAATAATTTAATAGAATACATATTACAATCATAGGAAAAAGTTGATTTCCAAATCCCATTAAAAAATCAATTCTATAGCTCAAAATAATGATTGCACCGTTCCAATGACAGTTGAATAACCACTTCGTTTAAAATTCGTTACATGTGAGGCTAGCGAAATATAACGTTAAAACATCATAATACGGTATGGAAATCGAATTTATTATGCTTTTAATTTTATTTATTTAATAAAAATGTTAATTATTGAAATGTTTTATGTTAGTTGTAAGTTGATGGGGCCCTACGCGACCGCGTATTCTGCGTATGCCTAAAAACGGCCTCATTGCGATATTTCGCAATTTTTATAGAACATAATAAGCCACAGAAGGATTTATTATCTAACATTCGGACCACAGGAGTTTTTGACCTGAATCGCCATTAAACTTACCAAAGTTTCTTAGGTAAATTTCACACCAAGTACCGATTCGAGGTAATTGATGAAAAACAATTGTGAAGTATCAAACACCACCAGATATTACGGATTCGATAACTGAAATCATTTCTACGTGTACGAGTCCCTCCCCGTGAATGGTTGTCAAAAAAGATTTTACATATCGACAAAGATTTTGATATGCTATTTAAGGGAGCGAGGAAATAGAAATGCAACTGGTAAAAGATGAATTATCTCTGCTTAATTTAATCATACTGAAAAACAAATTCGCAAAAACGGAGTCAGTACATTATTTTATCGAGAAAACATGGACCATCGCTAACAGCGGGTTCTTTACTCACATTTTCTTGTACTCGCAGATAGCTTCAATTTTTATTAATAAAATATTCTAAAGTATTATTTTAAAATAAACTAACTAAGACTAACAGAGGTGGAGGAACTGGAGGAAGAAGAGCTCTTTGAGCCACATAACGAGGAACTCATAGACAAACACCTTTAACAATTAGTAAACGCAAGCGACGAAGAAAATGACGAGGAAATAGAAGATGTCGAAAAAAGAGACTTAAATCTGAAAAAAGTGTACAGAAATCTACCCCATTGGGATATTATAAAAGGAAAAAATGGTTGATTATGACCCTACACCTTCTAGGGAGTGTTTTCCTGCAGTAGAATTTTTTCCTGAGCCCTCAGCTTAGGTTTTTTAAAAATCCACATACTAATTTTCTTCGTGTACTTTTGAAAACTATCTCTTTCTTTCTGTTTCACATATGACGATGGGTTAGGTGTAAGAAGAGACTTTCTAGTCTCAATCTCGCCCGAATAAAGGCCTTTTATTATTATTATTATTACACAAAGTTGGTTGCGGTATTCGCGGATTCGCTATCCACGGCATTGCAGGGAATAGCGAGTTTTATCTATAAATAAATGTAAAGTATAAAAACGACAATTCATTCGCCAAGATCTACTATCTTAGCTCTTGCAAATTTCTTAGATTCGTCATCTCTGCTTAAATTCTATGCAGCAAAGTTTTCTTCAACAACGGTCCTTTTGATTATTTCATGCAAATAACCCGCTTGAATTCTTCGAAAGAAAATATTTCACACTTTCAGGTATTTATTCATGATATGTTGCTGTTATCATATCATAATAAATGGAATATTTTTCACCTTTCCTTTGATATAGGATAGAGAAAAATCTATTTTACATCTACTTTTGACACAGCTTTGTTCATGGCTGTGATGCCATGAAAGCTCTTATGGTATGAGTAAATAATTGCACTGATCAAGATCTCTCCTTATGGAATTTCAAGAAAAGTGTTACTCGTAGAGTCTTTGTGCTTCATTCTGGATTCTAGCTTGGCGAGAAAAGCAATGGCAAACTACCGCACTCCTCATCCTACCTAGTAAGCCTCATTTTCCCAATCTAGCTCTTGTTAGCTAATGCTAGAGAGGATGAAACACCAATCGGCCTTCTGGCTGGATAATTTACAGGTAATTCATGGCGGGAGACACCACATTTTCATCAATGATATCTCATAACAATCCAGAGGTTTAGACCATTTCCGACATTCCTAGAAATCTGTTTAAAAGACCTCCGAAAGTATGCCCAAATTACTCCCATTTTTGCGGAATCCCCTCCTCACGACTCGGAGGAAATCTCATACCTTCAGAAGCGCCGTTACAAGCGTATCGGATAACGGCGGAAAAATATGGAAATAAATACGATAACCCGATATTCTAAGTATCTCCTCCCCGCGACAACAGCGATGATTTATACGGCCAATAATCGAAACAAGAGAAGCGCGAATGGGCGCACTCCGAAGAGCAGAGCAAACAGGAAAACAATGGAGCGGCGTTGCATCACAGCCGCGAATTTGTAAATAAAAAAATTACGGGGAGCAAGAATAGAGCGATTGAACTAGACGCGGAATTTCTCATACTTGTTTGCGGCGGTGCCGATTTTCGGCGGCGTTGCCGCGTCGACTCGAATACCGGCTTTTCTCGGCGGAGGGGGCGGCGGGGGCGAGGATCCCAGAATACCGTGGGCTCCTGCCAAGCACACCCTGCCGCCATCACAATTAAAATAAAACGGAATAAAGGAGGATCATCTCCTTGGGAACCGCGCTTCAGCGAAACCTCTCTTTCGCTGCCTCGAAAACTGAGAGCTATTTATTCCTCGAAAGAAGATCGCTTTCATTGGGAGTCACACGTGGACGTACTCGAGCATTAGTCTTATTTTAAAAATCGAGAGCTGGTCTGCTCATTCGTGGGCAATCGTGCTTTCCTACCACTGTTATCCGTGTCCATTGATGTTCTCCCATTCACCTATCTCGTGGCGATTAGCATAACCGCGATATCGAGCTCGTTCCTCGGACTCCACTACGAATCAACGAAAAGTCCGTGAGAGTACTTCATGGCTCGAGTACTACTTTCGCGCATTCCGACGAAGTAACGTTGATATACTGTCTGCCTTTTCACGACCGATTCCCGACGCATATTTCTAGATATATATCTCGATTTCACGTCTGGTTTACCACGAAATGCTAAGCATGGTTTTACAATTCTCAAGAGATGTTTAATTGCAGAAAAGTTACGGAAAGCGATAAATTTACGCCATCAGGAGTATTTCTGGAAACATTTCATCATCAGTAGTAGATCTGAAAGTTATAAAAACCTGAGAGTTTTCTCATTTGTACAGCCTGACCATCTCTCATTGTGGAATGGAGTAGTTTTAATTTACATTTATTTTCGATTTAGATAACATCAAATACCTTTCCATTATAACTGGTGCGGATACTTTCTCTATTCAATTGAAGAAATAAACATAACATATAAGCTCACGAGGATAAACGTGGATACTTATTATTACTATCCAGGGTTTAAATGTAAATTTAATGTAAGGAGCTGTTTGTATGATTATTTCAGTATTTACAATAATACTACGTTAAAACTTTTTCAATCTATCTAAAACTATATTTGAATAAAAAATAAAAACAATATTCTAATTCATAAATTCCAATGCAATACAACCTTTTTCTATCCTATTCCTATCCTTTACTATTCTCCTTCATCGAAGAAAAAGTGCAATAAAGAAAAAAGGAAAAATATCGAGTTATTAACGCATAATTTGCGCAAAATTCTCAACAATATCCCTCTAGATCACGTGGATCGCCCGAGAGAGCATGGTTTGTTTTAAACAGTCACCCATCGCAAGACCGTAACATTTATTTTTTGCAACCATCATCCCCCAGCTACGATTCTCGTCTAAAATAATTTTTCAAAAACCCAACGCGATTTAGTTTGAAGACAGATACATTGACGCAACACAGAATGATCGCGAATGTTAAGGTAAATGCGAAACGTCTTTTCTCCGTTGGAAAAAGTTCTGAAAGACCTCGTCGGACGAGCAATACGGCCGGTGAATATCGATCTGCGGATGGCGCTTTTTATCGGACGGTGCATAAGACGAGAATTTCCTCCCGCCGACCCACCAATTGACAAAGTCTTCCCGAATGAGGAAGAATCCATTACCACCGAAACAGAAGGTGATGGCCAACGGATTGCCATCAATTCCTTAGCGCCTTCTTTTATCCCAAAACGGCCGAGGCGCCAAATCTAAACATGCACAGCGGTGCACTTTCAGACAGCCCAAATGGTTTTATTATAACTTTCATCACTTGGTCGCTGCATATACTCCCACATTAAGGAGGCCGTGAAAACGACTCGACCTAACAGAATAGCCGAACGCTTTATCTTTACTGCTTTATCCGTAGAGGCACTAAAAAGTCAAGACTCCGCGCTGAGGGCACTCGAGGAAAGCGTCCAATAAACACCTCCGTCTTCTGCACTTCATCCACTCTCCACTCCTTCATTACGAGACTGATTTGTTGATTCGAGGAAATTCGTGTGAATCATCCCCAAAACATGTCTCTCGCTCTTTTCCTATGGATTTCCGTCATCGCGACCGTTTTATTCTCGCCTCCGTCGCCTCTTCAAAAGCTGTAAAAGTGAATGGACGCTAAGCAGGTGATCCCCAAAATGGTCTACAAGGCCTAAGCAGAATGAAACCTTTGTTCCCTCGTAATTAATTATGTTAATTCGACGGTGAGTCATATCCTTCGATCGCATCACGAAAAAATCGAGCATTTTAATACGTTTTATTGCGATTGTTGGGAAATAAATGTAAAGAACGGCGGAAACTTCGAGAGGAAATGAGCTGTAAAAACCCTCGGAGAACAAGCTGATGAATTCCGTCAATTCGCAAGAGTGATCCAAAAACAGTTACTCTATATGAATATCCGGGAAAGCTACGTGGCTTTTAAAAGAAATACTACTCAAACATAAAAATAATGAAATCAATTTTCAAGAATATAACTTCGACACCGTATGATAAACGGACATGAGAGATTTCAAGGGAATTTCTCTAGGCCAACCTGCAATGGCATCTTTGACCCTTTCCACTGTCGAATAAATGAATGAAGAAACAGATTTTGTCTCACTATTCAGAAATGCATACGAAATTTTAACATGATAAGCATAATTTATTATATGCAGGTAAATTTTGTTTGCAACGTTAACAGAATTTATTTCTCTCTCAAGAATAAATTTGAAAAACGACAGTGCGAAATCGAGATGAGTATCATTAGAGAGATTCAGGATTCTAATTTTCCTTTCGTCAACATACATCGCTTTGGAGCGCTCAAATTTAGGCAGAAGATTCCACATTTAAAACACGCAAAAGAGATTTCTCTGGTTCATCCTAATTGAAGTTAGAATGCATCATACAGTACTAACAGTTAACATCGCTTACAGCTACACAGCGGTACGACTTGAAATTTGAATGCTGTAAAAAATATTTATGGTTAACTATATGAAATACAACTTCAGAGAACGAAAAAATGGAGTTGGAGAGCCGAAATTTGAAGGTATTAGATAAGAAATTTACTAAACTATTTTTGAGCATTAAACCGCAAGATGTTATTCATTCATAAGGATATTATGCCAGATTTCTTTAAGACTCAAAATTTCCGCATATAATAGATTATTTGTTACTTTTCCGATCTAATTAAAATGCCTACCAAAGTTCAAAAGAATTTATACTTCTATAAAAATATATTTACAACAAAATATAAAAGCGTATCTATTACACCACTCAGGAAACGGTGAATTTTTCGAGTTTTGGGAGGCACTTTAAACTCATTCCTCCGGAGTAAGTACGACAGTTTGAATGGATTTATTTATGGAGTTAACGAAAGAATTGGAGCTCTTTTCAGTTGTACGACCCTCGTCTACTCAGACACCGCTCTCCTCGCTGTTTACATAATCCTCAAGAACTTCGTCTATGGCGTCTGTCTCGAAGACCACTTGTCCTAATAAATATAAAATATCCTTATGGAGATTCATCTGTCTGAGACACACGATTTTGGAGGAAAGCTAAAGCGTGCTGAGTGATCACGGTACGGAGGAGAGCATATGCAAGATGTTTCCTCTGAAGTTATACTGCCGAGACCACAATGAGTCCACAGATATAATCTATGAAAAAATGTTTATATTCCATGGCCTAAACTAAACAAACCAGACAGAAAATTAATCAGCTCGAAAGCTAGTTGGTCTCCTCGTTCACTAATTCCCACTGAAAGCTAGATAGAAGGATTGGGAGATTACAAATTCTTTGAGAACGAATTTTTCTAAAGATAATTCTTCGAAAGCAAACTCTTCGAAAATAAATTCTTTAAAAGTAGACCACTCTCATGGATCTAAAGTCATTAAAAATTTACATTAGATGAATTGATTTGGAACTGAAATCTATTCAGTAAAGCTACGAACCTCCTTGAAGGTTGTGGGCATTTATTGTGACAGTTTTGGGAGTAAGCGGTCCATTTTTGAAAAAAAATGTAATTCGAAGAATTGATCGTTCGAAGGATTTGTTTTCCAAAGATTTGCATTTTTGAATTGAATGCTATAAATCATCCTAGCTTTTATATTATCGTGCAAGTGAATAAGACCGAGAAGAAAGTAAATGAAAGATATATTTTTGTCTATCTAGTACCAAATGACAATTGATCATTTATCTATTCATCAATATATAACAGCAGAGACCACAAAAATCTCGAGATACTTTAAAATGAATAGAAAGGAAATAAATTCAACGTGTATTCCATAAAAGAAAAGCGAAGCTGTACGACAGTTACATAGAGGAAGGGAATTTATCTCATGGTGGATGAGCTAGCTAGAGTATGAGTAGACAACACGCTTCCTAAGAGACGTTCATGTTGACAAAATATTAAAATTCCATATTATTATGAAGGGTACTCCATGGTAGTGTCAGATACAGAAGCTTTAAAAAAAACAGTGCACCACGTATTTATTTATTTTTATTTGAAAATTCTAAAGTAATAATTGATCTTTTGATCACTTACGAGCTTTTATCTTTTACAAACATTTTAAAGAAGAAAAATATGTCTCAACCCATAATACTTTTGTGTTGAGTGTCACTAATTTACACAAGAAAAAATGCATCGATGCATTTACATACAAATGCATCGATTTTTTTATCAATAAAAAGGTAAAATAAAATTTGTCGCAATTTTCTCTCGACTGCTAAATTTGATAAAAAAAGAATACAGCTTACTAAATCGACAATTGTACCCTGAGAGCCTATTTTCGGCGTGTGGCAAGGGATGCAACAAGACACACCTTCCTTAATCGATTACCTTCGCGTATCGTTCGAGAAAATTTGAACTCATGAAGCGAATAGTAAGAACATATTTCCCTGATTTTTCTAGCAGTGTTGGAACGGCCTATGTAACACGTAGGATGCTTAATATCTACAACCACTTCCAAGAACTTTCTTCCTCTCAATTAATAGAGTAAATTAAGCCTTCGTTTCATTGAGTTTTCGTTAAGGATCATGAATATGTAGCAAAATATAAATATCCCAATTCAATCTTAAGATTTTACGAAGACTTTTCAATGGACGCAATGAAAGTATAAGTCGATGCGTTCTTTCATTTTCATCCATTTTTATGCGAACCCCCGTTAGTAAATCTATTACGCTTTAAACTGAATCGCGATGAGATATTTCCTCAAACTTCACTTCCTGGATGATATTAACAAATAAAACAACGTCAACACAAGCACGCACATCGTCCAAAAAATACTCAAGGTGCTCCATGCTTGAAGCATCTTTCTCATCACGAGGTAATAAAAACCCAGATAATGGTGGGTGATTAATGATTCCTTACCTCGGTGCCGAACTCAGGACCGAAGCAGAGGTCAGAGTGCAGTCACGCCAACAATACATCCAACGTGCGATTAGCGAAGAATAGTGGAGAGAAAGCGAGATGATCACCAGATTCCAGAACGTAATGATCCTAAGGGTATTTGTTTAAGGCGGTCGTCGGATCATAAGGAACGTCTAATTCGCCTAACCACTTCAAAGGCTATTTTTTGTCCTCGAGAGATCGAAGTAATCGATGAACATAATTACGCAGATGGAAAGGTATTCCTCACAATCTTCGGGAGTAAAGATGAGCCACGGAAAGGCATACAAAGAGCCGTAAAACGATCGCATACATATTCATTATATCTAAAGACTGACTCACAATCAAGATCGGAGGATACATCGTCGATTTTGGTTCAGGTGATGCAGCAAATTAATGAGGCTTAAATACAAACGAAATAAGTGTCTACAAACGATTTGAAAACATGAGTCAATATTATAATTCCTCTTAAAAATCCGAGTAAATATAGTTACCCAAATAGGGATCCCATACATATTTAACGGAAATCCTTTAATAGATCTCACCATACGAAATTATGTTGGAAATATTGATAAATTCTCCTCAAATTTTCAACATAATACTAAAGAGGTACTTCAAACTACTGAGATAAAATCTGTTTTCATCGAATGTAACAGAAAAGACCGCTTATGAGCAATCGTCATCAAAACTTTCCATAGATTTTATCCATACCTGGCCCGAAAAACAAAATGCATTAACGATGACGTTCCTTGATAACAAAACCGATGATTATATACCCTGAATCCAATTTCTTCAAGAAATTATAATCCCCTAATTAAAAACGAAGTTTAATGTGGAAAAAGTAATAAAGTCCAATTTTACCGTACAACTATGTTCAAGTTCGCTTTTTTTTAATTCACCCTCTTTATAAAAATAAATCCCCCAATTGAAATAGTGAGATGTTTAAGACGATTCGTTAGATAAGGGATGGATGTAAGAAGAAACTTCAATATCAATCCCTCATTCAAAGAAAAGAAGTCTCAATCTCGCCCTAATAAAAGACGTTTTATTAATATCGTTTGATAGTAATTCGCAAATTCCACTCAAATATGGCATTCCAGCTAAAAGAAAACATCTTCTGACTTCAAGTAGTACAGCTCTTGAATGATTTATAGAACATGGACAACAATGGAAGCACGGAAGATTAGAAACAATGGAGCTGTGGTACTACAGAACACAGGAATAAAATGGGCAGACCGGGTAACTAATGAAATCCTTCGATGAAAAAATAAGGGAAAAGTCTATGGAAAACTTAGGTGGAAACTATTAGATAACACTTAATTCAGCTGCATCTATATCTACACTGATACCCGCCTGTCGGCGTGTGGCAGGAGATGCATAGCTGAATGCAGTATTGGAAGAGGGAAATTGGAGAGAAATATATAAATGGTAGATAACGAGAAGCGATCGAGAAAAATAAACGACAAATATATTGTTTGAGGAGAAAGAACGAATTATGACTCTTAAACCTTAGCTCTAATCTTTTTTATTTTATCTTTTCAGTAAGCAACCACGCTGGATGAGCTCATTGAGATAACTATAACAAGATCCTCACTAATGGCTGGACTGACTAGATCATTTCTTAACGAAATTCTTTCTCACCTCCACCGAAAATATTTTTCCGCCGCTAAAAGTCGTCGCCGTCATTTCCTGGAAAAAGTCCAAATTTCCCCAATAAAAACTAATATGGGAATCGCAGTAGTGAAGGGCCGTCCTCATTTCCGTGTTCCTTCCGACTTAAAAATAAACAAATGACACCGAATCTAGTACGGAATCCCGAGAGATGCTAAGGGGAGTGTCCATCGGAAACCCAAAGAAAAGGTTACTTCACGTACGGATGCTGGGTCCATCTGAATCTTCCATCGGAATCTTCTTTCCAAAAGCTCGTCTCGGCCTCTCGAAGTGTTCTCCAACCACACCCCTCTCTCTCAAGGCCTCCACGAGACCACCAACCTCACTCGGAATGGGCCACTTGAAAGATGCCTTCCACGGGCAATGAGAGAACGTCGCCGGGACGAAAGCCGTAAAAGTTGACGAATATTAACCGGACGCGAATCTGTTTTCATTGTGTAACGAGCACCTTTTTTTACTGCCGATTCCGCGGAATGTGCTGAGCGTAAGGACTTCCGTATGGTCTTCGAGAAAACGGTGCTTTTCCCGTTTTTATTATATTCGAGTCTTGTATCGGATTAAATGAGGATATCGCCGGTTGGAATCTCCTTTACGATTTCTTTACATTCAAAAAACACACCCGAGAGCCAAAGATTGGGTAAAATTATGCTTATATATTTCTATAAATTTCTTTTATAAGGTTTCATAGCGCGTCATAACCAACAGATATGTATCGTAGGTATAACATGTGTAGGAAATCATTAAATGCTTATTAGAACTAGACTATTTCTGAATGTAAGCGATTATGTAAGGGTAAATTTATAAATAAATTCAGAGAAATTACGTTCTCAGATGATGTAACCGATATAATGCGACCCCCCTGTTATATGGGCCGTTCTGATATTGCGAGGAGGATTAGGGAAATAGATGCTAGAACAAATCGTTTCAAGAATTCATTTTTTCCGCGAAGTATACGCGAAATCAATCGATTAGGAAAATAGTGTCAAGGTGCCTGCACCCCCTGCCACACGCCGAAAGGCGGCTTGCAGGGTTCTTACATAGACATAGATAATTAAACAGAGCAGTATTCAATAATTTCAGAACCATGACAAATAAATCTAAAAATTGTAACTTCACGAGGGCTTCAATGAAACAGGTATTTTCATTTCAATCATCAACATTAATCTTCCACATAATACGAGTGCACATTGGTTTAGTCATTGTTCTGCTTTCTATGAGAGGTTGCTTAATTTTAGAGAAAATGGTCATTTTTAAACTTATCAAAAATTATACAGAAATGAAACAGTTTTGAAAATACCCAGGAATTTTATGGGAATAATCATCGAAACGGATTTGAAAGGAATTGTATTAAATCTACCATCATATTTTTCAGTACAGGGGCATACAATGAATAATGAATACATTTGTAGCCTTTAAATTTCTATTTAAGATAAACGAAGAATAATTTTGTTTTGCAGCGATTAAGGCCGGCTGAAGTTGAAATTTTCAGAAGTTCACCTACGTATGTTTGTGTGTACAAAAATTCATTTGGCGAATAAATCTTTTGCATCTCCAACGAAGAAAAAGCGTAGCTACGTATGAAACTACAGTACACCAGAGCAATGAAACCGAAAAATTAATCAATAGACCCATGAAGTTAGAAAACACCACCTTTTTCTGTTATAATTGTATTTATGCATAAATTACTCCATCTTAGTTCAAAAAGTCTATCATATAGAAAAATACAACGATAAGAAGAATTTGTGAATCCAACAACGGCTTCCTTTGTGATCTGAAAATTTACTTGGAAAAATTAAATATGTGTGCCGTTTGATTTTCATTAGTCCACATCTGCGAAGAATTTCACGTAGGTAAATTTACTTCGAAGTTTCCTTAGCTAATTTTTGCAAAATTTCGGCAAGAAGAGAACTAAAAATCCGCTTATAAAAGTATGATTCTTTATTTTAATTACTGACATCAATCAATTGATATCACTGATCGAATCGTCGTCTGTACATCGAAGAATAGTTTTTTGTATGATGATAGTCCTTGCAAGTATTATATCTTGTGGAACAAACGAAAATTCCCAACTAAAATGTTGAGGGTAACATTAAGCTAAACCTTTACCAACCGAAATAAATCATACGATAAACATTCTATATTGGAACAAATATGTTACGTAACTCCGTTATATTCAACAGCTATTTATCAACATACGAATTAATAATTTAAAAAACTCAACCTATCGGTCAAGAATCTGAAGAGTATATGCATGGCATATATGTATAAATGTACATTTATACACCCTCTAGATTTCTTCACGAGATTTCCTTGGGTAAAGATGTAGCCTAGAGAGTACCCTAGCCAGAGTACATTTTTTTATTGAAGCAACTTCTAATTACCATATTAAAGTACCGAATGAAACAAAAAATATGGATTTGATCTGCAACTATGGATGGACTTTAATGGAGAACTACTACTGCTTTGCGACTTAAAATATATAATTTATTAGCAGAAATAGGAGACGCAGAGAAAGAAAAATATCACAAGCTCTAGTGTGAAATACGAACTTGATATGAAAGTTACGATTAAGTTGGGATTCCGGATTTCGTTGCTAGGGAATCCTAATTTGGATGAGTTTTGATTGATTTGAAGCAGCAGAAAAATGGCTTAGAGGTATTACATAAGTAATTGTAAGTGATAGTTAATAGTCGAGAAATACTAAATGTCATGCTTACGAGGTGTGCCTACTACGACTAAAAAAAAAATTCACTCTCTCTCTCTCTGCTACCGAATCTGACTACTCCGGCCACCTGGCGGTGATCTCGTAAAGCAAAAGCAAATATTGGCGGTAAGACTTAACTGCTAGCCGTGTAGTCGCATAATTTCAATCTAACTTGCTAATTAAAAACAATACACGCAAACAATTTTCGCAAAACTTTAATTTAAACACACCAAAACAAATTATGCTCTATAGTTTTCCAGCGTAATAATGAAACAATGAAGAATCCAACTATTGCTATTCAGATTAACATAGGTAGTTATTTTTTATGGATAACCTACAGAAATATTTCATCAAAATATTACTGAATTCTTTTAATCATAATATGTAATTATCATGCTTCTTAATTAGGAAATTAACTGATTTGCAAAAATTTTAACGAAAGACGTGATTTCAATATTTAATGATGCTAAAACATTTATGGCAAAAACTTAAATATTAATTAAGGTAAATTTCTCCCAAACAGACCTCTCCTAGAAATTTACCTTAATTAACTGTCGTGAGATATACAAGACATGCAATTCTTCGAACGAATATTACTATTGAGCTTATCTCTTGGTCTTACCTTTTCCCTTCACCGAGTATCTTCCACGTGACCATGATAACTGTCAAATTTATAATTCGTCTTTTGGATAATTTAATCTTGAGGTGAGATAAGGTATGAATCACACAAAGCGAAGTATCTCTTTGACGCCAACCATTTCTTTTTAACATAGAGTTAAAACTGCTGTCTTAGCGATGCAAAGGATAGGTATCATCTTTCAAAACTTGCGGCTCCCATTTCTGATTCGGAAGGAAAGAAAAGTGAAATTATGTCTCCACTTATCATATTCTTGTTAAAAATATGTCTGTACGGAAAATAACATTCGCCAAAGAAGTTAACTAAAGGACTTATAAATAGAATATTTCCATTAACCTTATATTTACCATTTGCTGAGGAATAAACAGAAGACATACTAATAAATTCAATTTTAGGCAAGCATTTATTTAATGATTGAAAAAGCAAACTAATTTCCCGCCCTATATGATAATTCACCTTATATGTTTGATAGGCACGCTCTCTCTGAGTTCAGTGACAGTCGAATAAGACTTGTAAAATGTAAATTCCTGTTTTCAGCATTAATGATAATTGTGAATGACTTATCTGGTTCAAAACAACCTTATTTTTAATTTGCAAGCTTCAACATAGGCAAGGTTGACTCCTATGTCGTCCGCAAAACTTAAACGCATTATTGAGACTTCTTTGTTTCTAATTCCCGTTGCCGCCGCTTAATCAGTAGCAGTGTTGTTTGAATGTTGACGTCCAACCAACATGTGGCATATATAATTACAGTTTAAGAGGTGAACTGTTTTTGTTCTCGTCCATAAACAAATTGTGTGCCCAATATGTTTCCGGTCATGGATTTACCTGTACGTATAAATACGCTCTATATTAGGCAGAATTGCATATGCTCAGTACTATATAGAGAACCAGAAAACTTGCTTGAAAGCAAGATGATGTACTATTATTGTCCTTTGGACAGTATCATAATATTTCTTTTAAAGTTAAAGAATTTCCTTTTCATCTTTTTTTTAATATTAATCAATCTATGACGCTAGTTGGTGTAATTCATTCCATGACTACTTATTCCTCAAAATGAACTTTAATTTGTCAAAGAGGTTTCTGCATCGTTTTAGTTTTTCACTAAGTTGATTATAAGCATTATCATTGCACAGATCTAATGCTGCGATTCTGTTATCCTACCAAAGTAAAAAGCATTCTTTGAGAATTAGCTGACATTGATTTAAAATCTAGTGATTGTAATATTATTGCAATTTTTAAACAGGTCATCTGTACTTTTATATGATAATCCTGTATATCGTACATTTATTGAGGGAATGATTATTCACATATCTTGAGGAACTTACGTTTTAATTTCATTAAAACATTTACACTTTTTTTTATTACATTATTCTGCATGTTTCTTTATTGAATATTGATAGGAGCATATAAATTAGGATTTCTACACCACATTAATGCAGATGATCATGCCAGAGCACTCTGCACTGGCATAACCATGTGCATTCATTGGTGAATAACTTTTTTGTACATACATTAGAAATATGTATCAGAGCTCAATAAATAATTACAACAAATATTTACATTTGAACAACTGAGCACACCAAAATGGTACAATAATTACTCAGATTACTCTCCAATTGTAAGTAGAATGAAAACCCAAGTTGAATAAGGCCATGATTTGTATTTTGCTTCTTTCTAAACTTACAACAAAATTAGTAGATTTGGGACAACTAACAATTTAAAAGGGAAGTATCACCAAAATAAAAATGGAAAAATTTACCACTATTTTATAATACCACCCATTTTCCTGATTAGTATCATTTTATGTTGTCTCTTCACATTTAAGCCACATGTTTCAATCAAATTAATATCTTTTATGTATTGTTGAAATACCTCTTCATCATTATCTGAGAATCGTCAGTGGTGTAGAATCATCAGCTGAGAGAACTCCAGCTGTAGAGTATCTGAATTATATTTAAGAATTCTCACATTAATGTTGAGTAGTGATCATCAAGATCCCAGTTCTTAATTTATTTATAAATTGAATTTTGAAGATCTCAATTTGTTAAATTTGTACAAGCAAATAATTTCATCACCAAATAGGTTTGGTGTAATATGATCATGGGTCTAAAAGCAAAGATTAATGCAATGTTCTGAATTCTGTAATCTATTTACAGAGAGTCATCTTTTGGCTCTTCAAAGTACCTTCAGCAGTAGCATTTTCTGATGATATTCTTCTTGTGTTGACCTGTAATGTAAAAATACACTTTAAACTATGAAATTTCCAACATATACTCAGTACCATGGTGCCACAGAATGGCACAGAGGTGCCATGCTAGTCTAGCATCACTGCTGCCCTGAGTTTGAAACCTGATCAGAGCAGGATAGCTTAAGTTCAACACTTATAAAGTTTAGTAAATTAAGAACATATCTTTAACCTAAGAAATAAAAATAATCAAGAATGAATGAAATCAGTGGATGTAGCCCTTTTCCAAGTTGACATGTCTGGCTGAATTTAATAATTAAGTCAACAGCAAACTAAATCATAGACAATATTAAAGACTGAAGAGGTGAAGTGAGTGAGTGGTTTACCATAATAAAATATGTAATATGAAAGATTGGGATATAAATTAATTTTAAAACTAAATTTTTCACAGAGTAAAAATAGAAACTATCAATATTCTTTAAGTATGATTTTGGTTCTTCAAACTATTGCTACAGAGAATAACCTACTATACTTAGATTTTTAATTGTATTTGATGTAAGAAAAATGGAAAAGCTAACCAGGTAAAGATAAACTCATCCACAAACATAATTACATATACAGGGTGTCTGGGTTAAACATATAATAATACAAAATGTAATAACTAGAGAAGTAATTGAGATATTTATTGGTGGTGTCTTTCTACAAGCATGGTAACTCTAAATGTTTTCTATGTCTGCTTGTGGTAGTTGGAACCAGGTGCTAATGTGTATAACTCCCTTTTTCACAAAAACACGAGTCAGTAGCTGTGTGGACTCCACAGCAGAGATTCCACTTTGCTTTGTGAGCTTTCTCTCACGGAGTTTAAATTTGTAACACTGGTTCAACATCGTTTTCATTTTATGGACTGCAACAAACTGACGATGTTCCTACTTATGTAAAAATTAAGAAATGGGACAGGCACCTTTGGGAAACAGGGAATTTGCTTTCAATGTTGGGAAGAATGTCTTATACTGGAAGCCCAAACATGACACTACTTGATTTTTTACTGAGGGGGTTTATCAATCAAGTGCACCAGTTCATGATCTACAAGAACTGCAGCCATCGCAAATTTTATGCCAGCTATGCTGCATAACACTTGGAGAGGAGTGAAATACAGGTTTGATGTCTGTTGCGCCACTAATGGTGCACATATCAAGGTGCATTAAATAAGTACAAAAACATTGAGTAACCATACCACTAGAAACAAACTGATAATAAATATCTTAATTAATTCTCAAATTATTACATTCTGTATTATATGTTTAACCCAGACACCCTACATACAAATATTAAATGTATTGTCACATTACCAGCAGACGTAAAGTTCTTATGGTTAACATTAAGCAAGAAAGTCACTTTTTAATGATAAACCTCTATTACCTATGAGCAAACTTAATCACTAAATTTCAAGGCTCTTTTATAAATATACCACTATTGCTTCCTCTAAATGAGCACACCAAGTATTTGATTTTTATATTTAGTCCTATGGTTTAGTGCCATAGTGTGTAAGATGTGGCTTGCAAAAATAATTAAAAGATTATTTCAAGTTCATACATAGAATTAGCTTTCAAATATTAAATCTTAACCTTGAGAGACAAAAATAAAGGGAAAATTGATGCTTTCAAAATTGTTACATAAAGAAATATGACAAAAGAATCACCTTCGATAACTTAAGAGATAAGTAACTTATGCAAGCCAGCAAAGTCTGAGAAAAATAATTTCCATCCCCTTATGAACAGAATGAATTTTAACTTAAAACATTAGTTCTTGGACTTACCTTGATCAATAATCAATGAGTTTTAAACAATATATTTGTTTATAATGGAGTTAAAATATGGTGAGTTTCCTATGAGCACTTCGCTTTCCCTGCTCACGCGTTACACCACCTTCCTCTTCTTTCAGTTTACTTAATTCTGCTTCTTTCACAGCCAAAGCTTTCCTTAACCTTAGAACCTGAGGATTTACATTCTTACTACTTGTGTTAGCAGGATTTACTGAAAAATAAAATCAATCATACAAATGTAAAAATATCCCTTATTAAAAAATCAATTTGTAAACTGTGCTATGCCCTATGAGTGCATTGCGAGATACCTTTCTGAAAAGTTAAATTAGAGCTTTGAGAGATGTCATAAAAACTTACCATTTATCTCAAGAGCACCATGCCTGGCTAATGAATCCTTAATTTTATAAATATCTTTCTCTGCCTTTTTAATATCTTCTTCAATGCGTAAACCTGCTACACGCAAATTATGACTACTTTCAATAGACAATCGAGCAGACAGCGTTGGTCCAGAATCTTTTTGCTTGTTACTGTAATGTCCATCATCTAAAAGGGGTACATATTTTAAAATAATACCTTGAAATAGGTAAAATAATAGCAAAATTATCAATACGTATTAAAACTAATATATTTGATTCCTAATTTCAAGTTATGCTGCACATATGTATAATCATGTTTATCAAAATTATTTAAGTTATAAATAAATGAATAGTCAAAGGCAGCCTTAGCTTTCCATCATCATTTCTAAGCATTATTTGCTATTAGATGGATACTTAATATAAATAAAATAAAGTCTAATGGAACAGGAAATAAAGTTTAGAAAATACTCTATCCTTGAATACCAATAAAACTCCAAGAAAGTATTTTGATCCAAGGAAAGAGTTTTCAATCAACTTACTTTTTCTGCTGGCAAGATGAGAGTTGATGAAATCAAACACATTACTTCCTGGGACAGAGTTTCCCCCTTGCTCTTTCCTCTGCTGATACTTCTTCCCTCTTCCTTTGCCTCGACCCCTCCATTTCTTCTTTCCCCTCTTCATCCCAGGGCCACCAGTCTTTGTTGGATCCGTCTCCCATCCTTGTTCCTTCAATTCCATGCAATGATCTGAGAAGCAAGTGACAATTTTTGTCATCAATCCCATTTTAAATTGTAACAACATGAAAATATTTACCATAAAAATGAAAATAAATCATATTCAACGAAAACCTTTGAATCTATCTGAAGCTGGGTAATAATTAATTGAATGCTATTCAATTGGAAGAAAACTAGGGCCTCTAATGGTGCCCTGCCCAGCTAGAAATGTTCTCATAGGAAAAACTGTACAGTAGATAGGATTAAAAAAAGACTTTCTCATTATTTTGGCAGCGTTAAGGGAAATGTCGAATTTTGACAAACATTGATAAACATAAGGAAGCTGAAAAGTCTTTTCACCATGATTTGCAGAAAATTAAGAGCAACCGCTGAGCGTTTCCAATAATCAGACAAATATATCAAAATCTTAATTAATTAAGAAGGTGAACAGCCTTCAGAATCTCCATTGCAGCCAACTGTAAGATAATTATTATTACATACGAAGTTGCAAGTTAGCCAACACCAATTGATAGCATTTTCAAATAATAAATAAACGGTTGTACAAGAAGGGAAAATAGTGACTTGGCTGGGACTCAAACCCAGGTCTCCCACTTTCTGGGCAGGTGTTCTAACCAACATCATTTGTAATAAACAAACATTCATTTATAATTCATACTTATACTAAACCTTAGTTAGGTTGGCTATGTTTGGTTAAAGATAAACTAAAGGAATTCAAGGTCTTACATGCCCTGCACTGCTCAATAAAACAAAAATAACTATCCTTCAATAATAGCTTTTTTTAATAAGCTTATTTACTGCAATTCTCAATCAGCAGGTGCTGAGTTATCATTAGGTTTCTTCGCAGAGACAATCCTGAACGAGTTCGGTTCTCCTTCAGAGCTCATGCCCGGTTCGGAATTGGTACAGGAGTTTTGTCACCGCGAACGATAAATAATCTCTAAATTATGCCTCTGGCGGTTCATATAAGAAACAATTAGTTTCTGCTAAATTTGGCGCGGAATAACTGAGTTAATTAATTTTTTTTTACTGAAAATCATGGATTGTAAGTTGAGCATTTGAAATTTGGAAGGAAATAACTGATTCTGAACTAATTAATACTTGGGAATATATTAGAAAGGACGGGTGAAATGTTTACTCTGTTAACAAAAAAATTATTTTTAAGCAGTTAGTGTGGTAAATTTACCCTTTTTCAGAAACAAATGTTTCACCTGTCTATTCTAACTGGCAATGAACATCTCTGTAGATTATGGTTCATAATATATTGAAATTATATTGTGGCTGTAGATAACTATCTGTCCCCTTCTTTAGATTTAAGTGAATTTTTAGTGATCGAAGGAAGCAGACAGGATGATGAATCCAAGGAATCATTCACTTGGACGAGAAACAGCACCCTCATGTTCCTTGACATTTATAAAAAATTAAGGGGACAAGTTGGGACTTACAAAATAAAAAATTTAAAAAGACTCTTTGAAGTGATAGCGGGGGAATTGTCGGCCCAAATACGACAGGATGGGCTACCTGCAAATTGTGAAAACAGGTGGAAAGTGTTGGAGAGAGGGTACAAAAAGTATCTCGACAACGCTAATAAAACTGGAAGAGGGAGGAAAGACTTCGAATATTCGGACGTAACGTCTGAAATTTTGGGGAAAAAAAATATTGTCCCTGAGATTTTACTTTCAGCGGGAACGGTGGATCATCTAAGCAGTCCGAAGACGATTGGGGAGAGATTAGGTTAAAAGTTTTCTTCCTTAACAAGATTTATTTATGTATTGATGAAAACGGAAATTTTGTATTTTGAATTTCATTCTATTCAGGAACTGAGGATTCTGTAGAGGCTCAACAGACCCCTAAAGTAACAGATAACACAGTAAAAATACGGGCATCCAGACCTGCAAGGTTGGATGTCCTAAAGTAAATGAGGATTGAGAGAAGTAATTACTATAAGAAACGTCTGGAAATTGAAGAAAAGAAATTAGAGGAGAAGAAAAGAAGAATCAACGCAGCTGAAAGGAGGAATGAAATCGAGGAGAAGATGTTGGAGGTTATGAGTAATGCTACTGCATTACTGCAAACCCTTGTAAATAATTCAAAACCAGCATAATTTATTATTTTTGTATTCTTTGAATTTGTTTTCCAAAAGCGTTTTTCACATTTTTTTGTTGGGTTATATTAAATTGTATATTAAAAGAATTCCTTTAGAGATAGAATAGACTCTTTCTTTTATTCTAAGTAAACTTATCTCAATAGAAACTCCTGTAGACTTGCATCAATTCTTTAGTCATGTAGTAAGATATTTGAGAAATTATTTTACAAACAGCTTGTAAAATATCAAGTAGCATATTTTCATGCTTTCAGCAAGGATTTAGGGATAATAGGTCAACTACAACTGCTCACAATTAACTCTGGCGGTTCATATATGGAACAGTTTCTGCAAAATCTGGCACATTCATACAGCTATCTAATTTTTCCCCAAAAAGAGAAAAAATACCTCAACAGTAGATAATTATTTGCTTTAAAAATTTACTAGCACATATCTTGCAGAATTGGATATAAAATTTTTTATTAAAAATTACTTATATAATTCTAGTGTATTATCTAAGGAGCCGTACACAAATGACATAACGTAATTTAGGGTGAGGGGGGGTTTGGCCAGGCGTTACGGTCCTAGTACATGTGGGGAGGGGGGGTCAAAGTTTGTGTTCCAGCACAGTTTTAGAACTGCATAAAAAAAGCAAAATTTCTGCTTGTTTAAAGTTTGAATTTAAAACTCGTGTGCAATTTACCGGGGAAGTTGGCAGCTCTAATGCAAGCATGAGTGTCAAACGGAAGTAGTCAGTGCATGAGTGGAGTGTGGTAGGCTACACTGGTATTCCAGTATTTTTTTGTGCGATCCTAATTATCAACAGGTCATGGCATCGAATCTAGGTGAAATGTATGAAAGGCCTTTCAAATTGAAATTATTAAAAAGTGAATTACTATTGGCAACTAAAAATCTTTCTCTCCTAAATATAAGCCCAAAAATTTTCACAAAGCGCTCATTACGTAACGGAGTGGAGGGGGGATCCGGCCCGGCAATACAGTCCTGCTACATGGGGGTCGAAAATTAGAGAATTTTGCATTACGTAATTTGTATACAACTCCATACATGTTCTGCTGGAATTAATGAGTTTTTGAAAAATTTACCTAGAGGGAACTTTTCAAAGAAGTCTACTTAACAAGAAGGAATATGCATCAGGCATGCATGCACACATAGTGGACCATCATAAATTAAATGTTTTTGGAAAAACAATGAATTTTTAGGGATATAAAATGACACAAAGATAATGATCATATAAGGGTGTCTTCGGAATAGCAGTATTTAATTATTCTTAGGTTGATAAAGTATTTTACAAGAGCAGCACATACCAAGAGACTTCCCAGCAGGAAGAACTACAGCTGGCACAGGTTCTATTCTTCCCTCTCCTTGTTTCCCCAGACCTGTTCCAACAATGTAACCCATTTTGGACATAAGTCTCGAACCAATACCCTGTAAAAATAGAACTTCTCCACTGAAGATACAATTGACGACATAACAATTTTGCAAACATGTATGATTATGAATTTGATGATGGAGCATTTACACAAGTTCAGAATGGAAAGAGAAATTGAGGCGAAATGGCAGTTGAACTTGGTTGAGGCTTAGTGAATATGCTAATTAATCAATTCTAAAAGAGGATGAATAAGAGAAGTGATATTCTTGTTCATTAACTTACAGATACAAAAATTAGATTGATAAGAATGCAAGAATGTATATTTATGTCTGTGTGTAGATACAAATATAAAATATAAGAATCATTCCAGATATTATATATGACTTTTTATAACTTCAAGGCCTACAAAGAGCAATTTAACAAATTTCCATACAAATCTTTGGTCAAAAAACAAACAATTTGCATAGTGAGCATTGTCTTTTAATGGATTATGTTTTTGTAAAATACTCAGGATTACTCTGTATATTATACATACAACATTTTTATTTGATGATAAAATGTCAACTTATAAAATAAATAACGAAAATAAAATGTAAAATTCAACTGGCTATAATGCTTGATTATTTAACTGAAAATTATCTGATAATATGCAATGGTGATTAAATCTAGCACAATGAAAGAGAATAACAGAATAAGAGACAGAAATATGAAGTACTTAAAACTTTAAAAAATAATATACCAAATTTATGTATACCAATTTATACCAAATATGTAACATTTTATTTATTTTACATAAAACCTAACAGCAGAAATATAGCAGAAAACAAACCCTAGTATGTCTCTCCCATGCACCAAGAGCTCCTTCCTGGGGTTCAGTCATTAGACTCTGCTGAACCAGGGCTTCATCAACACGAACCTCATCTGCTTCATCAGAGCTATCATCACTTGAGCTGGACGATGACAGTGACAAATCATCTATCAAATAAAATAATGGGATTGAGTACTCAAACACTTGTAAAAATATGAAATAAAAGAAAGAATAAAAGAGAAAAGGAAGTATTGCACCCATTTCAAACGTGAGAAAATATTAAATGATTGCTTAGCTGATCAGCTATGTAAGCTCCTTTTTGTTTATATTAAGTTTCCCAGTTAATTCCCTGAATAGTTAAAAGGTCCTCAGGAAAATGCAAGTCAAATTCATTTTGATCATTTACAGGCTCTAATTCATTTGCAAAATTGAATTAAAAAAATGAGATACAAATCCAAGGCAAGCACTAAGAAAGGGTATGGAATCAGGATACTTATTTTGGTTTTGGAATGTTTTTCTTGAATCAAAATTGAGTGAATTTTGATGAAATGAATACTTTGTAATTTTTAAACATTCTGTTATTATATTCTTTCCTCTTGGTGAAAAGAGCACTGTTAAAGCTGAGCTCATACATTTTCCCATAAGAGTAATCTGATATGTACACACATAGAAACAATGGTAAGAATTAATGATAAACTACAAGTCTAGAAGGGTCAATTTTCTGAGATTTTAGCATTTCCAGTTCATATAAATAAATCCTTGGGTCAAACTTAAAACCACATAAGAGGAGGCTCAGGGATAGTCATGTGGACAGCGCATTAGCCTTTGGTGAAAGCAGTCCCGGGTTCGATTCCCGGTTGGAGCCAATGTGCGAAATGACCTAAGCTGTCGAAGCACTTTTAACAATACTACTACTACCACATAAGAGGATTAATTTCATCTCAATATTGACAGCAGGCATTTAAACATTCCTTTTTCAAAATCAAGGAGACATGAAACAGGATAATTATTAGTATGGGGACATTAAAGGGAAAACTGTTGGGAGACTTGTGGAGAATTTTAGGGGAAAATGAGGTGTAGAAAGAGAGTGTCGTTTAAAGCTCAGTACTTTAGCATATAACATCTGTATTATTTCTTGAGGTCTATTTGGTTAACTTTTTGTATTAGTTTTCTACTCTTAGTTTCAATCCTATTTGCCCTAATAACATTCCCTATGCCCTATGCCCTAATGCCCTATTAACATGTAATTTAAAAATAATGAAGCAACTGCGTGTCTTTTTGTTTCTGTACCTCATTATTTATACAATTATTAAGCTAAATAAATCTGCTTAAAACTGCCAGATGTTATTCTTATACTGGACCAACGGAAAACAAAATTATAGCATATATGAGAACCTGATTCATAATTTAGCTTGGTGTACCATAATTAAAATTTTCATTCATATGGATGTAAATAATTTACCGTGTATACTCAAGTATAAGCCTAGGGTGGGAAACTTGATGTTGCCTGATAAGGTAGTCTGATCAAACATGTTTTTTTTTCAATCTGACAACTACCAATGGATGGAATGCAATAGCAGAGAAAATTAAAAAAAGAATTATTAACTGAGAAAATGAGGAATTTGCAAGTCCACTTCTGATTACGGCAATATTTTCCACCGGAGAACATGTAAGTGAAACCCTTTCTCTAGTATAAGCTGAGGAGGACTTCTTCAGCATAGAAATTAAGCTGAAAAATGCAGCTCATACAAGAGTATGTACAGTATATCTAAAACGAATATTTGGTTTCCGAAGGGCAAAATTCTCATCAAGATAATATAAATTATTTTTACAAAGTCATCGCAGAAAGTAAGATTTTGAATGTTTGTTCAAAGTGAAGATTGAATTTTTGAGAATTGTGAGGTAAACAATACAGATTCCGCTTTGATATTGTGGTGCTTATTTACGTGTAAAAAATCCTCAGAAAACCAAACTTTTAATAGAACTCAACTTTACTTATACTATAACTTTTACTAAATAAAGCGGCCTAGTAAAAGTTTGGTTTGCTATGGATTTTTCACAAATTATGAGGTAAATTATAATTTCAGAGATGCTAGTACAGTCGAAAGAAAAGTGGTTTAAAATGCTCTATAACAATATTTTCTTACAAAAGCATGCCTACCTAATAAGAGAAGGTCTTCTAGACCTAATTCTGCAGTCTTTCCACTAGACTCAAATCTTACTGCCCAACCTTCGTGTGCACCTTTACTCTCATCGTGGGTTACTGGAAAATTAGTGACAACAGCTCGATGCCAGAGACCATCATGACGCTTAGCTAGTACTCTTGACCCAACACCAATTTGGGAGAAATCTGGTTCCCTGCAATTAAATCAAAAACCGCACTAAGAATGTCATACTGGATGAAAACATGTAAAGTATTATCAACTGAAAATTTCCTTTAAACAGCACAAGTTATGTCTTTACCTTTAAATTATACTATTCCCTGAAAATGTTACAAATTAACAATTAAAAGATAACCATGGTGATTTACATTACATGTATGTAAGAGCGAGTCTCTGAATTTTGTACAATAAGAATATTTTATAGTATATCTATTTATCAAAGAAGTTGCCTATGCATATGAGGAATATAATTTTTGTCATTTGGACTAAAATACTGTCAGCCAATGAGAAGTAATGTTTTCATCCTTCCTGAGACACATCTTGACTTCACAAAGCTATTACTGGAAATTCACAACCAATTTTCAATGTTAACTCAAAAAACATGGCAGTAAACTTATTGTTTCCAAAAGTGAATTAAAATCCTCTACTAGGAGTTTATAATATCGATTAGAAAAATATTAATTAGAATAATTTTAAGAATATTGCTATCTTTATTTACTAACTTGAATTCCTTCAGGGAAGATAGCTGCACCAACTCCCCATGTGAGTAATGACATTTGTCATCGTCGAATCTGCAATTTCCTTCCAAAAAATATGGACATGGCATCATTTCCCGATGAGTGGGGTTTATAAAGACAATCTTAACCTAAAGTAAGTGATAAAATCCATGAAATAATTGAAAATATAAAAAATTTCTAGAGTCTCAACACTAAAATAAGAAGGTATTGTCACATAATGAAACAGGTGTAATGTAACATGAACGTATATGAATCATCCTCAGTGATAAAAAATCTAACATGTTAATCCAAATAAATTAGTAAAATTCACTAATGACTATTATTTCACTATTCACAAATGGAAAGAATACACAAATTTTAAAATTTAATTGTAGTATAATATGAATCATTTAATTGTCAGTAACTGAGACATTAATCCAAGAACAATCGGAGCACATAAATATAACTCACTTGAATCTGATCCACACTAGAAACTCCATCTTCATGAGGCTCTACCTGGGCTATAATAGCATTATGGTAAGTTGTCTCGCCCCATTCGTGAGTATGTGGAACTTGACATCTCATTCCTTCCAGAGACTTTAATTCATCCTTTTCGGGAGAATATAAAAGAATCATAAAGTGGGAGCAAACAATGGTGCGAAATATGATTAAATTATTTTGTGCCTATCATAAGTTTTTAATTAGAGTAAGTGTAATTAAGCAGCAATATATAACTACCGTAATATCATGGACATCGTTTGATACGTCTTCCGAATAGCAATCCTTGGAATCACTGTTAGTTTCTGCATTGTCGATTTCCGCCTATTTGAAACGTGAGTTTTATCTTCTCCAAAACAGCAGTACTTCAAACATTCATTGAAATATATCATTACCTTGAACAATTCATATTCTGCTTTCAAAGGGTCGTCTTCAGTGACAGCTTGACTCTCTATTTCCGAAAGAGCGCCCAAAAGTTCCTTTTTCTTTAGTGACAACAAATTTTCTTTCGTAAGCCTGATAACTTCTTCAATATCACCTTGCAAACTCTTCAGGGATTCTTGTTGTTCAAGAGGAGTAATACTTAATGCTTTGTTCACCTGGTCTAACTAAATGAATAAATTGAATATTTAGTGCATATACACCAAAGGGTATTGGAGATACAAAAATAAACATTAGAACATATTACTTGGTTTTCATATTCAGATATGGATTGCTTAAGACTTTCTTCACTTTGGTTTTCCATAACTATTTACACAAGAGAGACACATTTATTGTTTTCAATGATAACAAAATTACCATACCATAACACTCCGTCAAAGTGAAGGAAAACACAACATTGACGCTACCTATCGGACTTAATTATTACGACAAAATTTGAGCTTCAAGTTGTTTATTTTACAATGCAGAACATCTTCGGCGCCACCATCAACTTGGATGTTGAGAAAGTGTAAATTAGCTTTACTGATGATGCTGATATTCCAACATCTACGGAATAAAATTCATCGTTATTTTACATCGAAAGTTTTCCATAAATAGCACCGATTATCAGTTGTAATACCTACTACAATAGTTACTTCGTTTTTATCCCGGGTATTTCAAACTCGTAAATGAGCAGCAACGATTGATAAGAGTCTCCGTGAACTGTGCTGAAATCAAGACAATTGCAAACATCTTGTCACACTGCAGTTCAATAAGCTTCCGTCATAAATTCTGGTTTCTATTTATTTATGTTGCTTTCAGCCAGATATCAAAAATTTAATCAAAGAATCATTTCCTTATTTCTCTCACAATCAGTAACAGCAAGGTCGCTATTTTTAAACAGGTTTACATTAAACTAAATATGTTTATGAATCTATTACAAGTTATAATGAGGGATACCTTTATGGTTAATTGTAAATTTAACCATTAAGGAAGAGAGGACATCTAAACAAATGAAAGGTTTTCTGAAGCACATTAAATAGGCTAATGAATGGTATAATAATTATGCATGTTATAATTAAAAGAATCATATTCTTCCATAAAATCAAGCATACCATCAGCAATAATGGTAACCTGTTTATCATTCATTTATCTTCTTCAGTGTATATGAAAGAACAACAAAATGTTTTATAAACTCTTTATTACTTCCAATTTTGATGCAAATCGTTACAAAAATTTTTCATAAACTTACAAACAGCAAGTCAAAAACCAATTTTAAATACATAGGATTATAATTCAGGTTTTATAAAAGTGATACTACAAAATATATTTATATATATACCCAGCCCAATATGGTTACAATTTTAATTTACCAAAAATAGGACTAATTAAAAAAAATGAAAATTTTTATTACCATAAGTATGAAAAACAAAAAATTGCAAAGCATAACCATTTGTATTACACATTTTTCTGACATTCTTTGAGTAACACTGATTGAGCAATTCACATTACAATATCGTTGGAAAAAAATTATACGGTCCAGTTTTGTAAAGCATTCTTTCATTTCTTATGCTTCACCACTTACACCTGAGAGTTCAATACTTACTCAATGGAATTTTAAACATTTCTACTGAGATCATGAAAATTAAGCACATTAAAATGGGTTAGTAGTTGAGGATTGACAAAACATATACAGTCAACTATTAATGATAAACCTCAGAGAAGGTACAAAGTTAAAATGTAGTACTGGCAGATTGGAATTTGGATTATCAATTCAGATACAAAAACTCAATTTTTGCAGAAAAATTTATCACAGATTTTGAAAACAAAAAAATGAATTGGAATTACTAAAAAAATGAACTTTTCAGAAATTGTAATTAAAACAGGTTCATGCCAGACATGCTACATAAACATTTTATTGTCATATGTTTACACATAAAAAAATGACAATTTACTCGTGAGCAAGCAACAGAAATTTCAAAACGAGAATATTTCAATGGAAAAAAATCATGAACACTCTTTAAAGAAAGGATGCAGCAAAGCTTCTTCGGCAGTTATTCTAGTTTTGGGATCAAGGTCAAGGAGCCGATTGAGCAAATCATAGGCATCATTTGGCAACAATTCTTTTTTTGTCTCTCCTCTGATACGAAGTCGTTCACTAAGAATCTTCAAGTCCATCGCATTACGCCTATTACTGCAAGTTATTCTCCTTCCTACAAGAAAAATAGTTAAAGTTTCTCATAATTTATACTTAGCAATTAAGGCTTATAAAATGAATAACCTAAAAAGAAATTAAAATTTATAATACTGGATTTTATGTTATGAATTTATTGATCATTTGGTGTAACTTACAAGAAATAACGAAATAAATCATTCCTTAAAACACACAGGAAGATTTACCATATTTTTTTGAAAATAATGTATCATCACATGTAATTTGCACCCCAAAATTCAAACATTATAAAGCAAAATGATTTGCACAGAAATCTAATCTGCACCTTTAGTCACAAGCTCACTTCATTCCCAGCATTGTTTAAAATGTTATTTATGTACCAATACATACATACATACATGTATTCACTGCAAACAAAATACCAGTAATTGTACACGCCAAAAGTTCTATGAGCGCACAAACCAATTTAAAATAGGACATTTAAACACAGAAGAAGTCCATTATAATGAGTACGGCATATAATGAGAGTTGCGTTATAGCGAGTGATTTTGTGGCCATTGTCTGTATCACTGCAAAAAGGATAGGGAGTTACATCCATTATAACGAGTGGTCATTTCTGAAGTATCGTATAATGAGTTCCACGTTTCTATGTTTGTCTTGCAGGAGGCATATCTCAGAATTGTCAATTGACGTGAGAGACAAAGTTCAACAAGCTATTAGTAATCTGAGGCGCATTATCTCTTCATATGGCAGAAAAATATTAAATGCAAAATTTATCGTCACCAATTTCATGCATTTGTTTTCCACAAGTCGCCTCACCTTGGCAAAGATGCTTGAGGGAGCTTAGATTAGAAACTTCTCACGAGTTTCACTCTCCCCTTATCCCTTCGTACATCTTATCACCTCGTCTTTTGTTTCTTTTCGGCGACGACTCCTCTAGTCAGCATCGGAATTTTTAATTGAGTTCCCATCATATTGACACCCACCCGTGGGATGTTTTCATACGAAAATTGGCAACAAATCGTCTGATCAAGGATCAGTAGGAATATAGGAGATGAAAGCAGTGTCGATTCGGATTCCCAGGGTTCCCTCTTGACATAGTCATTGCTTATAAAGCATGTGAATGAAAAATATCTCGAGAAAGCAATTTACCATGAATTAAGATTATCTAAAGTCACACCATTATTTTTCAACGATTATTTAGCAATAATTTTCTACATTTTATATAGGAGGATGCAGTTTCGCTATGATGCATAAATCAATGAAGTGATTGTTCATTCTAAAATAACGTGCCATCGTAAGTAATGGGCACCCCGAAATTAGAGTGTCGGGCATTGAAATATCATTTGCTTGCAAATGTAATGGGCACCTTAAGATATGCGATCACTCCATTCGCTGGACCCTAAACGTCTTATACAGGCATATGCTAATATATGCGTATATTTATACACACATACACTCTATACAAAAAGCCAGTAGTCGTCTATACTGAGAGTCCTGTGCTAATGCCAATTCAAAATCGTCCATTTAAAAATTTTGATGGGCTAGCCAATCTCCTTTCAATTAAACACTATTGGCCTTGAGTTTCCTAAATAGTCAAACATCGATACAGTATAAACACATGGGTATAGTCCAAACATCGATATCAGATTGGTGGTGGTGGTTTGACAAGTTATATGGAACCAGGGTGAGCCGAAGATGCAGCTGGTCCTGCGCTACAGGACATGCCAACAAGTATGTGCCAGAATCTAGTGCCGTCGATTCTATTGCACTCCCTGATTTTAGAGGCAAAAAAAAGACACAAAAGGGTGCGCGTTATTTTCGAGTAAATACGGTATTTTTGACACAGAGGTACCTTTATTACGCATCTTGAAGCATTAAAAACCCTACAGTTCCATTCTACCGCACTCGCTGCTCTTAGATTCAAGAGGAAGGACGTTTAGTATAGAAATCGGCTAAAATGAATACGCTTTATAAGGAGTACTTTTCTGATTTTTGTCAGCTCTCATTATAACAGACTTCTATTGTAGTTTGATGGGCTGGGTGATTCACTTTCAATGAAAAAAAAAATAGTGCATGGGTGGAATGCTCTACAAAATACATAGAACCGGGGTGAGTGGAGGATCCTGCCATCCTTCTGCTACAGGACATGTGTACAGGTAGAATTGAGCTCAAATCTAATGTGCCATCAATTCTATTGCTCACTCCAATTTTCAGCCGAAAAAGTGCAGAAAAGGGTGAGCATCATTTGAGTAAATACGATGCCTCATTACTTTTAGCAAGATCTCTTCTCTTCTCCAAAAGAATGCAATGTAACTACGGCATCATCCATAAATAAAACAAGGTTATTAATATAACAAAAGGCAAAATTAAACTAAATTTAGTAAAATTACGTACCATAGTTATTAAAAACCTTACCTAATTTATTAGCCAAATTTTCAAGTCTTGCTGTACCAAACACAGTCATTATTTCAGCCAGAGCAGTGATATCATCAGGAGCTCTAAAAAACGGATAGCAACCACTAGCTATGCAAAGCAAAATTACTCCAGTAGCCCACATGTCCACAGCTGAAATAAAAATAATGCAATTGTTTTAGAATAATATTTAATGTATTTGAAAAAATTAATCATTAACGTATTTACAGACTATAAGATGCAACTTCATTTTTAGGCAATTTAAAATAAAAATTCATCATAAAGAAAATCACATGTAAAATAAAAAGATTCAAGACATCAAAAGGTTGCGATTGTGAAGTAAGTTCTCCCGAAACAGATAGAGATAGTTTACCTACGGCATCGAATATATGCCCATTTTTAAGACTGGTGGGAATTTTAAATCAAACACTGGGTGCATGTTATTTCTGAGAAAATACGGTAATTTTTAATGTAAAAGTACTTTTTTTACGCATTATTAAGCATTAGCGTTAGGATTAAAAACCCTAGTTCCATTTTGCCGCGCTTGCTGCTACTGGGTTGAAAAAGACGGACCTTGTGTTATAAATCGGCTATAACAAGTACTTTTCAGATTTTTGTCAGCTCTCGCTATAACGGACTTCTACTGTACTACCATTTAGGAGAAAAGATGTATGAATATTGGTCAATATGACAATTGAAATGTCTGAATAGTAGCCCAAAGATTAGCTTGATCTTTAACGCCTTTACCATTCAATGACAAGAGCACTGGAGAAGGGATGAGGATTGATAAGAAGTGAAGTCTTTGCTTTCATGGACAAGTCAGATAGTAATGAGAGGAAAACCATCACAAGATTCCCCATCATGACCCTATTAGAGACGTTTCATTGTTTTCTTTACATAATTCAAATGGACTAAAATGATAGCAATTATTCAGCATAATTTATAGCAGAAATGGGAGTTTTCAATGAAAATATTGATTCCTGAATCAAATTGAATCATTCGCTTCAAATTAATTCAAGCACGAGATCATATTCGAAATTGGCTGAGATCAGTTATGCTGTCTCATATTGGTAATGAAGAAAAACACAGTAAATTTTCCACATTTATTTTGCTTTGATCAGTTTCACTACTGAAGTAGCATCTTCTGGTACAGAAACAATTGTGAAGCTACTTAAATGTCTTGAAGGGGAAAGGAAAGGATAGGTTATGGGGAATATCTTTTTCGGGAGGGTAACCTGATCATCTAGATTTCACTGTCTCATATTAACTGCCTTGGTTCGTTGAATTTTCCACAGGCTGAAATTGTCCAGAGACACTGTATTTTAGCATCTATTCGTAAATATTTTTTACATATTACTTAATTGGTATATTTTGAAAAGAAAATGATTATAATAATTTTGTTAAAAACTATCTTCCAAGGTTAAGAGATATTAAGTATTCTGTAGAATGTACCGTATTTATATAGCAAACTAAAAAGCTGTCCACAATGATTGAGCATTCAAATTGTCCCAGACTTGGAAGATCTAACGTGGTAAATACCCTAGAATCATGCAGAGAAAGATCGCATACATCCATATCGAATTTTATAAAGATTTGATGCATCTAAAGAGATCGAAAGATCGGTTCTAAAAGATCGATTTAAAATAATTTGGAATTGGATTTAAAGAATCGATCTTGAAGTGGATCAGATCAGATTCACCCATCTCTAACTTATGCTTCACAATAGTTAAGAGTACTCATATGTATGATAAATGATGCTGATAATATCGCAAATGATGGAGTTATTTCTCCACTGGGTATGTATTTTGTTTAGTTCTAAAAATTTTAAAAAGCGAATGTAAGATTGAAAAATTAAAAAAGAGTTGCACATATCAGTATTTAAATTTTTGAATTTGAAAATTAAATAGAAGAAATGCACGATAAAAAAGAAGAAATATAATCCGCCACAATGAGGACTTGTATGATTGAACATGTGAATTAAAACCTTCAAGGGGCTCCACGATAGCCAAGTGGGCAGTGTGTTCGCTTCAGCAAAAGCAATCCCAGGTTTGATCCCCAGTGGGAGATCAGGTGTGAAATAATCTAAGGTAACAAAGCGCTTTTAAACCAACAACAATTACAATTGAAACCTGTAAGCATCAGACTATGACCTCTTGTCTAATATATTATTTTCTATTTTTGGCAACAATTATGCATCTTATTGTGCTAGAAAACTATGAACAATTTTTGTTACCGAATTTAATCATATAATATAACCATTCAGAATCATAAAACTATGTCTTTCACGAAGTATATGTTCCCCTTGTCAATAACTTCATATTTTTACATCCAACAGCAAGATTGATACAAAAGTAAACGTAAGATACATTTAACTCTATTCTGCACTAATTTATACGACTGCATTCTCGACTATAAGACAGGGAGAATTTCTCTCACTTAAAAGCAAGTATAAAAATAAAAGTGTCATGAGAGAAAACTATTCAGAAAAGCTACAATGAATTTCTATTCAAATTTCTGCACAAAACATAATTTCCCAGAATACATCCGTCCCAGTAATGTTTAATAATATTTACCTGTAGTCTGTTGATGACTCTTGAGCAGTACCTCAGGAGGTCTAAATCCTGGGGTTCCAGCTCGAGGAGCAAAGTAAGGCTTCTGCGCAAGGCAATATCTGCAGACTTTGGATAAAGCCTGGCAATAGCATCCCTTCTGCACTGATGGCGTTAGAGGTATGGGACTTACTGCAGATAACTGGGATGATGGTGGAGGTAGAGATGGAGTTGAAGGCGGGGGAAGAGGATTTACCAAGCGTTTCTGAGGATCTGGAGTGAAGAGAGGCCTTCGATGAGGGCCATTACGGGCAACTGTCACTGGCGTCGAGATGGGAGAGGGAACAACCTAATAGGAGAAAATTGTTCTCATTTCAGAAGTACTACAAAATTATTCATACAAAAGTACTAGCAATTGATCAATGGAGATGATAAGACTAAATTCTGTTAAATTTTCATTGTGATATAGTGAGAAAGAGAGAATCTAAACATAAAAGCAAAATATATGAAATGCTTCAACAATTTTGAGGAACTCTTAGTCCTCATTCAAACATAGGGGGCAAAATAGCAAGAAGTGAAACTTAAATAGAGAGAACAAATAACTTATATGCATGAATAAAATCCATTGAATATTGATTTATATACTATTAATTCACTTGCAAATCAATGAACAAAATATAAGTGTCTATGTTACATTACTCAAAACATCTGAATACTAATATTAAACATGTTGGATCTTTTTCCTTAGCAATTAAAATTAATTTTAATTACTTGTTAATATAATTTACCTAGTACCGGAATTTAATAACATAATTACATAAGCTTCCCAAATTTTTTAATCAATTTTGATTGAATAGGTTGTAAATTCTAATACACAGATAAAATATTTAAGTCTTCAGGGGAGGTTACCCTTAAATACGAAGTAATTTTTCAGTTGTATCTTACCAGTAATTTAAAATCAGGTTTTTGATAACAACACAGATACAAAGTAGCATGCACAAACCTTAGAATTCTGGACTCTAACAACGAGACCACCGGCAGTCTTCTGCTTGGGTTCCAATACTCGGAACTCACCAGTATTTATATTGGATGGAGTATGCTAAAGAAATAAACAATTTAAAATTGAACAATGCATAACTAGCAGCATCTTTTGAGACAGCCCATTACGGATATGCTAAATATCAATAGAAAGATAATTAAATCCCAACTACCAACCTTAGATAGATTATTAAGGGAATTTTGATTAACAGATATGTTGCATCCTTGGTAGTTTCCTAATGGCTTTCTTGTAGGGGATGCTAGTACATTCTGGGGTGGAGCATTTTCCCCTAAATTCTTTCCAATTGACTGAAGAGGTCGCCTTGGAGACATTCTCAATCCATTTTTGCAAGGCAACTTTCTGCTCATGGTATTTTCATCCTGAAATTCAATCTTCCTTCAACTTTAAGTATTCCAATTAGCACATGATAATAATAAATCTTTAAATAACAAAGTTGAGAGGATAAATCATAAACAATACTAAAGCGCCAAATCACTCTTTGGCTTGGTGCGTAATAACAAGTTTATACTTATTATATTATTCATAAATAGTTTTCAATATAATGATAGTTTGCAATTTATATAAGATCCATGGTATGCAACTTAAGGGCTTAAGTTGCAAAAGATTAGAGTAAAGAAGAATTGACTCAAAAAACCAAACCATGGAAATACAAATACATGACACTAAAAGCAAGTAATAATATGTTTGTGTCAATTGATTTGGGTGTCTCAAGTGAAAGAAACAATGGACACAATTGAAAAATTAAACAGTTTCAAACAATAACACCTTTCATACAATCAACAGTTAATCTGACTGAGGTAAAATTTACTACTATTTAATACTAAGGTAAAACTGAATTACCGTATATGATGGCTTATAAGTCGACCTTAGAAGTCTAAAAAAAAATCTCTCAAAAAGTACGGGTCGACTTATACGCCGAACATAAAATTTAACCCCTTACCACAGAGGGGTAATACTTAGTAAATAAGTGAAACTGCCTGCTTATAACTTGCTGTACACAAACTCTCGCAACTCTTTTCTCAACTCTCAACCACAATTATTTCTTACTAAAACTAATTTTTGGAAAGTCTAATTACGTAGATATCATATAAAACAAAGTCCATCACGAAATACAATTGTAGCCGAAAGTATGTCATGACATGTTTTAATAATAAAATAGTTGAATTAATAAACCGAATCATATCTTTACAACAAATTTGACGCATATTTATTTTTGCAAATTATATTCATTTCTTCACATGTATTTTTATTTTGCAAAAATTTAATATTTTCTTCTTACAAATGAAGATCAATAAGCACATCATAGTTTGGTTTTGTTTATATAATCTTTATGATTCATTTAAGCAGTGTCGTGATTTGATATTACCATACTATATTACCATTATTTTTATAATAAATTTTTAATAAAATTGTGTTTCTGTTTTGTAACACATTTTTATTTGTGTAGCCTGAGTGATACAAACGAAAGAAACTTGAGTAATAGTTAAGCAGAGGTGAGAAGTTGACATAGCAGCTGAAAGAAACCAATCTAGTGTCTTAATCTTATGTGGTAAATATTCCTTAAGCTATCGTATATTTATGGTTACCGTGATTTTTTTAATCATAAGATAGAGTTGGGGAAATGGTGTTGCCTTATTTTTTGGTCGACTTTCATGCTGAACATAGGCTAAAAACTGAAGTTCAGCTCAAAATTTTAGGGGTCGACTTATACGCCGGCACATACGATAATTCTCATCTTCCTACTATAATTTTACAGCTAATTATAAAAATTTGATAGCGTCCCTATGAGCTAAAATTCTAAAGCTTCAAGAAAGAACCTAAATTCCTAGGAGATGATTATTATTCTTCTTTAAAATTTCCAAACAAGAATCAAATACTCAAACTAAGGGATCTCAGGTAATCAACGTGGAAACAAAAGCCATCTAGAGAGAAACAAAAGTAGCCCATTCTTGTTTGACTTACATCATGCTGCTCTTCACTTCTCTTTCTCTTTTTTGGTGTTAGAAACACAGATGTGCTAATTTCCTTTGGAGCAGAGCCAATTGATTCTCCAACATCATGGGCAAGACCAAAGTCCACCAACAGAAACCTGCAAAAGAAATTATGCAAGAGTTACAGCTAACCATTATCTGGAAGAGTAAAAATTTGTCAAGCTAATAACTGTAACCTACACACATCAAGCAACACAAAATTATAGCACATAAAGAACATACTGTTAGTAGTTAAAAATTATTTTCAAGCACAAAATATCAATGACACATAATACACATTAACTACCTTTTTCTTTCTCTGTCATACAAGAAGTTACTTGGCTTAACATCTCTGTGTACAACACCAAATGAATGCACTCTCTTCAAGGCCACCAGAAGATTTTTCATATAAAGTCGAATTTCATCCACATCCATCAAAGTCAGGTATTCCTATGTAACAGAGATGAGATGATTAAAACATATGATGCAATTAGTCTCTCCATAAACAGTTCACCAGTAATAGTGCCATACACTACAAATTAAAGGTCTAACTTGTACAAAAAAAATGTCTTACTCAATAAATATGTATCTAGAGATTGATTCCCCCTTAAATTACCACAAAAGAAGCAAAATGCAGGAATGAACAAAAATTCATGTAATGTAAATGAAAAACTGATGATTCAAAAGCCCAAATATAAAGCATAAAAACTTAGCTACTGATGGCCAATTTCTTGACTGCTGGATAAGTTTTATCCAGAGGTTAAACTATCTATCCAGCCAATATGGGTTTCTGGAAGGGCTTGATAAGTTATCCTTGGCTCGAGTAGCAGATAAATCGCTATCCAGAGATTGAAATGCAAAGAGGCTTCCTGCGCAATGAATGACAACAGTAAACTCATAGCTGTAAGTCATCGCTTTGGAGTTATTTGTCATCGTTACATCATGTTTTATTTTCAAATATCTTCAAAATGATAGTATCAGTCCATATTCCAACTATCGCTTCATTCTAGTATGTGCAGACATGAGTTCTCAACAGTTCTGTTGTAAGTGCATTCAAGAGACTATTGGATGAGTTTGAGCTGATGTTTTTCAAAGAAATCTCTTACGAATTTTTGTCACCAATGAGTAAAACAACCGTGAGTATTTAGAGAAAATGCTATTTTCCCAAAATTTACTTCTTTATATTATTGTTTATTTACAATTCTGTGATAAATTAGACTACAAATGTTACATTAATTATGTTGGATTTCAGGCAATATCCAAAAGTATGAAATTGACTCTGAAGAGCAATTTTTGAATGGCCTATCCCATAAAACATTCTGAAGCCCTTCTAAAAAAATTAAAGAGGAATTACATCCACCGGGCAATCAGTCATTGCAACCTGGGATGGACATGTTTATGACAACTTTGAGATTTTTGCAAATGTTAGATTTCAGGATGTTATTGGAGATGATAAACAAGTACAAAACATATTGGATTGTTTGATTATGAAGAAAGTGGCTGATGTCATTGCAAGACTCAGCCAGATCTTTTCTTAGTTTCTGGAAGAGCAAGGGGCATCAATAGACATATAAGATGAGTGGAAAATGAAATTATTTATGAATCAATGGTTGTGATGAAAATGCAGCCATAATATTTAATTAATTTTTTTTCATATTTCTTTTTTTCCCTTGGAGCTCCTTTATCATTCCTAAACCCATCCTTGAAGATTCTCTTCCATTTAAAGTTTGCTCTATTTTTTTATGTTAAATTTCCAAATTCTCCTCCTTCCTCCATGAATCTCCAGGTGAAAATCATTCTTAAACATTTTTCTTTGTCCCATATGTTGTGTCAGCTCTCTGAAAGAACTCTTTTGGTAATTCTAACTGTTCCTCGCAGGAGAAGAGTGGATTTGAGCATGGAAGACATACACTTTCTAATCTGTATCTACCTTTATGATTTGTTGAGTTATGTTCATTTGAGGGGCATCTTCACAACTTTCCTTCTCGATCTCATCTACTATGAATCGATTTTATTTTAGAAAACTGATCTTTCAACTTTAATAGCTGTTTAACTATAATAACTTTACATGAGCTGATTATTTTCAGGCCCTTATTTAAATTATGATAGTTTCACTGAACTTTGTTACAAGCAGACATTTCATGCTTAAAGATATGTGAATGCACAGTGGAAAGTATATTTGTAATGTTTGATTTGTACAACTATGACATTAGCTATTACATAAATGTTGGGATCCAAATAAAAATACAAGCAGAATATTAGCGATATGCCTTCTTCTATTTTTTGGTAATAAATAATGATGAAAATATAAACAACTTTTAGCATTTTAAATGGCATGCGCAAGGTGATAGGCATAATACATAGGTTTTAGATTGTGAGTAATCCAAAACATATATTGTACACTATACTGTACCATTATGTTATGAATTTCAATTATGTAAAAAAATTGAAACACATATTTTGTATGATTACTTATAAATGTACTTCTGCATTAAAATTTGGTATAATTATCATGCTAAATTTTATATAAGAAGATATTTAATTTAAACATTATTAAAATTTTTTAACTTTTAAGAACAGATTCATTTTTAATTATCTAATTTAACTCCAATATACAAAACCTAAGTAATTTCTTTAAATAAAGTTCCAGTTGAGTATTACAGGTTGATCCGAAATATGAACTGATTCGTTTTCTAGGAAAAGATGATCACCCCAATAATGTGTAAAGCAGGTGTGAGGATTTCTCCCACAGTTTATTGGAAATGATTGAGTGCTTTCCTCAAATTCCTTATTCACAAGATGCAGTGAACTCTCGTTGTAAAGTTTTCAGGAATTTTAAGTTGAAATTCTGAGGACTCAACTGTAATTCCATTAACTTAATTCCCATTTTTCTGCATCTAAAGACCTATTATTCCTTTGGTCCACTAAAAACGTCAGTTCAATATACTTAAAAACTAAACATTATCCCAAATGGTAACAAGCATTACAAACATTTGGCAAAATACTTCAATTAGAAACCACCCTTCAAATAATTTTCTAGTAAAAATTAATATTGTACCAAGAGTATCTCTTTGCCTTCCATATGTTTTACTTCATTGTCTTAAGCCCTCCACAGTCGCTTAGTATGCTTAGCTAAATTTCTTTTTTCAAAAAATCGATTTTGTGGATAAAACACAGACGACGGTTTTTATTTCCTATTACTGATTGGAATCCTTTAACATTATTTCCCTCCTTTCGATTCATATATAAAAATGGCCACCATGACCGGAAATCTTAAGAAAGAATTTGGTGAAACTCCCGTAGCTGAGAGGGAATTGTACCCAGGGAATAACCTTATCCAGTGCCAACACAGAAACAGATAAATTTTAACCTCTGGATAGCTGTCCAGAGGATAAGTTGGAGTTGTCAGAAACTGGCCATTAAAGAAGTTTAAAAAGAACAGAAAAGTTTTAATCTGTATGATACAAGGGTTAGATTATTTAAATAGGAATAAGAATTGAACTTCTTGAAGAGCAATACTCAAGAAAAAAAAGAGGGTTAATCAAAATTCTAAGTATGCTTTGAATAAAAAAAAAATTTTCAAAAATGAAATGAATAACTCTGGAATTACTAATGTAAGGACTATAATAAAACAATGCAAGTCATTTAAGACAGCATAAGCAATCAAAGAATAGAAATCTGAGGTCATAACATGCTAGTGTTCCATAGCAATTATTTAGAGCAATAGAATGAACTGATTTGGTTGAGTCTTATTCTCAAGATTTAAATTTCAGAGAGGTATAGATTATAAATCAAACTAATTAAACAAAATAAATACTTACATTGAAACGCTGATGTGGTAAAAAGGGCATGACAAAGGCAACATTTAGTCCATTTCTCAAGCATAGATCCACTCCAACAACATTATCTTGTCCCCTAAAGCAATGACAATGACAATTTATGTAAAATGCTACACTTCATTTTGTTTCAATCTAACTACATTGAAATACGAGTCTTTATAAGAAACAGCTTTCACTTGAGTTTACATTATAAATAATGAACCAATATATTAATAAATAGAAGACAATATTAAATAATTAAGGATATTTATATCTACATAGTGTACGCAACTATTACTTTTAAACCACTTTTGAGAATTATTTTTCACAGCAGTTCACAAATTAATACATAAAGAGAAAATTTTCACTCACCCTATATCCATAAGACAGCGAAGTTCCTTTTCAATTCTGTTAGGGTGACAGGTAGGAACAAGATGCTTCACAGCAAATTGCCTTTTAACATCTTTGTCGTCTTTAATTGTAGCTAAGAAAACAGAGCTGAAGGTTCCTTCGCCTATCTTTTGATGTATTGTAAAGCTTTCACTCAGCGATGGAATACAAGTCAGAAGATGAGATACCTGTGCCTTCTCTCCTGAGAATGACAGAATTCGTTAGATAAGTTTATGTTGAGCTATCACAATTATTACATTAAAAGGTTCGCCAAACGAGGCAATTCGTCAACTTCAAACTTAAGAGATTAAAAAAACTAGGCAAGAATACTGGTAACTTAACCAACATACAAAAGAGAGAGACCAGGTTTACCACAATAGTTTATATAATACTGGAAATTGAATTTCACTTGTTCATCAATGATTATAGCAATTACTTCATATCAGAACTACTAGCAAACAAATATTTTAAAATGTGCGAAGTAACATGACTAATTTTAAAACAGAAATTACTTAAAATTTCTTGTTACAAGTATTAAAGAAAGTAGAATGAAACGACGCGTTTAATGCATAATAAGAACAACTTATAAAAAGAAGAATTCATATCCAGAAGATTTGTTCCCTTACTTTCCAATTTCATCGTTTCCTTGTCTGTTATTGAGAAAGGATCATTTTCCGGCTTCTGAGATTTACTTTCGATCTTTGGCGCCGCTCTCGGTTGAAATGAATTAAGTGCAGAATCCTCTTCCGGCTCTTCTTCTTCCTGGCGATCCGCATTGAAGTTAAACGATTCATCCTGGGCGATACTTTTATTGACGGAATTCTCCAAATTTGAATTTGAGAAGACGGAGTCATCTAGTCCATTTTTGAGAGAGTGATACTCAGTCAGGCTTTGATTAGCTGTGTCATAGGAGTGAAAGTTCTCACGGAAAAATGGATTTAAAGTCTCCATATTCTCCTCTTATTTGAAACATTCACACATATCTGAAAGACGTAACATGTCAATACAGCTTACCAGGAACATATACAATAAGATGATTTAAGTTGAAAAAGTAGATAAAAAAATCATATTTGAGAATATGATAGTTAACAGAATACTTCTTACCTGTTCTAAGTTACAGTTCTAAGCTGGCGATTTAATTCTACCGGGATAGCATGGTCTACAATGTTTCACAGCAAAATCGACTAAAACCGCGCGTCAGCGCTTTGCCGTTGGCGGGGTCGAGGACCGGAAGTGCGGAAGGATCAAGGGAGTCAATTCGAGAAAATATTTGAAGCAGAAGGAACTCACGATCTGATTGACTCTTTGTCATAAATTCGCTGTTATTCTTTAAATAAATATTTCATATAATCATTATTTAATTACTAATATCCAATTTTGTGTTTTCAAAAATTTATATTTAATCTTTTCTTGTGATCATGTATTATGTCTTCAGCAATTCCTCTTTCGCAACGTAAATTGCGGGAAATTTGTTAGTCGGCGCTTTTTTAGTATGCTTAGGTAAGAGAACTTGTATTTATTTGCTATGTCACCTCAGCATATTGGTACATTGTCTTTAAGTTTTCGATCGTTTTTCCAGGTCCTCCTAGGTTTGTACGTACGTGTACTCACAGATTCAGCAATTATTTATAATTCATTTATTGTTTGGGGAACGATCATATATCACATCAAAACTTCTCTAGTTAGCATTAGTTACTTTACTTCTCATTTGCATTACCGAGGTAAAACTGAAATTAGGCATGCTTCAATGTTATTTTCCTTATCTCTAACTTAAAGTGCCCTAGGTATTGAAGAAGGGAAGTATGGATGTTGAATTGCCTTTTTGTATTAAACGTATGTTTTAAAATTGAATTAATTCGAATTTTCAACGTATATATCAATGTTCTCATTAGGAATTGGCTTCTTTAAAGGGTTCAAGGGCAAGGAGGCCCTTTAGTTACAAAGTACTCCCGGAATTTGGATGACCATCGGTGTTTTAGAAAGTAATTATTATGTAGTTGTTCAATCACTATGAGTTTTTGTAATATAATAGCATTTCTTTTGATTACCAGTATATCACAAATCTGGGCATAAATGGTCAACTGAGTAATTTGCGTTTTTATAAATTGTTGTTTATTTAGGAATGTGTTAACCCGAAGAAGAATAAATATTTGATTCGGTAATATTATCTTTACACTTTTATTCATCAATTATATACAGCAGTTAAGATGGTGAATCTCGAGCGTCGTAAAATATGTCTTCATCACTATCTTCGGACTCCTCATCCAGTGTGTCTTCATGATAATCCGAATGTTTTTGGGCGTTGAGGGTCCTAGTTAGTAAGCCCTGTTTCTTCAGAATAGCATTCTTGATACATTTTCGTACCGTTTTCATTCCAAGTTGTGTGTTGAATTCCATCAATTGGCATAAACGGTCAAACTGTAAGTGGTTGTAACAAAAATGGAACATTGAATATGTATCCTCTGGATCGCTGAAAATCTTAAAATCAGCGAACTGTTTCTCCTCCTCAGTTTCTCTTCTTATTCCTAGGAAAGATTATATTAATGGATGTATTGTACCACTATGTACATTTTGAAAACTAAAAAGTTGATTAAAGTCATGCCTTACCTGGTGATTTGTATTCTCGAAATTGGCCATTGAATATGATGAAATGAATTATTACAGGACAGTATTCCTCATTTGGATTCTCAAAGACATATATTTCTCTTAAAGGTTCTGTTAGAAATTGTTTAGCCATTTCAGCTACTGGCGGAAAAGGTACTGAATTCAGTCTTGCCCATTTCTCTGCCAATATTATCTCCTAAAATATGAAATATTTTCCCATGAAGAGATATATTAAAATGTTATTATTAAGTTATTAATTCATCATTATTATTTTAGCGAAATTGGCTAACCTTAAATGGTTCATGGAAGTCACTTGGTCGTCCACTAAAATCAAACGTAAGATAAATATCTACTGCCCTTTGTGGCCTTAGCAGTAGTGGGAAAGGGATGTTAAATGTAAGCCCAGAATCCACGAGGTACAATTTTTTTGCTTGTACCTCAACTGCTTCATGAAATCCTTGGAAATCCCTCTCTGAAATAAAGTTTCTGCTATCAGTTTTTGATAAATGAGAAAATGTTTGAGTGTTCAATTATCAGTTCCTATGTGTGCATATAATTGTGTTTTTTACACAATTGAAAACTCATTTCGCCGAGTAGATGATGTTTCCCTATAGAGAAACTAGTCTTGATTCTACTGTATTCCCAAAGACAGTGCTGCATTGTTAGAAGTTAAATAATATATATTTACTGCATCTTTTACCTTTTTTACAATAATCTTGTTAGAATTTTATATTCTGATGTACCCCAAAAAATATTCCCAATCATTTGTTCCTTGAAGTAATGAATCATTCTGGAATTGAATTTAAGCTCAATCATTGGAAGATTAGATTTGGGTTTGGTTTTGATTAAAATACATATATATTAGTCCTTTTTTATTGCCTTTTCAAAGCATAAGATGGCTCACGTGAAAGAGAGTTTGTGAAATTTTGGGTTTTAATGTAAAATCGTTGTTTGAGTCTTCCATAAAAAGAGAAGCCATCATGGAAAATGAATGAACTGTTAAAGTATGTATCACTTTTGTACAAAAATATCAGAGTGAAAGTGCTAGTATATACTTAGGATAGACTAATAAGTCAGATATCTCCATCAAAATGCACAATTCGTACACACGCAAAGTTGAATGCTGCAGAAATATTGTAAGTAATTCTTCTGGAAAATATCTTTCATGTAGAATATATGAACTAGTTACCTTCTAATGTCTTCATAATTTTCTTTTTAAACTATTTCAATATTAGATTGATTAAGTCCATAAATCTCTTATGTTTCGTATCATAGAACTTTCTGAGTCCATTTGTGTGTTTCCGAGTTACGTCCTCGCTAACATACTTACAGTTTTTATATGCGTTTGATTTGTTTCTTTACTAGTAGGATTTTTACAATATGGACTTATATCTTTGTTGGCAATGCTCACCCTCATTTGGTGTGGTATGGTGCAGTGGTGATATGGGAAATGTCTGCTGCAGTGAAAGCCCTCGTAGTGGATTATAAATAAGACCTGCACGGCCAGCTCTTGTGTCTCCCAAACCACCACTTTGAAATATACTCTCCAGAACAGATTTCCAGAAGTTCCCCTGGACCTTCCTTTGCGTTGCTCGACGATTTTTTCTGTAAAATTAACAACTTGTTAACACATACCTTAGGTTTTGATTACTGTGATGATAAAATTTCAGCTTGGAGTATCATGTAGTTTTTAGCTGTTTTTTTTTCTAAAATGAGGCTCAGTTTTGAATTAATAATTAATATTAGAATTTTTGATGGCTTCAGTGATGATTTTATGTATAGTTTATCAAAATGTACAGGCATAAATTAAAGCTATCAGAAAGATTGCCCTAAAGCAGAGAATAAATTAGTAAATCCCTTATGTTAGCAGAATTTGAAAATGTATTCTCTAAGCTGTAGGAAAGAAGTTTTAATGCAATGAATCGTTCTCATGTAAGGTAACTGCCTCAAATTACTTATGATATTATTATTAAAATGTCTACAAATTTAGCATTATTGGATAGGCAGGGGGTATGAAAAATAAACAATTTAATTTCTGTAATTATTTAATTTTTAATCATTCTGAAGATTTTCAATGGTAAGGATTATTTAGTGTATGTTTTGCTATTTAGAGATAGTAAACCTTTAAAAACATCAAGTTTTTTTTATAAAAAAGTCCTCATATTTTGAAAAGAAAAGATATTTTCAATATTAAAATAATGGATTTGATTAATTATTAGAGATCGAGGTTAATAAAATGAAGAGAAAGCATAAAGACCTACCTTTCTTTTTGGTGCTCAGGAATATTTTAGTTTGTAATAGTATTAATTCAGAAAAAGAGGAGTGAAAGGAATGTGTGGTTTGCCTTGGACTGAGTCAGGGGATGAGGAAGTAACGATTGCTTGTTTGAGTTAGCATAAAACATTGAGTAAAACATGGCAGGATGTGGAGTTGCTGAATTTTCGAGTAAGCATATCTCTATAGGAAAATATTCCACATGTACGATTTAATGTAACCTAATTCAGACTATCTTCTTCAAATGAAACATTATTTATAATTCATATTTCCGATATGTAACATTTTTCATGAAATGGTTATTTATACACTATATTTTCTTATCTAGTAAAGCATGGAGATGTACCATGAATTAGCAAGGGAATTAATCTGCTTACTTGAAGAGAAAGCAGAACAATTGATGTTTGTTTCTTGACCATCCATAGTCTTTGTAAATAAACTTACTTTTGTTCTTTCCAGAAGGTTTTCTGTTTGCCTTTATCATCTTTACCATCAGGAGTAGCATCTTTATTGGACGGAGAATTCTTAGAGTCACATTTTTCTGTTTGCTTAGGGTTGTCACTTATTTCCAATTTTGTAAGACCGATATTATTCTCCTCAGAGATGTCTTGTAAGCTGATTTTACGTAGGGAATCTTCTCGCTGTTTTAAGTTCATAACAGGTTCAGAATGCCTTCTATCACCAGGTTTCAACTTGGTTTTATTGAAGACTTTAAAATTAGTAATCCCCTCATTCTTAAATTTTCCATCCTTGTTATCTTCTACATCCATAGCTTTTTGCTAAAACAAAAAAATTAAAAAACAATCTAATTGTATTAAAATTGTGTGTATGGCTTTTGGCATTGAAAATGATTCATACATGATAGTATCCACAATATTCAGTATATCTACCCTTTTTGTCAATTAAAATGTATTCTTCCTTATTTGTAGTAGAATTTGTACTTCGGCTTAAAATATTTTTCTATAGAGATAAATAATTAAATGATTTCAAGTGATAAAAAGTGAAAGCATACCTTGCTAAGTTTCCGTGATCTGGAATTTTTGCGCTCTGATCCGTCAGCAGCAAATGTTACAGTTTTTTTCCCATCAGTAACTGGAATTCCGTCAATTTCCAAGGCAAAGTCTGTTTCATCACATTCAGTTGATTCATCTCCAGTACTATCCATTTCACCCTCTGAGCTACCCGAATCACAATTGTCCTCCATGTCCCCCCATAGCACATTGGCTGAATCACTTTCTGTTCAAAGCATATTATGTTCATATTTAATTCATGAAGTTTGTGTATAAATTTATTGCTTGAAAAAGTTCATTCAAAAATTATCAAACTAATTGATCTTTATTGATATTTATTAACATATATATATATATATATATTATTTCTTAAAATTATGAAATGTGGATGGTAACCTTAATTATTTCTACAATGATTTAATTTAAGATTCTACATTTAGGAGGTAAATACCATATTCTAGTAAAATTTATTGTAATTTTATAACTTTTATTTAAGAGAAAGAAATGAATTTAAGTGTGATCGTTGTTTTGTGGGTTAATAAAGAGAGATTAAATGACAATTATCTAAAAAAACTAATCCTATACTTCAAAATAAAAAATATTTTTTCCTCAAATGACATGACATTTTCATTTCTTACAAATCAAGCTCTATTTTAAAGTATTTTGATAATATATGGGGTTTTTATGGGGGAGATACTTTAATTTGTTACATTAGCAATATGGAAACTAAGTATTGGTCATGGAAAATATAATGTCTTAAGTCTTTGAAATTATAGCATAGGAAAATCTAGCTTAATTTTTATTTTAAAACTAGCATCTACTTACATTTCAGCAATTATTTGTTACCCTACGTTTTAGCTAAATAAAAAGTAAATACATTTCCATTCATTGTTGTTTGATGTAGTCTTAAGAGTTTCTCTATCATTTTCACTTTTGTTTATTATAAATGTGCATTTGGCTAAAAATTAGTGCAAAGAATACTAGATAGATATGAGATAGAAGGTGCTATAAACTGAGGAAAATCATCTAGACAATGTGCTGGTATTATAGAGAAAAAACAGCAAATATGATGTAAAATGAACAAAAAAATCCTTGTCGTAAATAAAATATTGCTTATGAGCTTTTTGTTGATAAATATACAAGTCAAAATTTGTAGTGCTAATATTTGGTGAGATAACTTTATGACTGACCTGCAAAAGTGTATTTGAGTTTCAATTCTTAAATCTTGTCTTAGTTCTGTGTATGTTACCATGTATAGCATATTCAGTTAAAAATTATCATTGAAATATAATGAATATATTATTAGTTTTCAAGAGAAAATATTTATCTTCAAATCATCATTTATAAATTAAAAATAATTAAATTAATACATTAGCAAGGTAAAAGGAGTTGACTTTACCAAGCAGGTAGTTTCCCATTCCTGTATTATGAAATGGTGAAAACTTCAATTTCTATTAAATAAAAAATATAGTATAAATCTTGTCATGATGGATAGATATCTCAGAATAATGATATCTTGTTGGCAGAGTTCATATAACATTTAAAAAAATACACAAAGAGCATAGCGCATTGAAAAAGTTGAGAATATGTTAAATCATTCAGTAGATAAAATTTGTGTACAACAATTTCCCTGTTGTCTGATTCTCGATGTTATAGTGTGATTCAGCCAACTTTTCAAAGTTCACTGAAATATCTTCCTTTTTATTTGTTTTTCTGTTAGGAAATGGGAATTTTATTGATTTATGTTGTTAGCTATCATATATGAGAGGGAATAATCCAAAAGCCTAAAAATTCTAAGCTGATACAACCACTACAGAGATATTTGGGAGACTACTGGAATAGTTGCCTATCTATTGAATGGGATACCACTTATATCCACTAATGATACATATCTACTGTTTGCCTCTAACATAACTTGGCTGAAAAAAAAGCTTCAACTTAACTGTCCTTGGTTTGAATTTCACTCGGAATACACACTTCCTCCTAAAGAACCTCAACTTAATGGAGGTGTTGACTCTAACTCGCCCTTTTCCTGAGTTACAAAAGATAACTGTTAGAACCTACAATAAATCAATGTCTACTGACAGTCTTTTGTTCTAGGTATTTTAATGTTTTCATGGAAAGTAATTTACTTTTATATTCCATTTTAATGCAAGATATTTTTACCTGTTATTTTTTCTGAAAGTTGGGTATTTATTTAAAATTTCTGAAAGAAATTAAAAATAAACGTTTCTGACATCTAGCATCTTCTGTCTTTGTCTTCCCTTTTGTTTTATCCTCAATTACTATCTTTAGCCCCTTTCCTCCCAATAATTGACCCCCCCATTTCCTCTGTCGATTCTTAATTATTTCAATGAAAGCCACCAACCATCTCCAGCATCTCTGTGTTTGTTTTCCAGTCTACCCAGCTTACTTTTTTCATTCTATATTGATGAATGAGGTAATACATTCTTAGCGGACTTAAATTGATTCATCATGATTACAATTTGAGTGCACTCATTTTTTGGTTATAATTATTCATACTTTAAGCTGTGATTGTTAATTGATTTGCATCTCAATGTTTGGCATTTGTTTAGGTCCAAACTTGCCTTGATTTTTGGAGAGTGATGGTGCCTACTTACTCTTAATCATTAAAATTTATAAATTCCACAATCTTTCTGCATGTGTGAGTGCCAGTAAGATTTCTACAAATGGGCAAGTTTTATATATTTTTATCACATATTGTTTGAAACATTAATATTAGTAAATTATGAAGAATCTGAAAATATCTTTCTACTTACGGAAAATGTCTCGAGCCATCATCAATTCATCCCTACAAATTTGTTGATGCTTTTTCTTGAAATTTGCTTTGTTTGCTATGTAATGACTGTAAAGCTCTGAATCCTCTCCCACTATTGGCAATGTGTTTCCCCAGTCTTCTTCTTTCTCTTCATCGTCATCATGATCCAAGCTCCTTCCATGATTCGGATCATCTATTGAATGTCTTGCTTCACTCTCTTCCCTCATCATCTGAGGTAATTCCTTTTTCTTTCCTTCAGCTATCAGTCTTTTAAAAAGAATGCAGAAAGCACTTCCCCACACACCCATTAAGAAGTGCAGAGGTGACTCCTTACATTGATGTATTAGTTTACCAACATAGAATTTGGATCCAAAATCCTCTGTGCGAAGGAAAGTGCCGTATTTTGCACATCCTATCTCATAAGGGCTGAATTCCATCCAGTCCTACTTTAGATATAGTAATGGGAAAATCATCTTTTAGTTATTTTTATTACTCTATATTAACTATATTCAAATACTATAATTAAGGGTTTATAGCATAAATTGGAGTTCTTAGATAAAGAATGTTGAATCTTAATGTATTGAAATGCATATGAAGACATGAGGCCACACTTATGGGACATATCCCTAACATTTAAATAGTTAAAACATGTAGTAGCCTGGATATTTTCTTCTCTAAGAATTTAATTTTTGATTAATTTGAATTGATTTTCCCTTCGTTATCTGATTTACTGGAAGAGATATAAAAATATTCTTGAAACATATTCTTTTGTTTCATAAAGTTAAAAGAAGACTGCATTAAATACCTCAAAAGACCACTGTTTCCCCCACATATGACTTACTTCAGCCATTAAACTTAAGGGTTTGGGATATGATAATATCAGAATGAAAACTTAATGCCATGAGATATTACCAAAAGAAATACATTAAACTTTTCTGAGAGATCTATCTCATTGATGTGAGTGAAAAGTGGTAAATCATTTGTGAATGTTTTATTTCTTATTAATACTAGAAAGATAAAAATTATGTCATTCAAATCACTTGATTTTATTGTAAATAGGCATACCATATGGTTATGTTATTTTTCTTCTGAAACTGAAGTATTATTTTGCATGCATGGTATAGTTGGGTTTTTACCAGTTTAACCGCATTGTGAATATGAAACATCTGTTGAGATGTCAGAAGAAATGATGTCAGGAGTTGGGCTGATCAACTAATCAATCAACAAACTAAGATATTAGTCTCAGAAGAAAATTAACATTGCAGAATTACACCTATGAGGATGGTTCCTGAAAATATTATTGGGAGAGTTAGATTTCGATAGACGAGTTCTTTTGAAATCATAAGATTTTTTTGGTGGAAATACAAAAAGTGGAACCTTGTGTCTGTTATAAGTCAACTTCAGTTTACAAAATCTATTTTTGACAACTCAAAATTTGCTGGATTGGAAAAGCTGTTTGAAACACTTCTCATTCAGATTATTTTGTAACGAAAAAAATTTTACCTGAAAAACTCTTGCAGATACATCTTTTTTTACATTGAGGCAAGTATACATAGGAAGTGGTGCTTGACCCCTGGCAAGCTTAGCTCTTTGGTCTGACAATCGACTTAGTTTTCTCTGGAATGAAAACAAATCATTTAATCAAATACATTCATAATGTCATATGTAGCATTTCCAATATTTGACGATTTGATAGATTTTAATGCTAGACTAGTTTCAGGTTGTTTCCTTTATTTTTCATGAAATATTTCAATCCCTAAGTAATTATTTTTACATGATATAAATTGTGTTCTTTGGATAAAGAGAGCATTTTTTATAAACATTAGCTGTTATTCAAGAACAAAGGCATATCTTTTATAGGTCTTCGATAGCTTTGAAAAATTTAACCAAATTCAATAGAGCTTCTTTCTAAAAATTACAATCTAATTACTTATGAATTCATCCATATGATAGTATATCATTTTAAGTGCCAGATAAATGATAGGTTACCTCAATCAATAGTGTGTCTCCAACCAGATGACCAAAAAAGTCAGTGAAGCTCACAGGCTGTCCCTGAGAAGATTTGTGTAAGACTTGTTTCATATAATTGTACATATTCATTGGAGTCAGCAGTTTGGTCCAACTTTTTGCCATTCTGGTCCTGAGCTCAGGTATTAAATCTCCAGGTGTTAGTAAATGTGGAAAATCAGGATGAGAATAGAGACAGGACAGGAACCTAAAAGATCAAAATCTAATTACAAAATCATATAATTATCTAGAGGTTAAATATCTCCAATAGCCATCTTTGTCGGTGTTTGGAGATTTTTAACCTCTTGTTCTTTAACAGCCTTGTTCCAAATTTTCTTTCTTTACAGTTAATTATCTTATCATAATCAATATAATTATATAAGCAAATTATTTCAGAACATTTATGAGCAGTAATTTAAAGTTCAATCCAAAATTGAGTGGATTATATAATTGTATGGATTATGCATTTTGTTTTCGATAGATATTTTGTTTCCCTTCCCCCAAAATTCTTTTAGCTATATTATATTATATATTAATTTATTAATTGTATATTTTATATATTGAGATTAGCTGCCACCAGACTGCTGTCTAACTGCGGCAAAAATTGTAATAAATAAATAAATATTACTTAAATATATAATGACAATTAAATTGCAAGCAAGTTTATAGTAAATTTAGATAATTTTTTATACTATATTCAGGAAAAAGAGCCTTTCTGTAAAGTTCTGTAAAGCAAAAAAAGTTTTAAGCAAAATATTAGGATGTTACAGAGAACAACATGGAAGAGAGTAATAAATATAGCACATGCCAGCTAAAACCTTCAATCGATAACTATTATTTATTGTGTATGTTTCACCAGAATAATATATATATTCTCGTTGATTATCATCTTACCAACCTTTCTCCTAATGCCTTCATCTTTGATTATTGTTCTCTAAACTAGCATCAACTACAAGTTGTCATATGACACATTCTTATTTCCATATCAAGGAAACAGAATAATATATTTTTGTTCTATTTTTCATCTTGGTTCACTCAAAACAGAGATTTCAGCTTGGGTTTCTGTTGTTCTGCATTGATTCTATTTCTGATTTTTCTCTCTCTGAAACGGTTATTAGTGATCTATTCTTAAGTATCTTCAATAGTGTATAGGTTTTTTTATCGAGTCAAACTTTTCCTCCTAGTTTTTCATCTGTTGGTCAACATCTACTTTGATGAATTTCTGTCATGTACCTCAGTTGCATCTGTCATTTACTTCAATCTCCCATTCTTCATTTTGTGAGGCCAATAAACTTTTCTTTGCATAATATATTATGAAAAACCTTCTCTTCTTGATATTTCTTTTTATTGAACATTTATATTTTTATTTACTCATTTACTATAGATTCCTCAACCTTAGGCTAGATTTTGTAACTGAAAAATTTGCAAATATAATTTTTCTGTATCCTGGAAGATCTTTGAGTCCAAAAACTGAAATGTCTAGTCTTCACCAAAGTGTATTTTAGTGTATCTTAACCTATCTATTTATATTGCCACTATTATGGTTTTTAATTATTATGTGAATTCATGCATAAATCAGAGTTTCACAGTTATTTTCTGCTTTTTTGAGCAGTGCTTAATTATTCATCTGTACTGAATTTTTTGATTTAAATCTCTCTCTTCTAAAGAAGTTATTTTCAATGTTTTCTTCACTATGTTCAGTTGTTTTAGGCATAGATATACACCACTTTAACTTCCATCTATTAGATACGTACCAAGATGATCCAGATAAGCTAGCCACATACATCACACAGTCTAAAAGTCCTGACTCTTCAAGAGCTTTGAAAACACCAGCAAAGCTCATAGTTGCCCGAAACCCTCCTCCAGATCCAAGAACTGCGATTACAGGTACCTGCAAAAATATGTTATGCTCAGTTAACTTTAATCTGCTTTCTCGTACCTTCAACCTTTTTTATTTCTACAAGTTTTGAGATATTTACCTCTCTTGGATCCTTTGGTGCATTTTTATGACCAAGAAACTTCTTCATGGCTTCAAAAATGTGCATCCGTCTTCTCTTTACAAAATATTTCTCTTCATCCGAGAGAGCAAGACTGAACCTGAGATTTGGCTTTGTACTGCAACAATAAGCATTTTCAGTTATTTTCTAGACCTTGTGATTAATTGGTAGAAGTAGCTAGCCATTTAGTTATTTATAGACCGTTCATCAATGTATGAATTATACTCACTCTTCAACCATAGATACTCTCATGTTCACTTTAGCTCCCTGAAAAGTTGAAATAATTATTTCAGAATAATAGTTTAGAATTCTAGTATTATCATGAAGGTAATAAATATTTGGCATACTTACATTATCATAATCAACAACTATATCTTCCTCTGTTCCTGGAGTGAAATTTGTTAAGTCTATAATCTTGTTCCCCATCTCCTGGTCCATCACATAATTACTATCCATGAGTGTTACATCTGAGTGAAAAAATAAACATTTATGCTAAACTCTCTTGAATTTTGCTTTGAAAATGTGTTGGGTTATATTCTATTAATGCTAATGTTAATTAGTTATTTACGTTAGGAATTAATCTTATCAAACAATATTGAATCAAAAGTTTTGGTTTATTTATATCTATTTTTAAAAGAATGAATGAGTATAATGAAACTTTTACTTACAGAGCTCCCTGTTTTCACTGGGATCTAAGTAAAACTTGAAACAAACATTCCATTGAGGATTAGGACAATTGTCTATCACTGGTGTTCTTTTTCTACGATTTGGCGTTCCCTTCAATTTTATGATCAAGTAAGGGTCTGGTACATCCACTATAATAGAATAATTTAAAATATAATATTGATAATATATATCTAGTTTTATGCATATACATTCTATTTTGTTATTTTATGTTAACTGTGTGATCCTGATTTGGCTTTTGCGCATTACTGTAGTCTTTGAAATATGTATCACTAAGTTTTAGAAGCATTTGAACATATTTTTGAGTATATTTTTTAAGTATAACAAGGAAGTAGGAAAAACATTTCTGGTCAGTGGAATTTAATAATTAATTATAGTTCTTTTATTTAGCTGCTAACAGAAGTGATCACAGACATTGTTTCAAATATTTAAAATTATATTGAGAATATTGTTATGGAGCTATATATATATATATGTTATATATAAGAAATTGATGCAGAAATTTTATTCTAAAATAATTTTTATGATTTTTTTTACTAAACTTACTCATATCTCCTAGCCATCCTTTGGTTATGTTTTCTCCATTGAACACCTCTACACGGAGTATCAGGCATTTTTTGTGGCAAATCTGGATGTGAAGATGATTTTCAGTTTTAAAAATTTAAATAGAGCATCGCTTAGTTTAAGTGGAATATTTTCATTCCATTGTTGTACTTACCTCATACAGCTGAAATGGATCAAAACTGGAAAAAAAATCAGTCTTTAGTTAGCATCATTGAAAGAGTTTGTGAACTCAAATAAAACTGAATCTTTCTGGCAATTCTTGGTAATTTGTGAGGAAAATTAATAATTAATCATAAAAATTCAAAGTTCAAGTAATTATGTGAATACTTGAAAGCTTTTGTTTCAAACAAAGAAATTTTTCCATGCTAAAGTAAAATTTAATTTCTGAATCATCCATTTCCATTATAGCTTTCCCATTGCAATTGAGGGAATGTATTGAACTTTGCTCATAGAGTTTAGTGCCTTGAAACCCAATGATTAACAGAAGGGAAAAATGTTGACATACTTGGAACTGGAACCCAGGTCTCCTACTTTAAAGGCAGTTTTTCTTGTGAACTATTTTTTCTATTATGTATTGTATTCTAGTTTTCCTCGTGTGGTGCTTTAGTGGTTATGATATCTGCCTGGAAAGTGGGAGAGTCCCTGTTATGTTGATATTTTTTATTTTTCTTTACCTTATAAGTTTTTATCACTTCTATTAGTAATCTCAATAAAGTACACTCCTGGCCAAAATTAACGCAGCACCGGCTGTAAGGATCGCTAGGGAGGTGCTGTGTTAATTTTGGCCAGGAGTGTACATCATAAATATCTTGTGATATTTGTTTAACTATATTAGAGCTTCATAATGTAAGGGTTGGATGTGAATTTTGGACCCTTAAAACTAAGGCTTCAAAGGTCGCAGGCCATTGATATGAGACCATTTTATAATTATAAAGCGTAGAATTGAAATGGTGAGTTGAGTCAATAAAAATATCAAACTAGAAAGTGATGCAGATGAAAGGAGAAGAAAGGGTTTGATGAAATTAATATAGCCTTGGCAAAAAATTAAGGAAATGGTATGAGGCAGCTGTTAAAATAGCTTTACAGTTAGTAGAAAACCTGGGTTGGAGACCAGGTCATGTCTAATTTGTTTTTATGGCCATTTTCCTTTGGAATTATAATAAAATTTTACTCAGGTTTGAGAGAAAGATGACTGTCAGGTATGCTTTCAGAGGAATTAATGCTCAATGGATGTAAATAGGGTCCCAGCAATTTCATGAAAATGAATCACAGTGTTAGAGATTGTCATAATACTACTTTCTCTGGGAGCTGAGGTTGCCCTTTTCCATGGATATAGTTAACATGTGTTATTTGATATTTGCATTCAATTTAAGTTGTGTACCTGCCTATAATTATACTATAATAATATATTTATAGTCGTATTCAAATCCAACTGTATATACATTCTTAAAGGGAAAATTCAAATTTTCTTTTTATATAATTGTAGAATAATTTGCCCGGATCTGGTGGAAATATTTTTTAAGACTATTTTTCTTATTTAAGATTCATCAAAGACATATTGCGATCAGACTGTAAGGGTGAGATGTAAAAGCAAGATTGAGTAAAACTATGCTGTTAAAAAATTACATTTTCGGATTTAAATTATCCATCAAGATTAAAGATTAGTAGACATCCATAATAGACATCACTTTTACCGTCCATTATGTAAGAAATCATTCAAATTTTCGAAGAAGGTGCAAGAATAATATTCCATGAGTGACTAACGCGTGAGCCTAGGAAAAACTGCAAAAACGAATTTGAAAAAAATTCAGACAGGACCGAAACTAGAATCATCTGACTTGTTCCACTTTCTGGGCGTTGCTCTAACCAATTAAGCTGCAAGTTGCATTAAAATCTCCTGTACTGTATGGTAGGCAAGTGGAAGATCCGGATTTCCATTCCTATCAGACTTTTCCATGCCCGCTTTTCCATGGGAATAGAGGGGAATTTTGCAGAGAGTAACTATTCCACTATGCCACTGGGAGGATGTGTTTACCTCGTAATTCCCTCGCAACTATGGGTGAAACATATTTAATAACAGTCAACGCCTTCGTTTACTAATTCCAATACATTCCTATATTTATGAATATTGTATGAATGGCTCTGAGTGAATGAATTGAATGAATGAAACATTATGATATAATGACTGCTCTTAATGTGCCGAAGCGAATGGAATAAATCAGCATGTCATCTACGCAAATGACCTCATTTCATAGCAGCATCTGTGAAAGATTTCTACATTTATTATTTTGCGATATATCATTCGGTTTATTTTTTCGTTCATCAAATATTTCAGGTTTTTTAATAATGGTTTGAGAAGGAAACATCTATTAGTATATCAGCGGGATTTTATTTCCTTTGCGATTTACGAGTAAAACTAAAGTTACATCTTTTTTAATGCTTCCTAGCGAAGCAACAATAATTCCGGTCTCTAAAGTCTCTCGTCTCAGAATACAATGTAAATATCGACCATTTTAGAGACTAAATATGTGAAGTTTTTTATTTAATTATGAAATTATTCTATATACCGTGTGATTATATGTTACTACTTCACGGGTGAATCACTTATCTTCGCTCGATACACAAATACGTTTTTCCATGCGAACCTCAGTATGAAAATCAGCGTAACTTGCCCGTTTGCTTTTGCCTTAAATACAGGGTTGTTCAGCAGAAAATGCCGATTTCAAAAGACAACGTTTTATCAAGGAAAAATTATTTCAAAAATTTGACCAAACCAGATTTGAAATGCATAATATAGATTTAGTCCTTAAAATACTCAGTGTAGTCATTGCTCACAACATGGACAATACCAAGGCGATTAGAAAATTAGGCCCTAACGCGTTTCAGTCCTTAGCAGTCCTCAGGGTTTATGGCCGTCGCAATTAATTTTTTTGTTCATTGAGTGTAGTAAGAGTGATGGAAAGTAAAATTCATCTTTGGTTAGCCTAAAAAAGAAACAAATAAGCGGGTGTGATGTATTGAGATCGTGGGATGAAACTAGCGAAGTCATTGGCTCCTTTCTAGCATTTAACATCTTGCTTTCATTGAAAATGCTCAAACCCTCAGGTGCCAATGGAGGAGGGGTGCTCTGCCAGACTATAAAAACACTTCAAGGCGTCGTTTTTTAATAGATTGGTGGCATACTCCAAACGGATGAACTAGGGCTGAGAAATGCGGCTTCGTAAGCTGTATTTACGTTCTGAATAATCCTGTATTTATAAAATTTTCCGTGAGAGCTGTACGATTTCGTCGCATAATGATAGTTATAAAGAAGTCAACTGGTTACGAACCATACTTACCTAAATTGTTGGTAAAATTTCGAGCTGCTGTTCGATAAAAACTGATTTTAGCGACCAATTTTCCATAGTAAGAAGCGGGGAAAGTCCGCTAAATGGCAGTTCAAATAAAGCAGCAAATGGGAGATGCCTCAGACTTCCTTACGTCGCGCGTCGCACGAAAACAAAGATTCGAAGAATTCAATGGATTCCTTTTTATCGTTTCTTTTCTGCCGTTTCAAGGATAAGTTCTCTTTGTTTAATCTGTACGATAGGGTTTCTCTCGAATTACTTGGTTTTACTTAATTAGTTATGCATTTAATATATAATCCATTATGAATATTTACGTATCCGAGTAATTTCAGAGTTTAGTGAATTCACTAATTAAGGATATTGCAAATTGAATATTTTAGACACGTGCGAATTAAGTGCAAGTAGACCGAAGGGAGAGGATTGGAGAAAATTTGAGGGGGTTTATCTCCCTCCCTTAGTTAAGGCCTTGTTCGGTCATAATCTGAATTTTAACTGACCCATCCAAGTTTCTTCAGCATCCCTTCCTTCCATCAAAGGTGCTGTTAGCACTGGATGAAGCAGCGTTATCTCGTATCAAGTGTGATTAATGTATTTTGTGAAATATGGAGCAAAAAATTCAGGCTTATTTCATTGTTTCACCGGAACCCGGAATAGTATAATGATGCAGGAAGTTCTATTTATAGGATTGCTCACGTGGATAAACACATTTGGCCACGATGTATTGAAGTCTCACCGCAGCTTCAACCACCGGAAAGCGGCGATGCAAGGCTTCTCTCTCTCTCTCGAGTTAGACCGCAGTGAATTAATCCACTCTTCTCATCTGTATTCCGTCCTTTTCTTCAAAATTCTTTGTAAGTTTTTAAACATATTTTAGATTTTAAAACATTGATGATATGCATTTCAAAAACTCTTAAAATAGAGAAAGTTATGATGTATTCACTGGCTAGATCATAGGTTCCCAAAGTGGCCCATATGAACCACTAGGGGTACATATAGATTTATGTCTTTATGTCATGGATAATAAGAGAAGTGGGGGTCCATATACCGGAGACCATTTAGACCGCACTAATAGTAACGCAGTGCAGCAAGGTTTGCCCGCCGGTAATCCTGGAACGGATTACCATCGAGCAAACCTTGCTTCACTGCGTTACTATAAGTGCGGTCTAAATGGTTAGCCAAGGTGCCGCTGTACTAAGGTAATTTTTTATAAGAATCAGCACAGATATAGGTTCCTTTCGCCTCTTTTAAGGGACATTTTGAATCAAATCCGCTCAATAGATTTCAAGGACGATATTGAGGGTTTCTCTACTCCAGAGGTGACCAACCTTCAACAGCTCATGCTTCAATCATTTAATTTTAATTTGAGATCCACCGTATAAAATACAATTATACGCCACAAACTAATTTAAATGTTAATTATGTAATTCAGCGCATGTTTCTATTATATGTGCAAGTATTTGTATTTGGGTCTTTGGAATTGTGTTTTTTGTGTGTTTTCCATTTTTCGGTAGATTTGATGCGTTACTTATAATCATGTTATGTACCACTTTTGGCGGATTCGCCACAGGTTGATCATTCTTACTCTACTTAGATCCATTAACTTGGAATTATGATAAAAATCTTGCTCTAAGTGATATCGATGCAAGGATAGCGTAAGACATGGCGTCACACCACCAAGTTTGTAATTGGTGACGAAAGAGGAAGTTACTGGAATATTTGAATTACTAAGCTCTATTAAGTGGGACGTGATAAGGAAATTTTTCTTGATCAGTTGCCAGATAGGCTCACACGAACGATCAATCATTTTTCTTTGCGGTGGAATCGATCGCGGACAGCTTCCAAGTCGAATACAGGTGAACGAACTAACAGCGAAAATTACTTCGAAAAACAGCTTCGAGGTTAACATTCCTCCGGTCCGTCAATTCGGTCTCGCTGAATACTGAAAATAACATGGAAACTAGATTTCGACCTTCGTAAAAACGTTATCAAAAGGATTTGGCTGTCGTAATCCTGAGATAAAATATGAAGCGATGCATTGCTTGATCATTGATGTCGTTGTTGAATAATCGAACTCCGCAGATGTGAAAGTTCCTAAAGTTTTATACATAATTTTCTTTAATTTCTGTGATTGGCTTTTATATCTGATCGTTAATTTATTGCGGTTGAAACACTAAATAATACATTTAACCGATATCGTTTCCTTCTGATCTGGTTTTTGACATTTTTAGAGCTACAAGTGGTACAATCTTCGATAGTGCGAGTAGCGAGGGACGGATCCAGGGGGGTGGTCCTGGGGGTCCGGACCCCCCCGAAATATCACTTGTGCCTATTTTTCGAAAATGAAACTCGAATAACGCAAATAAAACAATTTAATAAGCAATCACTAGCGAAAAAATTCAGGTTTGTCCAACACAATTTTAACGTCACGTTTTGTGAAACCTGAAATATCTTCTATTTTTAAATTTTTCGATCGGACCCCCCCCCAAAAATTTTTTCTAGATCCGTACCTGCGAGTAGCGTAACTACTGAGGTAATTCATATTGACGTGACTACGTCGCATACAATGTGAAAAAGTGAAACTTTCCCACGATAACGGATTTTCCGTGGAACATAAATGTGCTTTTCATACGTTCATTTCCGACCTTTTGACCTCGAAAGGCGTGTAGAAATATTTGGACTTCCCGGTCACATTAAATACACGCTAATTTTCCCTTTCGGTTAGAAACGTGTCTTTGAGTGGTGTGCCGTTACGAACACTAACTGCTTTCTAAATCGAGAATCGCATGATTTTTTACAGTAAAGGGCTTATCATTCTTGTGATCATACATAATATACTATTCACAGCGTATCTGCACCTAAGAAAGTTAAGGAGACTAAGGCTAATTCTTGGCCCAAAAGAATGTTGTAAACACTACGCTTGTACCGCCTCTTTATGATCAATAACCTCGCAAATAGAGGAAAATATACATAGCTTAGTCATGAATAGAATGTAAATATGTACTAAACACTAATTTGACCAAATAAAGGAAAAATAAACGAAGTTTGGAAATGTTTACGGTTGCCCTTTTAAGATGGCTTTCAAAATCGTTGAGGGTAGTTAAGTGTATTTCCTTGTTCTTGCTCATGAATTAAGATACGAGAAGATATTATAACCAGTAGAAAATGATACGGAGAGTTAGATCTCGTGTTCCGTTACAGTTGTCAGTGATATTGCCAATATCTACAGTAGTGGGGAATACAATTTTGTTACTTCCTTTGACGGCAATCGGCTTCAGTTGAAGGACATTTCCCAACTGAATGAAACCTCAGACAGGAGGGCATTCGGACTGGTGAAAGCGACCTTGGTGTTCCTGTCTCCGCCCAAAAGAGCAAATCACCTGCTCGTTGAGATATTTTGTTGATTTATCGTGTTCCAGATTCCAGTCGCGAAAGACGAAATTGCTCAGAGACACAGCGAGAGGTGTTTACGGGAAGAGATGGGCGAAGAGATCCTATTGGTGATTCAGTGGAAGTCGTTTATTCTGAAAGTGAAACCGTGGTCATTTCTCGTGTCATATACGATTTTAATCCCAAGCTTATTGTTATTCAGATCTTGTTACTTTAATAATACGACTCATTCATCAGGCATAAGGAGCTAATTTTTAGTTTTAAGCTCATCACCAACATGTAAGGTAGGTATATACCGAATTTACATATTTTTTTACCATACAATTCTTTGGTGATGATGATGGAAAATAATGAAAGAAATCTTCCTATTGCTTCTTTATTTAGTATTAGATTTTTTTGGAGAATTTGTTTTGAAAAAATAATACGTAAAATACCTCGTAGTTTTCGCATTATTTTTTTAGTAATTTCGATAACGAGGTTTTGGTACGTATTTTTGTTTTTTTTTTCTACGTGTTTTGATTGGTGGACCAAACAAAGGGTTAATTTAACTCCGCAAATTTGAATTAGGTTATTAAATGGTCATACTATCGATTAAATCTTTATATTAGTGCATGACTTCCGTTTAAAAGTAAAATAAGGAGCGAGGAAATTATTTCGGAAATTCCGAATGAAGCAAATGTTACGCCACAAAATAATGCAACAATTGAAACATAGGGAAAAAGCGAAGAACTACATTTTCTTCTCTTTATCCATGAGCACATAGGGTTTAGTTATTATTCCTTTGTAGATGATGATTCGAAATCGCTGTAGTTATGAGTATTAATCTGATCTGCATACTGAAATTCAACATTAATGATTTAATTTGATTTCACCTGTTAACATCTAAGAAGAGAGAAAGAGAAACAAGAAGAAATATCTGTAATGATAATAAAGTTGCATTTTATATAAATATCAGGATTGAAAAATGCATTTTAAATTCTTATCGACGTTTTTTGAAATAGTTCAGATGTAATGCATAACTTTAAATACATAATCCCTGAAAATCCTGCTTTCTCAATGGAAAATTTCGTTGATAAAATACTCGCGTGGGCTACTAAGGAAAACCAATGACCCAGTTTCTCCAACACTTGATGGTCTTGGGTCTAAGGATTAACTGATACACATCTTTATATCACCCATAGATTGGATTTCAGAAAAAAAATTCTTCGGTGATAAATGACTAGAGGATATAATTGCGTTTTAATCGAGAGCAAAATTATCGCCCTGAAGAGTAGCTACTTTATTTAGACTTAATAACGTGATTTAATGATCTGATTAACGGAGAGTTTTGAATTCTCGTGATCTCGTTTGGAAACGCAGCTAAAACCATAATCGCTGCCTATGAAAGCTACCGCTACCTATTCGGCCATTTATGAGATTATTAAATGAATCTATCCATGAGGTAGAAATGAATAATTTGCCCCTTCTTTGAACTACTTTACGCATGTTGGTTATTGAGAAGATAGTCTTTTTCATATAAGGAAACATATAATTTATTTCGAATTCATTAAATTTTCTTCATTTACCTTTGGAAATATAAATCTAAATTTCAACAGAATCTGTTTTACGTGAATAGGAAGACGGAGCCCGATAAATCAGTGTAACCGTGCGAGAAGATCTCGAATTGGAGCTTGTTCAATCGCAATACTTCAACATTCTGGGTATATTAAATACTTGAATTCAGAATATATGATTATATGGTAACTAAAATTCGTGGAGAATTTCTGCCATTTCTTGACGTAAAATGTTTCTGCAAATCAAAGATGATAATTTTTTCTGTCGTTTAGTCGAAAACAAAGATTATATTTTCATACTGGCGAAATAGAAGTGTTTTATTCTGCTCTTAAGCTGATAATAACCACTTCAGGATCTTAAAATAAACAATAAGCATACTTTTGATCAAATTGTATTGATAAAAACTTAAGAAATTACATTACTGATGCATCAAATGAATAGTCAGATTGTATTTCGTGAGATTTTCCCTATTAATGTACGGTTAAAACCTGAGCATACAACTGGGTGCTTCAACTTTAATTTAATTATAGATTATACGAAGAAGTAGCTATATGTTGATTATATAATCGAATATTTAAAAAGCCTGGAAATGATGATAGCGCATACGTTTTTCACGTTAAGTTGATTCGTTTTAGGAGATGTACTATAATCAACGAGCTTTGCGATAGAAAGCGTTTTTCTACTATGATGATTTATTAACTCTCCTTTGTTACACACCGATGATCAGCAGTAATTATGTTTAATTTGTAGTAGGTCTAATGAAACCTTGATCCACGACTATGGTATGTAACAACGACATACGACTATAGATAAGTATTTTTCATTCATCGATATTAACACGATTTATGGTAAATCAGTTCAAATGGTGATCGATTAAATCTATTAAAGGTATGAAACAAGATTCGAAAGAATTAAATACCTCACGTGAAACGTGAGATGATATATTGAACCTGTCACCTGTTCCTTAATCTTTATGTTTATGGGCAGACAAGGTCAAATTCAATTGCAGTCTCATTGATAATATCATTTAAGACCAATATTTCACCGATTTTGGTCTTCCCGTTCTCTCGATAAACTTATTTTATTGCCAAGCGCGTCTATTTCCGCATATTTATTTGGGTTTTATTTTTACATCGGAAAGTTAGCCTCAGTTTTTTAAGTTAATGCAGAAGAGCATCGTTCTGGTGTCTTAAAGCGATGACCATAACATTGGCAGGAATTGAGGAAACCACCTTCAGAAATTCAATTTGAGGAAGAACAGTCTTTTTGGAGAAAAAAACGGCCCAAAACTGGTTTTGAGAAGTTCAATCCGGGAGGTCGCTAGGATTAACTAGGAAATATTAAAACCTTCAGTTTTTTATCCAAAAATCCGTGAAATATCTTCAGAATTGTTATAGCAGTTACTTCGAGAGAGATGTCTCAGGCTTATCTTTATTTGCTCAGCTGCGGAGAGTTTGTATTTTAGTTTTTTCATTTTGAAGCAGAGTTTCATTAACAATTATACATTACATGTGTCTAATTTTTTACATTTTTTCTAAGTTTTACGTCGACAAATCTCCAAGCATTCCGTAAATCCTGTGACTTAGTTTCCTTATTGATAATTCTGTAATTTTAATTTACAAATTACGATAAGGCAAGCTGCGTACATGGATGAATCTTACAATCGGTTGAAATGATTGAATAGTGTGGAGATCTGTTAGCACCGATGATGAAACAGCTATAACTCATTCGTGACGGTATAAAAGGTAATAAAGGAAAATCTCTGCATTAAAAACGATGAATTAGGCAAAACTTATTTACTGAAGGTACTAGTTTCCTTGCGTGATAAGAATTGACATAATGTTTTCTATGAAGCATTACATAATACCTTTAATTATGTAGATAAATTAACTATTAAAACAAGAATTTTGTCTTTTTATGAATTATAGAAGAGTTATGAATCATTGGCGACAAAAGAGAACGTAAGTAATGGAAAATAGCATATAAAGTTCGGCAATCTAGGATACTGCTGAGAGTTCTCTATTATTCTTTCCAAATTTCGATTTACTACTTGGATGTTCTTAACTAAGCTTCAGTTTTGTTTCCTTGATATCTTCAGATTATAATTTTTCTCTCTCCATGTAAATTATTTTCTTTACCTTCTACCTAATTTATAAAAAAAATATTTAAAAAATTGGCAATGAGTTAGACGAAAGAGCTGTCTTATTATTCTCAATATTGCCCATTACAAAGACGTTATTTATTTACTAACGGAATTTTTGAACAACTGTTATCCGAAGTTAACATTTACGAAATTATCGCATTTCATAATATTATCTGACGCATGATTCTTCAAAGAAATAGAATTTCATACTGATTTAATGAAACATTTGAATTGCCGATGAAATGAAAATCTGGAAAGATTTTACTTTTAAAATTTTACTGACAAATGTATAGTTTTATATGCTATAGAACCTATCGAGATGATTAGTGACAGATTATTTATATTATTATTATTTATTACAATAGTACTCGTAGTTCGTCTAAATGAGGCCGTCATTTTGCAATCATGGCCGTCATATTATTGCCGTCTTCATCGAAAGCTGTTCAGCTCATGAAATGGCACAAGAAGTTTGATTATAGTCTTAGTAAAAATTTTACAATGGTCTTTACGATTTGGAAAAGAGAAAGTGAACATTTCTGTTTTAAAAGACGATCGTTTCTGAAAATAAATAATCTTAATTTTATTTTGTGTGAATTTCTTACGGAATTCGCAGCATAAATAGTTATCGACGAGCTGTTAACAACGCATCTGCGTGAAACGTAATTAGTATTTCTGCTTGAGAGTTCAAATAGTGTCTTAAGTTACGATAATAATAAATTATTCAAGCTTGGCAATTACTGATCATTTTTCTGTGGAGAAGAGAGCGTGTAGTACTTATTTGTATTCGATTCAAGGATTGATTGATTTCTCGCAAAAATTCTCGTGTTTAAGATAATTTGAAAATATTAACGGCAAATATTTGAAAAAATGAGGAGATCGATGCGAGACTTACATAAGATCTCACGAAAAGAGAAATTTTGCTGAAGCCTAAGTATCACACAATTATGTACAAACTTTTAATTAGCATTCCATTAAGGTTTTATAGCATACATATATCGGCTCAGCTTTTAAAACAGTATTTAACTTCTCATCTGTTAAAAAGTTTTTATTCTGAAAAAAGAAAATCTCGATTAATATGCCATAATTTTCGTAAGAGCAAATAAAAAATGCGTTTAAGTGGGTTTTTATTTTGAGAAAAAAAGGTTTTTTATTTTTTCTTTTAGACGAAACGTTGTCACAACGAATTTACTTAATCTTTAGAAGTTGATATTGACGAAGACTAGTTTCAATTTCATATTTCGAAGTAAAAGATACCTACATAGTACATTCTAGAAAATTTATCTCAAGATTCAAGGCTCAAGATTTATTAAGTAACTGAAATATAGAAGACTAACCTAGTTCAATTGAACTAAATCTTGCAAATTTTCACTTCTTTGGTACAATTTCGGATAGCATAATTGCTGAAACCAGTCTGAGATTACTTCAGGAATCGTCGCCGTCGGTTGGAGAAGATCGCCGAATTTAAAGCTTCGGAACCAGGAATAGTTTGTCATTTGCACGTGGTTTACTTTTGCTCAAATATTTTAAGAAAGTTGACCTCTTCATCCTGTACCATCTTGTTCCTAAAGATTTTAAAGGAAAAGGATCGAAAATCTAACCGTAAAAGCCCAAGGCTGACTCGCAGTTCCGTTCGGTGCCTTTCCTACCGAGAATCAAATACATTCTTTTATTCCAACATATCGAAATTTCCGCGAAAAGTTAGCATTCCTACTTGGTGCATACATCCGAATTCGAGACATTTTGGTGGAATTTGTATTTAATATTTAAAGAACCACGTAATGAATTTGTTTTCGAAAAACTCTCACTCCCCCCTCTGCCTTATTTTTTTATCCCAAAGAAATATCTTTCTAGTATTTACTTTTCGATTCGACTTTCATTCAACCTTGAAAAGAGAACGATGTTCCGTCTGAATACAGTCGCGAGCGCGGCTCAAGTCGAAATCCGCATTGGTTGAATCTTTGATGACAAGAAACTTGGTCGATACTTCGAGCAACTTGTGAACCTTGGTTTTATTGGCCTTATGCAAAAGAAAAAGTTTTGAAATAAAAAGGATGAAGATAGGATTAAGCGCTAAAGTTAAAGTATCAAGTCTGATGGTAAGTCTAAGAGCATCCAGAATTACCAACAAATACCCTTGGTGAGGAAATAAGGCTTGGTGAGTTATTTTGTTATGGTTACCCTCTTAAATGTGGAATACTACGAGTAGAAAATGCTCTCCTAAGTGCCGTACAATGGCTTTATGAATTGTCCTATTTAGCGCATTCAATAACGAGCGGCTAATATGAATGCCAATATTCAGCATACCTCAGTAGATTTCTTATTATTACTGCAATTATCAAAACTGGTTATTTTTTTGGTAAAGTTCTATGACCTACATAAAAAATATAAAATATTCATCAAAATACAGTCTGAACGCATTAAGGTAAATTACGCCATATTTTGGAAGTAATGCTAATTATTAGCCTACTGACTCGAATTTATTAAATAAATGAAAGTTTTAATTGTAAATCACCTGATAATATAAGTTAATACCAGACAAAAGCCAGGATACCTGACGATATTAAGTTACCTAATATTATATTTAAACTTAGGCACCATATTGTTTTGCAAGTCAAATTTCAATTATTTTTCTTCTCGAGAAAAAATCTCCCAAATTATTTTTCATTTTGAACTGTTTACGTTGAGCTTTTAGGCTGATATTATGCAAACATTTTATGAAAAATTTCCATGTTTAGAACTAATTTCATTTTGGTGAAGAGGTTATTGAAAAATAGTGGTCACTTTTCATAACTAGTCTTTACTCAGTTTGATAGGGTTTTTTAAGTTGAAGCTGCATGATTTTGAAACTCGGAGCATCGGAAAAAGTAATCCTTGTCCAGGTGTTCCGCGATTTTTCTTTCCTGCTGTCCTTTTCTTTCGACAAACAAAACAAAATGGGGCTAATACATTGAGATAAGGAGGTGGAGCAAATATTTGTACGGCAGACGTTGAAAGGCGTCAACTCAGCAAAATTCAAGGTATATCATCTAGTCTATCGTAACAAATGTTGGATTTTCTTTGGGTAAACATGAGATACCAGAGAAAGAAATTTAATTCCCGGAAATCATAACTTTTTTATAGTAAAGGCAATCTACCAAATTTGTCTCTTCTTCATTGCCTCATATACAACGGCGATTGATCTTTCAACAGCGAAGCTTTTGGCTAACTCGTGGTTTTGGGAAAGTTGTGATGTAATCCTATTTAGTACCTAAAGCGTATCAATTGATGAACTAATGATTTAAAGCTCAAATTTGATGAGTCGATTATAAATTATTTTACCGAAAACTCACCCATACGGACATTCAATGAAATTCTACATTATTGCAACAATTCCAACTCTTATCTACTATACAAAATTAAATTAACGTAAAAGATGGAATATTATGAAAAACAAGGATGTCGGGAAGATATTTCTTAGCATGTTACGATTTCATTAAATACTGTAGATTGGGATAATGTTACCTATACTTTCTCTTTCGATAATTTTCCTTTCAGTTTATGTAGAAAATTTGAGATAATCTCAATTTTGCGTTTGTAATCAATTTTTCCTCCTTTTAAGAATAAATCGCATTCATTTCTTCTTTACGTGGCTTCACTCCAATTATATAGTAAGGCAATGATACAAAGAAGTTTTAAGGTTTGGTTCTATGGTGTAAATGTTTGAGCAAGTATTACGAGTAATATCTTGTACTAGACTAAAAAAATTCAAAGGAATGTATTCGTGTAGAAAACTTTTATTGAAGTCTTACCTAAGCAAAGGGGAACTTTTATGCACCGATTTTCGTGATTCTTAAAACTCGTAAACACTGATGCTTTGAGCTCATCCACAATCGAGGTGGAGTTCATCCAAATAAGACAAAATTCCACTTACTTTATAGCTAATCCTTACTTCTCCATCGTTCGTTAGCGCATTTAAGTAATATGTCCAAAGACTGGTTAGAATAAAAAACTATTGCCATTAAATTTGTATTTCTGTTCAAATATGATGTATGATAAAAATTTGAGCTAGCACACTAGTATGAATCCTTTCGTTATCGTCAGTTGAGATAAAATAAATGGAAGTGAGTACAGAAAGCAAGGCGAGGAGATAATTTTTATCGGTTGGCGGAAGTTTGGGTCTAGATCTCCGCAGAAAGTAGTGAAAAAACCCCCTCGGGTATTTTGCTTTGACTCAGTTCCTGAATCTGTCACTGACGTGGAATACAACGAAATAAATTTGCCCGGATAAGAAAGATATTGGGAAATAACCCGTATTATCAGAAAATAAAGGGTAGCTTTATTTTTTACGTAAGACATCAAGAGTACTAAGCAAATATTTTAACCCACTCGAGCATTAGAATGATGTTCATTTTACTCGGGTCGTCTGAAATATACAAAATATAAGGAAATGATTATTATTATTGCTCTCTAATAAATCGTGTTTTAAAACATTCGTGTGGCATTCATGCGCATGTAACGACATTTCACCTGCAATAAGTTATTTTTGCTAATACCAAACGTTTCCGGTGGAAAAGCTCAATAGAGTTTACCACAGTACAGCAGAGAATGATTCACGTCTATACTTCTTCGGCCATGTAACACGGAAAGAACTAAGCGAAAATCTTTACGTTGTTTTGTTTGTAAACAAGCAGTCCGTAGTAACGATTTACGATTGGAGATAATTCTTGCAGTCTCCCATCCATGGCTAGACTGCTATTTCCGTCACATTCTTGTATTCTCTTGAGTTTGAGCTGAATACGGGCTGAGAAACTCGTGGTGCCTTTTCAAGATATTGGGAAACTGAAGATCATATTCTAAATTTAATAAAGTTGATTAATACGAATTAAGTTAATTATAAATCGTATGCCTGCAAAATAAATTCTTATTGACCTATTTTGCGGAGTACGAAAAAGATGAGTAGGTCCTGACATATGTAGAAACGCACGCGATGCAATCTCAAAAGAGGTCATGAGAAGAGCAAATGAAAAGAGCGAAGTCATGTTGGAGCGCTTTGAAAGATTTTTTTCATTAGAAAGAATGAAGGATCCATTCATAAAAACATTCAAAAAAGAACAGCGATCGAAATTTTGAGATTCATTGATAATTATATATGAGAATTCACCCATAATACAGAAGCTTAGAATAAAATACTACCAAATATCGTTTCAGAGGCTTCTTTTCAGGTTCTTTGAAGTTATAGTAACTCATTTTACGTAATAATTAAAATTACAATTCATCATAGTAAGAGCGATGACAGTACAATGCTACTATTTTCAAAACCGAATATAGTACTACTATAATCCTACCTTCAGCTTGATTAACTAAGTAGTTCTCTTCCTCTCGTAAACATCAGCTTAAAATAGCGAATTGATATTTGATGAAAATGTATTACGTAAAAACGTGACTCGACTTGCGGTGTTTCCCGTATACACTTGGGCGCATGCCAACCAAACGTGTTTTCCTGCACTGAGATTTAAATGATTGATTTATGAACTTGTTTCACTTTAGTGTGGCTGTGTTCCTGCAGGTTATTTTTCAGTTAGACAACGAAAAAATTTACGGTTAGTCAAGCTCTTAACTCAATTATTTTTTTGGCCTTTATATGCACTTTTAGTAAGCTACCCACCCCCTAGATGTCGTGCCACTTTCAAACTACGAGTCTCAACTAAGTTGCGTCTACTTCCAGGTATTTTTGTGATTTTATTAAGTGCATGACTTATCTCGAGTTTACTGAGACTATAATTTCTCAATTTTTTCTCCGAAATGTAACAGTGCCCGTGCATTGATTTAGCCTGCTTCTCTCAAAGTTTGCGGACTCCATATTAATATAATAGAGAGGAAGAGGGCATAAATTCTTCCTAGGATTGATATGCGTTGCAAAGCGAGAGAGAAAGTCAAGCAGAATTTCAAAATTGTGCGAGTAAACTATGAAGGTGGAAATAGAAAGAGAGTGAAAAATTCTCAGGGAATTAAGTGGGACGGAGTGCAAGGGGTCTTCCGTTTAGCTGGGAACTGCTTTTCTGAGGAAGAATCGTGGCCTCATTCTTGATAAGACGCTCTCGGTGTATCCAGTATGGCCCCAAAAAATATAACTTTTATGGAGCTTCCTGATCAATACAAAGATGTAAGAAAACCTGTCCAACGAGTCCATTTTCTACCGTAATTTGATAGGCACCAAGAATATCACGTGAGTATTCTAGGATGGGAAAAGATTTATGTAGGACGCAGCTCTAGTAGTCTTCGGTAAAAGTGTTCGAATTCAAATTTTGGTAATATTTTGAATGATGAGGTAGTTTTGAGACATTGATTCCAGGAAAATTGGAAGCGCAAGGGAAAGAATACTGATTCAGATACTTTGCTGCGAAAAAATGTTGTTGTGTATCAAAGATTGGCTACGGCGTTACCGATCAAAATGATTTGTGTATCCATGTAAATTAATTTCGAATGGTATTTTTTATTTTATTACCTATAATTGGCTTTAAATAACGTACTGTATTCGATAATCAGCTATTTGCCAGTAATATCAATGGGTTCGAAATATTCTCCTATTTACAGTCCGAATCGTTTCTTTGTATTTTTGTCATAAATTTAAAAAAGATTCCATTCGAGTGGTGGATTTCTTATTAAAAAAAAGTTTTGATAACGAATAAAACTGTATCCCACCTACCTTAATAAATGAACAGAGCTACATCAGTAGGGATTATAATTTAAATAATAGTTATCGCATAAACAAAATAATGGACGATATAAATCTACCGTATGACTTTAGAAAGGTAGCGGTTTCCGGAAATTCGAGGTTTTTACGTAAAGTGCAACGGATGACGGAAGTCTAACTTTCATTTATATAAAATATGAGTGGTTTTCTTTCATATCCTAGTTCCCAGAGCGTCGCCACTTCTGGGAGTACATTTAGTAACCACTTGGCGACGTAACCGAAACCTAAGCAGGAAACCGCTGCCACAAGAGGGTTCATGATCGTTTCCTTGGGAGGCCAAGGACGGTCTTCTTGGAGTCAACACTCATCACATTTCATTACGCTTTCGAAGGTTGCATACACATTGCAGTCGATGAGGTGCGCAGTTTCATGTACCAGATAATGCCCAATTCCAAGTAAAGCTTCCGCTCAGTCCACAGTCAACTCAATCGAGAAAAATAAATTTATTGCGCTTACAAACACAATGATCAGGTGTTCACGAGGAGATTCTCTTCCATCTAATCGTAAGCAAGGGTGAACATTCATTAGGCATTTTGATCAATTGTTCCACGCCATTGCATGTTTCAAAAAACATTTTGATTTTCGAATACTTTTCTTTTTCCAATTTCACATTTGCCAGAGAGCGATGATGCATTTCTCGTAGCGAAACCCTGTTTTATGAAACATTAAACAATGATCTGTAAATTCATACGCAGGAAAGTTGGAAAATACCATGTCCAATACCAATCATACTTATCGAGGAGTTATCCATAACTGCAGCGTCTATGAGTAATGTATCTGAAGTGCAGATATTCTTCTTATAAAAATGCTCATCGTAATCTACAGGAACGTAAGATTAGAAACGGAGATCTTAGAGGCGGTAAATTCTCTGTGGTGAAAGGAAGGTGAAGTTGTAAAGAAAGGCCCAACTGATTTGACCTCTCACTTACGGGGCAGAGATTTTTCGATGGTCAATTGCCTGTAAGTCATGTGGAAACAGTTTGTACCGGATGAGCTCATTAACAATCTGGTCACCCTAATGTAAGCATATAGTTACTCTTGTCCATTCGTTTCCCTTATACTAAATAAATACTTAATTGTATGTAAAAAGTTGCCGATTCTCCTCAATCAACGATTCAGACTGTTTTCTCCTGCCTCTGAAGATGTCTTGTTGGTGGTGAAATGCGCATCATGCTGGTTCCTTTTTTGATGGTTTTGGCAATTTTGTTACACTTATTCACAGGGCCGGCTTTAGACAATTGGCACCCTAATGGTGTAAACCTGACAAAATATCACAACAAGCTTTTCTACATTGAATAATAAACTAAATAATTAAACTATGAAATGTTTTACAATGAAATATCAATAAATAATAATTATTAAAATATAAAATATATAAAATAATAAAATTTCCACAGTATTCAGTATATATTTAAAGCAACTGTGATTTAGTAACAATGTGTTCATTTCTTTGATTAATATAGTTTAATACAAATTATACTGATCAAAAGAAATATTGATTAATGATTATCACATCATATCAAATGTAAAGTGAAATATAAAGAGTTAAAATTGAACTTTTCTAGCCTTTTTGGTAGCAAAATCGTTAATAAGTTCGGAAAAGTAACGGGAAAGAGTACGGGTAATGCTGTTTTCGATGAAAATCACAGATAGATTAAGATATCTATCCTGCGCCATCGTGGAGCGCAAATATGTCTTAATCAGTTTCAGTTTTAAGAAGCTTCGTTCTCCACTGGCCAATGTCACAGGAGTGGTAAGAAAAATTCGTTATGGAGGGTTATGAGACGTCTAAATTTCATTTGTATAATTAAATAAATTTTACGGTTTACAGCCATAAATAGACTTATTTAATATTCTTATATTATTATTATTGTTATTATTATCTTATATTATTATGATTATTTCTATCTAATGTTCTTGTGAGTTATTTGAGAGTCAATTTATAATAATAATCTTGTAATGTAATAATTTGGCTGTCCCAGGCGACCGCCTTATTCGCCTGCCCTGCTTATTTATATATGTCACCATCAGCGGCATGCCTTATAATATTTAATCATTGATGGAAGATTTTACCAATATGATTTTGTAAACGATAACGTAATTTCTTGTTTTTCTATATATTTCAGAATTATTCATGGGGTAGTTAATTATAGGAATACTTACGAACATAAGAAGGTCTCTTCATTTTCATTAAAAAATCATGTAAAATATCTCTGCTGTCAAACCTTTTCAAGTAAACATGAAGAGTGTCGAATATAACACCTGAGATTTTGTGAACAAGTCTCGAAACACTATTCTTAGTTCTCTAAACACATTTATCAGCCCGATTTTTGAAATGAATATTTGTAGCAAATAAAGCGTTCTGAAGGATATCACTATGGATAGAGTAACTCGGAATGCTTATAATTTCTAGTGTAAAGGGCGTAAAGTGAAGTCGTGTAGTTGAGAAGGGCAATTTTTTCTTTTTCCCACGGAATTGCGTGTCATTTATAAAGATAATTTACTACTTGACAAAGAAATCTGAGGGCCGTATTTCACTCTTTTACTTATCCACAGATGTCGCAATACCATGGTATTCTCCTTTGTATATTAGATTATTATTTATATTTAATCATAAAAATTCCATTTATCCCTGCTAGATTTCTTCCAACTGTTAGAACTGCTCTGGTACAGGAAAAACTTGAATTCAAGTTTGGCATTAAATTTTAAGATATTTTGTAAAGTAATTTATTTGGAAAACATTCTGAAAGCACATCAATTTGTATAAGAAAAATTTCAATGACGTAACAGTAACTGCAGTAGTTTATTTATAACCAAAGTTTATGAAGGTTATTCAGAAATCAATGATATAGCCCGATAAAAGTTACTTCTATTAGGATCAGTTCGTGTTAACGAGGATTAAGGAAGACACGACCGAGATTTGTTTTAATAAGCTCGATTCGAGCTAAACGTGTGTACTCTACTTAAAGTCACTAAGATATGTTATCGTTCCTAAGTGAACTATTCAATTCATGACACATCACTATATTGCCTAAAAACAAAAAAAGTTGCAACGAATCAATTATCGGCCTAGAATATCACTGTGAAAAGTATTTCCCGCAAAATGAAAAAATATTATATTTCACTTTACGAAGCGAGTTATGCTAAAACACAAAAATTAATATTTCATACATACAAACATATTTTAACATATGTCTTTCTTTTATTGCACATTACTGTTACCCTTGTCCTGCATTATATTTTAAGAGATCTGTAGAACCGATTAACTTGCTTGAAACCGATTGCCTTGCTCGAAAATGGTTGACTTTCTCTCAGCTCGTTCGGAGAATTTTGTGGCCGCAGACAATTGAGGAAACTGATTACATACTCGATATAATACTAGGAAAATTCAGCAATACTTCACGACCTGGTTTCTCAAAAATTTGTTTGCTCACTGATGCAATCATAATTGCCTTGAATTTGGTGTCGATTATTAACTGAAGATAATCAACAATTAAATATATTGCTTTCCAAATCACTTGTCCACAACGGCAATTGTCTCAAAATCATCTAAATTTTTAAAAATCTGAGTGAATGGGAAAGAATACTGTTGCAAATAAGGCTGAGATAAGAGAGACGAGGCCAAGTTCAAAGGATGCCCTACTTCCCTTCGGTTACGACGAAATCAATGAAAGGATTTCGAATGAAAGTGTGAGCGTTTCCATTCCGAGTTTTGTGACTCCGATTGTTGAAGGGAATGTATTCTGAGTTAATAGTTTCATCAAAACGAACGAGAGAAAATTATTTGAACATAATTTTTCCGACTCATCAGCTGGGAGTAGACGTCTGCAAGAAATGTATTGATGGAATAACGAACAACTTTGTTACAGGTCGTGGAAAATTTTGAAATTTTCTCGTAATAACACTTTTGTTTTTCATAAATGAATGAAGTGATAGTAATTACATACATATTTTATACAAATAAGGAAGCATTTTTTCAAAATATCACGTATCTCCGTCGCTTTTGTTGGATAATGGTTTATGCAAAGCTTCAACTACTTTCAATATATTCATATATAGAATACAATTAAGTGCAATTATAGCTAATTGTGATTTATTACAAAGATAATGAGATATTTCCTTCTTGCCCTACTACTGTAGTAGCTATAATTAGGATTACTAGATTACACTATCGATATTCTACGGAGATGAGTAATATTCTCTTCGTTGTGGAGATTTCTCGATTCCGAAGAAAGAAAATAGAAGATCGATTTAATTATTTAAGTAACATTTTAAAAACTCTAGTACCTTTCTATCGAATTTAACGGTCAAACACCGTTGTGTGCTGAATAATAGTTTATGATAGTGCACTGATTGTGAAAGCGTTACTATTGGAAACAGAAGCACATAAGAAGTAACAGTTATTAATTACTTTTATGGTGTACGTGCTGTGTAGGATAAGTCCTTCATCTAGACAGAATTGTTAATCATAGATTGAGATACTATATCATGCATCAGGGACCGTATGCAGCGAATGAATTCTCAGAAAGCGTCTTTCTGAATTTACTCATCTCAACTTTTTCATCTCTGATCATGCCAACACATGTTCCGCAAAGGTCAATCACTCGGTCCGTTGTCTAACCGTGGGCTGGTAAGAAGGGAAAGGCGTGACTTCGAAATGGTATTTCGGCGAAGTCATCCCAATTCCTCGTAAAGATTCTTTAAAAAAATAAAAGTTACAGAGAGGACGTAAATGTGACCTCAAAGTCATCGTGATTTTTTTCTTCGATTTCTTAGTCTTCTCCTCAAATCTTTTTGAGTTTTGGAATGTAAACTATTATTATTTGATAACGACTAAGAAGAGAATAATAAATAAGCATTACGTGATTTCTCTAAGAGAAACGTTGAATTATGTTTTGAAAAATTATATATTTTTTATTCTTTAACGGGCAAGCCTGATATGCTACGAAACCAGTCGAGAGAGATCGAATTTGAGCTCAACTGTTTCTTCTTTCTACAATTTTACTGTGTTGAAAGTCCCTTTATATTCCTAAAGCTCATATTTCTTAAGATATTTATCATATAATCAATTGAAAAAACCCTTAATCGCCAACTAATTTTGGGAAAAGTTCCAGAATCTACCGCACCTTACTAAACCGTGATATAAATTTTAGGAATGTATAGCGTACGATATTTTTATAATATATAGTATTCTCAAAACATAAATTTAATGTGCAACGCATGGTATAATTTATCTATAACTTCATTTTAAGGAAATAAAGTTAGAAAGGTTAGTTAAAGGCCTGACAAGCGAGGTCAAAAAAGGCTCCATCCGGAGACGTAAAAGTTTTGAAGAAAAAAAGATCATTTCCTCCGAACATTTCCTCATCACCCCAAAAAATGAGAAAAAATTGATATTAAGATGAAAAGTGAAATTGATAAGGTAATATTTTTGCAAGAAAACGAAGAAAAGGAAAGTTTGGGATCGAACTTGACCTCCCTAGCTCATTTAAAGGCTAACAACTATTTTTATGAAACCTCCCTGAAAAGAATTTCTAAGATAAATGAAACGCTGAAGGATTGAAGTACTTATCATATATTTTTTTTACGTAAAGTGAATTGTTACTACGTAACTAAGTGTAAATACAAAAAATTAATTAACGAGGAATCCGGATCAGGTATATTATGGCCTAACGATTAATCATTGAAAGCCGATCATGTTTTAATTGAAAAATGCTCTTGTGGAAATAGTACAGATTCTCCTCTTGATTCAGCATTATGGTTATAACTATACTCTTTAATAAAATCCTTTTTTTTTAGGACGAACATTTTGTACTCAATGATGCATTTTGGATATTGGAATGAGACTCTGAGAAGGAGGAATTATTTTTGCTTAAAATTAACGCAATAACGTAAACAGTGAACTGAATTTTGTCCACATATGTACCTCTACAATCTAGCTATATGCTTCTCTAGTCCCTAACAATGAAGCTCTTTTTCATGGTTTCATGTCTATGAGAAATTGTACCATATCAGAACTTCTGAAAAATAATTAAATTAATGTGACGTAAAATCTTTCAAATTATGCAAGTTAAGCGGTACGATTTCAGAGCGAAAAGACGAGAGGACGCGTAAGTTCGACGAGGGGGATCCCAGAGTCTCAAGAAGAAGCCTTTCCATTGGCCGATGACCTACATCTTCCCACGCTTCGTGGAAGGCCTCGAGCAACGGATTTTCCCGGCTTTTTAACAAAGGTCATGAATCATAATTTCAGCCGAACATTGAAGAATCGGAAAAATTCATCACTTCCCTAGAATTTCAATCGAAACGCGACCCGCTAACATTAACCGGTATCGCTGAGTACGTCAATGGCTGCATAGGAAGTCCTTCCTACGTCCCAAGAAATTTGCCAAGAGCTAGTGAGAGTGGTTTCAAAACTGCATTTCTTAACTCTTTACTGAGACATCCACATCTAGTCGATGAACGTGTAAGAATAAACACTCCCCACCTGGAATTTCTACTACAAGTAATGCGAAATAGATTAACGCATCCTCGTTGAATCAATAAATAGATACGCTAGAATGATATGTTTCGTATCTATTCTAAAGATAAGTAGCAGTTTTGTTCTTATACCACTCAAAGTTTTCCCTTACCGAGCTTTATCACTTGAATCGTTTTATTTCACATATCCCAAGGAAGAATAGACATGAAAAAAGTCCGACGGGACCACATTTTTTTCACATAGTTGTATTTTGCATATGTTCGTCATAATGCATCTTATACCTCTCAGACAGCTGACGACAGGCATGCGAAATTCATTGATATAAAGCACTCATTTTCTCGCATTTTCAAAGACTTCACAAGAGCAAAATTCGTTAAACTGAAACATTCATGCAATCATTTTCGTCAGAGAAGATTCTTTAGCTTGAACTTTACAAGTCTGGTCTCATCCAAATGTCGAAATAAATGTTAAATATGCCCTCCACCGCCTTTAATTCTTTGTTTAGCTAGGTATACGTTATCGTTTTAGGAAATAATTCAGGTATGGTTAAATTTTGTTTAAATGTTTCAAACTTAAATTTACTGTAAATATAACTTGAATATTTATATATAAAATATTCCGTGTAAAAATGTTCCCATTTCTATGACGATCTTAATTAATTGGTAATAATTAAATTTATTTTTGAAAAATGCGAGGAAATTGCCACAGAGGTTGAGGCCGAACCTCTGAGTTTATCAACGTCCTGTTGCGGTTGGAATTCCGAGGGGAGTTATTGAGAAGCAGTTTATTCCTCTCATTAAAGAATTTCTTAGTGATTTTCCTTGATGAGATCATTCGTAAATTTTGTCAATCAGAGAAATGTTTGAATCTGATATGAGATTTATGTTCACGCAACGTCTTGTCTAACTTTTTCCCTATGAGGGAAAAGAAATGAAGGAGAAAAAGTCTGTCGCAGCCGGGACTCGAACTCGGATCTCCCACTGTCCGGGTGGATGCTTTAGTAATTGCTACTTTTAGCCAAGCATCTTACGACTACCAATTAGCAAAGCTACTTATTAAGCTATTTTTGGCCTCTATGGAAGTTAATTTCTAAACTTTTCAAGAAGCACCACTTTAAAAAAGAGAGCTTGACTGCTACTACGTTTGTTTGAGGTGATGAATTCCTTAATATCGTATGTCACGAAAAACTCACAGGGTTAGTTTCATCATCACTCTTCACCTTAGCAAAATTCCATTTCTTGCATTTTTTGGAAAGTTAGTCAAAGAGGAGAGGCAAGATTATTTTCTCTGCCCACCTCACTCTCAAAGTAACTGCTTCGGCCCTTAGATGTTTGACAAAAGAATTCTATAGACACAGCAAACAAACAGCGGCGAAAAAGTGGACGTGAAGAGAAAAATTCTTTCGGATCCTCCTCTCTTCATCTTTCAGTTTTAAAGATTGGCATATCGCATCATCGGCCAGGAACTCCCAGCTTATAAGTTCTTCATGCCCCTATGGCACCTAGTAAACGTATTGGAAAACAAAATTCGTTTCGATTCATTAAGTACGCCAAATTTCGATTCAGTTTCTGTTTTGATATATCTGTCGTTGAAACAGTCCGAACCGGTTATTTTGCTCGAAGCTTTAATTATAACAATCCTTAAGAATTTTTTCTATTACAAGTAATTTCTTTTTTCTTTCCACAGAACTTAAGAACAAAGTAGTGATACTGAAGAAATATTTATAAAAAATATGAAATAAGATAAATTTCAAATGGAACTTTTAAGCGTTCCTTTTGGCTAACTACTTGTCACTGCTAAGAGAAATTGCTAAATATCATTACTTCTATAAATAATATGTAAGTAACTCAAATATTGAAATAATTAAATAAAGATTTTTATTTTCGGCTCAGATTCCAGAATATGATTCAAGGAGAGGTATCGTACAGTTTCAAGTGAGTGTATGTTCAGCATATCTAAATAAGATTATATTAGTGTAAGTATCTCACTCTTAAGAAACGTTAAATTATGATTCATTGAGGTCTAAAGGATAGATAATATCAAGGCATGGCCTCAGTTGTATCATCTGAAAAGTAATTATCTTAATTTATAATGATGTAAACAAATAAAAGAATGGGAATTGATTCGCATGTACGCATGATATGATATGTTAGTAAAAAACATAAACGAAGGTGTAGTAATGTGCTCACAATGGTACATGTATAAAATATTTAATTACATCTAAACCCCTAGTTACAAATAATCTTCGTGCTTCAAAGGCTGCCTGATATTTCTTTGAATTATCGCCCGATATAACACGAAAAGTCTATATCCTCTCCTTCAATTGCAAAGGGGCTTAACGAATAGATTTCAGACAAGTCTTCGTTGTACAAAATTAATTACTGTGGATAAGTATTTACTTTTATAAATATTGAATACTGGATGACAGATTTAGAATTCGTTATGATTCCAAAATTTAAATAAAGAATTTAACCTCTGGAATACACGAAATTCTAATCTCCGATATTATTTCAATTTGAAAATTCAAATGATCAAAAATAAAGTTAAAAAATACTAGACCAAGAAAATTTATAAACAGTAATCGCTGAAGGCTAATTTTCAAGAAGTATACCTACCACAAAATAAAAACTAAGCAATAACTTCTACAACACAATTATATTAAAACCAAGCAATAGGTATTTATCTAAAAGTATGTGAAGATCAATCGTCAATGCCAGTCTTTTTTTATATGAAACGCTAAGATTTATGATATAAAAGCGTTTCGAGGAACTTATAGTTTTGATTGAAACAAAATACAGCATGACGTCTCATATTCTTCCTATGCCTTATTCGGATTCGATTAAATATTCACAGATGCTGGTTTCCTTCAGATAGTTAATGTGTAGGTGACTCGACAAAACGAGTTTTAGAGTTAATCGTTCGAAAGCGAGATGCCAATTATTTGACGTTGCACAAGACATTTCGAATACTAGAGCATTTCGATGTTCTATATGATACTGCGCGGACCTGTATTTTATAAGTCAGGTTGTCGTGTTGCTCTACGTCTTTTCCAAGTAAATATTGGAATTTCATTTGGAAGGCAATAGCAATATATAACCACGGATCACAAACATTTATTTAATCTGCATGGCTATTATTACGAACTAATTCAGGCATTACTAAAGCAATGATTTTTAATGTAACAAATATTCACGAGTTTTCGTAAATTATCCGTAAATTTTCTCACTCCAGGCAAATCTTTCTCATAAGTCGAGAGCATCAGTCTGTCAACTTCTCTCTCTGCTTTGTCGCCTGCTAATGGACACTAATCTTGCAAAATTCGAAACGACCTTCGCCCGTAATTACTGAGCTATACTGGGCTGGGCACCTTGTCGGATGTTGGTCATCCTACCTGTCCATTTCCCACATTTTGCTGGTGGTGCGAGGGATTTTGTCGAACATCTGTATTTTCCTCCCAAGCGTTGGTCGCGGCGGAGCACCTTTGGCAGGGATGCCCTTCTGCTCCTCCATGGCCGCCTCTGATCGGATGAGATTCTCACAAGCGATGCGGAACGGCTCTGCAAAGAAAGAGAAGTTTCAAGGTCGGCGGAGAGGTCAATTACGAATATCTGCGGACAACCTTTGGGTCACCATTACGATTTTCCTGATTTTCGCACATCTTTCGAGAGATCAGAGGTCCATTTTCTAAGGAGGAACAAGATAAAGGTGTTAAATTGGTGTTACGGTTCCTTCCTTACAATTTTTGGCTGCTGAAGGTCCTGTCTTAACGTCTAAGCCACATTTTTAAATCTGGCCTCATGAAATGTTGCAGCGATATATAAACAAATTTACCGATATAACTAAGTCAATCTATTCATTTAAATTAGCAATATCTCGTATTTATGCAACGCGGTTGAAAAATAGAATTCCTCGCTTTACATTTACAAATATTTGGTTACCTTATGCTCTACGTATGTTTAGATAGATAGGTAGGATATAATTTAGCAAAAGTGATGAAGACATGAAAAAGATGCTAATATAGTTTCATAAGACAAACTCCTTTGGTGATTTAAAGTACAATTAAAATTTCAAGACTAAAACAAGTAAATTTCCTCTTTTATTCGCTCTTTAAGTCGTTTCTAAGCTTTCTACAAAATTTATCGAAAACTGTGGAAGGGGTAAACGGCTAATTTCACTTTACATATTATATGACATCTATGACGTAATGAAAACATTCATATCCATAATTTTTCCGTTCAGCAACTTTTATTGAAACAAATATTTTGACTACATCTACAGATATTTTACTTCCGAGTAATTTCTTTTCGGTGAAATTTATTTCCATTGGAAAGAAAGGAGAACACTACGCGGTTCCTATGTTTCCTTTCACACGAATATACTGCTTAGCTAAGGCGGATGATTCAAATGATGTTTCCGCGGATACAGGAACTGGGAAAAAGTTATAATCATTCATTCCTGCTGTAAGCTTGGGGCTTAAACTATTATGAAATTAAAATATGTAAGGGCGTTAACTTTCGCTCAAAGGAATGATGTTATTCATATTATGATTTCCCACAAATTATTTTTCCTTCGATGAATGTTGAGTCAGGAATCGATTTCAATCCGAAAGATTCGTCACCACGAAAGAGTTGAAGCGAATAAAATGAAAGATCATCGACCCGAGTGGTCTGTAGACAATTTCTGAACGCGAAGTCCCTTCTGACCTCTTTCATGGTTTTCGGAATCATGCAAATGAAGGTGTAAACACGCAAAGTCCATATCCTCTCCTCCAGAAAAACCTTTCCCTGCCCGAAGAAGTCCCTATGGGAGCTGTTATTCACCACAGGATTCGCTTTTGAAAAAATCTCGAAAGTTCAGCGAAACGAGTGGTATCGGAATTCATTTCGTGAAGCCCAACTACATTCTAGAAACATCACCTACCTTGCTCTTAGTTCTATTCACTCGGCGACGACTTGCAGGAGAACATGCTGATGAAAGCAGTGCCTTTTGGTGAATGCGTTAACAAGTGCGAGCCTGAAAGCTTTTATCCTAACCGAAACGTGACATAGATGGAATCCAGAACAATGTCTTAATATTTCGAAACGACGAAATAAGAACATTTCCGAGAAAACCGAGGAATCGCTAAATCTCGCACGTGGATCCATAAACCTTACTTTTATTAGTTATCGAATGTTTGATAGGCGCCGAAGAACCTCTTATCGGAGGAACATCAATTGGTTGTGGATATTTCGCGTAACGTACGCGAGGGACACGAACGGCAGCGGAGGCATTGTTTACCAAGAACAGCCATCGCGGTACTCGTGCCTTTTTCATTGGAAATAAATTCACGACGTGGAAATTTCCTAATGCACTTACATCTTCCACGGCGACGAACGCCGCTACGATGCATTCCACAGCGTCGTTGAACGTGGACACACTAAAGTTAATCCAATGTCTTCACTAAATGATGGGGAGGAATCCTTTCAGTATCAGAAAATGTAGTGGACGTCGCATCGGATGAGGCAGTGAAAGAGGAATCCAAGCGTCGGCATCACGAGAAATAACGGTGTGAACAGCACCGCTCTCACAAGTAAACTAAGAGCAGGTTGCGCTGCGGCCACCGGCCGACACTTCCTCCTCTTTTACCCCTCTCTCTCCTCCACTTCTCAGAGCCATCATACGCGAAAACCGTTGTCATCGGAGGGACTCCTAAGATATTATTCGGGGCGGATTTCGACAGTAGGTAGTGCCTCATGGCTACATAATCAGCTGAATTTAGTAAACAAGTATGAAGGCCTCAAACTAAAGGGTTGGCGAACTCGAAGCTTTTTTCTGCACAGTAGCTTCAAATGCCGTAAAAAATACGGCAAATTTTCTATGGAGCAAGTTCTTTAAGATTTTAACATAGCAGATATCCATAGAAAACTATGCGATGGGTTTTTTTTATGTGCTTCGACTTCTGTGGTAATTTAGCACATGTAAACCCCCAACTGGGAACTGGAACTGGGATCGCTTTCACAAAAGTGAAGGTTTTACCCCCTTTTCTATACGGGAGCTCCCCGTAACGTTTGTATTTTATCTCGTAAAATGTGGATTCAAATACGAGAGTCGATTATATGTTTCCGTATGATTATTATAATTATTATTTTCCATATTCAAAAGTGCATGGTTTTATCATATCATTAATTTAAATTCGTTAATGGGATCGAATTCCCATCGCAATTATTCGACGAATGAAACCGTAATATATCCCATTCGTGCGATATTTTTATATCTTTCGATAGAAAACGTCTTTAAATTGTCCCTTAATCCACAAATTAACCAAATTTCTAACTCGTTCTAACTTTTTGACCACAAAGAATTATTCTTTTGAATAAAATTTTGAATTTGATTATTTATTCGACTGCTAAAACCGCAATATGTGCTATTAATTCAACTTTTTTGTTTACAGTTTGCGATCGAAAATTTCATTAATAAGCCAAAATGAAATTTATAACTCTGCTCGGTAGCTTTTGAGGAGATCGTAAGTGTTACTGATTTAGTGACCTATTTATTGGACTCCTGAATAGTTTCAGCGTCGAATTAATGTAAAAGCAAAGAATATTTCGTAGATAGCTACTTAAATATATTTCTCTTTAAATATTTGGAGAAAGCGATATATTTTAAGAAAGTTATCGTGATTTCAAATCGTAAACTATTATAGTTTATAAAATTAGCACATGTTTTACATTTTCTTTCCTAATGGTATTCTTCCAGATATCCTCACGGTGCATGACCATTACATTGCTTCCCTAATCGGTCACTGTCGGGTGTTGTAGTTGTATACCTAGGAAATTATAACTTAACTCCCCATCTCATTTGTTGTATTGGCTATCAATTTTTTCACCGAGAATCGAGTTAGTCGCAATCTGTGTGGCACTTATCAATTTTTACTATCTAACAAGAGTTAACGGGGATCACTTTAAAGTATAATTTTGAGTGTTCCGGTGAAAGTGTGAATGCTTGCCATCATTAAAAGTCAAAGCCGTACAGAAAGTTTTCTTTTTTCTTCTATTCTTGTATACATTGGAATCCTTTCTCTAATTTCACCATTGTGAAAAATTATTATTAGGATTATCATTCTCGCGGCGAGACTGTGATTGCTTGATAATTTCAGAAAAAGCACATTTTCGAACGGCCTTATCGATATTATGCATCCACGTTGCTTCTTCGACTGATCTGACATGCGTAGTAAAAAAAAATACGAGCTAGGAAAAGTCGTTTAAAGAAATAATTTTTTCCACGAACTACGCGCGATAACTACTAGCCAAATCTTGACCTTGGAAGAAAGAAAAATATATATAAGATGGTCATCATTATAATAGATTATATATTACTTAGAAAAAATTCTTAACAACTGTTTTCATAGTATATGCTGGGATGAATATTTAGTATAGTGGATTGAGTGCAAAATTTCCACATTATTTCCACAATTTCTCTTTGCCACTTCCATTATACTTGGTATAATAAATAGTTTATAAAAATCGTGAATTTTAGACTAAACATATGTTTTGGATATTCCTCTATATTGCTTGCCATATGAAAAATAACGAATTGTTTTCCTTAGATGGGGCCTTAAAACAGGGGCCCGGGTGCTAGGTATGACCCTCCCTCTTGTCAGACATTAGTAATACTGAAACTATGTCCAAGCACTGAAATATATTTGCATGGTAGTTTATTCAGCTACCCCCTATAAATATATAGCCTTATATACTTATCCTTTTATGCATTAAGACGGTTTGTATTCATTCTTCTGAGGGACGGATAGGAAGCTTGTAAGACTTAGGGTTGAAACGAAAATCAAATTGAAATGTATTTTGATACTTAATATACATGTACCGAATGGTTACCGAATTCATAGAGCAAAACTCTCTTCTTGACACTTTACAGTCTGGCTTTCGGAAACTTCACTCGACTTCAACTGCTCTAATAAAGATAACTGAAGACATCCGTAGGTCTATAGATTGTAAGAAGATAACGGCGTTGGTACTACACGATTTCAGAAAGCATTTGACTGTATCGATATAGATATTCTGACGATCAAACTTAAAATGATGTGGCTCTCTGACACTTCAGTCGCATGGTTCTCCTCATAACTTCACAACCGTTCGCAGAAAGTAATTTCCAATGAATCGTCGTCCGAATGGATTAAAATCGATCGAGGACTTCCTCAAGGATCAATCCTTGGTCCCTTACTCCTCTCTATTTATATTAACGGTTGCTTAAAGGCAATTGAAATCTCCAGATATCACTTATACAAGGATGATCTTCAGATTTACTTAGACACAAGTCCTACAGAACTACCTCAATTGATCCACAAAATTTATTACGATCTCCAGCTCACCAATAACTGGGGTAGAGATAATTTCATTAATCTCAACTCTAATAAACCACAGGCAATATTGATGGGATACTCAAAGTTATTATGTTCGGTAAATAGAGTCGGCCTACTAGAGCTATTACTAAATGGCACCGCAATTAAACTCGAAAATTAAGTAAGGAACCTCGGTCTCCATATGAATAAAACACTTACATGGTCTAACCATGTCGTACAAATACGCAAAAAAGTTAATGTCTCGCTTTATTCACTCCGACGTTCAGGAAATTTCCTCCCTAACTCAGTGAAATTGAAACTTGTAAACTCATTAGTTATACCTCACTTTGACTACTGTGATATAGTCTAAAAGGATCTGTCAGGGTGTTTAATTGGTGTTATGGTCCGTTCCTTGTATTTTTGGGTGCTGAAGGTCCTGTCTTAACGTCTAAGCCACATTTTTAAATCTGACCTCATGAAATGTTGCAGTGACAATATAAACAAATTGACTGCAGATAACTAAGTCAATCTATTCATTTAAATTAGCATTATCTCGTATTTATGCAGCGCGGTTTAACAATGGGATTCCTCGCCTTACGTTTACAAATATTTGGTTACCTTAGGCTTTACGTATGTTTAGATAGACATATAGGACTTAATTTAGCAAAAGTGATGACGACATGAAAAAGATGCTAATATAGATTCATAAGACAAACTCCTTTGGTGATTTAAAGTACAATTGAAATTTCAAGACTAAAACAAGTAAATTTACTCTTTTATTCGCTCTTTAAGTTATTTCTAAGTTTTCGACAAAATTTCTCGAAAACTGTGGAAAGGGCAAACGACTAAGTTCACTTTACATATTATTTGAAATCTATGACGTAATGAAAAAATTCATATCCATAGTTTTTCCGTTCAGCAACTTTTATTGAAACAAATAATTTGGCTATATCCGCGGATATTTTACTTCCGAGTAATTTCTTATCGGTGAAATTTATTTCGGTTGGAAGGAAAGGAGAACACTACTCAGTTCGTAAGTTTCCTTTCACAAGAATATACTGCTTAGCTAAGGCGGATGATTCAAATTATGTCTTCGCGGATACAGGAACTGGGAAAACGTTATAATCATTCATTCCTGCTGTAAGCTTGGGGGTTTTAACTATTATGAAATTCAAATATGTAAGGCAGTTAACATTCACTCTTATTAATGATGTTATTCAAATTATGATTTCTCACAAATTATTTTTCCTTCTATGAATGTTGAGTCAGGAATCGATTTCAACCCGAAAGATTCGTCCCCTCGAAAGAACCGAAGCGAATAAAATGAAAGATCATCGACCCAAGTGGCCTGTGGACAATTTCTTAGCGCGAAGTCCCTTCTGACCTTTTTCATGGTTTTCGGAATCATGCAAATGAAGGTGTAAACACGCAAAGTCCATATCCTCTCCTGCAGAAAAACCTTTCCCTGCCCGAAGAAGTCCCTATGGGAGCTGTTATTCACCACAGGATTCGCTTTTGAAAAAATCTCGAAATTTCAGCGAAACGAGTGGTATCGGAATTCATTTCGTGAAGCCCAACTACATTCTAGAAACATCACCTACCTTGCTTTTAGTTCTATTCACTCGGCGACGACTTGCAGGAGAACATGCTGATGAAAGCAGTGCCTTTTGGTGAATGCGTTAACAAGTGCGCGCCTGAAAGCTTTTATCCTAACCGAAACGTGACATAGATGGAATCCAGAACAATTTCTTACTATTTCGAAACGACGAAATAAGAACATTTCCAAGAATACCGAGGAATCGCTAAACACTCGCACGTTGGTCCATAAACCTTACTTTTATTAGTTATCGAATGTTTGATAGGCGCCGAAGAACCTCTTATCGGAGGAACATCAATTATTTGTGGATATTTCGCGTAACGTACGCGAGAGACACGAACGTCAGCGGAGGCATTGTTTACCAAGAACAGCCATCGCGATACTCGTGCCTTTTTCATTGGAAATAAATTCACGACGTGGAAATTTCCTAATGCACTTACATCTTCCACGGCGACGAACGCCGTTGCGATGCATTCCACTGCGTCGTTGAACGTGGACACACAAAATTTAATCCAATGTCTTCACTAAATTATGGCGAGGAATCCTTTTAGTATCGTAAAATGTAGTGGACGTCGCATCGGATGAGGCTGCGAGAAATAACGGTGTGATCATTTAACACGGACCATGGAATTCAAAACTCACCCTCCATTTTTTCTTTAGGAGTAAATGCCAAAATCATCTTTTAACCGAACAAAGCAGACTTTAATCTCACGAAAACGCACAATTCCTTCTCCCACTCCCAATTAAAAAATGTCTTGGCCCGCCAATTCACAACCATTTCCTTTTCAGATAATCTTTCCGCCCCTCTTTTATCCGCTGTCTTAATGAATGTTTTTAGGTTAATGCGTTTTATTTTCTTTATTCTATAATTTTTAATACATTTTCTTCTCTTGTCTTTTTTAAGCGTTCTAGACTTAGTATTTTTAGTAGTTTTACCAAGTATTTGCTTGTATTTTTTAATTCTTGTCTCATTCCGAATATTTGACGAGCTTTTATTAAGCGAAATCCTGTTCATGCTTATTTAACGGTAATATTAGACAAAGATAGTCTTATCTAGAGAATATTCTGTTTCTCTAATATTTTCTCGATAATAATCTTTATTTTTTACTAATGATACATTTCCTGTTGTTACATTTGAAACTTATCTCGCAATTAGTTTCAATTTGTGAGATACTGATTTTTATGTAAATGTCATCACTTATTCTTACTTTTTTGTTTACCTCTATCGATTTTTCTTCTTGTCTTTTAGAAATATTTTAATCTACTTTCATCATCAAATTTAGCTTTCTATCTGTATGCTTCAAAATTTTTTCACACTCCCCTTCTAGTGAGTGTTTTCCTTCAGTGGAATTTTTTCGTAAGTATATTTTCGTAAGTAATCCGCATAGTAGTTTTCTTTTCTGTACTTTTGCAAGCTATCTATTTCCATTCATTTCTCATACGACAAAGGGTTAAATGCAAGAAGGGACTTCCTAGTCTCAATGTCTTCCTAATAAAGTCCTTTTATTATTATTATTATTATCATACAAAGATTACTAAAATAATATTAGCTCTTAATCTATGAAGATTAGCTCTGGTCAGCTATGATAATAATTTCATGTGATTGTGTCATATTTTTTACACATTTGTTAGCTGCTCTTTGATTTGATCTTTACAAATAATTTGAATTAATTGCACATTAACTGCTATCGTTGCTGTTTCTTGGGTATATGTGACCTTGGGGTCATAGATCGCTCCCACTCTAAATTCTATTTCATACCGGACTCACTCAAATAATCAGGAAAAAGTTGCATTTCTAGAGGTTTTTGAATAACACTTTGAAATTGATTTCTAATACAGACTCCTCCAATGAATTAGTCAATGGCGTTGACTATTAAAGTTATGCTGGTATAATGTTGTATATTTAACCAGAATTTAACATCCAATCTTCGTTGAGAGCTCGATAGCCGTTGTGAAAGTATCGTTAAAACATCGTGGTTTCTCATACTCATTTTTCGTTGACTAGTGTTCTTAATTTTTCCCTACTTTGTGAAGTGCAGTTTCATCTAGTTTTCATTCAGTTTTCTCCCGCGGTTGTTTTTATTCTTGAAAAATATAAGAATTATCTATCATGAGTTAAAAAACAGTCTGAATTCACTCATATTTAAGATAATACTTCAGTCTGGATAACCGACCGCCAGTATTCAGCATCTTCTTGTATTCAGACTCTTCCCTCCGAAATATCTTTGATACCCAACTTCTGCTGCTTTTTCCCTAATGATAGGTCCATAAAGAATGAGATTACTGAGACTTGATTTACAAAATCAGTCGATTAGGCCCTTTTTCCGCTCGTCATGATTCGAGTTTTTACATTCCTCTTTGAAAATCCGCAGCATGGAGTTTCCTTCAACTCAATGTCTTTCCTCATTCTAGATGCCTATTTACTGTTGAAGATGTGATAATAATTGTAGCCATTATTTCGTCCTTCGTCAATTTGGTCCTTCGTCAATCTGCTCCTCAGCAAATTTCTCTTGGGGTGATTTAGATCCGCAGTCTTTTTTATCGAGTGAGGGTGAAATTTATTACCTGATTGATTGTTTTGTCATTGCTGTATAGAATTCGGTAATTTCTGCAGTATTTTCATCGCTTTTGAACAAACTTTACTGTTTGTATTACCCGCATCGGAGTGCGCGATAAACAGTTATCTGTACCCAAAAAATGGCAAATATATTGTTATATTCTACTTCAAGTTTTTGTACGCAGGATACACGCATCGTGGACTAAACGAGTATTGTTTCAAAGTTGGATATCGACGAGGGAATAGATTATTAATGAAATTGCTTGAGTAATATGTGACACTGCGTATGAGTTTAGAAATATACATTAAAAAATCGATAATAATAAAAGGAAGTTGTTAGAATTGAAATTTATATATAGGGGGGGAGAAATAGAAGGGGAGTTTAAGGAAGATATTAGCTCTGATAGAATGTTGTAAGATTGTAAAAATTCCCATTACATACCTTCAGAAGATTATTTTTTAATTATGTATATATGCCTTACGTTGAACTTTTTATAATCCACTTATTCAACACTTTTCAGCAGGATCCCATACACTAAATGCATACTCAAGGTGAGGCCTAAATAACGCAAAGTTATATCACTCGTGAAATTTTTCGCTCTTGATGAAGCCGAGTTTCTAAAGTGCTGGTTCACAAATATAGTGGATGTAGGTACCTAGTAGATCATTCACCAGTCATCACACCATTTCATAATTCTTTCTAAATATTTAAACAAGGTAAATCTGTCCTATCCACTTTCTATTTTCCTGTAAATGACCTGTAGTCCGCAGATATTACTTAACTGCCAGTTTGATTATTGAGTTCGTTGTGTACACTGAAAATAGTAACGGACTAATTACGCTACCCTACAGGAGCTTTGAGGCCACTTCAACTAGATTGGAACTGAAACCATCCAGTATTACTCGTTGTTCTCTGTCGAAGAGAAAGTCCTTTATCCAGTTTATTACTCCTCCGTTGATATCGGTGGCTTTAAATTTGTATAATTTAATAATTTATGATATGAGACCTTATCAATTTCCTGTCGAATGGCTTTTTATTTCCGACAGATTTTAAGAAATCGTGAACATGCCAGTTGAGACTCTCAAGATCGTGTCTTACTGAAGCCAGGTTGATTCTTAAATATTAATTTATTAGTTTCGAGATAAGCCAATAAATAGCTGAGGCTGATATATTCCATCATATTTCCGCTCAACGATGTTAAAGATATAAGCCTATAATTCGCTGGCCCCTGCTCTAAATAGTTTTTAAATATGGGAGCGACATTCGCAATTCCATCTTTTGAGACTTAAATTTTTCTCCTAGACTTATATATTATATATATATATATATTTTCTACTAGACTTTTGAAATATTACTTTAAGAAAAGGAGCTCCGCTGCTTGCTTTTCCTTGATGGTTTATCTTTAGAACCAGCAGCTTAATTAGGTTTGATAGGTAGGTAGTATTAGGGTTTATAAGGTGCCTCGACAGCAAAGGTCATGTTGCACCATATACAAAAGAGATATATGTATCATGATATTATATTTTTAGCATAAATAAATAGGTACTTATTTCCCTAATTAATGCCCTGTTGCTCAAATTCAGAGTTTATCAAGCAGTCCGATTTGTTTTAGAAGAGATAAAACTGTGGAAATTTGGTCAACATCATCTCCAAGGATTGAGGACAAGTCCCCTCTGATCCCTAACACGCTACGTATCCCCTCATATTTCACACACTCTAGCAGGAGGTGCCGAACAGTAAGAAGGGAGTCGCAATCCTCACAGCGGGGAGGGATTTTCTCTTCAGTGAAGAGATAAGAATGCGTCAATATAGTGTGGCCAATCCTAAGGCGAGTGAGAACTACCTCCTCTCTTCTTCACTGTCTGTTAGAGGATTTCCAAGGACTTACGACCTCCTTCACAGCTCGCAGTTTGTTCCCGGCGAGATCATTCCATTCTTTTTGCCACTGCAATATGGCTTTTCTCTTCAGGGAGCTTTTAAGGTCTTGAGCTAGTACCGTATTCCATTCTTTGTCACAACTTCTCAAAGCTGCCTTTGCTGCTGCATCTGCTTTTTCATTTCCTTGTATTCCTACATGCCCAGGAACCCAGATGAATAGAATGTCAGTATCTTTTCCTTTAAGCTCTATGAGCGAAGCCTGTATCTTCTGGACAATGGGATTAAAGGGAAAGTATTCTGATAAGGACTGTAGTGCACTAATGGAGTCTGTGCAGATAATACACCTACCATGCCTGCCTTTTATTTTGGATAAGGCCACTTGTATGGCGAGGAGCTCTGCTGTAAAAATGCTGCATTCTGGATGGAGCCTCAATTTGAAGGTGCCATGGTTTTGGGATGAAAATGCACATGCAGTTCCCATTTCAGACTTTGAGCCATCAGTAAAAACAGGGGTGTAAGACGGATAGAGATTAAGTATTTCTAAAAAGCTCTTCTGGTACTGCATATCAGAGGTGGATGACCGTGGGTGCAACAGCAGTCTTGTCTCACATTTGGGACGTGGGACTTTCCATGGAGGGATAGGTGAAAAGCCTGCTGCACATACCTCTGGAATAGTTATCCCAGATTCTTGAATAAAATCGTAAAATCTGATCCCAAGAGGTCTTGTAGCTCTTGGTCGTCGATTAAAAACATCTAAAAATCTGGGTTTAAAAACAAGGTTAAAACCAGGGTGGGAAGTCATAGATAAAAGCTTTGATAAATAGCTGCACATCAGAATGTTTCTGCGAACCTGTAAGGGGGGTTCTCCAGAGTCACAGTAAATACTCTGAACTGGACTGGTTCTGTATGCACCTGTAGACAGCCTAAGACCAAGATTGTGAACGGAGTTCAAAGGTCTTAAATATGATTGGCGAGCTGAGGAGTATATCAGGCTGCCATAGTCCAGCTTAGAGCGGACTAATGCTCTGTATAATTGAAGCATTGTGGTTCGATCTGCACCCCATGAAGAGTTTGTTAGGAATCTTAAAATGTTTAAAACCTTGGAACATCTATCTTTTAGAAGACCAATATGTCTTCTCCAGTTGAGCTTGCTATCCATTTCTAGCCCTAAGAACCTTGTGGTTTCGACGAATGGCAAGATATGTCTTCCCAGGGTAAGGGTAGGATATGGAAAAATTCCACGCTTCCTATAGAAGTGCATGCATTTCGTCTTGCTGGTGGAGAAACGAAAGCCACTATTGCTGGCCCACCTATCCAGCCTATTTAGGGTTAGTTGCAGCTGCCTAACTACTCCTGATGGCTTAGACGATCTGCTAAATATAGCGAGATCATCCACAAACAATGATGACACCACAGGCGATTGGATGCAAGAAACTATATCATTTATAGCAATGGAAAAAAGAGTCACACTTAAAACTGAGCCTTGAGGGATTCCATTTTCCTGATTAAAAGACCTTGAAATTGTTTTGCCTATGCGAACTCTAAAAGTGCGGTTCTCTAAAAAATTTTTAATAAAATATGCCATGTGTCCCCTCATGATCCAACTATGGAGGGTCTTCAAAATCTTGTGTCGCCAGGTCATGTCATAAGCCTTCTCAATATCAAAAAACACCCCTATCACATGCTGTTTTAAAACAAATGCTTCCTGGATAAAGTTTTCAATTCTCATTAGATGGTCCACTGTTGATCTGCCATGTCTAAACCCACACTGAACATTTGAAATCAGGCTCCTATTTTCAAGGTACCAGACTAGCCTCTTGTTAACCATCTTTTCCATGAGCTTGCACATGCAGCTGGTGAGGGATATAGGCCGGTAATCTGAGGGGTGGCTGCCGTCTTTTCCTTGTTTTGGAATAGGTATTACTAAAGCTTCCTGCCAAGCATCGGGAAATACATCTTCTGACCAGAGTTGGTTTATGGTCTTTAGTGCTTCTATTGTTGCTGCTTCTGGTAGATTTTTCAGGAAAGCATTGTGTACTCTATCCATCCCTGGGCAGGTGATCCTGGTGTCGTTTATGGCAGCTAGTATTTCCCACATTGTGAAAGGCTCATTATAGGAGGCTGGAGGTTCTGCACTTTCAAAATTTAGGATGGCTTGCTCGACTTTCTCTTTAAGGCTTATGAAAGCTTGCTGGTAGTTACTTGTACTGCTCACCTCAGCATAGTGGAGGCCAAATGCCTCACTAATTTCATCTGGCATTATCAGAACTTTCCCTTCCAGTTTTAATTGCTTGACAGGGTGTGTGTGCCAAGTGCCAGTTATCCCTTTTACCTTCCTCCATACCTGTGGTGCAGGTGTACGATGGTTTATTGTTGAAACATAATCCCTCCAGGAGGATCTCTTAGCTTCTTTCACCACCTGACGAGCTCTAGCCCTTAGTCTCTTAAAGGCTATTAGATTCTTTTCAGTTGGGAATTTCCTAAAAATCCGTAGAGCTTTCTTCCTCCTCTGAATGGCCTCTGCACAATCATTGTTCCACCAAGGAACTGTAGGTCTCTGAGGTGCTCCAGAAGACAGTGGGACACTACATTCAGCTGCTTGAATAATGGCAGAGGTAAGTGCCATCATGTTCTCTAAAGCCCTTGAATTTGCATCAAAGGAGAAGGTAAATTTCCTTTGAAATTCTGCCCAGTCGGCCCTCTTAAGAATCCAGGAGCTTGGCAATTCATAGCTGGGGTTATGGCCACTTGTCACTGTAATAAAAAGCGGAAAGTGGTCACTACCACACAGGTCATCGTGCACTGAGAGATAAAATTTAGGGGCAATTGAATTAGAGCTCAAAAATAGATCAATGGCAGAGTATCCACCATTAGAGGAGTTAAAATGTGTTTTTTCTTTGTCATTCAATAAAACCAGGTTAAAATCATTAAAAAACGTCTCCAAGAGACGTCCTCTTCCGCTGTGATCCCTTAGATCATCACCCCAAAGACTGTTGTGGGCATTGAAATCCCCCAACAATACAAAGGGCTTTGGTAACTGCTTAACTAGGTCTTCCAAGTTTCTTCTCGTCACTGGAGCCCATTCTGGCAGGTAAAGATTGCAGAATGTGACCTCTGAGGGGGTAGCAATGGTGACTGCTAAAGCCTGGAATGGTGTCTGCAAGTTCACCTGGGAAGTGTAAAGGGCTTCCCTGATGAATGCAGCAACCCCACCACGACCTCTGTTGCCACTTAGGTCATCTACTCTAAAAGTCTTATAACCCTTCAATTTTGGGGAGTCAGTAGGTTTAAAATGGGTCTCTTGGATAAAAATGCAAGAGGGGTTGTAATCTCTCACCAAGATCCTAATTTCTTCCTGGCGTGTGTAAAAACCATTACAATTCCATTGAATTGTTAAAAACATTTAAAATAAATATATATAAATAAATAAATAAATAAGGTTTTCACATTAAAATCCAAGGATAAAATTCATTGACAATAAATAAATAAATAGGTAAAAACATTAGAAACCTTTGGCTTGCCGAACAAGCTTCGTTCTTCCCTTTTTCCTGTTTTGGAGGAAAAGGCGTAACTGCTCCTCATCCAGTATGTCCTCTTCCATCTTATCCCCCGTAGATTCCCTCAATTCGAGAGAAGAGGGGGGTATAGTATTACTTTTACCTCCTATGTTTGATTTCTCAAACGATTTAGGGGGTGTGATGTTTTTCTTAATAGGAGGAGCTTCAGTTTTCTGTGCACTGTTTTCTAGTTTCTGGCCTGTTGCTTTTGTATTCATTTTCTCCTTTTGTTGTACCTTGGTGGTCTTGCTGTTGTCTGCTGGAGGGTCAGTTTGACATCCCACACTTTCCTTTCTTATTTGGGTATTTGCCACCACTGCATAGGATTTGGAGAATGTGGGGCAGATCAGTGATCTGTACTTCCTCCTAGCTTCAAAATATGGTACCCTCTCTGTGACTTTAATTTCCATAATTTTCTTCTCTTCTAAGAGTTTGGGGCAGTCTCTTGCATACACAGGGTGGTTGCCCTCACAATTCCTGCAGTGTAAGGGGCCGCTGCATGGTTCCCCTTCATGCTTCTCCTTTGCGCATTTAGGGCAGGTGGACTTGCCCTTGCATGATTGTGCAGTGTGCCCGTAAGTATTGCAATTGAAGCAGCGCAGAGGGCTTGGGATGTATGGCCTCACTGGGCATGCCTCATATCCAACATGAACCTTCTCTGGGAGCTTTTCAAGGGCAAATGTCAATATCACTGAGGTGGACTTTATCATTTCTCCATTTTGTCTCTTATTAAGTCTGCGGCAGGAGATGACTCCTTTCGATGCCATCTCCTGTGCTATCTCTTCTTCTGAGACATAGAGAAGGTCGTAGCAGGATATAACTCCTTGGCAGGTGTTAAGTTTCTTATGGACCTCTACCATCACTGGTATATCGTGCAGCATCTTTGTGCCAAGGAGTTTGTCGGACTGTTTATCGTTGGCTGCCTTTATCAACAGGGTACCATCCCTAAGCTTTTTCACTGATTCAAGATTCCCTGAAACAGCATTCGTAAGAACTTTATATATGAGAAAGGGGGACACCTTGGTCAGATCTTCATTTTCTTTGGTACACTTCATTATCAGGTATTTTTTACATCTGTTAACAAAATCTCCCCCTCCCATTTCTGGGCCGGGTCTTTTAGGTGGAGGAGTAAGAAGATCCATATGAATTATGGATTTTTCATCCCTCAGGCTCCCCACCCACCACGGAGCCACACAAATTGGGACGCCGTATCGCAAACCGATACGGTCGCCAGGGCTACCCAAGGGATATAGCGCCCAGGATGTCGCTAAACAGACTGGGAATGGCCTCCGGAATGGTGGTGGCTCCTCCAAACCACACCCCCCCATTGGCCTCCACCAGAATGGTGCGTGCATCCCAAGCACTCGCACAGAACTGACGTACGCTAGAAAGGAATTTATCCCCAGCCATCAGTAGCCGATTGACCAGGGTGTGCTATTCCCTGGCCTCCCGTTTACAGCGAATTCGGGGCCAAAGAGGTGTGTTGTGCCAGAAAATAAAAATAGTCCAGTTGGACTAGACGAGCCTCAGCAGTTACTCTGCTGGTGGTTGGCACTCAACCTCCAGGACACCCATCTCCTCCTTACGGGTCTCCACGCACGGCAAACACGTGGGTGAATCCTCGGTCAGCTGGCATGACCGCACACAGACAGTTGATTCACGGGACTGCCCGGACTCAGCCCTTGCTGATCGAGGGGTTTGTTCTCGGGGTTTTCTCCCCGCCCAATTAGTCGCCTCTTACGACAGGCAGGGATGCCGCGGGAGTATTCTCCATCCCCCTACCCGCAGGGGTAAATTAGGTTTGATTTGTTTCAGAAGCTTTAATGATACTGTCTTCTCTAAAGGTTGTTTTCGGCACTTCCTCAGGTCGATCAACTTCCGGGAGGGTACCTAATGTAATTTTGTACATACATAGACTAAGGAATAAATTATTTAAGATAATCGTTTTGGCCTTCACATCGTTAATTACATCACCGCTATTATCTTATAAGCAACCTACCGTTAAATTTCATCACTATTTTTTTCAAAGTCGCAAAATTTTCCTAGAAACGCGTTAATCATACGTTACGCAATTTTAGACGGAGAGTTACATTTGATGGCACGAATAGGTTTCTTTATTACCTTCCCTTTCCATTCTTCATGTTTGGAGACGTGACGACGAGCAGGGACGACAATGCGTATACAAGAGCAAGCCTGAAAATTATTAACCTTATCGAAACGTGCTATAGATTAAAATGAGGAACTGAATATTTTGCAAGAGTGCAATAATAACTATTGTGAGAATACAGAGAAACCATTAAAATTACCCATTAACAAATAAACCTCACTTTCACGTGCCGTCAAATACAAGCGATTATGCAGAAGCAACTTTTCTCTTACCTAAAACGGCGAAATAAGAGAATAGATTCAAATAAATGCTTTTATATGTTCTCCTTTATTGCTATGTAATAATTAAGAAAAGCCCAGTTACAAATGTGTTATCTCTATCATATATTTCCCAATTTCTTATTATTTAAAAATGATGTTTTCCATATTCTTAAGAAATATTTAATACAAAGACGGTTGATTCATCCAATATTCAAGTTATCTCGAAGTACCGTTAACAAATATACAGAAAAAGTATAAAAATTCACACATTATCACTTATAGTAATTAATAATGGAGGGTGCTTATAACTACAAATATTTATTAAGGTATATGGAAATATTAAAATTTGAAAGTAGGGCAATGCCTTAACATTTCTATTTCTCTATTCGACGGCTGTCTCGTATCCTATGCTATTGTAAACGCGGAGTAGGATTCGAGCATTCCAAGGAGGGCCGAAAGGAAATAATCCTGGAGTCATTTTAATTTTAAAAAATATACGTTCGAATTGAAAAAACTCTTACTTCCGAAGTTATAGAGGAGAAAATATAGTTTTGCAGAGTTTTTAATTTTTCAAATTTTGGAATTTTAGCAACATTCGGGGATATGGATCCTTTTGGAGGGATATGAAGATTAAACTTCATGATTCGAATTAGTCAGAATTTAAAAAAGTTTACATACCTTCTACAAGGTCTACTTGTAGTCTCAAAGACCTAATACCGGAGTTGGGACTGAAAGATGGAAAAACCGGCATGATTCGTTCATAGCGAAAATGAGAGATTTGAACGGATATATCCGGGCATGTATCGATTTTTGTTATATCGGATTACGGATTTATCCGTGCGCGCAAGGGAAGCGGTTAAATTAATACGCTGCCTCGCAATTGGGGAAATTTTACGAAAGCTTCTTATAAACATTTTGATTGCAATCAAGTTACCGATTATAACTGCTCTTTCTCACCATGAAGCATCAGAGAGGAAAACACAGTATATAAGCAATGTTACTTTTAAATCACCCCCTGCCATACGCCGCTGGCAACTCGCTAGGAGATCATCATCATATCAAGAGATTCCCTAAAGTCCGATGGCCAAACTGTGCTTCATCTTTTGCCAGATACGTAAGTTGTTTGACTTCCAATTGATTTATAAGATAACGCTATCAATTATCTTGGTGCCCTCTTACATTTTCGCATCGCCCCGATTTCTGAGCGTCGTGGTTGGAAGTCGGAAAGAATGGGAAAGGTGGAATGGGGGCCCGTTCTCACTGCCGCCGGCAACGCCGCTGAAATTTCTCCATATGCATTAAAAAAAGCTGCGGACATACTCCCCTTTTCTAAATTTCTCATAATTCATGAATATATTGTAACTGAGTAGTTTTTGATTTGAAAGAAAAAGGATATGCATCTTATAACCAAGTAGCAGCCATTGTGGGAACCTTGTTGACTGCACCTGATTGCAACATTATCGCTGTGAAAACGCATTACGTAACTGAATATTAGGTGCTGAAGAATCTTACAAAATATACATGTTAACCAATTTTCCAATTTGTATCTAGTAGACTAGTATCCCCTCCCAACGATATGGTTGCGTTGAGTTTACTCTCCAGGAATGTTCTAAGTGTCCCAAAGAGACCATATGTGGAATCGTCTTCGCCGCCAGAAGGGCGATAGAAAGAGCAGAAATAAGTCTTCTTACCGTGACTATTTGACACTGAGCACCAAATCACCTAAAAAATCCTATTTACCTCATAGATCGTACGCTCCGCAGACCGGGCAGTGTATTGTTCGCCAAAACAATTAAGTAGTTTCCGACATGATTGCAATTATAATTCTAGGCCAGGCACAACGCAGCACTCGAGGGCTTTTAGTGCCAATATGGAGAGAGGCTCCGGATAGGCATTTGGACAGCGGGATCGACTTGAATTAAAGCGGTCCCGGGCTTGAATCCCGATGGGACACTACGTGCGAAATGATCTCCGCTGTCGAATCACTTATAAAATACTATTACGCATAAAAGCGATAAATGGTGAGCATTGAGTTATCGATATTATCTGCGTGATTGTGATTTTCTTCAGATAATCAGATCGTAAGTATATTACTACATTAGTTTATCTATGGAAATATGCTTTGAGTAAATTCACAATCCTCGTGCATTTTTTAAAAGGAAGTAGTGTTTTAACTGCGATGAACAAAATTTTAAAATGATCGTTTCCTTACTAAATGAACCTTTATTATTGATTATATTCCGACTAATTTAACGTAATTTATACTTCAATTTAACAATAAATATTATTATAAAAATGTGTTGTAATCGTCAATACTCAAGGGAACCGGAAATGATATGAAGGTGGAAAATGTTGGGTCTCCTCGTAACGAATAAAGAGGAATCTGTGCATAGCTTACAGCCACTGCCCTTTTCAAAATATAATGCCTTACTATTAAAAATACATGCCCTGACCCTACACTTTCCAAACGCCTTCCCTCCTATGACCCAACCCTTTCCCTTCCCTTACCCCACCCCTTACCTAACAATCCTACCCCTTTCATACCCGGTTCATACCACTCTCTCCCCTGGCACTACCCCCTTCCTACCAAATACTTTCCTGATAAAACACCTTCCTCACCTCTTCCCTACCCAACCCCTACCCTTTCCCTACCCTTTTCCCTACTGCATCCCTCTATAGACCCTAACCAAGCCCTACCCTGACCCTCCCCTTACCCTACGAATTCCCTCCATTTCCCTACCATTCCCTCCCAAGACCCTACCCTTTCCCTCCGCTGACCTTTCCCTTTCCCTCCCCTGACATAACCCATTACTACCATTCCCTCCCTTGACCTACTACTACACTCCCGTGACCCTACCTCTTCCATCCTCTGACCCTACCCTTACCCTACCCCTTCCCTCCCAAGACCATAACCTCCCCTGACACTACCCCTTCCCTCCCCTGACCTACTCTGGCCATACCCCTGTCCCCCCATTCCCTATTCCTCCCCTCCCATGACCTCATACCTCCAATACCTGATTCCTCTCATTCCCTACCCTTCCCTCGCCAAACCTTACACTTTCCTCCCCTGACCCTACCCCTTCCCTCCACAGGTCCTAACCTCTCCCGACACTACCCCTTCCCTCCCCAGACCCTACCCTTTCCCTCCCCAGTCCCCTACCCCTTCCATCCCCTGACCCTACCCTTTCCCTACCCCATCCCTCCCCGGACCCAACCCTTTCTATACTCCTTCCCTAATTCCCTCTCCCCGTACACCATCTCCCTAAAGCCTCTCCTTGACGTTCCCTCTCCCGTGGCTCTACCCTCCCCGGACACCTACCTCCCTACTACTTCGACGCCCTACCAACAACGATATCTCCCAGGAAATCCTCCTCAGACACCGTCACCACAGACCCCGTCCTCTCATCAACTTTGTCTCTCCGAAATACCCCCCACTAGAAAGTCCCCCAATGTTTCCTTTATTTATTTATGCCGGCGGAAGGTGAGGCCTACTGTGCCCCTCCTCCCTGCCACAGAGATTATTTTTTATTTACACACATTTTACTAGTATAAGTACAAAATAAATAAATAATATTGCCATTAAATAGCAGTGATATAAATAGATAACATACCATTTCCTAAAGCTGTTAAAAATAGATTCGTGTGGTACACAAACTACATAGGTACTATATAAAATATGCATAGATCAAGAAATTAATATTATCCTTACAGATAGAATAAACACTGAATACATATATAAAAACATGAAACACTATAAACAGTTGTTAAACATGCATCACCAAGTCACATGGAAGATTGAAAGTTCAAAAACTTTCAAATAGTATAAATAGATAAAGGTTCACTGAATTGTTCAATGGATGATTCAATAAACAGTTAAGAAAACACTTACAGAATTGTGATATTCACTTCACGGATTAATTTCAATTCACTTCATAAAACATATTTAAAAATTGTGAAAAAATCAGATTTGTGAGATGGAAAATATTATTTACAATATAACGTATAAAAAAATAAATATAATCCTTGCAGATAGGATGATCACTGAACAGAAAGATAAAACATAAATATTCAATAAATAGTTGTTAAACGTACATCACAAGGTGCATTCACTGAACTATTCAATAAATAGTTAAGATTAAAATTATTTAATTGAGATTTGCACTTCATGGATTAACTTCGATTCACTTTTGGAAATTATCCTTGGTGCACGTCCTTATGTACAACGTCCTTAAGTTACTATAATCCTTTTCCTACTCAAGGAAGTGTTTATTTTATTCTCTCCCGGCTAAAATTCATCCCGTCACAATCCTCCAACGTAGTCACACCACGCCGTCCCCGGACGCAGTCCTTCGAGGAAAATAACATGAGTATTATTCAACAAAACGTAAATTATTCAATGAAGCACATTCGCGTTGAATTCAGCACTTAAATCCTGTATCACGTTAATGGAGTTTTCACAAAACACAACTGTGTGTAATAACGAAATATTATTATTGTACTCAAAAATTAAATTCTGTACGGTTCTTAAATTAGAAAATCGCCATGTTTCTCTATTATATTTGTCTGCTATATTTATAAGAATGTTCTCTAAATATACTCAATAATGGTGCAAGTAATGACCCGAATTCAGGAATATATTATATTTTTTAAATATATAATTAATAAGCGTGTTATAGCGAAACAAATTAGAGCAAGGGGTATTTCCAGTGGAAGATAATGATGCAAAGATACATGGAAGCATAGCTAACGCAGATTTTCTTACTAAATGCATCCTTTATAATTAATTTGTTTTTCTGATATTTCATAAAAAAAGTTAAGGTCTCCTATTATACGGTGAGCAGTCCGCTAATCATAAATTAGTAATGCGATAAAAATATAAACAACTTTTCTTCAATATAATTACATAAGTATCTTAGAGGACTAACCTTTGCAATAAGGTCGATACGACTCCGAGAGTAGAAATTATTTGATAGTAAATCTCTTTCACTTAATTTTATTGCCAAAAAACAATGATTCGGACGTTAGCAATTAACAAGTATGTTTTGTAAACTTGGAAAAAATCGAGTATCTTATGAAATTTACACTGCTTTCATAGTAAAATTAAATTTGAACGTAAAATAATAAAATGCTACTGCAGATGGAATCCGATGAATTACCTAAAGGTAGGTAATTATTATGTTGGACGTTTATGATTGCGTATGGATCATTATCGCGTATGTCCTACGCTGCAGTAATTGAAACCGCATTTAAGGCTTATAAACGACCCAAATCTCCTTCATCATGTTACAACATGTTTAGGATAGTAGATGGTTATGGTCGGAAGCGAAAAATGCAAAGGCGTCCAAAGCTGCGGTAACTGAAAGAAACTCGACCCATCTTACACGAAAGGTTGGTAGGGAGATTGATAAGAAACAAGGATGAGCATCCTACCTCAAGTTATTTCTCTGGATAAATCTTTGCCAAATTCACTAAATAACTTCATTTGCGATTGCTACTGCGAAGAGTGGTATTAAAGACTAATAAAACGCCGTAGTTTCAATACAGACTCGTGTTTCACGCAAACAAACTAAAGTAGAGATGTTTACAAATGCGTGGTTTGTTTACGAAAACGTTGAACTTGTGAAATAACCCTAAGCAGACAATGGCAGGAATCAGTGACTTCTTCTGTCGAAAGAATCTTAAGAATGGAAGTAATTGAATTTTGAGGAAGAATCGACCTTGAGGTGACTATTGAACTTAATATACTTTAGCTTTACTAACAAAAGAGGAGAAAATGAAATTAAGCAAATATGAGAAAATAGGAAAAAATTTAAAGATGATGTTAGAGATAAAACGGAAGGAATGAAAGGGAAAAGATATTGAAGTATTGACATGGCTTCATCTCGCCGAAATTTATTGATTTATTTATTTAAGTTTTCGTTGCAAGTTGGCCTTCAGGCCAGGTGGCAACGTTAACTTATTCTAAATATACTACTACTACTATAAACTAATCAACTAAAGATTGATCCCGGGTTTGAAATATCTAAGTACAAAATGCTCATATAATAATGAGCCATCTATTGCCGTAATCTTTGTATTCTATGTATCCATTACCTAATTAACGGATAAAAATATCATTAACTTAGAGGAGAATTACACGTTAAGAGGACATATCCTTGGTCGCTATTATTTTTTCTCTATTAAACTTGACTTAAGAATATGATATGACGAAATTGGAGTACAAGAGAGCGTTTAAAAAATTGTATCTTCGAAAGTAAAAATCGAATTGAATTACGAAACTCGCACTCTAAAATAGCTACACTGATGATCAATTATCAACGTGAATCCATAACCAACCAAAACACGACTAACCAACGTATATTTCTTTATTTCTATGCTATTGGCAAAAATATCAATAAATTCATAGCAAAAGTTTTTAAATGAAAATTCAACCAACTATTGCCAAATTCAGGATGGTTTATGAGCAGTGACCCAAAATGGTAGGTCTAAGGCAGCGATTTTTTTAACCTGACTATAAAGACTAAATCACAGAAACATTACTACTTCTTGTATGGTGCATTGTTGCAACTAAACTAAATAACTCTATTGAAATAGCCTAAATTCTTTTAAAAACGTAAATACCCCGCATTACCAATATCATTGTTCAGCAAATATACGAATTACTTATTAATAATGAAATTTAGTAATATTTTTCAATAGTCACATCAAAATCTATAAACATCAAATGGAAAGTAAAATTTAAAAAAATTAAGTCAGAATCACATAATCACATAATTTCCTTCGAACTTGAAAACTTAGTAGTTATTTTCAAATAATTAAATAAAGACTATAAAATATCCAACTGTTTCTGAAAATATAATTGCATAGAGGCGCCATTACTATAATAGAAAAGAAAAGTATCCCGATTTCTTAACGTGAAAGAATTTCAATAATTTTCAAAGTTGGAAAAATGTGTAAGTATTGAAATTCGATTCTAATTGAAGGATGAATTCTACGTAAATGGATAGATATTGATATACTGTGACGCTTATGCAGCAAATTAAATAACCATTTATGACACTCTCAACTGAATATAGGAATCCAAAAAATATCTAAAATACTAGTTAGAAAAAACATTAACAAATATTTTCATCAAAAAACGGTAGCTTTCTATCGTGCTCGAAATGAAATAGAAGCAACAATAGATTCCCTTTGTACTCACTGTATTCGGTATTCAATCCTAGGACCATGTAACTAGCCTCATCATCTCCGCGCAAATGCACTCGCACCTTCAAGGTAACGTAAGTTCCGATCAAAATTCGGAAGAATGAAAGTGAAAACAATTAAATATTGTATTAAAATCAAAGAATAAACACAAAATACACGATCTTTATCTTTCATAAAAGATTTTTAGTAATAGCATTATAATCCACTTGTACTCAGTTTATTCGGCGTTCCATCCTTCTACTAGTAGGTAGGTCCTTCTCATCCCTCAGCATCGCCGCGCTCCGTCTCTCGCGCACTCAAAGTAACTTAAGTTTCGATCAAAATTCTGAAGAATGAAAATAAAAACAGTTAATTAAATACTGCTTTAAGAAAAGAAAAATCTTAAAATACTCGCTCTCCATCTTACTTAATTAATTGTGTAGTAATAGCATTACATTCCAATCGTACTCATTTTATCCAGCGTTCCATCCCTTGACTAAGCATCCTCCCTCAGCTTCACCGCGCTCCTTCTCTCGCGCATTCAAGGTAGTATAAGCTCCAAACAAAATTCAGAAGAATTAAATAAAAAAACGAATTAAATAAGGTTTTAAAAGCAAAGGAAAATCAGAAAATACTCGCTCTCTATCTTAATTTAAAAATATAGAGTAATAGCATTATATTCGATTCGTACTCATTTTATCTGGCGTTCCATCCTTTGACCAAGCATCCTCCCTCAGCAACACCGCGCTCCTTCTGTCGCGCATTCCAGGAAGCGTAAGTTCCGATCAAAATTCTAAAGTATGAAAATAAAAAGAGTTTAATAAATATTCTTTAAAAAACAAAGAAAATTTAAAAAACAATCGCTCTCTATCTTACTTAAAAAATGCATTGTAATAGTATTATATTCCATTTAAACTCCTTTTATTCGTTGCTCCATCCTTTAAGTAAGCATCATCCCTCAGCATCTTGGCGCTTCTTATCTCATGCATTCAAGGTATTGTAAGCGAAGATCAAAATTCTGTAAAATGAAAATAAAAACAGATAATTAAAGATTGTTTTAAATACAATGAAAAATCACAAAATACTCACGATATATTAGCCCTCTATCATACTTAAAAAATGTACAGTATCAGCATTTTATCCCGTGTTTACTCAGTTTTCCATCCTTTGAGCAAGCAAGAACCCGCAGCACCACCGCCCAACTTCACTCGCGAATTAAAAGTGGCGTACGTTCCGATCAAACTTCTGAAAAATGAAAATAAAAACAGTTTATTGTATATTGTTTTAAAAACAAAGAAAAATCACAAAATAATCGCTCTTTATCTTACTTAAAAATGTATAGTAATATCATTATATTCAATTTGTACTCAATTTATTCGGCTTTCCATTCTTTGACCAATCATCATCCCGCATCAAGGCCGCGCTCCTTGTCTCGCGCATTCAAAGTAGGTTAAGCTCCGATCAAAGTTCTGTAGAATGAAAATAAAAACAGTTACTTGAATATTGCTTTAAAAAAAGAAAAATTACGAAATACTTGCCTTCTTTTTGACTTAAATAATGTATAGTAATAGCAATATATTCCATTTGTACTCAGTTTATTCGGCGTTCCATTCTCTGAATAAGCATAATCTCTCAACATCACAGCGCTCCTTCTCTCGCGCATTCAAGGAAGCGTACGTCCCGACCAAAATTCTGAAGAATTAAAATAAAAACAGTTACTTGAATATTGTTTTAAAGAAAGAAAAATTACGAAATACTTGCCTTCTTTTTGACTTAAATATTGTATAGTAATAGCATTATGTTCCATTTGTACTCGGTTTATCTGGCGTTCCATCCTTTGTCCAAGCATTTACCTCAGCATCTCCGCACTCCTTCTCTCGCGCATTCAAGGTAGCGTAAGTTCCGATCAAAATTCTGAAGAATAAAAATAAAAACGGTTAATTTTTCGATTATTGTAAAATCGTAATTATAACATAATTTAGCGCGATCGATCATTAAAAAAAATGGTGAAATAAATACGCCTCTCAACATAATATTTATTTCAATGTGTTATGAAATCGAAAGTATACTATTCAAATACAACTAACACTGCATAAATATTATTTTACTATTCAAATTTTCTACCATGATAATAGCAGAATTGGGTATTGCCCTTGAAACCTACCCTCCTCTACTTTCAAAATCTCTTAACAGATATTATCAGTGACCTCTAAATATCTGTCAACAAAGACAACAATGTCTAGGTGGAAGAGAAAGTGAGTTTCAATGACAGAAAGGGAAAATATTTGGAACTACTGCTTATACTGATGGCATGAAATGGAAATTTTTTTTAATGACAGGAGGAAGTGATAATTAAACCAATTTCAAACCAAAGCTTCATAACTTCACGATATCTTCGAGAAAAATACCTCGGTAATTAATTGAAAATACGGAATGCATAGTTTATTATCTCAATAATAAGTGGTTTACACAGAGTTGCTAGTAAATAATTTAATTATCTATCGCTCGCAATCAATTGCGCACAGTTCTTTGCAATAATTCTAGACGAGACGATTTCAAGCAAGCATACTTTCACTTGAACGGTGAATCGCAAACTTTTTAGAAGCGTCATTACATAACGAAAAATTCATAATGAAAGGTAACAGTATTAAGTGCGCTTACCCAAATTGATCAAATGTCGTTCCTCTCGTTTCTCCCGGAAGATCATCCCGTAACCATTCCCTTTCGAAACGAAGTATTTCAGAGACCCATCGATGTGAGAGTTAAAATTTCAGTTTTTGAAACCTGGAAAAATAGAAATACTAAATTAGTAGGATATCTGTTGCTTTCATTCAGACTGTACTCAACGCCCATGAACAGGTATAATTAATAACCGATAATTTTCAAAATGGTATGTTCGTTATATGAAACCACTATTTCCACGCCCTCTATGTTGTTATATATTAGGTAAAGGGCACGTGGGATGCTAACAAACGGATAACTAAAATAATAAATTTCCAGGGAAAGAGGTAAATATTGAAAAATCATAAATTCGATATCCTCAAATTGGATGGCTGCGATCCATTTTGGAATTGATCTCATAGAGAAAGGACACCGTTTAATCTCAGCGATGGGATTACAAGAATTGGTAATAGAATAAAGCCAAAGAATTAAACCATAATTTAATATATTTGAGCATGAATATAAGATTGATTGCAACCATAAATTTTTAAATACTGATTTCCGATAAATTTTCCGGACGGATCGTGCAAACAGCTAGTGTGTAAGAAATCCCCGGGTTCGAGTCCCGCATGCGTCAGACGTTTTCTCTTGCACTATTTCTCTTAAATTAAGTCTTTAAGGCGGGTTTTTCCACTCACCTTTTTAGTTTCAACTGAATTTTCCTTGATAGCTGCGTCATCCACTCAAGAACTAAAGACAGAGCTTAGTTATCAAATCAAATTCAAATATGATTACTAAATCGAATTTGAATCGGAAAATACCTGGAGGCTAAATTATACTCGAATGAATTACGTATGTAAGTTAGGTAGGATTCTCCTTTATTAAGCGATGCCTGAACTTAATATATTACTTTACGAAATATTGCTCGCTAATTTTGAAAAGAATTTTACCGAAAAAGAAACGGAAAGGAAAACCAAAATAATCTTGTGTGCGTATGTATGCAAGTAACTCTCACTTCTCTTCACAGAGATTCAGAATGAGGCAGGAAAGCGAAACAGCATGTTTATGACTCACAAAGCAAAACACCAAGGCTAATCGGAAAAGTCATGTCTCCTGAAATGAAGTAATTAACTGTGACTAGTAAACTGGTAATAAAATAAGGAAAACAACTTAGCCTGGTTAGATTATTTTGAAAACAGTACAGTAACAGCAACGGAAATTGAAAGCACAATATTAGAGAATGTTTATGAATCTCACTGTAGAATGCTATCTAAAGTTCGAATCAATAACTTAGATCGATAACTCTAATCGTGGAATGTTATGAGCTATAAATGCTTATAAAACCTGTAACTTTTCCTTTTTCGGATATTCAGTGTAAACTCGGAAAGGTATGTGTTTATCAGTAACTAGGGGAACAATGCACAATAGCTAAATCTAACAGGTAGGTAATGAAAATAAAATAAAGTCAAACAGATGATAAGAATTGTGATGTCCTACAACTTCTTGCGGTAAAGGTACAAAGAAAGGAATAATTAGAATAATTCTTAGCTGTAACGAGGTGTTCGAATTTCGGAAAGAGAGGGGACTGAAGGCCGCCTGAGCCCATGATATTCATCTTCTCCTTTCCTGATTAGCCATCTGTTGAACTACGGTTGGATTCCTCTCTCCTATTCTTTCTCAATTATGTCTAAGCGGATAAAAGTTGAGGCACGAAATTTGCCAATACCAAGACAATATTCTTTCACTTGAACGGCGAATTGCAAGATATTTAGAATTGTCATTACATGACGAAGAATACATAATGAAAGGTAAGAGTATTAAGTGCCTCACCCAAAATGATAAAATGTCGTTCCTCGCGTTTCTTCCGGAAGGTCATCCCGTGGCCATTCCAATTCGAAACGAAGTATAGCAGAGATGTGAGAGTTAATAGTTCAGCTCTTAAAAAACCTGGAAAATAGAAATACCGAATTAGTAATATGTCAATTAATTTCATTCAGACTGTACTCAACGCCCATGAACAGGTATATTTCATAGCCAATAATTTTCAAATATGGATGTCCGTCATATGAAACCACTATTTCAGTGCCCTCTGTGGTGTTATATATTTGGTAAAAGATGAATGCTAACGAACAGATAACTAAAGTAATAAATTTACAGGGACAGAGGTAAATATCGATAAGATCATAAATTCGATATCCTCAAATTAGATAGCTGCGATTAATTTTGGGATTAAATCACGAAACGTATTTATCAATGCAATATTAAAGAAGGGTAAACTTTAATCAGAGGCTTGAGGAATAGAAAACAGCATAGTCTTATATCAGAGAAAACTAAACTAAATGTAGATCTCATAGAGAAAGAACACCGTAATATCTCAACAATGGCGTTACAAGCATTTGAAATAGGATAAGCAAAATAATAAATCCACAATGAAATATATTTTACCATGTATATAACCAGTAACGTGGAGTGCTACCAGAAATTTTCAAATACTCATTTCCGAAAATTTGGCCCGACGGATCGTGCAAACAGCGAGTGTGCAAGAAAACCCCGGGTTCGAGTCCTGCATGCGTAAGATTTTTACTCTTAAATTAAGTATTTAAGGCGGGTTCTTCCATTCATCTATTCAGTTTCAACTGAATTTTCCTTGATACGCTTACGTCATCAATTGAAGAACTAAGGACAGAACAGAGTTATTAAATCAAATCCAAATGTAATTCATAAATCGAACTTGAATCGGAAAATACGTAGAGGCTAGATTTTTCGCGAATATATTACGTATGTAAGTTAGGATTCTCTTTATTTAAGCGATGCCCGAACTTAATATATTATACAAATACGCACACTGTAATCGGAATTCCGCAACGACTACTTATAAATATGGGAACTTATAGCTCACGAAAGCAATTATTTTTTAAAAGCATAAACCCGAGCGAAATTTGATTAAGGTTTCTTTGTACTACTTACCATAAAACGTTAATCCTTGCGAAGATCACAAACAACTTCAGTTCTTCAAACGTTTTTCTTTCACTTGTAAGGAAAATTCATTCACGGAATAGTTATTATTGCAAAAAGAAAGGAAAGGCTGTAGAAAGTCACTTACCTCTACCAGTTCCCAAATCCAACTTAAGTCACAAAATTTAAATTGTAACGGAAATTTGAAACAATTGACATGACTTCCGCACAAGATGAGATCTGAGCAGCAAATGAGGAAATTTCCATCAGGTTAATCGTTGAAAAATAAAGCTGAAATTTGATTGGTCGAATTTGGATATTCAGTCGATGGCCTCGACCACAACTTAAATAAAATAGTTTCATTAATAATAATTATAAATAAATTACATTCAGTTTGATGAAGTACCTTCTTGATTTAAATCTAAAATTGTTTGGAATATTAATTTTCGTTAAGAAAACTATTTATTTTATATTTTGTTTAATTCTATCGTTTCCTCCAATGGGACTGTTCGAAACATCGTAATTGTTAACTGTTTAATTATTAGTGATTTAATTTTGTAGTTTTAATAATTCTTTTTTACCATGATAACTAAATAAGGTTATAAGTTTTTTAAAATACTAATGTAATTAATTACTCCACGTCGGCCATAACGAAAGAAAGAAGGTAGCGTATCAATTAAATTCAATGATAAACACCAGAAAGCACTTTCAAGATATCTTTTCGAATATAATTAAATTGATCGAAACAATATTTAATCAGAAAATTTGTTCATCGACATAATCAAAAAGTGTAGTACATGATTCGGAAGAATAATAATTGCTTCCCAGCTTGAGAGCATCTATACAACCTTATCCTCCTCCCTCATCAAAACGAATTCTCGGCTCAGAAATACATTCAAATTTCAAATTAAAATTTTTGAATTATTAATGATATTCTTCCAATACATAAAACTCACATCTGATATTTTGTTATGATTAAAATTGAGCCTTAACTTTAGAATTTCTTAGAAAGATAAGGTCCAAAGACCGATAGGAGGGACAAAAGTGGCCAAATGTTAATAGGTGAGGGATTGCTAAATACTGTGATGAAGGACATAGAAGTGAAATCAGTAGGTAAGATAATGATATATGTTAGATGCCCTCAACTGTGGGGTAAACTACTAGGATACGAACGAAATGGCATTGAATAGGCAAATTTATCACATTAACCTATCGAAATGTAGAACGATCAGGAATCTACCTTAACCTTACATTTTTCACACCAAACAAAAATATGTAAAAATCTTACTTCTAATCCTTCGTTGTCTGTAATTCCGTCACCGGGAGTACAAAATTGCAAAACCGTTCATTTCAGAAATTTCACAAAACTCAAGCGAGAAGAAATCACAATCACGTGTCACTGAACGAATCTTTCTCTCGTTTCGTCAATAACCTTTCAATGGCGTATTTCATGAGTTATTTTTCACTATGAGCAGGTTGCACAAGAACTGTGGAGATTAATCCAAAGTGTAACACCGTCTTGATAAATTTGTACTAATTAATTTCACTTCGACTGTTATTATAACTATAAAGTCACTCATGAAAGATCGCCATTTCACTCGCCAACTCCTTGTAACAACGAGGTGATTACGTGGTCTTCAACCGCGCTTTTGTACTTTTTCGATCGTCACGAAAAGTTTGAAATACGCTATTTCCGTGCGAGGAACTATGAGTAATATGAGGTGATGTTCATTGTGTTTCTTACAATGGCGGTCTTTCAGCCCTTCTAAATTTACCTGGGATATATTCTTGTTGATGTACTATGCATATTACAGATAAGACGAATAGGCTATCCTCTGAACGTTCGAAGAGTCAGCAATATTGGAGTGAAAATTGAGACCTTAATCTTTTGATTTCTACGTACTCTAGGGCCATGTGATTGTGATTTCTTTTTTCTTGGGATTTGTGAAGTTTCTGACGTGAATGGTTTCGCTATTTTGTACTCTCGTTGCCGGAATCACAGACAGCGACGGATATAAAGTGAGTAAGATATATTACATATTTGTGTTTTGTAAGAAAAATGTAAGCTTAAGATATATTCCTGATCGTTCTACATTTGATGACTTCATGTGAACAAAACTGCCCATTCAACGCCATTTTGCGTTAAGTTTGCTAAGGTTCGTATGTACGTATAGAACGAGAAAGAGGCTAGTACATTTCCACAGTTTTATTATCCGCTACCGGATTTATAATAATCCGGTAGCGGGTTATTCATTCGGCGAATAATCCCCATCGTCATGATAATATGTTATGGATAATTATCGATGATGCTATGTTAGCAGATAATAAAACTGTAAAAGCTAAAACAGTCAGTCTCTCTTATCACGTAGTGATGGATTTGCAAAATATTACGACTTCCTTCGAGGATTTTATGCTTGTTGACATTTGAAACCAGCTCTCTATAATATGGTCTCCTTTAATGATTGCGAAAAGATTGCAATTAAAACGTGATTTCGAAGTATTCCAGTGGATGTACTAAGCATATTCAAGGCATCAAACCCATAGGCTACCTAAAGGATAAAATAAAAAAATCCCCAAATTTCATTTCGACCTTGTGGTCGAAATAGAATTTGGTGGAAATTCTTGTAAAATTCTCATCTTCCTCACAGATAGATTAAAGCTCTGTGTGGGACTTTAGGTACTCTATAAAATAGCATTATTTATGATAAAAAATGTTATCGATCAAATTAGATGTCTTCGGATAGAATTCTTAAAAATACATTCTGGCGTTTATTAATAAAGTGAATTAATGAGCTAACTCCAATCATGGTTCAGTAACACGTGATTGTGATTTCATCTCGCATGGGTTTTGTGAAGTTTCTGACATAAACAATTTTGCAATTTTGTACTCCCGGTGACGGAATCACAGCCAGCGAAGGATTTGAAGTAAGGAAGATTTTTACATATATTTGTTTGATGAGAAAAATGTAAGGTTAAGGTAGATTCCTGATCGTTCTGCATTTCGATGGGTTAATGTGATAAATTTGCCTATTCAATGCCATTTCGTTCGTATCCCAGTTGTTTACCCCACAGTTGAGGGCATCTAACATCTACCATTATCTTACCTTCTGATTTCACTTCTATGTCCTTCATCACAGTATTTAGCAATCCCTCACCTATTGATATTTGGCCACTTTTGTCACTCCAATCGGTGTTTGGGCCTTATCTTTCTAAGAAATTTTAACGTTGAAGCTCCATTTTTATCATAACAAATTATCAAGTGTGAGTTTTAAGTATTGGAAGAATATCATTAATAATTCAAAAACTGTAAGATTTGAATGTATTTCTGCGCCGAGAATACGTTTTGATGAGGGAGGAGGATAAGGTTGTGTAGATGCTCTCAAGCTGGGAAGCAATTATTATTCTTCCGAATCATGTACTACACTTTTTGATTATGTCGATGAACAAATTTTCTGATTAAATATTGTTTCGATCAATTTAATTATATTCGAAAAGATATGTTGAAAGTGCTTTCTGGTGTTTATCATTGAATTTAATTGATACGCTACCTTCTTTCTTTCGTTATGGCCGACGTGGAGTAATTAATTACATTAGTATTTAAAAAAAACTTATAACCATATTTAGTTATCATGGTAAAAAAGAATTATTAAAACTACAAAATTAAATAACTAATAATTAAACAGTTAACAATTACGATGTTTCGAACAGTCCCACTGGAGGAAACGATAGAATTAACACAAAATATAAAATAAATAGTTTTCTTAACGAAAATTAATATTCCAAACAATTTTAGATTTAAATCAATAAGGTACTTCATCAAACTGAATGTAATTTAATTATAATTATTATTAATGAAACTATTTTATTGAAGTTGTGGTCGAGGCCATCGACTGAATATCCAAATTCGACCAATCAAATTTCAGCTTTATTTTTCAACGATTAACCAGATGGAAATTTCCTCATTTGCTGCTCAGATCTCATCTTGTGAGGAAGTCATGTCAATTGTTTCATATTTCCGTTACAATTTAAATTTTGTGACTGTGGATTTGGGAACTGGTAAACGTGAGTATCATTTTATAGCTTTTGTTTTCTATTTGCAGCAATAACTATTCCGTAAATTAATTCTCTTTGCGAATGAGATAAGGGCATTTGAAGACCTGAAGATGTTTGCGATTGTCTCCAAGGATTTTCTTTTTACGGTAAGTAGTATGTACAAAGAAACCTTAATCAAATCTCAATCGTGTTCTTGCTTTAAAGAAATAATTGCTTTCGTGAGCTATAAGTTCCCATATTTATAAGTAGTCGTTGCGGAATTCCAATTACAGTTTGCGTATTTGTATGATATATTAAGTTCGGGCATCGCTTAAATAAGGAGAATCCTAACTTACATACGTAATGCGTTTGCATGTGATATAGCCACCACGCATTTTACGATTGAAATTCTATTTAATAATGATATATGAATTTGATTTGATAACTTTGTGTTGTCTTTAGTTCTTGAGTGGATGACGTAGTGTATCAAGGAAAATTAAGGCGAAACTTAAAAGGTGAGTGGAACAACCCGCCTTAAAGACTTAATTTAAGAGAAATGGCGCAAGAGAAAATGTCTGACTCGGGACTCGAACCCGGGGATTTCTTACACACTCGCTGTTTTTATGTTCCGTCCGTATAAAGTATCGGAAATTAGTATTTGAAAATTTCTGGTTGCACTCCATGTTATATTCATGCTCAAATATATTTCATTATGGTCTAATTCTTTGGCTTTCTTCTGTTTCAAATTCTTGTAATCCCATCGTTGAGATTAAACGGTGTCCATTCTCTATTAGAGCTACATTTCGTTTAATTTTCTCTTAGATAATAAACATGCTTTTTTTCTATTCCTCGAGCCTGTGATTAAAGTTTACCCTTCTTTTATATGCATTGATATATTCGTTTTGAGTTTCAATTCCAAAATGGATCACTGCTATCCAATTTGAGGATATCGAATTTATGATTTTTCAATATTTACCTCTGTCCCTGGAAATTTATTATTTTAGTTATCCGTTTGTTAGCATTCCTCTTTTACGTAATATATAACAACATAGAGGGCGTGGAAATAATGGTTTCATGTAACGGACATACCATTTTGAAAATTATCGGCTATGAAATATACCTGTTCATGGGCTTTGAGTAAAGTCTGAGTGAAAGTAATAGATATTTTACTAATTTAGTATTTCTATTTTTCCAGGTTTCAAAAACTGAACTTTTAACTCTCACATCGATGGGTCTCGGCAATACTTAGTTTCGGAAGAGAATGGTCACGGGATGACCTTCCGTAAGAAACGAGAGGAACGACATTTGATCAATTTGGGTAAGCGCACTCAATACTCTTACCTTTCATTATATTTTATTGTGTATTTTTCGTCATGTAATGACGCTTGTAAATATTTTGTAATTCGCCGTTCACGTGAAAGTATGCTTTCTTGAAATCGTCTCGTCTAGAACCATTGAGAAGAACTGTGCCTATAATAAAGACCCCTAATAATAATAATATCTGTGGGCTATTGCTTGTATTTAATGTGTTTTTGTAAATAATCGGTAGTAAATGAAACATATAGAGGGCATGAAATTCCAATATCACTGTTAGGTATGAAAAAGTAAGTTTTAATGAAGTCACTTTTCTTTTTTACGCAATACAATGCTAAGAGGCATTCCAATTTAAAGCGAAATGATGAGGGAATTCTTACTCGAAAGCTCTTCCGCTCGGCGAATAATGTTGATTTTACGTGTGGAGCTCGTGTTATTCAAGATTATGATTATCAATTATCTCTAGCTTTCTAATATACATATAGCGTTAGTGATTCGATTTTATGAAATTTCGTCCCTATATTCGTTTTTTAGCATCAAAATGAAGGAGTAATTTGTTACATTGCGAGGTAACAGTATTACGAACATGTTAATTTACTGGCTTTTCTATATTTTTTAACCTTAGAGGATAATCATAGTTATGCATTGATGCTAATTGTAATTTTTTAAACGTAAGGTTAAACATGGCCAACGGATGGTTCTTCATTGTTGGAAGCTGCATATTTAGATGAAAATAAAAGAACACTTTGTAGTAATTCCACAGAAAGTTTTCTTTTATTTTCATCATCATGTAATTTCACCAAGTAACGGCCAATACCATTCAAAATATGGATAATTAGAGTTTTTAGCATCGAAGTACGAATTGAAGTACAATTATATCTGATGGAAATATGGTTCCTCTTTTCTCCTTTATCTCGACTATCCATCAGCTTAAACTTACAGTGTATTTGTAACTCGTTATAATTTAATCAGATAAAATTTTTTAATAGACTTTCTTATCAATTATCACATCCCCTGTTGAATTTTGTTGCTGGAATATACCCTACTCTTATGGAATTAGGATGCTTCTACATAAGCGTAGATTTTATGCCACCTTCTGTACATGAATAGTCTATTACAGTAATACCGTTAACTTAAGATCGTTTCAAAGAATATTATTCAGACTCCATGTCAGCCTTTTCTGATAGAACTGACCCATGTGAAACGATCAATTTAACGCATTCACTAGCCATATATGGTTTTGATATTGATAAATATCGTGCCGTAACATTTATCCGGAGAGAGAGAGGAATCCAGCCGTAGTTAAACAGACGGCAATTAAGGAGAGGAAAAAGTGATTTCCATGGGCTCATGCGGCCTTCGGTTCTCGCTCTTTCCGTAATTCGAAAACCTCGTTACAGATACGAATTATTCTTATTATTCGTTTCTTTGTACCTTTACCACAAGAAGTTATGTTAAAATAGAAGCGTCATACCTTTACTTTCGGATAGAACGCTTTATCATATTATTCAGTCGACGATGGTCTCGTTTTAATATTCGCAACTCAAGTGCTAACCGAGGGTAAATCATGCTCTTTGGTATTAATATCTATTCGCTGTCTTAGCAACGATTGGAATGTATCAGAATTATACCAGAGCCTTTGGCAATTTCTCTCCTTGACAGCGCTTTTTCTGGTCGTAAAGTCAATTCTCTGAGACGCAATTTTTCATTACACTCGTTTACGCCTTTCATAGATTAATCCGGTATTATGCTCTTTCTTCGCAGTTTCGTATTATGTCGACAAGGAGGGGAATGCCAATGAACGCCGACATAAGAAAGAAATTTATTGCGTTCTGTCATTCGTAAGGATATGAAAAACCCTTCACATAGTGAAAGATAGATTAATAAAGATTTTTATTGGGGATCTGTATTAGAGTATCATTTGATAGTTATACTTTCTCATAAACTAAATTCTTAAATTCATTCATAGAATATCGTTCTTGAACATTATGAACCAAAGCTGTAGGATTTCACAATTCTTATAACCAGTTTGACTTCATTTTATTATCATTTCCTACCTGTTAGATTTAGCTATGGTGTATTGCTTCCCTAGTTACTGATACACAAGTACCTTTCCGCTTTTACTCTAAATATCCGAATAAGGAAAAAGTTTAGATAGCATTCTACGGTGAGATTCATCAACAGTCTCTGATATTTTGCTTTTCATTTCCGTTGCTGTTACTGTACTGTTTTCAAAATAATCTAACCAGGCTAAGTTATTTTCCTTATTTTATTACCAGTTTACTAGTCACAGTTAACTACTTCATTTCAGGAGACATGACTTTTCCGATTAGCCTTGGTGCTTTTCTTTGTGAGTCATAAACATGCAGTTTCGCTTTCCCGCCTCATTCTGAATCTCTGTGAAGAGAAGTGAGAGTTACTTGCATACATACGCACACAAGGTTGATTTTGGTTACCCTTTCTGTTTCTTTTTCGGTAAAATTCTTTTCAAAATTACCGAGCAGTATTTCCTAAAGATTTCCGTTTATCTCGATGTTTTGTTTCAATGACCTCGAATTCTTTTGCTCCGATTTTCATTGTTCAATGTGGTGTAATGCCTATCTCGGACAAGGCTAGGAATTCAATGTGCATTTCATTGTATTACGTAGATGATAACATTATACTTTAATTTGATATCGGTAAATATCATACAATGCGAAATGTGACCTAAATTTTAACTTAATACCGCTAGCAACTCAAATGTATAGAAAATATTTCTTATTGTGCAGACTGAAAATAAGGGATTCTTTCCTTGCTCTTTGCAAAAGGAGAATATACATTTTAGTAAATAGAAATATACAAGTTAATTCACGGAATAGGCATTTTAAGGGAATTCATTATTCCTCTCAATGCATAAGTTTTAATCACTTTGGCAAAATAATTTCTTCAATAGCATAGTCGTAATAGTAGAGCGATGTTTCCTTAGTGCAAGATATTATTAGTACTTCTCCATAACTATACTTCAGCTTCTATGAATTCCTATACCATGTAAATAGGTGATGACGATATGCATCAATACTGATAAATAATCGCGTTTCAATTATTTCATTTATCATGCAATTTACAACGTATGACATTTAAACCTAATCTTACATCTACATTTAAAATCGTCTAGCTGCTGTGAGAATAGTATTGCATGTGCATAAAAATTAACACGTCACATTATCATGTCGCGAAATAATACCATAAATATATAAATAGCACATCACTCCTCTAAATATTATGATTGACATAAATTTGATTCTTTAACGTATTGAGTGATTAATCAGTGGTGCTTGATCCGTAAAATTTGAATTTATGGCCCCAGGCTCTCGCGACGAGACTGACCACGATCGAAATTCAACGTCTCTAATATCCTTTTATTTTTTTTTAAACAAATAATTGTCTCAAAGGAGGATCACAAACTTTATCTTAAAAGAATCCACTTTTGGAATTCAATTAATAAATTATTTAATTTATTGAAATGGAAATGGAATCTAGTTTTATTATAATTCCTATTTAAGGAGGATCAGTGGCGCAGCCAGGATTTACCAATGGGGGGGGTCTAAGGAAACAAAAAATGCCTACTTTACAGGGGCTAGTATATTCATGCCCACTACTTACTACAATATATGTCAATTCTTTCAAAAACTAAATACATTCAAAACTAGAGGAGTTTAACGCTTATGTGGCCAACTTATTATACTTTGCAAGATAGTAGTTTACATAAGCGAACAATTGGAAACTTAACAAGTGTGTTCTTTGGATTTCTGGTTTGGATACGTCCAATATCTATTAAAAACTCATTTTTTCTATGCTGAAGCTTTTTAGTGATTTAGATATAAACTTTCCGAGCCTTCGAGAATTCTTTCTTCCTAGAGGTTGCAAAGCGTGGGAAGGAAAAAAATAGCTACGGTTATTTAGTAAGCGATATAAAACGTAACATCCACTCATTTGTTCCCCCTCATTGGCGCGCCCATGCTTATTTCATTATCTTTCGTTATTTGACTATAACATCAGCAGATTTTGGAATTTAATTAAAATATCGCCTGTCAAGAAAACGCAATCAATGTATAAAAATAATGATATGAAGTATATATACAGCTTATTGCACAAGGTTTGAATAAGAATCAAAAAATCATTTTTATCAGATGAAATTTTCTGACAGGCTTACAATTAAGCCTGATTTTGTTATATATATTAGCTAAGAATTTCATTGAATGCGTCTCATACCGAAAATTAAAAATTCGGCTGCATTAAAAAATACAGTAGACTCTTGATTATAGTTGATATTATAATTGAACTTGCAGTATTAAAGTCACATACCAAGGTGAAAAAAATCAAGACGTCAACTTACAATTATTTAGACTAAGTAATAGGTGGTTTAACCAGCAGAGAGCTGATGCAAACCCAGTCTTACGCACTGAGTGTTCAAAGAAAACAAATATTTTCCATGAATTGAAATTTTGAATGGGCATTGCATGACCAAGCGGTTAACAGGATAAGTCATGCATTTCGTGGGATTCTATCACCAGAGAAAAAATTGGCTGCATTGAAAAGGAAGCTGAAGAATTTAATTCACAGTTTTAACAGTTTATCAAGTTTAATTCAAGTCATCAAGTTACAGTTCCGATAAATATGTGCGTAACTTACGCGCACAATACCTTTCAGCTGACAGATTTGCTTCGAAAATGGTATATTATTAATAATATAATCGCAGATTAATTTTTTCTGAAATCTTTCATTGCTCCAATACTTTTTCAAATGTTTACGGAAATTCGGTTAGCGAAAATTTTTATTAAATATACATCAAATTAACAGGCAATCATAAAATAAATATCAGTATATTTTCTATCATCCCGAGTAATGAAGAGTCAACTGTGTGCAGACTTTTAATCGTCTAGAATGCTTAATAAAGGAAAAAGTAGCTTTTTAATTGTCGCTAAACTCATCTTGAGATGTGTCCTCTGATAACAGCCCTAAAATAAGAAAATCCTAATTTATGCATCTAATAATGGTTATTTCACAAAAAACACATAGCCATTAACTTACGTTTTTTTCCGATAGTGGCCTCGAGCTGTTAGCAGACTGTGAAAGGAATTTTTGGATGTCCATCAGAATGAAATCCAAACTAAACTCTCCTTCGAACTGTTGTGAATTTTTCGAAAGCACTACTCACGAGCCTATCTTTGAATTTACAGCCTTGAAACAGTCACAAGCAAAAGATCTAACTGAGCGTTTTATCAATCTGTTTGTTTCTCAAACTTTATCTTAATCTCTGTTTTCAGGGTGCAAGTTTAGAATTACTTCTCGAATGTTCCTTTGTATTTTTTCGAGGAGTAAACAAATCGGCACTTTCGAATTTTTCTCGTGGGAATCTTATGGCGTGAGTTATCTAACTAAAGGATAGGCTTAAGAAGTGCACGCGTTGAACATAGTGTGCGAAACACTCGTATCATTGCGCCCCATTGATATCGATGTCTACTCTGCTACCGAAAGCATCACCTTAACTGAAATCGGAGCCATATTTACGGGTACGCGAAGCTTTCGCTGAATTTATCAAGCAAACACATGACAAGCAGTGTATCTGTATGATTTGCGTGATAACCCCCCCTCAGCGAGGGGGGGGTTTTGCACTCTTCAGCAGAAATAAAAGTACAAATCTAGTCATAGGACTTGACTCTTGGGGGGGTTTGAACCCCTAAAACCCCCCCCTCGCTGCGCCACTGAGGAGGATATATAATGCGGATATTTTGTGAACAAATTCCCCTTTTTTCGATTATTTTGAATTCGTTTAAGCTCTCCAAGGTAAGCAGATGCCCATCACAATTATTTACTTTAAATTTATATCTGTCCGCAACGCGGACAATATAATTTATACCAGTACTCAAATCCCATTCTTTTGTAATGACAAAGTAGGAATTATTAATTTCGTTAAATAAGATAAAATAATTTTCAATATTTTTACACAGTTGTAAGAATCTTAAGGTAGTTATCGATGTATAACATGATAATATCACTGAAAATAATTAAACTGTCACCATTCATAACAAGTACGATTTGTCTGATTGTTAGTAGTGTCAGTTATATTTTACCCCCTTTCTTTTTGTACAATTTCTATATTTTCACTGCCTGTCTATCATAACTCTTAGCTTTCTCCTTCATTAAAAATATAGTTTTCTATCTTTAGGTTTCGCAGGTTTTTCACACTCCTGCTCTCTTGAGTGATTTCCTGCAGTGGAATTTTTTCCTGAGCCCTCAGCTTAGGTTTTTCAATCCACATATTACTCTTCTTCGTGTACTTTTGCAAACTATCTCTTTCTTTCTGTTTCGCATATGACGATGGGTTAGGTGTAAGAAGAGTCTTCTAGTCTCAGTCTCGCCCGAATAAAGGCCATTTATTATAAAGCCAAATTAACGCGAGGTAGAAATAAATAAATATTTCACGAGAATTAATGATCCTGATAATTAAAATTACGATTGAGTTTATACTACATACAATTTAATAACTTTTTAATTATTACTATAATTATTCAAAATTTTCAAATTGTGAGGTGGGCGTGGGAGAGGTAGAAATCGAATTCGACCAATCAGATTGCAGCATATTTGTTCAAAGCTTACGCTGATGGCTGCATTGCCAGTCCCTGCTGTGTCTGTGTCTTAAGTCACTGTAATACAAGAATCCAAAACAATTCAACTGAGGCTTCTCTAATGGTCAAGGAGAAAGCGGGTCCTGTATTCTGAATGTATTAAAAATAAACGGAGGAGAAAATGTCTGAAGTAGACGGGGCTCGAACCACTATCTCCTAGTTGGTAGGTGGTCTATATGATCGGCATGAGCACCCGTTGAATCTGAGATTTCGGGGTTCGAGTCGCGGCTGCGTAAGCTGAAATTTATTTCCATGAATTCATGAGCAACCAAAATTCAATTACCACTCATTATCTTGTTAATTGTATTAGGAAAATTACGAGTGATATCTTGGGGTAGCTATTTTTGAATATTTAGTTTCTAATTAAATGAGTTATGTAGCTAAATGTCACTAGTAACATAACTGGGTCTCCTAAGGTCTATGCAAGTAAAGTTGATACTTTTACGGTCATTCTAATATTATTTGCTATCAGTTATTCAGATGTTTAAACTGCCATCGTTGCGTAGTATCGTATTCTCGTCTCCATACGATCTGCACTAAGTTCATTTTCCTCTTATGTCAGAACCATCCTTATTTCTATTCCTTGTGCCCTCGATTATAATGTTCATGCTCTGATACTGTGTTTAGAAGTGTTGATGAGTACGGTTTGTGTTTTAACATCGAAGTGGATCACCGTTATATAGCTTCATAGTTGTGCATTAACGGTAATTGCGAAATTTTTCTTTGTCACCGGGAATTTTACTTTTTTAAATTGTTCTTTTCTTGGTATTACCATATTCATTAAAATTATGATTAATTATTTTGGTGTTTCTATTCTTTCCAGTTTTATGAAAATGAACTTGCTCAAATTTCGATAAGGTTTTACCGTATGACTCACTCTTCACAAATGCGAGTGACCACCATCAACAGAAGAGTCTCGGGGGACAACGGTAGGCTGGATCTCCAAGTTAAATAAACAGTCTATACTTTCATATTTTGCAGATAATTTTTTCAAATTTCATCATCTTATGGTATTTCGAAATATCACAAGTTTTATATTCCAAACTAAGTAAACATTTGAGATATTCTAGGAGAACTAGACGTGACTAATTGAATTTAAGATTTGTTGAAAATAATCAGTTTTAGCGGCAGCGTAAACTTACTGTAAATCTACTATATGGTGTAAAGGAAATAAAAGAAAAGGATCGAGGTATTTTGGGTACCTACCTACTTATACATGAGGATGTTATAAATGTATTTCATTTTAATACAAAATAATGATACACTTGGTCGAATGATCAACTGAAAATATTTGAGTGTCTAGCTTGTATTTTTCAAATTTATATAAGCAGTTTTTTAACATAAAATTGCAATATTGAGAGCGTTGGCATTCCCTTGTTGACTGTGGTTTCATGATCTTGATTTAAAGGTTTTTCTTATTAAAGTAATTATAATTTATAGTTTTTGCTTCTAAAATTCCAAACAAGAAGAAGAAATGACCGATGGCTGTTTTTAATTGTCTGTTAATATTAAAATTGCCGATTTTCTTCTTAGCATTTTATCATCTATTCAAATTTAATAATCATATTCAGATATTCGTTCTGAATTCATGAACTCTTTAAAATTATTGCATTTATATATTTCCCTATTATTGTGGGAATGTGGAGTTTCTATGTGAATGCCGATTTGAATGTGACTTTACTACCACATTTACAGGAATTTAGCATTAAGAACAATTGTTGACTTATAATCGTTTCAAATCAAACTAAACAGATTCTGTAAAAAACAACTTTCTTATTAAATTCGATATTTATCTTTCGATTGAGTTTCCTCTTTTAGCTTTCTTGCTTGATTTGTGTTCCACAGATATCTGCAATGCCAACCGCTAATTTGCTTTCCTTTGGGTTTCCTATCTCTATAATGTTTTTCTCAAGATATAAAAAGTAGTTTCCCAAATATTTCCGTAAGAGCCGTGATAGGGTTCCAACGACCTTGAATATTTGGCTCATGTTTAAACAGTTCAAGGAGGTCTTTTACTTTCCTTATCAAACAAAAAGCTTTTGTTTCTTCATTTTGGCTTCAGTTCTTTATTTTGGCGATAACATGCAATAAGATCATAGTTTAGTTTGATGTTATTATATTACAGTTGTAATTTCGCAGAGGAAAAATATGAATATGATCAAGGTTAGAATTATAAATATTTTAGGGATTTCACTTTTTAACGGAATGCATATATTTCGATCTTCAGTCGCGCAACTTTCGTGTACCCACTGGATTTAGGTCTTTAATATGAGGACTCAATGATTGCGTACATGATAAATAAAGTAGATGGTGTAGTATGTGGTCAATATTTAGCTAGACCAGTTTTGCACCATAGACACCATAACTTTGCCAGAAAATCAAATTCAGTTATGGAATTTTGGCTACCTATCAAAACAGGCGCAGGATTAATGTGTATATTTTTGTTTTAAGAACATTCTCAAAGATACATAATAATAGATTGAAAGGCCTTAAACTAGGATACTAATTCGACCAAATCTACCCTAAAGATGAAGTTTTCGGACATAATTGCAAACGTGTAGATCTGATTACCGATGGATGAATATAGATTATTGTGATGAATTTCCCCACTCAGAAAAATTTGATAACCTCATTGCAGAGTCCCAGGATTTTGAAAACAAAATGTGATACTTCCCAGCAACAGGTGAAGTATTGTGGAATAATTCTTAGGAAAATATATTTATCCCACAAATTAAATTTTTCTCTATTAGTAACAAAAACACGATCAGATGATGGCAATCATTCGTCGAAACCGGTCGTGTTTTTGATGTTGCTAGGCAAAATTACAACTTCTGGAATAAGTTAGATTTCCTGAGATTATTAGATAATTCTGTTTGCAAGTTGAATCTGCGCGTTCTTAACTCCTGGATTTAAGATGAAATTAGATATTCCATATGACATGTTAGTTTTATATAAAGTTATATAGTTCTTGAAATCAACTTCTGTTTATATAATGATACAGTCTAGGTATTACCTAATAATTTTTTATTCCTTGGATGTATGCTTATAGTAGTAGTAGTAGTATTGTTAAAAGTGCTTCGACAGCTAAGGTCATTTCGCACATTGGCTCCCACCGGGATTCGAACCCGGGACCGCTTTCACCAAAGGCAAACGCGCTGTCCACATGACTATCCAGGAGCCCATGTATGCTTATATTTACTTCCCTATTCATACATAATAATTAGATAGGCTCTAACGTTTTAAGATTCATTTCCTCAATCTTCCTTCCATATCGAGGACTTCATGGTGCCTTTCGAAAACCAGGAGAACGCCTTCGACGGCCAAGCGAAGGAAGAGGGAAGAAGTTGCACAGCGCCTCCGGGTGCTGGAAGGAACTGAAGTTCTTGCGTTCGACATCTGCGACACGGTCTAAATCAGTGGTTCCCAACGGGGGCGCTACCGCCCCCCGGTGGGCGCTGAGAAATCTAAGGGGGGCGTTCTGTGTCCAAGTCATATTGAGGGGGCGTTGAGGTCCAGCCGCCGCCCCCTTGAGCAGTTGGCGTACTTAATGGCCACTGACAGCATTACTGACATCTTTCTTTCGATTCATCAACTTTTGACGCTACAGCCTTTTGGTGCCAGGTGTCAGAAACATTGTTATAAATGCTTTCTTAGCTCTCGCAAAAGCTTGTGGCAGAAGGATGCGTCACGAATGGGGTTGACCTAATCCATGGAATACTGATGGAATGGAGGGGAGGGGTACGGAGGAGCGGGGCGGAAACGCTGTTTTCAGGGCGTTTTCAATGGGAAATACGGACATTGTAACTGCCTTAAAAATTCTGCATAAAGGTTGAGTGGCAAAAGGAGAATGAAACTCAACCCGATTAAAAAACACATATCCCTCCGAGAGATTGTTTTAAATCATCTCTCTACTTTGGAATATACATAGTTGTTCCAAGGATATTTTCTGTTGATGACACGACCCTATGAAAAACTTTTTAAAACTTTTATTGCATTTCTTCATCGGCCTCCTTCCACATACACATAATGACGTTGTAAATTAATTTTGTTCTTGGCTGTAAAGCGCTTTCAGATTCCCAATTTTGGATAGTTCGTAATTTGTAATTGAAAATTATAGGAAAAATAAAAGTACGAATATGACGGAAAGAGAGGAAAAAGTGGAAATGATTAAATGGAATGAAAATAAGTAAGCATAATCAAATAGTAGTATTTTGAAATATTACCACTGATTGTGAGAAAAAATATTTCTCAAACCGGGACTCGGTCTCAATTTTATTCATTATCGTTTTAATTGAAAAGTCTTCCAAATATCAGTGAACTATATCGAATTTGGTTAACACTGATACAGTGTGATAACATCATCGGCTTTTACTCGTTTTTGGTTAATGAAGTTTGACAATGATTGACACAGAGAATAGAAAATAATAATAACAAACCTTTTTATGATTTCTGCTCTAACGCGCCCAATCATCACTAAAGTGCAATCCGTAATAATTGACAAGAAATTACTCGGGGTATTCATTTAAAAACAGTTCCTATTCATGAAATGTCAACTTTCTTACATTATGAGTTAGAAAAATTATAGCTTGACAGATTATCGAGCATTAGTTCTCATTTTCTTACAATACCGTTCCTCCAACTTAACGGATGGATATGTTTGTGTTTTCAGACCTCTCTGAATAGTGAAATTGCAAATTTTTTTAGTGAACTTTCGTGCAGATATTATTATATGTCCAATAATTATTGCACAAATTACTGAAACCAAACCCAAAGTACTACAAAGGAGTGAACTATTCTGCGGTCCCTACTCGTCGTATCCAAATTTAGTTTGAAAAAATGTAATTACTTTTTACCATAAAACATAAGCATAACTTTCAATTGAATTAATTTATGCCTATAATTAAAAATATAAAATTATCAGATAGCTAGTAGCAATGAAAATACGATACGTTCGAGAATAATAGGGTTAGAAAATAGAATGCGGAATTAGACAGATATTGCGAGCTCACATTAGCTAGGAACGCCCACCTAATCGCTCAGGAATATGACAGCATCCCAGTCTCATGTTTTTCATTACAGCTTGATGAATCTACCTTGCCAAAGAACGAGTCTTTACTTCTGGTGTACGTTCGCTTCATAAAATATGAAAGTATTTGTCCAGAATTATTATTCGCAAGAACGTTAGAAACGGACACAAAAGGAAAATCTGTTTTTGGCGTTTTGGAACATTATTTGGAAGAAAAAGGTATTCCTCTGAATAATATCTTGTCTGTTGCTACCGATGGAGCTCCGGCAATGGTTGGACGTCAACGTGGTTTTATTTCATATTTGAAAAGAGCGGTACCAAATGTAGTCGCCGTGATTGTGTGATTCCCCGACAACATTTGGTGGCAAAACACCTTAATGATCGCCTTCACCGCTCGCTACAGTATGCAATTACTGCAGTTAACAGGATCAGATGCAATGCTCTCGATGGTAGATTATTTAGAAAGCTTTGTGATGAAAACGACTAAGACTTTAATCGGTTACTATTGCACACAGAAGTTCGTTGGCTGTCAAAAGGTACTTGTCTAAAACGATTTTTGAACTCTTTGAAGCAGATACTAAGTTTTTTGAAAGCAAATATGATTTATTGAGAGTGAATTTATTGAAATGTGAGAGCGATATTGTTTATTTGACAGATTTATACAACAAATTTAATGAAACAAACTGCAAGGAAATGATTTGAATTTGATCAAAGCCAAGGCAATTATCTCTGCGTTTGTGTCAAAACTTGCTTTGTACAAACAAAATTTGGGTAAAACACAATTTCATTAGTTTCCAAATCTTTCTTCAATGAAAACTAATGATAACGACATTCTCGCTTACTGCCAGCATTTGGAAGCACTAAAAGAAGACTTTACAATTATATTTGAGGATTTACTCAATATGGTTATTCCAGATTGGGTCATAGAACCATCCTCTAACTTAGAAATCAAAGGATTATCACTGCAGGAGGAGTTTATTGAATTGTCAACAAATGAAGAGTTGAACTTTAAATTAAAAAATGGGTTTCAAGAATTTTGGCTTCAACATCAAATTCCAATATTATATCCAGCCTTATGGGCTGCAGTAAATACATTTTTCATTGCTTTTCCGTCCTCATATTTAGCAGAACGAAGGTTTATCACGGTGACCAATCTATTAACTAAGAAAAGAAACAGGTTGTCAATAGTGGAACGCGGTGACTTAAGGTTATTAATGACAAAAATGGCACCAAATATTGATAAATTAGTTTCATCGTATCGAGCTCAGCTGTCTCATTAACAATATTATATTAATTATTAATGACATACCTAGTTTAATCGTTCTGTAAACAATACTTCAATATTTCATTATCTTAAGATTAAAGAAAACTAAAAAAATTGCTCTTGTTTTTCAATATATAGCATGTAAAATGTAATTAACCTAAGGGGGGCGCTATCAAATTCTTAACTGAAAAAGTGGGCGCTGACTCGAAAAAGGTCGGGAACCTATGCTTTAGCCAATTAAGCTACCGCGACAGAACGTTCTCCCCTTCACTTTCTGGTGCTATGACGGTAAGGTGTGCTGTGGAGGATCCATCGAGGATAGCACCACTCCTACGCACACGCGGGACATCTAAGATGCCACCACACCATCACAGCGGTCTTCCAGAGGCCAGGAATGGCGAAGTATGTAAGCGATGAAAATACACATGATAAACATGCTTGAATTTTGAGAAGACGTGAAGGAGAAAAAGTCTGCCGCAATAAGTCATAAGGTCTTTCTTACATTCTGTATGCGTTGCTGTTTGCTCACAGAAATATTGTATTTCCCCGGTTGTAGACCCATGAAGCGACAGAAGTGCATAAAGATCGAGCTGGAGGCAGAATAATGTAAACATGAAAATCCTTGAAAGTAGAGCACTAAGAAGACGCTGAATATTGCAGGTTTATCCAAATTTTCTCTTCGCGGTTGCGTGCATTGAACTCAAAATCTCAAAGATTGACTCAGTGCTTGGAAGTAGAGCGTAGGTTCTTACTAATACTAAATCCAAGGAAATCATTATTATTACTAATGCCTGGTTCCTACTTCCATGGGCGCCCATTAAGTCTTTTAAAATTATCAACTAACTCATAAAATAACAGCTTATTCTTTCTTGGCATTCTATTTTCAGCGCTATAATCCAGACATTTAAACTAGATTTAATCAAGAGTTGCTATATTTCGAGAATTCAAAAACAGAATATTTTTGCATTAGAAGTATACTAAGACCTGATATTACAACCTAGATAGGATTGCGAAAGATGTGGTATATAACATTAAATATATTTAATACAAAATAACTCTTGAAAATCCTGCGTTAAATAACGTAAAGAACATTAAATCTTTGTGAAAATGTTTAAAAATAAAAGAATGGGAAGTAGTTTGCTTACTTCCTGCAACACCTAGCCCTCGGGACCCCTAACCCAACTCGGACCCTATTCTCCGGGAACTATTTTCTAATTTTACCTTTCGTTGATAACTGCATCTTTTCTCGTCCTTCGCTGAGCAGAAATCTCCAACGTCACACTTCCTGTAAAAATAAGAAAAATGTTTAGAGATACTGCAAATAAAATTGAAACTTTTTACAGAAATTCAATTCGTAATCACCTTACTCACTAGTAGTATTTTAAATATAATCATGAAATCGATAATAAATTAATATTTCTGGTATAATAATCAAAAATGTAGCACAAATAATTTTATCCGTTCGTATTACATAAGATTAAACAATTGAACGATTTAAACACATAAATGATTTATGACCCACATTTTCAACCAAAATGAAAAGTTGCTGTAATTAAGGGGTACAAAAAACATCAACCAACCAACTTTTATTACTTATTTTTTGAAGTATTTAGTACAATAAAGGACTAATCAATCATCTTCAAAATAATTGTAAACAAATTGTTAAGCTGCTAGTAATGCTAGATTGAAGTGTTATCGCATTAATCATGTTTTATCTGAAATTGGTAGAAGACATTAAAATCAAAGTGAAGGGTAGAAAAGGAAGTTTCAACTTTCCCAATTCTTTCTAGTTACGATTTCGATTGTAATACACCACTGAGATTCCATAGTTTTTCAATCTCAAGCACTTATATCATGATGAAATAATCACTACCTACTACTACCTACTCTATCTTAACTGAATAGTGAATTCATTAAAATTTAATACCATAGTGAGATTGCACATTGAATTTCATAACGTAATATTCCTTTTAATCATGTGGTTTACTTCTATTGAAAACAACCCATATAATACAATATTTATGTAGATTAAATTAAAAGTATCACAGCTAAAGCTAGATAAATCATGAAATTATGTTTTTGTTTTAATTATTGAAGGACTATCTCGTATGAAAAAAACCAAGATGGAGGAATGTGATTATTTCAACGTGACCATTTAATTAGAAGTAATTAGAAAATTAAAATAGCAAAATAACTTCATGAATGGTCAAGGGAAACACCTAAAAATTAAATTTTACATTGAAAAGATGGTATTAATTATGGAGAAACATTTCACCATACATGATTAAACATTAATGAAAAATACAAAACGGAATTATATTTAATTTTCATTTCTTAAAAGTTATCATGGATGCCATTGCATAAAAATCATTCCTAGCAACGATAAATATGATTGGCTGTACGCTTTGATAAGAGCTAGTTCATTGGATGATTTGAATTGTTTAAGCCAATAAAAATTAACTACCCGCCACCCACCGCAAATCCCACTCACATCAATCTTTTTATGACAGACGAAGCCGCCATGTTGACGTGAATCTACATCATAGATTACGGAACAACAATTTGTACTGATTTTTTGAAAATATCTAAAAGATATTATACTAAAATTATTACGGTAAGTTATAGTATTGCCATATTAATGTTTTGAATAAGTTTTATTAAGTATTGATGAAGTTAAGATAATATATTTTTGTAATAGCCGTCTTCCGTTTGATAAAACTTGTTAAGAAGATCCGCCATGACAGTCGCACTAAATTAACATTTCGGATGCTGACTACAAGTAATAATAACTCGCGTAAGTTATAAAATACAGCCCTTGAGTATTCATTTTTATTCTTATTGAAGCAATATATTATATTTTTAATTTATTTGGATCCATTTACTAGGAATTAATTATAAATCGTAAATTACGATGCAGTTAAACTTGCGAATATCAACGCTTACCATGAAACTTCTATAGCGCCAACTGAGCGCCACGACCAGAATTTGAAGCACCTTAGACAACAAGGTAATCATGAAATGAAATGAATGAAACATGTATGTGAAAAATATCTGCTTACCTTTTATACGGATTGGTCAATATCCGCTATCCCTCCGCCACTGTAAGGGGTCAGTATTTATCTTGCACTTAACACGATTTTATTCACTTTTAAAAGGGTAGCACTGCAAATTATAGAAAACGTTCGCATTTACACTCACTACTTCAAGGAATAACGAATAGAAGAGAGCGAGCCACTCAGGCACAGAAGCACAATCACCGGGAACGAAGAAATGGATGGAATATCGGTGAGGCATACATATGATGGAAGAAATATCAATCCATTGTGGTTAGCTCGGGAATAAATATTTGAGATAATTCCCTTATTTTATCCTCTGATTGCACCAAAACACGGCACCACTTAAATATTAGAACATCCTTCTTCTAGCAAAAGACTGGTGAGCTCATAACTCCTCGTAGTCCAGTGATGAACACGTCCGATGATAGACTGCTTGTGAAATTCCTTCAAAAATGATTAGCCTCCAATCACGAGCCTCCTTGTCCTGTTACTTTCGTCGTTTTGCACCCTCGATGAGGTCCGCAGCTGAGGAAACCGATATGGCACTCCACCGGTCTACGTTTAGTTCAAATTTCACGCCGATGTCTGGCAGCGAGTATGGCTCTCGCTTAGAGGTTCGTATTTTAAATTCCGTTATTTGGGTCGAATTTCGTATTCCTCTTGAGTTGAAATCCATGGCTAGCAAATTCATTTATGATGTTTGAAGATTTTTGTTTTGTCGCTCAATTAACAGACGCATCGCACTGTATCCAGAATGGAGCGGTAGTACAGTTACCTGAATTAGCCTCACCTTTAAATGGTCACTTGTGTTGGTAATTAACATTTTTGTTGCGGTAACTGAATGATATGTGGAAAAATTAAAATGGCTCAACTATATATAAGATGTAGGCTAAATTTACATTTCATCTACAACTGCCTTGCTTATCGGGTCATATCGGTTATCTTTACATCTATTTTAGATAGATTTCATCAATGATTATTTATTGATTCCTGTTGTTGTTGTTTTTGTTGTTTGTTTGTATTGTTGTTTTGTTTGTCCAATTTCCTTTGTTATTCTTTTCTAAATTTATAATATACAGGAACTATTTTATAAGAATTTGGAGACATCAATATTGGCTTGTGCTCCAAATATTGATTGATTCGGAAACAGAATTCAATAAAAAATACTGGATCTTAGATAAAAATTAATCAATATGCAATTGACTAGATAATTGTGGCATAAAATGGCATGGCTCTTCGGTTCCGACTTGCAATGGATTCATCTTAATTAAAACGAAATTCAAGATAATGGAAATTCTATCAACTAATTTATAGACTTGTTTGGTTCTAAGGGTAAAAAATATCCCCTAGATTCACAAAGATTTAGTAAAACACTGCAAACAGCACTTAACTAGTCTCTTTCTTAGTTCTAAATGCATCTTTTCTTGTAATAAATTCTTTTTACTCATGAATGCTTCCTTTGCCATTGCTATTTTGGAACTGATTTCTCTCTCACTTTTCCATTCTTCAACAACCAAGATGTGTGAATTCCTTTGCTTATTCTGTACGTTAATTATTAATTTTAAATTTTAATTTTAATATTAATATATTTCTATTAATTACTTTTGTTTTCTTGCTATTTATTTTCAATCCATACATTTACACTGTTTTCTGCAATTTTTGTATCAGAACTTCTCATAGTATACAATTAATTTTCCTATCGTGTATCTAAAACGGGAATTTATAATTTCTTCGATGTATGTACATATTGAAAAGAGTCGGTAATAAGTAACATCCTAGACTCATTCCTCTTCCCAGTTCATACCATTCTGATTTTCAGTTCCGTATTTTCATTTGTGCATTTTGCTTTAAGTATTAGTTTTCTATCAATCACTGCTCTCTCCAATTTACACCTTTTTCCTTTAAAATTTTCATTGAAGTATCTCTTTTACGCAGTCAGATGTTTTTTCCAACTCATCTTTAAACACATGCTTGGATCGGTGTTACTGTGCAAAAACGTAGCCTAAGGTTGCTTTTTTAGGAGCATTCATTGGCGGTGATACTGATGGCAGGGAAGGTGATGAAAACGTAACGAATCATAGTGGCGTCACCGACTAATGAAAAAATTGGATAGGTGAGGAGAATGTAGAGAACATAGAGAACAGAACCCTTCATTTCGTAATCTCAGAAACCTTAGGGAAGGATAAGGCATACTTAACATTTGGTAGACCTATGCTTTACTCTATGGCCATAGCATTTGGAATCCACACTAAAAAGGACTAACAGACAAATTAGAGAATGTGCAAAGGAGAGCAGTAAGATTCGTGTTGATATGGGAAGACAGATAGCGTCACTGCAATGGTTGGAGAACTTGGCTGGGAAAAATTTGAATACAGACGTCAAGTAAAAAGGTTAGGGAATATATACAAAAGTATTACTGGAAAGCCTTCGTTGAAAAAATTAAACAATAGACTCAAGAAACCGGATTACCTCGGGAGAAACGACCACAATCACGAAGTCGCTACCCTAAAACAGAGAACAGATGTTTGTAATTATTCATTTCCAAATCGGGGAATAGTAGAATGGAACAATTTACCTGGAGAAGTTTTAGAACCCTTTCCTCCTTCTTATAATATATTTATCAACAAAATTAAAAGGGTTAAGCGATTTTGTTGTAATGTTGTGATTTTTATAATATTGTAATATTTTAAATATTGTTTGATTGTTGTAAATTTTGAAGAATTTTGTATATTTTATAAGTATATGTATTACATACTGCCTTCGGGAGATTTTGGGGGATTTTCCTCCTGACTAGGATGAATACCAAGCAGATTATGTAATTTCTTCCCTCCCACGATATGACTACCTCCTGGCCTCGTGCCAATTTGTAGTCTTGAATAATAAATAAATAAATAGTAGATTCAGGGGTAAATTAAGTGAGGTAAATACAGAGAGAATAATTGCAGATGAATTATTTTAGGCTTGAATAGGTGTAATTATGCTTGTTGTTACCTCCGGTTTGCCTGTGTAATGATTTGCGGTGTTAGGTTATTTAATCATCGATTCGTTCGATTAAAAGTGTTGTGTATGTTTTGTATGTTAGTTTTGTTATGGTGTGCAGCGGTTGCTCTTTTACTTTTTATGCTAATTTTATGAGGTTGAAAGGTTAATTTTTCAGAATAATTTCTTTACTTTTAGTAATCCCGTTTGTCAGTCGGTCTATTAACCAAGAATTTGGAGAAATCGATAGTTGTACGGGCTCCTAAAATTGATTAGGGAGGAAGCACAAAATCAGGTTAACCGATTACATTTTAACAGAAATAATTATAATTTAATAGGCAACACAATAGTAGTCTAAAATATATTTTCCGTTCATTTTACTCATCTATTAGATAGTCTCTGTATGGAAAGATCTTTGCTTCTGACTTGTGATGGATTCGTGTCGCAGTCGTGTGGAAGAGGATATTCTGGAGAAACGAGGGAATCCAAAGGCGACGCTGGAAAAGCAGCTATCGGGATTGGGAGGACATCGATTCCAAGAGGAATCGTCCGCCGATGGATTGAGTGATCGAAAGGTCAGTGATAAATCTTCGCAGATGGCGCATCCACCGGAGGTAAGCAAGTTCCTCTTCAAAAGGTAAGGGGACGACTTCTGCAAACTAATAGTTTTCACTAATCTTCTATGGTTAACACCTACTGCCGTCATTACCTTGGCATAATTTGCGGATATCAGGTTGCGAAAAATCTTCTATTTGCCTTAAGTTATCGGTTTCAGCTAAATTACTTTCAGCTATCGGTTCAGCTGAAAAAAAAACTGATTCAGTGATGTGTAATGACTGCAATTGGTGATGATTATTTCGCAGCATCTTTGTATATGTATAAGGTTGCCCCTTTTTAGGTGCGTGTGCAAGTTACTACTACGGTGACGTCGTGCACCGATTATAATTCTGCCGAAATGGTTTTACTTGTTACAGCTGTGGCTTTTGTTTTTAACGCCAGCGGCCGTCCACGACGTTGTTTATTGACTGTTGATCGATGTTAACTGTAATTTCGTCTGCCAAAGTTTAAAAATAATGCTCGTGCAATTCGACGGGGTTTAAACAATCTCACGCACCCCTAAATAGGCCAAGTGCAAGTGTACATGCATGTGCTTTGCTTCTTCGTCCACTTAACGAATTTATGCCCCAGATAACGAGGCCGTCGTCTTTTGGAAGATGGTTTGTCAATAAGCGGATCCGGATTATAAAAATTCCGCTGAATTTTATAACAATTAATTCATTCATTTATCACTGACAGGGTTTTCAACCCAATTACACGTCATATAATTATTTTATATAGATTTATTTTTCCGGAAACAATTCATTCGCATGAAATTTGCAGCCTTGAATTATGTGTTGGGCTGATTTCTAGTCCGAAATATTAGATTATGTTAGAATATTCAAAAGTAATAGATTTTTAGCAGGCGCACTTCGCCAAATATTCCAAAAACCTCACTGCGCATGCGCCGAATTGAACCCATAATTTTTAGCAATTTCCTCCGCTCCGAGTCACGGTGGTCGAATTTGGGTCTTAATGGAGATCGAAAACCTAATTACGCTCACTCTATTAAGAAAGAGTTGTCACGTGTCCATTGAAGTAGCTTGCGCTTGTCTCATCGTGCTTATTCCAATGTAGAGGTTCCTTAATGTTATTTTTTATGCAATATTGACTAATATTTACTGAATGCATGGTATCGATTTTAGTTTAATGGTTATTCTTGTACAATATTGATGCCAATTCATGCATTTTTTCTTCATCTCTTATTGTTTGTTTTATGTCATTTTATTGACATCATTTATTTAAATTTTAACTGACTATTCTAATTTATTCATCGCATGCGCGTGCTAACTGGTAGTGTATTTCTATATTATGTTATTTATTCTTTTCTCATCGTTTAATTATTCTTATCGATAGATTTGCGCAGGTTTTTCACATCCCCCATCTTTGTGAGCGTTTTCCTGCTGTGGACAATTCCTTTTTCCTAATAATCTCGTAGCTTTTTTACTTCCACAATTATTCTAATTTTTTCTCATTCAATTCTCTTTAATTTAATTATTCTATAATTAATGACGATCGGTTAGGTAGAAGAAAGAATGCCACAGCAGCCAATACGGATATCTCTAAAATGTACCGTCCAGTGCCTTATGACCCGGATCAACTCATCATAAGGGACCATGATTCCATTCCAGCGTAGAGGGGGGACCAACTGAATACGCTATCTTACGAAGCTTATGCGTCGCGTATGAGAGTTACTCATTAATCGGAAATTTCGTGCGTCAGTCGCAGCTTGGACTGATACAACCATCGCTCCGTCATGGGTGAGTATTTTTTTTCATCTACTTGAGACTTTCGTTGCGTGCAGGGTTCTGGAAATTTTTGACATTCTAGCCCTTCCCTCGTGTTGTTCCTACTGATATAAAAGCAGCCTATCCTGGATCGAGGGGGGTGCTGCTCCACTTCGAATGGTCGATTTTTAAAGGGCTCTACTTTCTTCATACTCACCGAAAGTTGGTCTTCGGGAAAATATGGTCTCCGTGATGGCTCAGCCACACCGGAGAGGAATTGCAGGTGACTGCTGAAGGAATGGTCCGAATGATTGAGAGCCGAGAAGAATGTATCGAGGCCTTTTCTCGTTCGTTCGTCTTACTGCTAGTATGTTAAGATAAGTAGCTGCTTGCAGACGATAGCGCTACTTCGAAGAAATGGATTGTCGCGCTAACATGCATTATATAACTGGTTCAAATGGCTCATTTTTCTGATTTAATAGATTCATTATAAGGAGACCGCAGGCCCACAAATTTTCCGTCTCGCCTCCAATATAGATTCGTACATCCTTATCAGAGTCTGTGGTCGTTTGCATTAATGCCTCAATGTGCTTCCAAACAGGTCATTTTACCTGATGAAAAGCATTTTCCTATTACGTGGGACTTACATCGGTTTAGGCACTTGCATATCGGGCAGACCATTTCGTCGAGAGCAGTTCCGTTCTGATATGGTAAAATGTGTGGTCTGCTCACGATACCGCGCTATCACAACGCAACCCATTACGTGTTTTCAAAGATACATTTCGAGGTGCGGAGTGTCTAATCTAATACACTCAGAACGTGACAAGAATTTAGAGAGGATACGATTTACCTTGCAGGCTTAGTTATTTTTACAGAATTAAATTGGAAATAATGGTCCCAAGAAGTCAAGAAAAGTATGAAAAGAAGATGAATTAAATAAAGAATCTTATCGTTGTCGTAAATACACTTTTTGAATCGAAATTACGAGAACTATGACAAAATAAACGAAGTTTTTGTAAAATTTCGCCGTAGTAAACAACTAGTCCCCCTGACGACCAGGATGATTGTTGAATCCGATACATTCATTTTCCCACAAGAATACACGAGGATTTTAAGTCCATGCAGAATTAATGGTTGGAACTAATGTCAGAATTCATGAAGAGGAGGCATCTAACTGAGATTTCCGCGAATGCAAACTATGATATTTAAATAGTAGGAACAAAATTACGGACATTTTGGAGTTCATCAAACCGATTTACAAAAGTACGTTTATACCTTCTTTTGTAGTGATCAAGATGACAAAGAAATATTACGTCGAGAATGGGGAAGATTTTTGAGAGACAGAATCTCAACTCAAACTAGATTTTATAGCAGAAATTTTAAAGCAGTGCGTTCGTGTTATTCTCACGAACAGAAAAAAATTTCAATGGAATCGAAATGTAATTTTTCGGAATCTCGCAAATATTTTAGGTAAAATTCTTTCCTGATTAGTATTTATCAAAACAATTAAGGTATTGATAAGTTTATATATTAAGATATCTATTCTTGAATGTTTCATATTAATTAAAATTAGAATCAAGACCTGCATTACATGACGGGGTAGTTTACTAGTTAAATATAATAAGCGTAAGTTGTTAACGGCAACCAAATCAATTAACATTATTTCTTACCTTTAGCCTGTTTGAGTGATTGCTGTTTAAGGTTCGTAGCCAAGTCGGCTGTGTCCTTCGAAGACTTTCTCATATTCACTTGTTGGTTGGTTAAGATGGAGTAGTTTTGGGGAGCAAATTGTTTTCTTATTAACTGTTTGAAGATTCCTTTGAATTCAGATGTGCCCACTCCATCGATTATTCAAAGAGAAACGTTTCCTTTCAAGTGCCTATCTCCCTCTTTAAACTATACTGTCTCTAGCTACGTCCTCACATCGAGTTCTTTTTTCGTATTTCAAATCAAGTTCCACTTCTGTTTTGTGCCTTACGCGCTTTTATTTTTGTCTACTGTCTGTTTTGTGGCAATACACATCGTTTTTGCAGGTGGTGGATCGTTAGTAAACCAAGCATTAGTTTCGTCTCTTTTTTATTGCCATTAATCGCTATCGGAGACCCGTCAATGCCCACGAATGCGATCTTTGGGTCATAATGAGTCACGCTAACATTACAAATGTACAGAACCAAAGAGACAATCGTAGCCCTAGGGTTAGACGGCCTTGATCTTGAAGTGCCGGTATAATTCCATAACGCTTTCGAATTTTTGAACAACCAAATGAAAAATGTCGCTGATAAAGAGAAAAGTAATAGCGGCAACCCGTGTAGCTCAAAGGGGGGCCTTGTAACTTGGGAAATCGAGATCGAAATTTTCCGTAATGTTGTTAGTGGTGACAATCCTTCCCTTCAAGTCATAAGACGAGTGGTAACGTTAATTAGCCCAAAGTTCCTTCCAGTTCAAATTTTTCGCTCTGTTCAGTCATAGTTTTGGCGAAACAAATCACCAAGAATGAAATAGGCTTACCAAACCACAAAGTAGCGATGCATATAAAAAGACCCGATCTTCAATAACTAAGTAGAAAAGGGTGAGGAGAGAGCTATGAATCTGCTGTAAATAAATTAACTAACTGTCACACTTGGATGTGGAATGGGATTAGTGCGAGGGAGTTCCTCGGGTGGTCAGAGGTTGATGCCGAGCGACCATCTTAACCCAGATAAACGCAGCGGACTGGCGCATGATGAGTTCCACACAGTTGGACTCCCGCCTACGGCCCCGGTGATCATCAACGTCTCAAACGAGGTGCGGCTGCCATTTAGTACGTTTCGCCTCAACGGGCGTCGCAGGGAGATCTTTCAGATCGACCCCAGGCCGACAGAATGTCGATTTGAGGCAGATGAACCGCCCCGGTGCGAGCGATTGATGTCCTGTGGTGCCTGGCAGTTATTGGGAATTTCGCCGCTCCGCGTGGGACGGAGCAGCGCGATCTTCAGATGAACTGGCACCCCGTGCCACATTGGAAAGGCTCCCTCGGCGACATCACCAGTGTTAACCCGGGACTCTCTCCGCTTTCCCCTCCGTCTCTTCCGCTCGTCGAGCAAGTTGTGACAATGCTGATTATCTGATCATGATTTGCTGATTGCAGCAAAGTTCAGAAAATCCCTATTTGGAAAATGCTGTAAATTGGGTTCCTTTGTTTGGATAACTCTGCAACGGATGCCCCCCATAGCATAAATGGTAGGGGAAATATTAATTTAAACTGTAGTTCCGCTAAGGACTTTCTAATTGTGAACGAGATTTTAGTTTACGACAAAATTAATGTACGTTAAAACGCTAATTTTATCGTCAGGGAACCTAACAATTTGGGTCAGCAACATCAAATTTCTAGAGGCCCCTAATCAAGGTCAAAGTCTCCCAAATCAAAACCACTCGTCCGACTAAATCCAAAATCGCAAAGTGGATTGAATTTGACCCATCGAGGCCAATCCCTTCGTTTCGAGTTGAACTTGCTGATAACCAGCAGGGGAGAAGTTTTTATGATTCGAAAACTTTGTGGTTTTAAAATAATGAAAGACAAATCTGAAGCCCCTCCCCCAACCAATGTCACCACTGCCAGCAATACGGAAATGTAGATAAGGCATGTCAGGCTAAGTGCATCTTGTGACACCTTGGATTCTCTCCATGGAGTGCACAAGCGAAACATGCGAATTGAAAAGGCAACCATCCGGAGACCGCGGTTGTCCGAAATCGCTCTTGGTAATCATATATTTTGAAAGAGAAAGCGTGACTTCGTCTCAATCCTGACAAATTTCGCGCACCGGAAAGAGGTTTCGTATTAGAGGAAAATAACTTCACCGCCATTTAAAACCAACAAGATTTCTTCTCCGCGAATTGCTGATAACCCCGTGGAAATCGAGAAAGTCCAGGGGAACAAATTTCAATGCCACCGGGAACCGCACCAAAGCAGATACACCGGAGGGAGAAAGTGTAAATCAAGCGCCCTTGCTCACTGGCAACACCGTTACGGAAGCGACTTTTCATAATCATGTTTAGGAAACATCGAAATCCTCACCATTAAATGGATAAAAAATATTGAGTGGAACGCAAATGGAATTCTAAAATCGAGCTCCGATTCAGCAAGCATTTGATAACCAAAATATACGTAGCCTTTGTTTCCGTTATTGATCTTAAATCTGAGAAAGCGATTCGCGATTATATGAGGAAGGACGATTCCGAGCTCATGGGAGGGTTTCTACATTTGCATTAATGCTCCGCAGGGAGTGTGAAACACCAAACTAGCTTAATTTTCAGATTACCCCGAAAGAGAGACCAATATAGGCCATATATTTTCGCTATAATCTCGAAAAATCTCATTGCCTGCGAGAATCACGTTCGAAGAGAGGGGGAACCACAGCATCGCGTATTTCGGTGTGTTAATCACTGCTTTAAAATTTCTCGAGTAATTTTTGTCTATCAGTTCTTGCAGTCTTATGAGGTTCCCAATCGGGTGCTCTGATAATTTCGAACTCACTGTTATCAAACCTGGAGTCTCTTTTAACGTAACTAACAGCTAAATCTTGTTGTACTCGCTCCAAGAGAAAAACAAGGTACCTCTTTTACTCTCGATTGAATTACCTCGGAGGATGAGGTTACACAACCCCATAGCAGACCCAACTACGTCATGGATGTGCATTTTAAACGAAAAATCACTTCTGATGAGCAGGGCCGTGCGCAGGATTTGCTCGTTGGAGGGGTTTTTCAGTCAGGTGCGCGCTGGTAGAGTGGGCTTTTAGGCCCTTTAGTTCGTGAAACTCGATTTCTGATTAGCGCGAGAGTGAGACTCATCGAGACGAAAGGAGTCCTGACAGAGGTTAACATGAAAGTTGAAAGAGGCACTAAATTTTGGAAGAAAAAGTTTACAAAATGAAACATTAAATAAAATAATTTCAAGGTTGAACAAGGAGAGAAAAATTGTGACATGACTGGGACTCGAACCAAGGTCTCCCACTTTCCGGGCAGTTGTTCTAACCACTAAACTACCATGCCACCACACTTCCACTCCTGTTGAAGGGAAGATCTTCATGATGAAGAAAAATAATTTCACTTTATCCTATCTTCAATACATCATTCGTGGAACTTTTTGAATGAAGGATCCTCATGGGGGGGTTCGAACCCCCAAACCCCCCCCCCCCCCCGGGCGCACGGGCCTACTGATGAGGACACCTAAATATCTGTAGATGCTTACTAATTCTAATCTCATGCCACTGATTAACTTGAGCTTTTGTTCGAGGAGCGGGTATTGCTCATTGCTACATGTTTTTAGGGACTCCCGGATAGTCATGTGGACAGCGCGTTCGCCTTTGGTGAAAGCGGTCCCGGGTTCGATTCCCGGTGGGAGCCAATGTGCGAAATGACCTCAGCTGTCGAAGCACTTTTAACAATACTACTACTACTACTACATGTTTTTAAAGGTTGAAACCGAGTAGCTAATCTTCACATTCGTATTTGTGCTTTGAAATTTAACTGGAAATAATAATAAATAAGCTAAAATTCCCAAGCTTGCCAAGTTAAAGTGGTTTTCGTTAAGAACTGCGGTGAGCATAGCATATTCAATTTCAAAGCATTACATTCACCATGTAACATCCTGTCAAAGATGGACTTCTTCAAAATTGCAAAAAAAATCGCTGAATCCGCTTCGTTTGGTTATCTAAATCCGAAAAGCAAAGTATGGGGTTGCAAAAAAAACAATCCGGCGGAAGACAAACCGTGAGCCTTGGAACTCAGATTCAAAATTGCTGAGCCTGATGTTTACACCATTAGTAACACAAATGAATGAAGAAAGGGTCTCGATCAGGGACGGATCTAGAAAAAAGTTTTGGGGGGGGTCCGATCGAAAAATTTAAAAATAAAAGATATTTCGGCTTTCACAAAACACGACGTTAGAATTGTGTTAGACAAACTAGAATTTTTTCGCTAGTGATTGCTTATTAAATTGCGTGTTCATTTGCGTTATTTGAGTTTCATTTTGGAAAAATAGGCACAAGCGATATTTCGGGGGGGGGTCCGGACCCCCAGGACCACCCCCCTGGATCCGTCCCTGGTCTCGATGCATTACTTTGGGCTCTGAATCATTTGACCATTCCTGTAGTAGTCGCTAGGGGCGATTTCTTCTCCGGTGTGATTGGGCTAACATGGGGACAATATTGTCCTGAAGGCCAATTACTTTCGGTGACTGTGAAGAAAGTCGGTCCCTTTAAGAATCGACCATTCAATATTTCGAAGGGGAGCAGCACCCCCCTCGATCCAGGATCGGCTGGTTTTATGTCAGTAGGAACATTATTCCACGAAGGAAGGGGCAGAATGTCTAAATTTCCACAACTCTGTTCGCAACAGAAGTCTTGAGTAGATGAGGAGGAATACCCATGACGGAGCGATGGTTGCGTCAATCCAAGCTCTGACGGAAATACGAAATTTCCGATGAGTGAGTATCTCTTTTATGCGACGCATAAGCTTCGTAAGAGAGCATAACAATAAAGGGAACATTAAGAGTTTAATAAGTATAATATTAAGGGTTTTATTCAACGAGTGTTACTGTCTTTCATTTAGGGTAAATTTAAGGATACAATTGATGGTTCCAATAAGGGTTTATAAAGGGTTCATTAAGTGCGCAAAGGATATAATATTGTGTTTTATTAAGGTATAATTAGGGGTATATTTAAGAATACATTAAGGGTTTTTCTATGTGATTTATTGGCCATTTCGTTTCAGAGTAAAATTTGCGGTAAAATCAAGGGTAAAAGTAAGGGTTTTCCAAGGCTACATAGAGATTAAAATTAAGGGTTTTATTAAGGCAATTATGGGTTTTATTTAGGGTACAATTATGGTTAGATTTAAGGGTACATAAGGGGTTTGCGTAATGATTAATTAAGGTTAAAATTTACGGTACAATGAAGGATACAAATAATGGTTATATTTAGGGGTTTTTAAGTTGATACTGTCTCACGGCAAGCGTGTGAACATGGCGCCACATGCTGTCTTGAAATGGGCGATGATCTTAAGTATTGGGCGATACATTTTAGAGGTACCCGTAATGGTTGGTATAGCATTTGGGCTGGAATGTAAAAATAATATCGTAAATTCACTTTTGGAGTTTGAGTCCGGAATAGTGCATATCATTAAGGGATCTTTCCTCTAATCGAATACCTCGCGATATTCATCTCCAGAGGGATTTTATTACTGAAATGATAAGCGGAACCTGCTTCAATTTGTTCACACGGTAGCTTAACCTCAGTTCTGATTGAAATTTGGCTGGGACATAGTTCCCAATGCAACATTCAAGAATCACCCTCCTTTTGGGATTAGCAAATCTACCGTTTACCCGGAAAACCGTCCTTTATTTATTAAATTCTATATTTGCAGGACATAAATCAGCCAATTGATATCCCACTTGGTAAACTACTATTGCAGGAAGGGTAGAGGTTTGTATTCATGATGAATAAATAACCCGAAGTATTTTTATTTCCGCAGGAAATGTTTTTTTTTCGCAGGTGAAGGATTTGCTGTGCGGTAATTACATGGAAAATGAACTCTTTGCTTGAAATTGATCGAAGTTTGTTTGGCCCAGAATCACTTCTTGTTTAATTATAGTTTTTCTACCCAACCTTTTGGCCTGGTGAAAGGTTCTCCTCTTTCCCACTCCTTGCAGAAACATTTATGGGTCAGCTTGGAACTGTTTCAGCCGGGTGATTGAAGAATATTGGAACATGGGTAAGATGTGCTGCTGATGATATATTTTGCATTTGGAACTCAGTAAATGTTCTTCAGCTCATTCCATTCCTCCTTCAGATTCGTCATCGACCACGAACAAAATAGTTGCTTGATTTATTTGGACCTCGCCCTCTCTATGAATAATAGCAATATTGAATTTTCTGTTTGCCATCTAGTTCACCTTAACTTCCCATCGAAACAGCATCAATTTTTAAACGAACTAAACATAATTAAATAAATTGCAGTGGAAAACGGATTCTCATCTAAAATGATCGATTCCTTCCTAAATAATAAGAATCGGAAAATGGCGCTCTCTCTAATCTTTTCCATTCCCCCCATTGCCTTTATCTTTATTCAAACCAGTAACCTTTTAAGTTAACTTTTAGTAACCATCCTTACGTCCATTAAGTAATAGAATTGTTCTCCATATGTTCAAACTGAAGCTTGCTCTTTATATCCCAAAACACATTGGAAATATTTTCTCTAACAGTAAAGATGTTTCACCCCCAGACTCAAACTCGTATGTATGGTTGGTTTGTGGGGACTGTGAAACAATGTACATCGGGTAAACAAGTAGGAATGTTAAATTTAGGGCTACGTGCTCTATCTTTCCTCAAAAATAACAGCAATTCGCAATTTGCTCATTATATTATTTAAAAAAATTATTATTCCAATTTTAAATGTCTTTCCTTGAACAAGTATGTTAGAAGCCGTAAACTGGATGTAGATGACGGAAATTCTTTGACATCCGCAATTTCCTTGCAGGAACAATATCGGCTGCTGCACGTCACTGGCTTCCACTTACATTATCAATGTTCATTTTGATGGAATCGCTAAGTTTTTCATCTAATCATTTTCTGAGAATATATTAACCCCCAAGATTAGCAGGATGGTTTGCTTAGGTTTGAGATAAATCTTCAAACCTGTATCCGGGCACACACAGAACAATTAGCTAGACATTCAGTCTCTACTGCAGCATCCACAACTGCCTAAGACCAGTGGACCTTAAAGAAATGGACCTCCACGAAGTACCTCGAAGCATCTGCAGCCAGCGAAAGAGTGGTGAGTTGGGTTTGGTAACGTCCTCAGCTTCTCAAATCGAGATGAGGGGACAGAAGGATTAGAGCAAAGATAAGATTCTGCAGTGATTTATGAATTGAAGTATCGGTCATCTCCATAGTTAAATCACGGATGGCTAAAGATATTATATTTAAGATCCCAATCGTCAGTCAAGAAAGTATAATTTGAAATAGTGTGCGGAAAAAGGAGGTTCACTTGTTTATAGATTCATATAAATTTCTGAATGTGTCTTTCTTAATTTTTTACATCAGAAACTCATTTTGAAACAATGAAAATGACAACAGAGGAGTAAAGCCGCCGTTTCCTAAATTCGTTAACAAGGAATAAATTCTCAAAACCTCCTCCGATTGACGATTCCGCTATAGAACAAAGTAGTTGTGGGGACTGTGATCCGTGTGTCTGCCTATACCAGACACCGGAATTATGTCGTTAAAGTAATGAAAGATGGAGTAAGACCTATTATGTAGAAATGTGAAGCAATTGACCGGGAAAGAAATTAGCGATGGAATTGTAGGTTTTTTTTTAGGCTAAAGGGAATTTGTGGGAATGCTTCTAATTTAAGTGGCTCCGATATAGGAAATAAAGTTAATAAACAATCGAATACCTTAAAAATTACTGAGCAAGTTGAAGATGAGCAACAACGCGTTTCCCGGGCTTCTCCCATTGTAAATGAACTATCGATTGCCATTATTAATTGTAGAAGCATTAAAAACAAAGTAGCCGATCTTTTAACATCTTATCCGAAGTAACGACTCCAACATAATTATAGGCACCGAAAGCTGGCTAACAGATATTAATGACTACGAAGTATTTCCTAAAGATTTTAAGATTTATCGTAAGGACCGTCAGGATAAAGTGGGTGGAGGAGTATTTATAGCGGTTAAAAGTTCTTTGCGGAGTAGTTCACATACGTATCCTAACAGTTGCATCGAGAGCGTATGGTGTACCATTAGTCAGCCAAATAAACCCAATCTACATGTATGTGCTTTTTACCGGCCGCCCAACTCTTCGCGTCATGTTTTGCTGAACCTAAACGATGAAATAAATTTTTACTCGCGTAAAAACAACAATAGCATAATGATAATTGGAGGAGATTCTAATCTTCCAGACATCGATTGGCAAAAGCACGTAGTCAAGAAAAGAGCTCGGGACAATGACTCTTGTAGGACCTTGTTAAATTTAATACAAAAAAATCCATTACACCAGCTAGTCAAAAAGCCTACCAGGGAATTACCATTTTAGATCTTTTTCTTACGAATACCCCCGAGCGAGTATCTAACACATCTGTTTGCGATGGAATATCCGATCACAAAGCCATAATTATAGATTTCGACCTTAACTTGGTAAAGCACAGAAAACCTAAGCGCAGAGTTTATCTTTACCCGCGAGCCGATTTCGAAGGATATCGTAGTAAACTCATGTACGAATTTCTGGAGTATAAAACGCGCGCGATATGTTTAAATACCGAGGACACGTGGAATCTCTTTGTAAGAACAATGCGTGACCTAATGGATAAATTTGTACCCTCAAAACTTTCAAATCAAATTAATGAACCTAGATGGTATAATAAGGAGACTAGGAGAGCACTAAAGAAACAGAGGCGTTTGCATTCCAAATTAAAAGCCACTGCGAGGCAACCGAATAGTATCAACATAGATCGAGTAGAGAGCGAGCATAAGGAAGCAAAGTCGGAAACTAAACGAATTATGCGAGATGCCCTCCGTCAATATAAAAAGAAGATTTTATGCGAACACTTGGAAGAGGACCCAAAAGCGTTTTGGTCGTACGTTCGTGAGGTCCAAGGTAAAGAGCAAACTGTTGGTTCATTAAAGGATACTTGCGGTAATATAGTAAACGAAGCTAAAGGCAAAGCTAATATCTTGAATGATTTTTTTCGAAGCGTTTTCACGTCTGACGATACATCAAATACTCTCCCGAATGTTGATAAACCTGAATCAATGTCGAAAATCACCTTCAGAGAAGACGGCATCATTAAACTATTGCAACAGATTAAACCGAATAAAGCTCCGGGTCCTGAAGACATACCGGCTCGAGTGTTCAAGGAAGTTGCGGAGAGCGTAGCACCTTTTCTTAAAGTTATATTTGACAAGAGTATGAGCGAAGGAAAGGTCCCGAAAGATTGGAAAATTGCGAATGTCACGCCAATATTTAAAAGTGGCTCTAAGGACGATCCAGCTAATTACAGGCCTATATCTTTAACATCACTGAGCGGTAAAATTATGGAACATATGATAGCTAGCTCTTTAATGGGTTTTCTTGAAACGTCCAATTTCATAATTAGGAATCAACACGGTTTTCGTAAGACTCGTTCTTGCGAGTCTCAGCTGGCTTTATTAGTACACGATGTTCTAAACTCTGCTGAAAAACATAAGCAAGTCGATGCGATATTTTTAGATTTTCGGAAGGCTTTCGATAAGGTACCCCATCATAAATTGCTGTACAAATTAGAAGTTGCGGGTATCAATGCACAAGTTATTAACTAGATAAAAGACTTTCTCACCGATAGAGAGCAACGAGTAGTACTCGATGGTATTAGTTCCAACTTGGTTAAGGTGACCTCGGGCGTCCCTCAGGGCAGTGTAATTGGATCGTTATTATTTTTAGTATACATCAACGACCTCAGCAATCACATTGAAAGCAATGTTAGGATATTCGCAGACGACACAGTCATTTGCAGGGAAATAGTTAGTTCAGAGGATAGATTAACCCTTTCGAACGACTTAGATAGAATTATGAATTGGTGCGATGATTAGCAATTAGAGCTTAATGTAGAAAAGTGTTCGGTAGTTAACTTCTTCGAAAGTAAATCTATAATAAATGATTATTCTTATAGTCTCCGAGGGGTAAACCTAATGACAGTAGAATCGGTAAAGTATCTTGGAGTAACTCTCACGAATAATCTATCATGGAGTGCCCACATCCGAAATATATGTGGAAAAGCACTTAAGAAACTCGGCTTCGTTAAAAGAATAGTCGGTAGGAGCAAAGAAAAGGTTCGCGAGCGATGTTACTTTGCGTTAGTTAGGCCTCACCTTGAGTATGCATGTAGTGTATGGGACCCCGCCGAGAAATGTCATATTCGGGATTTAGAAAAAGTACAACGGAAGGCGATACGATTCGTAAAGAATTGCTATGATAAAACAGCGAGTGTAACTCAGATGTTACAGGATGCGGGATGGGAATCATTAGAAGATAGAAGAAAAATTCAAAGGATAAATTTATTAAATAAGTTCAGAGAAATTAAGTTTTCAGATGATGTAACCGATATAATGCGACCCCCCTGTTATATGGGCCGTGCTGATACTGCCCGAAAGATTAGGGAAATAGATGCTAAAACGAATCGTTTCAAAAATTCATTTTTTCCGCGAAGTATACGCGAAAGCAACCGTTTAGGAAAATAGAGTCAAGGTGCTTGCACCCCCTTTCACACGCCGAAAGGCGGCTTGCAGGGTTCTTACATAGACATAGACAATGGCAAAAGTTAAAAATCTGATGTGGCCAGCACATGACTTTCTCCATATATATAAGATGTAAATATTTATCTACCGCAGTAATTTCGAACTCTATATTCCATCTAAACTTGGAATATGAGTGATTAATATATATATATTATTATCTTTGACGCCAAAAACATGAATAATAATGTTTTACGGGACATGATCGATGAAAAACGATGAAATTGGCATTTCGCCCATAGAGCCCAGAGCGCCCACAAAGTACATAATCAGCAACTTCCGGTTTATCAGTATTTCATGAATAACTCCTACAAAATCAGTGATACAAAAATATGTTTCAACCAAAAGTTATAGTAAATTTTATTTTCTAAAACTTTTATAAATAATAGTATATACCTAAATATCATATTTATGGAGATATTTTGAAAACCGGAAATGAGCTTTGAAGAATACAGCTCGACTTCCGGTAAACCGATTTACTCCAAAAACTAATCAACTCTTAAGAAACTAAATAAAATACTATATATGAAATTTGGTGTTGATATAATGCATCGTTTTTAAGTTAGAGCGCCCACAAAGTACATAACGGCTACTTCCGGTTTATCGGTATTTCACGAATAACTCCTAATCAACCGGTGATACAAAAATATGTTAAAAACAAAAGTTATAGTAAATTACATTATCTAAAAATTTTATAAGTAATACAATGCACGTATATATCATATTTACGGAGATATTTTGAAAACCGGAAATGAGCTATAATGAATGAAGCTCGACTTCCGGTCGACCGATTTACTCCAAAAACTAATCAACTCTGACAGCACACACCACAGTACTATATACGAAGTTGGGTATTAATACGACCAATAGTTTTCACGATAGAGCGCCCACTAACACACACACACATACACACACACATACACACACACACATACACACAGACATCATTCCGAAAATAGTCAAAACGTGTTCTAGGGACCCCAAAACATGTATTTCCGTTGAAATCTCTAAGTCGAATTTTTTCATGAAAACAATACTTTCTCTATACTTCGTATATGGAGAAAGTAAAAAGAGAAATCACTTATCCAGCCAGCATAAGGTGACGTTAGAAAGAATATGTTGAGCATTTGTCCGGGAAGAACATGAAACATAACGTCAAAGATTTATAATTGAAGGCAGTAGTAGAACAGGAAAATGTTGTTAACTGGTGTAAATTTAAGTGTTGTGACTACACCCCCTGCCCAAACATCTCCAGACAATGAAGAGGGAGTATTACGTTTTTTAATTAAAACTTTGATGAGATGAAGCCCTTCATCTGCTTTGTCCTTTTCGTTTATTTCTTATTTTTATATTTTATTTCATATTTTTACCATTACACACCATTTCATGCTTTTATTACTATTTATGTTCTTTTATGATAAATATATTTTTAAATTTTTTCAATTTATGATTTTAATTTGTATATTTTCATTGTTTTTTATTATGATTTCAATTTTTTATTTGTTTGTTATCTTCAAAACCAATGTTAATCCAATGAATTTATTTCATTTCAATTCATTTTTTTTGTTTATAGTTATTTAATTTCCTACCACCTTTCCCTCAGATTATCGAACATTGAATGGAGATTTTTATTTTCAATTTTTTCATAACGTTGATTAACATTCAGATGTAAATGGAACAAACATAGCAAATAATTTTGAAAGTCAACAAAGTATTAAACTTCCTAGTGCGTACGCTTAGGAAATCAAATAAGAATGTTAAGGAGGCTGCGTACGAATCATTTCCTCCAATCTTGGAATATGGGGAATGCCTATGGGACCCACATGAGGTAGGTTTAAAGCGAAAAATAGAAAAGGTACAGAGAAAGACGGCAAGATTCGTCTTAGGCAGATATGCAATATTAGCGTTACTCAGATGCTAGGAGAATTAGGTTGGGAAAGTTTAGAGGAGCGGAGATTAAAGAAAAGGCTGGCTATATTTTTAAAGTATACACAGGAGTTAATTCGTTTGAGGAATTATCAAACATAGTCACTATGGCAAAATGTGTGGCAGAAAAGACCTTAGACATAAATTTAAATTAATAAAACAGCGAACAAACGTTTGTAAAATCTCCTTTCTAAATCTTTCTATTTACAGATTGGAATGATTTGCCGGCAGGAGTCTTGGAGCCCTTCCCAAAACTTCATAGGGAGTTTGTAAAAAGATTGGGTAAAAATATTACGGACGTGTGAGCTTTACGTTGACGAGTACAGTTGGAGCATGGGATTGCCTCGTAGGGTGATGTATGGCGGGGACTTGTCCCTGGGACAGCTACGGTAGCCGTGAAGACCTACTGGGAACCCTGAAAAAACTTGTATTATTTATATGATACATTTTTGTATTAAAATTATGTACAGACAGGATATATGTATGTATGTATAATATATGTGATATGTGTTGCCATCGGACGATTAGTCCAATTGTGATATTTTTGTAATGGTAATAATAAATAAATGAAGGGGATGAGGGCAGAGGGAGGGGATGAGGGTAGGGGGAGGAATGACATATTATTTGCGTTATCTATTAACTTTCGCCGGACTGTTGATAGGGAATTCTTTTTAGAAGTGAATGATTTTGCTTTACTGGAGAAAACGAATCGTTAGAGCCTGTCAGTGCAAGAAACCGGCTTTCACAAAATGTTCTCACTGCAGATAATTTTTGAGTTTTCAGTACTCTTATGATAAATATCATCCAAAAGACTGCAATCCACTTCAATACAAGATGAACGTCGGGATTATCGTTCAATTAAATTAATATCTCACGCGGCAAAAGGGTTTCTAATGGGCCTTAATGGTTGGATTTAAGAATTAATTGAATTAAAGGGAAAATCTGAGAAATCCCTCTCGATTTTCAGATGGGGAAGGGAATAAGAGGTACAATAGGGGTAATGCGGGTACTTGCAGAAGGAATCCTATTATTTGAGTATATACGGGAAGGTTTTTTCGATTTTGAAAAGATTTGCGATAGTCAATTGCCAAAACTGGTGGGAATAAAAAGGAAAATTGCGTTGGACTGGAAAGATGGGAGGCTAGTGCAAAATTGGAATAAAATCAGCCTGGTCGTTTTATTAAAAATCGTAGGTGAAAAGGCGATTCTCTTATAACATGAAAACGAATTTCGCCTTTATATCAAGGAGTTTTTACATGACCGAATCCCGCTCGTGAGCATCTGATCAAAGATATGTTGTAATAACCTGTATAAGAAATTGTGTTGTTTTGAAAACCTGTAAAGGGTTTTGTCATGGATTGAATGGAAGTCATATATAATGGTGTCATAATAAGATAATTGTGGAAATTCGGGAGTGAGATGGGATTTGCCTTTGTAATGAAGGTCTGATGATAACTTTAAAGCATATATTGAATATGAGGGGCAAGTAACATTATCACCCAGAGAAGAATACAAATTGAAATTTTTGGGAAGCAATTCTTGATAAATGAAACTCCCTTTGAGACTGCCATAAAATATAATTAAATGTTCTTAGTGAATTGCATACTTAAAAAAACATTGTTAATTCGAGTATAAGATATTTAGATACTAGCGTTATATTCTTAGATACCGAAAAAGAACGCCAAGTGAATAGCAGGTAGTTGAATAATTAAAATGAGATAAATAAGAAAAAATAACGATTCAAGATAATGCGACGTAGAAATTGCCATTCGAAGACGTTAAGGAGGTTAAGTAATCATTAAAAGCCCGCTTCAGTCACAGCTAACGTATTTCGGATACTATGCTACTCTTTGATCGAATTCCAAGAGTGCTGTGGTAAGTGGACATGCGTCTCTAAGTATTCTGGTCTATGGCAGGGGTTGCAGACGCGCTTCTGTATAATAATCTCGGTGTATAGATTTATATATAATTGTTTATATTTGTTAGTAATGCTCCTTAAGAAAAGCATGCACAATTAAAAAATAATTTCGTAATTATACCGTTGTTGTAGAAATTTCGAATTCTATAAGAGGGTCAGTGGTCTATTACATCTACATTACCCTACAAGCCGCCTTTCGGCGTGTGGCAGGGTGTGTAAACACCAGTGGAATCTAAACTACTTCCTTAATCGGTTATTGTCGCGTATCGTTCGCGGAAAGAATGAATTTTTAAAACGATTCGTCCTTGCATCTATTTCTCTTAACTTTCGCTCATGATCGGATCGACCGAGGTAGCAGGGGGGGTTGCATGATTCCTATTGTATCATCGGCTAATGTAGTTTCCCTGAATTTATTAAGCAATCTCAGCCTAGTTTACAATCTCCTTTCTTTCAAGGATTCCCAACCTACGCCTGAGAACATTTTTGTAACGCTTGCTTTTTTATCGTAGCATTTCTTAACAAAACGAACCGCTTTACGCTGCTTTTTCTCGAGTACACGTTTCATCCGCCGGATCCCACATACTTGCCGCATATTCCAGAATGGGTCTGACCAAGGTAAAATAACATCGCTCTCTCACCTTTTCATCGCATTTACCGACAATACGCTTTACAAAGCCAAGCCTTTTACTTGCTTTGCCGCAGATCTTTCGAATATGCGTGCTCCAATTTAAGTTATTAGTAATGTTGATCCCGAGATATTCAACTGAATCTACTACTTTTATATTCATTCCATTTATTTTGAACGGGTGATTTGGACGCAATTTTTTCTTTTCGAAGAAAGTAACTACGGAGCATTTACCTACGTTAATATCTAATTCCCATTCTTCGCACCACATTACATTTATTTTTATGCCAAAAATGTCGTATATTCTTCTTTAGACGTTTCGGAAATATTTCTATAAGAATGCACGTATTTCTATTACCACTTGCAGGCACAATTTCGTCGGACAATTATTTCTAATTTAGTTTTCCAAATGAAACTAAGCCTACTGCCAGAAATAGCAATGTGGATGAGTCATAAACAATGTCAAAAGGGTTTTAAACATTGCAGAGTGTCCGCCAACCTGAAAAACTCAGGGAATTCTTCAGGAGTACTCGATGAATTTGTCTGGTATCCTGGAAAATAGATATTTTACTCTCTTTTACTAAATTTCTAACCATGACTTTTTTTTTCGCTCCGTGTCAGTTCAGTAATAATTCCCCTGAAAGGAAGAAACGGTTCGATGACAGCGTTGCCGTGACCAATGTATAGCTCATAATACGTAACTCCTCCTTTCTACGTTCTAGTTTAACATTTTGGCAATATTGCAAACACGCAGAATGGGACCGTGCGGAGTCGAAGTTTCCAGGAGTACCCAATTTCTGTTTAGGCATGAAAAACCGCGAATAGAGCATGATGAGAATTTGTTTTCCACTTAGGTGGATTCGATCATTAGTTGGCGTCACAGTTTGTAGTTGGACTTTCTCAGTGGGTTTTAAGAGTTTTCCTCATTGAACATAAAGGTATTAACAGTTTTCCTCTTCGGAGACTTCCCTCACTATTCCATATTTCTTCGTGTATTACAGGGATAATTGAGAAAGTAATTTAACCATTATTACCTGGTCATTAAACATTTTAAAACTCCGAAGGGATTAACTAAGTATTTCAAACAAAGTTTACGTTTGGGAAATTTAGAATATTGATATGGGGATACATCGATTAACACTTGGAGGACGGGAGTTTCGACCTACCTAGAAGGACGTCGGCGGTTTTGAAGGCCTACTTTTAAAATTCGTAATTAAATACTTGTTTGAGTCACAAAGACGTATATTTTGCAGAACTACATAATGTGAATTTTATGCATGTGTTGATAAGATGTTTTACCTCATAATTTGTTTAAATTTTAATTAATTAAACAAAACGCGGACCGATGTCCTAAATCTGCAGAGTTTTATACTCTACAATATTTTTCTTACTCATACTAGACCAATGAAACTCATATTTTCGAAATAAGTGGTAGAAGGTCCGAATTGTTGATAAAAGTCAGTCGCTTTACGCCAAGATTGCTATGCCATCTGACGGAAAGCATATAAAACCACTCGTTCGCGCTTCGGGAAAAACCTCCAGCGAATACGATAGCGGAAGAATTTTTCGAATTATGTCGTGAAAAATTCCATCCTGGGGTTTTCGTCCACGCAAAATCGTTTTATAACATTTAAAAATACATAAAACCACTTTCAGCAGGGTTACCAACATATAAGTTTTTATCATTATAAAATCTTCTTCCAATTATTTTCTCAGATAAATATCAAACTTATATCTCAAATTTAAATTCAGTTACCTTTCTTGAATAATTAGAATTCATTTGAGGAAACACTTTATGAAACAGGACTGCCAACCGTCGAAACGGATCTCTAAACAGAGAGTTGTGTGTTTGCAGTATAAATAACCAAAGAGATATTTTGAGCTCTGATTTGTTTCATGTGATTCGTTGAATTTCTTTGGGATCCCGAACTAGTTTATAAACAATAGGAAGCAGGGTGACCAACATCTTTGGCTGTAAAGTCAAGTTAGCGATCAGATCTTCATGAAAAACCTAACAATTTATCAGGCATTTATCGAAAATGGCCTTATTTTACACATTTTATTCTGTACCTTGTCTTTACAGCCGAAGATATTGGTCACCCTGCTTTCTTATAGTTTATAAACTAATTCGGGATCCCAAAGAGTTTCAACGTATTACATGAAGCAAATCTATGCTCAAAATATCTCTTTAGATATTTATACTGCAAACGCATAACTCTCTGTTTAGCACTAGGAATACCGGACTTGTCACCCCTCTTAGAGCTTCCAAATGGAGTCATTTTGGCTCCTACCTTATTATTATTCATATTTGCAGTTTATCTCTGCTTTTATCGGTAGATTGCTTTATTTTATTAGTTTTCTTTATTATTGTAATTCTTAAAACATGTTATTTACAAAAACTGACGTATTTTTTATTAATGTTAATTTCATAATTTATACCCGCTTAGTCTAGAGCAGTGGTTCCCAACGGGGGCGCTACCGCCCCCCGGTGGGCGCTGAGAAGTCTGAGGGGGGTGTTCAGTGCCCAAGTCATATTGAGGGGGCGTTGAGGTCCAGCCACCGACCCTTTGAGTATTTGGCGTATTTAATAGCCACTGACGGCATTACTGACATCTTTGTTTCGATTCTTTAACTTATGACGCTACTGCCTTTTGGTGCCTGGTGTCAGAAACATTGTTATAAATGCTTTCTCAGCTCTCGCAAAAGCTTGTGACAGAAGGATGCGTCACGAATGGGGTTGACCTAATCCGTGGAATACTGACGGAATGGAAAGTAAGGAGGAGAGGGGCGGAAACGATGTTTGCAGGGCGGCTAATAGTGCGTTTACAATGGAAATACGGACATTGTAACTGCCGTTAAAATTCTGCATAAAGGTTATTTGGCAAAAGGAAAATGAAACTCAACCCGATTAAAAAACACACATCTCCCCGAGCGATTGTTTTAAATCATCTCTCTACTTTGGAATATTCATAGTAGTCCCAAGGATTTTTCTGTTGATGACACGACCCTATCAAAAGCTCTTATAAACTTTTATTGAATTTCTTCATCGGCCTCCTTCCACATACACTTAATGACGTTGTAAATTAATTTTCGTTCTTGGCTGTGAAGCGCTTTCAGATTCCCAATTTTGGATAGTTCGTTATTTGTAATTGAAAATTATAGGAAAAATGAATGTAGGAATATGACGGAAGGAGAGGAAAATGTGGTAATGATTAAATGGAATGAAAATAAGTACAGGGCAATGAATTGGAAGTGAAAATAAGAAGGTGGGGGAGTTCTAAAATGATCTGTTTAATAACCACGAGGATTAGAACCAGGCTTAAAGGCAACAAGGCGTAGGGACGGAGCAGACATTACATTGTACATGCTCTCTGCATTTTTCGGGTGTCCGTCCGCGTAGGATGGCTTGGTAACTAAAGTTTCGCTGACTATCCTGTCAGCGTCTTCAGGTCGAAGGATTAACTTCGACCCTTAACACCTTCACTGTATCGAATTTGGTTAACACTGATAACATCATCGGCTTTTACTCGTAGTTTGGTTAATGAAGTTTAACAATGACTGACACACAGAATAGAAAATAATAATAACAAAACTTTTTATGATTTCTGCTCTGACGCGCTCTGACGCAAATTGTTGCCAAATTAATTATTCACCTTAAGTTGATTTTTACATAAGTAAATACGGAAATTTTTATCTCCGAAACATATTTTCTTAATAATTACAATGCTTCCGTACGTATCTATCAATCATATTATTGTGTTGTTTCTACAGATAGATCCATGTCGGAACCAAAGAAAAAATGTAGGCAATACAATGTCGAGTATTTAAAATATGGTCTCATTCAATCACCCACAAACAAGACATTACTAAAGTGCCTCATTGGTAATGAGGTGTTTTCCAATGAAGCTATGAAACCTTCGCGATATGAAGATCACTTGAGCGAAATACATCCTGAGAAAAAACATAAAAATATATCTTACTTTCAAATACTCAGAGATCAACATTCAAGACGTCCTACTTTGGGTGATATGTTTTCGGCCGCATCAAAAGAAGAAAATGATGGATTACGTGCGTCATATAATATTTCCTTACTCATTGCTAAATCGGGAAAACCACACACAATTGGTGAAGAATTGATAATTCCAGCTTTGAGTGAAGTTCTGCGTACCGTGCTGCATAAGCCACCGTCTGATATAATTAAAAAAATTCCGTTGAGCAATATTACAGTGCAGAGGCGAATTGACGAAATGTCCGAGGATGTGGAGAGTTCTCTAGCTGAGTTTTTGAAGACTACCGAGTTTTCATTACAGCTTGTTGAATCTACTTTGCCAAAAAACGAGTCTTTACTTCTGGTGTACGTTCGATTCATAAAAGATGAAAGGATTTGTCAAAACTTATTATTCGCAAGAACGTTAGAAATGGACACTAAAGGAAAATCTGTTTTTGGCGTTTTGGAACACTATTTTGAATAAAAAGGAATTCCTCTGAATAATATATTGTCTGTTGCTACCGATGGTGCTCCGGCAATGGTTGGACGTCACCGTGGTTTTATTTCATATTTGAAAAGAGCGGTACCAAATATAGTCGCCGTGCATTGCGTAATTCACCGACAACATTTGGTAGCAAAACACCTTAGTGATCGCCTTCACCGCTCGCTACAGTATGTAATTACTTCAGTTAACAGGATCAGAAGCAATGCTCTCGATGATAGATTATTTAGGAAGCGTTGTGATGAAAACGACTAAGACTTTAATCGGTTACTATTGCACAAAGAAGTTCGTTGGCTGTCAAAAGGTACTTGTCTAAAACGATTTTTTTTAACTCTTTGAAGCAGTTACTAAGTTTTTTGAAAGTAAAGATGATTTATTAGGAGTGAATTTATTGAAATGTAAGAGCGATATTGCTTATTTGACAGATTTATACAACAAATTTAATGAAACAAACTGCAAGGAAATTATTTGAATTTGATCAAATTCAAATCATTCCCTTCCCTTTGATCATTCAAATCAAAATTCAGGAGGATTTTATCGAATTGTCAACAAATGAAGAGTTGAAATTTAAATTAAATATGGGTATCAAGAATTTCGGCTTCAACATCAAATTCCAATATTATATCCAGCCTTATGGGCTGCAGTAAAGAAATTTTTCATTGCTTTTCCGTCCTCATATTTAGCAGAAAGAGGGTTTAGCATGGTGACCAATCTATTAACTAAGAAAAGAAACAGGTTTTCAATAGTGGAACGCGGTGACTTAAGGTTATTAATGACAAAAATTACACCAAATATTAATACATTAGTTTCATCGCATCAAGCTCAGCTGTCTCATTAATAATATTATATTAATTATTAATAACATATTTCAATCTTCAACAATACTTACATATTTCATTATCTTAAGATTAAAGAAAATTAAAAATTTGTTCTTGTTTTTCAATATATTGCATGTACAATGTAGTTAACCTAAGGGGGGCGCTATCAAATTATTGACTGAAAAAGTGGGCCCTGACTCAAAAAAGGTTGGGAACCTATGGTCTAAATGGTCGCCCTCCTCTAGCGTCTCCGCAATCCTGCCAGAAAAATCCTGGCGCTCCAAAGTAGGATGATGTAAGACTTCCACATTGAATACATCACCAGGGTACTGCACTAACAGACAGCGACCTAAGGTTGCGAAGCAGATGGAGAATCCAAGGGCTATCCCTTAAAGCATCACTCTATCCCGGTAGATGAATAAGAAGTGAAATACATTCTTTTTCTTCCGAGCCAAAATATATTTTGAATTATGTATAGTATAAAAATTTGTGAGGCCGGAACTTCCTCGACCACCTGAACTCTCTCCACAACTCTTTAGTTTTTACAATGGAATCTCCCTCGGACGGATCCCTTAATTTCCTGGACCTCACCAGCTCCCTGAAAAATGGAAAACCGGACTTCGCCATCTATAGAAAACCTACATATACGGACCACGTCATCCCCAACCTGTCTTCCCACCACCATTCCCATAAACTTGCGGCTTTCCATTCGATGATCCACCGTCTTACTCATATCCCCCTTTCATCATCCCAATTTACCAAGGAACTCAACATCATCAAAGAGATAGCATACCGTAATGGATACAACACCCGATTAGTGGACCGCCTCCTGAATCGTAAACTTAAGGAAATAGCTTCCAATAGAATCACCCCCCTCTTTGTCCGAATCAACTCCCTCTCCTGTCTCTTGGAGAAGACTCCCGTTCTTAGGAACCATTTCTTACCGCCTGAGGAGAATACTTCCAGATAAAATCCGACCAGCATTCTACACTCCAAGATCCCTGAGAACTTTATGCACAGGCAAAGATAAGAGGGACCTGGACTCGCTCAGTGGGGTATACAAACTATCGTGCAGTGATTGTCCGGCTATATACGTGGGACAGACCGGAAGGGCCCTTAAGACTAGGATTTCGGAACATAAGCGTTGCCTACGCACCGGGGGTCCAGGCTCGGCCTTCGCAGAACATCTCAACGACCAGAACCACAGCAGCGTCTTTCAGCCTCAACTCCTTCATCGAGAGACGAAAGGACGCCGCCTCGACGCCCTCGAAATCATCGAGATAACCAGCAGAAAGAAAGAAATGCTTACAAACGAATATTTGTTTCCTAACCCCTCCCCACTCCTTTCCGTACCTGCTACTTTGTTTCCCTCTAACCCCCCCTCTTCTCCATCCTCCTAACCCCCCCCCTTTCCTCTCTCATATATATGTCCGGAAATTTCTATACATGTACCTGAAGATGTCAACTCGTTGACGAAACCGGTCGCTCAAAATAAATTTGTGGAAGTTACTAAGTGTTTCATTACGATGGTTTATACTGAATTCCACCAAGTGAGGATTGAACATATTAATTATATGACTTGTAATACATATAGTATGGATATAAAAACACTTTGCTCCCTTAGCCAAACTAACTACTGCAGATTGTATAAAATTATTATGATGTGTAAGGCAGGGCTATGTATAATTTATATATTCTGTATCTTTTCATTGGATTCCGCGTATACCCCGGAAGACGAAAAATAAGTGAAATTAAAAAAATAAGTAAATTCTTTTACTTCTGAGCCAAAATATATTTTGAATTATGTATAGTATAAAAATTTGTGAGGCCGGAACTTGTATAATTTACTATGACTTGAAATGTATATAAAATGGATATAAAAAACTTAGCGCCCTTAGCCAAACTAACTATTGCAGAATGTATAGATATATTATGATGGGTAAGGCGGGGGTATGTATAATTTATATATTATGTACCTTTTCGTTGGATTGCTCATAATTTACCTTATGTCTGATTGGGAAGAAAGTGTGAAGGTAGTAGATGGGATAGGAAGACTAGGAAGCGATTGATTGGGAGACGGGTAAAATGTAGTGAGTGTTGGGCGTTATAGAGGAAGGGAAGGTAGAACAGAAGGCTGAGAGTGGGGGGTGTCTAGGTGGAGCATTGGGTGGAAAGTGTGGGAGTGATTTGGGTTGAGGGAGGGTTAGAATGGTTGGGGTAGAACGTGAGAAAGGAGTAGAGGGAGGGACGGGAATGGGTGGGTTAGTCATGAATAGGAGTGGGTGGGCTAGAGGCAGGATGGGGTTGGTTGGGGTAGAGGGAGGGACAGAAGTGGGTGGGTTAGAGTGTGGTACGGGAGCGGGTGGGGTAGAGGGTGGGACGCTAGCGGGTGGGTTAGAGGGTGGGACGGTAGCGTGTTGGGTAGAGGGTGGGTTACAGGGTGGGACGGTAGCGGGTGGGTTAGATGGTGGTACGGTAGTATAAGATCTTGGATAATCAAAAAAACCTAAGATCCTCTATTACAACCTTGAAACATCGAAGATCTGTTTTTGTCGCAAATAGAAATTTGACCTTGTAGATAAAGCAAAAAGGGAACGCTTCGCAACTTCTCGAAGAATATGCAATGAATAGAACGGTGCAAGTAAAGATCGAAAGATCGTCGAAATGAGGCAGCTCGCAAAAACTGCTTTCGAATAAGAAATTATGAAATATACGATACGAGGGTTTGCCATTCGACCGGAATATGCGAATCCGTGTAACATAAAACGAACCCTTCGGCCCATTTCACAAACAACGGTTTCGTCGGTACGGGTAACCGCTACACGTTTTTAAACCGTGTCACGTGGGTAATAAACCATTGAAGTAAATGGAACTTTACACAGCAGCTGTAAAGGAATTATAGAATATTATAATAGTATTTATTATAAAATATTAGCCAACGGAGAAATCACGCATAGAGCGTCTTTTTCATCTGATGATTTCGCGACTACGCATATGCGTAACGAGATTATCCCTGTTGGTAAAGACGGATTTTAGACTTTCAAATGTTTAACTTTATACGTACGAATTCGAACCATAAGGATTAATTGACTGTAAGAGTAAGAATTTTTGTTGAATATCCTTTGAAATGGTTCATATCTGATCCTCATGGGTTAAAAGTTAATAATTAAATCCACACAACAAAAATATTGCAGAATGTTTTCCTGTTTCAATGAAAACGCGATCCTTTCCTATTGGCATGAGATTGAATAAAAATTCCAAACACAAAGAGGATAGAATATTGTGCACAAACAACAACTCCACTTTCACAAGTTTATTTTCAATCTACTAAAGTACAGAATTATCTGTTTCCTCTTGAAAGCCCACTACTATCCATTGTTATTTATAATTTAATCCCTCTACGACGGAGGATATTTATACAGTTCCTATTACCCAAGTTGGAAAATATTTACATGGACTAGTGCGATTTTTAGTAACTCTCAATAAAATATTTAAAACTTAAATATCACTACTCCGATTCACTTTTCGGCAGCTATTTTTGGCCAAAAGAAATTATTATGTGCTTAATACCTCCAATCATCTTTCCCTCAGTCAAATAAACGTAGTTTTTCACGAGTTTCTTATCCTTTTAACCCAGATAAATTTGGCTTGGGTCCGACTACTCGATATCTTTCACTCTTCTTTCTCTCTCATGACAAATCATCATAAAAAGTGTTTACAGAACACATAAGGACCTAATTTTGTCTGCAAGGGCAGTCAAAAGCAGATGATTTTTTTGGTCTTACACTCACAATCAGCTGTGTCTTGTCGCTCGAGATTTGGGCGAAGAAATTAGATCCTTAGGCTCCTAAAATAAACTTGCAAGATGTAAACAAGAATATAACATCAAAACCTTTCGAATTGCTCGTCAATCATCCTACAATCGAGGAATAGGGCCAAATTCAAAATCCTTTGGTGGAATAATATGCACAAAGTGTTGGCTTTTATATTATTCCCATCAAAATGAATTCATTCATCAGATGGATGGATATCAGTCACTTTATAATTTTAAAATAATAATGTTATCAGAATACATCAAATATTACTGAATCGAATATTATTAAATTTATGGATCACATGTTACTCGAAATATAGACGCTAATTTTTAACTTTTTTAATTTAACTGAAAATGTATCCGTCTCAATAACATTGTTCTACAAATTTTCAAAACTTTAATTTTATGATGAAAAAAATATATTCACTAAATGTTTATAGGATCGCTAAACCCGAAAATTATATTTAAATTTATCGATCAGCTCTCGTTTTTGAGATAGTGATATTTAATGTATGGTACGTTCAAAAAATATGAGAACATGAAAAAAATCAATTAACTTAAAAACTTTTTTGTCCTATTCCGGTACGGTTTTTTAGGAATGTATGTACCTTTTAACCATCCAACAATGAACACTTAGCATTGCAGTGCTTCATTACCCTTTATATCTTTGCTTCATCGTTGAAATATCCTGTTGGAAGTTCATCGTTTACATGACCACATTTTGTCAGAAATCTTTGCGTGATTTCAAAACGTGCATTTTTGGTGGCATATTACACTTAAATAGATGGAATAGATCATCCACAAGTTCTTTGAAAATTTCCTCTGAAATTTCCCAGAAAACTATAAGAAAAATTTTTAAGGGATTGCTATGCTGTTTTCTCCTTATCATATAGCAGATTTTTAAGCTCATAGTTCTCTTATCTGTAGTCTGATAAACATGCCTACTTTCACTATTTTAAAACTGAACCTAGGGAACTTTTACCGTAAGCAAGTGAATACAGAGCCGTTTGTATCTTAATGCTTTTAAAAAAATTTTCATAAGTTCCAGTTTTATAATAAGTGCGGGGTGCAAAACTTTGCAGACTGTCCTGAATAAATCATTAATCGTACCAAGGTCCACCTTAGAAGTTAAACACTACATCTTGTAGGCCTGGATTTATTTGATTAATTATCTGATTATTAATAATCTTTTTTGGTATGCCGCTTTTACTCTTATACATTTTTTCATTACACTAATTGTCAAAAAGTTTCATAAAATACAATAGATTTTGCCATCACTCATAAGTCTGCTCCTGGTTGCTAGGGCTGCCAAAATCCTCCTATCTCAGTGGATCAAAGGCTTACTGGGAATGTTTAGGAGAATGTTGAGAGACAGTCGTAGGATATATTTACAAAAGAAAGTTTATGATTCAAAATTTAGTGATACAATCAAGTTTTTGCAAAATTTGAAAAGTTCTGAAATTTCCTTCTTCCATGCTTATGATTTTCAGTAAATATTGGTGTAATATTTACAGTACAAAACAACATTATTTATTGATGACAATTTATAACAACTGTGCAAATAGAAACAGAAAAGTATACATTATAAAGGAAAAATTTTGAAGGAGTAGCTGGTTGAAAAGGATACGCTTAGATAAAATAGCTCTCTGTAAAATAATTTAAGGCCACCTCTAAAAAGTGACAACATTAGAAGTCAAGTTTCTTCAGCACTGGAGTTTGTATTTTTTCCTATCTTTTCACTTGTGAGAAAGTCGAATTATAGGAGCAGGTTGAGATAAAAGTTTCCTTTTCCTCTTGACTGCCTTTTTTAGCACAGATTGAAATGTTTTAATTCCATATAGTGCGTTGAATTCCATCAACTTGCAGAGGCGATCAAATTCAAGAGGAGAATAAGTGTATCTGAAGCTTGAATATGGATTACTTGGATCACTAAAAACTCTGAAATCAGCGAATTTGAATTCCTCTGAAGTCTCTCGTTTAACATCTATATAAAAAAGGGATTAAACATCAATCATTAATTTTGTTAAAAAAAGATTTTAAGAACTGATTGCTTATGGTCTCTTGAAAATTGTAGATTTTCTTACTTGGGGCTTTGTATTCTTTAAATAGGCCATTAAAAATGACGCAGTGCACAACTATGGGACAATAGAGATCATATGGATGCTGGAAAACATATACCTCCCTCATGGGCTCATTGTAATATTTTTGAACAATTTCTTGTATCGGTGGAAAATTTACATTGTTTCTAATTGCCCACTTTTCTGCCATAATTAATTCCTGCCAGGAAAGAATTATCATGAAGGCACCAAGTATTGTTTGAAAATATTCTACCAGATTATTCTCCTAAAAATTTATGAAACTAAATAAATACGTATAAATCTTAGATACAAGTAAACTAAATAATATATACCATAAATACAAGTATACATTTAATTTAAACATAGAAAAGACTCTGTGAATAGTAACCTAATTTAATTTAATTTTGTTATGTTGAGTGATTGTGAAAAATCAGAAAAATTGTATTAAGTGTGGAGATATCATAATTGTCAACAATAACATCATTTTGCATGTATACCCCAAATGCCTCATGAAAATCTGCTGGTCGGCTGCTATAGTCAAAAGATATAAACACATCAACTGCTCTTTGGGGCCGAAGGAGAAGGGGGAAAGGGCTATTGTATGCCAAACCTGCATCCACTAAACATAGAGTTGCAGCATGGGCTTCGATTGGTTCCTCCACCCCTTGAAAATCCTCATCTGAAAAAAATGAGGAATGAATCTTTGTACGATTATAAGAAAAGGATAAAATGGCAAGAAAGCATTTCATAAGAATGCCAAGTGTTTGGAAAAATAGTTCAAATATCTAAATACTCACAAATATTGAAAAGGATATCAATATTTTAGATAAAAGAGAAATTGTCAGGACATAAAAATAAATTATTATTTTCATCCAGTATCAACATTATAGTGGGATTATTTCTTTTATTGGATTAATAAAAACTTTTAAAATCTTCATAAAAAGGTAAAATACATTGCAAAGCATCTCATTGATGGATTTTGCCTAGGTCGGAATAGGACATGATTAGTCCATCAGCTCCTATATTTGGTCTTCTATGCTGCTCATACCCGCTTTATTTTTATGATATATACACTGTATGAAAAGGATAAGAAGTTGTTGATTTCGTGATAATCATTTGAAAAATAAGAATCATTTCAAAGGAAATATTTATTTTATTTCTTATTAATGCCTTTTTAGAAAGCTTTCATGGAATAGTGACACATTCTTCAAGATCCGAGAGAGAGGAAATTTACCTGGTTCTTGATTCTGAGAAAACTATGGTTTAATGAAAAATGATTAATATGAATTACAAAATGAATGTGACCTTTTTAATTGCATTAACGTTTTACCCTCATCACTATCTTCAAATGAAGGAGATATGGGATAGGTATGATTGAGACTCAAACCACGTAGAGGATTAAAGATTGCTCCAGCCCGTCCTTTTCTAGATTGTCCTAAGTAAGCAAGACCTTTCTGCAGCAAATTACTCCACATGCCCTCATTTATTGGCTCTAATGACATTTTAGATAATCTGAAATTTTATCAAAAATTATATTGTTATAAAAAAATTTCTTTTTTTTGTTAAGTACAATATCATTATCTATGCAATCATAAAATTATTTTCTTATTTTAACATCTGTCTGAATAATTGATGTAATTAAATTTACTTTTTACTCCTTAGCTGCAAAGAGCTGCAGCCAAGGAGCTTTTGAGATGTAAAATACATTGCATCTGAAGACTTTTGGAGTAGAAAATATAGTTTTACTTGCTGGACCCATAAAATGAAATGGACAAATGGCAGATAACTGAAATTAATTTCTAATGAAATGCCAACTTGATAGAGTTCAAGAAGCAAAATAAGTTTTTAAGAAGTAGAAAACTGAGAAGGATTGAACAACAACAAATGATGAATGAATAAAGCTCACTTCCTGATGGAAAACTTTCGTTCATGGTTCCTGACTTGGGGTCTTATCCATGGTTTTCTGTTAAGGACTTTTAAGTTTTAAAAAATTTTAATGAAGATCACTAGTTAGAGAGGAGCATCTGGCTTGGTTTGAGGTAGGGTGAGTAGCTTATGTGTTTATTCATTCAATGCAACTTTAAGGTGATGGTATTTATTAGTTTTTGTTTTAAGATCATGATCCCAGATAGTGGAAAAAACCTTTTTGATTATACTTTGTTTTTAAGTAGAATCTGGTAGTCAAATAGTAAGGTTGTGGAGGGAGGTGTTAATTTTAATATCACAGAAGACTGCACCACAGATGACATTCCAGAGGAAAGTAGAAGGCTAACTGGAAGATGTTTGCTGCAAAGCAACTATAGAAGATAGTTGAGAACCTTTAAAGAATTTAATATTGGAATCTGCCAAAGAAGTATATTCTAAATAATGCGTAATAATAATGCAATACAAAAGGGGCATAGATGAAATCATCTTCCTGGCCAATAAGAAATAACTCTAGCTTATAGGAGAGCTAGAGAGGTGTGGATGAAAGATGTATGCAAAGTTGTGCAACATAATCTTGTTCAGGGACAATCTGTAGCAGGAAACAGAACACTGAGATACTATTCCAGTTAATGCAAATGAAAAGTAAATGCTGTTTAAGATGAAGATAGCAGAAACCTTGAGTGGGCAACACAACTGTATATGAATTCACAACCAAATCGTCAAATTAGAAGCATATCAATCTATATTTTTATGGAGACTTCTCTTCTTTGAGATAAAACTTACAATTCAAATGTGAAATCAATAATGATGGATACTGTGTAAAAATTATTCTTATAATATTAGAAATCTAAATACTCTAACAAATATTTAGAAAAAGCTTTTGGTATGTATGATTCATCATTTATATTTGTATCAACTGGAAAATCCAGACATAATGCCTTTATAAATCAGGCCTTTGCAAATAGTATTTCTTTACCAGGCTAAAATAATTAAAATTATTAGCATCTGTAATTCTCAAACCTTTTCATTTATTTTTGATAAACCTACAAAATAATGGAGATATGGTATTATTTTGATTTATCTGAGATCAGAAGATCTTGCTACTCAGCCTAAGTAGTTCTTAAAGTCAACTCTAGTGATGGAAAACTCTTTTTAGTGTGTGGCTTCAAAGCTTACAGTTCACTAAAAAGAGTCACTCTCAGAAACAAATCCCAGGAGAGTTGTTTTCAGGGGGAGATTAAGTACAAATATTGTATCATTTTTTTGAAGGAAGGTTCATTAAATACAGAGATCAGTTGATGAAGCTACTCAATGTTTATTACATAACATTTAAATTCAAAAATTTCAAATCACAAATATAAAATCACAAAAATTATAAAAAAACAAATAAGACGTATTTTATAAATGTGTATTCTTCAGGCATTTGCAAATTTTCAGAATAATCCCACAAATTTTTGCATGTATCCCTGTTTTTTTCTTATTAAGAATTATTTACAAAGTACAAATAAACTTGAGTAAGGCAGAAAGAGGGAGAGTAGAAGAATAGTCATATACAAAGAAATAGTCCTGTGCAGAGAAAGAGTGACGTGCGTAGAATGAGCTGTGAGCAAAGAATGAGTCATGTGTGAAGTGAGCTGTGAACAGAGAAAGAGTCTTGAGCAGAAAATGAGTCTTATGTACTTAAAGGTGCACAAGGGGAAGGAGTCGAGACTCACCAAATACAACTCCCTCCCCTCACAGCTCAGTTTCCCAAGTTGATCATTTGAACTGAATTGATCACACATTGCCCATCACTATTCCACTCACACAGGTAAAAATTTTAAATGCTGTAGTAAAATGCACAATATACTATAATTAGATAATATTTACTTGATATCCTCATGATAAGTTTTTCTTCGCTTATAATCAGTCATTTCATATGAAATAATTGAGGAATCAGATTCTTCTGAGCTTTCACTTGCTATATTTTTAAGATTTATAATATCCGTTTCTTTATTTTCTGCTAAATTATTTTCAATTTTTGCAGTTCCACTTTCTTTGAATTCTTCTACTTCCTATAATTTGGAGATGATTTAGAGAACTATATTCACATTTTTGTAGGTTTATTAAAAATGCTATTTATTTTTATTTATATCACTAAAACTCAGAGAATCTTAAATTTTCCTTTATGTAATTCATGGAAATTCTCACTATAATTCAACTTGGATGAAAGTTCAAAAGAGTGAAATTTTTTCTCAATTATAAAAGTTTCTCACTTATAGAGGTTTCTATTCATCCATGTCTTATCTATGAGAATGTTTCTATCAAGCAGTTGTTAAATCTATTCCATAAAGCACTTTTTGAAAATAGGAAATTCCCTCAATGCTCTTTGACTTTATGGAATCTTTGCCTTTTATGATTATGACTTCATAAAAGGCAAGCAAAACTCAATTGATATCTCACTTTGCAAGTTCCCACCCTTGAATATACTCAGAATTTTTACTTTATCACTAAATGAAAAATGCCATAAATTTTTGTTTAGACAACAGAAGGACATAACACACAACACTCAGTGATCAAAATTTAATAATATTAGACAAATGTTTCTTTATTAGCACTAAAAACCTTTATGTAACCTGTCAAAGCATGCTAAAAATATTGCATTTTCTAATAGAACACCACATTATTAGAGATGTAATGCTTGAGAGATGCTACTCAGACAAAATTACATGGATGGGCAGTAAAATTACTGCCCTATCCTAGCAGCAGAATTGCTGTTAACAGCACAGCACAGTACTTTTTCAGTCATTCGTCTGCTTGGTAGGCAGTAAAATGCAGTACATGGAGCCACTATACTCTATTGGGTCTACTATGAAAGATATGAATGAAATATTTATAATCTTATGCACAGCTGTGGAAAAGGGAATGTTGAGAATAAATGTAATGAAAAAATAAATTGTGTTCTCCAAAAACAGAAATTTACCCTAAGCTTAGCAATTCTATTGTAAGCCAAGTAAGGGATTCTGTTTTATAAGGAGTGTAATTACTAGACATGTAAGTCAGTAAGGGAGTAATGACAAAGATAGAGGAATTGTTTGTGAAAAACATGTAAATTTGTATGCAAGAATCTATCTGAGATTGGTGTGATTCGTTATATGAAAGCTGAACCTGAACATTTGGAAGGATGATATAGTTCATAATTTCTACAAGCCATGAAAATAAAGATCTGGAAAAGGATATTAAGAGTAATCAAAGCATAAAAGTCCAATATAGGGCAATGAAGGGAGTGAGAGAGGGGAGGGATGGTAAAACGTAATTACTTGGACATATTTTAGACTTGGACTTTATGAGTTTTAGTTGAGGAAAAATCAGTAAATGAAAAAGAAGAGGATGGTCTTGGATGAAGTTCCTGAATGACCTAAAGAGTATCAAGGGAGTTACTGGATATCAGGAGTTAAACCTTCTGCAATAGAGAGGATGACAATGTAATTCCATGCTATTTACTCTATGTGATTAAAAAAAAGGAATTCCAAACCTTTTTGGTATGCTCTACTTCATCAGTTTCAGTTTCAATAGGCAAACCAGTTTTTGTCTCTTGATTAATAGCTTTAGATGACCTATGTAATGCTTCATCTGTAAATTGTTGTTTTTTGTTTGTTTCATCATCCTCCTTTTCATCATTATCTATAGAAAATTTAACCACAGTATGCCTCCTATTTGTTTTTTTCAAATTTGATTTTGGTGTCACTGAATAATGCACATAGAAAATAAAAACAAAATTATTGTCTTCACCACACATACAGTGAAATAATTTAGAATATTTTTTAAATCCTTGTTGATATTCTCTTAATATAAGATAAAAATGTGTTACTCATAACCTAAAAGCACTCACCCGGGGTGTCTACAAACACATCATCATTCTCTTTTTCAGACTGTGTTGGAGATGACTTCTCTGATATGAAATTAGATTCCAAATTTTGAAACTTATAAATTATTTTTCTGATATGTAGTCAAAAGCTAACTAGAAATATAAGACTCACCAAGAGCATCAACAAACACATCATCATTTTCAATCTCAGATGGAGTTGGTGATGAATTTCCTATTGCTATAGAAGAAACTATTAAATCTCAAAGTCAAAATATTTTCTTTAATCGTTTATGAATCTAATTCAGGGTGCAAAGCTTTGCAAAAAATCTCCATCAGTAAAACCAGCTATACCTAAAGGGCCTAAGATATGGTCATCATCTCCTCCAAAATCTTCATTTTCTGGATCATAATTTGCTTGCCCAGTCAATTTAATTTTCTGATTTTCTTCCTCTTTGAGTCGTTTTAGTAGAATACTGAAAGCACTTCCCCACACACCAATTAGATAGTGGAGTGGTAGTTCTTCATAGTGTTTAATTATTTTCCCTACATAAAACTGACTTCCAAACTTTTCTGTTTTCATGAATGTCCCATATTTTGGAAGTCCTACTTCAAATGGGCTAAACTCAACATATTCCTATTTAAGAATCAAAATTTGTTTACAACCTATTTGTGATGTAAAAAGAATATATTTGGAAACCATTATATCGCGTGAAAGAAGATCAATTAATTTGGATGAAGGAATTTTATTGCCAATTTTCTTAAAATTACATTGTGTTTTCACTTATTAGAAATTATTCAGTTATTGAATGATATATATGGTGTTATAAAATACGTATAAATATTGGTAGATAGAGGTAGTGAATGAAATAGCATAACTTGTAGAACAAATGTGGTTACACTTAAATCAATAGATTTATTAATGAAGGGAAACCTCTCACCTGATATATTCTTGCTGATACTCTTTGTTTTGCGACTATACATGTAAAAAGTGGCATAGGAACATTTCCATTTTCTATTTTTTTCTTCATACTCGACAACTTAAATAGCTTCCTCTATAATAGGGGTTATTAAAAAAGAGAAATTATAATTACTATGTATTACACTGATATATAAGAAGGATGTATTTTATATTTCAAAAACTATAAATTTAATATTATACTCTTTATTTTTATCAAGTAATTCCTAAGATTCACACAATAATTCAAAAGGTTAAAAAAACAACTGAAAAATTTAGAATCAAAGATAAAAAGTGATTAAATTCCCGGAAAAGCAAAATTCAACGTAACGATGCAACTATAAAGAAAGAGCGTAGAAACTGGTAGAAATAGAACCATAACCTTAAATTAATATGCTGAAGAGGTATAAAACTAATTTTAAATTTAAGTCTAAATAAATACACAAAATTGTATCCTCTATTCAATTATATCTCAGTTATCCTCAGCATTTTGGAAATAATTCAGTAATGGTTCTGTATGAAAGAATTGAAGAAATCAATGGATATCAAAAAGTAATTCTCAAGATATTAATCATTAATGTCATCCTCTCGAAGACATTATGCATAAATGGAGGATTAATGCATGTTAAATATTAATATCTTTCAGTTATTTTTGAATAATCCACTCTGTCTGCAATTATAAAAAATTTAGGCTTTAGACTAGAAGTAGGAGATGCAAGAATTAGGTCATGAAATGTAGCAAATCAAAATTACCTCTCCAAGTAGCATGTCCCCAATTAAGTGTCCAAAAATGTCAGCAAAAGTAACAGACAGGCCATCTAACCATTTCTGTATCAAAAGTTTTACAGCTTTAATAATGTTTGGCCATGTTAAGTATTCACTTCGTTTTTTGCTTATGTTTTCTCTCATTTCTGAAATCAGTCTGTCAGGAACGCAATTATCAGGAAAATCTGGATGAGTGTACAAATATGTGAGAAACCTTAAAAAAGAAGCATATATAAATAATTTGTAGCTCTATTCTTGACTGTTAAGTAAATAGATAATTCTAATGCCAATACACCATTTTAATGATGGCTATACATATTTAAACTTTATTATCCATAATAATGAAGTTGACAAATAAGTTCGGTAAATATTCAAGTCATGTTTTAGAGCATAGCATTATACATAGCCAGCAAGTTGAGTGTCTAAATAACTTAATTTTAAACTATGATTCTTGAGTTATATTTTAGTCTGATAACCCTTGCGTGAAATAAATTGAACAACCTGAGTAATAATTAATAAATATGATTGTGGATGCAAAGTTATGAGCACTTGCTCAAAGCTGAATTTCGACTTTCAATTATTTACCAAGAGGATCCTGATAAACCAGCAATATATCCTGCAGTAGATAGAAAACCTGATTCATGTAGAGCCTTAAACACTCCAGAACTGGCTATTACTGCTCGTACACCACCACCAGAATTGATAATAGCCACAACTGGTGCCTGGAAGATGCTTTAGGTTACCAGAATCACAATAAAAATATATTTAATCAGAATAAGTGATCCAGTAACTTACTAGTGAGTGTCACTATGAAAATGATTCATTATCTCATCAAATGATTAACCTATTCAAGAAACTCACTTCTCTCTATATGTTTGTTTTTCTATAAGTTACTTTATAAGAGAAAAAATATTTTCAACCATGCTATTTATTGAAAAACTTTTATAATGAAATTCAATTATGTTTATATGTAGATAAGAATATTTTTTATTCATTTATGCTGATATCAAATTATACTTATTTTTAACCAAAAACTAAGTAACAAACTTGAATTCCACTTTTGCTATTATATTTTTTTATTTTTATAAATTAGGTATATAAGGAAAACTCTTCCAAAAATCAAATAAATTCCTTAACTTCTGCTATTATTTATTTCAATTTCTCTAATTTCAAGTTGCTATTAACACAGAAATGATAATTTTAGCATTGATTGAGATTCATTTTGCTAACATATGATTTTCTTGAACAACTGATGCTTATTGTAAGATTTTAATATTTAGTTGATGTCCAGACGAAGAAAAACTCACTTAGTTCCTCATTCTATAAATCATTTCTTTAAATCCAAAATTGGGGAGCCTTGAATTAATATAGAATTCGAATTTCAGATATTATGAGTATATCAAAGATAATCTTTAGTATTTCTCGTCAGTGCAGATTCTCTGAGAAATTGACATAAAAGGTTATAGGACATGATTCAAGTATTATAACACCAATGATATTTCAGCATAAGGATGAATTCCTATATAATTAATGAGAAAGAATTATGGCATAGAAGAAGTACGTTTATATGTTATGGATGCATGAAGTACGTTTATAAATATGTACAATTATTAAGAAAATGAAATGGATGAGTACTTACAAGCAATCTTATAATGAGCGTTTCACAAAGTTTTTCTCACCTCCTCCAAATGTTGAGGTCCATCTTCTTCCCCGAGTAGTTCTTTCATAGCTTTAAATACATTTTGCCTCCTCTTCTTCATGAAATCTATTTCTTCTTGTGGAAGTGATAGGCTGAATCGAAGATCTCGTTTCTCGCTGTTGAATGGATTGGCATAAGTAGGGGAGACCAGGGTGATGGCACCATCTTAAGGGGATTGAATTTTCTACAGCTTGCCAAATGGAAATGCTGAAAAGCTTTATTTTACTTGTCTGGAATCTGAATGAATGTATCTGATATCCTTACTATGGAGAATATGCATCTAAGAAAAGCTTTAATGAAACATTGCACAGTGGCGGAATAACTCTGCCTACCAGGGTATTTCCGCCAGGGTCTCGCAGTCATTTTAAGTAGCAAATTACTATGTATTTATTAATTATTTTACATCAATTTATTAATGTTTTATGAAAACCAGTTTGGAAACATTAATTGAGAGGATTTCAACAAAAAAATTGCTTTGTTTACAGAATAAAGCAGTAGAAATTTTGAGAAATTAAGCGGTAGTAGGCAAAGTAACAGTAAATATAAATTGTGTCTGTAAAAGTAAATTATTTTATTATTTCAACATGAAACATAATGAGCTATGTCTTTTGCTAAACTATGGGCTATGCCGCTACTGTGGCGGATTAACCCTGGGTGCCATGGCGCCATTGCCCCAGATAGAAAACATCATGGCTTAAATGGTCTTTAAGCAAGCAGTCATGTGAAATAATGTATTTAACTGCATTAAAATGTAGCTTAAGTACTAGGCAATAGATTAACATATATATATTTCAAACATAAGACAGTTTTCAAACAAAATTATCTCAATGAAATGTGAAGTAAAAAATTAGATGATAACTGTTAAAAAAAACAATCTTAACGAAATAGGAAAATAGCGTGTCACAAATCACAAAATCACAGCTTCTAGCGACTGGGAACCTAATGCCAACATTAGCTGTTCGGTTATAGCACTAGTCGCGCGATATTTCAACCAACCATTTACTGTTAAGCTGGGTTGGCGCCATAACCCAGGGTGGCGTGATTGCCCTGGTCTCCCCTATAGATGAAAATTTATGATGCTTGATACTAAAATAATAAATAATATTTTTGTTGTCTTCCCCTTTAGTATGTGTTTAGATTATGATTACTGATAAATTCGTTTTCACAAGATATTTTAGTCAATTATCTCTTTTGATTACGATCCTTGCTTAACATTACTTCAGAGATGTCCATACCCGGTGTAGGACTTAAAATCAAAGGCCCCATATTTGGCAGGAAGGCAAGTCAGCCATTCCTCCACAGTGGTCAATATGTTAAATACTGCAAGTTTCACTAATTCAACCTTCATACCACCTTTTAATTCAGCCATGATAATTCAAATTATTCATAGGCTTCCTGAAAGAAAAATATAACTCCTAATAAGAGGCCCTGAAATCTCTGAATTAGTCGAGTTTTTTACCGTTATTTAATGCTATCCCATTCGATCTTAAATACGATTTTCTTGCTTGGAATACAATTTCATTTCTGCTTCTGATATTTTCATGATTGTATTATTGCTGAGGAATTGAAATAATGCACCACCGACGCGTCGGTGGTGCATTATTTCTCTTACAAAAGTTTATATTTTTCTGTTATCTGTCGTTTTATTCCCTAGTCCAAACTTTCCCGTTTCTTCCCCATCTTCCCCATGACCAACTACTGAATTCCCTTCTCCCGTAAGAATGAAGTTATTATCTTTAATATTTCCTACACCCTCTTCTATTCGTTCATACACCAGATACGTATCATTATCACTCTACTCACTAGTAAGCCAGTACACCTGAACTACAACGGTATTCACCGGTTCAGATTTTACCTCTCCTGTCATTACGTTTTTAACTTCCTTTCGTAAGCATTGTCCCTACATTCCAGGTTCCCAACCTTGTTTCTCTTTCATTTCTTCTTTTCTTGTGTATGACTTTCGGGGAATGACGTCCGAGATTGCCTTACTCCCATCACTACCGGGCAACAGGCCCGTGCGCACGGGGGGGGGGGGGGGGGGGTTTCGAACCCCCCCCCATGAGGATCCTTCATACAAAAAGTTCCACGAATGATGAAATTAAATTATTTTATTTAATGTTTCATTTAGTGAACTTTTTCTTCCAACATTTAGTGCCTCTTTCAACTTTCATGTTAATATCTGTCAGGACTCCTTCTTTCGTCTCGGTGAGTCACACTTTCGCGCTAATCAGAAATCGAGTTTCACGAACAAAAGGGCCTAAAAGCACACGCTACCAGCGAGCACCTGACTTCTCAGTACGCGCGCTTTCATTGGCATTGAAAAACCCCTCCCACGAGCAAATACTGCGCACGGCCGTGCCGGGAAAGTCACTTATCCTATAGGGCTGAGTCCTGTGTGTGCCAGTACCAATACATAATTGTCGCACATTATATTCAAGGGATAAATGGTCAAAGTGGCCTTCCATCGCCTTCCTCAACAGTATTTTTAACGTGACGCCATTATTTACAACGGCCACCTCACGGGATACCTTTGTAGCATCCTCACTGAGGTAGTACAAACTGCCTGGACTACCCCTTGTCTGGACCCTACCTATTGACGTATCTCGCATGAGTGACCCCACTAGGAACAAAGTTCCAGTTAGTTTAGCTCTAGCTAACACGCAAGCCCTACCAGTACGAAAAGGTTGTAGCCCAAGCAGGGACGGATCTAGAAAAAAATTTTGGGTGGGGTCCTATAGAAAAATTTAAAAATAAAAGTTATTTCGGCTTTCACAAAACGTGACGTTAGAATTGTGTTAGACAAACTCGAATTTTTTCGCTAGTGATTGCTTATTAAATTGTGTGTTTATTTGCGTTATTTGAGTTTCATTTTCGAAAAATAGGCACAAGTGATATTTAGGGGGGGTGTCTGGACCCCCAGGACCACCCTCCTGGATCCGTCCCTGAGCCCAAGGAAGGGTACTGCATTTCTGGAATTAAAATATAAAAATGTAAGCATCCTTTGCTTACCATTTAACTAAGGTGAGAACCAATTCCACTTTGGATGCCTGAAACGAAAAGAGAATTTACCGATTTTTATAAAATATGTTGGAACCAATGAAACCCTTATTATATCAATACATATAGCGAGGGAATCACATGGAAAATATAATTTCTTACCTTAAACTCTTGTATCAATAAGAAAAAATAATATTTTGTAGTGATAAATATTATCAATAAAAGATCAAAATTTAAAGCAGGTAATATATATATATATATATATATATATATATATATATATATATATATATATATATATATATTGCAAGAAGAAACGACAACCGTTGGACATCTGCAGTTCTCAACTGGATACCAAGAGATGTGAAGAGACCAAGAAGACGACCTATGGACAGGTGGAACAGAGACATCATCAAGTACTTAGGTGTAACGTGGCAACGAGAAGCTCAGGACAGAGAAAATTGGAAAGTACTTGGGGAGGCCTACATCCGACGTCGGATTGAAAATGGCTGATGATGATGATGATGATGATGATGATGATGATATATATATATATATATATATATATATATATATATATATATATATATATATATATATATATATATATATATATATAATATAAATATAAAATACAATTAATTAGACAGTTTATTTTCAATTTTATTCCCTCGAAACATTTATTTGGTCATTAACACTGATTTTTTAATTATTTTGTCTTAGTGATTTAAATCCACCAGAAACAGTAAGAAATCAATATGAAGGTAATTGATGGGTGATGAATGAACTAACCCCTTAAAATTAAGAAAAGCTTTGGAAAAGGGTTGAGGTGACTTTGCACATACATTTGCACCCAGGTAAGTTCCCAAGGAAAAACGGACTTGAAATAAGTCTGACGGGGCCGGTAATCGAAGCCAGGATCTTCCTCTATCCGGGAGGCTGCTTTAACCATCTAAGCTACACGGCCCGAACATGGTCCATACCGCACAGTCGGATGAATCCAAACTTGCCCTTGCCCACCAAGTACCAAAACGGCTTGTTAAAATGTTCTGGCCGGGTAGCTTAGATGGTTAAAGCATCCTCCCGGATAGAGGATGATCCCAGACTTTTTTCAAGTGCGTGTTTCCTTGGGAATAAAAATTTTGTTGCAGGCGTATTTTAGATCAATGACAATTCAGAGTCACGTTTTTTCCATTCCTATAAAATCTACAAGTATTGTGCAATCTACACAAGCACCTTATGTAAACTAACTCGTAATGTATAAGTATTCCTGAAAAGTTCTTCGGCAGATAGGCATTTCATTAATACTGTTATATAGCTATACTCACGTCTTGGAATTCAATAGTAACTTGGTTATCAACTCCTCTCCGAAGTTGGGTTATATCGTAATTAAAAATTCCAATTGTTCTATTTCGAACGTACTCATTGCTCATGAGGGTTATTTCTGTAAGTATAAATATCATGCTATGTTAAATACGTTATTACTTGACTGTTTCAGCTAATATTGATTCCGTAAAGCTTTTACTAATAGCTTATGTATTTTACCTAGGAATATTCTAAATCGATTGAAGTGTACCATGAAAGGCTATGACAGCGCTTTCATAATTTACGCAAGAAGTGATATACTGGAAGAAATACTTATTCTACTTCTACTAAATATTTTACTTGCGAAATTTATTTAGCGGAATGGAAGAATGCGTTAAAATGTGAATTTTACCCACAAATAACTATTTCTGATTATTAGAAAGATGGCGGATGAGATGAAACTATCCTGGTATTAATTAATATCACCACCACATTCAAATCGGAAATGCTGCCAAGAATAAAGAGTATATTTAATGAAAAGTGTACGTATTTAATTTTTGGAAGCTTTTCTGTTACAGCCTGCTGTCTATTATAGTCGCCTACACTATAACTTTTATTGTTAAAATTTCCTCGTTGCAGCTTTAACTTGAGGGCGAGTATACACTCAACGGACTGGCAAGTTACTTTGGGAAATTTCATGGTATCTATTGTGGATTTTGCAAAGGAATCTTTCAATAAAATAGAAACTGGTTTCCTTGTGAAAAGTAGTGCTATTTTATTTTCCATTTACTTGAGAGTGTGCTTGAGTTGGGGTTTGAGAGAAATTGTATGTACCTATGGTAGAGTTACTTATTTGTTTGACAGTCTAATTTTAAAAAATCGCATTGATAAATTTGATGGCAACGAAGTATTCCTTTTTGCTGCTATCAGTGCATTATTTGTCATAATTAAGAATGTCGCACCCTTAATTGAACGATTTTTTATTCATTAAAATTATTTTAAGGCAACATAAATATTCCCATAATCTTTAATAATAGCAATTTAATAAGTAGTTCTGTAGTGAATATTTAACGGTACTATAACAAAAACTCTAGTGGAAGAGTTTAAATGCGACTATAGAGTTTAATCGTGATCGTGCCTTGAAAATTTTTAAAGTATTATATCAGGTGGAAAGAGATAAAAGCTCATTCCGTTGCCTATTTTTCGAGTTTGATCTAGTTTATTTTTATTAGTGGGGGATGTTTCATCCCTAAATATGACATGAGTAGTAATTAGTCACAAAACTCATCTTCTACGAAGATGAGTTTTGTGACTAATTGAGAAATTAGACAAAAGCCTTTTATGGTAGTAGATATATATCCTATAAGACTGAGGACAAACATAAGATTAAGACTGCGTTATTATTTAGAAGAAATGATTTCATTCACGAAATTGTATAACGCTTGCATTTCATAACAATCGATGGCAGTTAAAGGTAGACTTATTTGATTCTCAATTGCTCGTGATCTTTCGTTAAATTCATTTATAACCGATTGGAGTATTTGCAGAAAAAATGTGGAAAGGAGTGAATCGAATTTATAGGTTATGAAATTTGGATTAGACGAGAAAATTTCCAGCTGAAGCAGAATTATGCGATGCGCCAAATATTTGCAGTTGCTCTTTCAATTGAATTATCTTAATTTAATATTTGCGTAAAAGTTGGTTTAATTGGCCTCATTTAGGCTTCTTACTGTACGGGTTTCTTGCTAGGATTGTTTCCTTTTCTCGAATCTGATCGAATAATTTGAGGAAACTTATTTAAAATACTTACGTAGGCTAGACAAGAGTTGAGGGTCCACGACGAATTGGAAGGATACATTCCACTCAGGAAAAAAAGATTTATCAACAATTGGAGTGTATTTCTTTCCATTGGGCGTTTCTTTCATTTCTAGAATTAAGTATGGGCTCGGTTTGCATACTAAAATAGAAATATATAAAAAATACTTTGCATTCCATTTCGCAACTTCCAGAATAATCTAATGTAAACTTTTTCTTATGTCTATAGAATGACTCTCTTTGCAGACATTAATTTATTCATTTACTTCTCTCGAATTAAAGGCATACACTCACACATCCTTCAAAAGAAATCAGATTTTTTTAAAGGCTACCATGAAAGTCGAATGTGTGTATAAGATACTTCTATCTTTCCCTGGCTGAACCTTTATTTAAGGGCATTAAATAAATTTGTGGAATTCAGAGTTTGTAATTAATTAAGTGTACGTAAATGTTTAAATAAAATTGCTCATAATTTGCTCTAGTATCATTTTAGCAGAACGGCATAGAATTACTTGATCCTTATGAGTAAGTATGAGTGTGTGGCATATTGAGAGATTTGCAAGGAATAGTTTAACTGGAAAATTAAAATTATCGTAACAAAAACTAGATCGTAGAAGTTGTAAATATTTTGTGACACTTACTATATTTTGACCAAATTCCGTAAGATATATCTCGACCTTTCAAAACTTGAACACGCAAAAGTAAACATTTTTTATTAGACACCTAAAAGTGATAATATAAATATTCTGTCAATAAGATTCAAAATATTCTGATCCAATGATTATATAAGAAAATTTTTCAATTATTCTAGAAATACTTAACGTATATTTGGTATCTGCTAAAATAACAATAATCTCGTTTAATATATTTATTTCCTGAGAAATACCTTGAAAATTTGGTAAGGATCCAACCTGCAAAAAAAATTTTGGATAAATATCATACTTTTGAGTAAAAAATGTCCTTAAATTGTATGAAATATTACTGTAAACATAAAGCGTTATTATTTTTTAATTCAGAGAGTAGTTTAGTAAATGCTATAAGGGGACATCTTTTGTGCAACTTCACGTGAGTTTATAATAGTATATATGTTTCCTAATATGCATACTCATCAAACTCCCAGAGTCGGCTCGTAATTCTTTGTGTTAGAGTGGCTCGTCTTTTCCAAACGGATCGTTTTCTTGTATCTTTAATTTCTTCTTCGGATGTTTCACTATCATCGCTATCCGTTTCATCCATTTCCTCCATATTGTGAGCAGCTTATAGTTATTTAATATCTCCTTATAAGGAGATATTAAATATAGATATCTATTAGATATCTCCTTCCGGGAAATACAGACGTGAATTGATGTTTGAGGTAACCATGGTTATCAATTTCCATAAATATTACGAAAGTGCTGATTTTAATTAATCTTTCAATCGAATAAGGAAATTGACTCACAACGCATAATGTACTAATTATCTTATACATCAATATAGCTGCATAAATCTTCTGCATGCTCTAAAATACTTAAGATTGTTGTAAATATTTTTTTTGCAAACAGAAAAGAAAACTACCGGAAGGGTAATGTAATTCTTATCTTAAATCGTAAAAAGTATGATTATATATATATATATAGGATATCCTTGAGTGACTTAAGTGGTTGTTATAAAAGTTACATAAATAATTTTCATCCACTCAAAATTGGCGGCTAATACCTATAATTATGAATTTTTCGCATAAATGTATTATATAAAAATAAAACGAAGAAAGACTAAATAAGGTTTATTTTTATATTGATGGTTATGCGAGGAGAATGTACAAGATTCATTGCCTCTTTTTAATAACAAAATTTAAAGGCAACTGCCGTTCTTTCTGTTCCTGATAGATGAAATATGGTGAGCTCTTCCGAGAATGATTCGTACTTTACGTTTCGAGCAGTTTTTTCTTTCGCTTCACCGCATATTTCAGTACTTTTCTGAAGACGTTCATTCCTTGTAGAGTGTTGAATTCCATCAATTTGCACATCCGGTCAAACTGAAGTGGAGTGTATGTGTAATTAAAACTAGAGTATGGATTTTCTGGGTCACTAAAAATCCGGAAATCTGCAAATTCAAATTCTTCAACCGTTTCTCGTTTAACATCTGTAAAAGAAAAAGCATAGCGCTAACCTTCTGGATGGAAAGAATGATTATAAGGTTTAACGTAAAACTAAATTACATCCTGGGAGATATACTTCATTGCACAGGTAGAATAATCACGCAGCAATCCGACAGTTCCGTAATTCAACAGTCGAATTTCAGACTCTAAACTGTTCTTTTAAGGTATTGAGAGGTTTCATTTGCTATTTTTATAGTTTAGCTGTTTCATTGGAATGTGTTTTGAGTGTGTGGAATGTTCAGCGTTTTTAAGGCCATGAGGTGCTCGTTTCTCTACTTTATTGTTTTTACTTCTCTATACAGATTTTCCTAATCGGTTAGGAAATCTAGAATCAAGGTAATATACAGTAAAGTAAATATTAATTTCACTACTGTAAAAGGGATTGGAAAGACTACAACAAAGAGTGTACTAATGTTCTTAGACTTGTATTAACTAATTACGCTGATATTAAAAGTCTCGCAATTCCACGGTTTCACATTTGACGCCATCGACGGTTAGAGTCGGAATGCTACATACTACTTGTATGCACCATTATGCAGTTACCTATAAAGTTGGAATGTTTTTATTTGTTCTGATTGAAAATAATCTGATTGTGGTAAATAAGAATTAAGCATACAATGGGACTTGCTTGATAAAGATTGATTGCAGAATACCAGAATTCTATGAAATTTTTTCGCCCTTCAGTTAATTAAATTTTAATGATTTTGAAGGAGAAAACTGTTAAGGGAGGAAAACATCGAAGAGGTAAAAGAAGTTACAACGTTTAGCAAAGAGGCGTAAAGGGTGAATCGCAAACAACGTTTTCCAATGGGGAAGGGCAAATGAGGGAGAAGAGTCTTGAGGAGCGGTGTCTTATTATGGGTAAATACTCGTAGAGCCTCATTAGCTAGAGCAGTGGTTCCCAACCGGTGGTACACGGGAACGTTTCAGGTAATTCGTGTGGGTGAAAACATTTAAAAAAATCTATTTATTCATTGTAGTCTTGATAAAGAGTTGAAAAACCCGAGTTACAAGTACATTAATAATTAAATATTAAGTTTTTCAGTAATTTAATTAAAATAAAACAAGTCATTGGAACTTTTCCGACCGTAAATATATGTTTCTAAAATAATAGGACCGTTGGCACGCCAACATTTCTAAAAATTTCAAGTGGAACGCAGTTGCTAAAAGGTTGGGAACCCCTGAGCTAGAGCATACAGTGTTCGGTCGCCGAAACCGGAAAACCTCTTTTTGGTTTCAATTTATGGAATTTGTACAAGTTTTATCTTTTGACTTTGTCATTAAAATTTCTTTTTATAATTTTAATATTTCAGTAAAGTTAACAAAAGCGTAAAAAATATCCTTTTAGAACCGAATTTGTTTTTACATCTGCTAATTATATTCGAGATGGTGAAAAAGGTTACTGCGAGATTTTTGCGGTAAAAAGTGTATTGCGAGATGAATGAATTTTACTTTTCACAGTGGAATAAAATCTATAAAATGACAGCCGACACTAAGAATCGTTTTTTGAGTGGTGATTAGGCAAAGATTCTTAAGCATAGGTATTCTTAAGTCTTCTACTGATTTATCTATTACAGGGATATTGATGGACCTGGTCGTTTGTATTGTGGTTAGATGATGGACGGATGGACAGCATGAATGAGATTCGAGGTCCACCTACAGTCCAAAATTGCAATCCTCGAAATACCTCAAAGTTCTCAGTGACTAATCCAATAGTAGGAATATCTATCTTCTGTAAAACAATACATTTAAGTGAAGTTTTGAAAAAGAAACTCACCTGGTAACTTATATTCCTTAAAGTGGCCATTAAATATGATACAATGTACGAGAATAGGACAATATGGATTATCTGGATGTTTGAACACATATACTTCTCTTAAGGGTTCATCATAATATCTTTGCACCAGTTTCCCAATTGGTGGAAATAAGACATTATTTTTTATTGCCCATTTCTCTGCTAATATTAGCTCCTGCATAAAATAAAAATACAGGTATATGTCTCATAGTAATAAATCAAAGCCAATTAACCTTCATAAAATTTCACTCAGAATTTAAACTTTCTTAGGTATCTTGTTGAAAATTATCCAAAAAGAGAAAAAGTTATAAATGTAAATTCAAATTAAATACAAATTAGATTATTTATTACAGAAAAAATTATTGGATCAATGTAAATTAATTATTTAAAATTCTTTTAAGAAGATGATGCCCATTTTTTTGTTTCTTTTATGATATAAAATCTTCTCAATCAATTACTGAAGAATTTGCATGCACAATACAGTTGATATCAATTATTTTCTATGAATAAGCTTGCCCCAAATGGTTCATGAAAGTCTGCTGATCTGCTACTATAGTCAAAAGAAATAAACACATCAACTGCTCTCTGAGGACGTAAAAGCAGGGGAAAAGGACTGTTGAACACTAATCCAGCATCAATTAAACACAGTGTCTTTTCATTTGAATCAATAGGGACCCCATAATGCAGGAAATCTTCATCTGAAAGGAGTAAAATATTTAATTAATTCTACAGAATTTCAAGTAAATAATTATAAGCTTTTGCTTAAATACGTTGCTTAATCTGCGTATTCATTAAATACAGGGTTACTGCCTTTGGGTTTGCAGGTTGTGCCAGGTTCAAGGCTACCTCATCATGAGAACTATAGTGCAATGATAATTAAATAAATTTTTATTATAACGATCGAAAATATTTAACGATACTTAATCTATACATCATACAAATAGATACATAGTAGATTCCTGATTAAACAAGTAGATATTGTGTATTGCCTTAGATCATAGTTTTCAAGTGCTCACTTAGTATCATCATAAATATGAATTTATATCTGATTCAAGAAGTGGTGCCCCTAGTGAAATTCAGCCATCAAAAGACTGCGTTAGAATTAACGAGCTTACCACATGTTCAGATATTAGTGGTATTTGAGTGATTGTGGACCTAGTTGGAAAAAGCAAAGGATTTATTTTCTTTACATATATATTCATGGAATAAATGTAGTTTTCTTCTGTATCCTGTCTTCATTTTCAAATAATTCCTACAGTTTTCACTCAATTCAAAGCCTTTTCCCCTCCCCCTTAGAAGAATATCTGAAAATTATTCAAAGTGAAGAGAATAAATTATGATTCTCCATTCAAATTGAAAAGGATAAAAACTTATCAGCTCACAGAGTTTCACTGACTTTTCCATAAAATTTTTTTGTCCCAAGTTCAAAAATTATTTAAGGATCTCAATGTACATACATTTCTCATTTTAGAGTCACATTCAAAACAAAAATTGTCATTCATGTTGAAATTTACCTCTGCCAAAACTTGGTGATATAGGATATTTCTTTGTTAGATTCAAACCAAGCAATGGATTAAAGATTTCTCCAGCTCGGCCTGCTCTTGTCTTTCCTATCATCTTGGTGTTGGAAATGAAATCTATAAAATTACTCCAATATCTAGCTCTCCAAGTTGCTTGAGATGCTTTGTTTATTCTTCTTAAAGTTTCATTTCTGAAATTTATTTTGAAAATCATATTGATTTCCTTAGATATTTCTTTAATGTAATAGTATAATAGAAATCTAATAAGACTAAATAAGATATTGATAATTTAAATTGATTGCTTGAAGATGATCTTTCAATTTTTACTAAGCCACAATTATTCAGAATTATTATTTATTATTTCAGAAAAATCAAATATTTCTCTGTATAATTGAAGTTAAGATGTTTGTAGGAATTGCTTTGATGGAGTGTTTCAAATATATGATCTCAAGAGAAGTATCAGCAACATGTTTTTGAATTTATTGTTCTCAATAAAACTAAGCTCTGAGGTGTTACTTCTGAGAATGTCACACAACTTCAAACCCCTAATAAAATACTATTAATGGAATTAAATTTTTATAAAGGTGGATTTTTAAGAAGTGGATACAGGTCTCAATCACAAAAATTAGCATCTGAACTTTTATGATATTAGTATAGTATTTTTATCTTAATTACCTACTCAGACTTCTGCCACTTAGCGGGGCTAATGGGTATTGTTTAATGATCCTCACCTTACGTGGAAACAAGACCTGTAGAGTTTCTCTTTATGATTCCCTATGTAAGGGTATTATCATGAGTGCAATGTTTTCCTTACAAAATTATTGTTACCTTTAGGGTATACACATTTACTCATATATTTTAGATATCACAATGAGCACCTTATTAGGTTCTAGTTTTCTTGGTGATTATACCCTTGAGACTATGAATATAAGTTAGAGCTGTTGCCTTTGTTATTAAATTTAGTTTAAACATATTTTTGAGAAAAACTAAACATTAGTAATTGCATCCCAGATTTTCTTTGTTTTAAATATTGACTTTACAGTTCCTTGATACATTAATATGAAATTGAAGCAGTGTAATCGTAAATATATTTTGTTATGTATTTAACCCAGTTGTCCTATAGAGGCCGAAATTAAAAGTGAATGAATAAACATTTTTTTATCCATTTAGACATTTTAGTGTGGTTACAACTAAAAGATTGGAATTGATAAATTAACAATTGTAGTTGTTTATTAAAGTTGATTCTTCCCTGATATGAGAATTGAAATTCTAGAAAAGCACCCTCTTGCGTTAAATTTAGAAACATATTTTTAAGGATCAACAACAGTTTGCTACCTTTGCTTGGCAGTTTAACACTCAATGCCCTCTTTTCTAACTTTATGCATCTCATTACCCACTAGATATATGAATTAATTTTCAAAGACTAAGGTATATGTATATATATCAGTCAAGTATCAGTCATTTTAAAGATCAAATAACTGAAGTATAAAATTTTAATTCTGTAAATGTCATTGTATCCTCTAATAGACAATACAACCTTTTAAATGTAAATGATTGTGCCAGCAAATACTATTTTTCATATCATAAAAATTTTATTATATTCCTTTATCCTATCATATTTTCCTTTAAATTAATTTCTTAGCCCATTCACATCGTAAGCCGCAAATCGGCAGCCTCCAATGCAAATGGGTTAAACGGACCTTATATCCTGGAGTAGAGTTTTCCTTCTATAGTAGCTGGAGTCAATAGAATTATCATCTGCAGGATACTTAGTAAATAATTTATCTTTATATTGATTATTTTTCTCATCATTTAGCTGATTTTCTTCCATTTCTTCAGTGATGAGCTTAGGCAATGCATTTCTTCCTCTATTACTAAACTGAAGTAAAAAAGGGAAAATATTATATTATTGAAGATTCTATTTGGCATTTATACAACATTTGTCCTTGAAAATGTAGGTTGACTTTAGTTCAGTAAAAAGAGAGTTTTGGTTCCCGAAATTTTACCCAATATTTGATAGTATGTGGCCCTCCGAAGACTTTCAATGGGATCAATAAGATGGGGTTTCTTCTGAAAGAAGTCTGTGTATGAGATTCCCACCTCTCCAAATGTTCCTAAATGCATTAGTTTCCAATGATAGTGAAGTGGATGAAGTAACGAAGAAACTTGGTCTCTGTAGCTGAGAAGATGTCTGAATGTCACACTGTACACAGGAACACATCAAACTCTGCCTCAAGTTGAGTAAATGTCAACAAAGCAATACAAAACTGTTATTCTGTGTGTGTGTAATACATTTTTAGAGAGCAACATTTAAGAGCCAGTTAAGTCTATGCCAAGAGTGGAATTTTAGAAGGCCATGTTCTTTTGGATTGGGTTAGCCCTCTTATTGTTAAGAAAGAAAATTTGGAACACGAAAGAAAGTTAAACAAATAGAGGTTTAAAATTTCCAATAGCCCTCAATGTCAGCGTTCCTCCTCTCATTCACTGGTATTCGGTGTTCATTGGGAGGATTTGCAGGAGTGATAAGGGACCATAACTAATCAATCCTGAAGATTAAAGCATCGTTTTTGAAATACGTATTGGGTGTTCTTAAAAAAGTGTGGTGTCCTTTCTAGTTTTCTCCAAATACTGGTGAATGAGACGAGGAACACTGACAAACACAGCTATTGGAGATTTTAAACCTCTAGGCCCTCTTATTACTCTACATGTCAACATTACAGCACAGATTTGAGTTGAAATTTTATCCATTTACTTGGAAGCTGCCACAAATGTTAGATGACCATTGCCTATTTCACTATACCCTATACTGCACAGTTGGTGGAATTCACCAGTGAAGACAACTGCTCTCACAGAACCCATAGAACACCTGTGGATGATTCAGAACAACATATTTATGCTGGACTTCCCTGAACTTTCATCAATATTTTCTCACATTTTGCCATTCTACAAAAAATAAGCTTTGTTTCTCCAGGACACCTTACATCATTTGGTAGAGTGTCTGACAGCAACAATACTATGCTGTAATACTGTAATAATATTGTTATGTAGTCTAATGTAGGCCAATGTTATGAATACTGCTAATTTTCTTACCTGAGATTCCTCCAAACCCATTCTTTGTTTTCAGGAAGATGTCCCAATACTTCTTACTAGATAATGTATGTCAGTAGCTTAACTGTTTTGGCTTATTATTATACAATCAGATCTTGTTAATTTCAATAATAGAAAATAATTGTGTTATTGATATATTTTGAATATAATCTATACATATGTTATTTAATGTGTAATTCAATAATTTCTGCTAAGTTAATGGTAAATTCTGATGCATCATCTTAATAGTAAATATCTCTTTTTGTTAGTAGATACCTTTTGCATTTCATCCATTATTTTGTTGCAAGTTTGAAATGTTGAATTATCAAATGCAATACAATTACATCAAATTAAATGTAACAAAATTACATATGCATAATACTGCTGAACATAGTTAAATACTATAAAATTAAAATTTTACCTTGTATGGTATGCTTAACTTCTGAGTAGTTGCATCTGTAATTTATTAATGTAACTGAGGTTGAATTAATTTACATTAGATTACTAAATGACTTGAAATAGGATACAGATATAAATGTTAAAGACTAAAGAACTAATTGTACACTCTTCTTCATTTTAATGTATACATTGACAATAACTAATCAATTTTGTAAATATATTCACTTCACACAGAATAACCATGAGCACTATTTTTTCTGTAGATAATGAAAAATTTCAATTAGATTACAGTGTATAAGACTGAAAATCTCATTACCATTCTTGTATCATGTCCAAAATTCTTTTCATTTGTTTTGAAAGTAACTTTTCTAAAAGATTTTTCTGTTTCTTTTAATAAGGATTCAGAAGAATCAGATGTTTTGAGCTCGTTAGGGTCACAATTCACAAAATCCTTAGGATCAGGTCTGCTAGACTTTTGTATAATTGGTGTAAGACAATTCTCTGCTGAATTGCTGTCTTCGGGTATTAGTTTTTCTACAAATAATTAATTAAGTAATTAATGTTCTTATATTTAAAATATAAATATATCACTTTAAATCACTTTTGTGTTTATTTATATAAATGAATCATTAAAATTATGCATAATTATTAAATGAAGTTATTATGTATTAATAATTTCACAATTTATGGGTATAAGTTCCAACAATTGCCGGTGGGCCGCACATTAGCCCCAGCAATAATTCTGTTTGTATGGAGTGTGGCCACAGAAGTTCTTCTCTGTAGAGTTAGTAGTTTGGTTAGGTTAGTTAGTTTCTTCAATGTGCTTAGAATACTTAGGGGTTACTTAGATACTCAGAATTTTGATCCACTGTGAATGTGTATAAGTATAGGTATATCCAGAGAAATGTCTATGAAATCTATGAGGTTCCAGAAAAAAAGGCTCTTCTTTATTTGTATCTATAAAATTGTCCCCAAATGTGCGCGAGTTTGGCATGAGCCAAGTAAATGCAAATTTCTCCTATTTGAAATAAATTGAAGCGATTTTTAAGAATATTTTCAATCCCTTATTTTTCTTTTGAGGTCCTTCTCGATATGATATCAACTTAATTTGTATCATCAATATATTATCATTTGTATATGCAATATAAAAGCAACTTTTACTTGTATAATATATAAGCATTTATAAGTAAGAACAAGAATGCTAAGTAGCTTCTGAAGATAAGTCCAAGGTTTCCTTCACTCTTTCAAACAAAATTCATCGAAATTAAATCCAGAAAATTAATAAGGGTCGTGAATGGTATTAAATATTCTGCTAACAGTTTGATAATAAAATAATAAATATTATTATATGAATATTGAACAGGATGAAAGGTTTGAGGCAGTATATAAGTATGGCTACATTCATTCACCTGTAGATTTTGATCTTTTCCATTTTTTTCTCCAATGTTAAAAATCTAACATTAATGTTTTGGGCACTCAATAAGTTTTATTGTGTGTGCTTACTTTCGATAACAAGTTTAACAGAATTTAATAAGATCAAATAAATTAAACATACAATTAAAATGGCATCCAAACCTTTGTTGTAACAAAATAGAGCTAAGTGCGTTATTCTGATTAACTCACTAGAAATTGATCTAGAGATCTTTAATTGCATTCTTTCATTCTTAAAAATAATATCAGATATGAAAAACATAAGCAAGGTGAGACACATACTTGTATTTGACTAATAATGAACAATCTGAATATAACTACCAAGTGCATTTTGTAATGCAGAAAGGCTCATATCCTGCTTTAATAGATGTATGCTTGATACTGCATTTCCATTCTCTCTTGTTATTGTCCTGGAAAATTCCTCCTGATCTTCATATTTTAAAGTATCTGCATCATTTTTTACTGCCCAATTATTCTTTTCTTCCTCAACTAAACGCTTGAACAGAATCGAGAATGCACTTCCCCAAATTCCAATCAGATAGTGAAAAGGTGATTCCTTATAATGCTTAATGATTTTCCCAACGTAGAATTTGCTTCCAAAGTGTTCAGTTTTCATGAAAACCCCATACTTAGGAAGACCTACTTCATATGGACTGAACTCTACGTACTCCTAGAAACAATTTTATTATAAATATGGAAGTGAAATTTAATCTGGCTCAAAAAAGAGTGTGACTTAACCCAAAGGTTGTACAGAAAGTGAAAAATAGTGACTTGACTGGGACTCAAACCCATCTCTCACTCTCCAGACAGGTGTTCTAGTCAAGTCACTATTTTTCACTTCTTGTACAACTATTAATATACATGCTTTCAAACATTTACTTGGAAATAAGAAAATATTGAACAAACTTGGTTCTTCTAAAAATGAATTACTATTATTAATTTTTGTTTATATTTCCTCATTATTGTAGAAATCTTAGCTCTCTGAAGTGACTGTATAGGTCAAGGGAGCTTGGAATGAAACATGCTCATGACAAACAAACATTTTAATAAAATATTAATCATGAAGTTCAATTTGGGTGATGATGTGGACTTTATTTATGCTCCATAAAAGTTAGTAGTTAATCACTATAAAGGAAATAATATATAATACTGGCAATGGACCAACAACTTTCTTCATTTATTAAATATCTATACTCTGCAGGAATTTTATTCTATGCAATCATCAATTCTTTCAATATAGATTTTTTTATAAATGAGTTGAAATAAATTATTATGAGAGTTTTATCACTTGGTTTCATTTCGAAACCTAAACATTTCAGTTACAGTAATTATCCTATTTTCTAATAATTCCGTAAACAGTCGCTGATGTTGATAACCTTGCAAATTAATGACAAACTTAAAACCAAAACCATTTGGCAACCTAGATGCCTTGCCACATGGGTCTACTGTAACTGGACTCAACTACATTCCACTCCTATCAATAAACATACTATATACTGATAGTACTTCCCTTTCATCCTTCTTTCTTCCGAAAATTTCACTTGTTCATGATTTGAATGGACATGAATGACGAATGGAAAGAAATTGGGGAACTCTTTATGTGGATCTAATCATCAGAATAATTGATCGAAAAGGTAAATGTGCTCTCATCTTGAACTAAGCTCATTATGTTTTAAAGTATTCTTAAATAAATCACTTACAACCTATCCTCACAAGCTTTAAAAACTACATAAACACAATATCCCTGTCGACCCTGTTATTTTCAACATATCTTTCCTCATGTATAAACTTGCCTTTTTCTTGGATATCTTAATTAAAATTATATTTTACTCCTAAAAATTGTATTCAAATCAAATTGAATTTGCTAATACTGCTAAGGGTATTATTGTGTGTAAAAACTCCTAACTCGGGTTCTTTGATTCTAGTAACCTATTTGCAACTGTGCCTAAGGACATTCAAGTTTCCCAAACAAAGAAGTTTCTGCAGAGGAAAGGAATTGAAAAGAACACATTGAATACCTCATCAGTGTGTTTGATTGAAATGAGTTTGAACCAGGAATATTCTCTGTTTAATCTGACCTGAAGAGAATTCTCCTATGTTGAAGCCAGCTATCACTTACATTTTTAAAAATGTTGTGGAAAATTTAATACATAGTGAATGTTTTTATCATTCTGAATGAAAAAAATTGTCTTTGTTTCCAAATAGTTGTTCAGTAGAATAGTAATTTTCTTCTGATAATAAAGTCTGCCTATTTGTATAGCTTGATACTCTGCTACTATAGTTTGAATATAGGTTTCCATTTGATTCCATCCTTATTAAGATCATATTTTCATTAGTATGAATTATCAAATAAAATGTGGCACAAAAGACCTGATGATGTGATAATGTTTCAGAAAATATATCTCACTTTAGTAGCATGATTATGATTCTTGTTGAAGTCAAATTTTTATTGAGGATACAATGGTCCCTTAAAATCATACTGATCATTGTCACAAGACTGTTCCCCATTAAATTTATCTTCATGGCTGAGAAGGTGAAGCCACAAAAATGTATTTTTTGGCACAAAAATGGAGACCCATTAAATGTGAATAAATTAAAATGACTTATCTATAAACTCGGAGATACTCATTATCTCCCTAGAGTTTAATGAGTCTTTTTCAAATCTGTGTTGCCTCAGATAATGTTATGCTTTTCTTTATTTCTTAAATTACATTTATTTATCACATTACTTAATTTTTATTCAAATATTCCACTAACTCCATTGATTCCTTGGCTCAATCCCTAACAGTGATATATAGTCTCTTGGAGTTGATGTTAATATAGTAATAAAAGCAGAATGCTTGACAACACAGGTTTAGAAGAGATATTATACGGGTCTCTGAGTTTACAAATATGTTGTTTTAATCGACTCACCTTTGATAGGTTCCCTTCCTTGCCATAAATGACTTTGTTTTTCTTGCTTTCTTAGCCATGATGGATAATTCAATGAGGCATAGTAAATGGTGATGAATAAACATGAAAACTTAGAAATTAAGAGTAATTAAAAGAGACAATAAAAACAATAATTTAAGGAAAGTCCCAAGTCTCCCAACACAATTATTTATATCTCTAATAAATACCATCATCAATGCTGCTGAATAATAAAGTGGTAAACATTTGAAGCATCTAATCACCTTTCAAAAAATATACAAGCATCGTCCAGCAATCTCTGTAGCATACTCATTTTAATGCATCATAAATTTTAGAAATTAACTCATTTGAATAAGCCAGGAGAAAATATGCATCAAGTACAGAAACATTTCGTTTCAAGGAAATACCACAGGAATGAAGAACTTACTTGATATACTCGAGCAGACACATTATCTTTGGCAACAACGCAGGTGAAAAGAGGCATTGGAATCGCACCATCTGTCAATTTTTCCTTAAGATCTGATAATTTAAGGTTCTTTCTCTTCAGGTTGAATGAAAATTATGGTGTTAAAATTCATGAAATGTCTCTATCCACATACATTACAATTTTTCTCACCTTTCCAAGCAGCATTTCTCCCAGGATTTGGCCATATATATCTGTGAAACTAATAGACTGTCCATTAGATGCCTTCTTAATTAAATGACTTATGTAAATGCGAGCATTTTCAATGGTCAGTAATCTTCTCCAATCCAATACAATACTTCTACGTATGCTAGGAATTAAATCTCCAGGGCCAACATACTTAGGAAAATCAGGATGAGTATATAAATATGTGAGATACCTTTGGAAGAAGAAGTTGAAAATGGGAGCTTATTTAGTGAATAACTTATCCATAAATTACTTAATTCAATTCTTTGTAGAATTCTAACTTAATTTTAATAAGGTATGACCATTACTTACCAAGAAGAACCTGAAAGACCTGCAACGTACATTGCACAGTCCAATAGGCCAGATTCATACAATGCCTTGAAAACTCCTGAATTAGCAGTAACTGCTCGGATTCCACCCCCAGAACCTAAAATAGCGACAACTGGTACCTGAAAAGTTTCCATATCCACTGAGAAGTTACTGACTGTATTCACAGTATAAATTTAAATAAATGACTATAAAGTTTAAATATTAAAGAAGTGATGAAGATTGATTTTGTTAAATTTATTTTTGCTACTTCTTTGGCTTCTACTTTCAAGTTAAATTGCTATGTTATGCAATTATTCAATTTTTATTAAGAATATGTCATAAATTATTTTAAGTTCTGATCTGATAGAACCTCTTGCATAATACAGATGAAAAATCACTCATGATACAGAGTGAAAATATCACCAATCTATTGTTATGATGGTAAATTCATTGTTAGTAATAGAAAATTTAAAAATCCTGAGATAACATAATCACTCTGAAATCTCCAGGGAAATCATTTGTTAGTTCATCAGTTAATTTGGGATTTTATGTCAGCGAAAAGAAGCTAAAAGTCACACACTAGGATTTTTTGTGAATTAAATTTTGGGATAGAGTGGATTGATTGCCTAACTTGAAATATCAAGAATTAAATGAATTTGATGGAATTCACATAAGAAAATAAAACACAATTTAATCTCTAATGTCATCAAAGCAAACTCATAATTTAACTTTCTTACTTTTTATAGTGTCTTACTTAAGTGATTAGATTACCAAACCCTTTAGTAGGGAGATCTCCTTTGTTTTAGTGGTTTAAAAGTATAACTCTTTCCCAAATATAGTTTTTGATAACATTTCAGTTCTTTAAAAAGCTGAAGGGAACAGGAAATCAATTTTTCTATGATTTATGTAGGATTATTTATTATGATGTAAAATTTCCAGAGGATTTTACATAAACAATCATGATTGTGCTACCAAAAAAGAACAATGGTACTGAATATAAGGATTGAGGAAAAAATCAAGGGGCAAATCCTAGAAGACTAGATAGAAAAATCCTAATTTGGTTTTCAGAGAGGGAAAGGAACAAGGGATGCATTTGGGGTTGTGAGGGTGCTTGCAGAAAAAACAGGAGTTTAAAAAGGATGTATGCATTTTTTTTAGACAATTTTGAAAGGCTTTTGATAGAGCTCAATGGCCAAAACTGATGAGAATATTTAAAAAATTTGGGTTTCAGCAGACTAGAAACAGGAGAATGGTGCAAGATTTGTACATGAATGAAACAGTGGAAGTAAGTATAGCTGATGAAGAATCAGAATCAGCAGAGTAATGAGGGAGAGAAAAACAATGATGTCCTTTACAACTTTTTAAGATGAATGCAAAGAAAATGGAGAAAAGAGCATGGAAAGAGTTGGGTAAAAGAGATAAGGGTGAAATGGTTTGTGAGGAAATAGTGAAATAGTGAACTCAGTAAGATATGCAGATGACAAAGCTATTATGCGTGATTCTGAAGAAAGGTTAAAAAATCCTTGTAAATGCACTAATTGATAAATAAGGGACTTCGGGATGAAAACAAAGGCACATAAAACCAAAGTAATGAGGCGAAATGAAGAAAGAAAGCTAATTTACTATATTTGACGCACCTTTTTTCCTAAATTATTTCTCGAAAAATTTCCCTGCGTCTTATATGTGAAGGTTCAACCTCCGCAGGTTAACTTTCAATACTGCATGCTATTTTTAGCCCAGATGGTCTGTACTACCTATTTCATAATTGCATTCAATGATTGCGTTAATATTTGGCTTTTACGAAACGTGACAACTAAAAGAAACTACATTTTAAGTTATTGTGGTACCACGCTTTCGCACAGACTATTAATACTTTTTTTCCTTGTGAGTGGCCAACTTAATGAGGGTGTGTTTTATATGCCGTCAAATACGATAATTATAAATATGAATGGGTAAAACTGAAGCAGCTAAAAATCTCTTACTTGGTTAGTTTCTTTCTTGAGACAGAAGATTCAAAGGTAAAGTTAAAAAAGAATAGATCTTGTCATGGAAGGGAACTAATGACGTAAGGTCTTGATGAAGGAATCTGGGAAAGATTGGTAAAATCTTTGGTATGGAATATTTTGCTGCATGTGTGTGAGACATTGACCTTAAGAAAACAGAAAATTTAAAATTTGGAGTCTCTTGAGTTATGAGAGTAGCATAGAATGGACTGAATGAGTTGGATTGTTAGGACAACAAAAACAGAGGTGCTGGAGATGGTTTGAGAGGAGAGGAATTTAATTGAAGTAATTAAATTAATTTTTCAAATATAATAATTATAATTCCTCTATAATTTTAGGTACAAGTTAGTCAAAGAATACTATTCTTACAATAAACCCACTTTTTCCCTACTCATTCACATGCAATCATGTCCTAGCCAGTATTTGAACCAAGGACCAAGGCATTGCAAGACTAGCATGCTAACCACTAAGCCACTGAGGTCTGCAAATATTGAGAGGAGTACTTCTTAAGGATGTAATTAAGGGTATAAAACAATGGCAACAATCGAGGGGAAGACAAAGGCAGAAGATGTTACATGACATAAGGGGTGGGGCAAGCTACCAAAGAAAGGAAGGAAATAACATTGAATAAGGATTTTTAAGGCACATGTAACTATCAAAAGGTAAGACAATCATGCCATAATTTTCTGCTGACTTTAATTGACCTCTCTGCATTGAGGTTTGCAGATAACACCCAAGGAACACCAAGGAGGTTTTCAGAGAGTGTTTGCAGAACACCTTTTCTTCCAAATTAGAAAGTTCAGATACATATCTAGGTCATGAAAATCATGTAATTGTACACGTGTACAATTAAACTAGTACTATCTAGTGTGATTTGCAAATATACTAAAACTCATATTTGATATATGAGATAATTAGACAGAATAATTAGATTCTACAATTACCAATTAACATTCAGCAACCTAATAATAGTTCTTAGAAATATTATAAATATCATACAAAAACTGTCTGACCTCCTTAATTTCTTTTGGAGCAGAATCTCCAAGGAATCTCTGCATTCCTTCATAAACCATTCTCCGGCGTTTTTTAGTGAATTCTACTTCTCCTTTGGAAAGAGCAAGGCTGAATCGTAAATCTTGTGTACGACTATGATTAAATAAAAGGGTTTTACACATTGTTCACTAAGGGTTTTTAGACAATGTATGATTATAGCTTTTATGCAACTTAAAACTTTCAATAAATTTTGATTACATCATGAGTGATAATATATAATGGTATATATCCTTCAATAATTTTGGGTAATACTAGTTATTATTACATGCATCATGTCTAAATTAGTATTCTATTTTAATGAGTCTCTCTCCAGTTCATAATTATCAAAGGAAACTGATTAAATCAAGAGAAAATAGCATCTAGTCTCCAAATAATAAAAATTAATATGATAGTCATGATTGGCAAAACTAAAGTAAAAAAAGTAGATTAAATAAAAGATTATAATCAGATCATAGTATATTTATATAAGGTTTATAGGAGGGGAAATGTTCCCTGGCCACCACTACAGCTCAAATGCCTCTCTCTACCTTTTGCCAGCCATTCTCATCATCAAGATATGGTATCCTTAACCAAGGGAGGAGCAATACAAGTATGAACATATAATTGCCAAAAAAGGTCAAATACAAAATAATTATGTAAATTGGAAATATTTGATTTTTTGCATGAAATTCATCTCATAGATGTAAAGCTGGATAATGGTGATTCAATTTAATAGAGATATATTTCCTAAAATATGTTGAACAAATAGACTGTTTCGGAAGCAAAACAGTATGACTAACTTTACAATTCTATAAATCTACTCTACATACGCTTACCTTCTAACTAGAGAAAATTGAATGTACACTTTGGATCCCTGTAAATAAAAATATAACTATTTATTTAATATGTCATCTCCAGTGTCATTTTTCAGGAGCACAATATTGTTTAAAATATTTTAATCAGCAATATAATACTGTCCATATAAGGATTAAGAATCTAAAAGCACAGAGGTTAGTATTTTTCTATGATGATATTGTATAAAGGATAATTCTGAGAAATTAAATCTTTTAGCTTTAAATATACAGCAGAAGTCCATTATAACCAGTAGGTCATGTAATGAGAATAACATTATAGCAAGTGAGTTTTTGGCCATTGTCCATCTCACAGCAAAATTATGAAGAGTTGCGTCCATTATAACGAGTGGCTATTTCTCAATTATCAATATAACGAGTGCCACATTTCTATATTTGTCTTGCAAGAGGCATATCTCGGAATCATCAATTGACGTAAGAGACAAAGTCTGACCAGCAAATGGTAATCTGAGGTGCATTATCTCTTCAAAGAGCAGAAAAAAATTAAATGCAAGAATTATTGCCACCTAATTCATGCATTTGTCTCCCACAACTCGTCTCCCCTTTCCTCCACAAAAATGCCTCAGGGAATTTGATTAGAAACTTTACACAAGTTTCACTCTCCCATTTGCCCATCCATAAATCCTATCCCCTCGTCTCATTTCTTTTTGGTAACAACTCTTCTAGTCAGGGCTTGAATTATTAATTGAGCTCTCATCATATTGGCATCCACCTGCGGGATTTGTTTTCATACAAAACTTGTTTGGCACCAAATTGTCTGATCTAAGATGGTCGGGAATGTAGGAGATAAAAGCAGTGCTGATTTGGATTCCCAGGGTAACCTCTCTCCCTCCTTCACACAGTCACTGCTTATGAAGTGTGTGAATGAAAAATATCTTGAGAAAGCCATTTGATATGAATTAGGATTATTTAATGATATACCATTACTTTTTGACGATTCTTGAGCAATAATTTTCCACATTTTATATTTGAGAATGGGCTTTGGTTATGGTTTATGAATCAATGAAATTTTTAAAGCGAACGTACTTTTTAACACATTCTGAAGCACTTGCATAAGGATTAAAAACCCTACAGTTCCATTCTACCACACACGCTGCCCTTGGATGGACATTTAGTAACAGAAATTGGCTGTAACAAGGAGGCTTTATAACAAGTAGTTTTCCAATTTTTGTTATCTCTTGTTATAACAGATTTCTACTGTATATCTTATAATTGCCCTCAGGAAATGTAATATATATTTAATAAGCTTAAACTTTGGATATGTGTACATTTTTGGAGAATTCTCATAGGCATTAAATAGCATTACCATTAGAACATATGTTTTATTTTTTATTCCTTGAATATAAATGTGTTCACCCAAAACTGAATAATTAAATCCTCCCATGCAGGATTCACTTTAATTTTCTAGTACTTACCTGCAATGAATACAAGTACTTAAAGAAAATATGAAAGAGTTCCTCTTTTTTCATAGTTAGATCTTCAATTATTTGTATTTTTATGCTCATATTATCAGAACCCAAAATGTGAATAAGCTATAAAAATTATACGATAAAAATAAAATGGAAATTGTATCTATAGATAATTTCTTATCAATTATTTGTTATGTTTATTAATTAAGTATTATTGTCTATGTGTTATTGGGATAAAACATAATTCTGACTCAATTTCTTAATTTGTCTTCATAAAACAATATTAATTTATTTTTGAGGAATTTCCACCAATCAAGAATTTGTATATCTTCAATAAAATGTTTCTGAACACTTACCTCTTTATATTCAATGATAAACCTGTCTTCAGTGTCCAATTTCATGTTGCTAATTTTTATTCTCTTAGTTCCAATTTTTCTATCAAAAACCAATCTTTTATCCATTAGGGCAATATCTGCTAAAACACGGTAAATTTGAATAATTCTTTAAGTTTAAGTAAAATATATGTATGTACAGTAAATTTCATTTTCTGTTTAGGAAAAATACAGGTTTTCAATTTCCAATATTATTTAGCAAATATCTATGTGCATATATTTGTTTGATCTCTTGCCTTGACTTTATTAAATTTCCTGTTAAAGCTTACCTTGTTACAATAAATTAATGGTGTATGTTTATGGTAATCAGAAATGCAGCACTTGGAGAATTATTAGCCAATCAATTCGAAAATTGACATTATTGTTATAACTACCTTAATAAATAAAATTACACATCCTTATCATTGCATCTGTCTTTCTGAACAAATCATCAAAAATAATTTTACCAGCTCCCTTTTTCTTCTGATCAGGAGAATATTTTTAATGTGGCTGGGTTGATATTGAAATTCAATTGGGATTAGGAGTGATTTTTACCAAAATTGTAGCACTCTATCTTTTGAATGTGTTTGTAGTGCTTTCTTATTTCTATTTAGGACTGATCATTTATGAAAAAGTCATTTCACAGCCAAGTTAGGTAATTGGCCAATTTACCTCTTATATATACATTTTAGATTTATAAATTTAATTTGTGTTTTTTATGCCTTTCCTTGCTTGAATTAAGGGCAATTTTCTATTCACACTCTTCACTCTTTAATTGGGTTTAAATAACAAATCATAGCATTCATATAGAAGCAAAAATTGTTAAGCTGAGAAAGAGGATATCTTTTAGTATATTTCTCAATAATAACTTTAAGTAAACCAAATTTAGCTGAAATATTCAAAAAATGGTTCTAAAGAAAAGAAAACAAAATTTAAGGTAAAAGTTTCAAACATAAAGATAAATTAAATTCTTTTGCTGCATGTTAGTCTTAACTTACGTAAGTCTTTCATATTCATGGGATCCACTATGAACTGGAAGCAAACATTCCATTGAGGAAATCTAGAGTGTTTCACTACAGGTGTCCTCTTTTTTTCATTAGGAGTGCCTTTAAGGTGCAGAATTAAGTAAGGGTTTGGCTTGAACACTAGAAAGAAATGTAAAATTCTTTCTATTTACTACCTCAGAAGATAAAAATTTCAGTGAGCTAACCTGTTGGCTTACTAAGGTATATTTAAAAATTCTGGTTACAATATGAAATAAGTTGATTTAATAGAAATTTAATCAATTTGTTAATGTGTTTTCATTAGAATAGTTCAATATAATCATCATTTTGATAGATATAACTTTTGCAACAAATAATAGTCATTTTCTTTTGTCCACCAAGTGTTAAAACATAATTAATTAATCTAGGATAATTCTAATTTTTTTAATTACTAAGAGATGATTTCAAATTGAATATGATTCAGAGATATGACTGTAGTCAGATAACTGATGAGAAATGTTTTGACTCCTTAAGATGTGAATGATAATATGACAATGAATATTTCTAGGTAATATGTAAATATTTTTCTGCCTAAAATATAAAGTGAGAATTTTGTAAAATCATGATTTTTGAGTTTTTATTGAGAAATTGCAATTTCTCATTAGAATTGACATTATGAGCTTTTACAGTAATTTGGTTTTTAAGGTTTCAGGGTGAATTTCATTTGAATTCAGGGTGATTTTTACTTGGTTTTTATTGTTTATATTCAGAGAACTTGAAAGTATGCAACTTAAAACATTCAGAAGTACTTATAGCCATCATATAGTTATGTTCAATCTTCTAATCTGACTTTTGGAATCTCAATATTTTTATCATTGACAACGAGGTATTGCTCAAAAACAGAGTTTTTACAAACTTTCTATTATCATAATGGTGATAAGATGAAAGAAATTTTGCTTGATATGATACATATTTACCATTGAATAGAAGATGAACATGTTTACAAAACAAAATGTTATAAAAAATTGAATATATTTACCAAAGAAAGATCTCCATCCTCTGGATATATATTCACCATGATATACCTGTACTCTTAATTTAAGATATCTTTTGTGTGTAACCTGAAAGACAAAAAAGTCCACATTAAACTATTTTTTTAAGTTTTTAAAAATTCATTCCATTTGACAACCAAGATGTAGGTTAACTGAAACTATTTTTGCCATATGAATCAATTCATGATAAACTAACTAAAGTACCCATTGATTTTCAATCAGTAGTATAGTTAAATATATCAGCCCGTTTTGTAGAATCTGATATATTTCATATTACGTTAGTTCAATAGGATAGGATTATTGGGAAAGAAAATTTTTGAAAATCTCAATATCTAATCAGAACTCACCTACTTTGGAGCTGAAATTAATATCCAACAATTAGTATATGAATTATTACAGAATTTATCACTCTAAATAATGGAATAGCTGAGTGCCCATTGATATCCAATGGGAAATAAAAATTGATAAGTAACACACTCTTTGCCACTCATTTGACTCTCAGGAAAAGAATTAATCGCCGATGTAAAAAATGTGAAATGGAATTACGCTATTATTTCCTCAACATACCACCACAATTCTCAACTTTAATAAACAAGGGAAGTATTGGTACATGTTCCTCGAGCCACATGCAGAAAGGAGGCTCAAAGGATACATTTATAGATGTAGATTTATTCAATCAAATGTACAATCTTGAAAAAGCTTAATTTTTATTTCAAAATTGGGCATCAAGCAGGAACCATACTGTATTTGAAGTAAAAAGCAATTTTAGCGTGAAAACCAAACATGAACAAAAACTATTATCAGATGTTTATTTCGCTCCGATTTTCGGTTCATAAATATAATGAAGCATTCTCCTCACTTTGAAAATCTTTTTACATTATATATATATGGTGGTCCCTTTTCAAATTTTATTTCATAGTATTCACCCTTCCTAACTTCAAAACACACTCATAGCACAGTATCAATTATTACATCATTAATTCTTCTTTAGAATCATAGTTAATGCTCTATAATTTATTTACAACAATGTTAGTTGCCAACTTACATCTATTTCATTCAGCACATTGATTGTCACCTGAGATGGTTCTTATTCAGAAATTTTTTTCTTTTACTGAATGCGGTTCACAGTATAGTAAAAGATGGATTCGAAATTTTAATTTGGAGACAGAAAATACGCAGTAGTTCAAATGTAGCAAAAAGTTACATTCTATTTGAAATTTATTTTGGCTGAAAGTGGGTGAATTTTCATACTTGTAAGTACATTTGTCTACTTGTACAAGAAACAAGATGTATGTCGATGTTGATCTGGACCAATATTAGAGGAAATTATTTTTCTTTGGGAGGGCTGTGATTTTAGAACCACCTGATGACTTGATAAGTTAAAAATATTTGTTCAAATGAACCGTTTATTCATGAAAATTTAGACTGCTGTGATGGAGTTATACCAAGTGATGGCTTTAATGCTTAATTATATGCAAAATAATTCATCGATTGATAATTCAAGTTGAAAGATGCGAAGGAAAACAGAGAGGGGAGTCTACTGGTGCAAGTAGATTGAACTCCTTTCTAGTTTTACTGGTGCAAGGATTACTTGCGCCAGTTGATTTTGTGTGTTTACATATTAACTGGCGCCTGTGATAATTGCATGTGGAAACCTAGCTTAAATTCGATAAGATTTAATCCATACTGTAAATAGAGATAACAGTTTTATCATAAAATCACCCTTAAGATATCTTCTCAAGAAACTTGAGATACTTCCATAAAAACTTTTATAGTAAGAACAATAATCATACCTACCTTAAATATTTGGTAAGGGTCCAATCTGAAATTTTGGTAAATTTCAGTATTAGCAATTTTCGTATGTTAAAAAAAAATAATAGGCTATGAAATGACGTAACTGAAAAAATTGAAACTGGCCTACTTATCAAATTCCCATATCCTACTTGTGATTCGCTGATCAAGCGTTGCTCTATATTTCCTATCGAATTCGTCCACCTTATCATTGGTTTCATCAAACTCCATTTTGATAAACTGATAATTTCTTCTGTTATTGGCTCATAATATTTGGTATTAAAATATAAGTTTTAGTTTATTGAGTTTACTCCTTGAATAATGTTCAAATTCGTCCATTGATGCAAACTTTTTAATATCTTGGATAGTACGATCCAATGAGCACTTTCTTTGGCAGATAAATATTTAAAGCTTCCCCCCTGTTGCCAGGGATATTGAATCCAAATTTGTAATTATGTCATCGACATAACTAATGGATAAACAAACAACTATTTTTGAAAGAAAAGAGAAGGTGATTTTTTGTAAATGTACGCTTTTCGTAAAGGTATGCTTTTCGCAAACTATCTTTGTTAACGATCAAAATATTTTGTTTAGGATTTTGCTGGTTGCCTTCAAACTTATAATTAATTCAAAAATTCATTTTCATTTTCATTACGATGAACGAAATTTTACGTATCGTAATGAAAATGAAAATTTGAGAATTAACTGCCCATTGAAAAACAGATACGACAGAAAACTTAAGCCAAAACAAGTTAGTTAATGCGAGTTGCATTTTTGCGTGAATCCGAAGAATACGCTTGCCCAAAAAAAAGACCACCACAGCGCCGCCTGAATAATTATTACCGCTAATTCTCCCTTAACGCAGGGTGTGATTGGGTATGCAGAGTATGCGAGCCATACGACCCACCAGAGAAATAAGGGGCCCCGAGCGTATGTACGATGGTTTTCAGAATAAATCCAACACCCGGTTGTTTTTGAGCGGCCGAAATAGACTCAAAGAAAGAGACAGAATAAAACCGACTGTGATACTTATGCAATTGTAGAGGTACCGTTCGAAAGATAGCCTTAGATGAATTAATTTATGAAGCAAAAGGAATTGAGGACCAAAGGTCTTGACAAAGGAATCAGGAAAAGGTTGGTCAGAAGAAATGGGTGGGTCAAATATTGAGGGGAGAGGGATTGGTAAAGATTGTAATTGATGGTAGGATTCAGGGGAAAAAATAATAAAATAAAAACAGAGACAGAAGATGTTGGATGACATAAGGGGTTATAAGGAAATGAAGGAGATGGCGATTAATAGAGATTTTTGATTGTGTATGAACCAGTGGCGGCGCGTGACTAAAAAAACAGGGGGTTCACTTCAAAAGCTGTATTTTTTTTTTAAGTGGCTGCGAATATGGTTGAATATTGTGGCTCATACTGGAATATTGCCTCTGTTAACAAGGACGCAGAATAATGTACAACAACCGCGGATAAAAGCAATAGAAATATGGAAATCTATATCGTTAACTTCATGATAGCGACTGCTTAAATTGGCGGGCTTCGTGGGAACCGTGGGAGCCGTGGGAACACTGACAATGAGTGTGACTAACACCATGCGCCCCATGCCACCACCATGTGGACCATGCGTTCCGATGCGCACTGCATACATTTCCTGTGGAAGCATGGCATCTGTGCGAAAGAAACTTCGCACACCGCATCTCAGAATCCACATCGGTGTACCCTTCGCTCAGACATTCAGTTCTGTATCTGTTTTAATGAATATCCCAGCAATGTAAGCTCTCAATACCTTATTTAATTATGCAATAGCATTTTTTTATTGTTAAGGAATGTTTTTAAAGATTTTGATACACTCTCTACTAAATTGTATGTGTGCATATCATATTCTCTCAGGTATCCCGTTCGGGCGGAATTTGCTGGAGTGACTGCAGAAGAAACAATTTTACTTAGATCCAAAACGTTTCGGAAGGAGGTATTTCTACATCCATGGTAGGAAGCAATTCATGAAATTTAAGGTAATTTGGTAATGTACCCGCAATTACTCGCGAAGGTACAGGGTTAAGTAATTAATTGACTTCAAATCCATACTTCCAAATGTTGATACTTTAAAAACAGTATTATCTTGAATAATTTCACCCACTGAACCTCATCTTCTTTGTAAGTTTATACATCGAGCACAGCGTGCCTATTTGTAGCGGTCGTCCAGTTTAAATTTTTTCCCACGATCGTGGAATTATTGTCAACCAAGTGAAGTTAACTCATTGTTTAGTCTAATCAAAATTTGGTATCTTCACTTATCTGAGACATTTGGGTTTAATTGTGTGACCTCTTTTAATGGCATACAAATCTAGACGGCCATGACTTCATTGAATACATATTCCAAAAATAATTTTTATTTTCTGTCACGTTCTTAGCCAAAAGTTTCTTGATGATAATCTAATATTTCGAACGACGAAATAAGTATCATTATTTCCTGATTGTGGAATTAATCTATAGGATAAGTATGCTTTTATTTCATGGTTCAACTAAAGTTATGATTTTGTGGGTTATCTTGTGAATTTCCGAGGTTTGTTATTTAGTTTGCAGAGAAATGTTTTGGGTAAATATCCCGAAGACCTGGTTTATGACCTTTTTTATCTCACCCTAGAAAGTGCCTGATTTAGACAAAATTTTTACAAGTGAAGGTTTCATCCTTGCGCTTTAAAACGATGAATTTATTTTGGCAAAATAAGGAAAACTGTGGAAATGACAGTGTTTTATGAGCGACAATTACCGAAATGTGTGTGTGTCCATATTGGATTTGCATGTAGTTATCGCTTCTCGTCACCAGACATAGCAACGATCGAGGAGTGCAATCTTTTTCATTCATAGTCACAAATAATCTACGATTAGTTTCAATCTTGGATTATATCTATCATTAATTGTGGCTTTCTATTCATAGTCGTTCGTGAATCTCAAATTGACAAATCTGCGATTCAGGAATCTGAAATTGACGAATCATAGATTCTTTAGTATTCATTGTCGTCGAATAATTTACAATTATTTTTTTTAAGTATTCATAATTAACAATAAATCACTTGATAAAATTTCAAAGGAGTCAAAATCTTAACTTTTTCAGAAATACAATTGCTAATTATGGCAAAACTGGTGATATTAATACTTAAGTGAATACACATTCAAAACATTTGAATTAATGTTGTTTTTAATTACTCTAAGAACTATTTAATCAATTGAAAATAAATCTTTTTTCTCATTCCTAATATAATGATATGCATTAAGTCAACTTCAGTATTTTTAGGTACTTCGTTTTGATTGATAATAGTACATTTATCATACGTTTCAGGCTGTTGTTGGACCTCAAAGATATTTTACCATTTCTCTTTGTGGCCTCCATTTTCAATGTAAATTCAAGATAAACTAATCACTCTGAACAGAAAACAACAAGTTTAAGGTGATCCAAAATTAAATTGTCTTTAGTTAAAAATATGTATTCGTACAAAAGTAACACCTCATCGAAAATAAATAACCAGATACCAGGCATTATCTATGGAGTATGGAAATTATTGTGGATCTGAAAACAGAAGAAATAACATTTAACACTTAAAATATTATCACTGTATTGACTTAAAATGCTAAGTTACCTAAATTTCCCATGCTACCTTAAACAATCATAGATTCAATCTGTCATTCACTAATTACAGATTTCTAGCAAAGAATGACATTCATGAATCTCTGATTCCTGAATCAGATTGTTTGTTGACTATGAATACTTGCTCAAAATAATCAGAGATCAATCACTTATTTGTGAATCTATAATTATTCGACAAATAACTATGTGACTATGAATTCCACCCTATTTCAGAGAATTTAGTAGTGGCAATAATAATAATAGTGTATATATATTAATACATTATTTTATATTAAGTTACTGTGTCCTAATACATAAGTGCCCTTTGAATTTGTCACTGTGTTCACTGATAACAAATTTCTTGTGAGGTCAGGTACTTCTTCTAAAGTGCAGTTTTCATACTCTGCAGTCCCACACTCTTTGTTTGACATACATTCATTTTTTTTGGCTGTCTTAACCCTTTGTGTATTCTTTCATCCCTGAAGTAACGTTTTCTTCATTGACCAACCATTTTTATAACAGCCGCTGTCAACTATCATTTTAATGCATTTTCCATATATTTCTTCACATTTTGAATCAATGAAGTAAGCAAGGAAGACAAAATTTCCATTATTGTTAGAATTTTCTTGTTTTTTTCCTTAAACTTGCAGTCATCTGATTTATGATTAGTCTTCTTGCAGTACTTGCGTGATTTCTGAAGAAAGTATTACCAGAATTGTGATTTGTTCTTACATTTCCCATGTGTTTGCATATTGGACGTGGTTTCATGTTCACATTCATGGTAGATATTTGAAATGACTTCTTACTATTACTAACATTCTGTGGACACTTAGGTTTGATGTCCTTTTTTTCCACAACCATGACATCTCCATGAGTCTTTCTATTGGTTGCTGCATTGAATGATACTGGTGATTCTTGGTGTTTAAACTTGTGTTTGTCTTCTTCCAGTGAAACTTGCCAGCAGATTTTCCATTGTTTTGTCAGCAGAAGGTGTTTTTAATCCCAGGCACTACTAAAATGTAGAAATTTTCTTGCAAAATTGTTAGGATTTTTGACATTGTCTGAAAAATTTCCTTATTGAGCACTTGAATTTTGAAATCTTGAAACTTGAATAATAGGTTTTGAATCTCACTCATGTTTAGTTATACGTCCTTGTTTTTATCAAATCTGTAGTTTTAGTATTCTTGAAGCAAGAGAATTTTACTGGGCAGTGTTTTTCTTATATTTACGGACAAGCATATCATACATTTCTTTTGACGTTTCTCATGTCAATTAGATGGCCTTTCACAGTGTTATCTACAGTTCTCAGAATCATGTCTTCCATTTTGGAATTTTCTCAGCATTGATACCATAGCTAGGTAGCATTGATGTGCCATCAGCTATTTCTAAAAGTTGCTTGACTTTGAATTATATTTTTATTTTGGAGTTCCACATGGGAAATACTTTGTCGTGTTTCAACTAAATTATGCTAGCAATGTTGTCACTGTCTCCTTTGTTTGATTGCACCATGTATCACAACACAGATTTTAATCCCTACTTTTTTTACACATTCATTGCATTGTTTGCCAGATCTGACACAACCTGGGCCCATAACCTGATGATTTGTAGTATCTAATTCATCCACTAAATGTGTATATCAGGGATAAATAAGCAACATCACTACTTTTATGGTATTGTATGCTCATAAAGGGAATTACGCACTTTTTTTATTTTGAAGAAATGATTGTAATAGAGAGAGTATCAACTTCTTCAAAATTAACCATACAAGTTCATTGCCAATACAATATTTCAGCACTTCCCCATGAACATAAAATAGTTTATTTCGAGTAACAATAAAATTTTAGGACAAAAACAAATTACTCAGCATCACAAATGCAAACTTGGAGTATTGATATTATTATTAGCATTAATAAGAATCAAGAATATTGCTTATTAAAACAAAGTCTTCAAATAAAATCACGTCTTTCAAATAGTATTTACTTAAGAGTTTAATGCCAATGCAATATTTCAACAGTTTGCATTGATTCTTCATTGCTAGTTTATCTGTTGCCATCTTAAAATGTTTACAATACTAATTTCTGTTTTGTAGCTAATATTTTGTCTTCTCAAATCCATCTTGTAGCTGTTCCTGAGGAAGATACTGAGCACAAGCAGATGAGAGCATTTAAGTTTCCTTGATGCTTTAGCTGACTAACCTTATGGAATCTTTGAAAGTTTGGGTGACAACAGAGGGAGCCTCTAAGGAAGACAACTGGCTTAATCATGCAAAACTTTGGAAGGTTTTACACACAGTGGTGAAGCCATCAAGGTGTATAATTGGTTTATTCAATATGTGAATGAATGCAGAACCTCTTCGTTAATTAATTGAGGTGAGACATAGCATATTAGTATTTCTTGATAAGTTTTCAAATGTAATGGAATAAAAAGGCATAACATATCTCGACGAAATGTTCCTCGTGTGCCATATATATTATTTTATGATCTCCTTAGATTGATATAATATTTATTTTGGCATTGATATCTACTGTAATTGGAGACAAGTAGAAAATATGATTTTTAATATATATTCTTTTCAAGGAAAACACAAAAATCAATTCCATATTTTGATTGTAACATGCAACCAAACTAAAACGTTCATGTTTTATTAATTATGACAGAAATTTTTAAACACGATTGCAAGCATGTTCTAAATTGTTTGTAGTGAAGACATTGCAATGAAGCACAATGTGGAAGTTATTGATTGTGAATGGAAAGAACATTAAATTTTATAAGTCTACCTGACAAAGTCTAATCATAGTTTTAAACGTGGTAGTAAATTTTCAAATTGTACAAAATACATTGAAATGTGAGGTGCTTCAGATTTTTGGATGATGTTGAATGCAAGAAAGGTGCCTCTTGGATTTGAGAATATATGGTACCGTCTGAGCCACACTTTTTATGGAAGGAGTATTACACAAAATAACTGCAGAGTATGGGTTATGTCTGACCACCCTACCTGTAGATTTTGTAGCGCTCAGGAATGTTGAGATCCTTAAGACTGGCTGGTTCCATGGGAGGAGGGGGGGCTGCACTTATTTCCCTCCTTTTCCTCCTCACAACTTCCCTCAGTGCTGTGGAAGCACTGCCTGAGCAGCTGATCATGGATGCACTATTTGATCACTTGGGTAGTATTTTCCACTGTTTGCTCAACCCGCTGCTTGAGATTTGCTCTGGAAATCTCTACTTTTGCAACAGAAGGGTCATGGGAATGTGTTCCAATTTTTATGTACATTCTTCTGTATGCAGTCTGGCTTTGCACTTCTTACGAAGTTCACAGCACCAATATTTTTTTTGATTGGTCTGAACTTAGTTTATCAAAAACATACATATATCCATCCACTATCACTTTTCCCTTCCATGATTTGTTTGAATTATCTCTATTTAAAAAAAATTTGCCGAATAGCCAATATTTATACTTTTAAATATGAACAACTTGGACAGGAGGTAAGACTTTTTTTAGTAGCACAGACACTGATGCTATGCTGAGCTTTTAGACATCTTGGGTTCAGGGTGTCACTGAGGACTGAATCTTATTAACCTCCTTTAATAATCTTCCTACTAAATCATTATAGTTAAGGTATGTAAAGAATTATGCAACCAAAGAATGCTAATAAGCAAATCAGTATGATCTAAGCAGTAATCCATACTCATTGTGCTTAGGAGTTGTATCTGTTTTTTGTACTTCTGTGCTCTAGCCCCATCTTCTGGGTGGAGTTAACATGCCAAATTGGTTCTTTCTGTTCATGGGGCTGTTGTAAGGTGCTGCTGTGGATGGTCCACTTTCTTGTTGATTAAAGGAGATTCTCTTATTAAATGATAGACCATAGACATGTCCGAACGTCAAGCATGCTTTGACGTGACGTAGTGATGACATAGCACTAAGCATGCTGGGGTTTAGGGTTTAAGCTTGTCGACAACTTACTTGTACTTTCTTTGTAGCAGGGAAAGAATTAAAAAAAGAAAAGTAATGTGTAATAATAAAAATGTTTATTTCTTAGATTCTTTCATAAACTCCAGCATCTGCTTCATTAAATTCAAATGCTCTCTCCCTTGCTGCACCAACTCTGCGATGTGAGTTTCTAAGATGTCCTCCTCCCTCTTTCTTCTTTTTCTTGGAGTTTGGGAGGGAAGAGGAGACGATGCCATGGCTTAAGGGTTTACTGTTGTTGTTGATGTTGTGGTGGAGGGGAATTTTGAGGAAAAAAGGTTTCAGGGAGATGATGAGTTTGAGGAAGAGGTGGAAGGAAAGGAGTCGGAAGAAATGAGGAGGAGGGGGTTAATTATTGGTCTTTCTCCTAAATGACCATCCAGCAGCTCAAAGAAGGGCCAGGACACCGAAGTATCTTCCTCCTCTTCCCACCCCTGCCCTGTCTTGGGCTTCTTCAGGTCCTGAAAAGAAATAATCTAATATAAACATAAACTGGGACTTCATCAACATTAGTTTCCATGAACAATTTCTTAGTGAGAGATTGAGAATCAATGTTGGTATTTGAAAGTTTCGAAAGCCTTATCCCAAACAAACCGTAGCATATGATTGAATTGTAATGAAGGTATTTTTTGTCCATAAGTGCACATAATTATGTATGTAAATATTATAATATACGTACCTTGTACTTAGTAACTAAATTGTGCCACTTCTTCTCTGCCTGCAGCACCGTTATCGTTTCCTCCATACCCATTTCCTTGATTAATTCTCTGAAAAAGATAGGAAAAGTAATAAGTATTGAGGAAAGGAACATTATTGATTCAACCATATAAACAACAGTACGTTTTCAAATCCATGTCTTCATTTATTTGAATCCACATTTGTTGAATTATTTAGATCGAGGTTCTTTCTTCATGCCTGTATGCCTTTGGCACAACGCAAAAGTTTAACAGCTGAATTCATAGATTTTTTAAAACCAAGTTTAAGTACCGAAGATGGCCGCTAGCCTGGGTTAAGCACTAAACCGTATTCATAGATGCGGTTTAGTGGGGTTTAGCTCAACTTCGGTCTAAGCTAAACCGGGCATTCTTAAACCAGCCAGCAGATGGGTTTAAGCTTGGTTTAACTTCCAATATGGCCCAAAGCACAAGCCATTCCTTACCTAGCTTTTGAGGTGGATTTTCGTATTCAACGTTCTTTCAGCGATTAGAGTTATTGTATTAGTTGAGTGGTATCAATTATTATATTTAGATCATTATTGTTATTTCTTTAGGGTTATTTTCTTTCTTAATCTAGCCTAGTGTATTTGTTTACGTGAATTTAATTATCGTTTTGTGAGTATTGGGATCATTTTGTAGTGTCATTATTATATTATTTTATGTAATAGTTTAGTATTTGTTGGTAGAATAGTTTCGTATTTTTACAGCATATTCATCTTATTATATCAGTTAGTTTTTGTGGATTGTGAGAAGTAGTGGTTTGTGTTTTATTCTTTTGACTTTCGTGTTAGTAGTAATTGTAATGGAAGATTTTGAGGAGTATCTCGAAGATGTGTGGAGATGTTGAATGACAGCATCTGTAGATGAAGTTTTTCCTTGTTCAGCTGAAAAAGCTTTTCTTGGTAGCTGACCCTTTTATTACTAATTTTTTTGGTGGACCTGCAATAATTTAGAGAATCATAGAGATGAAGAAATTAAGGTTAAAATCAAAATAGTGGTTTCAGTGCAATGATTAGCTACCTCAGACCAGTCGAACTTGGGGGGACATCAACCTCCTCACAACATTCCATATCAGGAATGCAATCAATTGCCTGTACAGCATGAGCAGAGGTGCTGCTAAAAAAAGAATATGCAGATTTATTAAATGGTCTTGCAGAGCATATTACAAAATAAACCAATTTCAATCTGAAGTAGGATCTAGTATTGTAACTGTAGGATAATTGTGTGTTCCCAATCATCTTCTCTGTATCTTACATGATGTTAAGTAAAAAGTAGAAAGGTCAAATGTCTTCATATCTGTACATTTTTACTTTACTCAAAAGCAGTGAATGAAACCTGCAACTACAGTCAATTCATTTAACATTAATATGGTATTTTCAAATCTTGAATAGTTTCTTATCATAAGGAGAAGCTTCTTTATTTTCTGCTATATCAGACCAATGAAATGGGGTATCTCAGCATATTTCATTAAATAATCACTCAATTTTCTTTCCTGATGAAAATTATTTTCAATTTAATAAAACTAGCAATGGAAGATTTGTAAAATACTGCAAAATATTGTTCACCCTGTAGATTAAATCCAAATATCTATCATTCCATTCATACTATTATTCTGTGATTTTGTAGATGGTAAGAGCATACAGTTCTTGAAAGGGAAGAATGTCTATGGACATTTTAGCAAACAACTTAATTTTTACTAAAACATTCACTGTGAACCATAGACTGTTTATTTATTTATTTAATTAACAAAGGTGCCCATTTTAGATAAAATGTTATAAAAATATGATACGAAAATACAATATAAAAACTAATACCACAAGGTAGCCATAAAAATCACAGTATTCAATATAAAAACAAACATTATATACCATAGAAAATTTACATTTCTTTTCAAATAATAAATGAATTGCTGCAATGACAAGAAAAAGATATCTATTGAATATGGGAGGTTATTAGCTCATCCTCAATTGTGTCAATTTTATTAAATAATTTTAAATCATCTGCGAGTAGAAGGATATAACAATCGACCTATAATTTTTTATATCTGAGTTGTTCCCTGATTAATATACTGGTACAACATGGCTTATCTTAAAGCAATCAGGAAATATTCCATTCCAATATTCTGTTGTTACGGCAAATCTCACCTTTGAACAGCTGAGGCGGCTGAATGTGGATTTCCTCCGGATTCAGGTCCCTTCGATCTCCCAAACTGCTCCACATCAGAAATGCTGTGTAAGAAAAATTAGCAAATTAATTTTTCTTGCCTTTCATGCGAATAATATTCTCAAAATTCATCACAGTTTATCAGAAGTGCTTGGTACTTATTATCCCCTTACCTTGGAACAGCTGACGAGGTTGATGACTGAAAACTTTCAGGTGCTGCTACCTCCATTACCTATAAAAGAAACATGAAAAGGTTTATACGAAAATCTCAAGTTATATCTATAAAGATTATTATCGGTATTAAATGTATACTATACCATTGAGGTATCTTGCCTTACATTTACATTTGTGCATGCATTTGCAGAGTAGTTTATAGTTAGTCGCATCAGATAATTTCATTCATTGTTAGGTAGGGAGTAGCTTAAATACATGGAAGCGATTATCGCTGTAACACTCACCAACACCTCAAAGTCGTCGTCGTATGAGCAATCGTCCTTCGTAAACTGCCCATCTAACATCTCCATCAAATTTCTGTCCCTTTCTGTGGGCACAGATATCGCTGGAGGGACTAAACCACCGCCCCCTGTCCCCCTCTGGTACTTTTTGAACTGAAATATACATCACATGCTGCAACTTATGTTCCATAAAAATTAAGGGATATATATAAAAAATACTAATACTAGGGAAGCTCACCTCGGAGATCGTTCGCTTTGACGCCAACTTCTTCCGCTTCCACTGATCCTTCAGCCTGTTTAATTCTCGGCCTTGACCATGCTCAGCTTCAAATTTTCTCTTGATATCCTCCCAACATTTCTTTTTCATCGACGCACTTCTACTATCAATCACCTTACTTTCACAATCTTTATTCTCTCTGTGATGAGCTTCATCAAATCTCCTTCTCCTCCGCTGACCAATTCACCGATCGAACTCTTTTCATATCCATTACAAAAACCCAAAGAATAATCTAATCTAATAAAAAATAAATAATAATCTAATCTAAACAGTACAAAAATAAACAAAGAATACACAGGGCGCTGAAACCGAAACACTGAACACACGCTACACAAGCCTGGACGAAACCAAATGAGAATTCAAAACTCGTGGCCGGCAAGGACAAGAAGAAAGCAAGCTGCTGTCTTCAGATGTTTTTGCAATGTTGCCAAACGCTCACATAACCTTTCATCTTTAGTAGATAATCCATCTTCCAAGCCACATACTGAAAATGACTGTTGGAATGTATAAACCATGCAGATTATTCATGAAATACCGGGATTAATGTGATATATGTAATGCACAATTCACATCCTACGTTATTCACTCGTATTTCATAAGGATATTCTTCAATTTCAAATACGATCAGTAAACATGTCTTATAAATACTTACATAGATTTAGATATACTTCTAATCACATGCATGAATATAAACAAATTAGTATTTACTACTTTGTAAATCCTAAATGTAATACTAAATGTAATCCTACTTTGTAGACAAAGTAGGATTGCAGGAGTTTAAAACCCTCTCGTTGGACAATGTGTGCCAGTCTTTGCCATGACAAAACATGGGTGTCATCTTTCCTTTTTATTCCCAAACTGAAATTGGAGATGGAGATACCACCCTCCTAGCTTGACTTCTGTGTAATGGGTCTTTACATTGTCCTGTTGTCGTATGGACATCGTATGACTTAATGGTTAAATGATAAGAGTTGAGTGTTTGTAACTTGGTCTACATTACTATGCTGTGTGAGGCTCAATCCGTATTTCTGGAGAGAACAGGGTGGTCTCTGATCCCTCGGGGAAGCACACGGTCGTGATGTTGATATGGGGGACAATGGAAAATGAATTGGCTTAAGTATTTATAGAGACGTGGTCAGACGTTTCTTGATCCTTGGCTTATTCTTTTTTGTAGGGAGGGGTTAGCAAGGGAGTATACGTGTGGGCTTATTGTGGCTCTGGGACTAGGCGGCTGGTGCTTAGTATCTGGAATAGTCCAGATCCCTAATTCATGAAAATCCTTGCACTGAGTTCAGACCTCTTTGAGGGCATTAGCAAGGTGGTTGACTCACTACTCCAGGGTAATGATCCAGTCGCTGGGCACAACAAGGAGTTAACCCTGTGGCTGGAATATCAGCCAATGGGTGTTGTGAGCCTTTAGCATGCATAAGGGATAAGAGATTCAGCAGAATTAACTGTTCACTGTAACTGCAAGGGAAGGAAGGGATAACATGGGTATGTCTGGTGATCGGTTGTTCATTACCCCACTGTTCTCAAGCAGTGGCCAATTTCTTCAGTCTATGTATTTGCCTGTGTGCTTGGTTGTTTCCTCTTTGCTGGGCTCAGGTGTTTCCTAATGTGGCGGCTATTGCTTGCTACAGAACAAGGGTCCTTTGATTCCTCTGCCCCATAGAATGTCACTCTGAGCTCGGGAGATGGGCCTACAGAGGGTATCCTTTGCAGGGAAGGGCATTTGGGAAAGAGGGTTTTAGTTGTGGTACCTTCTGGCAGTTGACAGTTGCAATTCAAGGCCTCTTCTACCCGCCACTGAAAGTATGGAGGCGGTTGATCTTCAGATGGTCCAGTTAAAGTCCCTATGTACCGTACACCTGTCAAGGGAGGAACAGCAGTCTTGGGGAATCTTATGTATCAGTAATTTTCAAGGGAGGTTCCCGATCTACAAGAATTGGTCATTTGTAAAGGCATCCACAACATAATTCCATTCCATGTTGTTCAATGGGCTCCCAAAGATGGCAATGTATTTTTTTATTAGTTTTTCTTTGGAACCCATGTTGCTACACTCAGGTTGGCGGTTGAACGTTGGGGATATAGTTAGTCTGTTCTGTGATGTCATCCTATTTTTAAGGGGGTTGATGATTACTTATTGTAGTTCTTGCCCTTGGTTGTCTTGGGCAGTCACAGAAGTAAATACTCTTCTATAGATAACAAAGAATGGTTCTTTATTGCCTTTCTGCTTGTAGGGCAATAAGAACAGAGCGCTCTCTGTGAAGTGGGTGGTTGTTGGCTGGAGAGCAGTTTAGCTTGAAGAGCCGGTGGCTTTGGACTGTTAGTTGGAAAACAGTGTGTTCCTCAGAGAGTAGACTTCAACAGGTTGGTTTTTCTGGCAATATGTCAAGATTTGGGATTTATTGCCATAGGGAGGGATGGGAAAAGTGTTGCAATGGGGTAATGTGTGAGGGAGTCCAAATGGGTGACACATGATTGAACTTGTTGACTAACCCTTAAATTAACTCCTGGCATCTTGCATCTTCCATGTACTAACCTTCTTGTTCCTCCATTACCTCAATTTGCTTGTTAAGGAAACAAAAAATTGGTGAATTGAGTAATGCAAGCATTAATAGGAAAGACGAATATCACTCTAAAGCCCCCCATACATAATAAAACCATTTGTGCTACAACTGTGCTGTGCAACTCCATGTTTGCACCAGCTTTAGCCCATACACCTTGCATCCTCTTGAGCAAAAATTTTTAACTTAAGAGATACAGGTTGATAAATTGGATACTCAAGCAATTAACATCAGCAATAACATTGGAGACAATATGGCCATTATAGCCAAAAACATTATGGCTGTGTTGGAGGCGATGGCCGTGGAGAGGAAGCTGATGATACAGGTGATGGCTGAGCAGATGGTAGAGGATAGGAGGATGACAGAGGAGAGGATAATAGCCATTTCCAGGGTGGTGGGGAACTCTATAAATCAGTAAGAGAACTGTGGATGTGTGAGTACTGTGTAGTTGAGTACAGGAACAATACACTCATAGAATTGAAACAAATCTAAAATCGAAGGTGCCTGATTAATTCTGCTTGTACCAGCCTTGCTTCCCGAAGGGTGTTTCTAGCATATTCTACCTGTAGCATGTTCTGCATGCCTTCCTCTACTTCTAATATGTTCTCATCGAATAACATGCCGCCTTGAATGCAAATGTTAAGCAATCCACAGCATGCATTTGTTATGAGGCACGCTTTAAGTGGTTCGTACTCCAACTTTCTTGCCAGCAGAAGGCATTTGAATCTTCCTTTCAGATGGCCGATGCATCGCTCCAACGCTGAGTGTGCCTTGAAGCTTTGTGTAATTGGCAGCAGGTGTACCTTCAGCTGCATTCAGTATTGGTGTTTGCAGCCATGGCTCATGAGGGTTACTGTTGATTTGTGCAGATTAAAATGGATGCTTGAATTGAAACTTTGCATATTTTAAAAGTCTTCGTATTACAATGTTCATAAGCAACAGCTCTCATGAAGTCGCTAGCATAATACAACGTGTCGTTATCAGACAGTGGTGTGAGGTTGAAATTGATTCCAGCTAATGTCAAGAAGCCTAATTGTTCATTTCCTAATAGGCAAGCTGGATGATAGCCCATCATTTGATGTGATGGATGGGCTGCAGCATGTTCTGCTGGGATCACTTAGAGTGGAAGGTTCGTCTCGGGATCATCATGTCGGTGAAGTGTATACTCAACGGTCTGATGGATTGCTTCCATGTAAAGTGGGAGACATGGGTACATCCAATAGAGGCAGTTTATCTCAGGATCGATGGGGCCAAACCACCCATTCATGGGGACGCCTGCATCGTCTTGAATGTCAAAATATGGCACATCCAACCGATCGAAGAATAGTATGCAACCATTGGGTATATTGATGTTTCCCAGCACATTGGGAAATAACTGGATCAGCGATGGTACCAAATAATTTCCTTGATTAATGGCTTGTACGAATTGTTGCTCCTCGTAAGTGATACTGTAGCCGTTCAGTTCCTTACGGTGAAGGATTCTTGCGTATGTACTTACTGAGATGTAGTACACGAAACTTGTATAATGTATTTTGGATTCTTAGCTCTCAAGTCCTCAAAGACGTAGTTGATTAACTCCATCAGTCCTACACAACCGGGGTATATTTTTTGACAGTCCGGCCTGGGGGCCAGTTCTTCCCCTGGCTTGGCGAACACCGCCTCATGGAACAGCGGGTCGTTCGTTTCCTCTGGCAAAACCTTGCTAAGATGTGTCGGGGTGGAAGGCCCACTTCTGGGCACCTCTGGCATCTTTGGTCCACTCACGTTAACGCGAGAGTGACATTCATGAGCTCGTTGTGGACTAGGACTATCTAACACAGCTTGCTGGCTGTCCTGCGTTTCCTGGTTGTGGGCATTAGGTCTGAAGCCTCGACCACGTCCACCGCGACCATAAAAGTGTTTAGATATTACATATTCAGTATTTATTTTTTTAGCACAGTAATCCAGTTACAAAATAATTACTCTGCAGAAACCTTACATGCAGCACAAAGATATATCTTCTTCATACTACAGTTTCCACAAACCCATTTCATGCACTTCTTACTCTTGCTTCTTCTTGTTGCTTTATTGCTCTTGCATTTCCTTTTGAGTTGACATCTGTGCCTTCGTCCAATATCAGCTGAGTCATCTGGCGCATTGTCTGAGTCATCCAGGTCACTTTTGGGACCTCTTTGGATAGCATAGGTTTCACCAAGTTGTTCTGCGAGTCATTGCAAGAATCTACACCTGGATATTCGACGACCTGTAGTCTACTTGTAAATAACCCGTAGATTGATTCCTGCTAGATCAAGTGTGTTGTAAAATGAATGCATTGGCCATCGTCGTGAGGCTGCTCTCACCGTATACCCACGTGCCATTTGGTCCATGTGGGTCATGGGGTTTGCAAGAGATGGAAACCAGCATATTCAGATGACAAATAATTTATTTACAGAGAAAAAGTACAAATAAAATATAAAAAACAAAAACTTTAGGTAGCCATCCCGTTCCAATTTCCATTCTTCCTCATTGCCTGGCTAAGCCATTGGCTGATTTCCCTTTTAAATGCTATATTATATAAAAATATTAGCCCTAATAGTTTCCTCCTGTAGGACAGAAGAGGTAAACTCATGCTGTCCATTAGACCTTCATATTCTCCACTATCCCTATGTATATTGAATTTATATGCTAGAATTCTCAGGAACTTCCTCTGAATCATCTCTAATTGTAGCGCATACTTAGTATAATAAGGATTCCAGAATATAGAGCAATATTCTAAGGTAGATCTCACCAATTGTACATTTAATTTATAATGTTAAAATATTATTAATAGTTGAATGAATCTTTGAATGAACGAGAAGTCTACGTTACCTTTGAGAACAGACAAAAAGTTCTTAAAATTTATCATCGCCTTCTTGTTTCGAATGCCGCTCCAATTGAATGAGGCGGCCGCATGATTTGGTAAAACTTTTGCCAAGTTTCTTCTAAGGGATACCCTGAGGTCATCTGATACACATCCCTTTAACTCTTTAACTGAAAAGAATAAGTTAACATTGAAATATTGAAGTTACTCCTACAAAGTGAAGTGAGTTACTTCAAAAGTTATGGGTAAAGCCCACTAAGACCTTCTCTTTTGTGAAATGATGTCCCACCATGTAAGCTGTAAAACAAGCATCAGACTCTTGTAATATTTCCACCTCCATGAAGGACTCAACCGGAAGTGTTATAGGGCTCTCGTATCTTTCAGGGCTAGCCTCTGCTCCTTCCAATTTCTTCATCTTCTCTTTAATTTCTTGTTGGTTCGAGATTATCTCCCGGCAGAAAGCAAACACTCTGTCTCTGTCTTCCCTATACTCCTTCAAGAAGGCAAGGAAATCTTCCTTCCCGAAACTCCCTGATGCTCCCAAACTTGAGGCATTAGAAGAACTGCCTGCATCTGGTGCAGTTCTTCTAATGCAGCCTCTACTTGGTCAGTGGTTGTCATCGTAAATGAAGTAGATTGATGATCTGCAAAATAATAATAATAAATAAATATAAAAAATAATAAGGAATCACATACAGTACACAACAGCAATAGCCTGAAGACGTGGAATTTGCAAAAAACTTACTCAGCAAATTGGTGGCAGATTCTTGTAGTGGCAATGCTACTCCACCACTGGTCGACTCCAAAATGGGGCATACGGAAAGTGAATTTCTTGCTGTTTTACCTCCATTAGTCACTTTCCTGTAAAATAGTAAATGAATTTAGTAAAAGTTGTGCAATTAGTTTAGAAAGACTTATTCCGAAGAACTCGCTCTGAGGAATTTCAATAGGTGGAGATATGATCCACACCAAGCACTCTCTTCAGAGTAAGATGAGAATTCCCTTGGGAGTCTTCTTGAGGTTTTAACCATCACCCTCTTCTTCCTTTCCAATGCTAAGGCTTTTGCTTTGTAGCCCTTCTCAATGCTCCCCATTCTAACAATGACTGCCTCATTCTTTTGCCAATTTGTTGTCTTCTGTAAATGGAAAACAGAATAATAGAGGAAAAAGGTTGCTTAGGGAAAAAAATGCACTTATTGTTTCACTTAGTTGCCTATCATAGGTGATTTTCTAATGACTGGGCATTGGCTCCAGCCATCGGAAGGTGAGGCACCCTTTATGAGCTCCTCTACAATGGAGCTCCCATTGGGCCGTATAATAAAATCTTGTCCCTCTTTGGAGTCTAGCCAAGCAGGCTGGCACGACGTTAAAAATTGCTGAATTCTCCTGTATGAATTCGGCAATCAACCAGCCAGACCTAAGAAAACAAAATACCTTCATCAAAGCACTAAAAAGTTAAAATCTAAGCACAGGTATTTGAGAAATTATTATTACATAAGAACTGCAGGTAGGCTGCTAGCCTGGTGGTAGTTCTTTTCAACCTACATACATTTGTACAAGTTATAAATATATTTATACATAAGATTATAATATATCAATGATAATTTAACAATTCCCATGGAATTATTACATACAAATAGTATCTATTATATAAAATAGAAACAAACTCCGACAACCATCTAATAACTTTTACTGTGTAGCTATACGTATTTCGACTTTGAAGAAGTCATTATCAGGCGAAGGTCGGCAACAAAGTCATTCATATAGTATATTTACCTTTAAACTAAGTAATGAATTTTTAATATTATTTGGAACTATTTTACTGGATTTTTTGGGGTTAATGATAGGCCTTCTCAGCTACCATAGCCGTCATGGGGTAGTAACCCACCATACATCACCCTGTCAAGCAATCCCTTACCTTTCCAGAGGTCCCTAAATTTCTATTACACATTACACCATATTACACAATATTATATTGACAAACAGGATAAAGTCACGCTTTTAAAATGAACATATTACAGATTTAACATTATCTTAAACAAAACATCCAAAACCCCCTTCATGCAATAAATTTTTATAATAGCTTAAAACATCTAAGTTTAAAATCTTTAATTGTTTTAGGTAAGGGCTTGAAGGCATCTTCAGGTAACATGTTCCATTCCCTTACTCCCCTATTAAGAAATGAGTATTTAGCTGCAAAACTTATGATCATCAAAATAAACAAAAATAAAACTTGGAAAAAGTAAGATAATATGAAATAATCTACGAAACATTTGTACTTATACCACAATTTATATATTACAAAAAACAATCACACGACCGGTTTCGGCGATTAATCGTCATCTTCTGGTGAAGAAACTCTATATTCATAAGCTTAAATAAAAGCTGGCTTAAGGGGAGATATGCACCTAGAAGCCGGAAAAAAAGGTAATTTCGTGAATTTTTTTAAGGAAAACTATTTGAAATTGCAGACTGGGAGTTTTTTAATCTAAAAGTATACACATTAAGAAATATGTTCAATTTTTTTTATTAATAAAATAGAAATTAACAAGGTTGTGTTATAATCTTTGGAGTGCCGTAAAAAAAAATCCGGGAAAACTGTGGTACCCGCTGGCATTTCTTCAAAAATCATCTGAAACAAAAAAACCAAAAATATTATTAAATAAGATACTATGATCTAGTACTTGTCATAACTGATTTTGAAAATATCGATTTATGACAAAATGGGTAATGTTTGAACATAAAATAGTGATTTTTCAACAAAAAATTAGTTATTATTTTGCCTAGAACACAAAAACTAAGCAATCGAAAAAAAATCCTATGACTAGTACTAGGTAATGATGTATAAAATAACCACAAAAAAATTCAAGGCAATCGGTTCTTTGGTTTTCGAGAAATTTTTGGTACCGTTTAGAAAAACGTGGTTTTGAGAAAAACGCGTTTGAAAATTTGGGAATCAATAAATCATAAAATTTGTCAACTTACATGGAATCATCGATACCAGGCCCATAGTGTAAGTCTTCTACGGCCGACGGAGTGTTCATATCTTCTAAATTTTGTTGTCGGCGCCTTATTCCACCTTCTTTAGTCTGTTCTTGCGCTTGCAGGTCGGCTTTCGCTATGCAAGTTTCGTCTTCTTGCGCAGCATACAAGTGCGTGCCTGATCCGACCGATATTCCTAACACGTTCATGATTTCTAACAATGACGTGACACCATTGTTGAACGTGCATGCTGCAACAAATGCAGCAATGTTAACGATTTTGGCCCCGCAGTACATTGTTTTTGGAGCTATCTTGCAAATAAGTTAGTTGTAGCTCTCATTGCTGTTTGGTGTGTATCCGCCAACACAGCGTTCCAACAATTTGTCATTGCTGAGGTGTTCGAAAATGTGTTTGATTTTATCTAACCCTGTTTTTGGCAATGCTGAATAATCGTAACAGAAATTCCTCAGTCCTCCTTTAGCTCTTGCTTGTTGCCACTTGCACCACGATTCCGGGCTTTGGGACAAAAATGATGTTCAGGCTTGCTGTCTGTTGAGCCGTAATGGTAGAATGTTGCCCATATCGCTTTTTTCATGTCATACTTGGAGTTTCTTCGAATGGCTAAGCCATAGTAAATGCTCAGTTTGTCTATAAACTTTGCCTTCAATTTTTTTTTGCCGCCGATTCCAGGATTTTTTTTCTTGCATTCGTGAAGATGGGTTCCCATTCGCTCTTGAACGTGTCCCATGCATTCTTTTTTTCTAATCTCAATCTCATCACCATATGGCTTCGCATTCACTAATCCTGTGTTCGCTTAGATTCGCCATCCCTGTCGTAATTTATGTACATAACTCCATGCTTTTTGACAGATCTTGAAAATAATTCCTTCATGGCGTCTGGTTCCATTTTACCTCGTGATTAGGTTTCCATTCCTGATATTGCTCGGTATTGACATGTTAATTCCAATAGTTACATTCAACCCAGTAAGCAGACTTTACAAAAAAATCAATGAATTTTCCTGTCAAATGACCAATGAGGACTTCAACTCCATATAATGAGGTAAAACCACGTTTTTGCCATGTTGCATCTCCTGAAACTGTCAGTTTTTTTATATCATCACTCGAATTTTGTTTTGTCATTTCCCGTTGTTCTTCTTTTACAGCTTGTTTTAACACCAATTGAACAATACTTGAAGCAGCAGAATGAATGTTCTCTATTATCATATCATACATCGTTTGTCGAATCGGAGGTTGTAAATCCATGAGGCCACAATATTTCATAACTCAATGCAAACTAATTCCCAATAAATGCATAACAAAAAAAACGTGCATTTATTTCGTAAGCTGTCTTGATGTATGGGCACGTAGGAATGAAAGTCGGTTTGCACGATGAACACGAAACTACAATTTTATAACCGAGCCCTCAAGTGTTTCTATTGAGAATCGAACATCACTATCAAACTTTTTGCACTTTACACATTCCGATAAGGCAGAAAAAGCTGCCAGAAAATTCAAAATTCGATACCCGATGTTTAGATCTACTGGTGCTGATGTTTCACGACCAGTTTTCAATTTTTTGGCACTGGAACTAATATTCTCGTCGGAAAGTACTACTAATCTTCCTTCGGGAAAGACGATGCTGTTGCCGAATGGCTACTGCACTCCTCTCCTCACAATGGGCTTCTGCTTTCTCTCCTCAAAGTAATTCTCTTGATGTAAATCATGATCTCTCAGCAAGGAAAGTGCCTTCCTGAAATGGAAAAAGGAAAGAGTACACGGCTGTTGGTAATTAATTTAAAAAGAAAAAACTCCAATTGCCGTAATTCAACAAAGTAAGAAACACTGTGACTTACCTTGGGGTGGTTCCACTGCTTCATCTGGAGAGTCCAACGTTGCAGGGGAACACCGGTTTTTGACACTGGATACGTATTTCGGAAACTAAGTTTCCATCCTCAGTAGCTGTCGGACTGATTTCCTGAAAGGCGAAGGGGATGCCCCATGTTTGATGGTCGTCCTGCCCTTGGAGAAGTGACGTCAGGTTTATACAGTTCGATGATTTTTTCTATTAGCCTCATTCTATATTCTAAATGCTTGTGCATCCCCCCAGTCTTCTTGTAGAGCAGAAAAGACTTCCACACACCAATGTCCATTAGGTGGAAAAAATTTTCTTGTAATATTTTGTTTCCACGCTTCTGTGGAATCAAGTAATTGGCTAATTGTTGGTCCACCCTATCAACGCCCCCCATCGTCTTATTATAATCGATGACCGTCTTTGGCTTCTTTGTAATTTTGCCTCTCTTTCCTTCTACATCCACCATCTCTGTACAGTGAACAGTAAAGAGCCTTGAGGCATCTCTCGCATATCTCCATCGGATCACAATAATTTTTCCCATCCTACAAGCTGCCATTTCTCCTTTCTTCATTTTTTTGTCACGGAAGCTACGAGGCATTTCTAATCTCACCAACTGTGCCATATGTGTCAGTGGAGCGCGACACCCACCAATCTGCTAATTGTGACTGTGTAAAAATTGTCCATCATTAGACTGTAGCCCTTGTCCAAAAATGGTTTTTACTAGTGTCATAACCACTTGTGACATCAATGGAAAATTTTAATAGTCCATATCAAGAACAGTCCCTTTCCTGTGTAAATAATAGAAGACCAAGCGTATCGACTTTTGGCCTCTGCAAGAACAAAAAATTTTATTCTGAACCTCGCTCTTTTTGTTGGGATTTATTGAACCCAACCCAATCTCCCCTTGAAAAGAAGAATGCTCTCATCAATCGTGATGTCTCTCTCAGCGGTGTAGAGTTTGCGGAACTTTTCACTTAGTGATCTATAAACAGGCCACATTTTGTTGAGTTTATAGCTCGGTTGGTTTTCCGCTTGGTATGTTTCATTATTGGTGGAGTGGAGGAATTGCCATAATTTTTTGAATGCCCTGTATGACATGGTTTGTCCGAAGAATGGAGAAAAAATTATTGGTCTGGTGGACCAATAATGTTCTTGTTCGGGCCTATTAGGAATACCTTGTAGTATTATTAGCGCAAGAACAACACAAATTTCTGTGGAGTTGGTGGGATGCCACTTATGCTGAACTGTCATGGAGGTCGACGTTCTTGCACTAACAAACTGAGTTTCATACAGATTTGTTTCATTAGTGGTAAGAAGAACGAGCTCCTCATCAAAATACAGTTAAAAAACTGCATAATATCCCCATCTGGGTCCACTTCAAAATTCACTTGTGATGCGCCTTCAAACGGAAATTATCCCGTGGAGATGGAATGGAACCAGTGGTGTTCACTTCGCGCCAAAGAGTGCCTTCTGTTGGGATGGTGTATTCGGCATCAGAAGAAAGATATTCTGTAAAAACACTTGATTCCAAACCAGATTCTTCGACGGATATCTCTTCCTCGTCAATGTTGCTACCACTTTCCCCTCTGCGATCCATTTGAAAAATTAATCGAATCAAAACAAAAAAAAATGTTTCACAATATGAAAGCATAAGGCAAAGGATATAAATCTTAGATGTGTTCACCTGTAAGCTCGACCACTAACTGCTGGAAAAAGCCATAGAAAGATTGGTCGAAAAAGGGTACACTCGCATCTACCGGAGGGAAGGGGTGCGAAGAGAAAGGGTTTTCTCAGAATTTACCCTAAGAAAGACATCTGGAAAACCAATTGAGGGTGAATAACCTAGTGGATAACGGGTTCATTTGAGGTACAAGGGACATTTAGTTGATATCGAAGCATACAAGTTACGAAAGGAAAAGTTCGGCCTGCGCTGCCCAAATTACTGTATCTGTTCTGATACATACAATTTCAAAAACCAGCTCCGAATCATCTGAATTGTTTCTACTATTGAAATCTCCCAGCTGAAACACGAACTGATAAGAAGAATCGAAAAAATATGGGTCTGTTTCATAAGGAAGCAAAGAAATGCAAAATTTGATCAGTGAGTCCGCCCGAACATATACAGGAGAGTCCGGGAAGCGATTAAGTCTGTCCAGAATGGCATGTGACACTCCAACCCTAGCTGTACCATGGTCTAGAAAACCAAGCACAAGGTTCATCGAAGCACTAAAACTCCTGACCAAGTTCACGCTAGTATAAGTGTAGTGCTCCTCGCCTTGTAAGGTTTCCGTGTGGAGGCATTTCCACACAGGATCTTCATGCTGTTGTACCTCCAGCAAACCACTTCTACAATACTAATTCCTCAAGTTCCTGAAGTACCCTGAGGTTTCTGAAGTACTCTAAGGTTCCTGAAGTACCCACATCTACAATAAAATGGTACTTCAGGAACAGATTCCTTGTGGACTTAAGACGGTGCGAAGGATCAAACACTGTAATATATTCCTGCTTGGCAACGTTGATAACAGGCCTATCTGGAGTAGACCCCATAATCTGCAATGCCTTGACATTACTGCTCCCCATATCGCAGACTGTGGAGATGATCTGAAGGCCAGCCTCCAAGCATTCTTCAAGGAACATCTGCAGGATCTCCTTCAATCTCTCCGTGTTGGTTGGAGACCCACTAAAAAATGCTTCTTTCGGCTGCTTCAATCCTTCAGTGAACCCCGAATCATAAATACCAAAGCATATGTGGCAGGCTTATTGGTCCTTCCCATTAAAATCCCATGATCCTTGAATCCAATGATTGAGTCACTGGCCACCTTGTAATCAAAATGTGGCCTTATTGACTTTTTGTCAAATAATAGTCTAAAATAATGGACTAATAGTCATAATCTGTCTGCCAATGACTGCACTACATTGTTCAGGGCCTGGCGAGGAATGCCCACAGAGAATGACGAAGAACCTAGAAGTCGCTGCAGTGTCCTTATACATGGAAGGGCTGTGATGCTGTGAAGGAACCAGTAGTGCTTAGGGCTTCTCTTGTAAATAGTGAGTGCAACAATTTTCCCCTCCCTCGTCCATCTCTCCTTCCCTTTGGCTTCCTCTTGGACACCCCCATTTGAGTCGAGAACAATGATACAGCAGGTTTCGAGAGATATGACTTCAGGAAGCCAAGGAGATACCCAACTGCTGCTTCCCTGAAGTGATCATCCTCTGCACCTTGGACTTAAGCCTCAAATTACTAGCCTTCAGCTTCCTCAACTCCTGCTCCTTCCCTTTCCCATATAGGTAGAGCAGCTTCTTCCGAGGAGAACAATGTGCCAGTCATCCTTAGGTCACGCAGAGAAAGCCTCTTCCCTGTGGACTTGACTGTTGATGACACCATTGAAAAAGATGAAGAAGCTGGGTAGATGCTATGAATACGAAGATGGGTTGAGAGAATGGGAAGATGGGTAGAGGGATTGGGGAAAGGGGTGGAAGGACCTGGAGAGTTGGTGGGAGAGGAAGTGCCTTCATCCTGGGTGGTGTCTACTATTAAGGAAGGACCAGTGATGGAGGGCACAGCACCTCTATATAGCCTCTCTTTCCAGCATATGGTACAGTCCTTCTCAAGGAAATGTAGGGAGCATATTCTGTAAGAGTTTCAGGGAATTGTTCCCTCCTTTTCCAACCTAGTCTGCACACAGCATTCCCAGAAAATGCTACCCATAGGTCAGAACTGAAAAAAACAATTCCTACAATTAACAAAGGATCTGAAGATGATGAAACCTTGTAAAACCCAACTGCCTTTTTTTCTGGATGCATAAACAATTATAGAAGAGGTGCTCAGAGTGTAATGCAGGAGCCTAATGAAACTTAGTCAAAAACTACCATAATAACAGAAATACTATTGCTACTTTCTATATCATAGGAGGAGTAATTAAATGTATGCAATTACACAGAGCTATGAAATATTATAATTTAGGAAATTAAGGTGGGAATAATATATGCTACCATATGCTAAATTACTATTGGCATTGTCCATATGTCTCATATTGGAGCAGCTTTATCACTCTCCATGCACTAAGCACAAGTATTGCAATCATCAAATCAAATAAAACGAATGATGTCCCAGAAGCAAGTGATGCCCACTGCTGCGTGATACAATGGATATGAGTACGACTGCCACATATCCTTTGAATTGTCAATATTCAAGTTGTTGGCGCCAGTGGTTATTAAAATAGCCAAGAATGCATAAAATTCCTGATGCTCAAAATTTTTCCACACTAGTTGTATTTTCCCTCTATTTTTTTCATTATATGCTGCATATGTTGAGTTTGCTTTTTTATTCGTATGATGTATAATGATATCAGCCATTTCTGGAGTGAAAAATAATTTGAATGTGTCGAGATTTGACAGCATGTTGGTGTTCCTATTAGGTCAACATCTCTGTCGCACAATATTACACCTTGCAACTTGATGTTCACTTGTTGGTGTCTCAGCCCACTGAGTACCATCTTTTGCTGTCATTCTTGGCCCACTAACTGTTGCTTCTATTTCTTTTTCTTCATATTTGTCGTGTAAATTCTCATCAACTTCTCCTAGAAATTTACACAATATGTAAAACATAATACATAATATATCATAATTATTGTTGTACACAAAAGAAAATAGAAATAGAAATTACCAGCATAATCACAATCCGAAACTGCCACCTCACTCTCTGGAAAATATTCATCATTGTCACTATATGACGCATGGCCATTATCAGTTTCTTCTGCTTTGAATATTTCATCTATATGCTCTCTTCTATGAGAATGATTGATTCTATTTGAAAAAGTTTTCAGTTTATTATTTACTATTTCTTTAAATATTGAATATACTCGAATGAAAATACTCGAAAATAAAACAAGGAAATCACGCCTTACTGTCGAAAACTTGATGGATCATCCATAGTATTTACATTCAATATGATTTCTTATTTACAATATTAATAATTTTTCACTATGCTTAGAAAACTTGCTTCAGCATCTCACATCTAACACACCTCTGCTTTCGGGGAAACTCTTCAGGAATGAAGTCTCTAATATATTGCAGCCTTTCAATTAACATGCCAACTAACACACACTGCAGCCTCACTAACAAGGGCCCTGTCAGCAACAAGAAAAGTAGTCCTCATTACCCCAAGGCAAGTGATGTGTATCTAGTCATAAGGAAAAACCTTATTAATGTCAATGCCAGGAAGTTCAAGGGGAAAATGTCCCTTGTGGTGTTCTTCCTGCACTTGCTGCTGAAAACTCTTCTGATCGAAGATCAGCATAAAAGTTGTTAAAGGCCACATTGGTGTCCTCATACTTCCCCCGGTGACACATTTCTATATACACATTGCTATAATAACATGTATGGGTGGTCGTCTGGGTGACGAATGAATAAGCAGTATGTAAGCACTAATGTTTACTGTGTAGTGACGACCTTTATGTTCAACTTACACAATATTAATTATATTGCTGGAGCTTCCTCCCCTGCTCTACCTTCCACCATCTTGGTCTGTGGCACCTGTAAAATATCTCCCTACTTTTGCCCTTAGTTCCGCATCGGTAACAACCGGAAATTTCTTCCTAACTGCACTCAAGAAAAATACATAAACTTCCATTAAAACATGCCACATCTGAATTTAAAAATATCAGTGTATTCAATTCTCTAACTTAAAAGATTAAATAATTTTGGAATTACATAAGTAAAAGAAGGAATTACTAAAAAATTGAGCCTTAATAAAGGCCATGACTTAATAATTGAATCATAGATGCATATCATTTTACTACAATATAAAAATATAAGTACATTATTAGATATGGTAATGATTACAAGCAAATAAGCAAAAATTTGGACACTACCTTTTCAACAAAATTTTAACAAATGCAAAGCTTAATTTCAATGCAATTTCAGGTTTACTATTTCCTTTTTAAAATTAATCACAAACAATATTATAAAAAATTAAAGGAAAAAGGCACACACCTGATCACATCATACGCAATTAATGATGACAGGTTTTTGTTCCCATTCTTCCCGCAAGAGCTGAATAACTTAAGTACATTGTTCGATAACAATCTCCTTAACACTTTGAACGCTACGGCAAAATTTTGAATTTTTGCCGGTGACTGAAAATTTTTTTTCTAGTTATAGTTTTTATTTATAAGTAGGATCATGAATTGACAAAAAAAAAATTTTTTTTAATTTTTTCGTTCGATTTTTTTAAGTTTTAATTTGGCGACGATCGTCGTCAGCCGCCACCGGATAGCACCTTTTTTCTGCAATGCGTGGTTGCATAACATCCCACTATCTCTCTTAAAATATGCCTGAATGTTTTTTCACGTTTTTCAACCTGAATTCTCTCGCAAAATTAAAATTTTATTATAATTTACCTTCATTCTATATGAATTTACTTATTAGTTCAAACGGCACAGCGCTTTTCGAATTTTTTCTCCAACCTAAATTGAAAAAAACGTAATTTTTTGAGCTTCTATATTTCACGCAGAAGAATTGTTTATAATATTTAAAGTGGCTCCCTTCCTTAAGTATATATACTCAAGGTATAGTTAAAAATGCACAGTTATCGGTAATTTATCGGCACTAAATGAATCATATTCGAGTTGACACGTTTATTAGATCTCATTATCCCTCTTAGCTGCGAATCGTTTTACAAATTTATACCAGAATGCTAGAATCATATAATGCATTCACGAAAACTTAAAGCTGCAATTCAATTATTTCATAAGCTACAGAATATTAGGCAATCATTAGCTATTATCTATAGTACAGGATATTTTATTTTGTTCACTTAGGAATGTTTGAAATGATAACAGGCGGCTGCTTTTCCACATAACATAATTTATTATACACAATACGTACAAATCAGAATTAAAAAAAGTGTTTCCAAAAAAAGATCAAAACTAAACAATAATTAAATAATTACACTAAATTAACACATTATGTTACAGTGAAACTCCACAAAACATGGGGATAAACAGAGTGGAGGCAATCCGTCGCAGGCGGGGCAAAAAAACAGTGTCTTTCCTGAACCCCCTAGTTTGGCATTGTAAACATCGTTTTTGGGGCACACATTTTCGTTTATCTGAGGAGTCATACTTCTGCAGAAAATGCTTCGATAATCCAAGGGACCTGGAGGGCAGACTATGGGGGGAATGGGGGATGGGTTCAGAACAGGATGGAAGGAGGAGGGATTTAATGACGGAAAGTCGGAATTTGTACAAAGGAAAGTTGGGATAGGTTTTTCGGTAAAGGAAATAGCTATTGACTAAAAGGAGGTGAAAGATACGGATACCCAGTTTCTTATTCCACTTTAGAGTTTTGCGTTCTATGGGATAATATGCCATCATCTGATCGAAATGATCGATGCCGCTCATTGATTCATTGTATCGAGCAATGGCCTCAGGTTTTGTGGTGATACCAACCCTCCTCCGGCGGTGAACATCGACCATAATGCTTCCAAATTCGGAGCTGATCATCAGAACATCCCTTTTATCTTTCCACTTCATAACGCAGACTCCATCAGTGCTGAAGATATCCACAACCTCACCCCGCTTTAGTATTTTAGTTACCACCTCAGGAGGGTTCCCCTTCCGATTAGCTCTAAGAGTTCCGGTAGAATGAGTCCTTCGCTCTAGTAAACGGTGAGACAAATCAACACTTGTAATAGTTGTCCATGAAAAGAGACCTTCCGCTGTCCAATCTTCCTTCCATCAACTTCCATACAACATTGCTGACATGGCCCAACCCGCCTACATCAGAATCAGAGGATCCAGTATACACGAGAAATCTTAAAACCAAGCCGGAAGGTTCGGTGAGCATGTAGGTTTTGATCCCATACCTGTCTCTCTTACCTTTCATATAAATACGGAAGATAAGACGACCCCTCCAGAGAACCATGGATTCATCGATGCATAACCTCTGAGTCGGTGTCACTAAGGTGTCCATTGTCCTGTGAAAAATATTTATTAGTGGCCTTATTTTATGGAGTCTATCAGTTGGTGGCGGTTCTCCAGGGTTTGGATTTTTTGCAAAATGCAAAGCCTGAAGAATCGCAGCAAACCTATCGCGGCTAATACAATTCCTAAAGCAAGGAAAATTAAATAGAAAATCTGTGCTCCAATAATCGGCGATTCTGCTTAGTGGACACGAACCCATGTGAAACAATATACCTAAAAATGTGAGGAATTCCCCCCCAGTTAATGGTTTCCATTTATTTATCCTTGCTTTAGGAAGAATATTTTCCGAAATTAAAAAGTCCGCGTATCTGTTAGTCTCTGTCACAATCAAGTCAGTCATTTCCCCAACTAATAATAGGTCAAAATATTTTCTGGGATTTTCTCCGGGGTCTGGGATATTTAGGCCGGGCGTGTCAGTAAAAGGGAATGGAGGATTATTCTGTCTCTGGGAAGTCCATCTGTAAGTCCTGGTCGCAGTTCTCGTCAAAGAATGGGGAATAGGACTTTGCCTCTCTAGGGGGTCAGGAGGAGCCTCAAAATCGTCTTCATCCTCAGAGGAAGAACTTTCTCCCCAATCACTACCTCCGAGAGAGTCCTCGCTTTCTTCAGAATCGGAAATTGTCACTTCCGTTCTCCTCTTTTTGGCAGGACGGGGTGCAATAAAAGAGCCACGCGAGGTTGAAGGTTGCGGTATCCCTCGAGAGGTTGACGGCTGATCCGATGGTTCCGTTATAATCCCCGCTGGAGCAGTTGGTCGCAAGGCCTTGCCCTTGCCCTTGCGGCCTCCACTTTGAGGACGAACCATGCTAAAAACTTTTCAAAATAAAAGCGTTACTTACGAATAACAAGAAGAAAATATATAAATCCAAAAATTAGAGACTTGGAAAAATTTACTTACTGAATAACCAAACTTGCGAAAGAGGAAGCAATGCGGATTTCTTCTTCTTCAACTGTTCTCTTTATTCCGGACTGCATAAATGAAATTTATTTCAAGTTAGAAGACGAAAAACTCACTCCAACAAAACAAGATAGGTTGTGATAAAAAAATGTATTTGCAAATTTACTTACAAAATTCCTCCAATTGCTAAATATAGAAAGCAGCTGTACTTTCCTTTCTGTACGAAGAACTCTTCACTCCGTCCTAAAGAAATAATAAATTAAAATTAGGACATGGAAAATTCTCTCAAATATAGCATTATGGTTGTCAACAAGGCTCAGAAGTACTATACCCTAAATTGAAAGATAAATATAAATATTATAATTACCTTTTCCTCAAAGCCGACTGGATTCCTCTTATAACGAAAAAAAGCTCCTTTCTTTCTTCTTCTGCTACAAAAATTTCTGAAAGAAGCGGATCAATCAGGGTAGCACCCAGTGGACGACGATCGTCGTCGCTCAGCGTTCAACGTGTTAATATATTTCTCAACAGCTGGGCTTCAATTTGCCCCCTGCTAAGGAAAGTTCCTGTATCTGAAAAGCAAACTGTTTAGTTGCTGCAAAGACATTTCTATTACAATTGTTTAAGTACAACATATAATTACCAACTGTTTCCGAATCACTTCATCTTCCAGCTCTTTGCATAGCTCAGTCATCTCCTCCTCACTGTTTACAGGCAAAACTTGCGATAAAGACTTTGATGTTTTTGAAGTTTTGCCACAGCAATTGGCACATGACTGGCTCTGCCCAATCATTCCTTTCAAGCTTCTGACTTCATATTTAAGGGTATGAACTACCCTCAAGACTTCCTTTAACATATCTGAAAAAGAATTGGTATAAAATTGATTCTTACTTGTAAGTAATAGTTGAACATTGAATGAAGGAAATAGTGGGTGACCCCATTATGGTGGACGGAATATTGAATTTCCTTAGGGAAGCCAAGTTATTTCCTCTAATCTGAAAACCCATAAGGAAGATCTAAATATGATTAACATGACAGCTCTCTTACGTTTAAATGTTTGTTAACCTTCGTACCTACTGCCATTTTGTTTGAAAATATCTAATCAGGGAAAATTTAATTTTACCAAAGGTGCTAAATGACCTTAGCCGTCGATGCACCATAAACTCAACACCTAACCTAACCCAATAAGTTGAGGTACCCTCACCATATGACATTCCTCACCCTATCCTCCTCTTCACTGCTCTCAGATGATAGGGCTCTCCTCCCAAATGATTCATCAGTATAACGCCCAGGGCGCACAACTCTCCTCCTCCCCTCCAGCTCAGGCTCGGTGTCTGTTACACTGGAGGTGTGCACTGCCTTCGGCTGCCTTTCTCTTAGCCCCTTGGAATGTACCTATCAAAAGAAGGAAAAATATAAAAATGATGAGCAACTGAATCGATTTCACACAAAACCATGAATATTAGTGGTGCTACTTTCATTGATTGAAGAAGGTTCACTACTTTTTATTACACTGTTGACATGTAATCAATTTGAAGACAGTACTAGATGAACAACCTGATTGAGACAACACCCTTTGCAAGGTGTAAACCTTCCAATTGTCCTTAGGAGTACACAAGTTCATCATGGCATTCTCCAAAGACTTTGCAGTGACATCAGCGGGCCAAAGCCTTTCTGTGCCACTCTCCATCAACCAGCACCAAGGAAAACATTCGGCACGGCATTGTTCTGGAATTCTGCAATTACGTAATAGTTGGCAGTTTACGTTTTTCCTAGAAGAGAAGAAAATGAATATCAGTTACACAGTCCTGAAAAGTCTCATTAAAGTAAATATACAATAATTTCACAACATAGTGGTATACTTACAACATAGTGCGTACTAGCAACATAGTGCTCCTTCTCTGGTAACACGAAACATTTCACCATTTCATGGCAGAAACTGAATTCCTTACCAACAGAGGACATATCCCATACTTTAAACACATTTACATGTGAAGATTTGCATGGATAACTGAAATAGTCATCCTGCTTCTTGAATACCGAGCTCATGTATACCAATCTACAATCTTTCCCCCCATTAATGGCTGTTATTTTGTAGATTCTGCCACGAAACATGAAAAACATCTTTCCTACCCAACCTAATGACCAAATAAAGTCATTGTATTGTTTAATTGCTGTTTGAAGTATAGAATATAATATTCAATGCTGGTTATATCAGTTAAAGGTTGCAAGGAGCATTCACAATTTCCTCAGAGCACAGATTTTTCCTCTGTTCTGTTCCCGACTGACTACTCATCCTGGGCGCCCTATGTATATACCCGGCGCAACCCGTAGGCAGGCCAGGCATATTATACCGGGACGGCCCGAGAAGGGTGGTTTGCAGGGTTGAGTCAGCCAGGGATGAAGACCCAGGCCACGCCTTGTGGCAGTTCCTTTATTAATTCCAGGTACATTTGAATTATATTATCATCTTCAAACAATACACCTTTACCTGAGTTCAATGCCCTCACAGCGGCATCATTATCACTATTGACAATTATTTTGCAAGGTTTGATAAAGGCATTATCAGTTAACAGAATGTAAGGCGCAAGTAGTGCCATAAAACCCTTTGCTCAATAGATTGGAGTCACCTCTGGAAAGGTATGTATGAGCTCGTGGTCAAAATCAGAGAAAACAATAGCCCCTTGCCTAGGGGTAGCGTCAGTATAAGTTGGTATATCTAATACACGGAAACTTCCAACTCTATGAAAAACATCAGTGTCCCATAGGCGGATCAACCACTTGTTATTCCGCTGGTAAGCATTCTTGATGAGGAAACGAGGCAAGGATAAATACAATCCATGCAATTAACCCGCTGGCTTTAGGCAAGTCTTTAGCCATGAGTCGTGGGATCAACTGTATAACCAAATGCAATCTTGCTAAGGTAACAGGTAATAAGGATAATTCACTTTGTTCCATATTAATTAGCACAGCAAGGTATTTCAATACCGTGGAGGGTTCCAAAACACATTTAGATAGGCTTAGGGTAACCCCTAGATCGTCACATAAGAATTCGATCACCTGTTGTACATCTGGCGGTGACAAGTCCCAGCGGTAGAGAAGCCAATTGTCCAGATAGGCTATCATTCCAATATTGAACCTTTCGCGTATTTCGTTGGCTACACTGTGTGCCCATTGTTGCAAGATGGCGGGAGCCAACGCATGCCCCATGGGGAGCCGACACGTCCTATATTTCACGTTATCTAACATAAAACCGTAAAATCTCCGGTGCTCCAGAGAGATTGCACTCTGGTAAAACGCATCTTTGAAATCCAGTTTCACAATTCGAACTCCTGGCCCTAATTGCACTAGGGCTCGGGCGGCGTCTAACAAGGTGAACTTGGGTTTCCCAAAGAACAGGGTCCATGGGCTGAGATCCATAATGAAATGATAAGTCCCTGTTAACTTTGGGATAACTAGCGAACGGAAGCTGCAACATATATTGTCGGATTCTTCCACCACTCCTTGCTTAACCAAACACTGCACAAAGGTGTGTAACTCGTGAGTGGTCCGAGAGACCACAAACGTAAATGGCGCTGCGATTGGTTTAGGGATATCTGCTCCATTTTGCACTAGAGAGAGGACACTGAACTCCTGGTAGAGAGAACAAGCAAGTCGGGAGAGGAAGTCGATGTCACTTAACACTGGCAACCCTGCATTAAATGCAGATTTACATTCTCACCGAATGCCCTCTTTACCTGGAGAGACGAGATAAACACAACATCAGAGGAGAAATGAAGGAAATAGTGGGTAACGACCCCATCATGGTGGATGGAATATTGAATTTCCTTAGGGAAGCCGAGTTATTTCCTCTAATCTGAAAACCCATAAGGAAGATCTAAATATAATTAACATCACAGCTCTCTTGTGTTTAAATGTTTGTTTACCTTCGTACCTACTGCCACTTCGTTTGAAAATATCTAATCAGAAAAAAAATTAATTCTACCGAAGGTGCTAAATGACCTTAGCCGTTGACGCACCATAAACCCAATACCTAACCTAACCTAAATGCAGATTGGTATACCGTCGATGCTGCTTCTAATGACAGCTTTTTCACCTAGCAGTAATCCAAATAGAAACAGTAATGTCATTAGAGCTTACATAACAGTATGACATAATAATGGATCTCCAGAAGCACAGCAGAGTGATTTTTACCAAGTACTCCATATTGGCAGGCTTGAGAAGAGCCATCTCCAATTGGTCCATCTCTATCAGTGACTGCACAGGGGTGCATGGCATCTCTTCAGGCTTCTTGAGGAGTTCCCCCTTATTCCTCAGCCTTTGGAGGATCTCCTCAATTTGCCTTGACTGCTGAGACATCTCCATCTTTATTCCCTCCACATTTCTCAGTATTTTATAGAGAGCATCTGAAAACATTAAACTGATCATGTAAGATGCTGCAGGTTTAACTGGACATTCTTAAGTAATTAAATTCAGAAACACTCACTAATTCCAGAACCACCTGAAGGCATTGGGCCCAAATTGGGTGTTTCACCTATAACATAAGTAAAGCAAATGTTTCATTCTAGCTCCTTGTAAAATTGTCTGTGTATAAATAAATTATGATGGACATAATCCCTCCCTAAACATTAATAAGAACATATATAAATTACAATGAGAAAATAATGAAAATGCCTCTTTAAATATAGAAGGCAAGATGAAGGAAAAAATTCAACAGATAAAGATGTCTAGCAGGAAAAAATGTTCACCTTCCTGAACCCTAACATCCTCTTCCTGAACCTCTACTTCAATGGCAGGATTAGTGGGGCACTGAGAATTATCTGGAAAATAAGATGTACATAAAACCATTTCTTTCTATGTGGCCCAAAGTGATGTAAAGTAAAATACACAAAGAAACAAACAATTAAAATAATGAAATTGAATCACATACACTTGGTCTCTTATTCATTATGGTAAATTAATAGAATTATCAGAACACAAAACCAAATCTCTGATTCGATTCCTTATTCACTGTTTTGGCCTTGTTTTTGTGCTCCTCATCCCTTGCCTTATTTTTTTCAGTTAGGTCTCTGCTTGTCTGGACTGCTATTGCCTTCGGTCTTGCTACAAAAGATGTTAGTATGCTCTTACATGGGGAGCAGACAGGGGGGAGGTGGGTCTGGGTGCCCATCTCCCTCGTCTTCACTGCCCTGGAGGCTACTGCGGCAAATGAGGGACCTTTCGATAGTGGGGCTTGTGCCTTATATTCTCTTTTGGCTTCAATGTATGAGATCTTTTTTGTGGTCTTTATCTCCTGAATGGCCTTCTCTTCCTTAAAAACTGGGCAGGTAGGAGACCAGGCAGTGTGTTCTTCACTGCAATTAAGGCACTTTAGAGGAGACGTGCATGGTTCCTCATGCTTTTGTTGACCGCAGCGGCCGCACTTCTCTGCTTCTAAGCACCGTGCGGAGGTGTGACCAAACCTTTGGCACTTATAGCACCTCATGGGGTTGGGGATATACGGTCTTACAGCAAGAGACAGATAGCCAGCAAAGATCTTTCTTGGGAGTTCTGTTCTTGCGAACTTTAGGGTAAGGTTGGGGGTGTCTACTAAGACACCATTGCGACGAGATTTGATTCGTCGCACACCAACAACTCCCTGGTCCCTCAACTCATTCAATAATTCCTCCTCCGGTACTGTTAGCAGGTCATAGCTGAAGACCACACCCTCAACATAGTTCAGGGTTCTGTGAGCTTCCACCTTCACTGCCACGTCGTGGAAAAGTGTGGCTGTTCTTATTTTAGCGGCTTGTTTTTCATCTTTTACCTCCACCAGCAAGAATCCATCGCGCAAACGCTTTGCGCATGCCACCTCCCCCAGCATGAATTTTAACACCCTGTGGAGTGCTAAGGGTGACAGCTTTTTTAGAGCTCCATCAATGATACTAGAGATAATTAAGAATCTCTCTTCACTGTTACAACTACTTTCACAATCACTTCTATTATTAATAATTAACATGACAGCTCTCTTGTGTTTAAATGTTTGTTTACCTTCGTACCTACTGCCACTTTGTTTGAAAATATCTAATCAGAAAAAAAATTAATTCTACCGAAGGTGCTAAATGACCTTAGCCGTCGATGCACCATAAACCCAATACCTAACCTAACAAAACCGAATCCCATAGATAGGTTGCAATAACCTAAGACAATGAATAAAAGGGAGTTGGTCATTTGAAAATTCATGACATACCAGAAAGTTGCATCCTAGGTGGCTCCTGGCTGAGAATGGGAAACCCTACAGAGGGGAGCTGAGGTCCATTGGTTATTTCATCATCTGATGTCCATGCTGGCCTTTCATTGCCCTTTGCGTTGTTCTGGCCACCTGTAACATTAACTGGTCAATCATTTCAAACAAAAAATGTAATCACAGCAGGAAGGTTTCATAAGAGGGAAATAGTGTCATGCCTGAGGTTTGTGCTTTCTCTGTCACAACTTTCACATAACTCCTTTTCTTGGTAGGATTAATTCTGCTGGATGCCCCATATTTTTCCAGAATTGCTGTAAGCAAAAAACAGTAGTTATTATATTGCTTTATTACTTATAAACTGACAAAATGAAACCACTTCTTACTTGAACTCTGAATTTCACGTGGGCTCACATCCTCCACATCCACATCTTCCATTTCCAAATCTCTCACTAAAGGTAGCAATAAACTTACACAATGAATAAAAGGGAGTTGGTCATTTGAAAATTCATGACATACCAGAAAGTGGTGACATTGGTGATTTCTGGCAGAGAGAAGGAAAATCATCGTCAGAGGTCCAGGACAACCTCCTCATGTCCCTGTTCCTCCGATCACTCCTTTTTAGGTCCCCGCCATCAGTATCAATGTCTGTGAATTTCTCAGCATTCCTCAACTTCTCCCTTGCTTTTTCATAGGAACTTTATGTTAAAATGTTGAAATAAGCGACTGCAATTGCATAATATAAGTTGAAAATTGTGTATAATTTCAAGAAAAATAATCACCATACACCTTCACTACACCTTTGTATTCTAACATCACACAATTTTCAGACAATGTAGCACTTTTCAATGCCTTTCGCAGAGCATGGCCACTGAGGTTGGGCCACATACAGAGAACGCTACCATTTCCACAGTCTTTCATCCATTCACATGGCACAACCTCCACATCTGGGAGACCATCTGACCCCTTGTCTGCAGGGAACTCCACTAAAGCGAAGGGTTTTCCTGCAATAAAAAATTCAAAAAGTAAAATTACCTGCTTCCATATCAAGCACAAACCTTAAAAAACAACACCTCAGAATCTATAGAAAAAGAAAACCTACAATTATTTCCAAATTTTGAGAGAAATCACCTACCAAACTCAGTGCAGTAAAAAATCTTTCTATTTACATAGGGCAGTACCATGCACTTTGTTGCAATAGAATGTTGCGAGATGACAACATTTTCTGCAGTCCAATCTGTCCAAATTCCTATTCCAATGCTAGTGGATGCACATGGGTATTCAAAGAAGTCCTCAATTCTGCTGCAGATATGAGCTTCAAATTCCCATCATCTGACTTGGTGATCTTTTTTAATGATGCAATGCTGCCATCATGCATTCTAGAATAACTATCTCTCTCTTCACTTGAACTCAAAGTGAATGCAGAGTTTCTGAGAGCTAGAAACTCATTACTGTCTCTCACCTGTTTTATGGGCACAAGAATGTCACTCGGTAACTCCAAGCAATCAAAGAGTTATTCTCTCTCAGATAATCTTCTGCAGATTTGTTGAAGAGGATGGGTAGAAGTTTTTACCAGTCCCTTTAACATGCCCAAGTAGTTCTCAAAGAAATAAGCACTAAAGGCGGTCAAGTTTACAAAAATCCTAACATCATCGCAAGTATGCAAAATACTGTGCACATTATAAGAAATGAAACCCTGTCCAAAAACACTTTTATGGCCACAGTACTGCACAAAACTTTTCAACATTTCCTCAGCAATTTCAATTAACCCTTCCATTTTTTATTAAAGTCTCACAAGACAATATTCTTGCAGCACAATGCAGTAAGAGAAAAGCAATGTACATTCTTTGACCAAGCACTTCCTTGAAGACTACTGGTCCAACATCTAACAGCAGCATTCTGAATTCTGTAGCTTTCCACCTATTTTTAATTTTTTTTATTTTTCAAGTATGGACCTATTTTTACTCTAAAATTTTATATTTTCTCTATGCCCTAATAGTTTTTTTGAGTCTGAAATATCTTGAAACACGGAACAACACAAAGTCCAATGTCACATTTATCGTGATTCGCATCTTTTTCCACTCTTACTGCATACAACACATCTCCTTGCAGGAGATTTTTTTTATTGGATTTTTGCTTGGCTTGGATCGCAGGCCTGTGTAAGGTGAATCTGCAACTCTGGCACACATCTCTTTGAAATGATTGTATTCAGTCAACCAGGGTTCTCCTGCATTTTGCATAACTTCTCGCGTGGCCGCTAGTGCAAGTGATGCCAAATAGATAGAAGTTGCTTGTACACGTTTAAATATCATTCTCATTTGGTCCACGAATGCAACAGAAATAGTGGACATTTTGTGGGCTCTGGTGATGATGATCTGGGAGCACACTCCCAGCGAAGCACCTTCCCGCCAATCTAGAGTACAACTCCCAAGACAATATTCTTGCAGCACAATGCAGTAAGAGAAAAGCACTGTACATTCTTTGACCAAGCACTTCCTTGAAGACTACTGGTCCAACATCTAACAGCAGCATTCTGAATTCTGTAGCTTTCCACCTATTTTTAATTTTTTTTATTTTTCAAGTATGGACCTATTTTTACTCTAAAATTTTATATTTTCTCTATGCCCTAATAGTTTTTTTGAGTCTGAAATATCTTGAAACACGGAACAACACAAAGTCCAATGTCACATTTATCGTGATTCGCATCTTTTTCCACTCTTACTGCATACAACACATCTCCTTGCAGGAGATTTTTTTTATTGGATTTTTGCTTGGCTTGGATCGCAGGCCTGTGTAAGGTGAATCTGCAACTCTGGCACACATCTCTTTGAAATGATTGTATTCAGTCAACCAGGGTTCTCCTGCATTTTGCATAACTTCTCGCGTGGCCGCTAGTGCAAGTGATGCCAAATAGATAGAAGTTGCTTGTACACGTTTAAATATCATTCTCATTTGGTCCACGAATGCAACAGAAATAGTGGACATTTTGTGGGCTCTGGTGATGATGATCTGGGAGCACACTCCCAGCGAAGCACCTTCCCGCCAATCTAGAGTACAACTCCCAAGACAATATTCTTGCAGCACAATGCAGTAAGAGAAAAGCACTGTACATTCTTTGACCAAGCACTTCCTTGAAGACTACTGGTCCAACATCTAACAGCAGCATTCTGAATTCTGTAGCTTTCCACCTATTTTTAATTTTTTTTATTTTTCAAGTATGGACCTATTTTTACTCTAAAATTTTATATTTTCTCTATGCCCTAATAGTTTTTTTGAGTCTGAAATATCTTGAAACACGGAACAACACAAAGTCCAATGTCACATTTATCGTGATTCGCATCTTTTTCCACTCTTACTGCATACAACACATCTCCTTGCAGGAGATTTTTTTATTGGATTTTTGCTTGGCTTGGATCGCAGGCCTGTGTAAGGTGAATCTGCAACTCTGGCACACATCTCTTTGAAATGATTGTATTCAGTCAACCAGGGTTCTCCTGCATTTTGCATAACTTCTCGCATGGCCGCTAGTGCAAGTGATGCCAAATAGATAGAAGTTGCTTGTACACGTTTAAATATCATTCTCATTTGGTCCACGAATGCAACAGAAATAGTGGACATTTTGTGGGCTCTGGTGATGATGATCTGGGAGCACACTCCCAGCGAAGCACCTTCCCGCCAATCTAGAGTACAACTCCCAAGACAATATTCTTGCAGCACAATGCAGTAAGAGAAAAGCACTGTACATTCTTTGACCAAGCACTTCCTTGAAGACTACTGGTCCAACATCTAACAGCAGCATTCTGAATTCTGTAGCTTTCCACCTATTTTTAATTTTTTTTATTTTTCAAGTATGGACCTATTTTTACTCTAAAATTTTATATTTTCTCTATGCCCTAATAGTTTTTTTGAGTCTGAAATATCTTGAAACACGGAACAACACAAAGTCCAATGTCACATTTATCGTGATTCGCATCTTTTTCCACTCTTACTGCATACAACACATCTCCTTGCAGGAGATTTTTTTATTGGATTTTTGCTTGGCTTGGATCGCAGGCCTGTCTAAGGTGAATCTGCAACTCTGGCACACATCTCTTTGAAATGATTGTATTCAGTCAACCAGGGTTCTCCTGCATTTTGCATAACTTCTCGCGTGGCCGCTAGTGCAAGTGATGCCAAATAGATAGAAGTTGCTTGTACACGTTTAAATATCATTCTCATTTGGTCCACGAATGCAACAGAAATAGTGGACATTTTGTGGGCTCTGGTGATGATGATCTGGGAGCACACTCCCAGCGAAGCACCTTCCCGCCAATCTAGAGTACAACTCCCAAGACAATATTCTTGCAGCACAATGCAGTAAGAGAAAAGCACTGTACATTCTTTGACCAAGCACTTCCTTGAAGACTACTGGTCCAACATCTAACAGCAGCATTCTGAATTCTGTAGCTTTCCACCTATTTTTAATTTTTTTTATTTTTCAAGTATGGACCTATTTTTACTCTAAAATTTTATATTTTCTCTATGCCCTAATAGTTTTTTTGAGTCTGAAATATCTTGAAACACGGAACAACACAAAGTCCAATGTCACATTTATCATGATTCGCATCTTTTTCCACTCTTACTGCATACAACACATCTCCTTGCAGGAGATTTTTTTTATTGGATTTTTGCTTGGCTTGGATCGCAGGCCTGTGTAAGGTGAATCTGCAACTCTGGCACACATCTCTTTGAAATGATTGTATTCAGTCAACCAGGGTTCTCCTGCATTTTGCATAACTTCTCGCGTGGCCGCTAGTGCAAGTGATGCCAAATAGATAGAAGTTGCTTGTACACGTTTAAATATCATTCTCATTTGGTCCACGAATGCAACAGAAATAGTGGACATTTTGTGGGCTCTGGTGATGATGATCTGGGAGCACACTCCCAGCGAAGCACCTTCCCGCCAATCTAGAGTACAACTCCCAAGACAATATTCTTGCAGCACAATGCAGTAAGAGAAAAGCACTGTACATTCTTTGACCAAGCACTTCCTTGAAGACTACTGGTCCAACATCTAACAGCAGCATTCTGAATTCTGTAGCTTTCCACCTATTTTTAATTTTTTTTATTTTTCAAGTATGGACCTATTTTTACTCTAAAATTTTATATTTTCTCTATGCCCTAATAGTTTTTTTGAGTCTGAAATATCTTGAAACACGGAACAACACAAAGTCCAATGTCACATTTATCGTGATTCGCATCTTTTTCCACTCTTACTGCATACAACACATCTCCTTGCAGGAGATTTTTTTTATTGGATTTTTGCTTGGCTTGGATCGCAGGCCTGTGTAAGGTGAATCTGCAACTCTGGCACACATCTCTTTGAAATGATTGTATTCAGTCAACCAGGGTTCTCCTGCATTTTGCATAACTTCTCGCGTGGCCGCTAGTGCAAGTGATGCCAAATACATAGAAGTTGCTTGTACACGTTTAAATATCATTCTCATTTGGTCCACGAATGCAACAGAAATAGTGGACATTTTGTGGGCTCTGGTGATGATGATCTGGGAGCACACTCCCAGCGAAGCACCTTCCCGCCAATCTAGAGTACAACTCCCAAGACAATATTCTTGCAGCACAATGCAGTAAGAGAAAAGCACTGTACATTCTTTGACCAAGCACTTCCTTGAAGACTACTGGTCCAACATCTAACAGCAGCATTCTGAATTCTGTAGCTTTCCACCTATTTTTAATTTTTTTTATTTTTCAAGTATGGACCTATTTTTACTCTAAAATTTTATATTTTCTCTATGCCCTAATAGTTTTTTTGAGTCTGAAATATCTTGAAACACGGAACAACACAAAGTCCAATGTCACATTTATCGTGATTCGCATCTTTTTCCACTCTTACTGCATACAACACATCTCCTTGCAGGAGATTTTTTTTATTGGATTTTTGCTTGGCTTGGATCGCAGGCCTGTGTAAGGTGAATCTGCAACTCTGGCACACATCTCTTTGAAATGATTGTATTCAGTCAACCAGGGTTCTCCTGCATTTTGCATAACTTCTCGCGTGGCCGCTAGTGCAAGTGATGCCAAATACATAGAAGTTGCTTGTACACGTTTAAATATCATTCTCATTTCGTCCACGAATGCAACAGAAATAGTGGACATTTTGTGGGCTCTGGTGATGATGATCTGGGAGCACACTCCCAGCGAAGCACCTTCCCGCCAATCTAGAGTACAACTCCCAAGACAATATTCTTGCAGCACAATGCAGTAAGAGAAAAGCACTGTACATTCTTTGACCAAGCACTTCCTTGAAGACTACTGGTCCAACATCTAACAGCAGCATTCTGAATTCTGTAGCTTACCACCTATTTTTAATTTTTTTTATTTTTCAAGTATGGACCTATTTTTACTCTAAAATTTTATATTTTCTCTATGCCCTAATAGTTTTTTTGAGTCTGAAATATCTTGAAACACGGAACAACACAAAGTCCAATGTCACATTTATCGTGATTCGCATCTTTTTCCACTCTTACTGCATACAACACATCTCCTTGCAGGAGATTTTTTTATTGGATTTTTGCTTGGCTTGGATCGCAGGCCTGTGTAAGGTGAATCTGCAACTCTGGCACACATCTCTTTGAAATGATTGTATTCAGTCAACCAGGGTTCTCCTGCATTTTGCATAACTTCTCGCGTGGCCGCTAGTGCAAGTGATGCCAAATAGATAGAAGTTGCTTGTACACGTTTAAATATCATTCTCATTTGGTCCACGAATGCAACAGAAATAGTGGACATTTTGTGGGCTCTGGTGATGATGATCTGGGAGCACACTCCCAGCGAAGCACCTTCCCGCCAATCTAGAGTACAACTCCCAAGACAATATTCTTGCAGCACAATGCAGTAAGAGAAAAGCACTGTACATTCTTTGACCAAGCACTTCCTTGAAGACTACTGGTCCAACATCTAACAGCAGCATTCTGAATTCTGTAGCTTTCCACCTATTTTTAATTTTTTTTATTTTTCAAGTATGGACCTATTTTTACTCTAAAATTTTATATTTTCTCTATGCCCTAATAGTTTTTTTGAGTCTGAAATATCTTGAAACACGGAACAACACAAAGTCCAATGTCACATTTATCGTGATTCGCATCTTTTTCCACTCTTACTGCATACAACACATCTCCTTGCAGGAGATTTTTTTTATTGGATTTTTGCTTGGCTTGGATCGCAGGCCTGTGTAAGGTGAATCTGCAACTCTGGCACACATCTCTTTGAAATGATTGTATTCAGTCAACCAGGGTTCTCCTGCATTTTGCATAACTTCTCGCGTGGCCGCTAGTGCAAGTGATGCCAAATAGATAGAAGTTGCTTGTACACGTTTAAATATCATTCTCATTTCGTCCACGAATGCATCAGAAATAGTGGACATTTTGTGGGCTCTGGTGATGATGATCTGGGAGCACACTCCCAGCGAAGCACCTTCCCGCCAATCTAGAGTACAACTCCCAAGACAATATTCTTGCAGCACAATGCAGTAAGAGAAAAGCACTGTACATTCTTTGACCAAGCACTTCCTTGAAGACTACTGGTCCAACATCTAACAGCAGCATTCTGAATTCTGTAGCTTTCCACCTATTTTTAATTTTTTTTATTTTTCAAGTATGGACCTATTTTTACTCTAAAATTTTATATTTTCTCTATGCCCTAATAGTTTTTTTGAGTCTGAAATATCTTGAAACACGGAACAACACAAAGTCCAATGTCACATTTATCGTGATTCGCATCTTTTTCCACTCTTACTGCATACAACACATCTCCTTGCAGGAGATTTTTTTTTTCGAAATTTCTGATAAAATTTCGGAGGGGAAATGTCTTTCTTTGAGTTTTGACGGATAATTTTCGCTCGACCTCCTTCCCGTGTTACGTTTGGCTGGGCCGTGGTATTTTTCTATAATTTCTCCGATCAGAGTAATATGAAATTTCTCCACTGGTATATTATTTTTTGTCACCCGTTTGTACAAGGCGTGTGCATTCAGTACTGACAAATCGAGCATATGAAAAAAAAAATTCTTATACCACTTCACTGATTTACGAATGGACTTGATGGAACTGAGCATCATATCCGCTCTGTCTACAGCACCCATTATAATCAACCATACATCTTGGTTTTTTGACCACCAAACCTGTTTTTCTGTCTTTTTTTCCAATTTCAACTAGTTCGGCGGTATGGAAAGTGGAGATCATCCATACCTCCCTCTTGTCACACCATTTTAATGCCTAAAGCTTATCAGATGATCTGTAACTTATTTCTCCCTTTTTCAACTTCTCCTCAATTTTCGGCATTTCTTTTCTGTTCTTATGAACTGTTCCTCATGCATTTGTTCCCTTGTCGTGAAGCCATGAGAATAATAATGGGCTGGAATACCAGTTGTCAACGTATAACTTATGGCCTTTATCCAAATATGGCTCCATTAAGGTGTAAACTATATCTCCTGATTTCCCTAATTCTTCATTTTGCTTTAAGGTTTCCGTCATTATTCTCATATACACCAAAAAATCAAGAACATACCCCTTTGCACAGTCACAAATATTGAACATCTTTATCCCAAATCTGCTCCTTTTCAAGGGAATGAACTGTTTAAATGATAGTCTTCCTTTAAACAACATCAGACTTTCATCGATACACAAATTAGTAGGAGATAATGCTTGCTTGAATGCAGTGCGAAGTCTATCCACCACAGGGCGTATTTTAAAAAGTTGGTCTCCATTATTTGGTTGCCTGTTATCCGCAAAATGCAGCATTCTTAGGATCATCACATATCGATCTCTAGACATTAAATTGCCAAATATTGGGGTTCTGATAAGAGGGTCTTTTGACCAATACTCATGAATTGCTAGTTTTTTAGTGCGTGGCATTAGCAAGGAAATCGCTAGAAAACAGTACATTTTTTCCACTGTAACGTCTTTCCAACTCTACTGTGATGACACAGAAAAGAAGAGTGGTCAAGCGTATATTTCTAGAAGATGTTTGTTTCTTCACATATAAATAGGATTAAATTAGTGGAAAAGAAAATTAAAAAAACACTCAAATTGGCGAGCTTTCTGAAACATTCACCTTCCATCCAGAAGAGGAAGAATGAAAATTATATATTACTGGTTTCAAATCTTGGGATAGCCAAACAGTACCTTTTTCACTTATAATCCTTTTCTTGGGGAAATTTTCCAGCTCTTTGGAAGACGAGTCCTCAGACGAGGCATCAGAGACTCGCAGCTCCCTTGATATTCTTGTGGTTATTATTGGAGCCACGTCCTTCCCGGTTGCTTCCTCCAGAGAACTGAGCCACTCTCTAGAGGAGACCCCACACCTTTATACGATCCCCAGCCAAGATGGCTGACGCGGGTGTATAATTAAAGGTATAGGGCCTCCCGAGAGGGCCCGTCCGCTGGATTGGCTTCCGAGGGGACGTGGCTCCAAAGCACTAAGTTGCTTCTATTCTTAAGAGTACAGTACAAGAAAAGTTTTCTAATTAAGGAGTTTAGGAACAGTACTCCTTTACCTTTACGGAAGGAGAAAAGCACGACCATGGAGTCGGTGCGCATATTTACAACATAATTACATAAGGATAACTCTTCAAAAGTGTCCAACACAAATTTCAGCGCAATAAGTGCTGCGATACCCTCCATCAAATGGATATTGTAGTAGCCCGTAAAGCGGTAAGCTTTCTGCAAATTCCACTCGGGAATTACAAATGCAATAGTTGAAGGAGTAGCATCTGAAAACACTTCGAGCTTGGCGTCCCAAATTCCAAATTTAACAGTTCTTGCAAGTATATTTTCCTTGCGGAGGAGAAAATTTAACCAGGCTAGATCCCTGGTAAACACATCCCGAACTAGGAATAAGGGCAAACGAAAAACGTAGAGAATCCATGAAAGAAGTCCGGCAATCCGTTGCACATCACGTTTTCCCATTACAGGCAGATCACGAAGGGCTGTTAACACACGTTTTCGCATGACATTTTTAAGTTTAATGGTCATACGTTGTAGATCCACAATTACACCTAAATAGACAATACGCTGTGTGGGACGAACAACACATTTTGTTTCGTTAAATGTCACTCCTAAATCTAAGCGAAGAAAATTAAGAACTAAAGACACATACTCATCCGTAGCACGACGGGGAGGAAAAAGAAGGAGCCAATCATCCAAATAAGGGATGAATATACATTCGAACCGCTGTTCCACTTCGCGTTTGAACTCTTCTGCCCAACGCTGCATAATATATGGGGAGATGGCTAAACCCATTGGTAAACGAGACAAAACGTATTTGGTATTATTATAAAAGATTCCGTAGAATTTTTGGCAAGATTCCCGAATTGGGATCTGGTAGAAACCGTGTTTCATATCCAGCTTTATTGCGAACTGAGAAGGCGGAATGGTAAGTAAGCACTGAGCGGCGTTAAACAAGTTAATGTGCGGGACGGAGAAATGCTCCGTCCATAGGCTTAAATCGAGCAGAAAACGGCATTTCCCGTTGTCCTTCGGGATTAAGAAGGCCCGAAAGGCACACACACAGTCACTCACACGAAGCACATTTGAATCACACATGGTATTAATCATCACAGACATAACAGGGGACACTGGTGTTGATTGGAAGATATAAGGAGCTCCACGGGGACGTGGCACATACGCTCCTAACAACACTAACTCCGTTGACCAACGAGAAACATAAGGGAAAATTGCAAGTGGATCTACCTGTATTAGGTCTGGTGTTAGCGGTGGCGGCAGAGGCTCAGGAGTCCCTGGTGCTGGGCCCTCTGTCGCTGAGTCGGAAGAGGTGTCCGGCAAGGAACCCGTCTCTGGTGATGCTGGGCGAACCGGCGGCTCGAAGAGGAAAGATGGGTCGCCATCCGCATCGTCCTCAGTGTCAGAAGATCCTTCTTCCTCCGTGGGCCTGTTCTCCTGGTCGTCCGGTTCCGCATCACTATCAGGCACCTCCCCGCTTCCTAGACCTCTGAGGACATCAGGGATGGTGCTATAGACATTGGCAAATGAGTATGTTGACCTGGCAGCCGGAAGGTCCTCCAGTGCGTCTCCTAGTTCTTCACGCAAGAAATCTAGGAGTTCCGTTTCCTCTTCTGTGCACTGTGAGGGGTCCTCGTCATCCCGCCAGCTCGTGGCCGGCTGTAGGGAAAGGATGGTGTCCGTTTCAGAATCGAAATTAGCGGCGATTTCATCTCCTCCTGAGGTCTGCGAGGCGTCACCTGAGAATTCGTCGTCCCCTCCAGAATCGTCGTCTCCTGATGAATCCAAACTGCTGTTTTCACTGTGGAGCATCCACGGTCCGGGGTTTGGAGCAGGCACGGCGCCGAGAGCCAGCCACACCACGCGCCGTCTGTGCCGCGGCCTGCTGGCGAAAGGGCTGCTTCTGCGGAGCCGGAGCCGGGATGAAGTTTGGAGGCAATAAACATGTTTCCATCATGGAAGATTTCTGCAAGTTTATTGCATTGTGCCATCCAAAGGTGATGGCACAGAGGAGAGTCCTCGCCCGATTAAAGGCGTAATGTCGGGATGCCAATGGCAAATCCGACCAAAGAGAAAGTAGATGAAGAATGGTAACGGCGTCATGGAAATCACGTCCCTGCAGCTTAACGGACGTAACAGCCGTTTGAAGTTCTGCCCCTATTTGGTAGACCTTGTAGTCTTCCGGCGGATCAAGGCCAGCTTCCGGAGGAGGTCGCAGGCGTGTCCACTGGTTGGAGTCCGGCGGAGCGGGCTCGGAACAAGGAAGAGAAGGCGGCGGAACTGGAACCTGCTGCCGATGCGGTCGATCCGAAAGAGGCTTGAGGATCGCCCGAAAAGACGACTCCGCGAGGAGGGCCGGAAGGCGGGTCCGTGAGAGAAGCAGAGCGTAGTGCGCGGAGTGCAACCTGTGTCGCCAATTCGACGATGCGCTGGGTTTCAGCCTCTCCAAGCATAGGTGATGTAGAGATAGTAGATCTCACAGCAGTAGAAGTGGTTGCCGGGGCACTGGGTCCGGCGGGAGAAGTAGACTGCATCGCAGGAGGAGGCGGAACTTCCGGGTCCTCACTGCCGGATGCGGAAGATGAGCGAGTGCGAGTTGGTGACTGGGAGCGTCCCCTATGACGTCTGGTGCGCGTCATTTGCCTATGCACAGGCGAAGAATGGAAGGGGGAAGAGAGAAACACGTCCTTCTTGGTTGCTTCCTCCAGAGAACTGAGCCGGAGGATGCCAACTCACTAGCAACTGCTGATGTCGTCCCTTTTGTCATTATATCCTCGTCGGAATCAAGGCAAAGGTCTTCATCATCACTGTCACTCTGAGTCAATAATTCCAATATTTGTCGATCCGCATTAAATGATCACTTCGTCATATTTTTAGCCGTGGAAAACTAGAATGTCCGAATTCAGCGGTGTCCGAATTTCTCGCTGCAAAAAGAGATGAGTTATTCCAGAAGAGAATGAAATCGTCTACCTCCTAAGCTACGAATGACTGAGACAGAACTGAAGAGAAACTTTATTTTCAATAGTATTTTTGGGATAGTAACGAGAATGAGACTAAGTCCGAGAAAAAAATAATTGCACTGATGGATGCATTTCCAGAGAAGCTCCGCAGAAGTGTTTGTATATCCTTGGTGGGGGGCACATTCCATATAGTAATCACAGTTCAGTTGTGGTGGATAGCTTTTCTGAGAAAGAAACTTTTGTCTCCCGTTGTGCATTTCGAGGAAAAAAGGCCAGTTAAGGGCAAACTTGGAATCAAATATGAATAATTCAGCAGCACATATATTTGCATTGGAATAGATGTATTCACAAGATCCGTTAATATTGATGCTAGGTTTTCATGTAAAATTTGTACATGCACAGAAAAAAATGAAGAATTCATTTCAAGTGCAATAACTGTAGAGCAAGCAAAAAATATGCATTGAACAAAAACGAAATATAACCATAGGTTGACCGCGAACACATGCCGTCAGGGTGGGCATATACTCTTGAAGGGTAGAGTTTACTGCCCCCGTAATCTGAGATAAATACAAAATCCCTGCGAGGAAGGTCGTATAAGGAAGGTGCTAAGGATAACAGAGCTTTCCTTATGGATTTTGTGGAAAAACGGCCCGTACAGAGAGACAAGAAGTGTCTCTAAGCATTCGTCTCCGTAAGTACGCATAAGAAATTCTACTGGCTCGAAAGGGTTAAGCTGCGAAATAGGAGATCCTCCAACATGATCCTTGTCAACTTGTTCATTAAACGATCTATCTGTTCTCAGGACAGAAACCTTGGGTTGAAAGCGAACTTTGGATCCGTCAAAAGAGCCTTCCTGAGTACAGCTTTCACATCCAGAATATGCAGCATGAGACTTAATGCACTTAACATAGGATCTGGCAGGAGCGTCGCAAATATAGCATTCTACAGCAACCTTTAAAACTTTGCCATTGTGTTCAACACCAGTGCTTTGGAGATTTGCATTTCCTCAATGAATTCAGCTAGGTAGTCACTGAGAGGATTTGGCTTACCAGAGCCAAAAAAAATTCCCACAGTAAATGGTCTATTGTCAATGAAATTTACACAACGAGCAAGAATAAGCCATGCATCTACTGAACTACTTTTAAAAAGAGAAACCCCATCAATATTTATGTGAAGCTTCACCATATTATCATCTTCTACTTTAGTGCTATGTTGCAAGCGACGCACAATGCCCTTCTTAAGGCCAATGTGTGAGAATGCCCCATTGACTAGTTCTTTCTGTCGTAGTGACATGGTACGACTATAGGGAAATAATAACGATACGGTTAAAAGTGACTCTACCTTTATTTATCGTGGTTTATGCGGTGCTCGGTCTGTACTTCGCCGTGGGCGGGGCAGACTGCGAACCCTCGGGGGAACCTCGCGGCTGGGCGTTGACACGGGGGGAAGACGGCGGAAACGGGAACACCCCAAGTCTCGAAAGACTCACTGAGTGAGCTGCAGGATCCGCTGGAGACTGAAACGTCCGAAAGATTCAGGGCAACACGTTCGGACGCCTCTTGCTCTCGTTCGTTGATGACTGCCGAAGCGACAGAGACGGAAGCACCCAAAGTCTCGAAAGACGCGCTAGGTGTGCTCCAGAATCCGCCGGCGGTGGAAACTACTCGGAAGGCGAACGAGAGATGAGTCCCTCGTTTTCTAAAAACGAGGGCCTTATACACTGCTTGCAGCCTAAGGACTTCTATGTCCTTCTATTTCCGAAGGTTCCAGAAGGAATTCTGCACCTGGATAGGGGTGGGCGAGAGCAATGGTATGCGACGCACCCTTTCGCATCATACTCTTTGTTGCGCTAGGTGGACGCAAGGGTACAGAGTTGACCACTGTCCGCTGCATCTTTTGTGATGCCATTGCTCTCACTTCCCGTCCAATTCCAAGAAATCCTTAGGCCGCACACAGCTGTGCACCGCACCCAAAAGTCAAAGAGTCGCCTTGCGACAACTAGTTCTTTCATGAGTGTCCCTCTAGGAGTCTGAAGCAAACTCCTGGAATCACCTGGTATTTCAGGATGATATGGGTGAAGCACAGCCAGCAATTCACGCAAGGCATCATGCTTAATACAATGACAAAGGCTCCAGTGATGCAAGGAATATAGGTTCTCGCTCATCAAGGACACCATCATCATACTTCTCAATATCAGAATCACTGTCTGAGACTACACCATTCTGAAGTACTGGTTGGAACTACGAAATATTGCTGTCCTAATTCTCATTATTATCACTACTGTTTTGTAGTCTACTTCGAGTTTCTGTTTCAGGGACTTAACTATGCTCCACATTTTCAGCCGCATTTAGAGATCCTAAACATTCGTCAATATTAATTTCGGCCAAACTTTCTTTTGCAAGACGCCAAGCCTTCCGCTGCCGTTGCTGGATTCCCACAACCTTACTCCTCTTCTTGAACATGACTGCAATCATGAATCAAAATGCCTGAACCACTACTCGGTAAATGATGGGAAAAGTCTGAAATATTACCATGAAAGAAGATAGATCTCACAGATGAAATGAAAGTGTGGAAATAAAAACACTAAAGATATTTTTAGAATTAAAAACCATGACTTGAAACTAAATCCTGCATATAAACCAGCAATCATTTGATAAGAAAAAACTTACATTTTTAATACATTTTTACACATTACATCAATTAGAAATGAAGAAACCTTGTAACTTATGGGTGAATATATTTCCTTCCCATAAAAAATCATGGAGCAACCAATTGTAAAAGAAAGTGACACACGCTAAATATTAACCTCAACTGCACATTAATGATGTGTTAAGAAAAACAGTTTGTTTAGAAAGCTATCGATCCTAATAAAAGTTCTATATCATATAGCAATGATCTTACGTGTAAACAGGTACAAAGGCTGACTGTCGGTTGGGATAATAATTGAAGGCATAAATACTACATTCAATGAATATTTAAAAGCAGTTATTACAATGTATAACTATGTTTGCATGTTATTTATTTCTTATTTCACTATTTGCATCTTTGTGTGCGGTGCAGAAGTCTTGATAAGCTCTGGCTGATTTAGTTAATGATCTAACTGTCTTGAGATAATCTTGGGGGTAGGTGGGAAAAGGGGACTGGAGATTTCTAAAGATGGTTCTTCTGCACTGTGATTTGATTATCTGCTTGCTTTTGGAATCTAAATATTGAATACCAGATTAGATGTCGGTGATGATCTGTTCCAGAGGAACAGCTTTAGGAGGTAGTCCAAACTTCAAGATACTATACGAGTAGTATAGCAACCCCCAAGACACCTGTTGTTTCTGCCACCATGTCTATAAAGTTCTTAATCCTCAAATATTTAATATTACAGCAAAATGAACACACACTATATGAGTTGTCTGAATTATTAAGTTTGATAAACATATGATGTTAATACATAGTAATATTAAGAACATAGTAATAATTACAAAACACATATATTTACAGCTGGTACAAAACCAGTATTACGCTGAACACTGGGGCTACATTCAGAAAGCGAGTCTCCCACAAACCCTTTACAATATTATCGTCAAGGCTGCGCAATGACATAAAAAACGGCAAATGCCAAAAAAATTTACAGAGGTTAGCTAAGAGGATTTGAGAGAGAACTCACATGACCCGGACACCCAATTCTTGGCATTTTTAGGGTGCCGGTGGTAAACTGCGCAGAAACAGCATTTGATTAAATTGAGAATAATTTCTGATTTTTATTAAAAAAATAAGATGGAGATTGCGACGATAGAGAATACCGCTGGGCGATGAGGTACCAGCACAATGCCAAAAATACAACCTTTACGCAATCAACGTAATTAGCAATACGAATGTGAATGTGTTTTACCATGAAGAGATCAAAACATTGATGGCGAATCAAGACGGGATTATGGAGAGCGATAATGCTTGAGATGAGACACATGACATATTTTTTTCTTGAGACGACCCGGTTTTTAAGGCCACAGTTACAGGAGTTAACAGTTTGAGTATTTCAAACGGACCAGTCCACAGAGGCTCCAATTTAGCAGTCCTTTTCTTTAATTTGGAACTAATAGGGTGATTTTTGCAAAGAACCATATCGCCAACGTGAAAACTGGGTGTACTGTGTGTTTTATTTTAAGTATTTGAATATTTTTGATGGGCTCTTTTCAGATTTTTAACAGCATTCCCCCAATATTCCCACATTCTATCTTCAGAGGTAGTATCGTCTTGCAATGAAGGCGGAATATCCCAAATATTATTCAAAGGATCAGGGAGATTTCTTCCAAGGAACAATTTACAAGGGGGAAAACCAATACCCTCATGAACAGCAGTATTAAACGCAAAAGACAAATCACCAAGCATATTATCCCATACAACATGGTGTTCGTGGGTAAAGGCAGACAAAGTGAAACGTAAATTGCGATGAACTCTCTCCGGTATGTTCGGACAAGATTTACTTAATACCATAGCTGAAGCACATGTTCCTAAATACCTCAGACTTAAATAAACTTGCATTATCTGAAACCAAATATTTTGGATAACCAAACTTGTGAAATAAATTATGAAAAAGGACCTTAATTACACTTGCAGAAGAAGCGTCCTTGACCGCTTCCAGGAAGGTAAATTTAGAGAATCCATCAACAACGGTGAATACATAACAATTCCCTTTCTTAGATCGTGGCAATGGGCCCACATGGTCGATAAATATTCTTTCCCAAGGTGCAGATTGAGTTTGAGAGGACAAGAGACCCGGAGGAAGACTGTTTCTGGGCTTCCAATTTTGGCAAACATGACATCGAGTGACCATATCTTTTATTTCCTTCTTGGAATTCAACCACCAGTAATCTTGAGAAATTTTGTGTAGTTTTCGTAATTCCCAAATGAGCCCCAGAAGGAATACAATGAAAGTATTGAAATATCATAGGGCGAAGTGCAGCAGGGACTACGACTTTGCACTTCTTTGACTTAAGGGGAGGTTCTTTCAGATTCAGTCGAAAATAGGGCAAATTTTGAAAATTTTTTTGGGGTAATGAAAAGGCATACGAATATTCTGTTTAAATTTTTTTATTTGTTTATCATTCTGAAATGCGTGGAAATTTTAACTACGAAAAATTCAATATGGCGGCTCCAAAATGGCGGCTCTTGTCTGCCTCTGCACGCAAAATATCGTCCGGAAACTTCATGTCTGCAGCCTTTTGTAGTGAACTGAAATCAGTAATAATTTATAGTCAATGAAATTTATGAAATTCTCTATGGCTTGTACCTAATTAGAATGAATTTTGACAAAAAATAATGCAAAATATTAACATTAGAAAAAAGTGGAATAATTACCCCCTTTTTTTACTTTGACCTCGCTTAAAAATTATGAATTAACAATTTTTTATGCTTATTTTAGGTATAAGCCATACAAAAAAGTATATCCTTATGGGCAGTTTTTGAATGAAGTGAATCGGATCAATAGATCAAGAACTGTGCTTGAAGTTATGATGAAAAATATGGTTTCGAAAAAAACGCGTTTGAAGTTTTTAGAAAGTTTGCCTTGTTTAACTGAACGAACAAGAAAGTTATCACTTTCTTGTTTGTTCTGTTATCATTACCAGAATCAATTCCTATAGGGTTTTGAGATCGCTGATTACGAATATGAAGTCAAATTGACAAAATTCGAGATGGCGGATCCAATATGGCAGATCAAAAAAAATTCCATCTACCAATTTGGACCAAAATGTCTATGTAAAGGTTTTCGTGGTCGTCGAACGTGAATTTATCGTTAGTTTTTTTTAAATCAAAGATGACAAATCCATTATGGTGGACCAAAAAAATTTGTTTTTGCAAATTTAAAAAAATGTTTCAACTTGTAGTAGGTTTCCGCGATCGCTGAACGTGAATTTCTTGTCAAATATGCTACATTAAACTCACATCAAGATCTTAGTCGGCTATTCCTGGGCCATATAGGAATCCTTCCTCGATTTCGAACCGCTCCTGGTTGGCCTGGTCCAGCAGACGTTGCGCGAGGCGGGCGTTTCGAGCAGTGGGCGATATTTGACGTTCAGCTGCCAGAATCCTCTCGTCATCGGCTTCGGTGGAGTATCGGCTGGCCTCGATGCCAATACTGATTTCCAGTGCGTTCATAATTTTCAGTAAAGATGATCTCCCCTCATTGAATAAGCACGCAGCAATGTATGCAGAGATTTCGATTACTTTACTTCCACAATGCAAGTGCTTTGGCGCTAATCTCCACACTGTAGCGTTAAACGACTCGTTAGAGTTTTGCGTGTTCGCCCCCACGCAGCGTTCCAGCAGATCCGGGTTGGAGAGAGCTTCGTAAATCGGTTTGATGGCTTTGGCAACATCTCCCGCTAGAGGAGGAGGATGTCGAAAGGTCTCTAGTCTTCCTTCTTTCTCTGCAACTCGCCACTTGCACCAGCTCTCATCTCCTTCCGGGCACAAATGATGTTGCGGATTTTCATCTGTTGAGCACTTATGGAAATAAGTAGCCCATATTGCATCATTCATACGGGAAGAGGAATCCGGATTGCATCTAATTGCCAATCCGTAGTAAAGCGTCAAATCCGTGATAAGTTTGTTTGTCAATTTTCCAGCTCCCTTCCCACCAAGCCCCTTCGCGTCTTTCTTCAACTTCCGAAGTCGACTTCCCATTCTCTTTTGTACATGTCCCACGCACTCTTTCTTCGATACCGGGCAGTCACCGTATGGGTTCAAGTCAACGAGAGCCTTGTAGGTTTTCGTGTCCCCGTCGCCGATATAATTTTTATACTTCACACCCAGAAGAGTTATCAATCGCAAAAACATCTCGCGCACGCCGTCCACCTCCATTTTCCCCGCACTTCCAGTGTGATTCGCACTGCAGTCGTTGATGTGGCTTTCGCTCCATTCTTCATACTCCGGCGTCCCTTGTTTCGATGCCCAATTGTGGCAGGCTTGGCAGTAGGAAGACTTTACAACCACATCCAAAATTTTAACGGTATATTTTCCGATAAGTGTGACAAGACCAAACAGCGATGAAAAGCCTCGCTTTTTCCAAGTCCCATCACCGGAAACAGACAAGTGCGTCGACTCGTTCCCAGCTGCAGAGTTGGCTTCAATTTCTTCGCGCACGGCCTTCCCTTGCACAACTTCAAAGACAGTCTTCGATGCGGCGTGCAAATTGTCCAGGAAGTTGTAATACGTGGTGTTGCTGAAGGAGTTTTTTATGTCCAGCACGAAGCAAAACGTCTTTATACTCTGCAGTCCGCATCCGAGAATGCGAAAAGCAAACAAAAGTCGCCGGTTTATTTTGTACACGTTTCGTGACATTGGAGATGATAATATCTGGCGCCTGTCGCACGAACAGTCCACAACGAGTTTAAACCCCACGCCAGGTCCCGCCGTTCGTCCGAACTTCACTGCACCGGAACAGGACTTGCACACAAGAATCTCACTCAACGCGTTGAATACCATCAGAAAGTTGCAAATGACGTAGCTGGAGTTAGTGTCAATGTCCACATCATTGTAGTCGATGATTTTGAGCTTCTTCGCTGATGAACTAACGTAGTCCGCGTCTGCTTCCGCCGAAAATTGATTTCCCTGGAAACACCTTTTCCGGGACCGGGAAATTGGCGGTCTCCTTTTCGGCATTTTATATAAAAACGGCGAGAAAACGATAGAAACAGTTCAAACAAGAGCTACACTCGCATGTGGACACGGCAAACCACGAGGCTAAAGATAGGCGACTTTGTGACGCTTCGGTTATTTGTCGCATGTGCTGCCACCTAACATGCATTCCAACACGTACAAGTATGCGATAATATCGACCCTAAATCATTCCAGTTAGATAGAAAGATAACATAGAATGATAACAAAGAAAGATAACATAAAAAGATAATAGATAGCATAGAGAGCCGTCTGAACGTGAAGCGGCGAACGGGCGCCTGCCTGAGAGTCACTCAGTGCGCGTGAGGTAGGTGCGTTCGAGACGCTCCAATTCAATAAATATGTTTTGTATCGGAATATCCTTTTGCACACATATTCTACACATGTAGCTATCATTTTATCCAATAAAAAAAAAATTCGATTTTTTGAAAAAATCTGAAAGAACCTCCCCTTGAGAGGCTTGTAACACAATATATCATTCTTTAATTTATAATTAATACAATCTGAAATTAACTGTCTATCTTTCGACATAGAGATTTTATGCAACAATTGTCCCAAAACCGGATCCTTTTTCTGATGTTCTCGAATGTCGATAAAAGAGAGAGGAATCTTATGGAGAAAACAGTTAGTTTCCGAAGAAAGTGGAGGATGAGGAGGAATCACAACTCTTGACAAACAATCGGCTGGTTTATTAATGGTGCCCCTGACATGATGTATAGTAAATTTATAAGTGGATAGCTTTAAAACCATCCTGCCGATTTTGCCAAGCTGCTTGGTATGAGGGAACAACCAAGTCAAAGCCCCATTATTGTATAGAGGTGAAAATGAGGGAGCTGGAGATAATCTTTGAATTTTTCAACGGCCCTAGAACATGCAATGCACTTTAACTCGTAAGTCGTTAACCTTTGCTCATAGACACTTAAATAGGTGAAACATGTCTTTCAGGTTTCCTTAAATTTATCTCTTTTGAATATTAGTAGGCACATTTCTTCTCTTCACTGAAACGTAATCTTTTTTCCCTGGAATCATCCTGCTAACTTCATCACTGTTGTAAAACTGTATTACTCTGTTTACAACAGACTCCTTCAGAGTTTTCCCTGGTTTTGCATCAGATGTACAGAGGATTTCTTTTTCCCTAACCAGTGTCTTAGTTCTTCTAGCCATCCTATTACTCACTCCAAATTCATTTTCATTTCTTGCAAGAGTCCAGCTTTGAGGTAAAACAGTTAAAATAAGTAGTTTTTCACTCCTATTTTCAGTTAGCTGAAATTTTTCCTTCAGCTGAGGTAACATTTCAGAGTCAGGGTCCTCTTCAGTCTGCCTTTGCCCCATATTACTGTCCAATAATTTCTTTGAGAGCTTCTGTTTCACTTTATTCAGTTCCCTTGAACAATATCCAGGGTCAACACGTATTCTTTTCTTATTGATGGGGTATCTCTTCATGAAATTTAATAGATTTGCTCAAATCTACAGATGAACTGGGATCAACGAATGCAACATCAACTGAAGTTTCTTGCTTGGTGAACGGTTTAGAATTATTGTTCACTCAGACTTCAATTTCAGTTTCTTGTGGTGTGGAATTTTTCTTACCAAGTAATTTCCTGCAACTATCACAAAGTTTCATTCCAGGTTTAATTAAAATTTTCTTCTCACATATCCACATTTGAACAGTTCTAAGTTTTTGAAACATTTGTGTTTGAACAGTTCTAAGTTTTTTGAAACATTTGTGGCTAGTTTTTGCAAATGGATTACAACAGTATCTAATATTAGAAGACACTTCTTGAGTCTCAACCATGACTGTTTCTCATGGACCACAGCTGAAATTGGCAAAAATTTTTAGAGAAACAAAATAGAATCAAATGTCAGTGTAATATGAGTCATACCACTCCCTGTGTGCTATACACAGTTAAATATCACAGCAATTCCCCAACTCAACAACAAATGCACCACAGCAAAGATCACAGCGATCCCACTGTATAACACAATTCCTATGAAAAAACATGGCAACACAGGATTTTATGTATCCTAAAAGCATGGGGCTTTAAGGGTAGAATTCTTATTTTTATCAAAAATTTTATAACTGACCGCAGATTCAGAGTTCGAGCGGGAAACTGTCTATCCCAGTGGTACATTCAGGAAAATGGTATCCCACAAGGTTCAGTGTTGGGAGTTACTCTATTTGCCATAACGATCAATGACTTTGTAAACAACATAAAATCACCAACCATAGCAACACTTTTCGTCAATGATCTTGGTGTTTTCTGCTGGTCATCAAAAATGACAACGGCAGAAAGGCAACTACAGATCACTCTTAATAGGCTCCATCAATGGTCTCTAGAAACTGGTTTTCTTTTTTCAGAAGAGAAGACCAGGTGTATGCACTTTTTTCGACGCCGTGGCCTATTCCCCCAGCCCAACCTTAAACTTGGGGATGTCCCTCTTCCATCAGTGGAATCCATACATTTCCTTGGAATGACAGATGGAACTGGAGAACACATATCCAAATTTTAAAAGACAGGTGCTTCAAAGTTTTAAATATTTTAAGATACTTATGTAACTCGTCATGGGGTGCAGACCGTAAGTCAATGCTTCTTGTATACAGGGCATTGGTGCGGTCAAAACTAGACTATGGCTCCATAATATACTCCTCGATGCAGAAGAGTTACCTCTGCCCATTGGAGACCATACACAATTTTGGTTTAAGGTTGGCAACAGGAGCCTTCAGAACCAGTCCAATTCAGAGTATTTATTGTGATACTGGAGAGCCACCTCTTGAGACACGGAGAAAAATCTCAATGCCAAACTACACTAGCAAGATTCTTTCTCAAAGGGAGCACCCATGTTTTAATCATGTTTTTAAACCCAGGTTTATTGATTTATTTTATAGAAGGCCTAGTACAACGAAGCCCTTAGGAATCCGTTTTAAGGTTTTTTAAGTAATTAATGAGCCAATTATGAATGAAATCTGAAATGGTGAGGTAAAAATGTTGTGATAACTTGATATGGAACGACCCTGAAGCACTCGTGTTCCCTTAATTATTTTAGGAGTTTGGAAACTTTAGAGTGAGTCACTCCTTCACTTGCCCACTCCTTCAAATCTTGCATAAGATATGAAAGTAGCTTTTCAACAGAATCACAGCTTCCACTCATTCCTTCATCACCTCCTTCACAACAATCTGAGGTGGAACCATCACTAGAAATTTCAGGGGTATTGGAATCTCTTGAGGAATCCACATCTTCCCTCAACACATGCTCAACCATTTCCTCTGCTTCATCTACACCACCAGGTTGCAGAGATTCTCCACAAGTTTGTTGGAGAGTTTGCGCCTATGCCCATTGGTATAAGTTAAGAAACTTTCTCTGATTAAACATTTTTGCAAGACATTATAAACCAGTGATAATGGAGAGGAAAGTAACAACCCTATCAATTATATTAAGTTAGAGATATCAAAAAAGAATAAAGGTTCAGTACACGGTAGCGACTCTCCATAAGCTGGGTTGGGAAGTAACAATTTTGGCATTCGGAGATAGGTGGTGTTGTTCTTCGCATGCTAAGGTCTGCTACACCGTTGGTAACGCTACTAGTGTTCTCTGGCGTTTCTTTTAAAATTCGACTCGAATTTTTGTACTTAGGTGAAGTTATTCATTGAGGCAATGATCATTTTTAGGAAATGGAAGTTCAATAATGATTAATATCCACTAATTAGGAAGTAAAAATAAGATTGGCATTTATTTCAAAAATTCAACAAAGCAAGATACATACAGTATAATAGTTATACTGTATGTAGTATATAATAATATAAGACATAAACATACTCATTTTTTCAACTTTGTAAGCAGAAGAGGTTGTCGTAGTGACATGGTACGACTAAAGGGAAATAATAACAATATGGGTAAAAGTGACTCTACCTTTATTTATTGTGGTTTACGCAGTGCTCGATCCGTACATCGCCGTGGGCGGGGCAGACTGCGAACCCTCGGGGGAACCTCGCGGCTGGGCGTTGACTCGGAGGAACGGTGGAAACAGGAACACCCCAAGTCTCGAAAGACTCACTGGGTGTGCTGCAGGATCCGCTGGACGCCTCTTGCTCTCGTTCGTTGATGTCTGCCGAAGCGATGGAGACAGAAGCACCCAAAGTCTCGAAAGATGCGCTAGGTGTGCTCCAGAATCCGCCGGCGGTGGAAACTACTCGGAAGGCGAACGAGAGATGAGTCTCCCGTTTCCTAAAAACGAGGGCCTTATATACTGCTTGCAGCCTAAGGACTTCTATGTCCTTCTATTACCGAAGGTTGCAGAAGGAATTCTGCACCTGGATAGGGGTGGGCAAGGCAATGTTATGCGACGCACCCTTTCGCGTCATACCCCTTAGTTGCGCCAGGTGGACGCAAGGGTACAGAGTTGACCACTGTCCGCTGCATCTTTTGTGATGCCATTGCTCTCACTTCCCGTCCAATTCCTAGAAATCCTTCGGCCGCACGCAGCTGTGCACCGAACCCAAAAGTCAAAAAGTCGCCTGCGACATCTAAGCAGAAGAGGTGAGCATTTATTTAAAGAAATCCATAAAACATGAAATGTGCATTAAAATTATTCAAAATACAATTAAATTTGAAGAAAATGAAATCAGCTTCACAGAAGCACTCAACCCCTTCCTCCATGTAAAGGTGGTGTTCCACGGATTGGTCACTAAACCTAAAAACTGCACAATAACTAGACACCCTGATATACAATATTTAAACAAACACACACATAAAATCCCTATAATTGAGCCTTCACTAAATCTAAGAACCTATCCTTACCTAAACCAAAACACTATCCTTATCTGAAACGGCTCATTTTAAAAGCCAGGTTCCGTTTCTTGCACCAGTATTTAATGCTGTTTTACACTACCTTCAACATCACTCTCTCCTTCACCAAATCCCCATGGATTGGGCAGCACAGCCAGGTGTGGGCATCTGCCTGTAAAATTTGCCGATACTTATTTTCCCTTCCGTATTAGTACCTTTCGGCAACTATATGGCACCACCAGTCATAACGTAGGTCGTGGCGGTACTTATGATTTGTAACTATCCTATTTAATTTTCGGAGTATACATTTATTTCTTTAAATACGTTAATACGAGAGGATGGCGATCTTTTTGCAGGAGATATGGTTAAATAAGTATAGTTAAACATTTATAATATTGAATTGTTTATTTCAAGATACCAATTAACTGCACTTGGTCAATACAATGGATTATAAAGAAAAACAGACAAAACAGGAAAAACGTAAATTAATTAAGCAGCAAAAATATGCAGATCATATGATGGTTAAACCAATTGCACATAAAATAAATGAAACCAATAAACCAAACCAAGTAACAAATGTTTAAAATAAATACATATGGATGACCAATATATGTAAATCATTAGGATTTATTTTTTTATATTTGCTGAATATTCCACTACCACCACAGAGGTTATCAGCTTGACTGGGTTTCTCTTCTTTATATGTTATATACAGGTATGTGGTAAAGAGATTCCCCGGTAGGCCTATGAGAAACCACAATTAGCAGTGACCTGCATCTCAAATCTGTTAAATAAAGAAAGTACTGATAAGATTTAAGAGAGAATAAAGCCATTAGTAATAGTAAGTTATAAATAAGATAATAATAGTAAGATCAAGAATGAATTCTAGTTTTTTTCTTCAATACTCTTATCTATATGCTAAGTAAAACTAGAAATCAACCAACGAACTCACCATTAATGAGAATTCATTTCTTTTGTTGTCTGTATACAATAGCGTCTAATGCATAGCAAAGCAACACTTTGTAGTATCCTCTGCTCCATCTCCTCCCTGTGGTCATTACATGAAAGGAAACTGAAGTTTGCCTTTCCCTTCAATTCCCTTACCAGGAGATGAGATAAATTAGTTTGAAACCGAATCCTCTCCATTGTTGGGTCCAAACCAGTCATGAACTGCCCAAGTGCCAATACAAGTTCCTCTGAAGGAAGGAAAGAAGTATTCTCATCTTCTTTTAGAATGAAAAAGATTTCAGCAGGGGGAAGCTCTGCTGAAATGCATGAGGAGCATGCCACACAAGGATTACATTTTAAAAGATCCTGAGCAATATGTGCAGCAATACGTGCAGCAATACATGCAAGTGAGCCAAGCTTTACTGGGAGTAATTTTCTTATACTTTGAGGCGGCCGACATAATTCTTCAGTGACCTCTCCTTCACTAAAGACTCCATTCACTATGTCTGCAAGGCCTGTTAGTATGACGCAATCATCAGCCTGACAATTTCCCTTCGTGGAGTAGCTAACCAGTCCGTTGATAATAGCAGTCTTCAGGGCTGATACAAATGAATCTGCATTTGGATGGCGATTGCACCCACAGTTTTGTCGGACGGCATTAAAAAGGTTTTCAATCGGATCCTGTTTAAAACTGCGAGTACTCAGGTGCTTTGAGAGGGGGTGAAATCGTTCCCATAGCAGCTGCAATCCCTTAATTGTAGCCAACCATCCTTTTTGAGAAGGAGGGTTGACTAATTTGCCCGTGCTGACGTTGAGGAATTGCCAGCGTGATATCTTTTGGCCCATTTCCGCTAGACGTTTATGGTGGTGGCTTCTAGCAGTCATGGGCACCTTCAGCTTCCTCATCTCGTCGTATTTCCCACCAGTATCACCATTAAGGGAATCAAAGAGGTTGTTAATGGATATTAGCACCTCCGCAGTCGTTAACCCATCATTCTCTAATAACCCTGTAATAGATGTAAATAATTAATTCAACATAATTATGTGAATGCTTTTAAAGAATAATTATAATAATATTCTTTATTATGGGCAAAATAGCCCTCAAACTTTTACATAGCATATATAAATACATCTATAGCGGCTTAATATTGCTAAGAGTAGAGTATGTAATGATATATAAACTTATTAGAAATATATATTATGATGTATGTATTACAGCAAAAACAAAATAAGAGATTCCAGAAAATTAGGATATAAAATATGAGTCTTGAGTAATGATTTAAATAATTTTTGCATAAGATAAGTTATAAAAGTACATCAGATAGCTTACAATAGTACACATATAAAATGTCATAAGAAAATACATAACTTGGAAATAAACTATTACATTGATAAAGCTTTCAATTTCCTTTTCAATGTGGGTAAATTTAAGCTAAAAAAATCAATTATGTCACCAAGAAGCAAGGGAAAATGTAGTGAAACCTCACCTTTAGCCACTAATCCACTTAATCCTAGTCCAACTGCACGACTGAACACCTGCGCAGCTAAGACAACCTTCATCTTGGCAAATCCAGTTGGATTGAGATGTTTCTCAGTGAGGTGAAACAATCTGAAATGTAAGAAAAAGTGCAAAATGAGATTTATATACTTATACTTTATACTTTACATAAACAACTGAGCATTCAGTGTTTTACTAGAAGTACTACCAAGTTTTATCATTTCTTCACTGGGTCATACTAACCTTCCAAAAGGATTCTGCCCATCATCCTCGTACAGCTGCAGCAAATGTTTCCAAGAGGCCTTAAGAGTCACCTCCTGACCCCCAATAACAACAGGAACTGCAATGTCATAGGTTTCGGAAACATTTCAGGAGCTGAGGTGGATTGAAAATGGTCACCACATTCTGCTCGCCGTACGTAAAACAAGGGTTCAAGTATGTTGCTCCCATAAGTTTGAGAGCCTTCACGTTGTTTGACCCCATGTCACAGACTGTTGCGATGACCTTCAACCCCACCCTCTGCAAGTTCTCCAGGATCTTCAATCATGGTTTTTATGGCATAAGAAGAAGTCCCCCCAGCACTGAAATAATATGCTAGAGGCTGCTTCCACTTTGCATAGACTCCCCTAACCATGAAAACCATAGCAACCTTGGCAATTGCATTCCTTCTCTTTCCAGATCCATGGTCTTCAAATCCTAATATAATGTCATTGCGAACCGAGTACGCTAACTCAGGCTTGATGGCCATCTCATCAAACATGAGTGTGCACAATCGATTCTTCTCCGGCATTTTCCCCACAAAAGATGCAATATTAGAAAAGATATCCCTGTTTACCCCGGGCAGAAAGTTTTAATGTTGAGAGGACTTTGGTTAAAGTCCTCTTTGAAGGCAGTGGAACCAATGACCGCAGCACAGCATAGGTTTTGGTGCTTAAAAATAGAGAGTGCAATAACTTTCTCTTTCTTTGACCATCTCCTTCCCTTCAGCTTCTTCTTCCCTTCTCTCAGGATGGAGCTAAGAATGGTCACAGCAGATGGTGATGGTAACTCCTTCTCAAGTGCTCGGAACAACCCACAATTACGCTGCATTGCCTTCAGATCAGATTTATATCTCAGTGCAATTTTCCTCCACCTATTAATTTTTCGGCTGTCCTTCATAATCTTCTCATGAAGAATCTTCTTCCTTGGGGTCATCTGTTCAACCCTAGTCAGACCTATATCTGACAGGATAGACCGCCTTGCACCTTTACCAAATGAAGAGCATGACTGAGACATTGAAACATCACTCTCATTTGATACAAAGGATGCTCCCAAAGATTCTGTAACATTGACATCGGAAAAATCCATTACTCTCTCTTCCTTCAAACCCTCATTCTGCACTTCATTGGGCATGATAGGTGAAACAGGTGGGATGCATGCTGTTGACCTCAGGGGAGTGGAAGTGCTAGGAGAGAAGTGATCGCACAGGCAGATGTTGATGCAGAAGATGTTACTGGAATAATTGAGAACAAAAGGTTAATCAATTAACAGTTGTTGCTGTATGTTAAGAAAGAAGTAAGTGGTCTATATACATTCGCAGAAATGAAGATGGAGGCAAAAGTGATGGCACTGCATTAAAATTCAATTTGATGCCAGCTGCAGTCCTGAACTGCCCAGGCTCAAAATGTTTCCTGCATATGGTGGCCTTCTTGCATAGCTCCTGCAAAGGGACATCTGAGAGCTTAGGGTTCTCACAGAATTGCTGCCAAATGTAAGCCCTAAAAATTGAGATGGTAATCAGTTATAAATTACTAGTGAATTCCCCATCAAAAGTGACAGGATTGTAGATGAAATTAAGTTACCAGGAATATGAAGAACATACAAGAAGATAGAGCATACAAGAATATTAACTGCAAATTAAGTTATATGTAACCTTGAATTCAAGATATGATATTGTCAATATATGATATTGTCAATATAGAATAAGTAGGAAAAAATATAATTTATAATTAAAAGTATTTTGATTACTTAAATTCATGCACTATGATACATGTTCTTTTATTTTTTTTATTATTATTATAATCAATGTCGAAGGAAGTATTCTCGGGTTTCCCTACCGGGCAGCGTCTCTCCATTCTGTCAACGTTTCGGCTACGCACACTGCAGCCATCTTCAGGACTGAAGCATTTGAAAAATTCGTCGTCTTATATAGGGGTCCGGAGAGTCCCTTTCACTTTTCCAATTGGGCTGTCCAAGGGGAAGTCTCCTTTCACAGGTGCCCAGGCCAATGAGCGGGAGGCGTGAGTCCTATCCATCCTTCCATTGGCGTTGGGTTTCGGCATCAGTTCCTTTCAATTTCTCCATTCGCGTTTCTGTCCTTGTTTGTTATTGGTTCCTTATTCAGTCTGCGGATGGCAGCGTCCCAAACGCTACTGAGGAGCAGTCCTCCGTGGCGGTTTATATTTTGGGGGTTCAGCCGGATCTCGATGGCTTCTTTTGCTATTCTATGTTTGCTGATCTGAATTGGTGGATGGCAGGGTCATCAAGGTGGAGTTTTGCTCTTCCATAGCTGCAAACTGAAAACAACCCTCCGAAGTAACTGTAACAAACTGTAAAGCAAGGTTTCCTTAATTTCATGTTTATTAAATTATGATACATAAAGAGCTGGCCAACTTCATTTCAGTACCACAATTCATAACTCAAAACCTAACCTCTATCGAATCAATTGTCCCCGGAACACCACATACTGCCACTTCTCCAATAAATCCAATTAGCCTCTCCTTTAAAGCAGTCAGTGGGATCCCCTTCGCTGGCCCTCCCCCGGTGCCCATGGCATTGTGACGTAGCTTTGCTGCTTTTTGTTTAATGTCCGACTTCCAATCCTGCCAGCTCTACAAAAAATTCACTTACTATTACTTACATACTTACTATTCACTTACAATACAAAGGTAATAATTCTTTTCCGTTGGATGAAGCTCTGATACTCAATCATAAACCTGTTGAGAGTTCTTACACACCTCCATCTTATGCAATGAGAGAAAAAAAGTGCTTTACTTAAGTGCAGAACTTAATAAAATTTACCCTAGACCACTTCTCTGGGGTCTTTGTAGCCCTAGTTGCACAGGAGTTCAACAAATCAGCTAACTCCTCCCATTTCTTTTGCCGCATTATCCCTCCTTGGGGACCCGAAATCCTATTTGCAGCAAACTGGGGATTGGCCTCCATGAAGGTCATCATGACTTCCCAATGCTCCAGGGAGATCATCTTCACAATAGCTTAAATATATCAATCACACTAATCGATCATCCTTCCAACATATACGCAACAATTATGAAGAGAAGAATTCTAACCACGAGGTGTTCTACCTCACCGAGATAATGAACATGTTTAACATTAAATTTCACACAAGTGAACGATGGCAATTACTATCATTTCAATCCTTAATGCCTTTTTCATCGTATATCGGCTATGAGAGAACAAATCTTTACCATGCTGTTGCCTATGGGAACCATTAAACAGTAAATGCACGAGGTGTCCTACGATTAACATCAAATATGAAATAGCATGCACATGAATGAAGGCCAGACAAGGACGATACATGATATGCACAGATTCCATGAGTGCGCTGCACTCCATAGCTCAATTTTCCTCATTCCACCCAATAGTCCAGAACATACAATCCATCCTGAAGGATCTAAAAGAAAAGGGCATTAACATCACCTTTATATGGGTTCCTGGACATGCTGGAATTCAAGGAAACGAAAAGGCAGACCTGGCAGCAAAAGAGGCCATCCATAGGTGGGATATAGAATGGGATCAGGTACCAGCTCAGGATCTCAAGGGCATCCTGAGAAATACAGCTCACTCTCAATGGAGAGAATTGTGGCAAGCACAACACGGGAACAAGCTTAAATCTGTGAAAGATGATATAACATCTTGGGGTACATCCATTAGGCGCTGTCGGAGAGAGGAAATTGCTATCACTCGTCTCAGGATTGGGCATTGCTCTCTCACACACTCCTATTTATTCACAGAGACGAAGGATCCTCCCATCTGCCAGACCTGCAGTGAGCCATTAACAGTTTCACATTTGTTTGAAAACTGTGACAAATACAAAAATGTACGAGAGAGATTAAGCATTCAGGGTAGCCTTAAGGACATTTTAAAAAATGACATAAGCTCGGTAGAGAAAGTAATCAAGTTTATAAGGGAGACCAAGCTCATAAACCAAATATAACAACCTAACAAAAAGCTCATAGTCCTGTGGTAATTTTCTTAAGCTTTATAAAATTAAATGTATCTATTACAGTAAATTCTACTTACGTAAGGAATTTTATGTGTGTGTGGTGCAAATAACCCTAGCTGTTGACGTACCCTCAAACCATAATACTACTACTACACATGAATGAATGCAATTACAATCATTTCAAGCCATAATGCCTTTATCATTGTACCTTGGCAACGAAAGAACAAATTTATACCATGCGGCTACTTACCCTTACCCTCCATGTTGTACGTTGGTTAACAAGCTCCACTCTCACCACTAATCACCAATACTCAAAACGATAGTAAGAATGTGCGCTGAAGAAGCCGGTACATTTACTGTGGGTATTCATTATTCATCTGTTTTCTACTTGCACTCCATTGGTTGAGATGAAGCACATGACCGTCACCTTCGGATATGCTTGGAAGCTTCCCCTTAAAGTAGGTGGGGGTAGTCGGTTAGGTCGTTTTCTGCCCTACGATGCTACAGAATAGGTTTTCGAGGCCGAGTCGGTGAGAGAACACGGTTTCCTCTCCAGTCGGTTGGATTTGAAATCAAACCAACTGCTTCCAAACCGACAAGTTAATACTATGGCCCCAGAAAGCTTTAGGGTCTTCCTCTAAACATTCCCCAAGAAATTTCTTTTTAAAGTTGCTGTGGGCGTTACGCATAACTCGCTTGGTGTCACATTTTGCTTTCTTGTACTTTTTTAGCAAAAGTGATTGTAGTGGATTTGGAACAGGCTGATCTATTCCCGTAAAAGCCTTTACTTTTCTGTTCAAATATCTCTGTTTGCGGAGAGCCCTTCTAACCTCTTTATCGTACCATCTGGGCTCGCAATCATTTTTAGAGTATTTCGAAGGTATATACAAATCTATATATTTATGCATTATCTCCACGAATGATTTCCATGTGTCCTCAGTGTTGTTGTTGCTTACGCGCGACTTAAATGAATTAAAAGCTGTTGTTAGTTTTCCGTTAAATTCCTCGAAATTGGCTTTGGAATAGAGATAAATTTTGCGTTTGGGTTTCTTATACTTGCCAAGGTTTATCTCATTATCTGCAAAAACGCCTTTGTGGTCTCCAAGACCTTCGTCAATCGAAATGTTCTCTATGCGCTCAGGAAAGTTAATTTAAAGGAGATTGAGTATATTGTCACCCCTGGTTGGCGATTTTACTGCATGGCTTAGCGAGTTTTTCTGAAGTAAATTTAATAACTCCTTACATGAGTCGACATCCCAGGCCCTTTTCTTTATGCTATGCTCATTCCAGTCAATGTCTGGAAGATTAAAATCCTCCCCGATTATAGTTATACTCTGATTGTTCTTACTCGTGTAGAAGTTTATTATGTCGTTAAGATTTTGCAAAACCTGTCGAAGAGTTAGGTGGTCGGTAAAACGCACATACATTTATGTTCGTCTTGTTTTATTGGCTTATTATGCACCAGACGCTTTCTATATTGCTATCACTTGAAGTCCTCGGCTTGCTCTGGAGAGATGATTTAACCGCAATAAAAACACCGCCACCTGTGTTTTCCTTACGATCCCAGCGATAAATAATGTAATCCTTTGGAAATATTTCATTGTCGCTTATATCTTCATTTAACCAGCTATAAAAGTATCGGTGTCGTGGCTACAAATAAGATGCTCCAAATCAGATACTTTAATTTTAACACTCCTACAGTTAGCTATCGCAATTGATATTTTTCTTTCGCTAGCAAATTTACGTGGGATTGTCGGTAAATCTCGCTTATTTTTCGTTTTGCTCTTCGGCACTTTTTCCATAATTCGATTGGCCGAGTATTTCGTTCCCTTCAACCCACTAACTGGCCTACTCTTTATCCTAAAACAAAGTACCTACAGTGCTCATAAATTCTCAGAGTCACCCGACTCGAAGCCAAAGCAGTATAGTGAACCCCAGAATGGTTTAGGGGAACACGGCACGATCTGAGCGTCGGCCGCAGGTCAACAAAGTCGGCTCCCATGTCCCTGCAGAACTCCCACAGCCTCGCGTTTAGACCCTCTATCCCCTGCCAAACGCGAAGGCTGCAGTTGAACCGAGGAACAATGCTGCAGATAGACAGCTTCATCTCGACTCCAAGCGACCCTCCGACCCGCGCGACCTCAGAGTTCAAGTCCTTTAAAGAACTTAAATCTCCTTGGACGTACGGAAACAGGCATCGTTGACGCCGACATGGGCTACCACCCGCAGAATAGAGCAACTAGTGCCCGCGACCGCCACACGAACCGCACCCGTGACGTGGGCCACTTGCCCAGAGGGAGCACACCAAGATGTGGCCCTCTTGTCACCACCCTCTCATTCTGCCCTATTCCGCAAAGGGGCTGCTACCCGCCTGACGTTCGAGCTCCCTATTAATAAAAATTCCCTTCCCCCCCCCGCCTTCCCTCGAGCGTGACTACTTGGGAGGGCTTGAGGTGCAGGCATGGTATCCCGAACAGGCTCATCAGCACTTTGGAGTGGAGAGAACCCATAGCAGATAAAGATAGGGTTCGGCATCACCTCCCCAGTGCCCCTACCAGCCCTCGTAGCCACCCTCCACTCAGGTTCCAGAGAAGGAGCCGACACTGAATGAGCGGAGGTAGGTCGCGCCGCCTCCTCGACAGTCCAACCAGTGTTGATGCTCGGAGTAAGAGTCATCAAAGAGGCAAGAACTGCCACGGAGTAGGACGTCCCACCCTCACGAACCCATTCCTGTAGAGCCACGAGCGAAGTTCCCTGAGCGAGCTCTCAAGTTCACAGATCCATGCCCTAAGAAGGGCAGTCTCTGAGTCACCGTGCCCTAAGAAGGGCAGTCTCTGAGTCTCAGTCAAAACCACCCAAGGCAGACCTATAGGAAAGCATCCTATTGCTAATGACTTAAATCCTTTTTCTTCAACTCGCAAACAAACTACCACCTGCTGTTTTATACCTGGGTCGCAAAAATTTACCTAGTGCAGATGCACTCCAAAGGGGAAAAAGTCTAACAAAGAGAGCTAAGCTTTAAGCTTCAAAAGTAGAAAATATAACTGTCCTAAATCAAGTGAAAAATATATGCTACTCCAGATACGAGTAGATACAGTAAATACTAAATTAGCACTTCCTAAAAGGTCAATTCAAGAAATGAGGAGAAACAAATTGGTACAAATAAAAACTAAAGAAACCTGTCACAAGGAAAGATGATGCAGTTCACATTTAAAAATGAATTAAACCTTAATATGCGGAAACTGAGGTATAAAAAAATAACACGGCTAAAACTATAAGAAAAAACATTATAAAATAAAAATAAAGAAAGTCTTAATTCTGCTCAGCACTTCTCCACAAGTAAACTACTGCTCAGCTTAACGGGGCAGTGGGACGAAATTTGCCGGCTACTGGTGGGTTGTTAGCCGAGGGTCAGGCACTCAAGGGTCGCTAATAATCCAATATTTGCTTGACTGTATTTTCTTTTCCTATGATTTTCCATTTGTAAGATTATGGATAGCACAAATATTAAACAAAAGTTTAGTAGCCTCAATTCTATTATAAATACTATAATTTAGTAGGATAGTAAGCAAAAGTTAGAATTAATGACTTCTTCTCCTTATTTCCCTTCCTCCTTCCCTATCCTTTGTGATGCAAAACCAGTTAGATATGCAAGTATTTATTTCATCGTCAGGCACAGACTCAGTTCGTTTATTTCTATGAACAGCACCTTTAAAGAAGAGAAAAATGATTAGAGGGTTAATTTTAAGAGAAACAAAGCAGAGGGAATGGTATAAGGAAGAGAAATCTTACTTTAAAACAAAATTGTAACAATACCTTGCACTATCTTCATCAATTTCAGTTCCTTAAACTGTACTTCTGATTCCTTCCTGTCCAATTGTAACTCAAAGCAAGGCTGTTTTCAAAAATAAATTCCAATATTCTGTTGGTGATATTAGTAACTTTCTTACCTCCCAAGAGGCTGAGTTTTTTTTCCTGTGAAAATACCAAATTTGTCATTATACAAGCTCTCTATGGGCACACATTCTTGTTTTGATATATAGATAGAAAAGTGAAGATACTTACCAGAATTGCCTCATTGCCTTTCCCTAGAGACAAGCTCTTCAACATTCTCCTTTGTTTGAAATGGAACCTTTGAATTCTCTGGGAATCCTGAACTTGTGCAACGTCTGGGTTAATTTTACGTAACATTTCCTCTTGTCTTGTATATATCTCATCTACTTTTCTTACCAAACAGGCCAAATGTCTGACTATTACATCATAAGCTGAAAATATTACATTTTCATTGTTAACATTATAGTTAAACTATAAGAAGCATCAACAAAAATTATGAATCTAAAATTATCTACTCACAATTTGATGGCAAATTTTTCTCCTTGGAGACCTTTTCACTTATGTACATGGCACTGAAACACCTCAGTAACATCAACAGAAGCTGTAAGAAGAAAATTAGTTGTTATAAATAAGCTAATATTAAAAAACGACTGACAGCAATGTTAATAATGGGAGTAACGATATGCCTTACGCTGTCAAAGAATAATGAAGAGGGTCTTGACGAACGTTTCGCTACTGCGTGTAGCATCTTCAGAAGAAACTTCGAGACTGAAATTAACCCGAAAACAGCGAGCAGAAGGAAAAAAACAAAAGGAAAGTCGATAAGCGAGATCAACGAGACTGAACAAGGATCTGTCGAAATCAGTGTCAAAATTCATGAGATGTTCCCGATTTTTATAAATAAATAAATTTTCCCAAGCGTCCAAACCTGAATTAGAAATGTAAACAAGGCTCAGATTATCAACGTTAATGTTGTGTGCAAAATCAAACATATGTTTTGCAACAGCCGAATTAGAAAATCTCCCAGATCTGAAGTGGGCTAGATGCTCTTTAAACCTGATGATAGCTATCCTCTTTGTTTGGCCAATATATTTTAGTTGGCAATCTGGGCAAGAAATACAGTAGATGCCAGAATTATGAAGCAGTTCAATCTTGCCCTTGGTTGAACCTAGCAAATTCTTTAAGTTAATATCATTATAATAGCATACTTAAAGATTGTTGTGTTTAAAAATAGTGGAAAGACCTTTAGTTAATGATGGGAAATACGGTATTTTAATAAATTTTGAGCGTTAAGTATCAAGAGTTTGAGAAAGAGTTAGAGCATTGACCAATCAATCTCTTAAATTTATGCCTCTTAACTTAAGTGTTAATTAATGAAGAATCGTAACCTAGCATATCAGCAGTATTTTTAATAAAATTTAATACCTTATTATAACTAGTATTATCTAGAGGTAGGTTTACAAGTCTGTGAACAAGATGGTGAAAAGCTGCGTGTCTGTGAGCTAAGGGATGCAACGAGGAATTAGGAATAAAATTATTTGACGAAGTAGGTTATCGATAAACATCGAAATGTAGGCGGTTAGAGACTCTAGAAACCATTACATCAAGGAAGGGTAAGCAATTGTTCTGTTCAACTTCAAATGTAAATTTAATTGAAGGGAGCAAGCTATCCAATTTTGATAAGAAGGAATCTATGTGCATAATAGAGGTGTCAAAAACAGCAAAAACATCATCCACGTATCTTAACCAAACATTAGGAAAGTAATCAAAGGTTGAACAAGGAGTGAAAAATTGACTGGGACTCGAACCCAGGTCTCCCACTTTCCGGGCAGTCGTTCTAACCACTAAACTACCATGACACCACAATTTCACTCCTGTTAAAGGGATGCTTTATGAGCAGATAGTGGCGCTCCACATAGTGGCACCGACCACCACCAGGGGTCCTCACTGAGGCAACCGACCCACAAAGCGATATTTAGAGGAATCCCCTCAAAGGAAACAAGAAAGAACTTTAGGGAAAGGGTGGTGGGCATTTCTGATTCTTGACTGACTTGTATTTGCAATAAATACTTACGTGAAATGGCTGTTATTCCAAAACCAATTACAACATATGAGAACATTTTATGTAATAAAAATATCATCTAGCTAAAAATTTGTTTATTTGGCCATGGATCAGGAATAGACCAGGCTAATTATCTCTATATTATACATGCATGGGGCTTCAGGCTTCCTGCATAGTAATTAATAAGTCTTCACATTTTTTGAACCCTTAAATCTGTTGCTGGTTCCATGATATAAGAGTATTCCAATATGAAGGCCTTTCTAATACAATTCTTTATGATGAAATTGCTTATTAATATAAAGTGGAAGTTGTCATAGCAATGGATTGTCAGGATTGGGCATTGCTCTCTCACACACTCTTATTTATTCACAGAGACGAAGGATCCTCCCATCTGCCAGACCTGCAGTGAGCCATTAACAGTTGCACATTTGTTTGAAAGCTGTGACAAATATCAAAATGTACGTGAGAGGTTAAGCATTCAGGGTAGCCTTAAGGACATTTTAAAAAATGACATAAGCTCGGTAGAGAAAGTAATCAAGTTTATAAGGGAGACCAAGCTCATAAACCAAATATAACAACCTAACAAGAAGCTCATAGTGCTGTGGTAATTTTCTTTAGCTTTATAAAATTAAAATTAAATGTATCTATTACAGTAAATTCTACTTACATAAGGAATTTTATTTGTGTATGTGGTGCAAATAACCCTAGCTGTTGACGCACCCTCAAACCATAATACTACTACATAGCAATGCATTCACCATTTAACATATATCTTGTCTACATAGGCATTCAAGTTGCCATAATGGTCTAAGGACTGCCCTAGTTTTCGCACTGAAAAGAAGATTCAAGAGCTCAGAGCTGTACGTAAGATCTCAGTGACAGAAGCCAGGAAACAGGTGATGGCGACTCCACCTCCTCCCATCCCTTTTTCGAAAGTAGTAGCCAGTCCCTCTTCTCAGGCAACCATGGGCGAACTATTTACCCTGGTTAAGGAACTCCTAGAAGAACAAAAGAAACTTCGAAGTGAATTATCTGAACTCAGAAGCTACCAGTCCGTTCCTCCAGGGAATAAACCTGTTGGTGTTAGTAATGAACCAAAGGCTGCTTTAAGCAATAAAAAAGAGGCTGAAATATTAACAAGCAAGGTACAAACACAAGCAGAGAACGTCATAGAAAAAACTGGTATCCTGGACGGAAAGAAGAAACCAAAAAATAACAAGAATGAGAAAGAAAGCTCGGAATCTGAAATGGAGGTAGAAAAAGATAATTTAGTGGACTCGCCCAAGAAGGATAAAACAAAGAAGACCCAACCTTCGAACACAAACACTGCATTGCCTAGGACAGATCCACCTGGATCTTCTCATCCCACACAAACTGAGATTACACCCTCTCAGAGGCCTCCCACCAAGACATCCCCTTGCATGGAGGACCTGGAGGATGATGATGTCCTCACTGAGGCTGAACGCAGAAAAATTCTCCTGGATCGAAAAAAGAGCAGGAGAATTGGGATCAACCGCTGATAAGTACAGACAACATAATAACCTAGCAGGGTTTAAACATACCTTTTTTACCCTCCCATCTATTTACTTATGTCTCTCTTATTACAGTGGAACTGTAATGGCTATTACACTCACCTTGAAGAGTTAAAAGTCCTGATTCACAACCTCAACCCTGCCTGCATTTTTTTGCAGGAGACCCACCTTAAAGGCACCAACATGGTGGACCTAAGGGGTTTTAAAATGTTCAGGGTGGACGACGATGGAGGTAACAGAGCCCGTGGTGGGGTGGCCACATTTATCAGGGAGAGCATTCACGCCTCCCTGGTGGATTTGCAGACACCCCTACAGGCTGTGGCAGTCACCACAGCTATCCCAGAAATGATTACATTCTGCAATCTATACCTCCCAGAATGGGCGCCATTTACGAGAGACACGCTAGAAGATCTAGTTCGACAGCTCCCCAAACCATATATTTTACTTGGTGATTTTAATGCACACAATACTATGTGGGGCGACAATATGGGAGATCATAATGGTCGGGGTAGACTTATAGAAAACTTTTTAACTGATTCTAACCTGATTTTACTTAATAACCAAGAGAAAACACGTTTTAATGCTTTTAATGGAGAATACTCATCTATTGATTTAGTTATAAGTTCAAGCACAATTTCTCTGCTGTTTTCAATATCTGTACATGATGACCTCTGCGGAAGTGACCACTTTCCCTTGCTTATCAAGAAAACGGGAAAGCAATGTCACAATTTTTATTTTCCCAAAAGATGGATTCTAAAGAAAGCTGACTGGCAAAACTTTAAGGAAATGATTAAATTCAAATATGACCCTAGCATAGGAGCACTGCACAACATCGAGGCTCTAACTACAACTATCATTACAACTGCCGAGGAAAACATACCAATGTCCCATGGAAGCCCCCATCGACCTCCAGTTCCATGGTGGAATGATGACTGTGCAGTTGCAATTCGAAAGAGGAAAAAAGCCCTCCACATCTTCAAAACGTACCCCACTGCACGGAACCTATCATCCTTCAGACAGCTTAGGGCAAAAGCAAGGAAAGTAATAAAAGAGGCCAAGAAAGCCTCCTGGATTAAATACACCTCTTCAATCAACCACCGAACCCCAATCAAGCAAGTATGGGACAAAATGAAATCTATAATGGGCAGTAACCACTGCAATCCCTCTGCACTAAAAATAAATGGCAATGTGATCACATCCCCTGCCAAACTAGCAGATACCTTTGCAAAGCACTATGAAATTTCCAGCAGTACAGATAATTACCAACCTCCCTTCAAAGCATATAAACGTCGCTCAGAAGGTAGAATCCTGAATTTCAGAAACTCAAGACAAACTGCCCCATATAATGAACCATTCACATTCCAAGAATTGAAACTGGCCATACAAGACTCGAAAGACACCTCACCAGGAAGTGATCTTATACATAACGCCTTCCTAAGGAACCTTTCAGAAGAAACAGAGAGGGAACTCCTGAAGACCCTCAACCAAGTCTGGGAGGAAGGAGAATTCCCTGAAAGTTGGAGCGAATCACTTATAGTGCCCATTCCTAAACAAGGAAAGGACAAGTCTTCACCATCAAATTACCGTCCAATTTCTTTAACAAGCTGTCTTTGCAAGCTAATGGAAAGAATGGTGAATAGAAGGCTAATCTGGTGTCTCGAAAACCGCAACCTTCTTTGCAATATGCAGTGTGGTTTCCGACAGGGCAGGTCCACTATTGATCATCTGGTGCAAATAGAACACTTACTCCAGGAAGCATTTCTTCACCACCAGCATGTAATAGGTGTCTTCTTTGACATTGAAAAAGCCTACGACAGGGCATGGCGCTTCAAAATCTTAAAAACGCTACATGAATGGAATTTCCATGGAAACTTACCCATCTTTATATCCAACTTTCTAAGGAAACGGTTATTTAGAGTACGGATAGGCGACCAACTTTCAAGGCTTCATGTTCAAGAAAACGGAGTCCCTCAAGGCTCAGTACTTAGTGCGACACTGTTTGCCATAGCAATAAATGATGTGGCGGACTGTATCAAAAGCCCCGTTCATGCCTCCTTATTTGCAGACGATATTGCAATATTTTGCAGGTCCTCTAAGTTATCTTCTGCTGAGAGACAAATCCAGCTGACTCTGAATAAACTCCAGCACTGGTCACACACTACAGGGTTTGTTTTCTCTCGTGAGAAGACGAAGTGTGTCCATTTTTCCAGGCTGAGAGGAATCTACCCAAACCCAACCTTGAAACTTGGGAATATCACTTTACCCTTCGTGGAAAATGTTAAATTTTTGGGAATGTTTTTAGATAGAAAACTGAACTGGAAGTCCCACATAAACTCCTTGAAAAATAAATGCCAAAGGACCTTGAATATTTTACGTTTTTTAAGCAGTAGTAGATGGGGTGCAGACCGTAGATCAATGCTTCTTCTTTACAGGGCACTGATACGGTCAAAGCTTGACTATGGCTCTTTTATATATGCTTCTGCACGGAGTTCATATATACGCCCTTTAAACTCCACCCACAACTGTGGAATAAGACTGGCAACAGGTGCATACAGAACCAGCCCAGTAGTCAGCATTTATGCTGAATCTGGGGAGCCACCTCTAGAAACTCGCAGGGATATTTTAATGGGCAACTATGTAAGTAAAATTTTATCGACAAAGAACCACCCCTGCTACAGTCTGCTTTTTAAACCAAATTTTAAAGAATTGTTTTATAGGCGACCTCGGGCAACTCTTCCCCTAGGAATACGCTTTTTGAATTTTATCAATGACACAGGTATTCAATTGCCAAAGCTGTATCCTGCTGGCTTCCCAAAATTCCCACCTTGGCAGATTCCCACACCAAAAATCATTTACGATCTGGCCAGGAACCCCAAAGAGAATACCCATCCTTGGACATTCAAAAGGGGCTTTCAGGAAATTTTAGAGGCTCATACTAACTGTACTGCCATATACACAGACGGTTCGAAATCTGAGATAGCCTGTGGCTGCTCTATTGTAGCAGAGCCTTTTGGATCCATACAGATAAAATTACACCCTTTCTGCAGTATCTACACTGCAGAACTATTTGCAATCAAGAAGGCAGTAGAACTTATCAACTCCAGGAACTCCTCATTCCTAATTTGCACAGACTCCCTCAGTGCCCTTCAGATGATCTCCAAAACATTCAACATGGACCCATTAGTACAGGGCATTCACTCATCCCTTTTGCTTCTGAAAGCAAGGGGAGTGGATGTATCCTTTGTCTGGATTCCTGGACACATGGGAATCACTGGGAATGAGAAAGCTGATGCTGCAGCTAAAGCTGCACTTAGAGAGAATGAAATAGGAGACCCACACATATTGGCAGTAGACCTACGAAATTTATTAATACAGAAAACAGTACAGAAATGGTGTAGTCGCTGGTCCTTGATCGTAGAAAATAAATTACGCAGTATTAAACCCGATACTGTGGAATGGCTATCTTCTATCCGAAATAATAGACGTGAGGAAGTTGTGGTCACCAGACTAAGAATAGGGCACAGCAAACTAACTCACTCATATCTTTTCACAAGAGAGAAAGAGCCACCAGAATGCGAGCATTGTGAATCCCAACTAACTATAAAACACATTCTCACCGAATGTCCTCATTACCTGGAGAGACGTGATAAACACAACATCAGAGGAGAAATGAAGGAAATAGTGGGTAACGACCCCATCATGGTGGACGGAATATTGAATTTCCTTAGGGAAGCCGAGTTATTTCCTCTAATCTAAAAACCCGTAAGGAAGATCTAAATATGATCAACATGACAGCTCTCTTGCATTTAAATGTTTGTTAACCTTCGTAACTACTGCCACTTTGTTTGAAAATAACTAATCAGAAAAAAATTAATTCTACCGAAGGTGCTAAATGACCTCAGCCGTCGATGCACCATAAACCCAATACCTAACCTAACCTAAGTTGCCATAATTTTGATGCATACCTAATTACAGCCATAAGAGAAAAAAAGCTTTTTTCCTGTGATATATGTCATTGACACTATTATTGACTTGTAACAAATTATACTTTTCAGGGTGGTACTGCAGCCCATATGTCTTGGACATCCAACAGAGACCCGCTGAAAAGAGATTGCCAGTGACTACTGGAATCTTTGGCAAATGCCTCTATGCATTGGGGCATTGGTTCTCTCTGCTACAATTATAAGGGAACTCACTCCATAATTCTACTAGCTGTATGTGATGCTAGGTACCAATTTACCTATGTTGATATAGGGTCTTATGGGGCATCAAGTGATGGTGCAGTCTTCCAACGATCCAGTTTAGGAATAGCTCTGAATAATAACACTCTGAATTTACCTGAAGCTGGCACTTTGCCAAACTCGCTAAATTCGAATGTAAAATTCCCCTACTACTTTGTTGGGGATGCAGCATTCCCATTAAAAGATTATTTAATGAGACCCTGGGCGAAATATTTCGTACAAACAGAAAGTGTTAAATTATTGTTTGTCACGTGCTCGTCATGTTGTTGAAAATACTTTTGACATCATGTGCTTACGATGGAGGATATTTAGGAAGCCTATCGTAGCTATTATTCCTACCATCTTATCAATCGTAAGGGCTTGTGTTGTGTTACATAATTATGTACAGTCATCCAATGCTGGAAGAATGTACTGTCCTACAACATATATTGATGTTGAGGATAAAGATGGGAATGTGAGACTTGGGGACTGGTACAGTGAGATGACCGAATGTTGTGCACTAACTGAAATGGGAAGGCTGGGTACTAATAACCATGGTAGACATGCGGCACAGCTCAGGGATGACCTTGCCAACTTCTTCACCACTAGTGGTGCAGTGCCATGGCAAGATGGTTCATTAAATCGGGGCTCCAATATGGGGTATGTGGGTTAAAAAGTTATTTCTAGCGTAAACATAAGCAAATATATATGAAAGTCTATATCTTTCCCATATGATTTTGATTGTATTTTTCATTTTCCTTCCAATATTATTCTACATCCCTCATTTCTATGAGAGACATGATTTTTTTATCTATTGCTATTTGTAATAAAGACAATTAATTTCTTCAAAAAAGAGTATTTTATTGCATAAAATTAATTTGAGCAAATCAAGAAATACTAATTATACAAAATTTCAGAGATTGCTCTCTTCATTGCCTTCTTCCTTTCTGGAGTGAGCTCCTTCATCTCCATGGCCAAATTTAAACAATTTAATTAAACAATCAGGGTTGGTCATGTCTATTGCCCTTTCTATTGGAGCAATGGAGGATGTGGCCTTGGCCAAAGTTTCCCCCAGTGCCTGAAAGAAACTGGCATCTTCCCTGCTCCTCTTTCTTGAGGCTGGTGATTGCATTTGTTTAGGTCCCCCGCCACTTAATTTTTCTAAGGATTTCTCCGTAGAATCCTTTGACCACTCTGTGGAATCATATGACCCCTCTGTAGCATCAATTGACACCAACACATCATTGGAGGTCATCTCATCCTCAAAAATATCACAGTCCCCCTCTACTGCCAATTTGGAGGATGTACCACTGTAAAATCAATGAACTGTATAACCACCACATAATATTCAATCAAAAATATTTATAGATTAGAAAATTGTGTGTGTGTGGTACAACTGAATGCTAACACAAAATAGGGCAAAAACATAAAAGTTGTTTGTTTACAATACAAAAATCTAAATAAGGCCATTACAGCAAGCCCATTCAGCATATATTACAATGCCAAGTCATTGTACACCATAATTAATATTTCCTTATAAAACTTAGGATCTCTTCTCTAATAAAAAAGAAAAAGTTGTTTTTCCTATCGGGTAGTGTCAATTATCCTTAAAAACGAACTTAAACATTTTTTACTTGACAAATCTTATTATAATGTGAAAGACTTAGTATGAAGACTTATTATAATGTGAAAGACTTAGTAGAAGAAAATTTTAGACGTGGCATTTGCTGTCTTCAGTTTGTGTTATTTTATTTTTGTTGTCTGACTTTTGACTTGCCCTATATTTTGTTGTAGCAAACTCCTTGTATTAATGAAGAACGAATGAATGAATTTACCAAGAAAAGTAAAGATTAAATACGTAATTCATAATTATAGTGAAAATGGCATGTACTATTAGATGCCATTAACACATTTATTCTTTAACTACTATCAAGTTCAACTGCTAAATAATTCCTCCCAGAAGTATTTTTACCTTTTCGGTGCCCTAGTATTCCCTTCCAGGAAGCCAAGAGCAATAAAAAGACTGCTGGGTGGCTTCGCAGCTCCGGCTCCGCTGCAAGACATTGTCCCGCTGCCTCTTCTCCTTGCTATATTTGTCCCGCATGCTTTTCCATAGGACCTTAGACTCCTCGACTGGAAAATATAATATTAATTATTGGGAAATTATACAACAGCTTTATCTAGGAAAAACTATGTTTATCAATATCAAGCCTTACCGCTCTTGCTTATACTCTTCGCCACCTCTCTCCAGGCATTTTCTTTTTCATTCTGTCTTCTGTAGACTTTCAGCTGAAGCTGCCAAATAATGGGATAGCATTGAATAACCTCCGCTGCTCGTAATTCCGTGTTCATCTTTGTAGATATCAATAACTTCAATTACACTATTCACACTCACGTGTACATCTACATAAAACGCTTCCAACTTGTTTTCACTCAAGTCAGTAACGTGCATGCGCAACTTCAGTCGCCAAAGTTTGAAGTTGGACACTGGCAAACTTCACTTTGGCGATTGAAGACTGCGTCTGAAGCATCTCTTTGGCGCCACCTTAATTGTGGACGCTTGCATTCAAATGCATGCGCTGAACTGTCGTTGAAGTTGACGCTTGGCGGTTGAAGCAATCGTGGACCGTGCATGACCCTGCCTGTGACACTCTGCTGAGGATTATGTCTATAATTTCTGCCTTACAGCAATTAATAATCTCATTTTGTATGGTCTTGCTGACATAAGTAGACCTTGATGAAGCGGTACTCAAATGCTTCTCCAATATTTTATCACCCGCATCTACTCTAAATCGCAGCATTGCTATGAAATTCCCATCATTGTAGGATGCAACAGTGCCTAAAGAAATGGGACCATCGCCTTGATACACTAAATCGCCTGGGTGGCCGAAAAGCGCGTCAGTTCACCCTCCGCTCTTCCAGTTACACCCCCGCTGACCCTTAACCCCGCCACTGTTTCTTTTACCCCCCGCTGTTACTTTTTCACCCCTGACGCTGTCTTTTTCAACCCCCGCTGTTTCTTTAGCCCCCCGTGACGCCAGAGATTAAAGTATAAGGGTCGGGCCTGGAATCCAAGGAAGGAATTCGGGGTAGAGAGGACGGCAGCACGCTCGAGTGAGTAACTCCCTGCTGCTTTTCTGTCTCCACTAAAACCCCCGGGCCCGTTGTACGTTTGAGCGCGTAGCTCCGCAACGGGAACAGCACCCCTTTGGAGTTTGAGCGTATAGCTCCCCATTGGGGACCCCAAAGTCCGGAACCTCGCCCGTTGTTCGTTTAAGCGCATAGCTCCGCAACGGGAACAGCACCCCTTTGGAGTTTGAGCGTATAGCTCCCCATTGGGGACCCCAAAGTCCGGAACCTCGCCCGTTGTTCGTTTAAGCGCATAGCTCCGCAACGGGAACAGCACCCCTTTGGAGTTTGAGCGTATAGCTCCCCATTGGGGACCCCAAAGTCCGGAACCTCGCCCGTTGTTCGTTTAAGCGCATAGCTCCGCAACGGGAACAGCACCCCTTTGGAGTTTGAGCGTATAGCTCTCCGTTGGGGACCCAAAGTATGAGCCCCGTTCGAGTGGAGAACTCCGCTGGCTTGGCCCCAGGACTATAGGCTCGGCACCCCACATTCGAGTGAGAAACTCCGGGAGTCGCCGACCTTACCGCGGATGCAGGAGAAGGAGGCACGACGGTGGACGCAGCGGCGGCTGAGGCAAAGAATCGCCCGAATCCTGGAGGAGACCGCTGCTCTCCCGCCACGACCACTGAGCCCGCTAGGGTGCGCGGAGGCCATTGCCTGGGATCTACGACCCCTGGATCCTCCACCCTCGGCCTATCTTCAGGCCCCAATTGGATCCTATAAAAAGCGCGACCCCCGCGTCGTGAGGGCGCTGTTTGGCCCAGATTAAAACAATTAACTTTTAAAAATGAAATAAAAAATAATAAAAACCATCTTAAATTATCATTCATGCAAACCCGATCTCAAACCTCGGGGAACCCGCTGCCGTCCTTTGCGCACGTCGCATCGCAAGAAAAACGAGAGAGCCGGGAGACGACAGCCTTTGTGTCCCCGCAAAGGAATGTTTTGCCTTCCAAGCAAAATAATTGTTTTCACAATTGGAAGTAGCTTTTCTCGATTTTGTTGAGCTTGCATCAGTCTTTCTTTATTTAAAAGATTAAAAACTTCCATTTGTGGGCAATGGTAAGTCTTTCAAAAAAGGGTTCCTGTAGTTACTGCATCTTTATAATATTGCTTATTGCAATGATTTTCCTAGTCACCGTTGATCCCAGTTAAGTTTTTTAAATTTGTCAATGGTTCAGTGACGAGTGCTTTTAATGCATTATTACAATATCCTTATTACAATATCCACCCTTATTCCAGTTAGTAAACCAAGGGCAGTATTTACAAAATAACCCTTTCTTTGCATCTGACAACACAAGCCATTCTTTATGAGAATCCAAATGATTAATTCTAAGAAAGTTTTTAACAGGCTTTCCTGAACCAAGTCTTGTGGAATGTGGAAAACAGTAATTTTGTGGTGGTACCCATGGGTGTTCTAACAAAGACATTTTGGTGTGGTCGTCAACATCTTTTCCAATGTAGTAGCCAATATCATTTGGTAGGACTGATTTACTTAAAGTATCTGACCTGTGAAGTTGATATGTGCAAGATGCTGAAGGTTCTGTTGAACTCATTGGAAACTCCATAGATGCCGAAGGTAGCAGACTAGGGAGAGGAAGAACTGAAGTAGATGACGAAGGCTGAGAGTGACCATTAGCTGCCTCAATCTGGCCTGTTTGTTGAGTATTTGGAGATGCAGCATTGTTATTGGTGAAATCAGTGTTGTCCTCTTCCATATTTGAATCAGTGTTAAGCTTATTCAATGGCTTTCCGAAGAAAGAAGATATCCAACTCTGTCTAGGTCGTTTGGACAGAAATAAAAATGGCATTATTGCAGCTGTACTGTTTCATCATGTCCTACATAAATATATATCAATTAGTGATGGGTCGAAAACTTTTTCATAATAAAATTTAGATGAGTTACCTACACCACACCGATAGAATACACGAAGCTTGTCATGCAACGGAAAAACCATGTCGCTACATCTGATTTTCCATATTTGGCGTACTATATCAATGCAGTGTACAGTGGCGTACGGACGAGAAGGGGTTTAGGGTTTAACCACCCCCCCCATACCATGTATACCTGAATTCGTTTTCGTTCGCTAACCTGAACTAGCGTTTAAAATTTTGCTTATTGGACTGAAAAATATAGTTGAATTATCTTCACAAAAAGATAATGTTAATTTAATTATTGTTTTAGTGAATAATAATCTAAATATCCTTTTATGATGATGCACATAAATATTAATGATACCACCCCCCAGAAGTTATAACCCCCGTAGAAGTCAATCCTGCATACGGCACTGACAGTGAATAAACACAAACGCAAGACCCCTCGCTGTAGGTTCCTCCAAGTGGTGAGGGGGGGGGCACAGAGATGGCTCTCATGCCTCATTTCGTCTTGTCTCGCTATCAATCACCCCATTATCTTTTCCTCTTTCATGAAATGCTGGCCCTCTCTGTGTGCGGAACGCCTACCCATGTGTTTGCCGTGCATGGCGACCCGTGTCGGAGGGAAGGGGGATCCTGGTGGCTGAGGGGATTGGGTCTTGGGGGGGACTTAGCCCCTCCACTTTTCCCCAACACTCCACTTAGGCCCCTGCCTCTCCTAGACGGGCGGCCGGGAACTAGCCCACTCCCGGTCAATCGGCTCCTGGCGGCTCCTTACGAGCATACGCCAGTGGGGTAGTCTATACCCACCAGAACCGCATTAGTCTTGCGCAGATGCTGGGATCTTAGCTATATCCTCCCGGTAGCCCTGGCGTTGAAGTTCAGCGCCCCCTTGTTGGGCTCCGTGGTGGGTGGGGAGCCCAGAGGATGAAACGAAACTGCCAAATTATGGGTACCAAAAACTTAGGCGAAACTATAAATGAAAAGGAAGGGAAAATAAGAAAAAAACAAAGAGTAGAAGCTGAAGCAAATACTAATAGAAACAATAGCGACGATAATTGTAACAGCGAAGTTAGATACTTCGTTATTTCAAGTATCATTGAAGGAGCACTCAAAAAGTTCTCCTTTTGCTATACATAGAATAGAATAATTTTATTATGCTCTGGGATAAATATTTCCCATAAGAAAGTACAAAAAGAATATCTGCTCATACAATATTTCATGAATAGTACAAAAATTAATTAATAACAAAATTACAAATAAGAAAATTAACCAAGGCTATAATTTAACAAACAATTAATCGGGCGTAACCAAAAGATAATTATATAATTTTTCTTTAAAAGAAAACAACTAGTTGGAGTTTTTTAATTTGTACAGGTAATGTGTTCCAAAACTTAGAGGCAACGAGGAGGAGGGATTTTAAATAGACGTTGGTGCGAGGAATTGGGCAAACAAGATGGTTTGGGCCAGACCGGGTAGATTTAGAGGATACAGATTGTTTATATGTAAACAGGTCATAAATATACTGTGGTTGAGATTCGTGAAAAACAGTATACAAGAATGATCCCAGCATATATTTTCTTCTTTTATTTGGTTTTAACCACTTCAATTCATGGAGATGACTGGAGATATGTTCGCTTTTACGAAGATTAAAAATAAATAAATAACCAAGAGGGAGAGTATTGCTTCTTTGACATATTGGACCTAGGTGCCTCAACTCACGCCATACCGAATTAGGATCGTGTAAGGAAGAAAATTTCAAGGCGTAGTAGCGGCGCTTGGCTTCAGACATGTGCGATTTCACAAGATTTCTAATTTCTTTAAATACGCTATGTGATTCAGGAGCTCTCGTTTGGATGAAAACATTACGCAGGCGGTTTCTATGCTTTATCAATCCCTTAATATCCTCACTGATCCAAGGAGCATGAGACCGTTTAGGAGTGCATAGTTGTTTGGGAGCTAACCGGTTTAAACAATTTAATAACTTAACATTAAAGTAATGTAATTTGGAGTCTATACTACTAGAGTTAAAAACCTCACTCCAATCGAGGGCAACAAGTTCTTCTTGAAATTTAGCCTCATCAAAATTCTTGAGGTTACGAAACAGGAATGGTGACGAAGGAAAAAATGGAGTTTTAAATCGACAATTAACTTGAATTAAATCATGTGCAGACAAGAAACAAGGTAACTGGGAATATGAAATAATTTTCCCAGGGTCATCAACAATACACAAATCTAGAAATGTGTCAGTAGAATCAGTATGATGTGTAGTCATCTCTTCCTATGATCTACTTTATGCAAACGAGGATGAGATAACGAAGGAGATGGCTTCCCAGGGAGTCATCTCCTGTCGTAGATTCTAGAGAAAACAGAATGGGGAGACAATAAATACCACCTCTGTAGTCCTAACCTTCTCAAGGGACACGCTGCCAGAGAAGGTATTTGTAGGATACGAGGCATGTAACGTAAGACCATATATCCCCAGTCCCATGCGGTACTTTCAATGTAACCTTTACGGCCATACTGCCAATTCATGCAAGGGCAAGCCCACCTGCCGAAAGTGTGCTGGGGATAAACATGATGGAGAGCCATGTAGCGGACCAACAAAATGTACCAACTGTGAAGGAAGTCACCCTGTTTATGCCCGTGAATGCCCCAAGCTTCAGGAGGAAAAGAAAATTACGGAACTCAAAATAACAAATAAAATTTCTTATGCTGAGGCTAGGAAAAAGTACAGAGAATTAGTCAGTCCTACATTCTCCCGATCATATGCAGTAGTAGCTACAGTGAAGAAATCTAATATCGGGTGCCAGACAGACCCATATGTAGAAAAACCAAAGGAAAAACTAAAATCCCCACCCCTGCGGGTAGGGGGATGGAGAATACTCCCGCGGCATCCCTGCCTGTCGTAAGAGGCGACTAATCGGGCGGGGAGAAAACCCCGAGAACAAACCCCTCGTTCAGCAAGGGCTGAGTCCGGGCAGTCCCGTGAATCAACTGTCTGTGTGCGGTCATGCCAGCTGACCGAGGATTCACCCACGTGTTTGCCGTGCGTGGAGACCCGTAAGGAGGAGATGGGTGTCCTGGAGGTTGAGTGCCAACCACCAGCAGAGTAGCTGCTGAGGCACCTCTAGTCCAACTGGACTACTTATATTATCTGGCACAACACACCTCTTTGGCCCCGAATTCGCTGTAAACGGGAGGCCAGGGAATAGCACACCCTGGTCAATCGGCTACTGATGGCTGGGGATAAAATCCCTTCGAGCGTACGTCAGTCCTGTGCGAGTGCTTGGGATGCACGCACCATTCTGGTGGAGGCCAATGGGGGGGTGTGGTTTGGAGGAGCCATCACAGTCCCGGAGGCCATTCCCAGTCTGTTAAGCGACATCCTGGGCACTATATCCCTTTGGTAGCCCTGGCGACCGTATCGGTTTGCGATACGGCGTCCCAATTTGTGTGGCTCCGTGGTGGGTGGGGAGCCTGAGGGATGAAAAATCCATAATTCATATGGATCTTATTACTCCTCCACCTAAAAGACCCCGCCCAGAAATGGGAGGGGGAGATATTGCGAACAAATGTAAAAAATACCTGATAATGAAATGTACAAAAGAAAATGAAGATCTGACCAAGGTGTCCCCCTTTCTAATATATAAAGTTCTTACAAATGCTGTTTCAGGGAATCTCGAATCAGTAAAAAAGCTTAGGGATGGTACCCTGTTGATAAAGGCAGCCAACGATAAACAGTCCGACAAACTCCTTGGCACAAAGATGCTGCACAATATACCAGTGATGGTTGAGGTCCATAAGAAACTTAACACCTGCCAAGGAGTTATATCCTGCTACGACCTTCTCTATGTCTCAGAAGAAGAGATAGCACAGGAGATGGCATCGCAAGGAGTCATCTCCTGCCGCAGACTAAATAAGAGACAAAATGGAGAAATGATTAAGTCCACCTCAGTTATATTGACATTTGCCCTCGAAAAGCTCCCAGAGAAGGTTCATGTTGGATATGAGGCATGCACAGTGAGGCCATACATCCCAAGCCCTCTGCGCTGCTTCAACTGCAATACCTATGGACACACTGCACAATCATGCAAGGGCAAACCCACCTGCCCTAAATGCTCCAAAGAAAAGCACGAAGGGGAACCATGCAGCAGCCCCCCTCTATGCAGGAATTGTGAAGGCAACCACCCTGTTTATGCAAGAGACTGCCCCAAACTCCTAGAAGAAAAGAAAGTCATGGAAATAAAAGTCACGGAAAGGGTACCATATTTTGAAGCCAGGAGAAAGTACAGATCACTGATCTGCCCCACATTCTCCAAATCCTATGCAGTGGTGGCAAATACCCAAGTAAGAAAGGAAAGTGTGGGATGTCAAACTGACCCTCCAGCAGACAACAGCAAGACCACCAAGGTACAACAAAAGGAGAAAATTAATACAAAAGCAACAGGCCAGAAACTAGAAAACAGTACACAGAAAACTGAAGCTCCTCCTATTAAGAAAAACACCACACCCCCTAAATCGGTAGAGAAACCAAACGTAGGAGGTAAATGTATTACTATACCCCCCTCTTCTCTTGAATTGAGGGAATCTACGGGGGATGAGATGGAAGAGGACATACTAGATGAGGAGCAGTTACGCCTTTTCCTCCAAAACAGGAAAAAGGGAAGAACGAAGCTTGTTCGGCAAGCCAAAGGCTTTTAATGTTTTTACTTATTTATTTATTTATTGTTAATGAATTTTATCTTTAGATTTTAATGTGAAAACATTATTTATTTATTTATTTATATATATTTAATTTAAATGTTTTTAACAATTCAATGGAATTGTAATGGTTTTTACATACGCCAGGAAGAAATTAGGATCTTGGTGAGAGATTACAACCCCTCTTGCATTTTTATCCAAGAGACCCATTTTAAACCTACTGACTCCCCAAAATTGAAGGGTTATAAGATTTTTAGAGTAGATGACCTAAGTGGCAACAGAGGTCGTGGTGGAGTCGCTGCATTCATCAGGGAGGCCCTTTACACCTCCCAGGTGAACTTGCAGACACCATTCCAGGCTTTAGCAGTCACCATAGCTTCCCCCTCAGAGGTCACATTCTGTAATCTTTACCTGCCAGAATGGGCTCCAGTGACGAGAAAAAACCTGGAAGACCTAGTTGAGCAGTTGCCTAAACCCTTTGTATTGTTGGGGGACTTCAATGCCCACAACAGTCTTTGGGGTGATGATCTAAGGGATCACAACGGAAGAGGACGTCTCTTGGAGACTTTTTTTAATGATTTTAACCTGGTTTTATTAAATGACAATGAAAAAACACATTTTAATGCTTTTACTGGTAGATACTCATCCATAGATTTATTTGTGAGCTCCAGCACTATTGCTCCACTTTTTAGTCTGTCAGCACACAAAGATTTATGTGGTAGTGACCACTTTCCCCTAATAATTAGGAAACATGGTGGTTGTGATGGCAACTATGGTCTACCTAGGACATGGATCCTCAAGAAAGCCAACTGGGCTAACTTCAGAGAGCTCTTCAGTTTTAATTTTAACGCCAATGCAGGAGCACTGCAAAATGTGGAGGATCTAACTGCAGCAATTATTAAAGCTGCGCAAGGTAGTGTACCCTTGTCATCAGGGATGCCTCGACGACCACCAGTCCCATGGTGGAACAGGGAATGTGCAGATGCCATTCAGAAAAGGAAAAAGGCCCTGCAAATTTTTAAAAAGTACCCCACCACTTCAAACTTGGCAGCCTTCAGGCGATTAAGAGCTAGAGCCAGACAAGTGGTGAGAGAGGCTAAGAAGTCTTCTTGGATGAATTTTATCTCAGAAATAAATCACCGAACCCCTATGTCAAAGGTATGGAGAAAAGTCAGGTCTATTTTGGGGAACCATCATTTCTCCCAGATACCAGCACTTAAGATAGATGACAGAATTGTAAACTCACCCCAAGAAATTGCTGATGCGTTTGGTGAACTTTTTGCCTCCATCAGCTGCACAGACAGTTACTCAAATTCATTCCAACTTTTGAAAGAACAGAAAGAAAAAACTAATCTCAATTTTTTTGATTCCGGAACCACAGTAGCATATAACGAACCTTTCAGTTTGTGGGAACTTCAGGATGCCATACATACATGCAAGGAAACCTCACCAGGAATAGATCAGGTCCATAACGCCTTTATCAAGAATCTCCCCAAGGCATCTCAGATAGATTTGCTTAAGACAATAAATCAGATCTGGATGGAAAGGGTCTTCCCTGAGAGTTGGCAGGAATCCCTAATCATCCCCATCCTTAAACCAGGGAAAGAGAAATCTTATCCCTCAAACTACCGCCCAATATCTCTTACTAGCTGTTTGTGCAAGCTGATGGAGAGAATGGTCAACAGGAGACTTGTATGGCTCTTAGAAAACCGTAATCTCCTATCAGATATTCAATGTGGATTCCGGCACAGTAGATCAAGTGTTGATCACCTGGTGAGAATTGAGAATTATATTCAAGAGGCATTCCTCTTGCGACAGCATGTAGTGGCGGTCTTCTTTGACATTGAGAAGGCCTACGACACCACTTGGAGACATCAAATCCTTAAGTCAATACATTCGTGGGGATTTAGAGGGAACCTGCCCATTTTTATACAAAACTTTCTAAAACATCGTTGCTTTCGCATAAGGGTAAACGGCCACTTTTCTCAGCTTTTTAAACAAGATAATGGAGTTCCCCAGGGATCTGTGTTGAGTGTTACTCTTTTCGCCATTGCCATCAATAGCATCACAGAGTGCATCAGAACACCTGTGATAGCATCGCTGTTTGTGGATGACCTTGCCATCTTCTGCCGCTCATCCAAACTCTCAATGGCTGAAAGACAAATACAGATTGCCCTGAACAAGCTGAACAAGTGGTGTCTCACCAATGGACTCCGTTTCTCCGAAGACAAAACAAGGTGCATGCATTTTTATAGACAAAGAGGCCTCTCCCCTGCACCAACCATAATGCTTGGAAGCCGGCAGCTACCTGTAGTGGATTCTATCCGGTTCCTGGGTGTCCTGCTGGACAGGAGAATGGATTGGAGGAGGCACATCCAGGACTTGAGGGACAGGTGCCACAAGAAGCTTAACCTGCTAAGAGTTTTATCAGGTTTGTCATGGGGAGCAGATAGGTCTGCAATGCTGCAGTTGTACAGAGCACTGGTTCGCTCTAAACTTGATTATGGGTGCTTTATTTACTCCTCAGCCAGAGAGTCTTATTTAAAATCTCTCAGTTCCGTACACAATGCAGGCATAAGGCTCTCCACTGGTGCATTCAGGACTAGCCCCATCCTTAGCCTATATTCTGAATCTGGTGAACCTCCACTGTGGGCTCGTAGAAACGCTCTGATGTGCAACTATGCAGCCAAACTCTTCTCCATGCGATCTCACCCCTGTTTTAACATTGTTTTCAAGCCAAAGTTTTTAGATGTTTTTATCAGACGACCAAGAGCCACCAAGCCTCTTGGGATAAGATTTTATATTTTTATGGAGACGACTGGATTCAGCTTTCCAGAAGTATGCCCTGAAGGTTTTCCTAGGGACCAACCGTGGACATTACCAGAGCCTGACTGTGATAACAGGTTGGCCACAGAAATAAAGTCATCAACATCTGACATGTTATTCCAGCAAAGATACAAGGAGATGTCTGAATTCTACGAAAGTTACACTCCTATCTTCACAGATGGCTCCAAGTCAGATGTAGGGACGGGGTGTGCACTTGTGTCCAAAGATCTAGGAACAGTGAGAGTAAAACTACACCCAATGTGTAGTATTTTTACTGCTGAGCTAGTTGGAATACAAATGGCATTATCAAATATAAAGGGCAGACAAGGACGATACATGATATGCACAGATTCCATGAGTGCGCTGCACTCCATAACTCAATTTTCCTCATTCCACCCAATAGTCCAGAACATACAATCCATCCTGAAGGATCTAAAAGAAAAGGGCATTAACATCACCTTTATATGGGTTCTTGGACATGCTGGAATTCAAGGAAACGAAAAGGCAGACCTGGCAGCAAAAGAGGCCATCCATAGGTGGGATATAGAATGGGATCAGGTACCAGCTCAGGATCTCAAGGGCATCCTGAGAAATACAGCTCACTCTCAATGGAGAGAATTGTGGCAAACACAACATGGGAACAAGCTTAAATCTGTGAAAGATTGCATAACATCTTGGGGTACATCCATTAGGCGCTGTCGGAGAGAGGAAATTGCTATCACTCGTCTCAGGATTGGGCATTGCTCTCTCACACACTCTTATTTATTCACAGAGATGAAGGATCCTCCCATCTGCCAGACCTGCAGTGAGCCATTAACAGTTGCACATTTGTTTGAAAGCTGTGACAAATATCAAAATGTACGAGAGAGGTTAAGCATTCAGGGTAGCCTTAAGGAGATTTTAAAAAATGACATAAGCTCGGTAGAGAAAGTAATCAAGTTTATAAGGGAGACCAAGCTCATAAACCAAATATAACAACATAACAAGAAGCTCATAGTGCTGTGGTAATTTTCTTTAGCTTTATAAAATTAAAATTAAATGTATCTATTACAGTAAATTCTACTTACATAAGGAATTTTATTTGTGTATGTGGTGCAAATAACCCTAGCTGTTGACGCACCCTCAAACCATAATACTACTACTACTTTACACCTCCCAGGTGAACTTGCAGACACCATTCCAGGCTTTAGCAGTCACCATTGCTACCCCCTCAGAGGTCACATTCTGCAATCTTTACCTGCCAGAATGGGCTCCAGTGACGAGAAAAAACCTGGAAGACCTAGTTAACCCTCGAACGCCCAGAGAAATTTTTTCTTAAAAATGTATTAATTTTGAGTTATTTCTGTTTGTATTGACTTAATACGATTGAATAATTATAATTTTTAATGATAAATAATATTGTTTTTTAATAAATAGTGGTTGCGTATACGCAACCATGGGCGTTCTCCATGTCGATTCGGGTCAGTGAGCGTAAAACGCCATACTAAAACAATTATGCAACATTACCTGTTGTAAACATTTATTTATTACCAAATAAATTTTAAGCATACATACTCAATGCTATATGTATATATACTTATTTTTGCCGCAAATGTTTGAAATTTTTATAAAATAAACAAATAATCAGTTGTGATGGCACATAAAGCATATAGTACTTTTACGAACTGTTCTCAAAGATGTGGTACTTCTCAAAACAATATACACACAAACCAACATTGCACTTCCTGCATGATGTTTGACATATTGTTTTACAAAATTCTCCTGCACATTTACGTCTTCTCTTATCACTATTCACAATTATAAAATGGCCAATCGAATCAAAACGCAGTTCTTCCGTAGCAGCTCTATTTCTTACATTTCCTCGTTTTCCTTTCTGGTAAGGCTTGCCATATTTCAAAAGATAATGTTGGACGATGCTTCTTCTGAATTGCACCTGCGTCAAAGACTTCCCCGAATGCCGCATTGAAACCCATGCATTCTGTACCGCAGCATCAATGATCCACGTTAGAATTTGCCAATACCATTTTTTCCCTCTAATAGCGATTCGACAATTGCTTATATTTTCATCCATTCTATCAGTTCCTCCCATGAAAATATTGTATTCTCGAATCATGCGTGGCCGTTGTATTTCAATCCGTTTACTAAGTTTTTTGCACCAGCGTTTCACTTTGTCTGTAGGGTAAATACCATGGCACGTTGAAGCAACAGTTACGATAGAGTTATCTACCAACTTGCACACAACTATGCCCGAGTTTTTCTCACAACGATATGCATAATTTCCCCTATTCATCTTTCTCATTTCACCCTTAGATGGTAATGGGCAGTATTTAGGGATCCTATTTTCTCTTAGAGTTCCCGTTCCACCATATCCCTGGCTTTTTAGTTTCTCGAGAAGAGGGACACCAGTAAAAAGGTTGTCAAAATAAATGCTAAATGGCAAGCCTTTTACTTCCTCTGGTAGACTGTCTAATATTACCAGCATCGGCGCAGCACATTTCCCAAACTCTGCTTCATACTCTGGATTTCCAGAAGGATTCTTGCCTTGATACACATCGAAGTCAATTAGATAGCCAGCCTTTGTATTCAGACACCACGTCTTGTATCCAAAACGGATAGGTTTTCCGCGAATAAATTGCTTGCAAGAGTGGCGGCCATAATATGCAATCATGCACTCGTCAAAATCAATGTCTCGTACAGGTCTAAAATGTTTGCGGCAATTTAGGCTAAACTTTTCAAGCAAAGGGCGCAATTTCCACATTTTATCATCTGTATTTGGACTATTGTTATCCGCACAATGCAAGAATCTACATATATATAAAAAACGATTATTGGAGACGTATGGTTTAAACACGGTTTTTAAGAAAACTTGGTAAGTTTCGGAGGACTGTTTCCCAGATTTCGATGATGTCACTGAAATATTTTAAAAGTTTTTATCTCTAATTCTGCCACTTTCCTGCTCACCTGTTGTCCAAAATTGCCTCCTGTTTCCTTCATGCAGAGGAAAACTTTAGGTAATAATTTACCTGAAGCTGTTATTGAATATTGCGCAGTATATGAATGCGTTATTTTCCCCCTAATTCCAATACATAGCGGTACTGTCCTTTCCCCTTGGTGGGTTAAAGTTCTTTTAATGCTAACTCTATATTCACAACCTGTCTGATCTGTATTAATTATATAGTCTGGCTGGTTCTGTACTATCTCATTAGATGACACGTTTGTTTAGCGATAAGTTCCGCGGCCTTGAAGATTATTTCTGGAGACAACATCTCTACGGGAAAAATAACTCGTTACTTTCCGCTGTCTTATTGGAAATTCATTTTTAAATCGAATCAGCCAAGATCTCGAACCAGTGAAATTGAATTCATTTGACAGTTGCTGATATCCTACTGATAAAGCCCACAGTTGGAGCACTTTAGAGGTAACGTGCTCCATTCCCTTCCTTGCTTCGCAAAACCTATCTTATGTACATTTATTTATCATTTGCATCTTATCAAATCGTGTTCCTCCATTTGCAATATCCCTACTCCACACAGTAACTTGAGATTTTAGTCGTAAAAATTGTGAACCTAGTGTTTTAAGGTTGATAGCGACCATTTTAGGTGTTCCCTAGCACGATTAACGACCTTAATCTTCACATCCAACGGAACACGAAGTTACTTTGGAGATTTGGATGATGGCTCATAGAAATCACTGTTATCTTCCTTTGAAGGAGGGCTGCTATCTCCCGATTCTGCTTCCTCATCGCTATCATTCACGAATACTGCATCTGCATCTTCATTTTCTAGGAATAACTCATCTTCCTCAACAAAAATATCTTCTTATATAATATTCATAAATCTATCAACGGCTTTTTCGCCAAGGAAACGAGCCTTATTGAATATTTCCACATTTGTGAGGTTTTCAATGACGTTCAAGGCCATTAAAGTTTCTGCGTAAAATTTATATTTACTGTACTATTTCTCGGTATTAACAGGAATGAATCCAATTTTTAATAAGATGAAAATGATATTTGTGTTAATATTGTTCAACGAAATTTCACTCAAACGAAAAAGAATTTTTCTCTTAAAACAAAATTTTATTTTTAAATTGTATATAAAATAAAATTTGCAAAATGACTCAAGCTTACCTAGTAAATATTAAACTGAACATGTAGCATCCTCCTTGCTATACTCACTGACAGCTGCTGGCTTCCCTTCGTTCATACGGGAATATGTCACACGAGAAGAGGAAGGAAATTCCATGATAAATTCGACGAAGAAAACTGAGTAACTGATGAAGAGCAAGTTACAATTTCTTCTCCTGAACGGAAAGCACGCTTAAAACAGAATTATAAGTTCACTGCAGGAGGTCTCACTTTAAACTGAAGAGGAAAATATCTGAAAAATCGGAGGGTCCCCCTCGCTGTAGGTTCCTCCAAGTGGTGAGGGGGGGGCACTGAGAGGGCTCTCATGCCTCATTTCATCTTTTTCTCACTATCAATCACCCCATCATCTCTTCTTCTCTCATGAAATGCTGGCCCTCTCTGTGTGCGGAACGCCTACCCATGCGTTTGCCGTGCATGGCGACCCGTGTCGGAGGGAAGGGGGATCCTGGTGGCTGAGGGGATTGGGTCTTGGGGGGGACTTAGCCCCTCCACTTTTCCCCAACACTCCACTTTGGCCCCTGCCTCTCCTAGACGGGCGGCCGGGAACTAGCCCACTCCCGGTCAATCGGCTCCTGGCGGCTCCTTACGAGCATACGCCAGTGGGGTAGTCTAGACCCACCAGAACCGCATTAGTCTTGCGCAGATGGTGGGATCTTAGCTATATCCTCCTGGTAGCCCTGGCGTTGAAGTTCAGCGTCCCCTTGTTGGGCTCCGTGGTGGGTGGGGAGCCCGGAGGATGAAACGAAACTGCCAAATTATGGCTACCAAAAACTTAAGCATAACTATAAATGAAAAGGAAGGGAAAATTACAAAAAAACAAAGAGTAGAAGCTGAAGGAAATACTAATAGAAACAATAGCGACAATAATTGTAACAGCGAAGTTAGATACTTAGTCATTTCAAGTATCATTGAAGGAGCGCTGAAAAAATTATCTCCTTTTGCTATACATAGAGTATTGAGATTCCTGGTTGGGGATGTAGCCTCAACCAAGCGCTTGAGGGACGGATCGCTGTTGGTGGAGGCGAGGGACAAAAGGCAGGCATCCAAGATCAAGACAGCCACCATGTTCCATGATGTAGCTGTAAGAGTTGAAGCGCACAGAACGCTCAACTTCATTGAAGGCGTTATTTTCAGCTACGAGCTAGAGGGCATGGCAGAGGAGGAAATTTTAGAAGAACTAAAAGATCAGGGAGTTGTTGGAGAACGACGTCTAAAAACTCGTCGGGAAGGTGTCCTTGTTAACACCCCCAACATAGTACTAAAATTTTCCATGACCGAACTTCCCCGAAAAATCACGGCTGGATACCTTTCCCTCCCAGTAAGACCATACATCCCTAACCCTATGAGATGTTACAGATGCCAGAGGTTCGGCCACACATCTGCTCGGTGCACAGATGAAGAGATGTGTGGACGCTGCGGGAAACCTAAACATGATGGACAGTGCCCAACTGCTGCCAAATGCATTAATTGCGGAGGAGATCACCCTGCTTGGTTTAACACCTGCCCAAAATTTAAAGAGGAGAAAGCCATTCAAGAAATTAAGATTATAAAAAAACTGTCATATATGGAGGCAAAAAGAGAATTGAAATCTCTAACACCACAAAGAAAAGGTCCCTCATATGCTGCAGTAGCCACCAGGGTGGTAGAGACAAGAGAGATGGGTACCCAGACTCATCTCCCTCCAGTCTGCTCCCCCTGCAAAAGCATTATGACATCCTTTTCAGTAAGGCAAGACTCAGTAGCAGTGCAGGCAAAAAAAGCAAAAGAGGAGAGGAAAGGGATTAACTTAAATAAAACACCCAAACTCCCAGAGACAGCAAGAACACCCAAACCTCCACCTACAGATAGGACCTCTGACTCCTGCATGGAGGAGGATGGTAGTCTGTCAGAGACAGACCTCCAAAAGGTCCTTTTGGAGCGCCAAAAAGGGAGAAAAGTGAAGATAAACAGATGATAGAACGCTCCATTAAACAACTTTATTTATTTATTTATTTATTTAATTTATTTATTTTATACAACAATGACTTCCAAATTTTTAATGTTGCAATGGAATTGTAATGGTTTTTATTCTCACCAAGAGGAGCTACAGCTTTTAATTAATAATTTTATCCCGACTATCATTTGTCTCCAAGAGACACATTTTAAGGCTACTGACAAAGGCAATATTAAAGGTTTTAGTGTTTTTAGATGTGATGATTTGAGTGGCAACAGAGCCAGGGGTGGAGTGGCCATTGCTGTGAGGGATCTTTTATACTCCTCCCAGGTGAGACTGAATACACCTCTGCAGGCTGTCGCGGTGAGATGTGGTGGCCCTGACAGGATAACGTTTTGCAACGTCAACTTCCCTGAATGGGCACCTGTGACTCGGACAAATCTGGAAAATCTCATCAGAGAACTACCGAAGCCATTTGTCCTCCTGGGGGACTTCAATGCCCACAATACCTTATGGGGAGACACTATGAATGACATCAACGGCCGAGGTCGCCTTTTAGAGAAACTTTTGAACGATTTTAACTTAATTTTACTCAACAATGGGGAGAAGACACGATTTAACTCTTTTAATGGTGAGACATCTGTTATTGATCTAGTCATGTGTTCAAGCTCCATTGCAACATCTTTTAACCTGACTGTCCACTCAGACTTGTGTGGCAGCGATCACTACCCATTACTCCTTGAAAAGCCTGGATATATGCTAGAGTCCTTCACTCATTCTGGCAGCTGGCTCATTCGTAAAGCCAACTGGCATCAATTCAGGACATCTTTTAATTTTTCTGACGACCCAACAGAAGAAATTTTACTTAAAATTGAGGCATTCACTGCCGCATTAACCAATGCAGCGAACTCCTGTATCCCAAAATCATCAGGCAAATCTGCTCACCACCCTGTCCCATGGTGGAACAAGGAGTGTGCTGAGGCTATCCAGAAGGGAAAAAGACCGCTACGTATCTTCCAAAAATACCCCACCACCATGAACCTTGCTGCCTACCAGAAACTGAAAGCTAAAGCACGTCGAATTGTGAAGGATTCAAAGAGAGCCTCTTGGTTACAATACATATCCACGATAAATCATAGAACGCCGACATCAGAAGTCTGGAGGAAAGTGAAAAGCATCACAGGTACTCATAGCCTCCAACCAATCCCTTGCCTTGAAATTGGTGACCGTATACTCACTTCTTCAGAAGATATCACTAATGCTTTTGCTCAGCATTATGCAAATATGAGCAGCAATGTAATTTACGATCCTAATTTCATACGCATTAAAGAGAGAGCAGAGAGCATACCCATAAACTACAGAATGGGAAACTGCACTGAACCCTACAATGATCCATTCAACCTCTGGGAATTGCTATCGGCCATAAAAGACACCAAAGACACTTGTCCTGGCAGTGATCAAATACACAATGCCTTCCTGAGGAACCTATCTTCTCAAGGTAAGAAGCAGCTGCTGAACATGCTAAACAAACTCTGGTCCGAAGGGGTGTTTCCAGAATCATGGCGGAAATCAATAATCATTCCGATTCCAAAGCAAGGCAAAGACAAACGCCTCCCTTCCAGCTATAGGCCAATATCATTAACAAGCTGCCTCTGCAAAATCATGGAAAAAATGGTGAACCGCAGACTTGTCTGGTTCCTTGAAAAACGCAAGCTGCTAAGCGAGAGCCAATGTGGGTTCCGACAGGGGCGATCCACTATGGATCATTTGGTCTACCTTGAAAACTTTCTCCAGGAAGCATTCCTCCTCCGCCAACATGTTGTTGGTATATTTTTTGATATGGAACGGGCCTACGACTGCGTATGGCGACATAAGATTTTACGCACTTTGCACCAGTGGGGTTTTAGAGGTAACCTACCGATTTTTATCAAAAATTTTTTAAGAGACCGCTTTTTCAATGTAAGAATAGGGAAACACTTGTCACGGACTTTTACACAAGAAAACGGGGTTCCTCAGGGGTCAGTTTTGAGTGTGACTCTCTTTGCAATCGCAATTAATGATGTAGTTGAATGCATTCGATAACCAGTGACTGCAACACTGTATGTTGATGACCTGGCAATCTTTTGCAGATCAACAAAGTTGAGGAATGCTGAGAGACAACTACAACTCACTCTCAACAGACTGAAAATGTGGTCTCAAACTAATGGCTTTCGCTTTTCAAAAGAAAAATCCAAATGTGTTCATTTTCACAGGCTAAGGGGTCTTTTCCCCCAACCTTGCCTCAAGCTCAACAACCACCTTTTACCAGTAGTCGAAACCGTACGCTTCCTTGGTATGGACTTGGACAGGAAGCTGAACTGGCGAACGCACATCAACAACCTGAAGGACAGATGTTTTAAACTTTTAAATATCTTACGGCACCTTGCCAATCATGCATGGGGAGCTGACAGATCTTCAATGCTCAGGATTTACCGAGCTCTAGTGCGATCAAAGATGGACTATGGATGTTTCTTATACTCCTCAGCTCGAATGTCCTATCTAAGACCCTTAAACTCCATACACCACGCTGGTTTACGGCTGGCAACAGGATCCTTTAGGACTAGCCCTATTGTTAGCCTCTATGCTGACTCAGGAGAACCACCTCTCGCAACAAGAAGGGAGACTCTAATGTGCAATTACATAAGCAAGATTTTATCCCTGAAAACACACCCTTGCCATAAAATTATTTTTAAGCCACGTTTTTTAACACTTTTCAATAATAGACAAAGGGCAACCAAACCCCTGCCAGTTTGACTAAAGCAACTTTTAGAGAATATTGTGGTGGATTTACCACCAGTGTACGCTAGTGGACCTCCAGGGCATGTTCCTTGGCATGTCCCTTTCCCCAAATCCCTGACTCTACTATCCAGATTGCCAAAAGCATCAACAGCTCCACAGTTGTACCAGCAAAGCTTTGCTGAGATCCTGTCTCACTATCACAGATACACTCCTATTTTTACTGATGGGTCAAGATCCGATTCAAATGTTGCTTGTGCGGTTGTCTCTCCCACTACTGGAGTGGTGGGATTAAAATTACACCCAAACTGTAACATATACACTGCAGAACTTTATGCAATAAAGACAGCAGTGCAGCAAATGGAATCATGCGACAAGCCCGGCATAATATGCACAGACTCACTAGGTGCCATACAAGCCATCACATCCCTCTTCCCCACACATCCTCTCGTACAGGAGATTCATTCATCTCTCATAGCTCTACACTCACGTGGGAACAGAGTAATATTCTGTTGGGTACCAGGACATGTTGGCATCACAGGGAATGAGAAGGCTGATGCAGTTGCTAAGAGTGCTCTCTTAAAACCATGTACGGACTCAACATATCTCACTTCATGTGACCTACGGATCATGCTCAGGGAAAAGATCCATCAAAAATGGCAAAAAAATTGGCAGGACTTACAGGGAAATAAACTTCGGGAGATAAAACCTACTGTGTCACAATGGCAGTCTTCCCTCCGAAACAATAGGTGAGAGGAGGTAGTGATCGCACGTCTGCGAATAGGCCACTGTAACCTGACCCACTCATTCCTTTTCAAAGGTGAACCAGCTCCCATATGCACTAAATGCAACACCCCGCTCTCTGTAAAACATATTTTGACTGACTGCGAGCAATATCAGGCTTTAAAGAACAAACTGCATATCAGAGGTGATCTCAGGGATGTTTTAGGGAATGACCCAGTAAAACTAGATAATGTCTTACAGTTTCTCAGAGAAGCAGGTCTGTACAACCATATATGAAGCTGCAGCCCTCTCTGAAGACGAGCTTAGCTCTGCTTTAGGAGGGTTACTCCTTCTGTTGTTGGTTTTTTTTTTATTTACATATTTATTATTAATATTTTATACATTATTTATTTATTTATTATTATTTTAACCGGATATTTTATGAATTTGGACTTATCCTGCTGGCAGGAAATAAATATGACTGCAAATTGTAGCAGTCAATAACTGATAAGCATTGGCGCAAATAACCTAGTGGTTGAGGCGCCATGAACCCCACTACTACTACTATCGGAGGGTCATAAGTAAGATCCAATGAAAACGAGAGAAGAGTCTAGTAAAACCATTAAAGAAGAAACTGTACTCAAACACAGATGTGCACATTTTATGACACCTGCACGGTCACGCGCCCGTCGCAGGCACAGCGGCTCCTCTTTCAGGGATTTAATTTTTTCTTCTAATTTATTCTCATTTTCCAACGAAGGGATCATTATCTTCGAATATTCTTAAATTTTTGGATAAATGGTATGTTGGAGTATCTTCAATAGCAGAGGTGACGTCGAGTAAAATGGAAGCTCTGGAAAGTTTCCCATTAACCAAGGAGTTGCTGGCGCATATGTAGTGAGAGCTGATTGCTCATTATCCAGTCAACAAATATAAAGTATCTAGTGATTGGCGTAGAAATTAAATTGTGGGAGTAATCCGCTACTTTTAATTACGAAATCTTGAATCAGTCGAACGCAAGTTTCTTTTACATTTTTTTCGTTACGAACCTTGAATGAAAAATCGCGCTTGAGAATGATATTTTACGGGACTAATATCAATTTATGAAGAAAGCCAATGAAATTATAATCTCCGAATACCAGAGGATTCCAGAAAGCTATGTTACGAACCTTCATTCATAATACTTTAAGTGAGGGTCTCCGTCAATCGAAGTTCATTTGGTTGAAATAAGGTTATTCGATCGGATATCGAGTGCAAGAATGGAAATATTGCTCTTAAGTCTATCAGTGAGTAACTAGGAAAAAATATAACAAATGAAAATAATATTACAGAATTACTCGCAAACTGCGGGTTATTCTCTACGGATTTGGCAGGCGCGGTGTGTAATGAGGGGTTGCCTATACTCAGATTATCGATTTTCAATTAATTATTGCAAAAAAACTAAGGCCTATTCAGACAAACGGCAATACGTTTTTTCATTACTCCACTTCCTACATCACCACAAAAAGTTTCATCAAAATCCCCGGACAAAAGTGAGAGTCTCCCCTTGTAAGAATTTAGCGAAATTATCAGTTTTTTGGCACAATTTTGCCTTTTTTCGAGTGAACCTAGTCGAGTATGTACTCGATTTGAAGAATTCAACGAGAGGTATCAATATATTGAACTAAAACTTATTTTTCTCCGGAAAAGTACGAAAGAATCATCAATAACTAAGAATTTTAGCAAAATCATATAACTATATATTCCCATCCTCTCAATTCCATCTTCCCAGGTTAGTCTCGGTCTACCCCTTCCCCTTTTTCCCTGAACTTTGACTTCCAGCACTTGTTTCACTTTTTTGTTGTCATACATTCTGAAAGCATGTCCGTACCATTTTAGTTGCTTTTCTTCCATCGCTTTTCCAAGTGGCCTTTGTTTCACTTCTTCTCTTATTCTTTCATTTCCAATATTATCTCTTCTGGTTTTGTTTATAGTTTTCCTCAGAAATTTCATCTCGCTAGTCTGGATCCTTTTCGCGTGCTTATCCTGCCAGGGCACACTTTCTATTCCATATAATAGGGTGGGGACTAATATCGACTGATACAGTTGCATTTTCGTTTTATTGAATATGAACTTTCTTACCTAATATAGTTTTATTAAATTGGTAGTATATGGCATTTGTCTTTCGTCTTCTATGTAAAATCTCATCTTCATATCTTCCATCACACGAGAAAATTGTTCCTTGATATTCAAATGTCTCTACTTGTTCTAATGTCTCATTTTTATACTTAATAGATATATTCTGATTTTCATCTTTTGAAATACACATAACCTTAATTTTGCTTATGTTTATCTCCATTTTCTTCCTAGCCAATTCATCTCCCCATTCTGTTACGCTGGTTTGCAAGTTTTCCTCACTATCTGAGATTAAGATTATATCATCGGCGTAAATTAATACCTGTATATATATCGTTTTTAATTTCCAAAATCCAATTTTAGTTTTTATTGTTTTTTCTTTGCAGGTCTTTAATATTTCAACCATAAAATTTATAAATAGGAGTGGACTTAGGCTATCTCCTTGTTTTATACCTTTCTCCATCCAGAATTCCCCAGAAACATTTCCCTCAATTCTAACTATTCCCTTTGCTCCGGTATATAAACTTTGGATTACTTTGATAAATTTATCGGGTACCTTTTTCTTATGCAGGGCTTCCCAAAGGTACTTTCGCGGTACTGTATCAAATGCTGCTTTCAAATCTAGAAATGCTTGGTACAGCTTTTTGTTTTTCTCAATTGTTTTTCCTATTAGCGTTTTTAAGGTAAAAATCTGGTCTTGAGTTTGTCCTCCAGGTCTAAAACCTGCCTGTTCCTCTTCAAGTTTACTTTCTGTGATTTTTCTAAGTTTTTCTCCAGTATTGTAGTATATAATTTGTAAATAACCAAAGAAAGGCATATTGGCCGATAGTTTTTGCATTCTTTGTTATTACCTTTTTTAAAAACTGGTACTATAATAATGGTTTTCCACTCCTCAGGGATATTTATTGTTCTACATACCATCTGAAAGATTTCTGTGTATTGTGATTTGTGATTTTACACTTATCATATTTTCCCACCAAAGTTAATGAATTCAGGGGCTATATCATCGAACCCTGCAGCTTTGCAGGTACGGATTTTTTTCATTGCTTCCTGCACCTCTCCTTGAGTTATTGTAATCTCATCGTTTCCTCCTTCCTGTTCTTGTATCGTATTCGTTATATCTACACAATTTTCTTCCCGGAAAGTTTTCTCATAATGTTTTCTCCATTCTTCCAGGATACCTTTCCTGTCTGACACTAGTACATTCTCTTCATTTTTTATTTTTAGCTGGCTTCCCATGCTTTCCTTTCAATGCTTTAATTGTATTCCAGAATTGTTTCCTCCGTTCTACAAAATTGTGTTCAATTTCATTTCCAAAGTTTTCCCATGACTTTTGCTTTGCTTGTTTAACGGCCAGCTTATGATCATTCCGTTTCTGTACATAATCAAGTCTATCTTCTTCTGACTTTGTTCTCAAATATTGTTACCAGGCATCTTTTTTCTGCTTAACTTACGCCTTCACTTCCTCTGTCCACCAGTTCGTTCTCTTCCATTTTGTATTGATCTTTACTTTCCCACACACTTCACTTGCTGTCTCTATTATTATATACTTAAGATTTTTCCACGTATGATTTAGTTCAGTGGCTTCATTTGTTTCAAAATCCTCTAATTTTTGTTGAATGATCTCTTTATATTTCTTTTTAATGTCAGGGTCTGCTTCACTTGAATTTTCTCAATCTTCTTATGTTTCTCTACGTTTTCTTTCTTAATCCTTGTCTTAGCAATAAGTAGTCTGTGGTCAGTTTCCAGTTCTGCACCTCTAATTACTTTTACGTCCATAATGGCGTTTCGGAGTGTGTGTGAATATATTATATAATCGATTATGCTTTTAGCATCTCTTCCCTCAGCTTCAAAAGTTATTTTGTGTATTCTTTAATGTGAGAATGGTGAGTTTCCTTGCAGAAGTTGATTTTTTACACAAAATTCTATTAGTCTCCGTCCGTTTACATTTATTGTTTTCTCTCCTCCATAATGTCCATTACATCTATGTGCTCTTGACAAATTATTTCCGGTGCGGCCATTAAAATCGCCCATCAATATTACTTGTCTATTCTCTTCATTCTCTGTATAGACTGTTCTTTGTAGTTGTGCATAGAATTCCTCTTTTTCAAGGATCTCGCTATCATCAGTTGGTGAATATACTTGTATTACTTTATTATAGTAATCTTACTTTCAAGGTCTAGTCTAACACTAATTATTCTGGAATTTACTGGTTCCCGTGTATTCACCCTTTTTTCCATTCCTTCACTTAAAATAACTCAAACTCCTTCTTTAGCTCTTTCTCCCGGAGAGACTCCTGCATACAATAGTACGTATCCCTTCTCCAATTGAATTTTTCCATTACCTTTCGTTTTAACTTCGCTTAATCCCAGTATTTCCAGTCTATATTTTTCCATTTCTTCTATAACTTCCACTTCCTTACCGTTCATCCTCTTTACATTCCATGTTCCAATTCGCATAGTCCGCTTACTCGCCGGTCGTCTTCTTGTTGTCCAATCCTGTCCGAGGCTACCTTTATTCCTTTGAATCAGCTTAAACCATCATGCGGGTGATCAGCCCAGCGATGACTTCACCAGTGCCCCTGTTAGCCTAGGGTTTCACAGTTCTTACCAGGCTTTCTCAGCTACCGTAGCGGTCACAGGACTCTACGTTCCCACTGTACATCACCCTGGTGATGTACATCACCTATCACTCTGCTACTTTTCTAGTTACCACCTCCCACGACGAGGACGTAGGGGTTGGACTTAGGGAGGCCTCAAATATGTATCAAAATGACATTTTATTTAGCAAATTACGGAAACGTTATCGAAAATTTGCATTTTTTCGAAATATTACAGATTTTTTGCTTTATTTAACATTGAATTTGAGAAAACCAAGAAGAATTTGGACTGGTTTTAAGATTTTTTCGGATCTTTCTAAATGTTTATCAAAACGTTCTTTTATATCAGCAAATTACGGATATATTAGGGGAAAATTTGCATTTTTTCGAAATATTTCAGTTTATTGGCCATAATTCGCCTAAAATTAAAGAAAACCTAGAAAAATTGGGACTCGTTTAAGAGATTTTAATGAGATCTTTTAAAACATATCTCAAAAAGTCCTTTTATTTCTGCAAATTACGGATAAATTGGCAAAAATTTAGGTTTTTTCGAAATATTTCAATTTTTTGGCAATATATTGTCTACATCTGAGAAAACTTAGATGAATTTTGACTCTTTTTGAATGTTTTTATACAATCTTTTGAAATATTTCTCAAATGTTCCTTTTTTTTCAGCATATAAACGTAAAATCGGCGAAAATTCTGGCATTATTTTTCCTTTAATCTGAGAAAATCTAGAAGAATTTGGATTCGTAATGAAGTTTTTAATGAGATATTTCCAATTTTTTTTCAGAATGTCCTTTTATATCAGCAAATTACGACAAAATAGAAGACAATTTGATTTTATCGAAATATTTCAGTGTTTGGGTTTATTTTGCATATTATTTCTGAAAACCTCGAAGAATTATGATTCGTATTGAAGATTTTAATGAGATCTTGCCAAATAATTTTTCAAGATGTCCGTTTATTACAGCAAATTAGGACAAAATAGAAGAAAATTTGATCTTTTCTAAATATTTCGGATTTCTTGCTTTATTTTGCCCTTAATTTGAGAAAATTTAGAAGAATTTGGACTCGTTTTGTTCAAATGCGCTTTGTTAAATGGCTATGTTTAACCCGTGGAAGGCACACCTCCTTCCAGCACTTTAGGAAGGCACACTAGTGCGAATTTGGCTTTTCCAACTTTGAACGCGTATAACTTTTTTGTTTATTTAGATACAGTAAAAATTGCAGCGCCCCCTCATGGGGACAGTGGCTTGGTAAGCGACCGGGTTCGGATACCGGTCACCATCCACTGTTTTGAGCTACCTGCCGGGGGGTAACCCGGTGCTCTTCTGCTACCTGCTGGGGGGTATCCCAGCGCTTCTTTTGGTCCTAGGACCTTTTATTGTATCACTTGGAGTGATACCTTATTAACTCTCTTTCGCTAAAACATCTCTAAAGCGACACCGAAAGAGTAAAGAGCTCATTCCCCGTGGGAGAAGTAGCCTCAATAAAGAAATTAAGAAACGGAACCTTGCTTGTAGAAACAGCAACAGATGCTCAGAGTAAAAAACTCCTTAATCTGAAGTCTCTTGGTCCCTTTGCAGTTAAGGTTGATGCACATCAGAGCCTAAATTACAGCAAAGGCGTTATAAAATGCTTCGAAGTGCAGCACATGGAAGTTGAGGAGTTGTGCTCAGAGCTAGCCACCGAAGGTGTCATAAAAGTAGAAAGAATAATGACGAAAAGGGATGGTGTTCTAAAACCTACTGCCTCCTTAATACTCACCTTTGGAACTCCTCAGTTGCCATCTGATGTAAAGCTAGGTTACCAGGTTGAAAGAATAAGACCGTATGTGCCGAATCCAATGCGGTGTTTTAACTGCTTCAGATTCGGACATACCAAGTTCACTTGCAGTCGGGAGAAGATCTGCCCAGACTGTAGCAGTAAGGCCCATGAGGGAACCCAATGTCTCTCAGGGCATCGTTGTATAAACTGTAAAGGAGAACATTCTGCCTGGTCTAAGGACTGCCCTAGTTTTCGCACTGAAAAGAAGATTCAAGAGCTCAGAGCTGTACGTAAGATCTCAGTGACAGAAGCCAGGAAACAGGTGATGGCGACTCCACCTCCTCCCATCCCTTTTTCGAAAGTAGTAGCCAGTCCCTCTTCTCAGGCAACCATGGGCGAACTATTTACCCTGGTTAAGGAACTCCTAGAAGAACAAAAGAAACTTCGAAGTGAATTATCTGAACTCAGAAGCTACCAGTCCGTTCCTCCAGGGAATAAACCTGTTGGTGTTAGTAATGAACCAAAGGCTGCTTTAAGCAATAAAAAAGAGGCTGAAATATTAACAAGCAAGGTACAAACACAAGCAGAGAACGTCATAGAAAAAACTGGTATCCTGGACGGAAAGAAGAAACCAAAAAATAACAAGAATGAGAAAGAAAGCTCGGAATCTGAAATGGAGGTAGAAAAAGATAATTTAGTGGACTCGCCCAAGAAGGATAAAACAAAGAAGACCCAACCTTCGAACACAAACACTGCATTGCCTAGGACAGATCCACCTGGATCTTCTCATCCCACACAAACTGAGATTACACCCTCTCAGAGGCCTCCCACCAAGACATCCCCTTGCATGGAAGACCTGGAGGATGATGATGTCCTCACTGAGGCTGAACGCAGAAAAATTCTCCTGGATCGAAAAAAGAGCAGGAGAATTGGGATCAACCGCTGATAAGTACAGACAACATAATAACCTAGCAGGGTTTAAACATACCTTTTTTACCCTCCCATCTATTTACTTATGTCTCTCTTATTACAGTGGAACTGTAATGGCTATTACACTCACCTTGAAGAGTTAAAAGTCTTGATTCACAACCTCAACCCTGCCTGCATTTTTTTGCAGGAGACCCACCTTAAAGGCACCAACATGGTGGACCTAAGGGGTTTTAAAATGTTCAGGGTGGACGACGATGGAGGTAACAGAGCCCGTGGTGGGGTGGCCACATTTATCAGGGACAGCATTCACGCCTCTCTGGTGGATTTGCAGACACCCCTACAGGCTGTGGCAGTCACCACAGCTATCCCAGAAATGATTACATTCTGCAATCTATACCTCCCAGAATGGGCGCCATTTACGAGAGACACGCTAGAAGATCTAGTTCGACAGCTCCCCAAACCATATATTTTACTTGGTGATTTTAATGCACACAATACTATGTGGGGCGACAATATGGGAGATCATAATGGTCGGGGTAGACTTATAGAAAACTTTTTAACTGATTCTAACCTGATTTTACTTAATAACCAAGAGAAAACACGTTTTAATGCTTTTAATGGAGAATACTCATCTATTGATTTAGTTATAAGTTCAAGCACAATTTCTCTGCTGTTTTCAATGTCTGTACATGATGACCTCTGCGGAAGTGACCACTTTCCCTTGCTTATCAAGAAAACGGGAAAGCAATGTCACAATTTTTATTTTCCCAAAAGATGGATTCTAAAGAAAGCTGACTGGCAAAACTTTAAGGAAATGATTAAATTCAAATATGACCCTAGCATAGGAGCACTGCACAACATCGAGGCTCTAACTACAACTATCATTACAACTGCCGAGGAAAACATACCAATGTCCCATGGAAGCCCCCATCGACCTCCAGTTCCATGGTGGAATGATGACTGTGCAGTTGCAATTCGAAAGAGGAAAAAAGCCCTCTACATCTTCAAAACGTACCCCACTGCACGGAACCTATCATCCTTCAGACAGCTTAGGGCAAAAGCAAGGAAAGTAATAAAAGAGGCCAAGAAGGCCTCCTGGATTAAATACACCTCTTCAATCAACCACCGAACCCCAATCAAGCAAGTATGGGACAAAGTGAAATCTATAATGGGCAGTAACCACTGCAATCCCTCTGCACTAAAAATAAATGGCAATGTGATCACATCCCCTGCCAAACTAGCAGATACCTTTGCAAAGCACTATGAAATTTCCAGCAGTACAGATAATTACCAACCTCCCTTCAAAGCATATAAACGTCGCTCAGAAGGTAGAATCCTGAATTTCAGAAACTCAAGACAAACTGCCCCATATAATGAACCATTCACATTCCAAGAATTGAAACTGGCCATACAAGACTCGAAAGACACCTCACCAGGAAGTGATCTTATACATAACGCCTTCCTAAGGAACCTTTCAGAAGAAACAGAGAGGGAACTCCTGAAGACCCTCAACCAAGTCTGGGAGGAAGGAGAATTCCCTGAAAGTTGGAGCGAATCACTTATAGTGCCCATTCCTAAACAAGGAAAGGACAAGTCTTCACCATCAAATTACCGTCCAATTTCTTTAACAAGCTGTCTTTGCAAGCTAATGGAAAGAATGGTGAATAGAAGGCTAATCTGATGTCTCGAAAACCGCAACCTTCTTTGCAATATGCAGTGTGGTTTCCGACAGGGCAGGTCCACTATTGATCATCTGGTGCAAATAGAACACTTACTCCAGGAAGCATTTCTTCACCACCAGCATGTAATAGGTGTCTTCTTTGACATTGAAAAAGCCTACGACAGGGCATGGCGCTTCAAAATCTTAAAAACGCTACATGAATGGAATTTCCATGGAAACTTACCCATCTTTATATCCAACTTTCTAAGGAAACGGTTATTTAGAGTACAGATAGGCGACCAACTTTCAAGGCTTCATGTTCAAGAAAACGGAGTCCCTCAAGGCTCAGTACTTAGTGTGACACTGTTTGCCATAGCAATAAATGATGTGGCGGACTGTATCAAAAGCCCCGTTCATGCCTCCTTATTTGCAGACGATATTGCAATATTTTGCAGGTCCTCTAAGTTATCTTCTGCTGAGAGACAAATCCAGCTGACTCTGAATAAACTCCAGCACTGGTCACACACTACAGGGTTTGTTTTCTCTCGTGAGAAGACGAAGTGTGTCCATTTTTCCAGGCTGAGAGGAATCTACCCAAACCCAACCTTGAAACTTGGGAATATCACTTTACCCTTCGTGGAAAATGTTAAATTTTTGGGAATGTTTTTAGATAGAAAACTGAACTGGAAGTCCCACATAAACTCCTTGAAAAATAAATGCCAAAGGACCTTGAATATTTTACGTTTTTTAAGCAGTAGTAGATGGGGTGCAGACCGTAGATCAATGCTTCTTCTTTACAGGGCACTGATACGGTCAAAGCTTGACTATGGCTCTTTTATATATGCTTCTGCACGGAGTTCATATATGCGCCCTTTAAACTCCACCCACAACTGTGGACTAAGACTGGCAACAGGTGCATACAGAACCAGCCCAGTAGTCAGCATTTATGCTGAATCTGGGGAGCCACCTCTAGAAACTCGCAGGGATATTTTAATGGGCAACTATGTAAGTAAAATTTTATCGACAAAGAACCACCCCTGCTACAGTCTGCTTTTTAAACCAAATTTTAAAGAATTGTTTTATAGGCGACCTCGGGCAACTCTTCCCCTAGGAATACGCTTTTTGAATTTTATCAATGACACAGGTATTCAATTGCCAAAGCTGTATCCTGCTGGCTTCCCAAAATTCCCACCTTGGCAGATTCCCACACCAAAAATCATTTACGATCTGGCCAGGAACCCCAAAGAGGATACCCATCCTTGGACATTCAAAAGGGGCTTTCAGGAAATTTTAGAGGCTCATACTAACTGTACTGCCATATACACAGACGGTTCGAAATCTGAGATAGCCTGTGGCTGCTCTATTGTAGCAGAGCCTTTTGGATCCATACAGATAAAATTACACCCTTTCTGCAGTATCTACACTGCAGAACTATTTGCAATCAAGAAGGCAGTAGAACTTATCAACTCCAGGAACTCCTCATTCCTAATTTGCTCAGACTCCCTCAGTGCCCTTCAGATGATCTCCAAAACATTCAACATGGACCCATTAGTACAGGGCATTCACTCATCCCTTTTGCTTCTGAAAGCAAGGGGAGTGGATGTATCCTTTGTCTGGATTCCTGGACACATGGGAATGAGAAAGCTGATGCTGCAGCTAAAGCTGCACTTAGAGAGAATGAAATAGGAGACCCACACATATTGGCAGTAGACCTACGAAATTTATTAATACAGAAAACAGTACAGAAATGGTGTAGTCGCTGGTCCTTGATCGTAGAAAATAAATTACGCAGTATTAAACCCGATACTGTGGAATGGCTATCTTCTATCCGAAATAATAGGCGTGAGGAAGTTGTGGTCACCAGACTAAGAATAGGGCACAGCAAACTAACTCACTCATATCTTTTCACAAGAGAGAAAGAGCCACCAGAATGCGAGCATTGTGAATCCCAACTAACTATAAAACACATTCTCACCGAATGCCCTCATTACCTGGAGAGACGTGATAAACACAACATCAGAGGAGAAATGAAGGAAATAGTGGGTAACGACCCCATCATGGTGGCCGGAATATTGAATTTCCTTAGGGAAGCCGAGTTATTTCCTCTAATCTAAAAACCCGTAAGGAAGATCTAAATATGATTAACATGACAGCTCTCTTGCATTTAAATGTTTGTTAACCTTCGTACCTACTGCCACTTCGTTTGAAAATATCTAATCAGAAAAAAAATTAATTCTACCGAAGGTGCTAAATGACCTTAGCCGTCGACGCACCATAAACCCAATACCTAACCTAACCTAATTGCAGCGCATTATAAACGCGCAATTTAATTGTGCTTTTAGATGTATCATTAATTTTTTAACAAAATTTTATTTTGTTTATGAAATTTTGCAATTTGTAAGTCTCCGTTTTCCAAAAATCACTTTTTTTATTTTTACATAACTTTTATAAACAATCTTCCTAACTGCTGAAATTTATTGAAATTCTTAGTTAAAGAGTTATTGTTGAACAAAATCATTTACATGTAAATTTGTAAGACAATAAAAGTTCATGGTACTTAATCGATATTTGTTCATTTTCAGATACCAGAATTACTGCATGTTCAGACAGCTTTTAAAAATATTTATTATTTACCAATTAAATAATGAATTGCATTATTCAAAACAATAACTCTTTACCTAAGAATTTCAATAAATTTCAGCAGTTAGGAAGATTGTTTATAAAAGTTATGTAAAAATGAAAAAAAGTGATTTTTGGAAAACGGCGACTTACAAATTGCAAAATTTCATTAACAAAATAAAATTTTGTTAAAAAATTAATGATACATCTAAAAGCACAATTAAATTGCGCGTCTAAAATGCGCTGCAATTTTTACTGTATCTGAATAAACAAAAAAGTTATACGCGTTCAAAGTTGGAAAAGCCAAATTCGCACTAGTGTGCCTTCCTAAAGTGCTGGAAGGAGGTGTGCCTTCCACGGGTTAAAAACTGACGGAGTTGTTTTCATTAAAAAAGAGTATCATAATATATGTAAATATTTCAATCTAGCTCCTCTTAGTGCAAGAAGGTCCGTGTTTGATGCTATGTTTCTTGTTAATATAGTAAGAGGAACTGTTGTGTCATCTAATTTGCTGGAATTAATTGACCTTAATGTTCAAAGAAAAAGAACTCGTCACACATCTCTTTTCCGTGACATTTTTGGAAGAGTTGATATTATGAGAACCTCTCTCACGGACCATGAAAACAGTCAATGAAATTTTAAAGCATTGTAATTGTGATATTTTTATTGACACCCTGATGTCACTAAGGAGGAAATTTTACCACTATTTTAATTGTTTTTAATATTTTTTTACTGTATTTTGTATTTTTCGTTGATTTTTTATATTCTTTTGTATTTTATTATAACGCTTGTAATTGGGGCTACCTGTTAGCGTTAAATGAATTAATAATAATCTTTCCAAATATTTTTCAAAAAGTCCTTTAATTTCAGCAAATTACGGAATATTCGGCGAAATTTTTGAATTTTTCGAAATATTTCATTTTTTGGCTTTATTTTATCTTAAATTCGAGAAAATCTAGAATAATTTGCAGTCGATTTGAAGATAATAATGAGATCAATCCAAAAATTTTTCAAAAAGTCGCTTAAAGAATGAACTCACATCGTCTGCTAATGCCAAGCTAAACCGTACTTTTAATCATGCTATTAAATGTATCTTTAACGCCAAGAAATTTGACCATATTACTCCTCTTCTGAAAGAACTAAATTGGCTACGACTTGACTCCAGACGAAAGCTACATACACTTAACCTTGTACACAAAGTACTCAATCAACGTTGTCCCTACCCCTGCGGGTAGGGGGATGGAGAATACTCCCGCGGCATCCCTGCCTGTCGTAAGAGGCGACTAATCGGGCGGGGAGAAAACCCTGAGAACAAACCCCTCGTTCAGCAAGGGCTGAGTCCGGGCAGTCCCGTGAATCAACTGTCTGTGTGCGGTCATGCCAGCTGACCGAGGATTCACCCACGTGTTTGCCGTGCGTGGAGACCCGTAAGGAGGAGATGGGTGTCCTGGAGGTTGAGTGCCAACCACCAGCAGAGTAACTGCTGAGGCACTTCTAGTCCAACTGGACTATTTTTATTTTCTGGCACAACACACCTCTTTGGCCCCGAATTCGCTGTAAACGGGAGGCCAGGGAATAGCACACCCTGGTCAATCGGCTACTGATGGCTGGGGATAAATTCCTTTCTAGCGTACGTCAGTCCTGTGCGAGTGCTTGGGATGCACGCACCATTCTGGTGGAGGCCAATGGGGGGGTGTGGTTTGGAGGAGCCACCACCATTCCGGAGGCCATTCCCAGTCTGTTTAGCGACATCCTGGGCGCTATATCCCTTGGGTAGCCCTGGCGACCGTATCGGTTTGCGATACGGCGTCCCAATTTGTGTGGCTCCGTGGTGGGTGGGGAGCCTGAGGGATGAAAAATCCATAATTCGTATGGATCTACAATCTCCTCCACCTAAAAGACCCCGCCCAGAAATGGGAGGGGGAGATATTGCCAAAAGATGTAAAAAATACCTGATAATGAAGTGTACTAAAGAAAATGAAGATCTGACCAAGGTGTCCCCCTTTCTAATATATAAAGTTCTTACAAATGCTGTTTCAGGGAATCTCGAATCAGTAAAAAAGCTTAGGGATGGTACCCTGTTGATAAAGGCAGCCAACGATAAACAGTCCGACAAACTCCTTGGCACAAAGATGCTGCACGATATTCCAGTGATGGTAGAGGTCCATAAGAAACTTAACACCTGCCAAGGAGTTATATCCTGCTACGACCTTCTCTATGTCTCAGAAGAAGAGATAGCACAGGAGATGGCATCGCAAGGAGTCATCTCCTGCCGCAGACTTAATAAGAGACAAAATGGAGAAATGATAAAGTCCACCTCAGTCATATTAACATTCGCCCTGGAAAAGCTCCCAGAGAAGGTTCATGTTGGATATGAGGCATGCCCAGTGAGGCCATACATCCCAAGTCCTCTGCGCTGCTTCAACTGCAATACCTATGGACACACTGCACAATCATGCAAGGGCAAACCCACCTGCCCTAAATGCTCCAAAGAAAAGCACGAAGGGGAACCATGCAGCAGCCCCCCTCTATGCAGGAATTGTGAAGGCAACCACCCTGTTTATGCAAGAGACTGCCCCAAACTCTTAGAAGAGAAGAAAATAATGGAAATTAAAGTCACAGAGAGGGTACCATATTTTGAAGCTAGGAGGAAGTACAGATCACTGATCTGCCCCACATTCTCCAAATCCTATGCAGTGGTGGCAAATACCCAAATAAGAAAGGAAAGTGTGGGATGTCAAACTGACCCTCCAGCAGACAACAGCAAGACCACCAAGGTACAACAAAAGGAGAAAATGAATACAAAAGCAACAGGCCAGAAACTAGAAAATAGTGCACAGAAAACTGAAGCTGCTCCTATAAAGAAAAACATCACACCCCCTAAATCGGTAGAGAAACCAAACGTAGGAGGTAAAAGTATTACTATACCCCCCTCTTCTCTTGAATTGAGGGAATCTACGGGGGATGAGATGGAAGAAGACATACTGGATGAGGAGCAGTTACGCCTTTTCCTACAAAACAGGAAAAAGGGAAGAACGAAGCTTGTTCGGCAAGCCAAAGGCTTTTAATGTTTTACTTATTTATTTATTTATTGTTAATGAATTTTATCTTTAGATTTTAATGTGAAAACATTATTTATTTATTTATTTATTTATATATATTTATTTTAAATGTTTTTAACAATTCAATGGAATTGTAATGGTTTTTACACGCGCCAGGAAGAAATTAGGATCTTGGTGAGAGATTACAACCCCTCTTGCATTTTTATCCAAGAGACCCATTTTAAACCTACTGACTCCCCAAAATTGAAGGGTTATAAGATTTTTAGAGTCGATGACCTAAGTGGCAACAGAGGTCGTGGTGGGGTCGCTGCATTCATCAGGGAGGCCCTTTACACCTCCCAGGTGAACTTGCAGACACCATTCCAGGCTTTAGCAGTCACCATCGCTTCCCCCTCAGAGGTCACATTCTGTAATCTTTACCTGCCAGAATGGGCTCCAGTGACGAGAAAAAACCTGGAAGACCTAGTTGAGCAGTTGCCTAAACCCTTTGTATTGTTGGGGGACTTCAATGCCCACAACAGTCTTTGGGGTGATGATCTAAGGGATCACAACGGAAGAGGACGTCTCTTGGAGACGTTTTTTAATGATTTTAACCTGGTTTTATTAAATGACAATGAAAAAACACATTTTAATGCTTTTACTGGTAGATACTCATCCATAGATTTATTTGTGAGCTCCAGCACTATTGCTCCACTTTTTAGTCTGTCAGCACACAAAGATTTATGTGGTAGTGACCACTTTCCCCTAATAATTAGGAAACATGGTGGTTGTGATGGCAACTATGGTCTACCTAGGACATGGATCCTCAAGAAAGCCAACTGGGCTAACTTCAGAGAGCTCTTCAGTTTTAATTTTAACGCCAATGCAGGAGCACTGCAAAATGTGGACGATCTAACTGCAGCAATTATTAAAGCTGCGCAAGGTAGTGTACCCTTGTCATCAGGGATGCCTCGACGACCACCAGTCCCATGGTGGAACAGGGAATGTGCAGATGCCATTCAGAAAAGGAAAAAGGCCCTGCAAATTTTTAAAAAGTACCCCACCACTTCAAACTTGGCAGCCTTCAGGCGATTAAGAGCTAGAGCCAGACAAGTGGTGAGAGAGGCTAAGAAGTCTTCTTGGATGAATTTTATCTCAGAAATAAATCACCGAACCCCTATGTCAAAGGTATGGAGAAAAGTCAGGTCTATTTTGGGGAACCATCATTTCTCCCAGATACCAGCACTTAAGATAGATGACAGAATTGTAAACTCACCCCAAGAAATTGCTGATGCGTTTGGTGAACTTTTTGCCTCCATCAGCTGCACAGACAGTTACTCAAATTCATTCCAACTTTTGAAAGAACAGAAAGAAAAAACTAATCTCAATTTTTTAGATTCCGGAACCACAGTAGCATATAACAAACCTTTCAGTTTGTGGGAACTTCAGGATGCCATACATACATGCAAGGAAACCTCACCAGGAATAGATCAGGTCCATAACGCCTTTATCAAGAATCTCCCCAAGGCATCTCAGATAGATTTGCTAAAGACAATAAATCAGATCTGGATGGAAAGGGTCTTCCCTGAGAGTTGGCAGGAATCCCTAATCATCCCCATCCTCAAACCAGGGAAAGAGAAATCTTATCCCTCAAACTACCGCCCAATATCTCTGACTAGCTGTTTGTGCAAGCTGATGGAGAGAATGGTCAACAGGAGACTAGTATGGCTCTTAGAAAACCGTAATCTCCTATCAGATATTCAATGTGGATTCCGGCACAGTAGATCAAGTGTTGATCACCTGGTGAGAATTGAGAATTATATTCAAGAGGCATTCCTCTTGCGACAGCATGTAGTGGCGGTCTTCTTTGACATTGAGAAGGCTTACGACACCACTTGGAGACATCAAATCCTTAAGTCAATACACTCGTGGGGATTTAGAGGGAACCTGCCCATTTTTATACAAAACTTTCTAAAACATCGTTGCTTTCGCGTAAGGGTAAACGGCCACTTTTCTCAGCTTTTTAAACAAGATAATGGAGTTCCCCAGGGATCTGTGTTGAGTGTTACTCTTTTCGCCATTGCCATCAATAGCATCACAGAGTGCATCAGAACACCTGTGATAGCATCGCTGTTTGTGGATGACCTTGCCATCTTCTGCCGCTCATCCAAACTCTCAATGGCGGAAAGACAAATACAGATTGCCCTGAACAAGCTGAACAAGTGGTGTCTCACCAATGGACTCCGTTTCTCCGAAGAAAAAACAAGGTGCATGCATTTTTATAGACAAAGAGGCCTCTCCCCTACACCAACCATAATGCTTGGAAGCCGGCAGCTACCTGTAGTGGATTCTATCCGGTTCCTGGGTGTCCTGCTGGACAGGAGGATGGATTGGAGGAGGCACATCCAGGACTTGAGGGACAGGTGCCACAAGAAGCTTAACCTGCTAAGAGTTTTATCCGGTTTGTCATGGGGAGCAGATAGGTCTGCAATGCTGCAGTTGTACAGAGCACTGGTTCGCTCTAAACTTGATTATGGGTGCTTTATTTACTCCTCAGCCAGAGAGTCTTATTTAAAATCTCTCAGTTCCGTACACAATGCAGGCATAAGGCTCTCCACTGGTGCATTCAGGACTAGCCCCATCCTTAGCCTATATTCTGAATCTGGTGAACCTCCACTGTGGGCTCGTAGAAACGCTCTGATGTGCAACTATGCAGCCAAACTCTTCTCCATGCGATCTCACCCCTGTTTTAACATTGTTTTCAAGCCAAAGTTTTTAGATGTTTTTATCAGACGACCAAGAGCCACCAAGCCTCTTGGGATAAGATTTTATATTTTTATGGAGACGACTGGATTCAGCTTTCCAGAAGTATGCCCTGAAGGTTTTCCTAGGGATCAACCGTGGACATTACCAGAGCCTGACTGTGATAACAGGTTGGCCACAGAAATAAAGTCATCAACATCTGACATGTTATTTCAGCAAAGATACAAGGAGATGTCTGAATTCTACGAAAGTTACACTCCTATCTTCACAGATGGCTCCAAGTCAGATGTAGGGACGGGGTGTGCACTTGTGTCCAAAGATCTAGGAACAGTGAGAGTAAAACTACACCCAATGTGTAGTATTTTTACTGCTGAGCTAGTTGGAATACAAATGGCATTATCAAATATAAAGGGCAGACAAGGACGATACATGATATGCACAGATTCCATGAGTGCGCTGCACTCCATAACTCAATTTTCCTCATTCCACCCAATAGTCCAGAACATACAATCCATCCTGAAGGATCTAAAAGAAAAGGGCATTAACATCACCTTTATATGGGTTCTTGGACATGCTGGAATTCAAGGAAACGAAAAGGCAGACCTGGCAGCAAAAGAGGCCATCCATAGGTGGGATATAGAATGGGATCAGGTACCAGCTCAGGATCTCAAGGGCATCCTGAGAAATACAGCTCACTCTCAATGGAGAGAATTGTGGCAAACACAACATGGGAACAAGCTTAAATCTGTGAAAGATTGCATAACATCTTGGGGTACATCCATTAGGCACTGTCGGAGAGAGGAAATTGCTATCACTCGTCTCAGGATTGGGCATTGCTCTCTCACACACTCTTATTTATTCACAGAGACGAAGGATCCTCCCATCTGCCAGACCTGCAGTGAGCCATTAACAGTTGCACATTTGTTTGAAAGCTGTGACAAATATCAAAATGTACGAGAGAGGTTAAGCATTCAGGGTAGCCTTAAGGACATTTTAAAAAATGACATAAGCTCGGTAGAGAAAGTAATCAAGTTTATAAGGGAGACCAAGCTCATAAACCAAATATAACAACATAACGAGAAGCTCATAGTGCTGTGGTAATTTTCTTTAGCTTTATAAAATTAAAATTAAATGTATCTATTACAGTAAATTCTACTTACATAAGGAATTTTATTTGTGTATGTGGTGCAAATAACCTTAGCTGTTGACGCACCCTCAAACCATAATACTACTACTACAACGTTGTCCCACGTATCTCTCTTCTTACTTCAATGCCCACAACAGTCTTTGGGGTGATGATCTAAGGGATCACAACGGAAGAGGACGTCTCTTGGAGACGTTTTTTAATGATTTTAACCTGGTTTTATTAAATGACAATGAAAAAACACATTTTAATGCTTTTACTGGTAGATACTCATCCATAGATTTATTTGTGAGCTCCAGCACTATTGCTCCACTTTTTAGTCTGTCAGCACACAAAGATTTATGTGGTAGTGACCACTTTCCCCTAATAATTAGGAAACATGGTGGTTGTGATGGCAACTATGGTCTACCTAGGACATGGATCCTCAAGAAAGCCAACTGGGCTAACTTCAGAGAGCTCTTCAGTTTTAATTTTAACGCCAATGCAGGAGCACTGCAAAATGTGGACGATCTAACTGCAGCAATTATTAAAGCTGCGCAAGGTAGTGTACCCTTGTCATCAGGGATGCCTCGACGACCACCAGTCCCATGGTGGAACAGGGAATGTGCAGATGCCATTCAGAAAAGGAAAAAGGCCCTGCAAATTTTTAAAAAGTACCCCACCACTTCAAACTTGGCAGCCTTCAGGCGATTAAGAGCTAGAGCCAGACAAGTGGTGAGAGAGGCTAAGAAGTCTTCTTGGATGAATTTTATCTCAGAAATAAATCACCGAACCCCTATGTCAAAGGTATGGAGAAAAGTCAGGTCTATTTTGGGGAACCATCATTTCTCCCAGATACCAGCACTTAAGATAGATGACAGAATTGTAAACTCACCCCAAGAAATTGCTGATGCGTTTGGTGAACTTTTTGCCTCCATCAGCTGCACAGACAGTTACTCAAATTCATTCCAACTTTTGAAAGAACAGAAAGAAAAAACTAATCTCAATTTTTTAGATTCCGGAACCACAGTAGCATATAACAAACCTTTCAGTTTGTGGGAACTTCAGGATGCCATACATACATGCAAGGAAACCTCACCAGGAATAGATCAGGTCCATAACGCCTTTATCAAGAATCTCCCCAAGGCATCTCAGATAGATTTGCTAAAGACAATAAATCAGATCTGGATGGAAAGGGTCTTCCCTGAGAGTTGGCAGGAATCCCTAATCATCCCCATCCTCAAACCAGGGAAAGAGAAATCTTATCCCTCAAACTACCGCCCAATATCTCTGACTAGCTGTTTGTGCAAGCTGATGGAGAGAATGGTCAACAGGAGACTAGTATGGCTCTTAGAAAACCGTAATCTCCTATCAGATATTCAATGTGGATTCCGGCACAGTAGATCAAGTGTTGATCACCTGGTGAGAATTGAGAATTATATTCAAGAGGCATTCCTCTTGCGACAGCATGTAGTGGCGGTCTTCTTTGACATTGAGAAGGCTTACGACACCACTTGGAGACATCAAATCCTTAAGTCAATACACTCGTGGGGATTTAGAGGGAACCTGCCCATTTTTATACAAAACTTTCTAAAACATCGTTGCTTTCGCGTAAGGGTAAACGGCCACTTTTCTCAGCTTTTTAAACAAGATAATGGAGTTCCCCAGGGATCTGTGTTGAGTGTTACTCTTTTCGCCATTGCCATCAATAGCATCACAGAGTGCATCAGAACACCTGTGATAGCATCGCTGTTTGTGGATGACCTTGCCATCTTCTGCCGCTCATCCAAACTCTCAATGGCGGAAAGACAAATACAGATTGCCCTGAACAAGCTGAACAAGTGGTGTCTCACCAATGGACTCCGTTTCTCCGAAGAAAAAACAAGGTGCATGCATTTTTATAGACAAAGAGGCCTCTCCCCTACACCAACCATAATGCTTGGAAGCCGGCAGCTACCTGTAGTGGATTCTATCCGGTTCCTGGGTGTCCTGCTGGACAGGAGGATGGATTGGAGGAGGCACATCCAGGACTTGAGGGACAGGTGCCACAAGAAGCTTAACCTGCTAAGAGTTTTATCCGGTTTGTCATGGGGAGCAGATAGGTCTGCAATGCTGCAGTTGTACAGAGCACTGGTTCGCTCTAAACTTGATTATGGGTGCTTTATTTACTCCTCAGCCAGAGAGTCTTATTTAAAATCTCTCAGTTCCGTACACAATGCAGGCATAAGGCTTTCCACTGGTGCATTCAGGACTAGCCCCATCCTTAGCCTATATTCTGAATCTGGTGAACCTCCACTGTGGGCTCGTAGAAACGCTCTGATGTGCAACTATGCAGCCAAACTCTTCTCCATGCGATCTCACCCCTGTTTTAACATTGTTTTCAAGCCAAAGTTTTTAGATGTTTTTATCAGACGACCAAGAGCCACCAAGCCTCTTGGGATAAGATTTTATATTTTTATGGAGACGACTGGATTCAGCTTTCCAGAAGTATGCCCTGAAGGTTTTCCTAGGGATCAACCGTGGACATTACCAGAGCCTGACTGTGATAACAGGTTGGCCACAGAAATAAAGTCATCAACATCTGACATGTTATTTCAGCAAAGATACAAGGAGATGTCTGAATTCTACGAAAGTTACACTCCTATCTTCACAGATGGCTCCAAGTCAGATGTAGGGACGGGGTGTGCACTTGTGTCCAAAGATCTAGGAACAGTGAGAGTAAAACTACACCCAATGTGTAGTATTTTTACTGCTGAGCTAGTTGGAATACAAATGGCATTATCAAATATAAAGGGCAGACAAGGACGATACATGATATGCACAGATTCCATGAGTGCGCTGCACTCCATAACTCAATTTTCCTCATTCCACCCAATAGTCCAGAACATACAATCCATCCTGAAGGATCTAAAAGAAAAGGGCATTAACATCACCTTTATATGGGTTCCTGGACATGCTGGAATTCAAGGAAACGAAAAGGCAGACCTGGCAGCAAAAGAGGCCATCCATAGGTGGGATATAGAATGGGATCAGGTACCAGCTCAGGATCTCAAGGGCATCCTGAGAAATACAGCTCACTCTCAATGGAGAGAATTGTGGCAAACACAACATGGGAACAAGCTTAAATCTGTGAAAGATTGCATAACATCTTGGGGTACATCCATTAGGCACTGTCGGAGAGAGGAAATTGCTATCACTCGTCTCAGGATTGGGCATTGCTCTCTCACACACTCTTATTTATTCACAGAGACGAAGGATCCTCCCATCTGCCAGACCTGCAGTGAGCCATTAACAGTTGCACATTTGTTTGAAAGCTGTGACAAATATCAAAATGTACGAGAGAGGTTAAGCATTCAGGGTAGCCTTAAGGACATTTTAAAAAATGACATAAGCTCGGTAGAGAAAGTAATCAAGTTTATAAGGGAGACCAAGCTCATAAACCAAATATAACAACATAACGAGAAGCTCATAGTGCTGTGGTAATTTTCTTTAGCTTTATAAAATTAAAATTAAATGTATCTATTACAGTAAATTCTACTTACATAAGGAATTTTATTTGTGTATGTGGTGCAAATAACCTTAGCTGTTGACGCACCCTCAAACCATAATACTACTACTACAACGTTGTCCCACGTATCTCTCTTCTTACTTCAATGACCTCAACAGTACTCATACCTTTGGTACTCGTTCTTCAGGCAAGCTAATGATTCCTTCTCATAGAACCGAAATCTGCTCAAAATCTTTTATCGTTCTTGGAGCGAAGTATTGGAATGAACTACACAACCACAATCTCAAATGCCTCTCACTTCATTCCTTCAAACAGTCGGTCTCTAACATATTAATTAACAAGGATAATTAATATTTTTTTTCATCAGACACCTTTCACATGTCCACTACTAGTACCATCATCAAATCCCGAGGGTAACATTATAACTTGTCTTTTTAAAATAGTAATAATTATTACTATTTTCTTTATTTTTTAATTTTATTTTTTTTTTCTTTTCTTTTAGTATTAATACTATTTTTAGATTTATTAATATTTGTACAGCAGGTAAATCATGCTTTATCTATCAATATAACTTTAATTATCCTTACCAGTATAACTATTATATAATATTTAAATTGTGGATTATTAATTACATTATAGTTGCTTATTAATCTCAATCTTTCAGGCCTCCATTACTTAAATCGCATTTCCGAAAGCTCTTTATTTTCCGTCTACTCTTCTTCTTCTGTCTTTTCAGGTAAATGACATCCGTGTTCAACCATCAAGAAATTACTCAAAAATATTGGTCATCAATTATGCAAATAGTGATATACCTGCTTGTATTTATTTCCATCTGTGTTTTCGCAGGTTTTTTTCGCTCCCCTTCTTGTGTGAGCGTTTTCCCGCACAGTGGGTTTTTCTCCGAAAGCCTTCAGCCAAGGAGTTTTTCCCCACACCACAATTCTTTTATTTGTTTACCTCTTCTTTGTGTTTTCTTTTTATATATATGTATTTGTATTGTTTTTCCTCCTTTTGTGTAAGTAATATTAGTAATCCTTAATGGTTAGGTGTAAGAGAGGCCCTAATGGGCCTAACCTCGCCAAATAATGAGTTTTTATTATTATTATTATTAAATTCAGCAAATTAAGGATAAATACCTCGATGAATTTGACTCGTTTTGAAGATTTTTAATGCGATCATTCTTAAATACTTTTCAAAAGTCCTTTTATTTTGGCAAATTACGTCGATAATTTGCATTTTTTTTTTTTTTCAAATATATCAGTTTTTTTGCTTTATTTAGCCTTAAATTTGAGAGAACCTAGAAGAATTTCGACTGGTTTTGAAGATTTTATGAAATCTTTCTAAATGTTTATCAAAACGTACAGCTAACAGCAAAAAAAAGTTACCACCCCTGACCCACCAAAAAATTCTAAGTCCAAATTTCGGGCCGGCGAGCCTTTCTCTCGAGAAGGGAAGGAGAGAAAAGAAAGATGGAGGACATGGTCCGTTACGCTAGCTTGGTTCTCGCGTTTGGATGGAGAATTTTCGTTATTTATATAAAAATCATTTACTACTATCCATTATCTGCCGCAACATTTGATGTGTTAACGCGTACTATTGAATTTGACGACGATCGACTGGAAGATAACTAAAGAAATGAATCGAATTGAATACAGCAATCAAAGTCACTCTCACTTTAATTTTCGATAACAGATTATTAAATCATTTCCAAAACAATACAAATGAATTTAACTGAATACAAAATTCGATATCAAATTAACTCACATTTCGTTTTTCGAAAATCGATCGTTTAAATCACTTCCAACGATTGATTATGCTCATCAATGTGAACGAAACCAGCAACTATTCTCTTCTTCTTTATTTATAATTGGCCAAAAAGCAGGATCTCGGATTCAACAATGGCATTTGTCGTCAGGGGGGCCGGCTGTTTATACTCACAAAAATTTTCTTGTATTCCGTAAAAAATCTCGAAAATTCAATTCGGAAACAACAATAAACGACCAAAATAAGGTTTTCTATTCATTTACTCTGCTATTGGTTCTTGTCTCAATCTCGTATGACTATTATTTTTAATTTAATTTTGCAAAAGAAATGAAGCATGCAGCGACAAAAATGAACTTTACGTGCATTTCTTACGGAAATGCTTTGACTTGTCTGGGATCGAAGCAAGGACGAAGTGTCACCATTTTTTACAATATAAACACTTTCGTATATATATATTTGAATGCAATGTTCTATAAAAATTTCAAGTCAATCGACCAAGTGATTTTTGAGTTTTGCGGACAGAAACATATGCAGGCTGAATTTTGCTGAATACATAAGATATGTGCATAATTCGGTGGATTATTATAATTTAATTTGATTCCTTTTACAACCCTTTCGTTTAACTTTCCCAATTGAAAAGCGTTCTATCATGAAGAGAAATAACTAAGGAATAAACACAAGGAAATAAAAGTTCCACATCTTCCACACAAAAAGTCGTGTAACTTTGACAAAGTTATTTATTTCCTTTTGCTTAGTTACCTATGGAGTTCACCAAATTTAAAGCTCATTCGATTGATTTAAATAAGGAATAATCTTTTCTAGATTACAATTTCCCCTTACTCTCGTGACTCCTATAGATTATATAATCCAAGAATTTGTAAAAATGAATTATCCTTATAACAACACTGTAGCAAATTCTCACAATTAGCTTTGACCTTAGCACCTTCTTCAACATTTACATAAATACGCGATCCTCCATATGGCGTGTGCCTTGAAAAAGAAGAAAGAATGAGAGGGAACAAAAGTGTGACCTGCAAGTGAGAGGGTAGAATTCTTGGAAAACTGTTAAACAGGACAAAACGAAATAGGTGGGGGAAAAGGACAAGATAAACCTTTTGTTACCAAAGGGGAATGGAAAGGAAAAACTTTCTCGTTGGGAGAAGAGGACGGGTTGAAATTTGCTCGATTCATTTTGATTTTATCTAAAATAATGTGTCCACTAGCCTTCTCTGATATATGTATAATTTTTAGCTCGCAATTAGAAGAATGACTCGAAGAAATAAATCTCTCATAAATTGGGACTGCAGAGCATCAGATTAGAAATGTTGTAGGTTCTTCAGCCTATAACTTACGAAATCTCACTGTTTATCTGATGTGGATTGAATGAAAATAATCATAAATCGCTTGATGAAACTACCGTCCTAAAAATTGGATCCATGGATTCCTTATCGTTTCAGAGTAATGGCTCACAGTAAATACTGTAGTATAAGGCCAGCGGTAGACGTCCTTTTGGTAAAATTCTCGAAATTTTGTTTCACAAAAGTTACTTAACTCATTTATTTTAGCTATTTACTGAACCACCAATCGACTCCGAAGAGTATTACAATTTGTTTATCTCGAAGTTCTCAGTATTTTAAGAAGATTAATTTAATCAGTTACGAAAAATGATAAGACCGCTATCCGTGGAATTGTTACTTTTGCATGACAATGTTAATCGACGTCTAACCAAATTTAAGACTTAGCTAGAGTATGACTTATTAGTACTCGACGCAGGATGGGCAAGTTATTGCGTGTGTGTTACAGTAATGACTATTATAATTGTGTTTAAATACGTATTTAAATGACATCTTTATTTTATATTTTATAAACCAGTTGAGATTGACTAGCAAATTTTATCAGTGAATCAAGATGAGTTTAACGTTTTGGCTATCATCAACACTGAGAGAAAAAATGTATTCACTTTCTCTTGGTGGTTTTTTATGTTAATTTTTAAGGTTCTTAAAATCTACGAAACTAATAACTGTATCTAACATTTAATGTGATAAAAGGATTGAAAACACTATACATTCAATGATAGTAATGAAAAAGAACCAAAGGAACGCTAGTTTAGCTAGCTAGCAAATAGCTATTTCTTAAATTTTCCCGTTTTGTTGTTGATTGATTTCTAAGGGTATCTTGAAGGTTTATGAAAATCATTGGTTAGAAGGAAAAGCCTGAAAAGATGAATGTAAATATTGAGAACGTAATTTTGGAATTAGAATGCTCCGAAGCTTAAATTTCTTCGGGAGTGATCTTTCTACGGTTAATATATGCTTAATTCTACTCCTGAAAGCATAGACGGTCCGAGAAATGGGCAGTCTGGGAGACTGTCGACAGCATTTATGGGCTCTTCTCAGATCCCTTGAAGATTCTCAATGATAAAATTATACTCGTATAGCTTAGGTAATTTTAACGATTACACCCGGTCACAATATTTAGGTAAACTTTTTTTATCCATTAAGGGGAACTAGTTCTAAACGTCTGCCCAGAATGTCAATAATCTTCAGATTACCCCCTCCCAATGATTGGAATCAATTTCCTTCGCAATGGATGCAGCTTTCTTTGGTCCTAGTTCTCTGAGTAATTTCCTTTAATTCAAATTGATTGAAGAAGCCGTTACTTGGTAAAACTGCGTTATGTAAGAAATTGTGAATCTTTTTCCTTAGTTATTTCCACCATTCCTTATAGTCGTTGAGCTATGGCTATATTTTTACGGAAATTACATTTAGTAAAACTACTAAATCAGGCGTAATCAATTTGAGTTGCCCTTACATCGGTAACAGCCGTTTAATAATTAAAATTTAGCCTTCGTATTTTACCCTTCCTTTTATAATGAGAGGCCAATTTGGTCCATCAGCGATTACTGAATAAAGCACTAGAAATACTGACATCTCATACTTATTACCCATAATTACTCTTAAATAAGATGGGTAAAGCTTCCTTTCTTGGGAAATGTGTCAGGAGAATCTATTACTGCTGAATCTTAATGCTGGTTTCCAAGCCTCACCTATTCTTCCTTAAAACTTCTTGGTTTAAAGATAAGGAAGACATTTACGTCTTGAAGGTGCAGAAATTTAAATGTGTGATAGCTCGACATTTGTGTGGGATCAACTGGCAGAAGCTCTAATTGTATGCATGAATGTATGCACATTGTATGCATATTCTTATATGCCTACATGATTATATCCTATCCTATGCCAATAAGTTTCGAAGCAAAATAAATTTACATTGATAATAAATAATTTCGACTATGATAGGTCTATTGTTAATGGTTTATGAATTTTGGATGCAAATGAACGTTTTAGAAGTAAGTTCACATAAAACCTAATTCAGTATGTTAGGAAAATGAAACTTGCAAACTGCCGCAAAAATCGGAACTTTTTCGAATCGTTGATCTAATTTACATTCCTTCTGGCTGAAGCATTGAAAACATATTTTTCCGGTCACCCTCTAACCTGCATTATTTTGTCTTAAAATGGCTTGAATCGTTTTCTCAATCTTATAAATAGCCAACATCCCAGGATCTCTGCACATCACTTCTGAGCCTGTTTACCACATTATCTTCATATTTTTTAAATGTATGCCTTAGAGTTGAAGAGAATAAACATTCTTTTCCTAGTAAGCATAAAATATTCCGTATTCCCATTGTTTATTTTCCTATCATCGTCTCCATGAAGTAACCCATTCATATTCCATCTTCGATGAACTTTTCTTTATATCACCATCCAGGACGAAGAATGGCATTTTCAGGCAATTCTCTCTCTCATACAAAACCCTTAAACGATGCCTCGAAAATTAGAGGCACTGAAGACGAACCTATGACCGCTCCATTGACCCTTTCTCTTTCCTCTCTCACCCCCATAGAGAAGCTCCCTTTGTTTTCTTGAGAAGGAAGGTATGCATGCTAACGATTAACCGTTATGTAGACAAAAACATTAAAATCAGACGTAGCACCAAAAGGTGGGCTTGCCACAGAGATCCTTAGCAATAGATTGAAATGTATTTTTCATGCAAGAGTGTTTACGTGCGAATATTCAGAGTGGAGTTGTAACAGCTTAAAGTTGTTGGCTCATACCTATTTTCTATGTAGAGACTGTTAATCGTTTTAGCATTTTAAAATTTTAGACGGAGGTTTAAATAAAGGAATTCAATATTTACAAGTATATTATTCAATTCTTTTGCGCTTTGCTGGACTCTGCACGACTAGTCCTTCTGATTTCATTACCCAAAAGAAATTCTCGCGCGTAAAATATAAAGCTGTTAGTTAAGAGACTACAGGTTAGATAGCAGTGAGTCCAAAATGATCGGAGCCCTCCGCTGGGTATCTTTTAAAAATATAACTCTGTAAAGACAATAATTATTTGAGATATTCCTTAGCTGTGATTTACATGACGAAATACGCGACGACATGATCCCTATTCTCAACGATCGTTATTTTCACAGCCAGATGGTGAAAATATTACAGCGAGATAATAGCGAGGACAGATGGTTTATATTGTTATCATCTTACATATAGTATAAGGTGCGTAAATATGTAAATTATTTAGATAGTTGAGTGTTTCACATTCTCTGCAATAAGCCTTATGGAGGCTCGCGGATAGTCAATTTAAATGTATTTCTTACTTAACTATTTTTCACAAATCTGCAACACCATTATTATATTTATAATATACGTTTTTTTCTTATTTTTCCTACTTCCGTTGACCTGATTTACAGTAGTTCATATTCTCTTAATTATCGTATCATAATTAAGCATAATCTTTGCGAAAACGATCATCCTGCGTGGAGCATTAACTGAAATAACCAATTTCATTATAAATCTGCATTAATGGAAAATGTTATGTATTATATATGTTAGGACGAACTATGAGCAGCCAAGGTAATTCTTGTCCGATATTTTAAGAAGAAGAGCTTGACGCTTGAGATTCGAGCCGATTTAACGAAATACGAATTTAATTATTTCATAATACAATACTGCTTCTACCGCAGCAAAAGCAATGACTTTTAGCGAGTATTTGTAAAATATATATCATCACAAAAGCCTTCAAAACGTGCCAGGCATAACGAGGAAGACGAAAAGCGCACTCAAAACAGAGAATCTGAAAGACTCGCCCTTCTCCAGTTATGCTGGTTGTATCTCAGGTGGTAACTTTTTTATGCTGTTAGCTGTACTTATATATCAGCAAATTTCAGAAACATCAGTCAAAATTTTCCATTTCTTCTAAATGTTTATCAAAACGTACTTATATATCAGCAAATTTCGGAAACATCAGTCAAAATTTTCCATTTCTTCTAAATGTTTCAATTTTTTGGCTTTATTTTTGCATAATATTTCAGAAACCTCGAAGAATTAGGACTCGTTTTTAGGATTTAAATGAAATCTTCGCAAATAATTATCCTGCACTAAAAGTAATATTCAAAATATCACATCAGTCTTGTCGTGTTGCTAAGTTAGATGAAACAAATATTTCTCTATCCTGTACCAAAATACGAATAAAAAATATTACATTCATCATTATATAATAGCAGGAAGGATAAGATGAACAATGAGAGCTATTAAATCTTTTAGACCGTTAGACAAATTTTATCTTAACTTCTAGGATCTTACGAATATGATGTCTGAGTTTCCTAAGGAGGCTAAGGATAAAAACGAACCGATCCCGTAGTTTGAAATATGGCTACTTCTCATTTCAAACCTATTTCACTCATCATGGCCCTCTTCGCGCCAGTTCTGGCGATGAAAGGAAAACAGCGCATATAAAAGGAAAAAAGTGTATTCTGTCCTCGTGAATTTCCTCGCTCACCGTTCCCGTCACGCGGTGTTCACGAATTGAACGCGAGCAACCAATTGAAGCTGACTTCTAGAATCGTTTCAACCGATTCCTGACTGCTTCTCTCGCCCACTCACACGCCGCGCATCGATCATTGCCTCAGTTTTATCAAAATCTTTTCGCTGGGGTCATTTTTATTCTTTTTCACCTCATTTCTGAATGGTTCATCATGCCGAATCTCCGTTCCAAAGACCTTTTCCATTCCCTTCTTCCACGATTACGCGCTTGTCTTGCGTGGCCGCTTGTCTCCAATGTTCTGCTTGATAAACGTTTTATTCTTCGTTGGTTTTTCGAGAGAGACGACCTCCAAAGAAGGGGAGAGAAGAGGATCTGTAGAAAAGTAGCGAGCTTTGCAGGTTTTAAGTGCGGCCACAGCAGCCGCTTTCGGCCTTAACCTTTTGAGTGCCAGAGGGCCGATCTATCGCGACCCCCTTTGTTTACTCTTCCATCTCCATCAGTCGCAAAGCCTTCTTCACTTAGTTGGTATCTCTAATGCTTACTTATCTCTGTTCTCAAAAATTGTAGTGGGAATGCATTACTTAGTGCAGAATGAAAACACTTCGTACTTTTCCATAGAAAATTTATTTTGCGACCCGTTTCATAAGCGAGCTTACATCTTCAGGAGACGAATGAATGAGATGAGCCTGAAGATGTAAACTCGCTTATGAAACCGGTCGCAAAATAAATTTTCCGTGGAAAAGTACGAAGTGTTTTCATTCTGCAAATGGCTTTCCACGAAGTCACGCCTTCTCATATCGATTATAGCATTACTCAGTATTTTTTTCAGCCTAAATAATATCGGCTGTTTTCTTTGCAACAACGGGTCTTGCGTTTCGAAGGAAAGACCTTATCTGTTACGTTCTCTGAGGTCAAACAGCCTTTGATTTCGCTGATACTCTTGTATCCTTGAGTATCTTAGCCTTCCTGACCATACATTCTTAAGCATACTGTTACGATCGAGCTCCCTCCCGGTAAAATTTGACCAAAAACTCAAACCAGTCGCTTAATTTCCAATAGAATATATTTGGAAGAAACTACATTATGTATTACGTCAACTTCCGAAATAACGTATTGTGAAAATTCATCTCGATATCATTGTAAAGTTTCACTTTTACCGCTGGGCGTTATCTTTATTAGAATCGATAAACTATAAGTCAAAAAATTGATTATGATGAGCTTGCAAAGTTGTGAAACCTTCCAAGTTTGGTATATTACGTAAGTTAGATGCGGAAGATAAAAGGGTTTAAGTGTTGAAGCACGTCAAATTCACTTCTGAACCGAAAGAAGGGTAGGGATGCTGGCAATTGTCTGGATTCTGAAACCCTGGAATCAGATTTTTTGGTGAGAGATCGTTAAGTCTGATATTTAGATTATAAGTTTAATTGACGTTTTCTTCCGTGTCTCAAGGATTGACCGCCTAGAGCAGGGGTTCCCAACCGGTGGATCGCGGGAACGTTCAGGTGATTCGCGTGGGTGAAAAAACATTCCATATATATATTTAATAATTAAACATGACGTTTTCTCAGTGTAAATATGTAAAATATGTATATAATGTAAAAATAAATATATATATATTTAATTTATTTATTGTTGTCTTGATAAAGGGTTGAAAACACGAAACACAAGAGCATTAATAATTAAATATGACGTTTTCTCAGTAATTTAATTAAAACAAGGGCATTTTTCCGACAGTAAATATATGTTAATAAAAAATATAGGACTGTTGGTACGCCAAAATTTATGAAAATTTCGAGTGGTACGCAGTTGCTAAATGGTTGGGGACCCCTGACATAGAGGGTAAAGATATATGTACATGGTTCTATTACTAACCTAATGAGTTCTTACCCAATCCCTCCCTCCTCTACATCTATTGATTAAATTACAGAAATTTATTGTTGGATTGCCACAAAAATACTTTCTGTGCAACACATTTAACTGATAAATAAAAGAGGATGTTAAGAATAAGGTTTAACAAATACTTTTTTCCACAGATTTATTTGCAAAACGACCGGTTTCGGCACAGATCGGCCATCTTCAGGTAAGGAAATTACATACAAGAAAGCTTATATAGGGAAAACAATTGAGGGGTAAGGTGGGTGTAAAGAAACGAAGCATTTTGAAAGGGTAGGGAGAATGGGGGGAGAGGGTGGAAAGGAAGGGTTAGGTCTTGTGAGAACTATCCGGGGGGTAAAGGTTGGTCTTATCTTGGAGAGAGCTTTTTGGGAGAGTACAAAGAAGTAAGGGAGAGTAAGATACTGGAACTATTTCGTTAACTACGTTCTGGAAAGCAATTTTAGACGTTAAAATTTCTCTCTGCTCCAAGAAATTCATTTTGGGACCTTTTCGAAGGATATGCAGAATTTCAGGAATGAAAGATGAGGAATGGTGGGAATCATTTAGGTGTTGAGCAAAGTGAGAGGCGGGAGTATTATTTAAAAAAGAATGATTGTGCTCTTTTACACGGATATTGAAATTTCTCCCGGTTTGACCAATATATACGGATTCGCAATCGTTACATTTTAATTTATAAATACCTGATTTCAATTTTGTTTCTATTTTGTCTTTATTGTTTACCAAGTAAGAACCTAGATTGTGGTTATTGTAGAATGCAGGTTGAATGGTTTCTTTAGGGAGGATATTGGCAATTTTTAATGAACAATCATCTATGAAATTAAATCTTCGCCATTTGGGTGGATTTTCAGGTTGGATGACAGGTGGAAGAAAGATTCTGTTAATTGTTAATTTCCGGATTTTTTTGGAAAGAAGTTTGTCTATTAATTTGGATTGGAAACCGTTTTTTTTCGCAATATATTTGATTGTAGACAGTTCCTTATTGAAATCAACTTTGTTCATAGGGATATGCGTTAGACGGTGGATCTGTGCCGAAACCGGTCGTTTTGCAAATAAATCTGTGGAAAAAAGTATTTGTTAAACCTTATTCTTAACATCCTCTGTTATGGATTTCCACACGGTAAAGCCTGCCACAATCGATTTTATATATGATAAATAAAAATTAGGCAAATATTTTGTTCGATGTGGGGTAAGCGTGTTCGACGCATGATCCCACCCACAGTTAGGATACAAAGGAAAATCAAATTTAGAAATATACTTGAGCAAGAGAATGGTTTCTATACTTCATAAACTGTGCGAAGGAGAAATATTTGCGTAAATGGCTGGTTTATCCTAGATCTGGAGTACTTCATTTCCTGAAAGCAATCAGAACGTGACTTAAAACATAGCAAAGGCTGCATTAATTACAGATAGTGATGTTTTTTTTCAACCTTGGTCTTGCTGTATATTTTCCTTTCAGGTAAAGAGATATTTCTCTTCTGGTTTTTATCTCGCACGGAAGGTCATAATGGCTTGGTTGAACGAAATGAAAGTGCTTACAGCTATGTCCAACGGATTTGAAATAGTGAGGTGATTTATAGCTTACCGGACATACTTTTTTGTCGCCACCAGGGCCGGCTTAAGGGCAGGCCCGGGGCCCCCACATTTTGGGGGGCCCCACAAAAAATGCGAACAAATGGGTTTTTTATTTTTTAAGGATTTAAGTGGACAAAATTTTCGTGAAAGTGATTCGAAGTTTGTCGCAACAAAATTCAATGTCATGGCTAGTCTGCTCGATATGGAATCCAATGAAATCGCAAAAAAATGCTTATAATCTTGTAGATACGTACACTGAAGATTTGGAAGCAAATTTGGCAAACGAGCTTATACAGCTTAAAGAAATTAGTTGATCTCCAAGAAAAAAAAGAAAATGAACCAGTTGAAATATTTTTACGTCGCATTATGAAAAAAATAGATTACATTCGACGGTTTTTAATGCAGAAATTGTTTTGCGTTTGTTCCTATCGATGATAGTGACTAATTGTACGAGTGAAAGCTCGTTTTCGAAAATGAAATTGATCGAAAGTCGACTTCGTTCGAGCATGGAAGATCGACTGGTTCATTTGGTACTTCTCAGTTCAGAAAGAGACATACTTCGCGAAATAACTTTTGATGATATTGTTAAGAATTTCGCGAATGAGAAATGCCGTAAAAAGTAATTTTAATATTAAAATTTGATAGTACATTTGTTACTACTGTATACAGATACAATTTGAAACAATTTACTTATGTTTAACTCTACTGACTTCTACGCTGTATTAGATGACTAAGTTAAAATTGTGATAATAAATAAAATGAATTGAAGACATAATCTTATTGTATAATGTAATTAATTTGTGACCGCAAAAGGGCCTCTAAACATCGATAGGCCCTAGGGCCCCCGCATTCTTAATCCTGGCCCGGCCCGGCCCTAACCGCCGTACTTGATAACTCAAGTATTTGCATATACACCAGTTAAATTCGGTATTATTCGAGGAAAATTCTAAAAACTCGAGTGTAATTGAATAATAATTACCTGCTTCTGTGGTGTTAAGTATGTCGATTTTAAATGGGCCCACTTACGTTTTAGCTAAAAGAAACTTTACACGATATTTGCATTGATGTGGGATCTCTTTTCCATTTTGTGATACGAGGGAGCTGCTCTTTTGATTTTTTCCATCGAATATGTCGTTTGTCAACGGCGCACGCCAGTTTTGCGTCACTTTCACTGCAAAGGTCGAGGGGAAACGAATTGCAAGCCAAAGCCCTCTGGTTGGAGATTGCAGAAACAATTTTCAGCGGGATTCCATGACATTTCTCTCAGACCCTGAGAGAAAAATTACATTACCAGTGCATCGAAACTTCGAGGAAGTTAACTTGCGACTGTTAGGGACCTATGTAGAAGTGATAATGGAGGAACTTTATAATAGTAACTTCTCTAATGGTAACAGGAATATCCCAATTACATCCATTTTAATAATTATTACTATTTACAAAGACATACAACCATTCCCTAGCCAGAAAAATCCGACTAGCCGGGATTTGAACCCCGGAAAAGAAACACTTATTGGCTTTGTAGCCTGCTGTGTGTAATATCTATCTGATGAAATTAAATTTAAATGATATTTTATAGCTCATGAAACGAAATTTCTTTGCTTTCTCTGAAGTTATTTGACAGAATAAATGAATTCACGATTTATTATTAAATACGGAAATGATAGGTAATTCACGATTTATCATTGCGCCCAACAAGCAATTCATTGCTAAGTGAAGGTATATACAATAGTAATAGTTATTCCACAGAATTTCATATTTTGGGATATTAAAAACCGAAATAAGGCAAATTTCACGAGATTTTCCTTTGACAAGTAACTCCAACGTTTGAAAGTTGACCACTTAACTATAACTTAACATAAGAAAGGACTTTTCTAGTCTTATCTGCAGATTATTTGTTACCGGTTATTTACCGGAACAATACTTCTGAATCCAGAAAATTGCCAGCGTCCCTCCCTTCTTTCAGTTCAGAAGTAAATTTGACGTGCTCTAACACTTAAACCCTTTTATCTTCCGCAGTTGACTTACGTAATATAATTTTGCCAAATTCAGCATTTTTCTACAATTAGGGGACCGCATATATCATCCGAAAGACTACTAAAGAAAAAATATACTTTTACATTGAGCTGGTTTGCTTCAACATCTTACATTTCTTAAGCGGATTTTTACTAACGGGTTTTCATGTAAATCCATGAATTATATTTTCGCTCGAATTATAATAATGGTTATAATTCGAGTGAACGCCGTTTTGAAATCTGGGTTTGGAATGTGCATCGGGCGTTCACCCGTCTGGTGTCGGCCACTGAACGATTTCCTCGCCCTTGACAATTTCTGCGAACAAAATTTGACATTCGCTGATGCAGCGTTTCTCACGAGTTACGAAACTCCTCCAAATTCCAAGAGAACATCAAGGTGCAAACTAAGCGGTCTTCAGTGAGGCAACTACAAAGCGCAAAATATTTTCAAAAGGAGTTTGGTGCAGTAATAATGTTAAAAGTAACACATCTTAACGTCATCTAGAGTTCATTGATTTTCAGGTTTATACCTACGTGTGGCACCGTAATTCTTCGAGGTGCGAGTTTAGTTATTTTAATTAGGAAAACCGCACCGGAGACCCAACGAGGTCGACGTCCTCAAAAGTGTTTCTAGCTAAATCCAGCAGGGAATGGGACATCTCGGCGCGGCCACCTCGGCGCGGCCACTTCGGCGCAGGCCCATTTCGGCGCGGGCCACTTCGGCGCGAGCCATGGTTATGAACAAAAACAACTTCGTTTTTCCTTAAATTATAAATGAATAATATGTAACTCGTAATTAGCGTACGATATAAAATTCGAGTAAGGTTGGGTTTATGTTGGGTAAGGTTGGGTTGTACACTATTTAAATAATTTTACAACATCTTAAAAATCAAACAATATACCTCTAATTTCCATTCCATGTACGAATTCTATATCTTACGCTAAACACAAGTTACATATCATTCACTAATAATTTAAGGAACAACGAAGTTGTTTTTGGTCATAACCGTGGCTCGCGCCGAAGTGGCCCGCGCTGAAATGGGCCTGCGCCGAAGTGGCCAGCGCCGAAAGGGGCCTGCGCCGAAGTGGCCCCGCCGAAATGTCCAATCTAGACCCAATCCAGCAAGCACACAGCGATCATGATAACCATGGAGCCTAATCTCTTAGCACAAAAATTCATTTAATTCCGCTATGTATAAATAAAATTGTACCTGAAAAATAAGTGAAATCCTCAATGTATGCGAGCGCAGAGAGTCTTAGTCCAATTACCTGCCACTGCTAAGGAGGCTCACTCGTCCTCTGAGCCCACGGATTCGACCACCTCCTCACACATAAAATTTGTCGATGGGCGTTCCTGGGCGACCGGTTGACATTCCAACCTTCGTTCCATTAACCTCAAGTGCACAAACAAAAGTAGTGATCGAATAACCGAAACAGCCCGTGGCAATGAATGGGGATCCATAAAGAAAGTGCCCTCTTTCGCACCGACACTAACAGGAAATGAATTAATTGTGTCTGGATCAGGTCGCCTCCATCTACTCAGGGACTAACATCCAGAGATACGACTCAAGATAACAAATTCAGACGCACCCTTGAAAAAAACGTGAACAATTACATAAATACAAAAGCTATGGAGAGTCTCTTATAATAATACGTTTGTAACGAGATTGCTGAAGGGAGACGAAAAATGATATTCTACTATTAGTACTACTATAGTCCGTTCACTGAATGTTCGCGGATTAGAGACAGAGCGACAATCGCATTTTCTCTCTCTTTTTTCGTATGAGCTAATAGGAATAAAGGTGGAGTCCCGCCTCCCGAATCAAATCTTAATTACTACTGATTGAATTTTGCCATATTTTCGGGCAAAAAGGGTGGCTTTCTTTTTTACTTCATTGGTAATTTTAGCTCTGTGATGAAGCTATTTTTACTAGGTTGTCTATTCGGAAAGAGTAATGAACTCCTTAATTGAAGTGAGCCTTTGACAACAATTGCTACACAGCCTATCAAATTCTTCTCTGCCGCTTAATTATTGGATACGTTGATAATTTGGGTTTCTGATGAAAGAAGCACATAAGCTTGGAGTTCTTTTGAGTGCAGTCTATTATAAAGTGACAACATTTTCATGCGATTTGTAATTTTTATTTTAATTTAGATTAGTTTCTTTTGAAAGTTTGTTGAGAATGGATAATTTAAAATATTTACATAGTCAAGCGAAATAAGTGATTTATAATGTGATACGCTATTTTGAGAAGGATAAAGAGCTAGCTAAACCCCTTCTACCCTTACCGAAAGCGCAGGAAAGAGCTGCTGAAGTTTATGGAGTTAATTTGAGGAGAATTAAATCCATCGCTCGTGAAGGCAATAATTAATTATCACGGTTTATCAATTTCTGTTGTGTAATTTGAGATGTTGATCCGATAAATTAACTTTCTTAATGTTTGTTTATAGGAAGAAAGTCCAACGAAAAAACGGGAGGTGTTTCTTTTCTGTCTCCATATAGGAACAGGAAAGAAAAGGAAAAGATCTTATCCCAAATGGATAATTTCTAGAGAGATGCTCTGAGAGCAGTGGTCTAGGGGTTTTATGATCAAGAAAAATACCCAACATTAAATGAAATTCTAACAAGACTTAAAGAAAGAGGTATTCAGAAAAAAATGTATATTAAATATTCTAGAAGCCGTGTTCATGAATCAGTGAAAATAACATAAAACGCTTTATATAAATATTTTTCGACCTATATGCTGGAGGACGCACTTCCTTATGGAAGAATTGTAAACAAATTGGTTTTAAATACAAAAGAACCGTGGATGGGCGAAAGTTCCTCATGGAAAGGAATGATATAGTTAGAGCCAGGATTGCCTTCCTGAAGAGGATGAAGGATCTCGGCAGAACTAGAGGAAGGTGTTCTATTTAGATGAGACCTGGCTAAACCAGAATTATTCACGCGGATCGGCATGGTTTGGCCCAAACGAAGGAGGAAGCTTGAGAGTACCTACAGGAAAAGGTGGACGATTAATAATTTGTCATTTCAGCTCGGAGGATACCGGATTTTTAAAGGAGTGCAAATTGGTTCTGAGAGCAAAAAAAATAAAAACGACGATTTTCACAGTGATATGAATGCCGAAGTATTTACTAAATGGTAAGTTTCAGTATTCATAACTTATTTCGCAAAGTAATTGAATTAAAAGTTTGATATAGCTTTCGAATATATTTTAAGTTTGAAGAATACTCATTTTATTAAGATGTTTTTTTTTCTAAATTGATAGGTTTGAGAGTTTTCTCGAGGCTTTAAGGAATCGGGACATCACAAATGCCATCATTGTGATGGATAATGCGTCATATCATTCTGTCATGATAAACAAACCGCCTTCGTCGAACTCGAGAGGCGCTGACATACAAAACTGGCTGGCAGGAAAAGAAGTGCCATTCACCTGTGACCAGACGAGGACAGAATTACTAGCATTGGTCGAGATGAATAAATCGCCATCAAAAGAATATCATCTCGACCAAAGAGCAGCAGCAGAGGGGTACAGCGTTGTAAGACTCCCGCCGTATCACTGCTAGTATAACCTTATAGAGCTAGTCTGGGCACAGGTGAAGAGATATATTGCTGACAGGAATTCAGCCTTTAAATTAGGTAACATCGAAACTCTGACCCATGAGGTAAAAGTTACAGTTAATCGGTAAAATTATTTTGGAGTAGAAGAATTCTTACATTTTAAAATTTTATCTTGTAGGCACTCGATAGCATAACAGAGGAAAAATGGACTTCCTGTGTTAGACACGCTGAGCAGCTGCAGGATGACGATTTTCAAAAAAAGATCGTCAGAGATGACACAATGTAACAAATCATCATTGACTTATCAGAAAATTCAACTGATGATGACGGAGAGGACGATGATGAATCTTTTGCGAATTTTAGTCAATAATCATTGCTTTGGGGATGACTCTCCAGAGAGCTAATATTGTATGCAACTTATTTACATGCTTTTTTTCATACAAAGAATGTTATTGAGGCCTCAATTTTTAAACGTATCTATTTCACTATTTCTTAACGAAAGTATTGTTCTCTTTTAAATCAATCTCAAGGGGTTTTCTTCATATATTCTTCATAAAATCTGTACATGAACGAATTAAAGCTATATCAGAATCTGATCAAAGTCAAAATAAGTCGGAAACGTACACTCGTAATTCTATTAACTATGAAAATCTCATGATTTTAAGTAGTTTGAAGCAATTGCGCTACAAAATGCCTTCTGTCGTAGCGGTCTATCTAATAGGTACTAAGAAGCAATGATTGACCTTGACAGATTTCTCATTATTTCTAAATTTTGTCATGCATTATTATCCGTAAAAATGCCGTCAATTAACGACCATAAGATAATGAAAATTGGTTATTATGTGAAATCCATTCTAAGGGCACCTGAGTGAGGCAGACATATCAACAAAGTGTTTACCGACATCATATTTAATTTTTTCTTTCCAATGAACTCTCTTCACTTGAACCTAAACGGAAATTCATATATTCCTAATATATTAGCATGAGAATTTAAATGTTATTAACAGTTTTAACAGACATCCTTTGGAAATTATACGAAACACCACGCATCATTAGCATCACGGTCAGCATAATTCTGCAATCCTTCACTCCGTTGCTCACTTAAACTAACGTAATTATTATAAAATGTAATCACTTTTAAAAAATTAGCGGCACTACCTGTTTTCGGTACATTATGTCATTCCATTACCTTCGCCTTTTCCGTTTCATTCTTCATGTCGTTGTAATTTTCATAAGATCTAAAGCAAAGCTCCAAGCAACATGGTTATATTACACTTCAATTAATATGGACTAAAAATCTTCACAGCTTCATGATAAAAAAAGACCATGAGGAAAAATAAAACCAAAAATACCTTCTGCTTCCCCGTTAAACCAATAGTCCTTACTTTATTTTTATAGCTATTCTTCAGAAAAAAACAATAACTTGAACTCGTCTACAGTAAAATCACGTTTTCCTTTCTTATTTATGCACTGAGTCAAAAATTCACTTACTGAAAGATATTCTCTCAGCAATGACCACTTGTGCGCGGCTTATATGACTACTGCTCTCTTGTATATGACGACCTGACCGCAGAGCAAGACCTTAAGTTACTTCGTCTTCTCAACAACTGTATTAGATTTATTTTTAATCTTCGTAAAAGCGAACATATCTCCAGTCATCGCCGTGATTTGAAGTGGTTAAAACCAAATATAAGAAGAAAATATATGCTTGGATCTTTCTTGTTTACTGTTTTTCACGAATCTCAACCACAGTATATTTGTGACCTGTTTACATATAAACAATCTGTATCCTCTAAATCTACACGGTCTGGCCCAAACCATCTTGTTTGCCCAATTCCTCCCCCTAACGTCTTTTTAAAATCCTTCCTTTTTGTTGCCTCTAAATTTTGGAACACATTACCTGTACAAATTAAAAACTCCAACTCGTTGTTTTCTTTTAAAGAAAAATTATATAATTATCTTTTGGTTACGCCCGATTAATCGTTTGTTAAATTATAGCCTTGGTTAATTTTCTTATTTGTAATTTTGTTATTAATTATGTTATTAATTAATTTTTGTACTATTCATGAAATACTGTATGAGCAGATATTCTTTTTGTACTTTCTTTCTGCTCTTATGGGAAATATTTATCCCAGAGCATAATAAAATTATTATTCTATTCTATGTCGGCGAAGAACGAAGAAAATAAGTTCCTTTGGGAGGGGAAAGCAAGAGGGGAAAATTTATGTGATGTATACTTCAATTTCATACGCACATACACTGCAATACATTGTGACCGAAAAGCTCATACGGCCATCTAAACCCGTCGCTGCATTCATTTCTTCAAGATATCTTATACTATAATGATGGCCAGACTTACGCCATGCATGGCATTATTCATACCGAATGGTCAACCTAGTAAAAATTGCTTCGTCATAGAGCTAAAATTACCAATGAAGTAAAAAAGAAAGCCACTCTTCAAGTCCGAAAATATGGCAAAATTTAATCAGTAGGCATAACGAAGCATCTTACCGAAGCATTCTACCTGCAAGGAAACAATAGCGGGCCGCGCCGTTTAATTAATTTCGTTTATCTTATGTTAATAATGAACTTGGATATTTCGTATTTGCATGTAAATTAAATTCGCTATTTTCTTAGAAATTTTCTCGCTGAAAGTTTTCCCTAGAGCGAACAAGACGAAAAATAGCTGGCGACTACTTTCTTCACTGTATTTTACCAAAAATTCTCGACCTCCTCATTAATTTCTATTAAATATTAACCTCGAAAACGTTTTTCTGCCAAATTAAAAAAAACGAGCGTGAAAAGAATGAATTGAAGCCAAATTTGATGTAAAAAATTCCATGTTTCTTCAATAAGAGAACTGAAGGAACTCGTTCAAACGAAACCAGATAAATATCAAGAATTTCTCTGAAATGTTACATGTTTGTATTTTCTGCGATGATGGTAGTATTTAACCCTTAAAAAACCGTACTGCCATGTCCAGCATTACTTCCACTCCAAACTGACAAAGTTTTAAACGTTTTTGACAAACTTCGTATTTTCATGCGAATGTTGCAACAGCAATATTTTACTATCTCCACCTTTACTCCTATTGGCTCACACGAAAAGAGAGAGAGAGAAAATGCGATTGTCGCTCTCTCTCTAACCCGCAAACATTCAGTGAACGGACTGTAGTATATAAATGTTACTAAATTAAGTAAGTAAAAAAATACTAAGTATTACTAAATGTTTTCCTTTTACATTATGACGCCCTTCCACAAAGTCGAGCTTGGAAATATCATTTTTATTTTACCAGCAGTACTGCTAATAGTGCTTCGACAGCTCAGGTCATTTCTCACATGGGTTCCTACCGAGAATCGAACCCGGGACCGCTTTCAGCAAAGCCGAACGCGCAGCCCACTTGGTTATCCGGGAGTCTCCAAAAATGATTTCTACGTAGAGAGTCTCTTTTCCTTCAGCAAGATCATTCACGAAGATCAGTATTTTTTATCAGCAACCTATGAAGTAATGAAAGATTTGAAAAAGGAGGATTATAGCTAAGAAGTAAGTTAGCCCACTCGTGTAATTTTAATATTGCGATTCTTTTAAATATGAAGAATATACTAATAGAAGCTTGCTTTGTATCGCATAATTCCTCTTTAATTTTCAGTGATTCCATGAAAGGATCATACTCAAAAACAATGTTCCATTTATTACAAAAGAAATCAAAAGTTATCATTCCCAACCGTCGAAGTGCATCATTATCTTTTCGTCTCTTCGGATTTCGTATTGAAATATCCAAATCAGACATTCATATTATTTGTAAACTGTGTTTTTTATTAAGTTGATTTGATTTGATTATTTTGTTCAAAGACAATGGTTGGGGCTGCCACCAGAAGAAATTCTACGAGTACATGCAGCATATATAATAATAATTATTAGATAATTGCTACAATGGAGAACAAAGAAAGAAAAATATCACTACGAAGAAATACAATAATTCGACGAACGAAAACAGATAAGTACTTGGTGGTGTAACTCCTCATCCAATGGAATCTCTTAATCACAAAATTTCATCTTTTAATCAGACATTCTTTCTTTATACTTGAAATTCTCCACACCCAGGTAAAAGCAAGGATATCTTAAAATGAGTGAAATTCTTTCTAATAATTTTCCATTATAATGTTTCCATGTACCCATACGCCAGTCACTCTTACTTAATTTAGTTACTAAATCAACAGCACAAAAATTATGAATTATGCAATATTTAATTTCATTCGATAGGGACTTGGGGATGAAAAGGAAAAGAAGACATTTGATAAAAGCACATGAGGAAACAAAATTAGCATCAAAATTAAATAAATTTATTATCTAGGCTAAAGAAACCAACAAAATATTTTAAGGAACGTACTCACAAAAAATAAAGGATGTTCGTTAGCGTAACAAGATTCAAGAGAGGAAAAGAAATAGGGTAATTGAATTTCATACAGAAAGAGAGTAAATTGGTTTCCTCGAATCAACCTCGAATAAAAGTTCACGATGTTAGAAGGATAAGAATCTTTAAAAATATATTGACAGAATAAAGATAGGAAATAAAAAGGAAAGTTATGTTAGCAAATTATTATTAACGTAGTTGGATCAACTTGCTGTTGGTATCGATGGCAGAGTAGTTAGGGTGATTTACGGTATTGGCTTCGATTCCTGTCCAGGATTTGGACGTTTAAAAAATATTTTCTGCATTTATCTACAATGCTATCTTTTTCATCCGCGAATGTTTAAGGGATTCTAGAAAATAGATAATGATATCAATTGACTTGTTTAGGCTTCGAAACAGGCATGGATTTTGCGTTGCTCCACCAGCATGAAATTAAAGGGGAAAAATAATACGAAATATCTAAGGAAACACCAGAGTAGATAATGGTTGATTATTTTATTTGTTACATTTATTTGTTATTACCTGGCTATCCGAAGGCCCACCACTGAACTTAACCCCGAAAAAACAAGCTACTTCTTTTTACTACGTGTAAAAAGGAAGCATTTTTTTTATTACTGCACCTCGTGCCCCTTGACCAAACTTCACGTACCCCAACGGTTCATTAACCACTAATAGGAAACCTTTGATCCAACCCCTATTATTTAGAAGCTTCCTACATCCTTCGAAGTCCCATCCTCCCTCGTGCACTGCTATCCCTTCCATCGCTACACTAGTAGTCCCTACTTTGTATAGCCTTTTGAGGGCTATGAGAGAGTCTCTGTCCATTTCGAAGTCTACGAAGTCTGCATCCTGCTGACATCTTACGGCCGAAGCTCAGGAGAAGAGCACGCGTGCTCCATAAAAGTCCTTATAAAAGGAAAAATGCCATATCGGAGCTTCTTATCCTTATAATTCCACAACAAACGTGATAATACTAGCTTTGCAGCGCATTAAACAACACGTTTACCAGATTCACGCTAAGTTCAAACAAAAATTGTTAATTTTTCATGAACGCTTATGAAAGGAAAAAATCACTCCCAAAATAAAGCATACACGAGATGTAAAATTTGTGAACTCAGTGGTTACTCAGAATCCGCCAGCCTAGAACACCGACTGAGAAGCGATTCTCTAATATATATTTTTCCTTTGTTGGAAAAAGCGGGAATAACAACCAGCGACCTTTGCGTTACTTTCCGAACCTTTGGGTGTATTTTAATGACTTTGTTATTGTACAGGCGAAAATGAAATGGAAAATATTTGCCTATCCTGATTTGGCGAAAAACTGGGGTTTCTTTCATACAGCATGCATAAATATATATATTTGAATATAGGGCATGCAAGGGAGGCCTGATAGTTTATTTATACCTGATTTTAATATAGTGGTTTCATGTGCAAATGAAAAAAATATTCTCCTCCTTTGGTTCAGCTGTTGAGCCTTCAAAAGGCTGTCTGCATTGCAACGAAGTCGTTTTGGCGAACTCTGAACTTCCTCTCTATGAGTTTGCTGATTCGTGCTTATTTTACAACAAGAAACTGTCGATCAAGTCGGATTGTGTCTTGGTAATTAAATTTTTTCTCCTCTTGAATCGCGTGCAATTCTTGCTCCCATATTTTACAGGTCTGTGGAAAAGTAGACGAATGCGGATGTTTTTATGTATTTCTCTATGGGTATACTTCGCCGTGGATATTTGATTAATACATTTGTGAAATCTCTTCTAGTAACAATGAATGATCTATTTCAACCTTTAACGATTTCTCATATTTTGTCATAATTTCAGTATAATAAAACCATCACGTCCATTTCCAAGTGGCTGTTGGCAGCACCTTCTAGCTATCACGGCTGTTCGTTTGTTTATATCGCACAGAAATATGAGTCATCATTAACTATTGGCTTCGATCCCAGTAGACGCTTACTTTAAAAAAAATCATGGTAACAAACTTTTACTAGACCAATAATTTAATATCTGAAAAAACACGACCTAGGTTTCGTAGCGTGGATACTTCATCAGGTGACAAGTAAAACACACTTCCGAATATATACACTCATGAAAGGGGGGAGGGGAGAGAAGGTAGCAAGTAACGGAAGGAGGAAAAAAAGGGGGGAAAGGATATTAAATTAGTGGTCTAGTAAAAGTTTGTTACCATGAATTTTTTACAAATTAAGAAATACCACAATGTTAACCCTGAGATGGTGACTCATACTTAACTTTATACATTTTGTTGCAGAGTATCTCATCGCATTTTTTAAGAAAATGTTAAACTCTAAACGTCAGATTATTAAAACGTTTAATCTTGTGACGACATATCTGAAGCAGTTTTAATACACATTATTCGCATTCAATTTCATCGGAGTCAACTTTCTTTTGTCAAGGTCAGAATATCTATTTTAGATTCAATTATTCCGTACTTCTAAAATTCAGAAGCCATTCTAAAGAAAATGTCTACATATCAATTACTATACAAGTCGATTTAAACAAGTCGTTAATTGTTTAACCATGAATAAACCTCAAACTTCCAAACGCGACATTTTTTAGGAAAAGAATAATTGTGCTAAAGCTGCACCTTGTGGTAATGCAACGCAAAGCACTGCATACCTCTAAGAAAAACCATTCCATAAATAGAAGGGGAGACAGACTGGAGGGCACTAAGAAAATTACACAGAAAGATGATGAATGAATCCTTTGATTTTCCAGCAAAAGAGTATAATAGAGAATAATCTCGATTTTGTTTAGTACGAAAGTAAGGTCTGGCTGACTAGACATATGTATAACGAACGATTAAAGAAAATTTGAATATACAATAATTATTTTGTACAATTCTTCGAAAACAGAATAATGGGCGATGCAGTTTGTCTTAGGAGCACTGACTCCCCTCCTGGATTTTTCCGTACGGTAGTTCTTTGTTAAAATCGATATTTCTAATCAAAAATTGAAACTCTGTGATAGAGTACTTAATGGCACTAAAATATTGTTCATATTGAGCCTAATTTCATTCAATCTAAATGCGGAAGCAAATGTCTCAATTCCCATTATAAATATTATATATAATATATTATTAATAATTCGTGGAAGAAGCCAATTCCGATTGATTAATTCGATGATTGAAAAGTCACTCACAGCTATTAAAAATGCAGTTTCTTGTATCTAAGCCTTTAGCACTAAAGAAAAAAAATTAACCTAGAGTTAAGCTTCCTTATTGCCCCCGACAGTTCCTTCCGTTTTCTAGTGAAAAATACGTGACGCGAATTTTAATTTCTTCCGCAGTGACGTAATAAAAAAGCCCTGTTGAGGCTACGCTGGGAATTCCGCTGATAAGACCATTTTCCGGGTGCATTGACGCGACATGTCAAAAAGATATGTCTCGTTATTTTTTCTTAGAAACGCAGGGGAAAACTTTCCATGAAATAGGAAGTGGCGAAAATATCCAAGCACAAAAACTTAACGACAATCCGCACCTTCTGTGAACTTAAGCTTTAAAAAGTAATACTCGAGGGCCTGACATTACACTGCATAGCAACAACAGAGATTAACTGAAATATTCACTTTAACAAACCGCATTATAATCAATGGTTAAATCTTCACCGGCAATTAAAATAATTATCAACCCAAGTGCTAGCAAGGGGCAACCACATTGAGGCCCGGCATTAAAATATTTAATTAAATCAGCTAAACTGAAGATGCAACTTATTGGTTTGAAGTCTTAAAATTAATTTCAATAGTAGTACATTATTATTGAAACTAATTTTAAGAGTCGAAGCTCCCTCAATCTGTTTATTTTAGTTACAATAGAAGATCTACTAAAACTGAGCTTGTTTGAGAGAAGTGCAAAACTCAATATAAGCTTTATATGTATTATGATGCCAGACCTACGACTTTCAAACTTAAGGCAAAGACTACGAATACCGCAATAAAATAAAACAATTTTGAAATAGATTTTACTTAAATAATTTATTTAAGTCACGCTTATTAGGCACCTATGTTTTTTTAATATTATCCTGAGCCAGGTTTTTGATCTTTAACTCGTAGAGAATATATTCTGGCTAATGCCTTAGAGTTCCTCTGAAGTGATCCGCCGTCACAAAGAGGGGCATGAATATATTTTTAAGAATAATTTATCCAAAGCCTGCGCAGACTCTTTCGTCCATTTAAAATTTTTGGTGGAAATTTTTACCTAAAAAACTAGAAATTTAGCTGATAGAAATTTACCAGTTTACTTGAACAGTAATTTCGGTGGATAGCATACTTTTAGTTTAATATGGATTTGAAGCTACCGAGGAGAAAAAAAACATGGTAAACAAACTTTTACTAGAACACTATTTAGATAGTAATCTAGTTAAAGTTTGTTTACGAGTTAATAAGTACCACAAAATTAACCCTGTATCGTCTACCAAGGAGATTTTAAGTGGGGAAATACAATCAATATCGCAAATGAAATAGCTTTAAGGAATGTTCCATTCAAATTTTTTCCTTCAAAATTCTAGATCGGGAACCGCGAAATGATCGATATGACTTGTTAAAGGCTGATTACTCCAAAGGAATATAATTTTTCATCCATTCACTGAAACATAATACCTTAAACAGATACTTTATACCACATTGAAATAATTTTATGAGGCTGATTTGTTGAAAAAGTACGAATAGTGAAATATATTGATAATCATATTTATATTTTATTGTTTAAGGAATTATGTTAGCGTCATTTTATTATTTCGGTAATTTTCCCGTTTCACGGTGTTTGGAAGAAATTCGGGTATTTCTAGTGTGAAAAAAATTGACACGTAAACACCGTGAAACGGAAAATTACCATTTTGAAACGGGAAAATTAATATTATGGTAATTAAAGGGGAGAAACAATAGTCAGCAAATCCCTGCGTTAAGATGAAAATCAATTTTAAATATCTTTTTGCTAAATAATCACTTCGGCACGAGCTAAACTTTAACTGCTGATTGCTTTAAATTAACCTTATCATGCGATGCTCCACTTTCATGATTTATCTAGCGTTCCAAAGTTTTAATTCCATCGAGTAACACACTTAAGGCCACACTCAAGAATGAACAAAGATCTCTCTTGTTTCAGCCTCTCACAAGTCAAAGTTTGAGTCAATTGTTTTCAAGATTGCTTAACATTTGAATGCAGTCAAGCTTTCTTTCATGTGCATATCACGATTGCTGCAAGACGAGAATGCGAATCTGATATCTTTGTAACATTTCTCTCTGACTTGCAAGAAAATGAGCTATAATAAGTGATACAAAATGAAAGAATCCGGACTTCAATGTCAAGAAATGTTCTACCCATTAGAATTTATACCATTGAGAATCACTTGAAAGTACGAATTTACCATAAGACTTAATGCAACTGTGAATTTAGTTCTCTCCCCTCTATTTATCCAAAAATAAATAAATTACTTGCAATAAGCCCCTCTACCGGTTCAAACATAGGGTCGCAGATTATAAAAGACAGAGATCAGCCTCAGAAAATTTATTTTAAGAGGGTAAAACCAAAACGTCGACGTTGTGACGTAGATTCGTCATTTTCGCAGGGAAGAGGCAAAATAAGAACTTTCAAATTAGTAAGAACAAGGCTACGAAGTTAAACATCGTCAACTCATGATTTAAATTGGCAGATCATCAAATAACACCACCCCGTTCTTTTAGCTACTAGATAATTTTATCATTTTTAACGTTAAAAAAATTGTCTCTAAGAAAGCCTATCCAAAAAATATGGCGAACTCAGATGACTGAGATTCCCGCTTTAAGAAACGAAAACAACTCGCATTATCGTACTCTTTAGTCTACTTCTATCACAGACAACATTGAGGCGAAATGAAAATTTTGATGGAAATACCAATATCGGTATAAAATAAAATATCACGCCTTATATATTCATCTCTTAAGAAAAAAAAGTTTGTCGTCCCAATGCTACTTGAAACCTCTACCTGTGTGCATAAATCCACAAGTTTAGTTTTCTCGGGGACTCACGTGCGTCGAACGCGTCTGAAGGTGTTATCTACTACTCTTGACCTTGGTTTGAACTCCCGGCAATAGAAAGTAGGGGCACGTGCTAACAAGTTAAATCAATGTAAGGTCGGATTAGCGAACGTGTCTTTTACGGTGTTCCACCGAATTACTCGTAATCATACTAATAATAATTTGTAGTATACGTAACTACGTTCTCTTCGTCACCTGCAAGGCCCAAAACTTGTCACTCAGGCCCAAGCACCTTATAGTCTATGGGCCCCAATTCTCAGTTTTAATCTGGTAAAATATTCAGTCCCGCGCATTTACTCGAGGCTTTCTGTAACACGCGTAGCAACAGGTTACCATTTAAGATTTCGAGAATGGCAACACCGTTATGGACATGTGCGTCATCATGGAATCTCCAGACAAGGAGTAATTTTGATCTTAAATGTTCAAGGAGTGATAAAGATTTGGCTCGCGCTGTTACGATAAGGAGTTTGCACGGTCATTGCACTATCTCCTTTAAAGAAAGTGGACCTTTGACTGTCTAGTCGCGCCATATTATAAACGCCGATGCTCACAGATAATGGTTTCTAAACGGGTCAAAGCCTGCAAACCGAAGATATTTGTTCGGCCTCCTCTCGTGAACCCGGAAAGCGATAATAATGCATTTCACTGAACGACACGACATCAAGAGATAACTGCAATATATTTAGATATATCAAAAACTTCTTTAATTAATGAATATTCGAATGCGACTGACTGCAGAAATCATAAAAAACAATTACAATCTGAAAATTCGTACTTGATTTTCTAATGCTACATATTTAATCTCAGCTGGAGAGAACACACTGAATGCGACTAATGGGGGGAAGGCGAAACCAAATTAGAATAATCCAAACTAACTTATGCACAGCCTAAGGAGCTAACTGTTGCATTATTCACTACTGCAAATTTGCACCTGGATGTAATGAATCAAATCAAAGCCTTTAACCAGCTAATTTTGTTTTAAACATGGGAATGCTTTATGATACTTCAGTAAAAACAAAATGATGCATCAAAATTGTGGACAAATTTTGTAATCACAATATACTTTAGGAAGAAAATTGTAATAGATTTGTTAAGTTACGAAATGTCAGTTAACAAAAATAGCGTACAGTATTCAATTTTCTCTGGTAGCTCAAAACCAATTCAACTTCAATGCAAAGAACATAAACAGCGCATCTAATCATGGTGTTTCACCGATGGCCAAGAGCTCTAACATTAAGATTTCAGAAAAACTAATGGACTTAACTCTTAAAAGTGTCTCTAATTGGGTATTCACTTCAAATGAAGTCTAACGAACTTGTATCCTCCCTTACCGTTTACATTCTGTCCAAGCATCCAGTAGAAAGGAGTAGTCAACGCACCACCTGAAGACAACAATAGAAGGGATCTTCTGATTCTATTGGAAATGAAATATCAATCAACTGCAATGTTAGCTTTTATTGCATATCTTACTTTTACATTAATAGCATTTTATGCTAATAATTTTAATCTGCATTAAATATACAGTTTATAACCTAATACTATACATGTATTGTGACAAAATGAGAACTACTAAAATTCCTAAAATGACGATATTGAAATGGATGTAGTTAGTTTTACAGTTTTTTTTAACTATAGAAAATACTACAACCATTTTCACTCTCAATGGTTTAAAGTACTGTTTTGCTTTCCATTTTCCAAGAAACATGGTTACTTAATCAAATACAATTTTTAAAATATTTAACCAGATATTTTATAAATGAAAACTGCACTCCATTTAAATTTAAATATATAGCTGCAATGATAAACATACTAACTATATGTTTTAAGTCACCCACTAAATACCACAGGAATTATTACATTACTTAGCCACTTACCATTTCTCATAGAACACAGTTTGTCATACTATAATAAAAACGTGACAAACATAATAAGATATTAAAACAACACCACTAAAACCAACACTGAAATATAAAAAAACTTTTGATCATCAACAAATGCAATTCATTAAAGAAAATTTTATTCGTAAAAAATCTGAAATTTGTACTATAATACCAGTTTTAGATAGATTGAATTGAGAAAAGCTAAACTCTGGCACTGAATTTGCAGAATAAAGAAGTCATTGACAGCCAACAGTACTGGATAAAAATATAAAACCGCATTACATACCACTATCAAGATTATATGCAAAGAGAAAAATTTTATTACAGCATCACATACAAAAGATACCACAAAATCACTCTAAAAACCAAATTGAAAGTCTAAATGGGATTTGGACCACATTTACATGTCCGATGCATTCAAACAGGATTAACATCAACTGCAAAACATTTAATTCTCAGATAAAATTCCCCTGGTCTTAAACATCTGCCTCATAAGCTTTTTCAAATATGAAACCTCCCTAGCAAGCTCTCCAGCTTTATTCCGCAGTATCTCATTCTCATCCTCCATTTTTCTCTCCTCGGAAGCCACCTCCTCTGCCTCAGCCTTCTTCTTCATCCTGTATCTCGTCGCAGCGTTCTTGTTCTGCTCCTTCTTCCGTTCCTTGCGATCACCCCCTTCCAGATGTCTTCTGGGAGCTCTTCTTCCTCTGGAAGTTGATGGTCGAGGTGAGAACTCGGAAGCATCAGATGAAGAACAAACTGAGCTCCTGGAGTATGGCTTGGCGCGCTGCCTCTTGGAAGAAACCCGGGATGGCATCCATTCGGCGTCGGATGTTTCTTCACTGGATAGAGAGCTTGGTGAATCAGGCCTTGAAGACTCAGGTACAGAAGAGGCGACAGAGCTGGGAGAGAAGTAGTAGCTGGATACTGGTGATGCGGCAGGTACCTCTTGCAGCCCAACAGGAGAAACAGACGGAGAAACCATCTCAACCTTTATTTTTGGAATAATTTCCAAAACTTCTTCCACTTTGGGGACATTAACATGACTGATGGTTGGGGTCACTTCGGGTACCATGACGAGAGCAGGTTCTATGACTTGTGGTGGGGAGGTTTTTTCTGTGACATTGAGCTCATCTTTTGGAGATGCATTTTCAAGAGCTTCTGCTCTATCGCGCAAGATTTCATCCACCATGGCTAACTCCTTATCGAGGTCGATTGTTTCTGAGGGAGGAGGAATGTAAGAAGAGATGGGTGGATGGACAATGGTAGGATTGGATTGAGGTGGGGGAGGGCTAGGTGTGGGGCTGCATGGTGGAGTTAACGCTCCGTTGTATACCTCACAGATCGACTCGAACTCGCGCAGTAATAACTGAGTGCTATCTCCTGTTCCATCCCACTCATTCACCTGATTGTAGCTCTTGTTGAGGTTCTGCTGGTAGAGGTTCTGCTGATATAGAGCGAACTCCATGTCATTCATCTCCAAATGTTCTATAAAGAACACTGAAATAACAAATTTTACACACATTAATTAAGGAACAGAAAAGGTATCATTAAAAGAATAATTTATCATACTCCTGACCACAATCCACATTCAAAGATTTTAAACTGTCAACAAAAAATTAAAAGTATACAACTATAAGTAATTTTCACGAGGAAATGTTTTAGAAAAACTATGCCATGTGAAATAAACAAGCCTTTAACTATTTTTGCACAGGGTTATTCAATAATAACATAGCTTCAAACTAATTTAGATGAATTTAGTTGGAAATTTTGATTTGAAAAGAATAATATTATAAATTGTTATAATCCTTGGTAATTGTAATTTTGCATTGGTCATTGAATTTCAATACTTTAGTACTAAAAAAAATACCTTAGACAATTTAAATTCCATACTATACAGAGAATAAAATAAAAAAAGTTAATTGATAACTCAATTTCAATTGCGACATACCTATTTAAGCGATTTTCCTTGGAAAAAATGTAGATCAAATGTTCGTGGATTCCTCTGTTGAAATACTTTTTTAGTTACTTAAGATTCCCTCAACTTGTATAATATAACCTTACACTTAATAATAAAATGTCTAATTAACTATATGTTTCAGAATTAGTCAAATAACTGTTTTCTCACAATGAACTGATGAGACCTGACCCTGAATTCACAGAGATAATCACAGACAGCACTTCAGATCACTTTGAAAAATCCACAAAACTCTTTCCTAAATCACCTTCTTTTCACCAATTTCTGTGAATTAAAAACTATCTCCTGGTCCCACATTTGACGAACCGGCACAGACTTCATTCCTAAAGACACTATTTGGAAAGTCCTTTTGGAAATCACAGTATTGGAACCAATCACACCAAGCATAAGTACATAAGAAGTCTCCTTTCACAATTTAAAAGCCACAGACTACATGTAGCCTAAAGTATTAACAGATGGGGAATAAAGAAGCACAGAACAATCCTTCGGCTATCCTCTTGCTAGAGAGCACAAGTAAAGACTGCCTACTGCAGAGTGGAAGAGACAAGTCACAAGGCCTTCTGCTCCAATAATCTCTGGACTTTCCTCCTTCCCCTTCCACTCTTCCCCCCTCCACTGCTCCTCACCAGCATGCACGACATGCATGCTTCCCTTCCTACCATCAACTTTGAGCCAACAACTTCCCCATTCCCCTATTCTATTCAATATAATTCAGAGAAACAAAACAACCTCACTCCACTCTCTCTTCCTCCTTTCAAACCACATTCCAAGTTATCTCTACTGACTTTTCTATCCTTCCTCAGTCAAAGGTTTATGCTCTTTGTGCTAGTTGGCGCAACAGTGCTTTTGTAATGCCATTGCTTACACATCAATAGCTAAGCATAATGCTATCATCTGATTTATCTTAAAGGGGCAGAGGCAAATCATCAAAAATATATCGAGCTAATGTGATTCAAAATGTAACATAGGCTATTTCGAACCTTCCATCACCAGTTTAAAACATGAGCGAGGAATAGTGAACAATCGGCTATTCTATATCTTTCTGGTAGAGAAGAAATAATGGAGGGTAATTGTAGAAATTTGCAATTCGGAAGACTTTCTTTCACTTATCAGAAATACATGGCAACAAGAAAGGGGCCAAATTTTTTTTAACCAATCCTCACTTTATCAAAGTTGGAAATGGGACAGCAAAATGGAGAGGGGAGTGGTCAATGGGATGGGACAGTGGGTCAGAAAGGAGAAGGGGAAGTCAGAGAGGGGGTGAGGCAGTTGCCAACATTTTGCAAGGTCATCCACTCTTTCCAAGGAAAACACCTTGCCAATGGACAAAGCTAAGAGACAGGAAAGACCAATGAGAGAGACTTAGAATCACCTGCCATATCTAAACACATTCCTCATTTCCTTGCTGCTCCCACCTCAGAGGATGCCACGGACTCATCCAGATTTCAAGATCAATCAAGAAATTGTAAGCCCAAAATTAAAATTTTCACGAAGAAGGAATACATCCTTCAATTAAAAACAAACAATAGCTATAAACTTCTCAAGTTTACGTGGACTGACCAACTTACATGGAGAACCAAAATGCCATCAACAGCAGAAAACCGAGAAATCATTTTTTTATTTGCCAACGCACTTCACTAAAACAACTTTCATCAAAATATGGACTGAATGCATTTGTTTTTCACTTTCTTCCAGACACTTCAGTCTCAAGGATATACTCAAGATATGCTTCCTATCTCCAACAAGGACATTTAACACAGCCTCTTTTCAATCTTTATTATATTCGAGATGCCCTTGTACTTTCATCACATCGAGAAATTGGGCAGCAGTCCAAGTCCATGTAAATAACTACACAAATTTCACCTTTAGGAATCCTGTCCAAAAAGTGAACAAAATTCTTCATTGGCTAATAATTATTTCCTAAGCTGATTTTATAAATGAAGTCCAATCACTTTTAATTCACAATAAACAATTCATAACCTATATACATGCTAGAATTGCTTAATGTTTAACTATGAGCACCAACCTTATCCCTGTTAAAACTGATAGAATAATATTTCCAAAGATAAATTACTTACAAAGCAATCCCTTCATTAGAAAAACCTCAAACGCAATACTATTATAGTTAGATAATGTTTTACCCTTGCAAGATTACCCTTTGAGATAAGCCCAGTCTTAGTCAATAGCCCCTTTGGATACACACAAAAGCCTCAGCTGATGAGTCACCAATGGCCCTTTACCCTCAAACAACAACATTCCTCTCAGCAGGTATTCTTATCAGAACTTCAGTTCCAGCAACTCAAGAAAAACATCACATCCATCAAAGAACACCATCAACTCCTGTATTAACTTTTCCAACAAGCATGCCCACAAAACCCCTATAGAATTTCATGGCCTCAAGTTTAAATTACTATCAATAATGTAAAATACTTGTTTTATGATCAAATTAATAGGATTTAAAAATTGTGAAAAATCATTCCCAGGCATAACTTACTTTTGAGAAGTTTTGTTACATCAAAATTCAAAAAACATAACCATATATGACAACCATAAATGCTCATCATCAAAGATAGCTTAATGAATCCCATGAAATATTTTCATCAATACAGTTAAATGATTATCAGAATTTGCGTTAAAATCATGAGTTGCTCACAAAGCTTATCTTTATTAACCAAGTTCTTATTTTTATCTCCCTTAATTGCCTTTATCAACATTTTGATTAATTGAATAGATAATTTGAGTTGAATGAACTTGGATGAATTTTTCCATCACTTCACATCATTCATGGAGGATGATACAATTCAATAATTGCCTTTAAGTCCAGGAGGCATATGCATTACTTGATGTTTCATTGCATCATAAGATACAAATGCAGTTACATAAGCATTGTTAAAATAGGAAAAAAAATATTCACTGAAGATGGAATCAAAATACTTAATTTCTAATAATGTTTACTTAGGTGTCATTAGTTGGCAAATCATAAAACCAAGACAAATTCAGGAGAATCAAAAAAGCAAAATATTAACCAAGGAGTTTCAACCAAAATGTTGACTTTAACACATTCATTGCGTGGCTAGATATTGATTCATTTTCATCCTAACTCATAATGTGAACAGTGAGCAAGACGCTGACGAAATAAGAACACCCAAAGCAGCTTCCTAGTCCCTTCCAGTTTTCTTAGAAAGAGACAAAAACTCTTGAGACTCGTGAGATGCCCTGACGCCCCTCGCTTACGCTCATGAGTGACACAAGCACTGAAGGTGTTAAGGGACCAAATTAAGTTATAAACCAGATTTAGGACAGTAATTAAATTATAGTCTAAAATATTTGAAAAAAAAAGAACTGAATTAAAATGAGTGTTAAGGTGACTTTACAAGTTGAGTACGCTTCTAAGAAAATGCCTGTTTTGCCTAAGATAGAGTTATGCAAAAACAATAATGTCATAAAAATTAATATTAAGAAGAGCTTGCAAGGTGCATTCAAAAAAATAAGGTGAATACATTTTTATAGCAGCATCTGCTGACATTATATCCTTCTGAAGTAGTAAGTCCAATAGCCAGATCCTTTGAGATAGTCAGTGATAAGTTTGAAGGTGTTTTGTCAAACTAATTGGTTTTCAGGGCAGAAAGAGTGAGGTCGTGTTTTCTGTGACTGCCATGCATCATTGATTTCGAGCAGCGCAATAATGTTAAGTTTTGTTGTAAGTTGCAAAAAAGTGTGGATGAAGCTCATGACATGTTAAAATCAGTAGATGGAGATAATGCTGGGACTCATGTTATAATGGAGGACTTGTGTTATAATTATACGAGCAATTTGAAAGCAGAAATGAGTCAGTTGAAGATGAATAATGGCCTTCGACCACAAAACGGACAAAATCTTGGAAAAAGTGGCAAAGATGAATCGTTAGAACAAGTTATAGACTGTTTGAGAGCATACTGAAGAACTGAATGTCTTGGAGGAATTTGTGCAAAACATTAGAACCAATAATTTGCTAATGAGACAAGTAAACATGAAATTATTTCCCTAACTTTTCACGGACCAAAAGAAAGAAAATTGTGTGCCAGTTTGCAGGGAATTGAAGGATCGTCTTGATGAAGATTCAGACTCCCAAAATTATAATTATTATCCTTGAAAGAAAGGAGATTGGAAACTAGGCTGTGATTGCTTAATAAATTCAGGGAAACTACATTTTCGGAAGATACAATCGGTATCATGCAACCCCCCTGCTACCTAGGTCGATCTGATAATGACTGTAAGTCAAGAGAAATAGATGCTAGGACGAATCGCTTTAAAAATTCATTCTTTCCGCAAACAGTATGTGACAATAACCGAATAAGGAAGTAGTTTAGATTCAACTGGTGTTTACACCCCCAGCCACATGCCGAAAGGCGGCTTGTAGGGTATTAATGTAGATGTAGATTACTGGAGATGAAGTAAGGCTATGATTTAAGACGAAAATTCAAATTTAAGGTTAGTCAAAGTCGAAACGTCAGAGTTATGCTCATTGTTTTTGGAGAGTGAGAGCAGAATGCGATCTGAGTTCATTCCCAGGAGATAAACTATAAATTTTGCAACATTTGTAAAATGTTGCACAGAGAAAAAGATGAAAAAAAAAAAAAACTGGCTAATAGTTTACTTCTTCATCACGATAAGGCCCTATGCCACACCTTGTTCCTGATCTGAGAGTTTTTGGCTAAAAATAAGATTTTTGTCTAACTACCTGTCTTATTCTCAAGATTTAGCACCATGAATCTTCCCAAAAATAAAATGACATTAAAATCATGTTAAAAAGAAAACTATTTGACACCATTCCCAACATTGAGAGGATCAAGACAAAGTAGCCAAAAACCCTACCAGAAATTCTTCCTATCATGCAGTCAATGTTGGAATAAGTGTATTACTAGCCAAGAGAAGGACTCTGAAGGAAATCAATTCCAAACTGCCTAAAACTTATTACTTCGTTGGTAATACAATTATTCACCATATTTTTTGATCAATATTTATACTCTCAACTCTGTCATTTGCAAGATATTAATTAAAATATTGACGTTCAAGTATTGAAGTTTTGAGAGACAAGTTTATGAGGTGATTAGAGCTCATGTAATATGTAAATAAATTGAATAGTTATCATATAGTTGGAAAAACTGAGGACTTACCAAAATAGACTACGAATGACTTGCCTTTGTTTCAAATCTTCAAAAATAAACTAGCTATGAAATGGTTCTAAGTTAATTAATAATTACCTGGCATAGATGTTAATGTGATGCAAGGGATTACAATTCGCACATTAGCATCCAAATTAAGTGAGAAGACTGACTTCAAAATGGTTACAAATTAAAACAGCTGTATTTACCCTAATTTAAGACATGGATTTTTCTAATTTAGCCCAAGAAAATTATGGGGCCACCTCACATTGGTAAATATAAAAATATCTTAAATAAAGCAAGACAGTGTTATGTGTCTTGTAGTCTTTAAAGACCTTATATCATATATTTAATCTGCAAGGGCTTTCGCTGAACTATGAAAAATTAATTTACTATAATAAGTGATTGTTTAATTTCCACTCAGTTTCAGCTTTAAATAGAAAAAAAAGATGATGACAATCCATCATTAAGACTAATTGTGCCAATTCATTCCATAGAAGGTAATATATTTTAATTTACTGACTCGATGTTGCATTTAAATGACATTAAACATCAATATAAAAATAAACAGTTATTAATAGGAATATTTTTGCAACTGAAGATGCTAGTCTAGGATGGACTGCACTTTTGATGCCATGAAATGGTCATGTTCTAGAGAGGTAAATGACTTCAGCATTTGAACTCCACAGACAATATAAGGAAAAGCTGATGTGACATGCTGAACAACTTAGACAAAGAATGAGTTTTAAGTATTTGGAATCATACTAGAAACACAGCAAAAACTACCATTGATGAGATAAGAGTAAAATCAGTTCAAACAAAAAATTGAAATAGAAAAAAATTGAATTGAAATTTCTACAAAAATTGATTATTTCCCAAATCTGAAGATCTGATAATCTGGGAAATCTAACATTTGAGTTGCAGTTGATGAAATATGGTGGGATTTTGTTAAGTTACAATTCAGATTGCTTATATCTCAGCAGCCTCAATATTTCTTTGATATTATTGCACAATATTGACTACCAATAATCATTAATAGAAAGATAGGGTTGTAACTTTCTATTTAATATGTGTATGCAAGTTAAAGGGAAAAACAATTGAAAACAAAATTATAGAGGATAAAAGCAAAGCAGATGCCAAAAAAGCAATGTAATTTAGAAAAATAATTAGAAATTCAGAGAAAAAGGTGGACTATCTTTTTACAAATAATTACAACTCACAATCTTTAAAAATATAATTGAATTAATGAAGCTGATAAAAGAAAATTTTAAAAAAGGACTGGAATATGATTTCAAAAATCACAATACCTGACAAAACAAACTATAAGGAAACTAAACGAGATTGGAGGAAGATTTGTCACATCAGACAAAATTAAAATAAGTATTAGTTGTTAAATACTTGCATTTTGCCAAGAATACTCATCGATGGGAACTGGTCAATTTTGCCCTGAATCTTCCTTTTCTTAAATGAAGCTGTTTTCTTTCTAATAAAAGGTTAGGCAATCTCAATATAAGTGAATTGGCCTTCAGATTTACGCGAACACTCGAACAAATTGTCTAAGAAATTTAATATTTAAAGCTTAAAATATCTTTACTCTTTTTTAATGAACCTATTATTCAAACTTATATAGGAAAATATAGGTTTGAAAATAAAAAAAAGGCGAGACAAGAAAACAATTATGCAAATACAGATGAAGATGAACCTTCTTAAGTCCAACTCTCCCTTAAGCAAAATTACTCGTTAGTCCCAACTAAAATTTTGTATTTATACCAAAATGTATTTTAGACCTCTTTAACTAAAAGACTTTTTGGCTCCGACCTTCCTTAGCTCAATTTTCCTGGTCTTCTACATTTCAGAATAAAACATACTCAAGTTCTTTTCTTCTTCATATACTGGTAAAAAACAACTATATAGTGATCAGATATCATAATTCAGTGAAAAAATATTTTTCTTGATTAACCAAGCATTAATTTAGTCACTTTTGAATTTGTGGGAACAACAGCGGAAAAAACCCACAAAAACTTATTAATTTTTTTGAAAACAAATGTTTTTCCATTAAGATTTCCATACTGCAAACAAAATTTGTGAGTGAGGATACTCAAGTCATTCATTCTACGAAGAAATTTAGTTTTTCCCTCGAGCTTAAATTTTCTTCATTTTAAATTTGCATAAAGAGGATAACACCAACAACTTAGCTATTTATATCTAAAGCCTTTTCAATGACCTCATTTTCAGCCACAGGATAATTCAAATGATTGAAAGATGTCTCCACTCTATCAACATATAGCATGTAAAATTCACAGACGGGCGTATTTTGTGGAATTATGACATAATCGAAAGATTGTTAAATAAAATGAGGTTTTAAAACACAACACAGTAACTTTTACTATCCACATATAACCATCTTCAGGTTTGAAGATGGCTATCACAAGCCGAAACTAGTAGCTGCTGATACCCTGTATGTAGATAGTAGAAGTTACTGTATTGTTTTTTAAAACCTTGTTTTATTCAACAACTTTTCAATGTAGCATGTAGTTAAAAAAACTCTAAAATTGTACCCTATTCTTTAATCTTTGGTAAAATATAATAACACTAAATGTGGCTAGCTTTCAATAGCTCCAATGAATTTAGCACAGACACCATTAAATAAGAATGCAGATTGTGGTCAGAACAGATTTAAAACCAAGTCACCGAATCTAAATACTCTACAAGCTTTGAAACTTTTACTTACATGAAACATCTGTTTCACTGATTACCTACAAATTATTTACAAACTTAGACAGGCAAAACTCACCATCAATTCCATTCAGATCTGGTTTCAATTCGGTTTTATTTTCAGGAGCGGTGGTACCATCATTGACGCTGGTTTGTTTTACAATTTCTGGGCTGTCGATGTACTCCTCTTCAAGCATCGGATTGGAAAGCCAGGCCTCAGAAATAAAGGCCTTCTCCATCTCCGCCTCCTCCCTCCCCCAAGGTGAAATCTCCATCGGATCTGTCATTTTCTGTTCTATTTGAAACACTTCTTAAACCAAAATTTACTATGAATACTTTATGAGATTGGCTGTGACTCTTTCGTAGATTATCTAGAAGTCGATGTGCAGATACAATTTCCTGTGATGATATACTCGATATCGTTGATGAGTTAGGTGGTCCAATATCAGCGAAGCTGTATTCGAAGAAGTTGTTGTGACGCCATCTTTGGGCAGAGTAAAAGTTAGCCATTTTGGCCCTGCAATAGAAGGAAACATCCAATTTAAAAACATGAAGAACAACTATTGAAACAAAGGGAAAATTCATTTACAATGAATGGAAAGACAGACCCAAAATCTCTCCATGCATAAGTGTGAATTGCATGCTCTTATTTCTAATCAGAAGATATTTACGCCATTCATAGGAAATTCTTTTATGCTGCATAGGAAGTTGTAAGACCGCACTTAACTGTCATATTGCATGCATTCATAATGATTCTTAAGGCAAAATACTAACAAAAGAAAATGAGTTGCCTAGTAAACTTAGGTGAATTATTTTCCACCTTTTAAATTGATATAATAAGTAACCATAGGAAACAAATAATTGATATTAATACATTTTTTTACAGAAGAACACTGAACAATTTATAAGGGTACCTACCCTACCTCTAGCTTAAAATCTTGGGTTTTGAAACAAGCAAAACTAGTTTTCTAATAAACTGTGTAAAATAATTTAAGACACAATCAAGATTCTTTGAAATAAAGAAGAAAATTGTTAAAAATTTCAAGGTGATAGGGATTTCTTATAAATGAATTGATTAGTAATTCTTAAGGCTTTAGAATATTTGAAAAAGTCACATCATCAACAAATGGGATATTATAACCATAGCCAACAGCAAAAACACATATAACAGAATTAAATCATCAGAAACTACCAATATATAGCAGCCAAAAATGCTTTGAATTATCCATTCTTTTTTGCAAAAAATATCGTAATGCACAACTTAAAAGGTTCACAATTACAATACGACAAATCTTGCAAATCGATAAGAATAATGATACAATGTACAAGAAAAAAATAGCAAATGATTGCTGGTAAGGCATGAATACACTAGGAAATGTGAATACTGATTCCTTCAAGTCTAGTCTTGGCATCGATGAAAATTTTTCATCTCATGAATCATACTTTTTTACACCAAAAAAATGTTTGAGTAGGAATAACCAGAATTGTTACTTAACCCTTAAAGGACTGATGTTCCCATATGGGAACGGACTGCAGCTGGGTTCTCTAGGTAGCTAAACAATATCTTGAGTGTCATAAAATGGTCAGTAAAAGATATTTTGTGAGCTAAGAGGGTCCAAAGCTTAGTTTCATTTGAGTTTTGGTGCATTTAAGTCAGGGGAAATATTTCTTGTGATTTTTCGAAAAACAGGGAAACTTTGAGATGGATCCTTCTGGCAACTAAATTTTATAAGTTTTACTGTTTTTAATTCATAGTAGTCTTTTGCTTGTATACCTTCAGTATGATGTTTTAATCATCGAAAGAAATTAAATAGAGCAGAGTTTGAGGTTATTTGTTGTTGTTATAACGTTGTTTATTGCTGCGTTCCCGTATGGGCACGTCAGGCCTTCCCACTACTACAAGACTTCCTTGCTGACGGCTGTCAAGGAAAGCAATATATAGTATATAAAAGAATATTTTGCGACATAATACATTATTTTTGGTGCAATTAAGTTAGGAATTATTTTAGTTTTAAGTTGTGACAAGAAGATTATGGCAATTATTATGCATATTTATGAACTAAATCTCGGAAAACCTAAAATTATATAGTAGAAGCGGCAACAACAAATATTAGCAAATGATTATTGTACTAGATATACAAATCCTTTCAAATTTTATTAGCTTCACATAAAAATGATATCATTAGAGGTGTTATAGTTTCTATTCAGGAAAAACGTAAGTTTTCATGAGTCGACTTCACTGAAGGAGGCTCTCCGAATCCTTGCCGAGGATGAAGAGAGTGAGGTAGATGTTACGGATTTCTTCATTTCTCCAACAGAAGAAAATGAGCGAACTGATGAAGCATTGGCTGATGAAGATGAGAAAAGATTGGTTGATAATTTTACTGGCAAGCAAATGAGGGCAAATGCCGAAATTTGGTTGGCAACCAACGAAAGTATTGGTGCTGGAGAAGACGATAGGGCAAAAAAATCTGTGCGGAGAAAATGGATAAAGGGCAGCATTGAGTGTACGGGAAGTTTTTCTGAAGCAGATTACTTTTCATACTCTAAACTTAGCTGCATCTAATTGCTAGAGCTCTTCATCGATGACGATTTCGTCGCATTCATAGTGGAACAAAGTGAGAATTATGCCCGATTTTTTAATTGCCCCAGTCCACAAATTACGGCAGAGGAGATGCAAGCCGTCATTGGCATTTTGATTGTATCCGGGTACAACATTCTCCTGGAAAAAAATATTACTGGGACGCGAAAAAGGATGTACATATTGAATTGGTTAGTAGAGCAATGAGGAGGGACTGCTTCATCCAAATAATGAAATTTTTACACTTAGCGGATAATACTAAGTTAGACAGTCAAGCGATGGGTTCTACAAAATCTGGCCTTCGATGAAAAGGATTACACAGAGATGTTTGCAGCATTTGGTGCCTTCCCAGTTCTTAGATTGTGAAGAAGAGATGATAAGATACTACGGAAGACACAGCTGCAAGCGATGTAGTAGAGGTAAATCGATAAGATTCGGATATTATAATTTGAAGTGGTATGTGAAATAATATAATAGCATTAATTTATTTAGCTCAATATATAATTTATACGAAAGAATTTATTGCCAGATTTGAAAGGATGTGGCAACAATGGAACTGGGCGAATCAGAAAGAAGCGGATTCCGAAAGATTGTCCGCTACCACCAAAAAATGATCTAAGAAAGGAGGAGAGTGGAAAGAGCATCACAGCTATTTCTACATGTGAAGGAATAGGAATCACTAAATGGCTGGACAATTCGGTAATTGTGGCAGCTTCAACAGCGTATGGAGTTACGCCGTTGATGAAAGCTAAAAGATTTTATAGGAAACAAAAGAAAATTATTCAGCTTCCATAACCCTACTTTATATCCCAGTATAATAAGCATATGGGTGGAACTGACAAAATTCATGTAAATTCACTGCATATTGGTAAGATATGATTTATATAAATTATTTACAACTCAGACAATCGAATAATAATAATAATAAAAGGGAATCCTCAGATCCAAGGACAAAATTAGATTTCAGATGGGAGATTGCTCAGGTGTACTTTATTCGGTACAAGACGGAATAAAAACCACCCGGTGGACGACTCAGCAAGGCTTCAAAGTCAAAAACTGGCTCCACGCAAGAGTTATGGTATGATCAATTAATCGGTGACATACCGCAGAACAAGGGAAAACGCTGCGCATATGAAGAGTGCGAGAGTCGTGGGAGAACAATGCGTAATAAGTGCAATATTGGGCTCTGTGTTAAATGTTTTACTAAGTACTTAACAAAATAATTATAAAACAAATACTTATATCTTCCATGAAAAACCATTTCATACAATATTTTTTTGAAATAATTATGATTTTTTTCAATAAAATGCTTCTTTTAAATTTCATCATGGTGCGCGTAATAGTAGTAGTGGGAAGGACTGACGTGCCCATATGGGAACGGGCATTTGCAACGAACCTATTATTGTTAAATTTTTTAAAACAATTTTCTGTTGTTAACTTAGGTCATCTGAATACCAATATACTAAAATTAGGGTAATTTTTAAGAAAATATAATTCTGGTCCTTGGAGGGTTAAGCAATAAAGGGAAGAAGCTGTTGATAAATAGATATTTGTGTACATTAATAATTACAAGCATTTACTATGGGGCTAAAATGTAACCAAATCTAGGCAGTGGCTCATTACTATTGGAAAGACTATCATGCATAAGAGCAAACCCTTCTAAATTATGTGTACATTTCGCTAAACTTAAGTGTTCTTCTAAACAAAAGTAACGTATACAGGTGTAGCAAACAGGTGATAATTCAGCAAGTTTCAGTTACAGTATAGAGAAGATGAATAGTAAATTAAGACCTACATGTTTAAGGTTATGATTATTGCAATTAAGAGAGTGGGTGATTCAAGTATAGCTTGATTGAGCATGAAACATGCTGTTCTACACATACATTTTTAATATATGAGACAACCTATTGAGAATCTCACTGATTTGAAGATCTGAAAATCTATATGCGCATGTAGTGCTCTACCACCTGACAGAGTTTGGGATCTGAGATAATGGACCAAAACAAGGCTAAAAGAGAAATCAGATTTCAATTCAGAACCAATGACTCTCAGTTCTGAATTAAATTGGTATGAGTTATAAACTTCAAAGTTCAAACTTCAAGGCTGACACTAATTGCAATTCACGTCTATAAAATACAAGCTTAAATTTTCAATTTACACTTTAAAGTTAAAGACATCAAAGAAATAGTGCTATTTAATAGAATGCCAAAAAAGAGCATCCACTGTTACCTGCTGACTTCATACAAGCTGAAAATTTATTTTTAAAGCAGTGCAATTTTCTTTGATCGAACATTGTAATTTCAAATTACACAATAAAACTGGCAAATCCATATAAAATTCACAACCCTGGGGATATAATGCCTCAATCCTTTGAGCTGGCAATTCAATGCTCTAGTTCTATATAAATAGGGGATTTGCAAACTAAGCATCAAATGCTACAGACAGTAAAGCAGCAGTTGCAAGAAGAATAGGTTCGATGCTTAAATAGCTAAAAACAATAACTATTAGATGCGATCAAATTAATGTACTAAATTATTACAGAAGAATCACAAATCGTAAAACCGCTTAAACTGGGTATTGCTTCTGCTATGCGCGTAGCGTTAACTGCACATGCGCAGAGAAATGATTGTGCAGAAAGGTCCAGAAAAAGTAAACGAAAATAGAAAAATTTGGAAAACTAATAATTTGCGGAGATATATTTATAGGAATTTCTCCTATAAGATAATGAAAACTAAGTCGATTACATATAATAATTTAAAGATTGTTGTATTAAAGACGGCAACTGAGATAAGGGCGGGGACAATATTGTTTTATGTTAAAATGAATCTACAAATCAGTAAGGACAATTTAATACGATGATAAAAACAGGAAGGAAGGAAAAAATACAGAAATTGATCTACTAATAGAACAATGGATAGATAATTGTTAAACGGGGAAGGCGATACAGTAATTTACGAATGGTGTTACCCTTAGGAGCGGCAACAATTATTAACGAGCAGTAGTAGTAAACCCGAAAATTGAATTCTTAACGAACTGCAGAATCATTTCCAAGAGTCGGTAGCCAAAAATTATAAATTAAGCAAGGATGACTTCGTAACATCTAGAACAATTATTGAATTTATTTCATAAGGCCACTGATAATAGTAATATCTTCTTCTGGCGTTGATTTTCCTCAAGGAATGGTAAGTTATTTAAAATCTTAAACATTAAAATATTTATTTGATACAAACGTTATAAAACAAATTTCTGTGAAAGGAAGGGATCATAATTTTCATTTGATTCACAACATTTACTGTCTCACTAGAACTGTTTACATGAAACTGCTCGTCAGCAAGTTCTACGTAAACAATACTTAACGAGCATGGACCATCTCCTTGGGCACCTTTATCTAAAACTTTAACTTTGATCCAACAACTTATTCAAGTACTATTTGTAGTGAAATATTGAGCTATTGTTGATTAATATCAAATGTTAAATATCGGAAAAAATTATTAGTGTACAATATCTGGTTCTTATACAATATTAAAAGTAGGACAGTCGAATAAACGTCGCAATCGCTAAAAATTAAGATTACTCGAAATTAGGAGCAATGAATACGCAAGGAGTGTAATAAGTTTATCTTCCAGTGATAAGAGCAAAGTTAGGTAATGCACGACTGGCAGCAGGTGACCACATAAGACTGGCATGGGAGAAAATTCAGACATATATTTCATCTTCATATCATATCGTCTAATACAAGAAATTATACTAAGGAATCGAAAATAGCACTGCATATAAACATAATTATCAAATACTAGCTGGAATAAAGGTTTAAGTTTCCCAGAATCCAGCAACCATACGGAAAGCAAGGCGTGGGTCAGTTCCGGAGGATAGGCTAAGGAATTAAGTTCGTTTAAGAGCTAAGATGCTGGAATAAGAGAGAAGAAAATAATTATATACTTACTCCATTTTGTGAACCTTACTGGGCACACTAAGGTGTGCGGATTTCTCCATTAAAACTCCATTTTCACCACAATATTAGCGTAGCAAAAATCTTGTCTGTCTTTACTTTAGGTTTCATGGGAGAAGAATGGCGTATGAGAGGTATGAGGTCAGCATCCTCCTGTGATACTTAATTGATTTTCCATTAATCGGATTCATAAATGTCAGAAAATGATAAAATTGATGTAATAAAATACAATAAATGCGAGGTATTTTTTAAAATTCACAGAATAAATTCTATAAATGGATAATTCATGAATGAATGGTTGGACTATTTTCTGTATTGCATCAGAAATATTCTGGATGACGTCATGGTGTTTCCACGAAGTCACGAGCCGGAGAAAGCAGGTGACATCAAAACAGTTACTTACGTTGTTGCGGCTATAAGATGATTCCGCAAATAACTAAGAAAATAAAAGCAGTCGTTTTTAGCATTAATTTCTTCGGAATAGTAGTTTGAAAATGTCATTATTTAAAAGTGGAAGTTTTATGGTTTTGTATGTAACATTTTCTTTCGCCAAGTAATCAACGTGTTTGCGTCGAAGGAGCGCGATTTGTTTTCCTCTCAGCGCAGATCATCTAAGTTTACTTTTGTATTCGTACTATATTTGCGAAGACGAATTGAACGTTTTATTTTTTAGTAGAAGAACTTTCTCGGCCTGGATGAAAGCGTTGTTTGCCTTTCCTTAAGAGATTATACGAATGATAGTGAGATTAAATAGGGAGAGACAGTGATTCGGTACCGATTAATCAGTATACCCAGGGCCGTTTTTAGGCATACGCGGTCGGGTAGGGCCCCGTCAACTTAGGGGCCTCGCCGCCAAGCCGCAAAAAGGACAAAACATTTCAATAATTTAAATTTTTATTAAATAAATAAAATTAAAAGCATGATAAATTCAATTTCCGTACTATATTTTGATATTTTAACGTTATATTTCGCTAGTCTCATATGCTACGAATTTAAAACGAAGTGGTTATTCAACTGTCATTGAAACGGTGCAATCATTGCACTGCAATGTTATTATAGAGGGGCAACCTGGCACTGGGGTCTATAGGGCACCATACAAAAATGTTGCGTAGAGCCCCCAAAATTAAAAGAATGGGTCTGGGTATACCACAGTAAACTGGTATGCTGCGATTACGAATTTATTCTTCCTTAAAGGGGAATCCCTGAATAGCGTTTACCTATGCCAAGAATTTTTGTTATCAATTACGGTTAGGTCATTTCGCACATAATTTTCCACTGGGAATCGAACCCGGTACCGCTTTCACCAAAGGCAAACGTGCTGTCCACATGGCTATCCGGGAGCCGGAAATATAACGTTGATAAACAATTCCTTGACAGATACATACTCTGTTGGCTCCTCATTTATTGATTCTCAAGTGGTTCAGAATTTTCAAAGGCTAGTGTTAATACACAATTACTCAAATTGACGAGTCTATTTGCCCTTTGGAACTTACGCTTTTCTGTACTAAGTCACAGTTCCCATAACGTCTCTATTCCTAAACCTCGGAGAATTAAACAAACTTTTCTCATTGAAACAATAATTTCATGCTTAAAATATTTTGAAAAATAAATATTAATCAACTAATCTCCTTTACTCATTGCAATTAATAGGTTGTTCTACGTACAGGCTTAAAAAATTCATACCCAATACAATATCATCTAGCTGGATCCAAGTCACAAAAACTAATTAAATAATGGAAAAATATACATAATTAAAAAGTAAATTTTCTGGATTGGGATACATAAAGAGTATTTTTACACTGCCTTGATAATTATTGTCAGTGGCATTAGTTAATAAAAGATATTTTTGTATACCTATGAAAGATTAATATTTTAATGTTTATAAAGGAAGTTCAATGATGTAGTCCTTTGCTAATACCAAAAATAAAACACTGACCTGTCGGCAGTGGTGTAACTATAGGGATGCAGGGCTGGCAAAATGCCATGGACCCCTGACCCGAGAGTGCTCGAGCTCAGAAGTAACCTAAAATTAAAAAAAAAATATATTTATATAACTGCTTAAATCACTCAAACTTTGGGAAGATGAGCCTCTCCAAGATCTGGAAAGTTTTTTTCAATGTGAACATATTTTATCGAGTATTGGACATCATTATTAATCAACTGAAATTGCATTTCCTTCAATGAATGAAATTGTTTTCAATTTAAGTGTTTTGCAATCTGCCACTTTACAAAATTGAAATGATACTGATCTATTAAAAAAGCTCAAAAAGTTGTTGAAATATATAAAAAAGACATATCTGAATCATTTGCCAGGGAAATTCTTAGTTTTCGGTCCACCTTCAGACGAAATAGAATTGATTTTAGAATTGATTACCTAAATAGCACTGATTGAGTTTCAATCACACAGTTGATTTTCAATTTAAGAAGGAATAAAATGATCAAAGTTTTTACTATCTACCCATATCTAATCTTTGGTTTGCCTTTGTGATGTGAAACTCCAAAATGATCTCACGAACAATGAGCATCTATGACCCTTCTTTTGCCTCCATCTTCTTCATTCATTCTTGTATCATTTTCTTATCATTACTTTGTTGATAGCCTTACTTATCATATTGATAATTTAAAAATCCAAGCATTTACATCACATTTTTCACATCATTATTCCAATTGGATTTGCTGTTGAGAAAATAGAACTTCATGCAAGCAACAATGCAAAGGCCAGTTTATGACAGTTGATAATTTTGTTACCTGTTTTGATACTTTTAATAAAAAATCACAGGCTACAAGCAGGGCCGGATTTAGATGAAAAGAGGCCCTAAGCTATTCCACTTATGAGGTCCTTTCACCCCCCATTTTTAAGTTTGTAAATTACATGAGAGATATTAAAATAGATCATTACTGTGATATCTATCAATATTTCTCCTTATTTTTGGTTCAGTGTTTTAGTGATCACTGTTTTTAGAATAGTGTAATTTTAATTTTGCAAACAATTTAAATGTAGGGTCCTCTTGATCTTGAGGCCCTAGGCTGAAGCCTAGTTAGCCTAATGGAAAATCCGGCCCTGGCGACAAGGCTAATCTTTGGGTGTGCATTATACATTAATAAATCCCTCAGAATTCTAACCATAATATATTTTACAAAGATGTTTTATCCTTTCATTGTATTGGTTTCTATGAAAAACAAACAAAAATCTGCAAAATAAAGAACCATGATAAAATACCCAAATATTACTGAATGATACCTCTATGGAAGTTGAGTTTTATTTTTCCAAATAAATACTATCATTTATGATTTTATAGTTCATATATATTTCTGTTCAATCTCTATGATAACTCCTTTGACTTTCCTCCTCAGTCATGTTACCAATCCTTCCCTTTTAACTCAAGGCATTCTACTTTTGAGAAATTAATCAATAAACTTTTGAGCATTTCAATTGTGTAAAAATATTCAGTAAAATCTATAAATATAAAAAAATTAATTTTTAGGTTTTTAATCACTATGATTTGGCATTAATTATGATCATATACTTCTTATAATTCTATGATTTCCATCATAGCATTATTTAGCCACCAAGAATCTTCATTTTTTCAAGTTTCCATCATTACTAGATTGTGGTTTGACAACACTATGTAAAAAAATTATATTTTTTTCTGTCTTTGGGCATAAATTGTGTTTTTCTGTTTCCTCATGTCTAGAAAGTGCAGAAATGGCAATTATACTGTAAAAAGTTTGCTTTTGTGCCCAGGACAATTATACGTGGAATTTGCAATTTGCAAAGTACACACCTTGCCAAAATTACCGCACCAATGGTCGTTAGGATCGCTTGGGAGGTGGTGCGTTAATTTTGGCCAGGACTGTACAATTACAATCTCAAAGAGGCATTGACAAAATGTTATAAGGAATCCCAAAGACAAATTGTTACTTCTGGTCGTTCTTTTTGCAGTCTATGAGAGAAGGTAATAGGGTAGATTAAGTAGGGATGTTGGTGTTACTACCCTATGCCACTGGTGGCTTGTGGGGTACAAATCTAAATCTAATATATATCTAAAGTGGAAAATAAGGGGATACTACAAGGATCATGGCAAACACTTCCACCAGGATAGTTGTTATGGCCTTTGAACCTCAATACCAAGAACAGTACAATGAGAGCATGATTGGACTAGGACTACATATGGAGACAGATTTGAGAAAGTGATGTGCAGTACAATCGGAGATCTAGAAAAACCACACATGTGCATGTATTGCGTTTTTTCTTAAGTTATAAATAATATTTCTTTTGATCTAGATGTTATCTGCTCATAAAATTAAAAATTTGTTACCCATTTACATATATGGGGACATGCAAAATATAAAACCCAGTCTCCTGTGCACATAAGCAAACTTTGGAAGGTACAATGGCTATTTTCTAAACTTTTTAGAGGTACGAAAGCAGAAAATAACACTCACTTGCCTAAGACAAAAAGTGTGTTACATAGTGTAATGCTTTCTTAAAATTCAAAATATTTCAAAATAATTTTCTGTTTACTGGATTTCTTCACATATATCTAGTATTGCTGCCACAGAAGAGCATTATAAAATTAGCTTTTCAGCCTTAACCCTAGAGTACTTGCGTCTGGGTCGAATCGACCCATGTGAATTTTAAAATTCAATAACTTTTTATTGGTCCTTTTTTACATCTTCTTTCTCATAGTAGCTGAGTTTTAGAATGTTCTAAACCAGTCATGCATTTTCGCCAGGTCGGATATTGAAGTTTAATTATTTAAACAAATTTTTCTTAGCGGTAGTGCCAGATAGATGAAAGAGCTTTATGTAAAATATTGCATTTTTGTCCTTGTTTCCACCTTAATTTTTAGAGATATTATATAAATTTCATATATTTAATAATTATCATTAGTATATAAAATGTAATTTAATTTTTAAACAGTTTACTTTTTTTACGCAATATTCCAAATTCATCAGCCATATACTCGGCATCAGGGATATCAAATTTTTAGTGAATATTAAAATTATTTGATTTTATTTTAATAACCAGGTTAAACATTGATTAACATGACATCATCACTAATGAATTAAAAATTTATTCACTACATTTTGAAACAATTTACCCCTTTGGAAGATGTCAGGTCGATTCCACCCAACGTGAGTACTGACATGACGATTTGGGATGTGAGTACTCAAGGGTTAAAAAACCTTTTTACTTTCTCCATATACTTAGTATAAAGAAGGTATTGTATTCATGAAAAAATTCGACTTCGAGATTTCAACGGAAATACATGTTTTGGGGTCCCTAGAACACGTTTTGATCATTTTCGGAATGATGTCTGCGTGTATGTGTGTGTGTGTGTGGTGTGTGTGTATGTGTGTGATAGTGGGCGCTCTAACGTGAAAACTATTAGTCGTATCAATACCAAACTTCATATATAGTACTTTGGTGTGTGCTGTCAGAGTTGATTAGTTTTTGGAGTAAATCGGTCAACCAGAAGTCAAGCTTTATTCATTAAAGCTCATTTCCGGTTTTCAAAATATCTCCATAAATATGATATTTAGTTATATTGTATTATTTATAAAAGTTTTAGATAATGTAATTTACTATAACTTTTGTATTTAACATATTTTTTTATCACTGGTTGATAAGGAGTTATTCGTGAAATACTGATAAACTGGAAGAAGATGATTATGTACTTTGTGGGCGCTCTAACATGAAAACTATTTGTTGGATCAACACTTAATTTCATATATAGTACTTTTATTACAGTTGTTAGAGTTGATTAGATTTTGGAGTAAATCGGTTAACCGGAAGTTGAGCTTCATTCTTCAAAGCTCATTTCCAGTTTTCAAAATATTTCCATAAATATGATATTTAGGTATATACTATTATTTATAAATGTTTTAGAAAAAGTAATTTAATATAACTTTAGAATGAAACATATTTTTGTATCACTGATTGTTTAGGAGTTATTCATGAAATACTGATAACCCGGAATTTGCTGATTATGTACTTTGTGGGCGCTCTGGGCTCTATGGGCGAAAGGCCAAATTCATCGTTTTTCATCGAGCATGTCCCGAAAAACATTATTCATAATGTTTGTGACGTAAAAGATAATATTATATAAATTAATCACTCATCTTCCAAGTTTAGATGGAATATAGAGTTCGAAAATACTGTCGTAGATAAATATTTACATCTTATATATGGAGAAAGTCATGTGCTGGCCACATCAGATTTTTTTAGATATTGAAATTAAGCCATTTTGGAAAATTTTCCTCATTGGAAGGCAGTGGAAAGGTTCGCCAACGCAGGGCTTTAGACGCAGAGATTCAAACTCAGATTTTCTTGGCCTGTCTGCTTGTTTTGAATTAGCATATGTGCAACTTATATCTTTTCATTTGGTTGATCACTGCCATGGAATTTTATCTTCCTTTCCCTTCAAGTATGGCGCTGTTCCCAAATATTAATAGAGAACATTAATAAGGTGTTGGCTCATGAGCCAAATTCCTTGGTAGCCCTTGACATTTATTAGCTCTCCTCAATAATGCTTGAGCAAAAGTAATATTACATTTCTGGAAGGAGGCATTACATATCATCTGACTATATCTGCACATGGTTGGCTATAGCTGCAGGACACATATGCAGGAATACTCTGAAAATTCAAATATCTTTTGCAGGGCCGGATTAACCAATAGGCAGAATAGGCAGTTGCCTGGGGCCCCCGAAAAATGAAAAAAATCTTTGAAAATTTTCTTACAAACATAAAAACTTAGGTTAACTCCAGATACACTGATGCAGGAAAAACTCATAGTCATTTGTATAAGATTCTAATGAAAGATCAATTAGCAGATGTATTTCCTAACACAGAAATAGCTCTTCGGATTTTTTTAACATTGATGATCACAAATTGTTCTGCTGAACGATCCTTCTCGCAATTAAAGAGAATCAAAGCTGCTGAAAGAGCTACAACATGACAAGAGCGACTAGACATGTTAGGTATACTTTGCATTGAGTCAAATTTATCGAAGAAAATTGATATTGATGATATAATTGATGATTTTGCCGAAAAAAATATAGAAAACAACATGTTTAAAATGTGGATGGTAATTTTATTGAAATTATTATGTTTTGATAATAAAATTTTTATGAAAGCTATAAGTTTTTATTTTAATCGAAAAAAGAATGAAACGGACGTGAAAAAAAAGGGCCCCCGAATTGATGGTTGCCTAGGGCCCCGTTGCGGGTTAATCCAGCCCTGATCTTTTGGCTCTAGAAGTTAAGGAAGGGTATTTGACATGAAGGCTTTCTGTCTCTCCACCTATTCTCACTAATTTATGGTTTGGTTTTTGCATTCTCATGTTCAGTCTTAGAGACACTTAAATATCCTGATATTGGATGCCAGCAAGAAGACCTAACGATTAACAAAGGTTCCAAAATAAAATTTCATCATCCTATCTTTATCACTCACCAAAATCATAAACTAGCCTCCCAATAATATATGGCATAAAGGTAAAAACCTAGCTACATATTTCCTTGCTGTAACTTTTCTGATTCTATCATATGTGTTGGCTAAGTACTTTATACCAGAACAAGTTTCAAGTTTCTTGTTGTCTGTGCATTGAAAATATCTTCAGATTATACTCAAGCTTTATCTCATGCACTAAAAGATCTATTTTTGTTATAAAAGCCTGAAAAACCATAGTACAGAAAAATCCTGATCTAGCATTCTTGTTTCTAAAGTTTCCCCAGCTCTTAGGTTGAAATTTTAAGGTCCTTACTACAGCAACTACTCCCTTAGTTTTTTGCATATTACACTTTTTTACATCAGGAGTTGATTTTCCTTGGTTTCAGTATAATACGTTAGATCAATATTTCACTGTATTAAATATTAGCACTATATCATAGTATTAAATATTAGCACTATATTATAGTATTATATATAATATAAAGTATATCTCTCTCTATAGGTCAAAGTCTTTATGCCAGATTTCTCTTCCATCTTTCATGTCAATTTAGAGCCTGAAATATTAATTTTAAAAGTCAGGGCCCATGTATATGTGAGAAGTTTATCTTATGCTAATAACAAAGTTGCTATTTGCCTTGTAAGATTTATTGAGATCTTAACTGAATTGATTACTTTTTTACTCTTACATTTCACTGACAAGTCTCCAATAAACTTTATTTTGATTACTTATAAATGATTGCATTCATTATTCTGAATAGATAACAATTATTTCTCAAAATCATATTGATGGAAAGGTACCATCTGAGAGTTATTTATTAATTGATCGACTAATCATGAGATTCAATTACATTCCAGTAATTTAAAATAATCTCTTCATACATATTTTGATAGGGGATGCATATCCAATATGACAAGCTGTGAATAAAATGTGTTAATAGGCTAATTAATTCCTAGAAGTAAAAATGGAAAACTGCAAAGAAGCCTACTCATTTTAAAAGATTTACTAAGTCTGGGATATTATTAGTATAGGATAAGTATTGCTTAAAAGTATTAATTGTCCTAATACTGCTTGAAGATAATATGCAGTATCCCAAAATATAAAGAAAATATGATTCGTCAGTCAGGACAACATCATTCACTTGACTGATATTCTTCAAGTGTCAATGCTGAAGGTCTTCTATCCCTGGGTTCTATTAGTACAATATATTATATTTTAACACATTCAGTTCGGATGGCCTCTTAAGAGGCCAGCAAAATCATACGAGTGGCGGATGATGGCTAAACGCTAGAGGCTAAACACAGCCTCTTCAGAGACCATCCACACTGAATGGGTTAATGCCATGTACCCCCTCATGGGACTAGGAAACACATCAATCAAAAACTAGCACTCCTCAGTTAAAAATATCCCTCACATCTTGAATTTATTCTGCGAAATATTTATATAAACAAATTATTACTTCAAATGTAGTTGAAAAAGAGATCTCATGATATTAATACCTTTTCTTGTTTATTTGAGATGATGAGATGAATTTATAGTTTCCCCATGGAGGGTTTTATGCTGCATTCTTTATTATTCTTTGTAACTATAGTTTGCTAACTGATTTATCTGCTATGCTCACCGGAGTGAAAGACTGACTGATTTATACTAGAAGGAATCCAAGACTGTATCCAAATCAATCCAGATAAATTAAAATACTTCTTATCCTGTTTTCTCTGTTGATTTTTTCATTGTAATTTGACAATGATTTTAATATTAGAATATTAGTGTTTAAATATTTTCAGTGGTAAAAATCCTCATGTGATATAATAAATTGGAGAACAATGATGATGAACAAGGAAAGAATGATTTCCAAAATAATTTTGATCTTTTATATTTGAATGTGTAACTATGAAGTTCATTTGATTACATTTTTCTTTTTATTATTAAGTATTTTTTATTTATTATGATTTATAATTCTGAAATATTTACCACCATTTAAATGAGTTTTTCTTATTATTATTGATCTTGGCAGGAAAGACCCAGTTTCTTACAGTAACTTTTCATTTATTATATAATAATTAGATAAAAATAAATATTATACTCAATGGAAATTTGTTTAACATAAATATTAAAATGATATCTTCAATTGTAACAATTCATCCATGATAAATATATGAATCCCTCTCTTATGAATGGGTTAAAATTGAATTTATTTTGTTTGAACTGGTCTTAATAATAAGCAATATATAAATATATCGATTATATCTATTATATATAGATGCTTCTCCGGATTCATTCATGTATATAGATAGATAAATATTCATCTATATATATAGGTATATAGATAGGATACTAATTCACAGGCTAAACCACAAGCGTCATTGCCTTGAAAATTTTACGATGTAATGGCCATTACGTGTAACCGACAGAAAAATTGCGATTTCGATCCTCAGTGTCATGGGTTCGATTCCAGAGGACCCCAAAGTCCCGATTTTTCCCGTTTAAATGCATTGCTTTGATTTTCCGGAATAAATAAAAAATACTTCCCGTATAGGTAGAGAATCGAAACTCTACAAGCCTATATATATAGACAGGATCTATCGATAGCATTAATGACTTTTACAGAAAATGTCCTGGGTTCGATGCTAGGACGATGCAAAAATCTGCCGTTAAAAATACATTGAGGTAGTTTTTCATTATTTATTTTGATGCACATATCGAAATGATAGGAAGTTCGTGCTTGGCTAGAAGATGTATGGTAAGAATTACTTTAAGAAAACAATTTAGGTAAATCCGTACTATTCCTGGGTTCGATGCCGGAGCACATTAAAATTTCTCCCATAAGGAATATAAGGGAAAAGTAGGACGTCATTTGAGGCAGTTGCACCTAATATTTCTGCTTGAATTTTCACACATGGTTAAAGAATGTGATCTTCTTTAGTGCTGCATAGAAGGTATTACCAGAAAGACCTGGTTCGAAGCCAGACGGTAAATATATCCCCCATTTAAAATGCATTGAGTTAGTTTTCATTATTTATTTTGATGCACTTATCGAAATGATTGGAAGTTCGTGCTTGGCTTGAAGATGTATCGTAGGAATTGGTTTAAGAAAAAAATTTAGATAAGACCGAACTATTCCTGGGTTCGATGCCAGAGCATAATAACATTTCTCTCATAAGGAATATAAGGGAAAATTTGGACGTCGTTTGAGGCAGTTGCAGCCAATATTTATGTTTGAATTTTCACTCATAGTTAGAGATGGTGATCTTATGTTCGCCAGGAAGACCCTGGTTTGAACCCAGGTGGTAAATATATCCCCCATTTAAAATACATTGAGTTAGTTTTCATTATTTATTTTGATGCACTTATTGAAATAATAGGAGGTTCTTGCTTAGATAGAAGATGTATATTAAGACTCGATTTAAGACAAAAATTTAGATAAGACCATGCTGTTCCTGGGTTTGATGCCTGAAGGGTGAGAAGCCTGAACTGGTAAAATACACAATCTCAGAATTTGCATCACAAGATTTATCAAGGGAACTAAATGGCAATGATTCACCTTTCCAATGGTTTTCTGTGTTTTTCCCTCTGATTTGGTTAATATCATTGCATATTGCTATTGATATTGCTATGTATAGGACAAATACTCGCAGTAAGAAGTGGTGGTCGGTATCCCTATCCCAAGGATGGTGTTTGAGCCAAAGACCATAATTGGTTATTATGATGATGATATGATGATGTTAAAATATAGTTGGTATTTAAGGTCAAACTTAATTTTGTAGAATTGATGTGAAGAAAAATTCAGTATTCCTTGAAATAATCAAACTCTAGGTATAGAATGTTTATAAACATACACTTCTTGGTAAATTACATTATCCAGTATTAATCATGTAGAAAAGATAATGAGAGAAGAAATACTGAAACCCTGTTCACAGTAAAGGATGACTGATTTTAATTGAATATTTCCTTGAAAAATGCTCATGATAAATTTTAGGTAGATTTTTGAAATTTAATAGGATTCACCTCATTTAGATAAAAAGTGGAAATGTAAAATAAATCAGTTCATTTTTATTACCTTCTTGAAATATGTCTGCCTCTCTGAAGGTCCATTGGCTGGAAAATGCATTGATAATTTTTTAAATATTCACCAGTAATTACCACAAAAATTTAAAATATCCTGCACACTCTGCCTCTGGGTGGGTTAGTGAACCTAGGGACTGATCCTGCCACTCAGCATACCTACAGTACACTGTAGTAAATCTTAATAACTCTTTCTAGTATTGCCACCAAACTTTGTATCATTTTTCAACACTGCTTGGTCTGTACCATATCATTTTTAGGTTCCTTAACTCATATTATTTTTTCAAAGAAATCCAGCTATCTGCTCTGTGCTTTACTGACCATAGTGGAGGAGTGGTTAGCATGCTAGCATTCTTATTCAAAATAACTATCCCATTGAAAATAATATAATGAATAAATAAATATAGCAAAGAACTGCAAATAAAAGTTAGATGATAAGTTTTAATACTGGCTTTAATGCTGGCCTATCATCAAATATTGCATGGTAAATTTTGTCATAATACAAGCCTAAATGTCCTCTGTGGAGGATATGCTATATACTGAAAAATATGATAAAATTCTAAGCCATAAGTATATTGGCTAGCATTAGTTTGGCTTTAAATATTTAAAGTAAATTTCCTAATTTACATATATCTATTATATATAGATGCTTCTCCGGATTCATTCATGCATATATAGATAGGTTTTTAGATAGGATACTAATTCACAGGCTAAACCACAAACGTCATTGACTTGAATTTTTTACGACGTATTGGCCATAACGTGTAACCACCAGAAAAATGCGGTTTTGAAATCAGTGTCATGGGTTCGATTCCAGAGGGCCCCAAAGTCCCGATTTTTGCCATTTAAAAGCATTGCTTTAATTTCAAGAAGTTTTAAAAAATACTTGCCCAATAGGTAGAGAATCAAAAGTGAAGGAGCGTGTACATATGGTCATGATCTATCTAAAACATTAATGACTTTCTTGAAAAAAATCCTGGGTTGGATGCTAGGACAATGCAAAAATAGGTCATTTAAAATACATTGAGGTAGTTTTTCATTATTTTTTTTGATGCCTTTATCGAAATGATAAGAAGTTCTTTCTTATGTGGAAGATGTATATTAATACAAGAGTTTAGAAAAAAAATTAGATAAGACTGTACTGTTCGTGGGTTCGATGCCAGAGCACATTACAATTTCTCACATAAGGAATATATGGGAAAAGTAGGACGTTGTTTGAGGCAGTTGCAGCCAATATTTCTGCTTGAAGTTTCACGCATAGTTATAGATGGTCATCTTCTAACGTGCTGCATAGGAAGTATCACCAAAAAGACCCGGGTTCGATGCCGGGCGGTAAATATACCTCCCATTTAAAATATATTTGGGTAGTTTTTCATTATTTTTTTGATGCACTTATTGAAACGATAGGAAGTTCTTGCTCTTCTAGAAGATGTATATTAAGACTCCATTTAAGAAACAAATTTAGATAAGACCATGCTTTTCCTGCGTTCGATACCAGAGCACATTAAAATTTCTCACTTAAGGAATATAATATAATAATATAATATAAGGGAAAAGTAGGACATCGTTTGAGGCAGTTGCACCCAAACATACTACTTAAATTTTCAAATATGTTTAGTGATGATGATCTTCTGTTGTGCTGCATAGTAAGTATGACCAGGAAGACCTGAGTTTGATGCTAGATGAATAAATTGCAGCGAATATTAAGAATATTTTCATTTAATTTTTTTCTTTTGAGGACCCTCTCGATATGTTGCCGACTTGAAATTAGTGTTATCGATAAGCTTGCAGTATGCAAGCAACATTTTACTCTTATATATATATACTATATGAATGAATCCGGAGAAGCGTCTATATATAATAGATACTAGAATATTCTATAACATATTTAGATGCCAGAAAGGTTATATCATAATGCAAGCAATGGTTTGCACTATAATTGCATTAATGCAATATTAAAATTTCATTGACAAATAACCTTACAAAATTCATCACAAGTATAAATTTATTTAACAATTATTCATTATTAAAATGTTAGGCTCTCTAGTCTATGAGTTATGAAATAATGCATGATGTTTAAAAAAACTGATTTTTCCCAAGACCTGATGTGGCTAGTCAAATCATTATAAATAAATTGTTTTTATTAATAATGATTTAATGTATTTTATGTAAAAATAATTGTATTCCAATGTGAATTATACGAAGTCCTGCTACATCTCTTGAATTTCATTTTAAAATATTCTTATACTTTGAGGTGATTAGTATCTTACAAGAAAATCATAATATATTAAATGCAACAATTATTTAATTAGCCCATAATAATGACGATTAAATGAGGTCGATGATAACTTCAACCTTGCCAATGGATGACTTCATGCCTAAAATGACCCACAATTGAAGGAATGCACAAAGGAGAAGAATTTTTCTTTGAAACTTTCTGAGGGTATGAAAAGTTCCTAAGTACCTGGATAATAAATGAGATGGAGACAATTTTTATGCAGTGTCGGTCACGCATCGAGGGGGGGTGTCTTCGTAACATATCAGTTGATTTCAGAGTCTATAAAGGTACTTAGATCTTACAATTTATTGTTGTAGGATCAGGAGAGGAGATTAAATTCATATGAGATCAAAGCATTTCAGACGTGGGATTAATTTGAGTTTTTGGGCCCTATGTGAGCCAAAGAATCTTAACTAATCGATATGAGGGTGTCTTAGGACTCATTTTTAGGTAAAGGGACTAGGCTTGTTTATATTCGGAAACCTCTGCCACAATCTGATAATTATTTATTTTCTTAACCCTTGAGTATGTACATCATAAACATAATTTCCAAATGAATTGGTATGCATTACGATAATTCGATTAGTACGTATTACTGGAATAAAAATCAGTGGAACTAGCGAAGACTTTATTTAAAATAGCGAGCCAATTAACGTGTCTTACTAAGTTCAAATTTCGTACGTAGATGTCATGACATCAGTAAGCAACAAGTGCATCAACAAAATGATCGTGTGTCATCCTGAGAAACAACAACAGCAACTAAGATATGGTTACAAACGAGTATTATTAAAATAAATGGAAGTGGCTTGCATGTTTCCAGAGAATTGTGAGAAGTACCTATGAAATCTAATCTCGAATTTCCGAAATTGACCACAACAAGCTATTCTCGCGTTAGGATTTACCGACATCTGGCGAAGAATGAATCAACGACTACCGATCGTATTCCCGAAATTCAAAAGCGATTCTTGTCTTCTTTCCAAATTTCATCGAGAGATAAGTATCGGAAGAAATTATCCCAATGGCAAATACTCAGCAGAAAAATTTCATTCATATTGACAAAAGTACTATCTTGGAAAATGAATTTATAAGGAAATCTGTGAGGCAATCTCCCGTAACCGGCAAATTCTCCGAGGTCACGAATTTCAACGTTGACCTTGTGCAACAGAGTTAGTTGAGTTATATTCGGTGTGCCATTTATTTCAGGTGGAATTCTGTAAATGAAAGTGTCAATCGGAATCATAACTCTCCGACTTAAAGTTCACATCGCCCTATCAACCTGTTTGCTGAATGTTATTTTGTAAAACACTTTTATACGCCCCAGATTATTGAGCTTGCATAGATTTTGAAAGATAAATAGCCCTAAAATTCACAGTCGGCACAGCTATTAAACCCTTTCTTAACTAATATCGCTAAGAAAGATAATTATTAAGTTTCATGGTTGCTCTTTGATGCGATGGATGTATTTAGATTCATCCGCAATGAACAGACATTTCGACCACAGAACCTTCATACATTGCAATATGATGGGTGTTTTCATAGGAGAAGGCAATGATCTCGCAATTATAATTGCAAATGTAGGTTAATTGATCATTAGATTTCAATCTTCTTATTTTAAAGAAACTATCTGTTAAATTCCATGAAAGAATAATCCAATTTAAGCCTTTCTCCTTTCTTCCAGAATTTTTTCATTAACATTTTAAGAGTAAAACTCCCACGGAGAAAGAGGAATTGAAAATATTCTGACGGTAATCGAACCCGGGATTCTTATAAGTAATTTGACATAGATCGGAATATCCTGAAATTTGGAAATATATACGAGAATTATAGTTTTTTTGTACTCAATGTTGCAAGCGGATTAAACGTCACTGGCTCTTAATCCTCCTTAGTTCTAACAATTTTTGAGTCCAATTTTAACCTAATGACTCTTCAGCTAGTTCCTGATATTTCCACTCTCAGGTAAATGTAATACGATTTCCTTCTAGCACTCTACTTGCATTACGCCGTGTTTGCTAAATTGAGAGAAGCGATCTTTAGTAGATAATTTTTGAGCTTCTTGCTTATTTCTTGCACAACGAAATTATCAGCCATTATATAATAAGAAAGAAACATTGTAGGTTGCTTTTAGGTTTTTTTAATATTTTCGGTAGTATTTGAAAAACAAAAATGTCAATTTCCACCATTGGAATATTGTTTCAATATTTTACTAACATTTGGTTGCATTTTTGGTATTTATATCTTAAACTCTAAAAGAAGGGATAATACCATCTTTCACAATATTTGTTTTGTTATCTACTCATTATGGTTATCTAGGTTTAACGCGTGCACTAGTAAAGAAATGGCTCTTTATTAGTACGCATATTTATGTGTTACAGGTTATAAGGAGCTTTAGAATACAAATCTTTCCCTTTGAATCGCTTATATATAATAGGAAGTGTAAATTCACGCTTCTTGTTTTACTAACTGATGATATAACGTAATATTGAAATACATTGATGCTAGGCTACATTTTATGGATATATCTTCTGCTATTTCGCTGGAGAGCTCCTAAATAAAAACAAACGGCAATTATACAGCCACCGATGATATATTCGCTATTTTATTGGTCGATTGAAATTAATATTTTCTGTCGATGCATTTCTACCGTACACCATGCTCATTCAATGTAAAAGCCTGAAATAGTGTGGTTAATCTTAGCATAGTTTTGTTCCCATGAGCTTTGAAAGAACTACTCTTCACGAAAGGCTCCGTCATTGAACTAATATCTGACATAAATTTCCACGCCCAGACTTTATAAAATTCGAACCCTCCACCATTATTTTTGAGGCATTTACGACCACTGTTGAATCGATAAGTGACTATAATAAAGATACCGAATCTAAAATCACCTTGTCTGCGATCAGCTTCATTTTCGGATTAAAAATGGCCGGTCGCGTTTCCTGTTCCGCGATTACTTTCGACTCGTTATTTTATTGTGTTGCGAATTTGACACGCCTAAATAGCGCAGCTCAACGCATAACAGGTGGACCGGAGGTGTGGGCAAGGCAGCATTTCAGGCGGCGCCGATAACATCCCACTCGAAGGAGAAAAAAGAGATCTCTTGTTAGATTTGACGTCGACTCAAGAACCTGGATATAAATGATTGGCATGGGATGGAAAACGCGGACTGGAATAACAGAGACAGCGAATAAATGTGTGAAACAACAGACGTTAATCCGAAAACTCTTTCCGACCTCTTTTGAAAGGTCACTTACTGTACATTCCAGCGCATGGATCGAGTTTTTCAGTTATAATTTCGGGCAAAAACTCTGGAGTGGAGTTTTGACTTGTATTTTTGATGGCACTTGTACAATTATGCGAGTTCAGAATGCTGGCAATTAGTTATTTATATCGTTAACATACTTCCTAAAAGAGATCGAAAAAGTAGGATTAACGTATAGAAATAATTAAAGCAATGCAAAATCATCATGCATCTACATAGCTCAGTGATTATTAATATACGTGAATCGAGATATTATTATCTAGCACGGCTGAGTAGTTGATTTCCGCACCGAACGTTAAGAATTATTGTGAAGTCGTGAACATTCTATGATGTAGGTATCTAATGGCGTGGAGGATCTTGCAGCCCCCTAATAGGTAGGGGCCCAGGATAGAACTGGGGCCCGGAAGATGTCTGCACAGGGCGCCAAGTAAAGATGCTTGGAGGGAGAAAGACGTGGAGATAGCATCGTCGCTATTCTACTTAATATAATTCTATGCCTTTGAGAGCAGAAAATGAGGGGTGATGAAAATGTAAGGCTCCTGAGTTTAGAAAACTAGGGTCGAACCTTATGGGGACGAGATAACAAAAACTACGTTTCCGCTAAAAAATTGCAGGTCGAACCGTGTGCGAGCTTAAGCTATGTTTTATCCGTAATATTATTTGGTAATAGTACTGCAAAGGCGATTGGACTCTAAATTCGTGAAGCGAATATTAAGGGGCAACGATATGCTGATACGGAATGAAGGCTTTCGCTGCAATACTTCTTCGCCAACAATACTGTTGGCGATAGATAATTATTAATTTCACTTCCGACCAGAAGAAGTCAACAGTATTGTTATCGAAACGTAGTTTTCAATTACCAATGTTGTGTTTCCAAAAATCTTCAGCATCAGATGTTGATCGATTTGAAAGAAGTATCGAGGAGTTCTCCCGTAATACAAATAAATCTGCAATATACCTAATCAAGTATCTCAATAGCACACACCAAAAATGTATTTAGAAATCCTTTTAAGCAGAAATGGTTTTAGGTGTGAAACATCTTGGGTTGGCTAAATATGGCCTTTCAACCAATTTCGTTCAGAAGTAACTTCTTTCCCGATAGTTGCATAGAATTTTCAATCCTAACAGGTGATAGTTGAAGTGGAAAGTAACAAGTCTTGATTGGGATATATCATTAATCGATGTACATAATTTTAAAATCGTAAATGATTGTTAGAGAGAAATTAAATGGATGATTTTGAAAGAATGATTGACACATAAGGCTGCAATGAAGTACTACTACCTTCGGTACCGCTCGTAAATCTGATGCTGCTCATTGGAGGTAAAAACATACACATATTTAACCTGGGCAAAAGGATTGTGCTATTACCCTAAAGTTTTCGGGATATTAAGTCATTGGTAAAGATGTTAATCCCATTCTGTGTATTTCAAATACTGTTTTTAATATCTTGACTGACTATAAATTAAAATGTCGAGGTTTGAGTTAATAAACCAAATTAATAATTCAATAAACGAATCTCCAACATAAATTTGAACTGTAACATAATTTGTCCATAAATAATAGAGTTTGCAATATTTATGAAGGATATTTACGATATAAACTAAGGAAACTTGATTAAGAGATGGTTAACAGTTCCTTAATCGTTCCTTACTTAAGGAAATGCCAGGGATGGCGAAATAATTCTTCACACTCCTTTATCTCTCAGAAAGAGTATAGAATTTGATGTGTTAAATGGTATATGAAAATAAGGAAACGAAACATATACCAATGAACTCAATAAAACATGTATTTTCTGTCAGGAGAGGTCAAGTGATATCAATTCGGTTACATGTTTTTCAATTCCTCGTTTTCAAGCAGCCGATTTGGGGTAACTATTTGTTGTTCAACAGAAGGGAAGCTGAATTATCAAAAATCAAAATACACCATAAATTCCTCATACATTTCTTACGTTACAATATTTCGAACATTTCTTGAACATTACTTATCGCAACTTCCCTAAACAGCACTAACCCTGAAAAAGAAGTTACTTGTTTGTCAACATTTAAATTTTTATTATAAAATATTTTTCATCAAGTATTCTAATGGTAAATATGTATTGAAAAATAAATGTTTGTCTGAGAAGAGAGAAAATTAAAAAATATAATAAATTTGTAGAAGATTGAGGAAGGAAAAGAGAAAAATTATGTTTTGAAATCAACGTAATATCAATATCTTTTGAGGTTTACGTTTCATTTGCGAAGAAGATAAATAATAATTCTTATTCTCCCCAATCGTTTAATCGAAAACCTAAATAAATAGGTTCTCACAAAAGCAGAACTCGTTTCATTTATAGACGTGCACGGTATGTTAAAATGTTTCAAGAAACCTGAAGGAACAAAAAATGAGTTTAATGTAGCACTTATGGTGTAAAATATAGATAGATCAAACAAAATATAACTAATCCATCTCTAATTCCTCATTCGAAAACTCAGAAAGCTCACGCAATAACCCTGTAAATAAATGAAAATTGTGACTATGGAATTTGGCTGTACAAAAGATTTCGACACATTCTTTGGATTCGAGGGCTCAATCATTTCCGATTTATTTACCTATTTACTGGTTAGATAAATGTCATTTATTCCTAAAATTAGGGTTGAAGCATATTTCGATGAGCATATGATCAAAAGAAAAATATACATCATAATATCTTCACGCAACTATGGAAATCAGTAATCATCACCTATAGAGCCATATTTCGCGTAATTATTCTTCCTCTAACACAATTCGTAATTGAGTGAAGCGCGATAAATATTTTCGTGGAAAGGAGAGAGGGGTCAACGGCAGGATTCGGCGTAACATTGGTTACATGAATAACGGTCGGCATACAAGGAGAAGACTGCATAACGGGGACATTATGACTTAGCAACTGCGAATTTATAAAAGGAGCCTTTTGATTCAGAGAATCAGAGGTCAACTGGGTCGAAACGTTCGCGAGATAGCTACGTAATTTATCTAATTTGAGGCATATCTTTCGATCACGTGGCTGAAAAAAAATCGAGGGACCGGGAAAACTTATTAGCGCTAGTGCATTAGAATATATTATAACTACGAGAACGATGGAGGACATCCCATTTGTAGATCTAAGATGAAAGCATTGCGCTAGTTAGTGTTTAATTCGCATCCAGTCTGTATCTTTTCATCGTCTCCTTAGATTTCCTCTACTACAGACTTAAAATTCACGTTTAGAAAAACTTCTTGGTCGTTTTCACAGGAATGATATCAATCTATTCATATTTTGATGCCGAAGATATTTAGTCTGGTTCACTATGTTCAGGCTTAATCCTTTTGAATCTCGCGTGGTCAGTCATCCATCTTTTAGTTTAATTAGTCAAAAGGAGTTTGACCACTTATTGTGTAACTGCTTTGAATCACGAGTTGGTTAAAAACCAAGATACTCGTCGTCTTAAAAGGGCAACCATTTTGCCAAATATTTGTAACATAATTTCTATGAAGGACATCATTAGACAAAAATTTCTTACGAGCATGTCTTTTGAGGTTGTCGTTTTTTTCTATCGGAAGATATTCCCTCAATAAGGCTTTAGAAATTTGCAGTAAGTAGCCGACTAAGCACATTAGTTGTGTATTTACCAATCATAAGTCGATTTAATGTAATTATTGTGTTGAATTTTGTATGGAATGTCATAAACCTAATTTAAAAGCACCAGATCGCTCTCGAGACATTTCCACGGGTTTAATAAAAGTGTGACAGGTACCATTATGAGGCGTATTTCATTAGAAAAACTTCAAACCCATACAAAGAGAACAATCCTCTATAAAAACCTTTTAATTATATCTGCTCTCATCAGATACTTATCTCTGTTTGATTGAAGATATAGAAGGTACTAAGCATCTCACTGTAGCAAAATTCAACAATATATAAGCTCTGACATAATAAATTGGTCTATTATTTACTGCTTTATAGTCTCGGCGGTTTCATATTGAACTAAAGCTTTGTTAATTGCAAGAGATCAATGGATTCATCAAATGGGTATCTGAACTTTAATACAAGTAAAACGTGTTTTATTTCATATTTTTTTACGTAATCAAATTAGAATTTTAAGTGTCACATTCTTTCGCATAAATATCTATTAGTTTCAATGGATTCAAGTCCAAGTTACCATATTTCTTACTCTAGTTTACCATTGTCTTTTCACGCGTACGTCTAAACGTAAAAAGTTAAACATCCGTCGACGTTCGCCTAGAGATGACTTCATGAGTTAATGTGGGACTACATTGCATTCAGTAAATAATGTATTCTCATTGAAATCATTACCAAACAATGCTCAGGCTTTCCCCATAGCTCTTGGAGGCTGTAGAATTTCCAGATATAGTTCTGTACGGAAATGTTAATTATCATTTCAGGCGACCAGTGGTACTGGTTCACTTTATTTTTTTTGTCTTAGGGATGCAAAAGTGTGTTCTGATAATATTCCCTGTATGTATCATTGTTATACATACTATTACTGGCATATCTGATATGTATAAATATTTGAGTCATTAAGTTTGAATTACGTATTTGTTAAATAATGAAATAATCAGGCGTACTGTTTGGTCTGGTCAGTGGAATTCCTACCAAAGAGAACTTACGTATTTCGGTTTTCTCTAAATATTTGTAAAACTAAAAACCCAAAGCTCATTTTCAATCAACTCCTTCGTGAATTCTAAAATATCTTTGGAGAATTCAAGAGTAAAATATTTTAACAACGTCAATTCTTCTTTCTTTGGAAATAATGAGCGAGAAATATCTAAAAGTCCAAAAGGGAAGAAAATATGTATTTACTGGGGAAGGAGATATACAAAAAGCATCCGTGCCAATCCGATATCAGACAGTTAGTATCCTTATAGTTAGTTTAGACGCAAAATGGTCATCCCCAGACGTTTACGAAATCGAAAAGATTTTTTTTTTGCCAAAAGTCGGGGGTGAGTGGAAGAAATGGATGGAATGGAAAGGATCAAATTAAAAGTAACGGTAGTATTCCCTTCAGAAAGCGAAAATCTTGAAAATTTCTCCAAATAACATGGCAATAAGAGTAAGAAATGCTGGATTAGTCACGAGCAAAGGAAATATCGATAGATTAAACCTTATTTTAAGGAAAGTATCCTGGTCAAGTTTACTCAGAAAAATTCTTAGTTTTTATGCTTGAAAAAAATCTTTTTTCCCTCAAAAAATGCTTTTCAAAATGGAATTGAAGGAGTACCGAATTCTTTGATATTTGAAAAATGAAATTTATCCTATTTATATTTAAAATCTTGTCTGTCTCTCAGGCACTACATGATTATATCCTACATTTGAGTCTGGAGTAATAATGATAGTAATATAGTCACAACGACACAACGAGAAGTTGGCCTCTAGATTAGTAGATAAGTTCACTGCAAACAGGATTCCCTTTCTAAATTCTACGGAAGAGATTAGTGATATGACTCCTATTATCATAACTAAAGCTGTGTTATTAGGAAGATTCCTCTTGCTACAAACCTCGAGCGGGAAGATGCCTGAGAAAGACAATAAATATGCTTCTCTTGAGACGCCTTATTCATTCGGATCCACAAGATATTTACAATCTCAAATGAAAACATTAAAATTTATAACGTAATTATTCAGTCCAAAAGATAGGAAAATATAGTTCTAATTTACGTTATGGATGGATTATTTACTGCATGGATGTATTCCATTCAGCATATATTTTCATAATTTTGCATGAATTCTTTGGGTATGCGTTTTTCAAAGTGAGAACCTTGCTATGTGCTTATTTAGACTCAAATTAAGAGCGATGATTTTGCACGCATTTCAATGTTTCTTTTTTTACTTTCTCCCTATACGTAGTAAAGAGAAAGTATTGTATTCGCAAAAAAATTCGACCACCAGATTTCGACGGAAATAGATGTTTTGGGGCCCATATAACTCGTTTTTGCTATTTTCCCGAACATGTCTGTCTGTGGTAAAAAAGTTTGTGGGCGCTCTATCTTAAAAAGTAATTATCCGATCATTTTCAAAATTCATATCTTGTATTTTTCTAACAATGCCAAGAGCTGATAAGTTTTTGGTGACTATCGCTTAACCGGAAGTTGCGGTTTATCCGGAACAAAATTTCGTTTCTTAAATATCTGTGTAAGAATGCAATATAGGTATATACAATTACGAACAAAAATTGTAGATAATGTACTTTACTACAACTTTTGTATGGAACATTTTTTCGTAACACTGAGTGTCTAGGAGTTATTCTTCAATAATGGTTAACCGGAAGTTGTTGTTTATCCAGAAATGGAAGTTTTCCATACATATCTCTGTCAGAATGCAATGTAGGTATATACAATTATGTACCAAAGTTATAGATAATGTATTTTACTACAAATTTTGTATGAAACATTTTCCTGTAACACTCATTGTTTTAGAGTTATTTATATATTACCGGCATAGGCTTCTGTTTTCAATAAATACGGAGAAAGTCATGTGTTGGCCACGTCAGATTTTTATTTGTTGCTTTCGAGTGTTAGTGTTACATGGAACGCCTTTAGGTGCTTGAGGAGGCAAAATTTAAGCTCATCAAGATCGTATTATTGTTCCTTTTTATACGTGCTAATACTGCCTTTTGTATTAAAAATTATACCACGAGAAAACTTACTATTGTGTTTTCAATGCTCCCTCAGTATAGTTTAAATTTGTGTGAAATTCCTTCAAATAAATATCATTAATTTAAGATAATATAAATGAGATAATACAAACAAGATACTATAAATAAGATAATATTTCTTTATTCTCTGAATCGTGTTTAGTAAAGAGATTGGAATTACTGTATTTACTTCTTTTGGATCTGAGGACGAATATGCTAATTTCCCTTGGGATTCCATTGGAAATCGGGATTCGAAATACAAATGGCGACTGGGAACAAATCACGTATGAAGTAGCAATGGAAGCATTTCCATGAAAGTGGTACTAATGTACTACCAGAATATAACATATAACTTCTTTGAAAATAATTACATTGAGATTCAGGCATAATTCATTGCTACGCGAAAATCTCGCATTTAACGTTAAACTACTCCTCAACAGATTACGATGTATTTGGCGGTAAACGCTTCAGAATATTTTATAGATAGCGAGCCATATAATGTTCATCATGAATATACGTCGATGTTGAAACGACGATTGAAGCTAAACAGCGTAGAAAGAGCAATTGAGAGAGCTCAAAATTTGGAAGAAATTCGACGGCGGAGAAGAATCTCGGGACTTCACCCTTAAAGTAAGCCCGCGCGAAATAAAAATTATTAAGGTCAGCATTAAATCGTCTCTCACTCTTTCCGAATTCAAAATGGAAAGTTCTGGCTCGCTTTTTGAGTTCTAACTTCAACCGAACGTAGAAGATAGAGCGTAGGAAAGAACAGTCTCGAGGGTTGCATAACATTAAGGTTAGAAAACGAGTGTTTACACGCAACTCGAAGTTATATCTTAAAAAGGCGGTTGGTAATATTTCTCCAAATCACTTTAAAAGGTGTATAGGTCTTGCAGTTTTCAGAGCTCTTATCGATAAAAATTTGAGTTAATAAAGAAAATGCTGACGTGCGGGAGACGCCCATTTTGCGATTTTGTCTCGAGACTTTTTTCCTGCTTCTGGCGACACTTTTTGCGTTTCAGCGACGTCTCGCACACTATGAAGCATATTCTGTTGCCATCATCTACGTTCTCGTACATCTTCGATTTTTTTATAAATCAAAGTATGACTGCGTTTAATTGATTTAAGACTTTAATCTAATAACATAAATTTAATTTGGGTAATATCTGAAGTGACATTATAAGAGCAATTTCAAGCCATTTTATTTGTTATCTATTTCTTTGCGATATTTTTCTCTGAATTTTGGAACAATTTGTCTCCTTTTACGGCGACTTTTTCAGAAATAAAGCAGAATCTTTGGAGACACCGAAGAACTATTTTTGGCATTTGAGGATAATTACGCCTTTTTAAAGATAAAGAAAAATTCCCAATAAAATCAAATTAAACATGTGAAATTTTATTGGAGAAGGTCAAAATTTTATAATGAACTCAATAAAATTTGAAAAATCATTGTTGGGAAACAAATTAGAAGCAGTCTAACAATAACCTCTTGTTTTTGTAAACAAGATGCATCTCTAGTTATTAATGTATCATGTGCCATATGTAACTTATGCATTTTTGTGGTCTATAATATCACGTTGTCGTTGGGATAGGAATGCTGAAACGAGAACATCCTCTTTCGTATGTACTCCATTATTACTCAAAGGTGCTTTACGTTTTTAAAAATGCAACATTTTCGTTGAGAAAGTTTTTAAGAATTCTACTCTTTTGGGGTTTAATAAAAAAAGGGATTTTTTCATTACAACCAGGAAAAGCTTTCGGAAAAAATGTCGTAACGTTAAAAAGGCTTATAGAAGAGGAGTAACTCACGAATTTCGCTAATGTGTACAAACATCTGCCCTACAAAGGACAGTCATGGGTACGAAGATAAGCTTAACGAATCTCCCATTCTTCATTTGATGTTTATCTATAAAAAATACTCAGTTTTATAGCGCGATGCTTTCTAGGAATACCGTGTCTAGTGAACGAAAGATTTTTGCCGTCTTCAGCTTAAAATTCCATTTTTATTTGATTCTAGCTTCATTACAAAATAGACACAAGTGAAAGATGGGTTTATTTTTAATAAATCGGTGTAAATTATCAACGCACTAACTCAATTAATGAGTCAGTTCCTTGAATACGCCTCGATTGAATTATTCTAGGCATAAACAAGTGCGATTCTCGATTCCCAATAAAACAGACTAGAGTATGCTACTCGAAAATGTATAGATGGATCCAAAGGCAAAATATGGATAGGAAAACATCTTCCTTTTGCGAGCAGAAATTTGCAATCTCTTTACGCAGATAAAAAATTTTTGCTTTCATAGACGATGTCTTTTTCGAGATAAGATTTCTAAGTATTCAGCTACATATATACCCTGTAAGCGGCTTTTTGCCTAGTGGAAAAAAGCTTGAATGTGTTAAAATCTACTGATTAAGGTATTAAAAACTAAATTAATTACTTTTCTCCACAAGAAGAGGAATACACGCAGAAATCTATTGTTGAATATATTGGCCACGTTCAGTTCTAGCCAGTATCCCTTTCCTATAGAATATTTGTGAATTTTCTCTTCGCTGTATTACAAAAAACATCTCTGCCTTTCAGGCAAAATATCTGACCAGACAACCATTCTTACGTAGCATAAAATAAATGTCCCGAAATCATAAAAGAGACAAAAACATTTTTCCAATCCGTAGAGTGGCACCATTTTCGTGATACTGGTGAAAGGCCTTTCTCACAGCGTGTGCACGAAAACTATTCTCACTCCATCTTCGTCCCGGAGTGGCGATTCGGAGGAAACGGCCGATGAGTGACAGTGGTGCACGGCGAAGATGCGAAAGCAATGGCCCGCGGTGCATCAAACAAAAGACGAACGAAATAGGTCGTGCGTCGCCAGACGAAGCAAGACGTGGACAAAAAGTGACCTTCGCGTCGATCAAATCGAAAGCGCATTGTTCTTCGGGGGTCGATATCGGGGCCCCCGTGGATGCGCTGTTTACGTGTCTGGGCGCGTGGCAGAGGCAATAGATTTATCCGCGACGGCGGCTGTTCCAGACTTTATTTTTTTCGTGGGATCGAAACAGTCGCGAGTATCATGACATGCGACTCCGCCCCTCCGCCCAATTTCACCGCCCTTTTCGACTTTAGACGATTTGCTGGAAATAACAATGGCGCAAAAAAAAATTACATCGCACTTGATGATTAAAGTGTGGTATTTTGCGCGTGAAAATTGTATGCGTACTTCAGCTATCGATTCCACATTCCGTAAGCTTTTAGTAAGATTGTTTTATATAATATATTTATTTCATTCCACCCTCTCATTAAATGCCGGGAAGCCAGCGAGCATCGGCTTCATTCCATGCATCGATACAATTTAAAGAAAAGTGAATTTTAGGTAAGTAATAATAAATATACACAATAAAGAAGTTACCGATGCAACTTCAGTATACTCTTTTATTCCACACCCAGAACACGTAAAATCTCCACATTATGTATGTTTTTGAGAGAAACGTTGAAAAATAAGGATATAATCTTCCGAACTATCATAAAATTCGACAAAAACCATACATCTGAACTTGAAAGGTGTAAAATTTAAAAAATAAATCTGAATGACAAAATGATCGACCATATGCAACAATTGGGACATAAGTTACTACTGAAATTTATTGAAAGTATATATTATTTTATAAATAAATAAACACATGTATGGGAAATTTATAGAATTAAAAATTGGAGATTTCCACACAAATAATTCCGATCTTATGTCATTAAAAATAAGAGTAATCGTGTACTACCTTCTGCGAGTTACGACGTATTAACGACAACAATCTTACGTTGATTTGTATGCCAATTTTTATTTAGGTATCTCCATTTTTTCCGTTCTGAACGTTATAATATTCAGAATATTCTGAACGATGATCCAATCCACATTAACCTCTCTTCTTTCTAAGCATTTTTACGTTATAATTTAACTATAACTTCATCTGTCGTTAAAATAATTTATGGCTGATTTCAATCTATCGCAAGTAAAGCCTAAATATGACTTTCTGTATGCATAAAAGCATAATAGAAAGAGGATTTACAAGATTATAAAGAGCATTGTATCATAAAGATAAACACAAATTAGTTTTAGAAAACTTAATTTTAGTATTGGAAAGTATTTAAGTAGTAAGGAAGTAAGCAAGTGTTTTATGTAGAAGTCTCTTTGAATGAACTTAGAGTGACTTCTATTGGTTAAATATAGTTTTGTATGTTTTTCATTCTACAGCCCCCTGGTTTCCATGCCATCCGTCCTAAACTGTACTCGATAAAAATTGACTGCAAGTCTAAATTCGGAACAATTAAAATCAGAATAAAACTGCCTTCTTAGAAACCTCAGCCTAATCACTTACTACAATTCGCTGAACTATTTTTTGCGGTATATGCATGTATTATATACAGTGGAACCACGGTTCACGACCGCCTCTGTCCACGACCAACTCGGTTTACGACCAGCTTTGGCAACTAAATTTTTGAAACGGTTGGAGTACAGCAACTCGGTTCACGACCAAGGCTGCTGACCAGTTCAGTCCCCGACCCCGACATAACACAGCATCGTTCCTGAGAAACAGTTGCAGACAGGTTGATCAGTTAACACAGTTCTTGAGCAATTTGCGGATTACTTTATTAGTGAAACTGGAAAAATTCCATAGCAATATAATATTTAGCTATCTTAAATTCAAATTACTGTATTTTATATTTATTTCGAATTTTATTTTATTCTTTTATCCCGTATGGGTCTTCTTCCGTATACGCAAGCTATTAACTGATCACAGTCAATGACGCTCATAAAGACGAATTGAGGAAAAAACAATGAAATATGAAAAAAACTCAGAAAAACGACCGAACGACGATCACGTTGAAGAATTCACCACAGAAGAGCTTGCTGAATTGCAGAGTGAGCAGGTGACGGTCACACAGGAGGACCTTTCGTCAGGGGAGGAGGAGGTTACTATTCCTAGTGCTGTGATAAAGGATGTGTGTAGTAAGTGGAGTGAGTTGCAGGAATTTGTTGAGAAACACCACCCGAACAAACTTGTAGCCAATAGAGCAATTAATCTTTTCAATGACAATGCTATGTCGCACTTCAGAAAAATCTTGCAACAAGGAAAAAGACAAACCTGTTTAGATCGATTTCTTGTGCGCAAAGCAGATGATAAATCGGGAGAAGAACCACCTTAAAAAGTGCAGAAAACCTGTCTGCTGTTTCTGTGGAAGGGAATTCATCTTCACAGCTCTAGCCTCCTACTCCTCGACCGCCACCCACACAACGAAGGTAACTTACGTTAAGCATTTAATTTTAAATAATATTCACGTTAAGTATTAAAATTTAATTATTTATTTATTTTTATAACTAATTTCACATGTAATTTACGTGCATTCTAAACAAATATACACTTAAAAATTACAAAGTTTCAGAGTCTGGAACGGATTAATTGTATTTACATTAATTTCAACGGGAGAAATTGTCTCGATTCACGACCAGGATCCAGGAACAGATTAAGTTCGTGAACCGAGGTTCCACTGTAATTGATAATAAACGTGATTGAAAAGAAATAAAATATCACGGCTTAAACTCTCTCCCTCAGTTAGTTCACAGCTTCGTTGGAGTTATACAGTACAACTCTGGAATCGATGATTTAGGGCAAGATGAAATTAAAAGCGTGATTGAAATTAGTCGCAATATTACGAAACTAGCATTGTATACAATATAAATAATCGAGAAATTGTTATTAAATCCTTTATTCTGCTCTTGGTGACATATTAGGGTGAGTTAAGCGTTGATGGCTTTATGTGATAGTTTCCTATCCATGAAAATATATATAAATTGTAGAGATCTCATTCTAGCTTCATAAATTATGGATTGATTACATAATTTCGACCACTTTGGAGAGACGATGAAGTAATATAATTTTTCAATATTTGTGCATAAATTGCTGTATTTTTGAGCATAAATGATACCGATAGAGAAATAAAAAACTCGAGGTATGTGTTGTTTTCAATCTAAAATCCAGCTATAGCGAAATAAAATAGATAAAAGCATATATATTTAGCTGCTCATATTCTCTGCAGAGCAATTTCAGGAATCCATTGAAGCATTACGAAGCGTGTAAAGATAACGATGATAGAATTCCTTTTCTCTACTATTTTCATGAACATCGTACTTACATGGGGCGAAAATGAGTCAGAGTACTTCCCATTCCTATCTAAGAGCAAATAGAGCAATAAAAATAAAAAATATTCGATGCTAAGCTGAACAACACAGCTCGATCGGTGCCGTATTTCCAGTCTATCGGACCGAAGCAAATTCCGTATTTTTTATGAATAGAGAAAAAATGCACAAAATGAGAGTTTTATCACGGAAATTTATCAGATTCGTTTTGAGGACGATATTCCGGGGGATATATATTTTACCTTTTCGCGGAAAACCGCTGAAATATATGGTGCCTGTGGAAATGATTGCTGTCTTTCGTGATTTAGCGACCGCATTACTTTAGTCTCTTTGGCGGAAGCACGTGAATGATGTAGTGGTTAATAATCTTGGGAAAGCACTAACGTGGATAAAACACGGGATCTATTTGTAAAGGATTGAAAAAATGGGAGTGAAGGCAATGTCTGTCCGAAAGTACATATTGAATCGTGTCACAAGTTAACTTTGTTACGGTCAGAGCACCTGTTTCAAATTATCGTCCAAATGATGGGTGTTTGACAGCATGATAACTGTTAAAAATCGAAAAAATACGTTATACGTTTTATTGTGTTTATTAAAAATATGAGAACTATAGAAGTATTGGTCTAACATTGGTTTTAATACCTAGCATAACTCGGTAAAATACACTCAAACTGATTTATATACTTAAGGAGAATGGTTTTTGCTTTCTAAACAGGAAAAGAAAACACGAGAAATATGCTTCATATCTCACATAGGTAGAGAATTAGCTTTTATTTCGGAAATCATAAAAAAAGTTGACTCTTATCCATTCAACACATATTTCTTGATATATTGGCACTATGACGCCTTTATTTTTGTAAAATTTTGTTACATTACTCAATATTCTTGATAAAATTATCTATACGTAGATGTATAGTGTACTATCCCATTTTTTCCCATAATTGTGATCCTGCACTTAAACTACTTCTAAACCAAATATGATATATTGTATGAATTGCTTTTTTTAAATTCCATCGTAAAACGCTCGATCAATGAGAAAAGGTCACCCAAATTTAATGATAATATAGCTCAAATATGAATAATTATATGGTATTGGTAAAATAATGACACTGATAATATCTTTGATAACAGGAAATATCGATTAATTCGAAGTATATTATTGGTCCGTCCTAACTCTTGTAACTTTCAACGTAAATCAATCCGTTGCACGAGCAGCGGTGAACATACTCTGATCCGTATGGAAAATTATTTTCATAACACGATATTACGAATATCGTGTTATTAAAATGGAATTTAAATAAGCATAAAATTATAATTCTGCATTTGAAATTGCGTTCAATTTTTGTTCTCAGATTTTGCAATAATCTTATAAGCAACTCAGCTTATAAAATCAAATTGTTTGATCTCCGTGGTTAGTTGCTAACCCATTTAATAAATCTAACATTAAAATTATTTTCAGTGGAACCCGTATCAATGGAACTCAATGCAAAAGATTGCGTTAGCAAGGAATGATAGTTTCGGTTAACGCGAAATGAAGTTGCTGGTACCATGAATGTAGCCGCCAACTGATTACGATATATTTACTTTAATACTCAAAGTATTACGATTTACAATTTCCATTGCGTACATAAAGTACGCATCGATCCGATGGTAATCATATCGCAGGATTACTAAAATAACGGCCTTTTTTTTCCTCTCGGTCGTATCCGAACATGACGACCGTTATACACGGGGTTTATAACTCCTTCCCTCCGACGTTTCCTCTTTTATTTGGACGTCGTTCCCGATGGGCGACCCGATTAAAATTATCGGCCTGTTCGTCCTTGTGGCAAGAAGCATGTCTGGCGGTCCACATTGTTTTAGAGTTCGATCCCCGCCGAGGGCAGATAACAATATGTTGCATCGTCATCGCCCCATTATCGCCATCCTTTTTAATTTCGTCTACCTTACGAAGATTAAATTAAAAAGAGAGCTCCGATATTTCGGGTCCGTCTGCGGCGTAATTTCGCGAGTGATTAAAACCAAGAAGCATATCTTCATAAAGGATCGTCTGGAGAGGCTAACCTACTTCGCAGAATGGAATAGGCTCGCTGTTTCTCTTAGATGTGTCTGTCTGGGATCCCCTGTGAAACAATGAGCCAGCTTTATGAACTCTTTGGAAAAGTCGACGGAAAATAAGCTCCCGACGACAATTATTTTTACTTTCTCTTCTCGCGAGGCACAGACAAAGTATTTCGATTGCGGAAAAAATTTGACCTAGAGATTTCCAAAGAAATGCGTAATCCCTAGTCTACGCTTTGACTACCACCATGCTCATACTTTTCCTAAGTACGTACACAAGGCTCGTCTCCGATAAAAGGATAAGGTTTGCAACCAGAAATTTCACGTTCCAGACTCTAAATACGGAAGACAAATATACTTCAAACGCTTCTTTTGTTGCGCAAAACTTGTGTCTGTATCATTTAAACGAAAAATAAAGGATATGGGTAGAAAATGACACTGGTTACGCAAAGGTATTCATTCACATTAAATTAATATTTTAAGGGGTAGTAGTTGCGTGGTATCAAATACAAGTAGTAGGGTAGTAAGTAAAAAGAACTTCGGTGTCTGTTTTTTCAACAAAATTTTCATGATTATGAGAATTTCCCCAAAAAATGTCTTTTAAAATAGAAATAATGAATTACAGATTGTCAGGTTAAGCATCCTAGAGATGATAAAAACACAATGTTTCTATGACAAGTGTAATGTGTGTATTTCATCGAGTATTCTAAGTCTTCTAAGTGTATTTTAATGGAAGGCAAAGGTTTTCAAAAGAGCAAGGGGTGTATATTTTTTATTTATTCTCTTAAAACTTTTAATTCGCATTCTTAAGATTTTATGAAATTTCTTTCGTTTTATACTTTAAAGTTGGTAGTATTTATAATACCGAATTTCTGCAAGAAACTTATTTACCTTCATCGTTTTTAAATACACAAACAAGTTTTACGGAACCGATAACTTCCATTTCTTTAAAGTTAAATAAAGCAATAATTATAACTCATAAATTGGTATATCAAACTTGTGAGGGTTGCCTAGAGGAGAGAATTTCGTACACTTTATAATTCGGTATATTATAACCTCCATTTTACGCTCCCTGAGAATTTGACCCCTTAGCGCATGCCCAGTTGCCCAGTCTTTCCTACGAACCTAAATGTGATTAATAATACCAGAGATGAGCCAATATTGATTTCGAAGGAATTATGCAATGTGCGCATTGAATTTTAATTTACAATTTCAAACGAATTTTAGGAGCAATAAAGCACTTATCGTAAAATTGTTTTCACCGAGAAAGAGTTTTGCATGGGTTATATTCCTCGCTTAAAAATGTTAATTGATCTTATTTGTAGGCCATAAACATTGAGATGGCAGGGAATAACAGCATTCGGCGATTGATCTGATCTCAAGATCATAAATATTGTTCCATCTAGATTTTTCAACATCTATACTACGAATGGAATCATAATAATAATTTTATATCGAATTCCAGTAAGAATAGGTGCAATTTCGCACATCCATCTATATTGGTATTCAAATCTTTCCATTTAGGTAAGAACATGTTCTGCTTGGTGTTCGGTTAGGACGGATGGCGCAGGAGACGTGGATCGAAAGGGCAACGGACGCTCGATCGAAAATAATATACGCACATACACATCCTAAGAACGCTTCGCCGAATAAAAAAATGTGCGCTCTCTTGGAGCGAATGGAAACGTTTTATTCTCTTTCCTGTTATATATGCGTCTCCGTAGCAACCCGGTCGATCGCCTTTTCCCTCCTAGAATAAAAATAATCCGGAACTAAAACATGCGACCTAGGCGTCACTATACTCAAATATTCCCAGTAGATTTTTAGTAATGTTTGTACTCTTGTTCATCAATTAACATGAATAGAACAGGGTTTGGGCTCCGAATTTAGTTGAATGATGGAATATCAGACACGATATTCAATACGTCGTTGGCAATAGTTTTCTGCTGTTTATCCTCGAGATACTCCTACGCCTTATAATTCTCGGAACAATAAACTGTGCGAATGCTAGTGTTGGCGTAAATGCGATTTTATGCGGAGAAATACGTTGGCATTGTCATGTTAGCGTACGATTAAAAAATGTGGTGTTACTACCGCTATTAGTATTACTATAAAAAAATATCCGGCAAAATTGAACGGAGATATGAGACGTTATATAAAATACGGGCCGAGCAAAATTATAACGCAAACCCAAAACTTCCTTGCTCCGGCGGAGATGCTACTCGAAAATAGAATTTACTTGGTAAAGTACGCATAGTATCTTGGATTATTTACAGCATATCGGACACCTCCGTAGATTTTATTTTACTCGAAAATGTTTATTTCTTTCTTTTTGTTACTTCTGCTTCCCTGAAATTTGATTTCCCTAACTTTTCGAGGCAAAATGATTAATGTACTAATTTATTTGATATTTGAGATTATTTTCATTTTTGTAATAATTATTTCTTCTAATTTTTTGGTTTGTTCGGGAATTTATAAAAACCGTGTAATCCACACTTTGGTGATTAATTTCGTTTCCTCGGCGCGATCTACTCTTAACCTTCGATGTCCTCCACGTCCTTCAGCCGTCCGACCCTGTCCGTCTTTCGTCCCTGTCCGATGCCTTTTCCCGGATATTTCGCAAACCCTTTAACCAACTCTTTGGCCATTTGCAACCCTTTCCCAAACCAGGCACCCTTTCCTCCTCCACAAAAACTGTTTTTACCCTCGCACCCTGTCCTCCCCCCCCCCACCTACACTTCTTTTTTCTCCTCCTCCCTTTTTGGCCCTAGCTAGACGGATTGATCGCCGTTGCCGACGAGGTTACGTAAAAACATGTAGCGGGAGGGGGCGGAAGGGGGATTTTTCGGGAGGGAGGAAGAATGGGTGGGAGGGAAAAGTAAACAGAGAGGAAGGAGCGGAAATAAAAGTGGGAGGGGAAATGAAAAATAAATAGCAGTGAGATGGTGGGAAGAGAAGAAAAACAATTGGGTCGCATGAGAAGAGAGTGGATGGAGGAGATGGAAAATGAAAAGAAAACAGGAAAAAGAAGAGAAGAGAGAGAGGAAAAGAAGAGTGGAAATTCGGAGGATGCCTAGGATAGAGAGAAGAGAATTAAAATGAAACGAATTGAGGAAAATGCGGAGAGAAGAAATGGATTAAAATGCAAGAAAACAAAAGAGGAAAGCGAGGGGTACAGAGGAAAAAGAATTTACAAATAGAAGTTACGGTAAAGATGACGAATTAAAAAGAGGTTGAAAGATGAGCACGTTATTGGAAGGAACATTAATGATGAAGATGAGAAAAGAGTGGATAATTCGAACGGAGATAAAATTGGTGAATAAAGAAGAAAAAGCGGTAAACGGTGAAGTAAATATGAGAATATAATATCTGAATAAGGTGTACGCTTGGTGTAATGAAATAATGTGAGAGCTTTTTTTAACGCAATCAAAATCAGGAGAATAAAATAAGGTGGTAGAATTAACACTTTAATTTATACAGTACCTCAAATTTAAGTTATAATTGCAACATTTTATTTTATATTTCAATACCACAAAGAACAGGCCGAAACCATCAATGCTATTTAATAAGCTAGTACAGCTTAAAGGACCAAAAGTTTTCTCTATGAATTCTGAAGAACAACTTTGCCTGATGACAATCGACATCTCGAATTCCAAAATCGAGGGAATTTAAAGAAACCTAAATAGCTTCAGATTTTCTCATACCTCTTCCTTCTTCAATCCCTTTTCTTCTATGTCTTTCTTATACGGTACGTCTGACACAAATCATTGGCTTCAAATTCAGTTATTTTTGTGATAGGTTGATGTTTTTCCCATCATGATTTTTCCCTAATAGCACTGATTGTGGAAGGTGTTACATTAAAATCCCAAACCAGATACGGTGAAATTAAAAAGTGAGTTACTAAAGAGAACAATGTAAGAAAGAGGAATGAAATGAAAAAAATGAAGGCATTAGAGAGAAATGGAAGAGGGAAGCAAGAGACTGAAGGAAGAAGTACAAGTGGAGAAAGACGCCAATGGGAATAAGAGAGAGAAGAAATTGATGCAGAATGAGAATGAGAATGAGATGAGGAAAAGAGAGCGCCTGGAGAGAAAATGGCGGAGAGGAGTGTTGTTTGGGAAGGGAAAATAAATATCGGGAATTGGAATAGAAGAAAACATTGGGCGAAATGAGGGAGAAGTGGATTTAGAGCATCGGACGGGAAGTGAGTGGAAGGCGGAGAGGGAAAAACAGCCTCCAGAGGTCGAGGAAAATCCCGAAAGGAAAAGAATTAGCTCCTGCAAGAAGTAATGCGTCTCCTCTCTATGAATATAAATTTAAAATTAAATATTTGAAAAGCTGGCGGAAGATGAGGCTGTAATAATTTCCGTAGAAATTGCGTCGCTAAAAGTAGTGAAATGTCAAAGGGTAAACATCTTGGATAATGTAGAAGAAACTCAGACGAGCTGAAGTCCGATCTAAAAAAATATGGAACGAATCAAAGCCTAATAAATTATGCAAAATATTTTTCCGAATAGTTTTAAGGCTATGCACTCAGATTAGATATTATTTAAATTAACTTAATAAATCAACTACTTAATAGCTAGGCCTCAACCTTATGGTAGTTTTCCATTATGTAAATAAATATAATTGAAACTTTTACACATTACCACAGAATATTTTAATTTCATTATGGTCGAGAAATAAAAATATTCTGTGGTAATATGCAAAAGTTTCAATTCTATTTGTCTACATAATTCGACTACCGTTGAAATGACGTCGACGGTAGTAAAGATCACTTGCAGCTGAATGTGGAAGCTTTGGATCCGGTTGAAGGATGAAGTGAAATGGCTGTAATTTTATAGAGAAGTCACTTCCGTTGATGTTTTTTATTCTGTGCGCAAATATCTAAATTGGTAGATTTAAATTTTAATTCCACCTCTCTGTTCCAGTTTGAAGTATAGATTGTGGGAATAATCAAGAAGGCATATTTTAAGTTACTACGGAAAAAATTCGAGTTGTTCAGTATAAAAAATAATGAATAAATGTGAATCATGGAATCTCGATTCCATTACTGATCATGACAAAGATGGGAATTTAAGACGACATATAAATTGGATTTAATTTAAGACCCGTAGAATTCGATTCAGCAACTAGAATTTTTGTTTGTCCAATTTATGTGAAGCCATGTAAACCTCATCAGCACTATTTCATTTGTCTATCTTGTTTATTATGGTTTAAAATGCTGCAGTTGAGACACAAAACTCACTCACATTTGGAATAATATATGATCATTTGATTCGAGGAAAAATTGGCGATTGGCAAGCCTAAAATATCTGCCAGGAAAATTTCAGAATTTTGCAAATAAAAAACACATGATATTTTTTGTCGAGTCAAAAGTGCTCAAACAAACTGACACGAAGAGCTTTGGGTTCTCACAAGTCTCCCAATTTCAAGAAATAAAAATCGTGATTCAGCCCAACACAATACTCTCATCTGTATTTGCGAGGCACTAACACATTTCGATAAGAGACGAAAAAATAATGACGACGCCAAATTCGAACATTGAAAGGGATTCGAGAATCGTGAAATGGCCAAAAATACGGATGAGTTGAAATTTTGAAAGTACTTAAAATGTACTTCGAAAATGGTTGACAATGTAGATATCAACCATGAAATATTATTAAGCACTCGAAAATGAAGTTATATAAAAACTAAAGGTGGAGAAGCATTCCGGGCGAAGACTCAGATTGAATTGACATACTAATACGAAAATAGCATTTTCATTTAAATTTCTTCCAGTTAATGGCTCAAAAATATTGTTTTCGACAAGTATTTTATCCTCGTCGAAAAATAACATACAATATCAGAAAGAATTATAGAAAGTTTAACGAAAAAACAATTAAACAGGACACTTAATAAGGTCATTTAGGGATATCTCGACACTTGGGAGATCTCGACACTTTTTAAATATTTTCACATTAGCGACACTGGTTTTGAGTGGGATTTACTGGAACTTTTAGTAGTGAAAGCTAGATGACATAGGGTCACACGGAAAACACTGTAGAGAACACTTTCCATAAATTGAAGCAGTCACAACGCTCAGAATCCAAATAGGTAAGTCTTAAATACCCTGAAAAGTGCATGCTATAATAATCAATTTCTATTCCGGCGTTACTTTGTGGAAAACACGGTAATTTAGATGGATTTCGATATGCTGTGTAGTGACCAGGTGCTTTTTAGCTATCCCTCGCAAAATGTCAGTCTGAAAATCAGCCTCCCTTACAATTACTGCGACCTGCAGCTTTACCATGCAACTCGGGGTGATTCCGACACTCTGTAAAGGGGAGAAGTCGACATGTCGAGTTCTCCCTAATCTTTAGTTTTTTATAACTATTAAAGTTCGCACGGTATTTTAGGGTAGTATCTTTACGCGGTTTAGTATAATGTTATTGCTAGGTTAATTATAATGCGATCGTATTCATTTATGTAGCAAAAAATGAAGGTGATTATTAGTGGTATATGTCAACATGATATTTTTTAGTATTTTGTTCATGTTGGAGGCGAAAAATATGCCACGAGTGTACGATTATAAAGGGAAGCTCGAGAAATGGGATCCTCATAGCATGGCTAAGGCAATAGAAGAAGTAAAGGAGAGGAATATGCCCCCTGCAACTGCTGCAAGAAAATATTGTGTCCCGAGAAACACATTGAGAGCAAGGCTGACCACGGGCAACGTGAGCAATAGACAATTTGGGAAAGGCGCTACGCTGAATCCAGATCTTGAGGAGCAGTTAGCACGCTATTTAATTCTTTTGGACTCAAAAAGATATGGGTTGACTGTAAGTGATGTCAGACAGCTTGCATTTAAATATGCAGTTAAGATGAGGCTGCGTCATAAATTTAATTTGGAAACTGGTCTGTCATATGCTCGTTCAAAAGGTCTGAATAAGGATGGTGTAACAAAATGTTTCAGGAATTTGGGAGCTATGTATGATGAACATGGCTTATGGGAAGAGCCTGGCGGAATTTTTAACTCAGATGAAACAGGGCTGCAACTAATTTTTAAACCAGGAAAAGTTATTTCTTCCAAAGGAAAAAGAGATGTGTACCATGCTACAACTGGGGAAAAGGGGTCAACTGTTACAGTAAGGGTGTGCAGGTCAGGCTCTACCCCCCTTCCTCATAATGAAGGGCATAAGGCAGAGGGATGCTTACTTGAGAGGGATGCTGAATGGGGCTGTTTTGCACATGTCTGACTCTGGGTACATGACATCAGGAATTTTTTCACTTTTTATTGATCATTTGGGTAAGTTCAAACCTCCAGGGAAGATTTCGCTAATATTAGATGGACATGCATATCACTGTAAAGATCCACATTCGCTGGATAAGGCAGTGAACATGGGTATTGAAATGCTTTGCCTACCTCCAGGTAGCACTCAAAACTCCAGCCACTTGATATTTTATCTGTCAAGAGTTTGAAACACTTTTATAATGAAGCATGCAGAAACTTTGTGCGCCAGCACTCAGGAAAGGGAATTACCAAAGAAGAATTTGGCGACTTGCTAAGAATGGCATGGGATAAATCAGCAACTGCCGGTAATTTTACAAATGGATTTTGGAAATCAGGAATTTATCCGTACAATCCTGTGTTGTCCTTGAGGAAGATGTTTTTGAATACGAAATCACACCATCGCCCGGTGTTGAAGTTAGTGTTACAGATGATTCGGTTCCCTCTCCCACATCATCATCTTCCTCTTCACTTTTGTCAGAATTATCGCCAATCCCTGTGCTATCTTCTAGTCTAGAGCATTCTAAAAGGAAAGGACAGAAGAAGCAAGTCTGCCGTTGTCACTTCGCCAGCATACATAGAAAAACTACGAGACTGTGCAAAGAAAGCCACAGGGACAAGAAGATCTGTGAAAGTAAAGGATAAGACCGACCATCACTCAAATCGTCGTCTAACCACAGATAGTCCAAGCTCCTCTAACAGTTTTAGGCAAAGTGAAAATTATTGTGGTGAATGTCGAGGATATTTTTATGACGATAAATGTGGTGAACGTTGGGCTAAATGTCTTGGTGCCTGTGGTAAATGGTTTCATGTGAACTGTGTGGAGAATGGCCAAGTTAAAAAATTCATCTGCGAAAATTGCCAGTAACTTGTATGCAAAATAATCTACCTATATTAGTATACTGATACTTTTGTAACTTTCCTAAGTATATCTGTCTCATTTCTAGATAAAATTGGCACTTTGTGTTTCTTTTTAGCAACGAGTTTGACCTTTTAGTAATATGCGTGGCCAGCAATGTTTGCATTTGCTAGGCTCGAAAAAAGTTTGAAAAAGTTAAACAATATAAGTAATGTATTACAAGATATCTCTAGTTCTAGGGTAACACTGACATTGTATGTTCAGTATTTTGAAAGTAACATTTAATTTAGCTGAAATTTTAGTTTGTATACTATGTTTGAAGATGAATGTTAAATTTTATACTACCTGTCGAGATCTCCCTAATTTCAGGGAGAAACCGACATTTTGTATTTCTTTGTTTTGGCGTTAATTTTGATACATTTGTTTCACTAAAAATGTTTATTCTTGTATCACATGAAAGTAAAACAAAAAATCTTATAGTACACAAAAATTTGTTTATATTAATAAGTTTTTTCTATCAGAAAATTAGTTTTTTCTCTTAAGGTGTCGGGATGTCCCTAAATGACCCTAATTTCTTACGGAATTAAACTGACTAATAATAAAAAATAAATGTGACGCCAACCTCAGATTACGAGGAAAACTCTTCAATTCCTATTACCTCGATGAATGGAAAAGGATGCGAAGTATTCATCAAATATTAATGAACTTACGAAACATTGAAAAACTTTCCTCGAAGTAAAAATGCAGAGAAAAGGGAAAAAATACAAACGGGAGGATAAATAAATCAGATGGAGTGAGAAATAGAAATGATTTCCAAGATCGAGATATAAATGTATTTGTTTTGGTTGTGCTAGATGATAAAAACACTCCACCTTATTAAATTCTTTTCCTTGGGGCTTGTTTTTAGTAATACATATTATATAGGCAACGGGGGAAAGATTTATAAAATAAACTTTTGGTGGAGAAACTGAAATACAAATATAAAAGCGCCATTTGCAGAAAAATACTAAGGCAGAGGGTATTCGTGGTACAACTCAGTAAACGAGGAATTATAATTCTTAGAGGGGACATCAAAAGTAGAAACAAAAGGTAGCATCATTACATTCTATTTATAAGTTACAAATATGTTACATTTTTAGGACAAGCATGAATGAAATTCTTCATGTGTTTGGTACTTCTAGCGCTTAATATTTCTCATATTAGTTATAAGTGTGTCTAGCTCAATAAAGGGTGTAATAATAGCTATAATCATAACAAAGTATCAAGAATATACGGCACAGGCTATAAAATTCAAATGAGATATGATTTACGTCCAAGCGAGTGTTATTTTGGTACGGGATAATATCAAAACAGAGGTACTTATTAGAAAAACTTCGTTCGCAAAGTACACCGTAGCAGCTCATCTTTCCGTGCTTTTACAATTCACGAAAATACAGTGATGTAAAAGAAAGAACAACGAAAAGATCCTAGAGAATTCCCTCCCTGTTGTAGCGAAGGACATGGGAGAGGAGCCATTACAAAATAGCCTACGGATAAAAAAAGTCCTTAATTGGATCCGTCAATTTTTTGTAACACGAAAAACATAGGACAAACGGAGTTTGCCACAAGACACCCTGAAGCAGAATCAGTGCAGACTATGAACGTCAACTTGGAAACATAAAGCACACAAAGGAGTTATTTTATCAGGAAACTCATAGAAAAGAATTCAACGAAGAAAAAAATCAAGCAGAGGCACTCAAAATTCAGTTAACGTTAATTACTTTTCAAAAATTATACGGTAATTTTCTTTAGTAAATTTCTGTATCACACAAATAATATGCCCCCTCTATGCAAGTAATTTGCATGAATTTCCACTTCCACGAATCCGCTGGAGGTGGAATCAAGAATAGTTAAAAATCCTTTGTTTCCGTAATGGTTAGATATAAATTAATAAGGATCAAACGTAATCGTAAAGATCAACTCGAGATGTCAGTTTTCTCTCAGGATTCTCAAACTAAAAGCAGATTGGTTTTGGCATTTTTTCTGACGTGAAACAGCAGGATTTCATTCAACATGAGAGTAGATAAATTCTCCAAAATCTTGGGATGCTATCTTTGTATGAATGCACAAATTTGGATGATCTGACGTGGAAAGAGTTTATCGAACGAACGTAATTCAAAATTTGCGTACGTCCACATTGAGCCACGTATATTTATCTACGTTTTTTGGAAAACATGAGAGATTTGTGCCTTTTTTATTTGATCTCTTGAGCTTTTTGAATAATATACGCATGGGCGGACTTCCTCCTCAGCCACATTCAACCGGCTTCTCCTGACCGATAAATTCACATGCATTACACAGCTGAGGAGGTTCCAAGTTGAGATCCACATCATCATTCAATGGTAACCATCTCAAACTCGAATATTTTATACAGAAGATCATACTGTTGAAATATATTAGTGAAGGCCATGGTACACGGTGTACATGTTACACCCCAAACGTGTAACTTTATTGAAGGGACCAATGTCGGTCAGTTGCCAGCCAAGCATATCCCCTCTGTTGAAATCACCCATCTATCCGAAGGTCCGAGATGTCCATAACATTGCCCATCCTCTTTTCGTCGGCCTTCTCCAAATCCTTACCAGTGACTTCATCTCCGCCGCTTCCCTTCTGGACTGACATCATCTCTACCGCTTCCCTTTTGGACCCTAAACATCACGTAGCACTTGGTGATATTCCCATCTCCGCCGCTTCCCTTTTGGATCCTAAACATCACGTAGCACTTGGAGATATTCCCTTACTCGACTATTTTTCGGCCATCCTCATTGCCTAATCTCTCCTGCCCCCTCTATCTCCTCTCTATCCTCATGCTGACCAAGCCTTCCTAGATTTGTATAAAAACAGTTCCTCCGTGGCCGTAATACCCCCGCAAACTTGGCTGGACGCGACCGACAAAGATTGTATTACTAATGCCGTGTTGTGAATAAACGCCTTTTTAAACAGAACTGAGACTTATTGTGCCAACCTGTTCCCTTATCCGTAGTCGCATCACGACAGCTTCATGAAATGGGCAGGCGCGTTGCCCAAGTCATGAAATGGGCAAAAATTGACCATTTCATGAACTGGGCAATTACACGTTTGGGGTGAAAGGAACCCTACCTACCACACTCAACCCATCGGCGCCGCGCATATTTAATTAATTAATTAATCTCCGCTACAAATCGTGAAATATGCTCGGCGCCGATGGGTTGAGTGTGGTAGGTAGGGTTCCTTTCACCCCAAACGTGTAATTGCCCAATTCATGAAATGGGCAATTACACGTTTGGGGTGTAACATACATGCAAGTCTTTGTTCATCAATAGTCCTGACATCTTCACGTTCTAAAAATATCATTAAATATTTCAATTTTAAATCAATTGTTATAAAATAAATTCAATTTCCAGAAAATTAATACTTAAGGATTTTTGAATTTTTTATAACGAGCGACATGTATGACATGAAATGAAAATAAATAAATAACTCCTAAGTATATTTGCTCTGGATTTGCGATCAAGTTACGTTCATTGTAATTGTTTGTAGGTCTATTAGGACGTCAAGTTATTCGAACAGAAATTAACTATTAAATTATAATTTATGATGATATTTGGTTTGCCAAATTACAGGGATTATAAAAAAATTGATGAAATCACACACGTAATATTTATTGAACAGAGAAAGTTTGAAAGTTGAGGGCATTTCTGTTCCTGAGTTTTAGTAAAGCATACACACTCGAGGCGAAATTAAATTTGTCGTTAGTGCGAGATGCAGTCGCTAAGTTCAAAGGAGAACTATTTTACACCCATGGATAACGAAAAGGGGTATTTTGACCGGGAAAATCTTGCATTTTTATTTTCATAGAATGGAAAGGTACCAAGATTCATTTTCAGTATTAATTGTAATTCAACGAACGGGTTTTTCGACCTCCAACTTTCACTCAAACCAGTAAATATTTTACAATAACAGGCTATTCTGATGAAACCATTGTCAGAGACGCACTATATTCTCGACTTTACAGGATTAAAAGATAAACTACTTCTCTGTCACTGAGCCCCATCAGAAAATTCTTGAATTAGAAATACACTTATTGATTTGACAATAGATTCGATGCTTCTTTTACACTATTTTGATATAATTTGTTTGTTACAGCCTCTCTAACTTGAAATAATAGCTAACGAAAGCAGCGCACCGAAATTTCATTTATTTTGGTAAGCGGCGGTATTTCTATAAATACAATCTAAAATCTTTTCACCTTATTAGTAAAAAATACGAGAAGATCTACAGTACATAATCTTCGCCAAGGAAATACAAAAAAGCATTTCCTGACTCGTTTCATCCTAGTATGTATAACATTCGGGCATAAATGAATTGGAAAGAATTTTCGTAGGTTATGAAGAGACCCGCTGTCTTCGCATTGCTTGATCATTCAGATAAAAGCCTTACAAGATGCTGAAAACGAATAAATGTAGGCTCATCGAGTCATCTTGGCAATCCTTGTCTAAATCTGCGATCGCTCTGCGCTAAAGGGGTCAAGAAACGATTGGCTGTCTGGCGCAGTGCCTGAACAACATAGATGACTGATCTTAACTGCCATTTTCAATGTGAGCTAATCTTTTCCCCGATTTTCATGGAACATTATGAGAATACCAAGTCGTATCGTGCTCAGCTCTAAGTTGATATATGATACCAAGTTTTTCGGCCCTCAATGAGCACGACTTGAGAGGATTTGTTGCAGACTTAGAGAGCCTCCTAGGCTATAGTCAATATTTACATTAACGATCATAAAGAAATAAGTCTATAAAAATAATATATTTAACCCTTTAGTGCTCGCATGGGGTGTATGGTACACCCCATCAGTTTTCTTGGAGAATTATAAGAGTATCTCACGTATTTACTAATTATTAGTATATGTTTGCATTTTATGATAAGCGATAACCTCATTAAGATATTTAATCAAAAAATATGTGAGAATAAAAACACCGAATATAAAATTTAGAATATGGTTTATAATTTGGGTTGGGCTTAGGTTTGATTAGAGGGGAGAAACCTATTGTAAATTCTATAAGATTAAAATCAAGCAAACATTGAATATTTATAAAGAAATTTTTGTATAGAAAAAGTATTTCACTACCTTAAGTATCTGTCTCTCGCGAATACAGTGAACAAGAGAGGTGATCAACAAAGTTCAACAAAGAAGTTTGACTGATGGCATCATTTGTAGACTTTGCAACCATTGATTCTACGATTTGATTCCAAAGTTTTAGCTCGTGACCAAAAAATATTCAACAGTTACTGTACGGTAACTATTATGTATATGTCTTATTAAATCAAGCTTCTTGAGTAGAAAATATTCCAGTAAACTATTAGATAACTATTTAAGTTTTGACTTTCTGTATTAAGAATTTTAAATAACTGAGTAATGCTTAAAACATCTTCCGAATCAGTAATAGAACAATAAATAGTGAAGATTCTTAAAATTCGATATCATTCGATTTCAAAAGGCAGTACCGGAATTCGGAGGACTGAGTAATTTAAAAAATGATATTCATTTCCTATAAATATTAAATAATGGGAATCATTATTAGCATTTAAAATTTAATTTAGATGTTAATCTCTTTGAAATGCTGCAATTTTAATTTTAATTATTGGTCAAACCTTAGACTATACATGTTCGTACCACCCTCAAATTTGGATTCCAATAAAGAAAGTTACGTCCACTGATTATGGCAAAAGTTTGAACGTTGAATTTACCATCAAGATCTTAACCATAATCATATGAATGGCTTATTCCAAAGCATAGATAGCTATAACATTCCTACTTATCGTAATTTGAAATTCTCCTTCCGCGAAGCGAAATTGACGAACGCCGAAATCATTCTGTCCTAATCATTGGCAAAGCAAAGTGAGAACATGTACATCTAGTAAATATTCGGAGACAAAGATCGGATTGGAATATCTCGGAATCCGAAGCGTACCATTTTTGGTCATTTAGTTCCACCACCCAGAGTAAACATTGGTCTCCAATTTGCTTCCAAATGATCCTAAGCGACGCTCGCCGATGGCAGTTTGCTTAGCCCGTTATACCGTATTCAACCACGTGTTGGCTCTTCACAAAACGCCGTTTCATTTTAACCCGTGCCTCCCGATGCTTATTCAAACCACTCGAAATCTGTTTTCGGCGGACTCTTCCTTTTGTGTCCCCCTCGGCACGCGCACTTCGGCACCTTCTATTTCCAACGCTCCCGAGGAAAAGTGCGATAATGGAAAGCAAGGTGCGGGAGCTATCGGAGGCAATTAGCGTTGTGCTCTTCCGCACGTGGGTGCATTGAGGGCAGGTGTTTCATATAAGCCGCACCCGCGATTTGATCACCGTCCATCCAAACATCAGTCTGCTTGGACAACACTGAATTCCGTGTCTTCTTTCGCCTCCATCTGTATTCTCGAACACGAACGCCGCACCGCCATTTTGAGCCGTGTTCCGAGAAGTTCTAACTCTAGACCTGAACTCTCATATGTTTATCGATCTTTTTTTCGGAGTTTGTTTAAACGACACCGTCATCAAGAAGAGCACGAACAACTAGATAAACATATAACCGCACTGGTCTATATTTGTGTATTTTGCCGAAAGCGGAAACTTGGAACGAATTTCAGTATAATTAGGGAAGATTTGTCATATTTAAGTTTTTGTCAAGGTTACGCTATCAGGGATAAAATAAAATACAAATTGATGATTGTATTAACTTCTTTTACCCCCAAAGATTTTTATTATTCTCACTTAACTCCCAGAAATGTTTTTGATGCATTACGGCATAGAACGTTTCGTTGAATGGTGCTTATTAGGCGATAGGGATAGAATCAAAGCAAAGACTACAAAGAATGAAGGAATGTATTTATTTGTACGAATGGGATTAAAGAATAATGATCTATGATTTAAACAACATCAGGCTTCATTTCTGGCTTCATAACTTTTTCTAGATTAGAAACTAATATTCCAGTTACGTAATTCACATGAAATTTATTTTTCATACATAAATGGCGACGAATTTTCATCATTGATTACTTGGATAGGGTCGATGACAGGTACAAGAAAAGGTCAACAGACTTGAATTTTAAGAGACGCTGAAATTTGTTGGATCAGTTGGAGGACCTCTTTCTGTTCATACCAAAGACAGGTTTGAACCACAAACCCTTCACCATTAGCTACCAGAAGCCCTTGAGAGGGCATGAAACTTAATAGGCAATATGAGGAATAAGCTGATTTTCCTGTTTTTTTCTCTAGGGAAGAATATTATAAGAGGAAAAGTTAATATAATGAGCTATGAAAAAAAATAAATATGGCATTTAATAAGGAGTTGTGTTATAAGCCCTATTCAGCCAACACCAAGACCGAGGCAAAAGTGAACCAAATGTACTTTTTTTATAATCCCTTGCCAAAAATAAATGAAAAATATTCCATCTATGAGATATAACAGTAGAAAAAAATGTTCCATTCAAATCATTTTCAAAATACAAATCACAAATAAATAATCATCATAAAATATATAATTCTGTTTGCCCAAGTGGCTAAAAAAGTTCTCAAAGAAAAGTGAATATGAATAGAGTAAAATTGACTCATTATTTTAATGCAAAAATGAGTTTTGTATTTAAATGTCAATTTTGCATTTAGAGCCAGATGATGACTCTGTGAGTCGAAAAATGTTGATCAAAAAAATAATTTAATGAAACTTTACAAAGTTATTTCGTGTTTCAATCCACTCTTGCCGTTTTCCCAAGATTTATAAAAATTAAGGCTCAAATGGACTGAAGCATATTGTATTTGTAATTTTCATAACAGAATCTACCAATTTTATCTCGAGTTTCTAATCAAGTGCTTCAATAATAAGTTGGAATTTGAGATTTTTCCCTATGCCCTAGTTTTAACTCCGGTATAAGCTTAATGATGAATAATTCTGCTCGCAAACCAGAACATTCTTAAACTCGGCCGAAAATGTTTCACACAAATATATGGGTGATATTTTAAGGCAAATTTTCACGAAATTTGTTCCATGACACTATGGAGAAAAGCCGTCGCAGGATTTGCATCGCGTTGCTCTTATACGTGACGAGATAAATCAGTTTGAAAGTTATGATAAATATCCCTCCGCTGGCATCGATGCTTCAGTCGCATACGTCGTTTAGCCATAAACTCAACTTGACAAGAATGATCCCACGCAGCGGTCGCCTCTTATGCACCTGTTCCATATTTTACGAAGCGTTTCTTTCACTGGTCGCATAAAAATGAGATTTTATCTTTAGGGCTGATATCTGTTTACATACTTGTTAGATATTCGTGTTAGTGTCTTAAATTACACGCTGATTTCAGAGAATATATATAACACTCTCAAGCGATAAAGATAACTATTGTCATTGAAAAGTCAGATATTTTATAATAATTCGCTATTATATTATGTGCGTCTCGGATGGTGGACCATTTGTGGGAAGAGAGTTAATTTCAAAACCCTTGGCTCTGAGAGATACGGTTCTTTGCGTTTATTTAACCTTCAATTGCTCTTTCGTGGTAAATATAATACATACAACTTATTGTGCAAATGATCACTTAACAAAGATATCATAGATTTTCTGAGCGCAAAATGTTGATAAGATAATAATGGAATATTTAGAAGAAATGTGTGCACTATGGTGAATCAACTAACATGCAATCGATTCTCAAGAGTTACTCTCAATAAAGATAGTTTTCGAAAAACTTTATATTGATGAAATACAGTTCCAACATAAATAGAACTTATGCCTGTAGATCATTAATTTAATATATTCAGCAAGTTAGTTTTGCATATTACTATGAAAAGTGAAATTCCATGCTATACTAAGTTATGAGCAAATATTTTTGATAGAACCTACCGTACGGATTCTTCCCCTGGTATAATTATCATTTCCCTGCTACCGATTTCTATTCGTTAGATTACATTATATTACAATGATCCACTAAGAATTGCTTACAGTTTGGGTGGTTAGTTGTCGCATGCTTTCGAAACTACGTGAGAATCCGAATAATATCAATTTTGCTCCAAGATTCTAATCTACGCAGGAAAGATAAAATGCTTCATGCTTGTACATGTACCGAAACTTATTTTCATAGAAGCAAAATATTATGAATTATCAAAAAGGTGGAACTTAAGTAGATGAATCATGATTCGAACTTATGTTTATGTTAGTGCCGTGCCATGATCGCTATCATAAAATTTTTATGAAAGTAATAAAATTCACTACTACATCTCTTCATGTCTGACCAGGCTTGGAGGAAATTGCATGCTGCAAAATCACGAGGTTTACGCAGAAAATGAAGCGGGAGAATGCAATCGTGAAACGCCTTATCAGTACGGTTGGAATAGTTGGAATATATCATAAATTTCATCATAAATAGAAATCCTAGAAATTTGATGATAAAAATCAATTTTTCTGTTTTCTCGTGAATCATCTGCATTTAGTTAGCATGTTTAAAGGAAGACTTTAGGATATTCAGAAAGAAATAATTTTTCCGTAATCAAAATATTATATCTTTCGCATTTACAAAATTTACAAATTGGCCTCTTAGTATAATTTTTCTTAATTTTGGAATTTCTTTGCGTAACTAGGCAAGTAGCTAGTATTATGACGAGAGAAGAGCCCTTATTCAAATTTCTGAACGAAGCGTCGTCGTCATGTAGCACTAGGATTTTCAAGCGGCCATTTCACGTGCAAGCGAATATCCAAGAAAGAAAGGATGGCCATCAGGAAAATCATAACGCCGCCAAGAGAAAAAAAGTCCATCCATTGAGTGTGGAGGAGATTAGTAAATATTCCTTCTCATCTGACAACAGGGTAATAAAATGGAGTCGGACACGCCCCTTTTTATGCTAAGGCAGCTACAAGATATATCGCTTTCTTAATGGATTTCTCTTCCCTTTGGTACCGGTTTACGAGCGACGAGGATTGTTCCATGCTGACAATTGGTATTAATTAATACATCGACCCGTCACCAAATAATAGCCGGGAATTATGTTTATGAGAATTCATAATGTAACCTCCAAGGACGACACAGCGAAAAATAGCAAAGAAATTGAAGATTAGCAAAGCGAGTTGCATCAACAAGAGGCTGAACGTTATGGGAGCGCATTAGTTACATTACATTTTAAAACTGGCGCGATATAAGTTTTTATGGAGCCAAATATATCATAAGATTTATAGCGTTATTTTCATCTTCATTTTAAGATAAATAATTTTTAAAAACATTCAAATAATAAGCATTATCTACTTCACAGATGCTTCAAAACGTTGCATTAAATATTTTTATTAATTTTATGTTTTTGAGTCATAAAAATAGAATTTATACTATTCATATTTACCAAAAAAACCAATAATTTGCATTTTCAAAAGAAGCTTCTCACAACTTGTTAATCAAAAATTCTTTTGTAAATAAATTACATAAAACTTCGTTATTCTAATTTCCATTTTCTTAAAAGCACTACGTTTGGATACATTTAACTTAAATAACGATATAAAATTAGCTAATGGCTACAAATAGCTTTTATCATTCATATTCCACCAGCTAAAATCGACTGAAGCTCTTACTAATTATAAAATAGTGGAAACAGATAACGAAAGATATAAGAGAGATGAGTCGCAAGAGATAAAATTTGCATTTCATTTCGAAATATGCTACATTGTACTGCGAACGATTTTGTAAAATTATTACCAAAAATATTTCATTTTCGTCTCCTATTCGCATATTTCTAAAAAAACTCGTGAGCACATATTAGGTGAAATAAGGAAGGGGTTGGATTGAAACAAGATCAATTACTCGTAACACCTCTGTGTCTCCACCAAGTTTCCAAAATAGATACTTGGATAACTTGTGCGTGGAAGCTTACATTTTTTTTTGATAATGAAATTTGTTTTAAAGCAACGTAATCAGAAAAATTCCTTTTGTAATAATGTAGTTTCTTCCTCACTGTTATCGAAGTAAGTAATTTAGAAATATAATTTTTAAGAATAAAAATATGGTTAAATAAGTCCATTTATTCAATTAACTTCCATTCTAGAGTCTACTCAAAATATACATATTTTAGTGTAATTGTAGTAGTATGTTTGCAAGTAGGAACAGCAATTCCTGCTGTAAACATCCAAGAGCCCACATATCCTCCAGATAGCCTCAATGTAAATTCGCCTCTGCGTGCTTTTTCTACATGGTGCGTTTCGAGGAGACCTCAAACTTATCGATTCTTCCTCTGACCTTTACGGCGCTGTTTGGTTAGGTTAGGTCCGGGCAAAGCACTCGCGCTTCCCAGCCGACTGGAAACCCAAAAATCCCATTGTGCCCCTTCAACTAAAGGGAACATCCGCGCTCCATTCCTCCTATTTAATCCGATGTTGTTTGAACTATTTCTGTCGGAATAACGCGAAATTATCAAAATATTGTATTCTTACTTTACAGTTTATGTTAGTGGTGTTATATTAAAAAATACCAGAATATCTTTGGTTTAAGAATCATGAGCGATAATCGCAGAACACAGGGGTATTGCGATCGAGTAATTTATCAATTTTCATGTTTTCATGACGTAATAAATGCTTAAAAGAATTTTCCTCAATATTAGATCATTATTCTCAGTAGTAAATCTAGGGAAGCGGAATAAGAATACAAAATTATCGCAGTATTTGGGAGCTTCTAAGTAAGTGGCATTAGGTTCAAAATTTTATTTTGAGAAACAGCAAACATTTTATATTCTTTAACAGCATAAACTGGTTATTAAAAATACACACTCAACAAATTAGAGCGGGTTTCAGAATCTAGATCGCAATACTGTTTTTTTAGAAAATTATCTACTAATTAAGAATATAATTAAATGTCCTTGAATAAACTAAAACACGTATATGTATAACTTTAACCCACGCAAATAAATTAGAGTTTAGTAGAGAAACACTATAATACTAAACATTCTAACATGGTGCAATACGAAATTACTAAATTATTGCTGAGAGTGAACGAACGCTAAAATGTAGTAATACTCAATTTTGTTTTCTAAACCTTTAAATGTATTCTTTATCTAATATAATTGAATATTTAGAAGATGAGGATTGTCAGACTAATGCATCGAGGACGCAAAGATTACTTTTCCTAAATATTGTAAATGAAAGCGTTGAAAAACGAGTTACCAGTGCTGGCTGTCTAATACTATGATTAATGATTTTTTTATTGAAAGATTCAGCGCTTATACAGAAAACGGAAATGGTAAACCTCATTCTAAAATGTTTCCATTTTCCTCTCACTATACGAATAAATGCCCCTTTAATGCTGTGCCCTAGACGTCTCCAATGGAGATTTTCTAGAATGAACGCGAAATTTTAAGATAGCAGAAACACTATACGTGTCACATCAGAGTTATGTCAAATATTACTTACGTCACGCATTGCTAGAAAATTTTCGGACGTTTGAATGAGTAGTCAAACAGAATTTATTTCTCGACAACTCCATCTCTAAAATTTCGTGGCAGTACGAAATGGCGGATGGATCAGTTTCAGACTCTTGTGGTTCGCGGTCCAACTGCTGAGGCTGTGACGGCATGAGTTCGCCATTATCCCCCAATCGACCTTGTTCCTGAGGAACGCCTCTCTATCGGAGGTACGCTACTCCATCGCTGCAAACTATATACTGACGGAAGCGCCGATAAACGGAGCCACTTACGCCGGACCCAGTCGTGAAAAAAAAGATCCCATCTCATTATCCGTCAGCGAAGAAACTGCGATTTAAATTCCCTTCGTAATATAATAAAAAAAGTTTGGTCCTCCGCGCAAATGGTTAGTAATTCTTCATGAAGACAAGTCGTTAACGTCGTCCGCCCTTGCCGAGGTCGAAGCAAGGCCGTTTTCCTCGAAGGTCAAATCCTCTCTCTCACGCCACCTACCGGTCTGCACGCACACCAACCGAAGACGTTTGACATTTGGGACGCAATCGCCCGCCTTATAACGACCATTAAGTTTGGGACGTCCCCTATCGACTGAGCGATAAAAGAGACCGATGGCCGTGTGTTTCCGTGACCGCCTCTGAACGAACGAGTCGCGGGTTCGCGCACCGGCGGAGGCCCCATAAATTTTTCACGGCGAGAATTCGGACATCTGGAGAAAGATTGCCGCTCGGAAAATGATGGGAGTTGGTAAGTTGCAGAAGGTCCGACGCCGTAAATTCGAGGCGGCTTTTTCGGAAGATGGACGGAAATACGATGCGTCAATTTCCAACGCCCCCGGAAGTGGAGGAAAATAGAACCATAAGCTTCCCCGTTATGAGAGCTCTCCAACTAATTAGGATTAGAATAAAATGAAATTTTAAAGGAATCTTCTTTTATTATGGGCAGTGGGGAGTGTCCGAAACAAATACCATGATGAAATGGGATCCTTGGGGAGCACAATAAACACGACTTGGAATAACACGGACGAAAATCGCCGGAAAATTCGAGGGGCGCTAACAAATGTAAATTACTGTAAATTATCGATACAACGCAAACATCGAAAATGAGCTTTTTCTTTTGTTTTGGGCGTGGCTCCTTTCTCCGGAGGTGTACTGCTCAGTAAAGATTTTCCGCAATGATGGTAAACCTTTTTTAAATAATGTTACATGTTTGTACACACCAATATGGGCACTTTGGGCCAAGGATATATTATGGTTTGAGCGAAATAAAGCTGCTTTGTCGTAATGGTGCTAGATTTAAGAGGTATCTGCCTTAACCAGATTTTGAGTATTTTAATCATATTGAATATTGCTTTGAGATTGCTTGATCCCTGCCATCGATCAAAAAATGCTTTTCATCTGAGCCTTGAAACTTAATAACAAGATTAAAACTAAAATGTAATACAAAGTAATATCTATATTCTTACATTAGCTATTTAACTCTCTAGTACAATGTACTGAGATAAAAGACTCTACCCTGTAACGTTCATACTTATACACTACTTCTCTAACCCTAGCCGAAACTAATGAAAGAAAAAGATTCTTTCTACAATTACACTAATGTTTTTCTATGATATTTTGAAAGCTACCTTTTTATTTCAGTCATATGTTTACGAGGGAGATAAAATCAAAGCAGTAAATAAATAAAAGATTATCGAAATAACTTTGACTATAACTCACACCTTCCGACTAAATATAGCACAAATGCGTAATATTTAATATAAACCAATGAATAAAGACAACTTCTCATTCATAATCACTGTAAGTGTAATGGTCTTTTAAACAACACAACGCCATCGTTAGAGGTTTTAATAATTGGAACTACAATAAAAGAACAAAACTTTATTCTATGTTTCCGCTAGGTGTTGTCCTTCAGATATCAAGATCATTACAATATTGATTAACTTCGGGTTTTATTTTATTCATAACTATACGTATATCAGTCGAGTCATACTTAAATTTTGATTACAAAATTTCGACTTTTAGCTTATTTTCCTCGTATTATATTAAACTTTCTTTAACCCGCGGATTTTAGGACGAAACGGTAATACAAAATGTCTTTTGACTCAGGCATTTTGAACCGCGTTAAATAAAAAATAGTACACAGTAACAATGCGCAATTTTTATCGCGAGCACAAATTCGTGAGTAAAATACCGTAGGATTTTCGCAATGCCGAAATATGCTAGATACTCATCACCGCGTTGTTTTTTCTATTCATTAGAGAGCCGTTTATTTTTTCGCCTTAATATTAGCGAAAAGCTCTTCGGAGTGATAAATGGCAATCATGCAAGAGGGATAAGGCGGTCGCGAGGGAATTTGTCGTTGGCCCTAATACATCTACGCGCCGTATCTCACCTGGGGCGCGGAAACAGAATACGAAGAATTTAACAGAGGCGTGGCTACATAATGAAGAACGAAACGCAATTTTTTCTCGCGCTACGCGGACGTGAATTTATTTGGCGAATTTTTCAGGTCGACGCGGAATCCTGGGCGATCAGAATATGGTTGCAGTCGAGGGTTGGATATTTGCGAGGATGAAATATGTCTCTGCATAGTTCTCTCCGGTCATTCTAGGCCTCCAAAGCGGTGTTCATAAGTTTCTCGAGACGCAGTTTCGAGGTGGAAACTTAGGCTAAAAACACGTAGTCCATATTATCTTTCCGGGTTACCGACAAAAGGTGAATATTTTGCAAAAGGTTAGCGAAATTTTGTGAAAGATCTTCGATAACAGTCAATGAGTTTCAGTCACGCGAAAGGTTCAACGTTCTATAAATTCCTGGTGATTTCTACGCACTTGATTCAGGAGATGGAAAAGGGAATATGGATCATTCGTTACATTTCTTGTAGGAATATTTCTTCACCCGAGCGACGTTGATTATTGTTGTTACTTAAAGATAATCTCCTGAAACCCAAGGAGTGAGTAAGCAGGTGCTGTCGATGGAGAAACTATGGCAATATGCTCATCAATCACATACTGATCTGAGTATTGACTGTGCAATCAGTTATTCCTTGCGTAAATGAACTGTTTGTTGTTCTTCAGCACGCAGTCTAGAATATGTATTGCTTTAATGACCGAAACTATCAAAACATATTTCATTTCTCATTTCAGAAAACTGAAAATTGTGTCTTTGCCTTACACTTCTCTGTAAGATGGAAAGCCTCCTATACTGATTTTGTTGTAACATCTAATGTGAGAGATTAAAAAAAGGTCTTTGATCATACAATCGATCGAGTGATTTCAGTGGATGCGATCCTTCCGGCAGGACTTACCTCAATAATTTCGAGTTAGTGGATAATATATCAAATCCGCTAAATCAGTCAAGCTGGAGCTGATGATTTATCACTGAAAATTTTAACTTACCTTATTGGCAAAGTGTTTTTCGCTGATTATCAATCTCAAATGGAGTATAATTTGCCTATACTCTTCGCATATACCAACATCAACTACCCCTTCGGCCATTATGATCACAATTCCTCGCCTATAAAGGCCGTGAGTGATGAATGGCATGAAGTAGCAATGCGAGATCCTCGGTGAGTGTGTACCACCTTGGTGTTATGCGGTACCACTTGGCTCTGCAACCGTGAGGGTGGCGTGACTTCCCCTTGGGACGTCACCATAATTGCAGTCGTCGCTATTCATCGATCATCGTGCATTAGTCATCGGAGGAACATGCCTCCAGCCGCCATTAGGCCAACTTTCGAGGCCTCCAATAAAAAACGCAATCCGTCGAATAAAACGGCGCCCTAATAGACAAAAATCCATCATAAGGTTGACGAGTCGGTGGTCGGCCTTTTTCTCTTCGCGAAATCCTTTTTCTGTAGCGTGTTTTTCGAGTGGAGGACACGGCAGAATTGGGGCATTTCGTGGTTCTGACGTAGACAGATCGATTCACGGCCGATTTGGTAGAGGGCGTCATTTTGCATTCGCCGACACTCCATTTGACCAACCACCTCCGCTCCGCCCCATTCAACCAAACCTATTCCCGCGTACATGGCCTCTCGGAAGTGAAAGAGAGAGACGGGAAAAAGCCCTTCTTTTTTTGGGTGAGATGAGGCGGCAGGCGTTGGGATGCCGCGCATGCCAGCTGCTGGATTCTAATAAAACCCCATTTGGGATTGTGTGCGTTTTGTTTAGCTCGTGTTGTCACTTTTTCGTTGTTTGGGATGCGGAAATGCCTCGATCTCATTTGAATTTTTGGGACAACCTTCTCGGAAATAGTTCTGTTTTCAAACGTTATCCTTTTCCTGCAAAAAGAGAAGCCGTGTTTTCCTCCTTCCTGTCCACTTAAAGTTTCAAATTGAATTTTCATGATTAACGATGGCCCTCTTTATGACGCAAATAATTACGCTCACATTCATGATTGCTAGATTACAAATTACATTTCCTCATACGCTACATGAAGTTAAAGTACTGCTTATGTCGTGAAAACATAAATAAAAACATCTCGATATAACATTTAATTTAAAATAAGGTGCAATATTGATTACCAACCATGACAAAAGCGATTTTTATGATGGGGAAAACATCAATTAGACATTTTAGATTCCAGATTACGCACGTGCGCCAAAATTATGTCTACTCATTGTTACAGGCATATCATCTTTTTTGAAGATTTTGATATTGCAAGATATGACTTCAGATGCTAACAGAAACTTTTCCACAACAACATTGGAAGAAAATTAATAGTTATATGAGTTTAAACAGAGGATAATTTTTAATTTACGATAAATCATGACGATTTGAAAGATAATTTACATAATTACATAAAATATTTGTCTATTTTGTCCGAATTCCCGTAATGCCGAATAAAAACCGATCTTATGCGACCAAAATAAGAATTTCTTTCAATTTTGTTTTCTCTAAGTTCTTTTGTAGCTTTTGAAACACCATTATTTGTTATTTAAATTTTCAACTGAAGTGACTACTGCACACAGTAACAGTGACCTTCATTGCATTTCTTATGGAAATATTTTCTAGACCTATATCACCAAATCGGAATATTTATTTAAAATAATGGCGAATTTCAACAAAATAATGAAAATAATAAACTAAAAACTCTCGAGAATACTAAAATTTGATACTTATTTCTTATGTAGAAGTGAAGAAAATTATATTTGAATTAGTCTCTCAATGAATTAACAAGTAGGAGTTGCTGACATCGAATAAAGATATACACATGACAGCGATTTTTATATTGCATGATTGTTTTTCGAAGTAGGGTAAGTAATTTTTTAAGTGAGATGATTATAAATTAATTTAATAATCATAAGCTGCAAACTTCCATCTCATATTACATCCATTATCCGAACAGTAAATGGATTTGCTTCACCGGAGTGCATTTCGAAGCCCCTTGCGTCTGTATTTATAAACTCGTGAATGTATTATCTGAAAGCAATACCGTTGAGCCGTTTCTTAAAATTATACATTTTATTTCGTTCTTATGTGTGGGCAGATTGAAAATATCTGTATAATATTATGGGAAAAGAAAATTTTTATGTAAGAGTTTCAAATTCAAATACCCTATAAAGTCTAAAACGATCTATAAGATTAAATAAATATATTAAGGCAAGTTCGAGACTGAAAAGTCTCTTATATGTTCTTTGATGTCAATGAAATCAATAAATAATGTTTAGTTAGATAGTGATAGGGAGGAAAACCTTTAGAGGATGGATGTAAAAAATGCTTGCAAAAAATATGGGTTTTCATATTTTTGAAATTTTGACAATATTCTGGGAAAGAGATTGCTTCCTGTGAGGCGATGAGAGAAGAATTAGGGAAATTCGCGAAAGTGCGACGCAGTAAAATGATGGAGAGTCGATTACAGAGAAGATACTATAGAAGATATCATACTTCCTGATACGATAGTTTTCCATAATTATTGAACTTTCTTAAGTATTTGTTATCAAGTGTCGTGTTAGTTTTATTTATCTTTCGAGAATCTTATTTCTTAAGTAATTTCATAATATATATTTGTTATGTACGTGTTTTTATATTATGCATTTGTTGATACTTCATGAGTATTGGAAGAAGGAAGAGAATTATTAGGGACGAAATCGGACTTAACGAATTGGGGGAAATAAATACTGAAATATATTCTTCTGTTTCGTCCGAAAGTGGTTTATTTTAGTGGTGGTTTATTTATTCATTTTGCTATTCATCCTACATGCTATTAATTCATCGTTTAAAAGTTAAATCAGAGGATCATTGATTATCTTACATAGCAAAGAATGATTTGATTTACTTTGAAGTATTGATTTGAAGTCATTAATTATTATCCGTTCACTCAAATAACTTCTGTTAATTCAGGATACCGAATTAAATTTTGCTATCCCACTCTAATAACTATCAAATTCGTTCTCCCATTCAGAAATCAAATTATAATTCTAACAGAAAGATGGAATTTCGGTCTGTACAAGAGTAATGCAGAGTGCTATGATCGCTAACAGATTTTTTACCATAGAAATTAACAACTGTATTATCGCTAAAAAAAATTGGTGATTTTATTCCTCGCTTAGGATGAGACTTTTTTTTTGAGATAGAGTGTTATAAGGACGATTCAAATGAACGCTATATCTACATTCGGCAATCATCTGCAGTAAAAAATGCTAAATTCCACGGCCATGGAAGATTGATCCCCAACGCATTAATAATTTTCGCGGAGTGGACAGAATTAAAATTCAGTAGCCTAGAACGTAATGATCACGCAGCGCCGCAGTCTGCGCGAGTATTTAAAAACATATTGCGTTCATCGAGAGATATGTATTTCCTCGCTCCGGAATGCGTTACGCGAAACGGACAATCAATAGCGTTGCGTTTGAAACTTTTATGCCGAACCTCTATCGGATATCTGTTATTATTGCATACGTACCGCGAGCGATAATTTTATATTTCCCCTTCCCATTCGCTCATCCTCGCTCCACCTCTCTATTTCCGCAAACAAATCACCTTTCGGCTCCGATGCATCGCAATACGCGTTTGCGGATGGCGTTCCTCTTTTTATTTTTTCCGCGAAATGCAGTGCGCAGCTTCGCCGGTGGTGCGCCTCGGTCGGGGAGGGAATAATCCCCGAGTCCCATTGTTTGCGTGGGATGTCAGCGGGAAATTCCGTGGAAAAAATGCGCTCGGTGCAACAAACAAATAAACGAACTAACCAGAAACGAAATAATGCAGCGCCTTTTGACGACATGCATTTTGGATGATAAATATCCCCATAAATCGGGATTAATGGGGATTTATTTAATACTTCCTCGTTGCGCGCTCCATCTCCCGGGCTCTTCTCTTTTGCTTCCGTGCACTGCGCGGCTTTTTGTTCAAAATTCGTCCAATATGGAGATTCCCCGTAGGAAATGAACGTTGCCATGAACCTGTTAGTTTTCATTATTCGGAAATTGATAAAAACCGAATTGCGGGCGATATTGGAGGTTTCCGGCCGCTGGTGACTTAAAAGTGCCGGCGCCTGTTTAATGTTTAATTTAGGTGCGGCAAGAACTCATGTGCTAGTGGTAGTAATCGATTCGGAAGCATGATTGACCAAAGCGTTGAAGATAATTTTTCACCACAAAGATGAATGAGAAAGAAAAAGATGAGTTTAGTTGTTATTCTGGAATGTGAAGGATAAAATTGACGGAATAAAAAGAGAACTTAAGAATTTTTGCGAAGAAACCAGAGGGACGGGGACATTGTTAGTGCCAAACTGGAATCGCGCCGTGAATAAAAAACGATTGCTCTCTACCCGGACATGCTGTCATTTCAAATAAATTTAAGCACGTAACATAGTCTGATAAATACCGTTGCCACCTAGTATTAATACCAACTTGCGGCGTTTTTATAAATAAATAAATAAATAAATAAATAATTTGGATTCTTAATCAGTTTTATTAGATCAATTGCAAATGAAATGGTGCATATATCATAATTGCTTTATCATATTACTTGGATATTGAATTTGTTTCCCACAAATCCTTCTATAAATAATAAAGGGTTTTATTTTCAACTTAGATTAGATATTTTCCAATGTTAAGCATCTTGTTTCGATAGTGGGGATTTCAGCTTCCAAAGTAAAATGCGAATCCCATGGCTTGTTTAATCAAAAGAGCGCATAGGAGAGTGTCTATGGGAAGTAATCAAATATTAAGTAAAAAACTAAATTCTCAGAGGTTCAGAAGGCAAAATAACGCTGAATTTTTTTTATTTCAAAGAATCCTTCCGAAATATCTTTAAGATTGAATAGATTAGATTTCTTCTTAAATAATACAGCTTTTGATAAATTCAAGATATTCTGTTCCGAAATGTTCATACTTGGTCTTTCAGGGTATTCCCATAAGGATTCGAACCTCCAAGGTGTGTATTTTGTCTGAATCAATGCATGTTAGACATCTATATCAGCATATATATTACTGCTGTCGTTGATAACCAGTCATTTTATTGCTAAACTGGTTGAAGATGCTGTTGAAATATCTTTGACTTTTGTTATTTTTCAAGTAACAATTCAGAAACGTCAAGTGGGACTTTGAATTCTTAAACTCAGTTCGAAGTGGTTAGCGAAAAAAAGTGTAGTGTATTTTTCGTTTCCTGTCAGCCATTGATATGAGGAATAGGGAGAAAATAAGGAAATTATACAGAAATTACTGCAACAAGTACGCCTTATTGTATTACAGCAAAATATTTCAGAGGAAAACCTATAATTCTCATTCGTTCATTTCTATTCCCACGTGATTCAATAATTCCAAAACAAATATTTACATAAATCGTATGATAATATATTTGATAAATTTAATTGAAAAAACTGGAGCACCGTTTCAAACCTGTTGATCTATAATGCGCTTTTGACCATCAAATTTAATTATAGTGCCAAATGATTCTTTAATTGAGTGATAATTTTTTAATTGCACATTGTTGAAGCGACCTCTTTCGATTTTATACTAATGTAAACAAGAACAGAAACGCTTTTACTGAATGTTCCAATACAAATAAGGTACTCTTACTTACTAAGGTAAGTAAGGTAGTCGGAGTAACAAATAAGAAAAAGGATTCTTCATGGAGAAATACAAATACGGCAAGATATTATTAAATGATAGAAACTGAAGTATTACGAACACTGATATTCGAACAATAAGTAACATCAAGACAATCATAATTGATTCGAATTCATTTGGCAACCAAAATCTATTTATTTTCTCCTTTATTTACTACTGCTTTCTTCTCACCTTAATGAATGGATTTAAGGAACTGCGAAATTACTTATAGGACGGGCAATTATTAGTGCAAAAAGTTCAGTAAATGAACGTCATCTTACAAGATGGTCGTCTATATTTGTTACAAATATAATTCCCACGCCATCTTACCCGCTTTGTGATTTTAAAATATTTAAATTTAAATATTTTTTGCTATGTAGTAAGTTCCGTTTTGGCATGAAAGGTTCGAAAAGCCTTTGAAATATCGCTTGAAAGTTGGAATTAGTTACAAAAATACCATAATTTTACCAATCCGGCTTAAGGTGAAATTCGATGTTTCAAAATCCTTAAATATTAGCAGTCCGATAAAGGATGAATGATGCAACAGAATTCCGGAAATATTGATTTATAATCAAATTTGAGCTTCGGGTACGAATATGAATAATTGCTTCCGCCGAGTATGTATTCAAACCGACAATTATAGCTCGAGGATAAGACATGACCAAATACAACAAGAAATCAAAGAAACTTCACAGAAATCAACATTCACGAAATATTGCTATATTTGAATCAAAATTCGGCTGTCATTTAGCAATTCATGCATTTATCGGCGGTTCTTTTTGAATGTTTTAACTTGGATGGACATACTAACATGGAATACGTTAAACTTAAAACAAATTTCAGAAATATCTCTGAATTGGTAATAATTCTCAGGAAAAACCAATAAGTTAATGCTGTAAATTTTTCAAAAGATACACTCTTTCCTGTATTTTATGAATCCCACAGTGAATTTCTACATCTGAATAATTTTATCAATAGCTGAAAAGTTTTTTTTTGGAATACTCGATCACCTTTTCCTCATTTATTATTTATTTCCTATGCGATCAACTTAAACGTAGATGAGCATCTAACTCTATTTTCAACTGTTTTCATCAATGCGACTTTTATATTTTCATAGCAGTTTACTTGAAGCATTGAAACAAGCAATAAGCTTGACTTACTATGTAGATAAATAAACATTTCAAAGATGTAAAAATTAGGTAAATTTGTCCTATTTCTTAGGTTCCTTATCGGTCGATCATATATGAAAGCAATAAATTATAATTATTGTATGGAAAGCAGAGCGTAAAAGGGAATATTGCGATATTATTCAGATTTTTAATGCCTTTCTACATAGGTATGAGAAATTGATTCAATTAAAATGTAACATTTAAAAAATTTAACATATGGATTGAAATATCAATTTGCTTGAAATAGAAGCAGAAACTGGCTGATATAAAAACACTTTGAAACAGAAACGATAGAAATTAAGTACGATGAATTGTCATCTGTATCGGAATAATGACAGGTATAGTATTCTTAAGCTATCTCTTTATTTATATCAAAAATACTTGCTCAGAAGGACCTCTAATAATTTAGATATTAAATGAATTTTATTACTTTATCGATCCAAAAAAGTATGAACAATGAATCTGTAATTAATTGTTATACAATTGCACAACCGTTAAGGAACGGAATATCGAAATATGAAGTATTCGATTTATAGAATTATTTGAACATTTTCAATTAAAAAAAAACCTTAAGAAACTTCCATTTTGTATTAGACATGCTATGAATTGAAACGTTTAAATTTAGCAGTGCAATACATTCATGAACTATCCTGTAAACTTAGTGAAAATAATTACGGACCTCACTTGCACAATTTTTATACCTGGTTCCTAATCTAGATATGTATCTTGAATGAGACAATGTTTCTAAGATATTCACGGTAAGTTTTGTCTATTCATTGAGAATCGCAATTGGAAAACTTTTTACCCAACATGTGGAGTAGCAGATAATTGTATTGGAACCCATTTGCTTTCTTTACGAAGTCTATTCCTTCAAGTTAAACAATTTAAGAACTGGCGAACCTGAGATTCATTATCCAACAAATTAGATTCGGAAGCTTCGACATTTTTAGTGAAATAAATGTATAAGTCGATGGTTTCTTAACGATGAGATTCGCACCCAAAAATGTCAGCAAAGCATTTAGTACTTTATACCAGATCTGATGAATTATCCCTCTCTCTGCTCTTTCTTGCAGAAATACCTCCATCTAATCAAAATAAACTCCATTCAAATTGGGTCTTATTTGCGCAGCTAGAGCTAATTATAGAATACACGTATCTCGTCGAAAAGCGTACGCGGATGGTTAAATTAATTATCTGGCTAGCAGATAATCGACAAAGAAACATACGAAGAACCACACTCCCAGCATCAGATGTCAAGAGTGATTAATTTATACCTCCATATATTAAAAAGTAAATTAAGCTTTTACAGTGGGGCATCTATTAAACAACGGAAGATTTCCACCGTGTTATAATGGGACTTGTTTTAGTCGAATTCATCACAAATTAATTGCATATTACCGCATACCGTGTTGACTACGTAAAAGAAGGCACCCAACGAATAGAGAGAGAGCTGCATTATTCAAATCCAGTTATGCGGACGAGAATGCACGAAGGCCCATCGTTATTCCATCAATTCAGCGATGAAGTTACATTTGAATTTATTAATCATTATTATCAATTCAGATTTCATTCATATCAATACCACTGTCATTGGCGATATTAAATAAAAAGTAATTTCCACTGAAACAAAGTAAGAGTCAATGTCATATTTTGTCATTTTTCTAATGGCTCGGGTGCTTCTAATCTGTCAGTTTAGTATGTAAAATTACAATAATAAAAAATAATTATTGATCATTAAGATGATATATGAACTGTATAATTTTTATATTATGTAGGGGTAAAATACGAAAGAATTTTAAAACGAAGTAATAAAAATTAGATTATAATATCGAACGGGAGTGATTAAGATCTTTAAACATATCGCCAATTTAAATGCAGGTTAGTGAATAGTTTTAGAATTTGTGTTGCAATTTGTTTTAGATTTAGATTAAATAATTTAAATCTTAGAAAAAAGCAAACTTTTTGTTGAATTTATTTAGAATGAAGCAACGACAGCAGGAGTAACCAATTTAAAAATAATTGTTTCTTGCTGCAGTTACCATAGATATCATTTTACTATTTGAAATTTTCTCTAGCATCACTCCTTGATGATTCCATTTGGTATGAATAACAATTTACCAACATTTTTCGACCGCTTCATTAGTATTACTACAGTTAATTATTTCTTAATCGGGAATAGAAAACTTCATAATCATAAAGGCAGAGCATTATCCTTGTAAACCTATCGATTATACATAGAATTTCATTTCAGTTCTTCATTTGTTGTTATTCAATAATAACTGTTATGTAACTCAGGAACGTCTTCCTTGCCCTTCCTTTTCCCCAGTATTGTTTTCTAGGTAGTTAGCCCAAGTACATGCCCAAAATAATATAAGTTTCATATTCTTAATCTCTTTTAGAGTATTCTTCAGCTATTATGAACAGCTCTTAGATCTTCTGTGATACTTATCTTCTCATTCTTGTTATCCTACTCATTTTTATATATTTATATCTTCCAAAAAGACTATGTTTTACTTATTTGTAGCATCATACTCCCAATAATTGTAATGAAGTTTTTCTAAGAATCAGATTTTTACTTATATTTCCTAAAAACACTTTAATTTATTATACCTAACTTTCTCATACCTTCTTTGCTATAACCATCCACATTTTTCAGAGATGCAAATGTTAGCAATGAAATATTAAAGAAACAGAGGGAGAGACTCAACAATTACCCAAGATTGAAAAAATCATTAATTTCACACATACTTGATTCTCCTACTTTTTCATTGATATGGGTTGAGGTCATCTTTCCCGCAACTACCATAGCTTTTGCTTCCTTCTTATTCATTTACAATTTCTGTTTTTCCATTTTCGTAGATTACAGTCTAAGCAGTCTGTCCTTATCTTTAGGAAAATCTTCCAAGGTCTGTCTATCATCTGCAAATCTAGTGTAGAGTATCTTTTTCTATTTTCCTTTACATTTTCAGTCATTTCCTTCATCCTCACTGCTTATGGTTTCTTCAGCATCTTAGATGCAGTGAAGTGCGCCATGTCGACATATTCTTCAATACATAAACATGATAAGAGTGGCCATCCTTATTTAATATATTTGCTTCTTTATCATATTCATTAAATGCAATCAAGTAGCCTCGATTCCTGGAGAGCTTTAGTATCATCCTTCCGTCTACATCTATTCTCACTTACATTAATTCTCTTCTTATATATTTTCATTCTATGAAGTCCACTGGTATTTATTCATCGTTAAAGGTGAGGAAGACTTTCCTGTTAAATTCTAACCTTCTTTCTAGCATTCAGCATCAAAATTTCATTTCTGAATCACAAAATATATTTCCATTGCATGAACCTATACTCCACTCGCATGTTTAATATAAGTTATTATCTAAGTCAAATTTAAGATATTGGTGATTGACCAGCTCGCTCAATATAATGAGCGACTAGTACTCAATCATTTAGAAAGTTGATTTTACGGATAATAGAGCAGTATTATTGATCAGGGCAAAAGTATTAATTGCCCAAACTGAAATTAATGTTCAGACATTAATCTTTGTGAAAATATCCTCATCAATCACATCCCGCGACCCACTTGGAGCAACATCTGTCACCACCGCATGCGCACTCAGATCACTCATTAGATTACGATGAAAAGAGACATCATTCAAGGAGATGACAATTTATTCTTATCGAATATTCGGCGGGTTATTCTTATCAGTAGATGGCGAACACATATCTGTAATATATTCACAAATTTTATCCAGAATTTAAAATATGGACATCGACAAAGAAGGCGAAGCAAAGGATAAAGGTATCTGAGGTGAAAATTTACTATTGAAAATTTGGTAGGAGGAGGGACAATACTAGAAATGAATACGTAAGAAAAAGGCTATATTAATTTAACATCAGTATTATACTAATGAGCAAGGGAAGAGTGATGAGCCAGGTACTACGGATGCATAGTATCGATTCCTCGAACACATTATCGAGTACAAACTGAATTGGTAACGAATAATCAAGAAAATAGACTTGAAGATTTAGAGATAAAGAAAAAGAAGAAGGCAAAAATAATATTTCCATCAGTTTAATTATTATATTTAGTAGAAGAATCATATAATTGACTAGAAGATTAATCCGATTCATTAATAGTTTTAGGAAAATTGGAGAGTCAAAAATATCAATTGACAGGAGTAGTAAAGGGATAATGTTGAAAAATTGAATACAAAAACGGGGAAATGAGATATAATCAGATTATACTCTTATCAGCTATTATATATCCAGAAATAAAACGGTCGATACTCAAATTGCATTCACATCTATTATTCAACAGTGGAAATTACGTACTTAGCGTTACAGATAAAAATCGAGGATCATTTTAAGGAGAGATGGGCGACGCGAGGAAGTTTCGCTTTGTACTGACCGATCCATGAATTATTAATCCATTTTCCACTCAATTACCTCCCGTAAAACATCGCAATTCGCGCCGAAACGTTTTGCTTTCCATCATTCTCGATACAAGTAATATATCGATATGATAGTGGGCGTCATTAAGGATCCTTCTTCATCCGTTTCTGATTTGAGTGAAAAAGATGGACGACGCGCCTGGAGGAAGTTTGGCCTAAAAGGACAGTCTCTCGGTGATGTAAGCCCCAAAGTTTAGCGCCGGTGGAGACGCGTCAAAAACGGAGATGGGAGAGGATTGCAGATGGAAACTTTATGCGCACCTCAATTTTCTCCTCTGGAAAACACAGAACTCGCATTATTGCTAATAGTTTGCCTGTAATTAAAAATGCATCTTTCACCAAACCATGAAAATGTATATATAGATGAAGTTATAGATTTCTGCGAAATAAATACTTTCATTCTAAACAACGTGTATTCCCTTCATATGCTTGTAGCCCAGTAGTAACCTACAATATTTGAACTAATAAATGTATATGCTTTTCCTTGTTTTACTTATTTTACTATTTTCAGAATATGCTGGGACGCTGGTGCCAGATTATGACCCTATTTGAAGTTTTAAATCCAGAATATAATTCAAATTTTAAATAAAAATCTAGATTTGGCTTTTCCTGTCCATTTAACCGACTTTTTTCCTTACAATTTACTTATCTTGGATAAGGTTAGGTGTGTTTATTTGTGGTTAATGATTGTGATATTGACATTTCTCAATTATTTGATTTCGTTGTATTTTATCTTTAAATACAATTAGAGAAATATGTTACAGTAAAGTAAAAATATTATTTAAATGCATTTCACTTCATATAAACCAAAACCTGGTAATATTAAAACATTATGTCGTACAATTATGAATTCGGAAATTAATAAAGTTTATATTTTACCAAAAAGGATATCTAATGCCAAGATGAATAGCCCATTTGCTTCATTAAAGAGTAAATGTGCATGTATTATTAATAAGCATTATTAATCATCCATAAGTGACAGCCTTCAATGATTCTTGATGGCCTAGAGACACCTTACAGTTCGAAGTTTACCAAATATTCTAATAGTTAGCATAATAATTTTCAACAGTATTATCACTTTGAGCGAATTAATGTTATAGAAGAGAAAAGTTATGATTTACTATGCTGATGATAAATAATGCACGCTTCAGCCAAATTCTTGTCTTTGTTATTTCATGTAAAATTTATTTTGATGAAACGTTATATGACAATTTTGGTTTTTGAAGTATAATCATTGATTCTCCGATTCGGGATAAATTCACATTCTCGAAGAAAATTTATTTCATCATAATATCAAAGAAGGCGCCTATTTTCGTCCGTAAAGCATAGGTATGTCCGTCAGTATGGTTGGAAAAAACAAACCATCAACCACGATCAAGAACTATAGATGTGAACCATCAACACGTGTTATCCATATATTTAGATAACAGAGACCGATGTCAACTCGGACATCTTCGCTCGCTTTTGCACCTTATGGCTGCTGGAATACAAGAATCTGGTAACGGGCTGCATAATCTGGTTGTCTTCATCTATCATTTGTATTCCGACGAACATATATTTTCCCACTTCGCGATGTAATTTCACACTGTTGAGTTCGATCTCATCGAGTCGGGGAAACGAATTTCGCCCGTTCAAAAGCAGCATTTCCGAAAAAAAAGACTCGTAAGACGTCATGGTCTGGAATCGAACAAAACACTTTTGAGCAGCGGTCACGCGACCAACTCCTCAAACATTCCGAAGGTGGGAATTTTTCGGAGGCGAACGGGAGAGGATTATTTCGACTATCGATTGTTTTCCGAGGGGTGGATGTTTGCCCCAAAGGAAAGGAGCGTCCGCTTTAAAGAGTCTGGCCTATCGCAGAGCTCGCTTGAATTTGCCCGAAAAAAAGAGGGCGTCGACGGAGGCGAAGAATAAAATATTTCTGGCGGGTGTGGGAGTGTGTGGGCCCCACGGGACTCGAACCCGAATGCTTCCGGTTCCCAGTAGAACGCATCGGAGCACAGGGGGTGGGGGAGGATTTGAAAGGAGAGGAAGGGGGAGTGAGGGATAGGGGGGGATGAGGGATAAGGGAGGGGAGTGAGGGATAAGGGAGGGGAAAGGCAGTGTTATATGGGAGACTGAAGTGGGATGTGGAGGGGAAAGAGAAAGGAGGAAAATAAAAGGATAAGAGAAGATTTGGAGGACGAAAAGAGAAAGGTAAAGAGAAGTAAAAGAAAATGGAAAAGTGGAAGGGATGTGGAGAATGAAGGGAAAGAATTCTGAATTCTCGTTCTTACGTTTTGCCATCAAATGTTTTTTCCGCGCCAGACGTGGTAGATTTAGGGCCGAATTGAAGTGAATATCGATTTTTTCGTTTGCTTATTTTAGGATTTCTTTATTTTTGGGCAAATGTTGCATCGGGGGCTCGCTGAATTATAAAATAGCAAGAAAGGAATAGATGAATCGCGGATGGAGTAGGATAACGAATTAATAAAGAAAGAACTTAGCGACAAAGGAAATGGAAAAGAGAAGAATATTAAAAATGGAAAAAAACAGGGAGACGGAGATAGAAAGATAAATAAGAACGGAGAGCAAAGACAGTAACGGTGATTGACAAAGAATTGAGCTAGGAAGAAGGTAGAGGAGTGAAAATAAATTAGAAAAGGTAACGGACGAAAAGGAAGTGGAAAAATTCCCATAAAATTCTGAAAAGTAGAAAATATGTTTCGGTACAAAACGGGAAGTGAAAACTTGTAAAAAGGCAAAAATATTAAAAAGTTACGAAGTAAAACAGTGAGCACAGACAGCGGATGATAAATGTTTAGGGATAAGGATGTGAGGAAGAAATGAATAGGGTACGGCAGACTTACTCGTAATTCGGAAAAGAACGGGTATGATGAAAGAAAAAGAGGAAAACAGAAGACGGAAAATATAAAGGGAGAGAAATGTAGAAGAGTACTCAATGAAAAGAATAATTAGAAAGGATACTAACGTGAGAAATTGATAATGATCGTTATTTAGAAATAATAAATTTATTCGTCGAACGAAATAAATGCACGCATAGGGTGTCATTTTCATTAATTACATCTCATATAAGTACCGATTATATTACAACTCGTGCAATAACAATTGATAAATCTTCTTTGATTCAATAGATTCTATAGAGTATAAAGAGAAGGGAAAGGGGAAGATAAGTGAAAGATGGTGATAAAAGTAAGAGAAGGGATTGGTTGGAGAGGTCAGGAGCGGTGGAGGGGAGACGCAGACGGAGGGGAAGGGAAAAAAGGAGAAAAAGAGAAAGGAGAGAAAGTCGGGAGTGGAAGAGAAGTGATAAGACGTGGGGGGCGATTGAGACGCTTTTTGGAGACCTCTGGCGGAGAGAGAGGGAAGGTCAGGGATGGCTCGGGTAGGTTATGGAAATGGTGGAGAAATTGGAGACACGCGACGGAGGCCAAAGAGCGGACGGCTAAATCAATCGGAAAATAGGGTTCGGGCGAATACAAAAGGTAATGAATCCTGGAATAAAGAGAGGGTATCGGTTCGTCTGCAAGAAGAGAAAGTCACGGGGCCCCGGGAGTGGGGGGGGGAAAGAGAAAGGCGAATGTATTTTAAATAAGGAGACTACGGCAAAAGGATCAATACGGGCACAGATATCAAACATGTACGCCTAGAAAGAAAGCTTATTATACTGACTCCTACGTAGCCGTCTGGAGGAAGATGTGAAAGGAGAATGAATTTTGTATCCGAATTGAATATTAAATGAGAAATCAAGGGAATTATTTTTCGTGAAGGTTAATTATGGAGGGCTGAATTAAATATGGAGGGGAAATACATTTTGACAAATTTTTAAATGTTTTCTTTGATGAAATATAATTCCTAATTTCGCTAAAACAACAAAAAATTCCCTTATTCTCTTGAATGTATGGACTGCCGAAAAGGTCGCTTATTCCAAATTGAGTCGACTCCACATTTCAGTAAGACGCTCATAAAGCCTACAGTTTACTCGGTACAAAGAGAAATTACACAGATATACACGAAAAAGTAACACTAGAAGAAGTGTATGTCGTATCTCAGAAGGACAGAGTTTGGACTAGAGTTGCAGCAAAAACTTGAAAAACGTGAAAGAAATCAGAATATTACGTTTTCTCAGAAATGTTATATCTCCAAAAAATTTTACCGCCAAGGCGAGAGGTTATCTAGAGAATCCCACAAGTTCCTTAAGAAGGATTTGAAGATTCCATATTGAATCAACGAGGTGTAATGATAAGAAATACTGTTCAGCTGGGTGTGAAAATCGACATTAAATATGGAGACTAGAATGAGTCGAATTCTCTGCGTCACAGTCCTGGAGCCATCAATGCGTATCTCTTTTGCGAATGGGAAATACACCAACCAGCGAAGATTTTCTTTTCGGGTCCTATGCTCTCCTAAAACTATTCTATTCATTATTCACTTGGTTATCTTCTTATAAATTGAATTATAAAATTTTACACGCATAAGCTTGCTTAATAGGATACTGAGAAGATATTAGTCTAAGTTCAGAAGAGAAAACTTACAAAGAACAACATTCTAACTAAAACACTAATTGAAGTTTAGCTGTATTTACTTAAATGGAAAATTTATTATAGCGCTTAAGGATTAACTTTGAAGATATGCTAAAAATTACAAAAATAAACATTAAATCGTGATTATTATTATTATAAGCGCCATAAAAATGTTTCCAGTTAGAAATAATTTCACAACAGTTTTTCAAGCTCTTTCTTTTACAAGGACACGATTTGTAAACTCTAAACTTCAGAAATATAATTAGCAAAATCTTTAATTCTCATTAAAATATTTGAATGCACACAAATTAAAACTTATTTAATAATGCATGCGTTGATTCCTTGCGATATCAGCAGTTACCTAATTTTCTAAGATCATCATGGCCTTGAAAATGTATCGCAAAGTGATCAAAGTTATTTTAAAATATAAAAAATAAAATAAAATAAATTTATTCCACAAATAAAAAATTTCAAATAAAAACAAAACGCACGACCGTTTTCGACGCCGTAACTTCATCTTCAGGTGTATTTATTTTCATATCACATATATTTACATTTACTTCAGATAAAAAGGCAATGAGTACTCTATGCGCATATACATTACTAATCTTGCGTTTGCTTAAGTCGTTATATTTGCCTCGGCATACCTTAGAGAAAATGAATAAAGAAATTGGAATAAGGAGAATCAATAAATCTTTTAGTATTACATATAATATGAGATTGGTGCGAAATTCGTACTTGAATAAAACGATAGCTGATGGGGAATCGGTATGAGCTGAGTTAGGAAAGGTGGTTGGACAAGGGTGTCCTATGTCACCAACACATTTAATATATATGCAGAGGAAATGGTGAAAGAAGCCTGGGAAGTAACAGATAAGGGAATAAAGGTTTGTAGGGAAGAAGTGAAGTCTGTAAGGTATGCAAACCATAAAGCTGTGCGATTCCGAAAAGGGTTTACACATTTTAGTAAATGCGTTTAATGATTAAGGGAATTCGGGATGAAAATCAGGTAATGTATTAAAAGCTAAAGTAATGTGGTTTAGTACGGGAAAAAGGGAAATAAAACTAAGTTAACGATTAGGATGGATGGGAAAAAGCTATAGCAGGTGGATAAATTCTCTTACTTTCGAAGTACTCTTTCTTGGGATGGAAGATGCAAAGATGAGATTCGAAAAATGGTCTTGGCCAAAGAAGCCTTCATGAAGCGAAGGGAATTTATGACTTGAGGTCTTGATAAAGGAATCGGGAAAATATAAGTAAAATCCTTGGTGTGGGGTGTTTTACTGTATGTTTGTGAAACGTGGGCAATAAGAAAAGAGAAGGTTCGGAGGCCTTCGAGAAGTAGATACGGCGTTGAATGGAAAAGGTAAGTTTAGCTGATAGGAACCTGCTAAAACTCTTTAAAATCCAGAAGAAAATTAATATTTCAAATAAGGAAAAGTTCGTGGTTACTCCTGGAAACGAAAAGAGGAAATACAGTTTAAGAAAGCGAGATTCTGATAAGATCTCTTTCGAAATTGGCTACGAAATAAATAAAACTGCAAGGTTACATGAGGTGTGCGTATCCAACTGTAATATGCTTAGGATTTTGGAATGGAAGCAGAGCGAACAGTCGTGAATATTACTTTTATTATTACATACGTTATATCTTCATAGAATCTAAATTTATTAAGTAAATAATAACGAAGCCTTACTCTTGTTGTGAAAATATACGAAAGTTTATACAAGGAGGATTGCCGTTCAAGTAGAAACATTTAGAGATGATTCTTACTTTCGAAAGTTGTATGTTTTTAAGAAAACGGCTCTCCTTAAAAGATTCCTGGTTAAAAGATTTCGATATTTTCCCCAGAGAATAAAATAATATAATTTAAATCGAATAATAGGAGAGCACATGACGGAGTACCTACAGCGCATTTTCATACAAACACAAATATTAATTCCTTCTAAAAGAGCAGTTAATCGAGTACATAAAAAATGACTAGGCAAAGAAAAATTAATCACTGCAGAGAAAGTTACTTTCAAATAATTCCAAGTGAATTTGAATATGCAAATAAAACAAGAGGAAAGAGAAGAAAATGATGGAGAAAAATTCATTTTTGACTGCTGTAAAGCTGATCTTCCTAATTTATGTAGTCAAGTTACTTTATTATACGTATTACTGATTCAAGTAAGTTTCAAAACCATCAATAATACATTTCATCGTAAACTGTACGTCCAGTTATGGGGAGATTATATGGGATTTAATTCTCATTCGCAGAATTACTGTAATGAATTCACGTACTTAATGCAAGTTTCTTCGTTTGTTCATTATACAGTGATAGTTGAATCAGTTGCTCGACTTTGAATGAAATATAGCCTTAGGTATGAGTGTAATTCATTATCCGGATATTTCGGAAAATATCTCGAATTCCATCGAAAATTCTTTCTTAGAATTTAATCCTTACCTAAATAATGAATATGTATGTGGAGCAAACTACGCATACACTATATCACTATTTTATTCATTGTGCACTGAACCCTTGGTTTATTTAAACATTCCTTTCATTCCATATGTAGCCTTTCTTTTACGGGGGGTGTGAAATTCATTAGATTAGTAAGCCCTAATAGAATGGATTTACTCCAACCCAAACTACTTACAAATAGATTAAAATTTCTCAGAAAGACAAGATGAGCTCCTATACTCGACAGATTCTTCATCATAACACTGACATAAGCAAAACATAATACATGTGAATGACAAGTATTATTTTAGAGAGGAATGAATTTATACAAAATTTAAAATAAAATATAAAAGCATTGTAGAAGGACGGGATTAATTAACAGAATGTCGGAATTAAGTCCTCCACAACGTGAACATCCTACAACATTTGTATTGCTGCGACATGCAATTTTTGTAAGTTCTAGTTTTGTTGTAATTAAGTCGAAGTGGACTTTAATTATGCAGATTCGTCAAATAGAGTAGGTTTTATTCGTGAAAGACCATAGAAAATCGGGCCACGCAATTTTATATTTTTCTCAAAAATAAAAACTAATTAGATTCGTGATTTCAAATATTTGGGGAATTATGCATACGTTTACATACAAGCATACATTTGAGTTCGAAAAGATACTAGACTGATATTTTTGAAGCAAGTACATCACTTTTTTTTATATGTTAAGTTATATATTTTTAGTCATTAGAGAATATTCAGTAATATTAATTTACAGCTATACACTCCGTAATAAAGGAAGTATTGGTCGCTTATGAAAAATACACGTAGCTATTGCATGTAATTGCCTAACCTTCAAAACAACACAATTAACTTATATTATTGAATTTCCAGTTATTATGGATCGAGTGATGATTAATTACATAAAATGTTCAATTAATGATGTAAATAGTGATTTCGAATACGATTATTTCTATTGAAAACGATTAGCAAACCATCGATTATAAGGAGTATAACATTCTTTTTAACACAATGTAACATTAATAAAATGTCTTATTCCATAAGTAAGCCTCAAAATTCCTCCAAATTTCATTAACTATACAAACTAATTTTATGGAAATAGGCAAAGGAAAGGCAATGGACGAGACCTATGGGATTTTCCAAGCTAATAGATAAACTCAAACATACGTTAATGGCCTACCTCTGTTGATTGGCGTTTATCCGAGGAATGCAAAAGGGACTCTGAAAAAAGGATAATCTATAAATTCTGCGTTTCTAAATTTGAAAAAATATAAAAAACAACAATACCAGTGACTGAATTGTACAGTAGTAATCCGCACCAAGTATATCTTTGACAAGTATGAATGCAGTAGGCCACTCGTGGCATATCTCATGAGGTATATAGGTTAAATCAAAGTTTATATAATTGACATAATTAATATGTAATGATAATTATTTAAGCACTTACTGATTGCATCGATTAACGATTTAAGATTAACGTTATGACAAGAAATTCAAGTATAGTACTCATTGCGCTGTCAAATTCTACGGGAAAAGTCGTAATTTAAAGCTGTTGTGTGTAGTTTACCTCCATCTTTGAAGTATATATCAATTACATCAAAAATGAATATATTTAACATACAATTTCCTTTTGATGAAATAATAACAAGTTTAAAATATATTTGATATTTAATTAAATCACTTTGTAGTTCTTTAACATGATAAAGTATTTATCCGACGTTGTAAAGTAAAATTATTGTTTTTCTCATCTTTATTGTATTAGTTATATGAGTTAAATTAAGGAAAAGTATTCCTTCTTTCCTAAAGCCCCGCTTTTCAAAAATAAGGGTTTCGATGACATTATGAAATGGTAGAATCAATGTGGAGAATTCTTAAGAATTGTTTTACAGATTCTCTGTGAAAGTATATTTAGGGCACCTCCTAAGTTCTTCTTTTTATAATTAAAAACATTTTCATTTTATTTTCGTCTGCCAAAGTTTGAACTTAGCCAGAAGGCAAAGGAAGCGTATAAAATAGCGAATACTAACCAATTTCCACCTCTATTTCCTTATTTTCCGTAACGTATTTGATTCCCGTGCTTAACTCGAAATCTCAGGTCGAAAAACGTCCAAGAGAGCCGTCTCGCCGACGGCAAATCTTTTGGCAGACAGTTTAACCAACAACATCGATTTTTTAAAGGTGGAAACTCGACGAATCCGAGAATATTAACGGAGGTATTTTAGGACATTGCAACGAAGAAAAAATATTCTATTTCAATAGCGTGGTCCACTGTGGGGTCTCTGCATGTGTTAATTACCATATCCGACCGAACATTTTCCCGAACTTCGATCTTTCAAAACAGAAATCGATGCGATTCTGAAAACTCAAAATATATGCGTTACCGTACTCAATGTAGCGATTCAAACATCTGACGAGTTATTTCTGAAAATAATTGATACAAAAATCGGAAGGAAGGTATCCGCCCGAGGAGTCCATTTCAATTGGCTCGCATCAAAATCATCATCTGAAAAGGCCAATCAATTTATTCCTTTATCTAATCAATTTCCTTTTTTTCGAACGCAACCGGCGGATAAACGCCAGTTAAGTTTTTTTGCGGATTCTAATAGAATTTGTACCGGGCTGCGAAGGAATAGCCACTTGATAGTTTGAATTGGTGTGGAATGAAAAGAAAATATTTGGATCTTGGTGTAAAAACAGTAGAGAGAGGAGCGCAAGGATCGCTCGAATAATACCAGGAAATCGTGGAATAATATCCGTATTTATGTTTCTTCCAACTGCTCGATCCTCCATTTTTATTATTTCAAGCGAAACAAAATTTCGCCGACGGAATTGAATTCCGTTTTAACGGACGCTTTCTGCGGTTTCTGCTATTTGAGAGGCATTGTATTTTCATCGGCGCATCACCAAAATGGAAATCAAATTTAATTCTCTCGAATTGGATGCTTAAAAATGCTCGCCGAGGCACCTAGACTAGTTTTATTTCACCGAGTCAACGATGGAAAATATGTGACGGTATTTTCCTTACTCGAATAAACACAGAAGTGGAGCAAATATGTTTTCCTCCAACAAAATAGACAGATATTTTACGGAAATCTGATCGTCGGTAGCTTCTCGGATGATACCTCAAATATCTAAATATTTTCCGATGGTATTTAAGTTTCATTTTTCCCGCTTGAAAATCTCTTCTCCTTCAGGATATTTGTCAATAAAAGTGTGGATTATCGGACGAAGACAATTTCGGCCACGAGTACAGTTTTTCAATCATGTTGAAAGTAGAGAATAGGTTTTATTGTTTTTCCTTACGGCGCTAATGCGAACATTGTACCCGATAAAATTACTTATCTCTAGGCCAAAAGTTTTAAATTCGGCATTTATCATAACTCAGAAAATAATAATATCTGGAAATAAAATAAATAATTCTGGAAAATAATGTCGAAACTATTTCCATATTGCATAGCATGGAAGAAAATCATCCGTCTGAAACATAATATGATAATGTGATTGTACAAATCAGATCATAATATGTTTTAGCAAAATTAGGCGATCATTATGATAGTAAACTCATAAGATATTAATTTGTCATACTTAGCTATACGATAAAAATGCACCATGAATATCTTAAGTTGAGGACTTGTAACCTCTAACAGAAACATTGATTATCAAAAGTCTTAAATTAAGCCACAAATTATAAGTAAGTAACATTTATTTGAATGCAAAAGAAATGATCGTACATTGATTACTCAAATAATCACCAGTTAACCACAACTTAATCCTTACTTTCTGCAGTATATCTCACGATTGATTTTCTCGATATATAATTCAAGGAATTATTTCAATTGTGGTGTCTTTTAATTATCGTGGAATTGAAAGTTGATTACTACTATGATGTTAATGATATAGTTTTGATACATTTCACAGACATTCATTTTGCGAATAATTTTCATGAATTATCGAATGAAAATATAATATGCTGAAATATTATTTATTACTTAAAAACTTGTATCAGTATTCTAAATGATGGCATAATGTTTTTAAAAAGTTATAAATTATCAGTTTCAGATTTGTATTACCGCGTATAATTTATTATATTTACGCTATTTATGAAAACAGGTTTCGAAACGGTCTTTAATACGAAACGGTTTGATGATACGTTTTTCAAAATTTGGGCTTCCAGAGATGTTACACCAATAAGATCATTACAAAATTACGGCGCACTGTATGATTTTTCTAAAAAATCTCTCGATACGTAAGAATCATTAAATTAGGGTTGGGTAACCTATTGCGCATCCTCCCAAAGTAGCGTATTACATGATTATCAGTGGCATTATTACTAAGAGGCAGGGGAAAGAAAACGGCAGAGAAAATTTGAAAATTACTTTACTTGCACAATTAACATTTATGCATAAAAGTACTCAAGGTTTCATCCTTCGTCCAACGCTAAATTGAAACATTTGTAATGGTTCATTGTATTAGTTTATGGTGTAATATTTGATAGTAAAGCACATCTCAAATAGAACCAACGATTGACACATGAACTGAGAGCGATTGACCACCACCGCATACAATGTTACACAAATGCTATTTATGTTTCGCTGATTACGGAAATTTAAGAGCGAAAATATCCTATCACATTGTGGATGAGTTCCTCAAAGCAAATTTCTTCTCGTATTCAATCATTCTCCTATCATTTCAAGGTTCCATCCGTATTCTCCTCTATTTTGAAAATGCATCGCTGGTTGTATAAGATCCAGGATACAGAGCCTTTTACAATTGCTTATGCCAGGGGTGAGTAAATCGAGGCTATTTGTTCTCTTGAATGAGGTGGCCATAGAATCTATAATTAGTAATTAGTTTAAGGAGGTGATTTTGATTTAAGAGTTATTTATTTTGATATTGGAAAAAGTTTGTTTCTAGATATTATGACCGGTGATATTATAAAAACTGGCATAAAATATCATTATATACTATCCTTTCTTAATTACCTTAAATAAATATCAATGTTTATTCCACTCTACTCAAACTTTTGAAAACCCATTCTCAATAAAAAAGCAACTAACCAAAATGAAGCAACATTTTTTCATCGACAAGAGAGATGGTACAATTCTTCCGATATGGGATTTCAATTCTACTATTAAATCTACTGATGATTTTGTTTGTTCTGGCAGAGCCAAGTATAAATTTTATCATATCAAATACTTTGAGCAATAACGATTTAAACGAGTAAGGAGGCTCACGCAGTTAGATTTTCTCTTTCGTTTATATTATGTTTATTTTCAATCGAATATTAGGAATCGTTAAAAATCTTTATGTACGAAGGTAAAATCTGTAATAGATATTACGGAAGTACAGATATCAAATTTTGCAAAAACCTGTTACAGCTCCTAAAAATAGAGAAAATTTATAAAATGCAAAATGAAGGAGATAATTGGTACTTTTTCCTTCATTTTGCATGATGGATTTCCACCATATCTCGCCCGATTCTGTGAATTTTATAATTTATAAAAGTTTATTGTATTATATATAATTATAATATTAAATTGTAACTGTGTTGCAATCACGAAAAATCTTAAACGATAAAACATTTTATACTATGTTGTAAAGATTAAGAGATATTAAATACAATCATGGAGGTGAAATAATAGATTAACAAGATTAATTGTAACCTTCACCTTTGCAGGAGTTTATTTTAATCTCCAAATCACTCAACAAAAAAGGTTTCAATTCAATAAAATGAATATGATGATTTAAAATGAAATATAAAAGTAAATGATTATATTATCAATAATCATATTACAAAAAATATGATATGATTGGATCGTTACGGTCTGTTTGCTGTTGTAAGGAGCGATATTGCTAAAAAAATTATCACTGTTCTCTAAAAATTGAGTATTCATTTATATTTTTTACATAAAAATTACTTCTTTAATTAGCAGAACGCGTTAAATACGATTTAAAAGTAAATTTAGATAATATGTATTACCAGATGTTAATGCCGGAATTCTGTTATAATATGACTTAAAATTAAAGTAATCACCGATGTTCAACAAAAAGAAAAAATAATGTTTTTGGATTCAACAATCTTTTCTATGATAAAAGTTGTTATGAAATTTGATAAAGCTATATCTACATGAATAGTTTTTTTCATACTATTATTCTATTTTCAATAATATTTTTTTCAAGTTTCCAAATTTCTAGCTTGGCTTCATTGCTTGATCCTTTCCCGTATCAGAATTATTTCGTTATTAAATATCTCTGAAATTTTAATAACATATCTGACATTATTCAAGAAATCAATTATTAATTTTAGCGTAGAAGATGTTGTTATATTTTATATAACATGAATTTTTTTTATTGGTCTTTTGCTTACATTTAACATACCCATAATTAAATAATTGTAGCATTTCGTTCTTATTCGTTTGAGGCATATGACTTATCACTCCAAGAAATAAGAATACCCAATATGTATTTCATAATGAAAGGAATACTATGCAAATAACATTGCAATTATTTTAATACAAAAATAGCATATTCACCTTAAAATATCAAAGTGAGCGAATATTTAAGCGCATCAGATTAGATCCCTGTAGGCACAAACCTTATATTACTACTCGTAATTGTTTACTTATATTATTAATTGCTTTGCCGTCTCATGTGAATTAATCATTCTTTTGTAGACTTTCAATACATTAGTTTTCATTTAATAACATCCTCTTCAAAGCTGAATTGTTTCCATTTCACAGATTGTCTTTAATATTCTTTTTCTACTTGGCCCTTCTGTGATTGAAGGGAAAAAATAAACGAAGAAATTATTTTATCACTACGCTTTTTTAACGAGTGAAAATTCGGCACATGATGTTTAATTAGCCTTCATTTTGTCACGGTGCTTGTGAATGATATTCTGCTCAAAATAAACCTTTCAACGCATCAATTATATAAATTAATTACCAACACCAGTGCCGTCGTAAATTAATTAAATACCAAAACAGAGAAAGCACGAGCGTATTACAATTTCATTGATAATTAGCCTTCATTGAGAGAATAACATACGTGTATTTAACATTTTTGTCGGATCGATTTCTATTAATATTTTATCGAAGCGGCGAATCGTTTATCTCATCTAATTTCAGTTTATTTTTCTTCTTTTTTCGATTCGTTTCTGTTTGGTCGGATATCCACATCGCCCCAGCCGACGCCATTTTGTCTTTCCTCCCAGAATTTGCATTCCATTTCCTTCTCTTTCAAAATTTCCTCTTCTCTTCCGCATTTCTCTTTCCCTCCATTTATCTCCCTCTCTCTTTCCGAGAAAAAAGCATTTCCTTTCCCCGATCCCATTCGCCTTTCACTTCCCCCTTTTGTCCACCCCCACCACTTCGCCTCCCCCAATGCGCACGCTCCAACCCTTATCGCCCCCACCCTGCGCCCTTCCCCAACCCTTCCTCGCCATACCCTATCCCACTCTCTCGACGACCCCAATGTACTTACATGACCTATCCACCGAAATTCCTCAAAGCCCCTTGTTCTCCCACTCCCGCACTCTCGCGTTTTGTTTCACACACATTTAGTCTCTTCCCCATCTATTTCTTTTTTCCTCGTCCTACCTCAACATCTCCCTAATGCATCCTTCCCCTTGCGTATTATCGCCGCCGAAGACGAGACTCCTCTCGTTTTATTTGCGGCGACGCATTTTATAAGTTGCGCTGTCGCCGACGCCGCTAATCTGCATTTTGGGTATGTCCTCCGCGGCCGAGGAAAAAAGAAAGCAGCGCCGATGATGTTGATGTATCGCCCGCGATTTTTTCCGCCGACAGATTTGCTATTCCCGCCCGGAAAATGAATGACGGTGTGGGTTTTGAGCGCAAAAAGCCCTTTAGGTTAAAACTTTGGCCGAGCGAAATATCCTACATAATGCGCGTCGTAAAATATTGGCGGAAATTTGTGAATTCGATTTCGGGTTTATTGACTCGGGACATGCGAAGGTTAACGCTCGCGGGTTTGCTGGGGCGCAACTCACGGAAGTGGAGTGAAATTTTTAAATATACTTATCAGGTTAAAATTCCTGGTTGTTATATCCGGCTGCATAGATTGTTCCCTTCGGAAGCTGAAAACTATGATAACTGTTTGAGTCAAAAAAGACGAGTATTTCTACGAAATTTCGATGCCGTGGTTTCATATTGAATCAATCTGAGATCTTTCTAGGTATTTGAGCAAGTTAAGTTATTTTCAATTTTGGATTGTCTTGGAAAATATACAGTAATAATGAAAGATGGTTATTAATCATTAATTATAAAGTAAATAAAAATAAAGTTATCAATTTAAAATTAGTTAAGTAGCATACAAATTCTAAGCATTTAATTATGCTCTCAGCAGATAAATTGTATTATGAAAAATCGCACACAAAATCCAAAAATATTTTGATTACTAATCTTTGATCTATAATCTAGGATTATAATAATCATATTATAAAATTATAATTTTAAGGATTTATGTATTTTTGGTAAAACCTTCTATGCTCAGTGATTGGTTTCATTACAAAACAGTACTTTTCTTTCATATTATGCCTAACTTCAACACAAAAGACGACTATGTCCTTTCTGTGTATGTATGTATGCATATATATTATTTCATTACATTATTATTTTCGCTGATTTTTTAAGATGAATAATTCAATCATATAATAAAAATATAACCAGATGTTTGTATCAAATTAAAATTAAATTATTTCCCCTATTTCATTATTCTTTGATTCCCTAAGTTATTATCAAAACTTGTAAATGAAGCACATTCTCGTAGTATGTGTTTAAAAAATCAGGATAAACTTTCTTCTCCTTTCCCCATCATATTTTGTTATTGCTGGAGGCATATAGCGAAAAAGTAAAACGCAACCGATCATCGAACAGCATCCAAAAGGGGCTCCTTTTATAAGTCTCTCATAGACGCAGCCAAGTGAAGATAAGGAAGCTCTTCCATTTTTACCGATCCACAGTTTAGAGGCTGCCGAATCCAAGCCTTATGCCTCTCCATCTCTTTTTATGCACATCGCCGTAAATTTCATCTCTCCAATCCTCTCTCTTCTTTTGACTTCAATTTTCACATCTTTCCTCACGTCACACGTTTCATCTTCGATCTCAACCATTATTTCTCTTTTCCTCAAGAGCAACGGGGGGCGCTGTTTATAAGTATCCGCTGTCTTCTCAACCGAAGCGCAGGACAGAGCGGACGTACGCCGGTTTGACTATCCTAGAGTCAAATTTTATTGATTTAAGCCAAAATCGAAATGCTGGAGCAAAGAGGCGCCTATCGCCCACGAACAAAGCACAATGAAGCGTTATCTGCCTCCGTAGCTTCGTAAAATTGTACGTCCTTCAGGATACATACATAAACATGTATTGAAAATATTCCTCTAAATAGAAGTGGATTGTTCGAACGAGGAGAATATTTTCTGTTGATGTCCTTTACACCATAAAGCCGTGTTCGTTCTGGTATGAAATTATTTCTGGTCAATTTCTAACAATCTGAGCAATAGCTGGTACGGCTGATGAATATCGTTAATTTCATTAGTCTTTGATTGAATCATATAATGAATATTAAAAAGTTTTTCGAAAATTTTCCCTCGAAACAAAAGAGATCTAATCCGAATTTTCATTAAATTACGTAATTTTAAAGTTTAATTTTCAGCTTTTCATTAATCTACGTAAAACAGCCTTGACAGGAAATTTACTCATCTAGAAATTAGTTCAGAGAATCCTAATTTTCATCTCCAAAGTTCTAAACAAATGTATTACCCTTGACAAAATCCAAATTATTATTTTATATGGTGTTTATACGTCGTAACTTATTTTTTTCCATTTCTTAATTTTTAATCCAATTGTAGTACTGTGTTTCACTGTTATCCAGCTCATGGCTATTCTTCTGGGAATAAAAATTTTGAAAAGTAAGTTTAATATAAAATTATATCTTTCAGAATGTTCCTAATAAAACACAATCACTGCAGTTCCTAGTGCTGGATAGTAATGATTTTGGAAACTTACGATTCTGTGCTACGGTTATTTATTTTTAAAGTTATGAAAATCGTATTGTAATTACGATATTTTATGAAATTTATAAGGATTAAAATTGCGATGAATTTTTTTCCCACTAATTTCTTGTACTTATAAACTTAATTTACATACATTCTTAATACAAAAGATACAATATAGTTGCATACACACTGTAAACAGTCATGTATTTTCGATGTAATTAAAAATAAACACAAAAATTTTAAGAATCTTTTTTGTCAGTGAAGCGAGAAATAAATTTTCTCCACCGGGCACTCGGTAAATGTTTGCCTGTCGGAGAAGGCATACGCATTAAATATATTGCGAAATAATAAAACTTTGCAAAATCAACAATAAGATTTCAATCAAACTTTATTTACTTCTATGCGCCTCGATGATATACTGGCGATATTTGTATGATATTTTCCGACGGAAATCCTATTCTCGAAAATAAGAAGAGCAGTGTAAGTTGGTGCTTCTAAAATAAAGCACCCTCCGAGGGAAAAACCAATATTTCATATAAAATATTTGGAGTAACAACGATTCCCTCTTAGTCGTCCGTCCCATCTCTGGGCCAAAACCCGGACAGCTTGGCAGGACCCAGGGAAAGAGGGATAGCCCTGGGATGATGTTTTTTCAAGCAGAGAGGCCGTGAACTGTGTGTGTGTGTGGGAATGACGTAGATAAAGTGGGCGGGTGTGGGGGAGGTGCGGGAAGAGGGCGGAATGTTAGTGGATTGGGCGAAGCATGTGTGCGGCAGAGGGGAAAGGGCAAAGGGGCATTAAGGGGTGCCGTAGTTTGGCAAGGGGTTGGAGGGAGCGGGTCCTCGGCACCCGGATGGAAAAGTACGGGGCCCTTGCCTTTTTCCGCGCATGACCTGCACCAAATCGAACTTCCGTGGGCGCTTCCCAGGCCCATACGCACGCGGGCGGGGGGTTCCCTGGGAAAACTGCAGAGCTTTGAACTCTCGAAAAAAAAATTGCCCGTCGGCCATTTTGGATTCTGGCTGGTGCGTCGTCCCTTTTTCGATAGTGTGTGCGGGAGATGAAATTCCGTGGACATGAGTGCGTATATTGCGGTGTCCAGACGGGAGAATACAAAGAGGATCAAAAGAGAACGAATAAATTAAACGAGTTTCGTAAAAGAAATTACGGTAGTTATTATTAGTTGATATTTATAACTAAAATTATGATTAAAATTTTATACCTGGTATATTTCGAGGAATAATCAAAAGATACAAATTGAAAATAACATAATAATAATGTTGGAAAAAGAGGAAATTCATTTTTCCGTGATGCAATACAAAATATTTGCAGGACTGATTATTAATTTAATAACTTTTTTAATTATAATTTTAAAAAGTAATTAGAAATTTTTCCCGATAAATTTCTTTTCGAAAATATTTCCTTTATTTTAATATTCTATCAGGTTATCGAATTCTCCAACAGTTTAGGGATATGAAATTGGTGCTAAACTGATTATGTATCGTAAATAAAATTCTTGAGCCGTTTTAGATTAAAGAATTGAGATATTTCCATGTTAATCTCTATCTTTTATATGACTTCGTAGGTATATTATTTTTCTAAAATGATTTTACTATTGCAGAATGTCGGTCTATCGAATGTAGTAATATATTTTAAGTAACTAGGAAGGTATGATAATGGAAATGAATTACCCAAATAATTAATTTAGAAAGAAAACATTTCATAATGGATAAACTGGAATTACAATCAAATAGATTTTCTCGAACTCACCACTGTTTGAGTGTCTTCTTTTCAATCTAGAAACGTTGCAGCGGATACGGAACGCCTGAAAGAAGATGTAAATTTACAATGCAGATTTTGATTAATCATCGATCATATCGTAAAATATGCATCTTCTAACGAAATTCATGCGCAAAGGTTCGAACATGTTTTATTAAATATTTAATTCCATCTTAAAGAGTCTGGCGTATTTTTATTTGCACTATCTTTTTAACTTTCATCGCTATTTTTCCATGGGAAACATAAAAAGAGTGAAAAAATACCATCGGATGACTCAAAACTTCAGTTTACCATATCCAATATGAAGCGTGCATTTTTTTTCTACCTTCAATTCGATAGCCGAGGGATCGGATCGAAATTTGGGTCCACCTTCAATGACCTTGCTGTTGCGTTGGTCATGAAACTAAATAAGCCGACGGAATTCATACGTTAATGAATAGGAGTCGTTGAAATGGATGGAAAACTGTGTGCCTATGTATTCTCGACTTAATTGAATTTGCGGAATAAGTAAGGATTGTGGAATCGAAGAGAGGTGGCGTTGGATATAACGCCACAAAGAGAGGTGGCGTTGGATAAAACGCCTTGGGCAAAAGGAGAATGGCGTCGAGGGTCAATGGGCGGCGATGAGTAGGCGAACATTATTAATTAATTTGCCGGCGAAGGAGGCTTCGGCAGCCGAGGAAAATCTTAACCATCCTAAATCTTTGTTTGTTGGCTGAGAATTCCTGAAGCTCACGATGTGCTCCGACGTTTCTGAAAAGATGGAATGAATGGCATCCTTTCGAAAATTAATATCTTCCATTACGATCGCAAAGGTATTCTGGGCTGAAATTTAATAACTGATGAGCACGATTTCCCTGTTTTTATTTACTCTATACTCCGCTTATACCGCTCTTGCTTCACAAGGATGAAGATACCCAAAGTATTTCGGTTCCGAATTCAAACTACAGAATGGCTATTTGTTATTTTGCTTGATAAGCTCAAGGGTAATGTAAAATATTGCGCTAGCAGTAGTCCTTTTTAGTTTATTTTGATTTGTAAGATTCCTTTCAATTACTTCCAGAATGATCGTTCAAGTCCCATCATTCTTGAATTCTCTTAAGTAAATGTACTTTTTCAAACTCAACGGGAAATATCACATCATACTCCACCAAAATCTAATTACTATACAAAAAATTCCCCAAATTGTTATTTTACTAAGAAAAACTTGAAATGGTGATTGACTAGTGATTCAAACTGGATATTTATTGCAATCTATGCGAATAAGATATCTAAGATGACCCAGTGAAGAAATTACAGAAAAAATATTTCCTCCTTATTCATTAATCATCGCAAAAATACAGAAATGCAGAGAGCAGAGTGGTTTGGAAGTTGTGAATTCCGAATTACGTGGAATTTTAGGAATTCAATCTTCAAATGCTATTAAGTCAAATTATCTGAAAAAATGAGAAGGAGTTTGGGGTAATTATGACACATCAGTTTCATTATATTTTAGTGCGATCAGCTTCAGTTGAAGGTGCTTCACTAATGCGATATTCGATTCAAGCAATCCTCGAGTTCTAATTATGACACAATCATACATCTACATCGATTACAATGACGAATAATTCTCCGATTTTACAATTTTTTCACATTAAAAATGTGTGTATAGAAGGATCGTAATGATCGTGTAATGTAAAGTCCGCGACACTACTAAAACTCGTCTGTTGCGCCCCATCTCCCACGTTTTTTCTCAAAACCGTCTCTCGTCCATCGCAGCCGAAGAAAATAGAAACTCCCCGTAGTTGGCTGAGATGTGCTCCTGCAGTGGAGAGGCATAATTCACCATTAAGGAAGGTGATGTGGAGTGGCGCTCGCCGCGGACAGAAAACGAACAAGAAACAAATGAGAGGCAGTTTCTTTTCACCGCTTTAATGACAGCCGTTCGAATGGCAGAGGTGCTGATGAATGGATTCTTTCTCGGCGATCGCGTCATCCCCCCGCCGGGCCTCGAATCCGCTACCTCATGCTCGAGAAAGGTGCAACGGAAGATGGCCCCTACAGAGGATTATATTCATTCCAAGTTGACTTATTCTGAAGTGCGGGAGAGTTGGCGTCCCATCCAATGCGTGGATCCGTCCCTCACTTGTTAACGGAGTGAGCAAAACGCTTCTTGAAGTCGCGTTTTCGAGAATAAGGCATACATTAACGGAGTGGATTGAACATTTACGTTGTGCAATTCGGCAACCTTTCTGAATTCATGACGAAAATAATTATTTTCTCGTTCCGTAATTAATACTCGACAATCGTGGCAAAAAATACATATAGAGACTGCAACAATAGCGCACGCTTTCCTGATGTTCGTTGAAAAACGTATCATTGAGTTTTTGAATCGAATAACGTATAATTATTGTAAATATAAATGCTTATGCGAATTGCTCGAACTATTTTTTGTTTGGATTCTTTCACATGAATATATTTTACGTTATAAACATCGGAGGACAAATGGAAGACAAAGTTGTTCTTGTAAACTATTATATAAATAAATAAATAAAAAGCTGCTGAAAATTGTGCAATATTCCTAACCAATCGAAATAACAAGAATTCAAGAATGAAATTTGTCAGGTTGAAATTCAGACTCAAAAAATCTATATTTCGTTATTTCAAGTCAAAACTTTAATTTTCGTAATTGATACCTTATAACTATTCATATACACATTTGGACAACTTATAACTAACAACTAACCCTTGGAATATTTCCATAGTAAATCTGAATGGATGGAAATAAAACTTATTATGTAATAAACATAATAAAAGCACGTCCTCATTGGTGGGCGTATTTCAGTCAATGATGACCATTCTTACAATATACCCTTTTTGTAACACAAACAACCGTACCCCTACCAGGATTACGCAGCATCTAACGGCGAAGGGGATAAAGTGCAGGTGCCGAATGATAATTGCCCACTAGCTCTAGCTGTAATCTTCGAAACCTAAAATTTTAACAATACTAAATTTTTTAATGTTGCTGATTTTTCCTCACGAATACATCATCGTCCTATTTCGTCTTAAGTTGTTGCAGTAGATGAACTAACGCTCGGCGAGGTCGTCGTAATTATAAAATAAGCCAAAAATAGAACAATTTTCAGTGCACATCAATCCAACTTATCTCCTAGAAACACTCATTAGGAATTAATGCGTGAAGTTGGTTTCTTTTTTGCATGAGATCCTCTCTACGTTTGAAGCAGACGAGAGGAGTAAAAAGAGGTTTTCGATTAAATGAAAAAGCGTAAACCGCCGAGCTTATAGAGGGATGGAAGAAAGCACAATGAGAAGATTATCCTTGGGAAGCTCGAGTTTCGTGCGAGGATATCGAAGAGAGAGACAGATTGGAAGAGAGGGAAAGAAACGGAGATGTTAAGCGAATAAAGCTAGATGAAAGACATCTTTATTAAGGCTACATTGAGACCAATTAGTCTTCTCTTCAAGTAATGAAAAAACTGGAACCAAATGAAGGATATTCATATATGTCTCTGTGAAGGAGGACATTTTCAGTGTGTATGGCTAAAGTAGAGAGAATACATTTTTCTGACATTTTACGGTTCCTTTTCTGACTCTCTCTTGAGATTTAAAGTGAATCAATGTTCGAAAAATTCTGTGTCGGATATACGTCATAATTTGAGTTTTCCCTTCACCTGCCGCATGAAAGCATATGAAAGTAAATTTTCATCATAATATAATAACAATAAATGACTTAATTGAAGGGCGAGATTCAGACTTTCAAGTCACATCTTATATCTACCTCATTGAATGAAAAATTCTAAAAATCTAAATCTTCTAAAGTTTTGTAGCAGAATATTTCAGGTGAACTCAGACTAACAAATCGTTGATGTGAACTTCATAATCAAATTCTAACTACGTATCTATGTACTATTTGTGAGTTAGATGAGCAAATTGAATAATAATACGATAAAGAGACCCTAAGGTTATTGAAAGAATACAAAACATTTTATAGAATAGTAATTACAACGGAAACAGAACATAAAAGCCAAACATATATAATCAATATTTGCATACCAATAAACAAACAAACAAGTAAGGGAATACTTGGTATAAAGTTGTACGTTTTTAATGATATTTGTAACACATGCTAAAGTAGTTTAAATCGCATAACCAAAATTCACAAAACAGACATCATATTCAACAAATCTTTTTTCTTTTATCAGATATGGTTTGAAAAAAGACCTATATTATTCATTCATTTATTAAGGGTACGTCAAATTAACAAATTTTAATGTTTCTTGGTTAATTATAAGTTTTTAACTTTGATAGAATTGAATACGAAATACTAGCATTTTTATAGAAACTGGATTTATCAGTATAAAATTTTTAATAAGTGAGCCAAATTAAGCAAGCTTTGAACGTATTCTTTTTAAGAATCTTAAAATATTTATTAGCTAAAGCGTCATAATTGCGTCAAAACACATTACTTAAATCCTGTTTCTCATTTTTTCTTACATCAAGAGAAAAGTAATAAAGTGCTTGAAAAGGAAAAAAGAAATCTTAGACCCCACCCTATATTTCTATAGACAAATTAGGTGAAAGAAGAAAATCTCATGGTTCTAAATTAGCCTATAATTCTGATATGCTTCTTTTTTATCAGCTTTAGTAAATTTTTAGTTATGTTTGATGGTTTAGAAGTTGATTACTAAAAATATAATATCTATAAAAGAAGCAAATTGACAAGGAATAGATTTATTTATACATCTACCACAGAAGAAATTGTTACAGACGACCCAGGGTTTCGATGCATAGCATCATCTTCAGGTGCAAACATGTAAAAAACTCACAGCATATATAGAAGAGAAAAAGAGGGGGTTAGTGGAGTAAAGGGAAGTTGTTTCTCTTCTATATATACTGTGAGTTTTTTTATATGTTTGCACCTGAAGATGATGCTATGCATCGATACCCTGGGTCGTCTGTAACAATTTCTTCTGTGGTAGTAGTATAAATAAGTGTATTCCTTGTCAATTTGCTTCTTTTGTCATGGAATACCACCAAGTAAAGCCTCATTTAGTCGAATTTATAATATCTATTTCATCAAGTTTTAATATTTCTGTTTCTCATTGTAATTAGAGACGATCAGGCATTCTTACAAAGAGAAGATATGTGAAACTAATTAATATTATTATAAGTGTTATGTATGTTTAATTTATGATATTAATAAGGAATAACAGGCCGATAACGGCGCCACATCATACAAAGGAAAATCTCTAAGAAATAACAAAAGAGTGTTTTCATAAAAAGGTAGGCATCACTCTGCCTCACATAGCTACTTTAATTGCATCGTAGCCATTGTTCTATCTGTTGCGGGAGCACCTGCATCCGCCGCCGCTTGGGGCCAAACAGTATCGCAGTCAATAATGATAGCCATCAAGGATGATTCGAAAGAAATAAAAGGCTTCAGATATACCATGGATAAGATGGGACTTAAATTTCCTCGTTTTCATTTTAGAAGAGAAATAGTATGCTTTTTGAGAAGAAGATACAAATAAAAAATGAAAATAATCAGATGCTGCTGATATAAATGTAGCTTATCGATGAATGAAAACGATACTATATTTAGATACTGAATAAGAAGAGATCTATCGGAGAAAATGTATCATTTAATGACTACGGTAAAGAGTAAACAAAAATCCAAAATATGTTATTAGATAACAGATGTGAAGCAGAATACTTATGCCTTGTTACTCCCGCAACGTCTAAACTAACAATATAACAGTTATATTCATTAAGGTAATAAGAGTTTTCAAAATGGATACTTCCCAAAATTAAGTTCTTTATGAGTACCATGATATCCGTATCGATTCTTCTGAAATATATGCACCAAATACTACATTTTCAAGAACAAATATGGACGCTTACTATTTATATTTAGCCCAGGATACATTAATGGTATCGTAAGGAGAGTTGAAGGGTAAAGTGCACGAAAAATAGCAAGATTGACAGGGAAATGGAAACCTGCAATGAAGCGAAAAGTATTTTTTTGTTTCATAAAGCAGTAACTCATTAGATTCTACGTCAGATACGTACAAAACGACAGCCACGCATGTAAACGCCCGCACGCCAACTCAAGACCATAAAACTCATATATTAAAACACTCCGAAAAGCAAACCCGAACACATACTCGAAATAAAAGAGAAGGAGTTAAAGAGTGACGAATGGGCGCAATAGAGGCTCTCGAAAGGAGTCTCGAGGAGGAAAAAAAAGGCCGGTCGGAATGAGGAAAGTCACTCGGGACGAATAGGTAGTGATGGAGGAAGGGCGTTGGATTATGAAGAATTTTTCAAGACGACCTTGGCATGACAGTCGGGGGGGAAGAGGGGTGGTGCGTGTCTGGTCGACGGGGGATGCGTGTATCGTGATCGAGTTTTCAGCCCGCTTAATATACGGCTCCAAACATGCAAAGGGTTACCGATACTGATTCTCCTTCTTTTGTTTCTTGTGTGACTGATTTAGTCATGGAAGGTGCTCTCCCAAATGAACCACAGGTACAACCGCCCTTTTCTCTGGCAGGCTGAGACATACGTTTCTCAGTCTGAATTTCATATTTTATTATTATTCATTATCTGTATTGTACTATACATAATTGAATTTTCTTTTCATGTACCTATATCAACGAAATCTATTTTCAAATATATTTACGTATATACTTGGAAATTATTATTGATGTGCTATATGTATGAGAATGTATGTAAAATGCAATTAAGCAATATCGATTATTCATGTAATTTTTTATCATGATCTTTCTCTTGCTTTAGCTATCGATATCGATACTGTGCTAAGCCTCTCTTCTTAATGGAGGTTTTCCTATAGTGAATATTTTTTACCTTATACATCTCCCAGTTTACATATCCAGAGTTATTCTAATGTTTTCTAACAATATCACTTTAATATTAATCACTATACAAAATATGACGATGGATCAGGTGGTCTTCCTTCAAATCAAGAAGTTTTATTACTGTTATTAGTTGAAACGATACAGGAAAAACAATGACTCTACCATATAATTTTTTCATTTATTCTGAAGTTTATAAATATTTCAGCAACATTGAACGCGCTCATGATGTAATGTCACTAGTAAATTATCAAAATAACGTAATTGTCAATAATCCTAATCGTGGCTAAGTGAATCATAAGTCTTACTCGTATTGAGTGTTAAAGTATTAAGTGATACACAGAGTGAAACCCTAACTGCTACTATTCAAGCGTAAACATTAATCGAGCTCACAGGAATTTTATTCAACCACTATTGCAATACCATAGAATTCGGTATGTTTACCTCTTTGATGTTGTGAAGGGATTGCGATGGATGTGCACCCGCCGTTGTATGGTTCGCTTCAGAAGAAACCAGTGTAATGAGTGGTAGATCGTATCAATAGAACTGAAGTTTAGTTTCTCACGGTGTGGATAGCCGTAGAACCTTTCACTGAACATTGTATCTCTCATTGGTTGGGTAACAGCCGAGAAATTAAGAAGCATTAGAGATTAAAATTATGAGAAAAACAGATCAGAGAGATTATTGTTATTTTTATGATTAGATAGCAAAATACGATTACGCTCAGTGTAATTAATGTCAGTTTATCAAACAATCAGCAATTTATTTTGATTATTCTCCATTGGAACTGTTTGTGATCGTTAATTAATTCCTTATTAAGAAAAAAATAGAGTTCCAACAAATCAAAGAAAGAGACAACTAATCAAACGCATCTTCTCCCTCAGTGAAAAATAGACTACTTCCTTGGAATGTTCAAATTTAAGAGAAAATGATAAAAATCTGTTTAACATCCTTTTTTACTTGATTTTCTTGACAAACGAATAGTTAAATAATGAAAAATAGGGTTAGTACCCTGTCCTAGTTAAATACTTTGTAAAATCACCTTCATATACTTCTTCGAAATATTGTGTATGGAATGACAAGTCACTGGGATTTCTTATCTCCTCAGTATCAAGTGCTAAAAGATAGTACATATTTATAATTGGGTATTTTCTTGATTGATATTTCGATTAGATTTTAATACCGTGAAAGCTCATAATATTGATTCTTTGCTACAGAAGATCACCAGCAATAATCCAGCTCATCTCGATGACGTAAATTATTTTAGTAAAAACAAATCCACTGAACGAAGAAGGGCGACTAATGTTCAGTTCTATTATTTGGCACAGAATGCATTCAGGAGCATTCTGTACCTCATGACGATATTTAGATCTGATACCTTGATTTCGCTTTCTGTTTTTTTCTTGTTCTGCATTTTATTATAAAACTGTTTCTTTAACTTAGTTATAACTCTTTTCGGTATTTTACGTAACTTGACATAAGACGGTTAACTTTTCAAAATCCTTATCCTAGTCAAACTCTTTTTAAAATCCTCTTAATAAACTTCTTCAAATTTTGTTACACAGATTCACTAGCAACTGGTATTTTCCTATCTCCTCAGCATCAAATAGTCAAATATGGTACATCTAATAGGTTGCTGTCAAATATATAGGATAAAGTTTGTAAATAGTCTGTATTTTCATAATACATCTCATAATAGTATTCATACTTGGTTATTTGCGTGATTGATATTTGGAATAAAATGTTAATTTCTATAACAATGTTCATGTGAGAGCTCATAAAAAAGATTCTTTATTTAGAGGAGATGAAGGATTACTTAAAATTACATGTTTAAGGGCTGTACATAATTTTAACGTCATTTAATCGAACAAAGGCCATATGTTTGCAAATTTTCATTGAAACTCTCAAAATCCTTTCACTTAGCCTTCGAGGGATCGAGAAACAAGTCACCTTCTTAATAACCTTCGGAGGGTAAAACAAGGAAACCAAAGAATTCGTTTGCGGAATTTCCATAAATCTTTCAAACAACTGTCCAAAATACCTGCAGATGACGGTGTGAACTCATGGACACGAATCAAACTTTTGTAGACGTATAAGTGTTCTCTTTGATGCTAGTAAATCTATTCAAAGAAAATTATTCTGTGAATAATATGTGAAAATAGAGAGTTCATGTTTCAATAGGTGTATTTTTAGACACTGGCGCATTTTTTTAAAAGTTTTACTTGAATGCTATATAAAATTACATAATCTTCGTGGGTTAACGTACATGATTAGTAATGGGTGAAATTTATATGGCGAGGTTGAGTATTTTTACCACTGAGAATAGAAAACTTAAACTGGGGCTTGATTTGCCTAATGTTTTTCAGAGGGACTGCTTTCCTAGAAGATATTTCATATGCTAGTCGTCCTCCGTGTTACATAGCTCGTTTTAATACTGTAAGAAAAAAGATCAAAGCAGTAGATGCTACAGCTGGTCGCTTCTTGAACTCATTTTTCCGCAAACAATATACGAAAATAATCTATTTAAGGAGTAAATGACACTGACACTGGTCGAAAAGTGGTCTTTATACGTAGATGTTAGTGTAGATATTTCTAAATATATTCAGAATCTAACAATAGTCCGAGCAGTTGTCGCGTGAAGTAGAAAAATTACACATCTGGATTCTTTAGTGTTGACTGTCTGAACATTTGCAAAGATACATTATTGCGTCACATCCTTTTAAATATAAGTTCTGATGGATCGAGAGACATTAGCATTAGTTTCTAATTGGATTACATGGAGTGACATACATCCTCAATCTGTTTCGCAAAAGGGCACCCTCCGCTGGCGTTGACAGGCAGGAGTGCCCAAAAAAAGAAATGGCTCCATCGGAGTATTGGCGGGTGAAACGAATCGACGGGGTCGTGGACCAAAACTTTCTCATTTCGCAACGGAATCGCGATGTCGCTCAACGCCTTAAAGATAGAGGACGTAACGGTTTGATTATTAGGTGTGACAAGGACATCGGGGGGCTAAAGTAAAATATAAAGCGTGTGCGTATGAAGATATTGTTGGATTATTTCCATGTTTATCATCCCAGAGTGAGTTTAATCGACTATTATTGAAATATACAAAGTATTCCATGCTTATCTGTAATGCTGTAATTTTATTCTGTATTGTTGTAATAAATTGCCAACACATCTGTTGTATTTAACATCATTAAGCGACGTTAAAAAAAGTATGAAAAACTATCTACTACACAATGAGACAATATAATTTTTAAATTATTATTTTATAATCTATTTTTGATAAGATGTGTATATAGATATAACGTGCTGTTTTGTGTAAAACTTATGATTGTTAATGACTGAGTATTCCTAAAATTTTTAGAAGTAAGCTGTATTTCTGTAATTCTTTAGTGTTATGTATTTTCTGGTTGTCTGTTTATTTGTGCACCTCCTGACGAGCCAAGTATTGGCTCAGGAGGACCAGAAGGGAAACCAATACCTTCAAGTGCAATTTTTCGTTCAATTTTGTCTTATGTACCTAATTGACTTTGTATATACATCGATGGATAAATGTGATTCCGGGTCACTTCATTTCTTGTGTTATAAGAAAAAGCTGTATAATTATGTTGTACTTATACTAAGTCAAGTAAACTCATCCAGATTATGGCAACTGAGCTATGGATTTCATCTTCGTATATAAACAGATTACACTTGATGGTTATATATTATTAACCGTCGCGTACGATTAGAGGAAATCATTTAATTTTTAAGAAAGATCAATTTCATCCTAAACTGCTAGAATTTGACGTTGATATTAGTTGTCTGGACTTCCTGGAAAATACCATCTAAGAATTATTAAAACCATCCTCGTATCTCTCACAAAAAATTCTTGTGCTAACTTTGTTTCTATTCATTCCATCAGAATTGTTGTTGGGCGGTCTGATATTATTATAAAGGGAGTTATTTTTACACAGTTATAGTCTACGTACCATGGAGCTTATTGATTTTGTATAGATTCTATATTCTCTACCGATGATTTTCCCTTTAAATTCAAAAATATTTTCCGAATTTTTTTACCTACACCAATAGGTCTTAATCCGTATTATTTACGATATTCAGGACTGACGTTTACGAGTAACACGTTATTAAGTCATCTTGTCTTTATGAGGAGTTTATTCTAAAGGAAAATGAAGAAAAAATCAATTCAGAAAATAATCCTAACTACCAAGGCTTCGTCATGTTCTGACGTTTTCACGCCAAAATTCGTTTTTTTAATCTAGCTAATGAATTCTATCGCTCGCAATACCAAGGAGTATCCGTAAACATATTACAAAGAGATATTTCTAATACAAATCTGTGCTTAGGAAACGAAATATTCTTTATCAAATACATTAATATCCGCTACTCACATATCTAAATACAACATTTACCCCCACCGATTTGTGTGGGGTAAATGGAACAAAATGTGCTTTATCTTTAGCTGTAGTATTACCGATAGAAAAAATAACTTTGTTATTTTTATGAGATATTCTTTTACCAGCAGAAGGGATAAATGATTTAAAGAGGGAATATGACTATCGTGATTAATAAATGCCCATGAGGATTCTAAGGGTACCATACGCGTGCATCGAATATTCTTGTGACATTTCATATTAAATTCGATGGTTTCGGCCTTTACTTGGCGGTATTCTATAACATAATAGGCAAAAGCACTAATTTTCATTAGTAATTTTTTCACTTGATGATGATGCTTTGCATCGAAACCGGGGTGATGTGTATCCTACTAATGGCATTTTATAATTATTGTTATTTATTTCTATATCTTATGTTATTCAGCGCAGTTTTAAAAAACATGAATATGGTATTAATAAAATTACATAATTTTATGAAAATATTTAAGTTCTCAGTTCAAAAAATCTATGTATTTATATATCTTAGCAATTTTAACCACTCATTAAAAGGGAAAAGAAAATTAATTCGTCAATATAGTATTGAATTCTTACGATTTAATCCAACTGCAAATCTCAATTTTCCTTTCCCTACCTCCTTAGAAGCTTTCTTAAAAGCAAGCCATTTTTGGTATCCACCGAAGGCTTTAAAAAATTCAAAAAGAGAAAATCACCTTGGTAGGTTTTCCCTGAAAAAATTCGCAAAAAAGTTGTTCGACTGTCACCGATATACCGTTCCTCCGCCGCACAGAAACAACTTTGTTCACCTCAAACACACAATTTATGCGGCAGCCATAGAACTGTGCAGAACTATACCGATTGTTCTCGGTCGCCTTTGGCCGTCGTATGTGGGTATGCAAGGAGGAGAAAGAGGCTGAATTGATCCAAATAAAATTCTTCGCTTATAATGAAATCGCCTTTTCATTAACGTTCGTTTAGTCGAGTGCCCGAGTTACGTCAGAGAAAGGACTGTGTTTTGTGAGTGCGGGAGTATCCGCTACTGCCGAATGTGATGTATTTTTCGCGGAGAGCAAGATGCCAGTAAACGAAAGAGAAGGACGGAAGGAAACAAAGCGAACGGTAAATCTCTTCGGGTTAAATCTCTCTCTCGGCCGTCGAAATGGAGCTCATTTTAAAGACTCGGGATTCATCCTTTTTTGATTGAATTTTTTATAGAACGGCGTAGCATAGTTTACCCCTTCCATGTTTTAGCCGAAAGACAAAGCTCCGACAGCTGACGTTTTTCGCTTTTTTTTATCTTAAGCAGATTACGAATTTGCATTTCTCTCTCCCGCGGCCGAAATTTCTGTCTTTACTGACGATTAGTGTTCGCGACTCAAAATCAGAATACACGAAAACAACTGTTTCAATATATGTGAAGGGAATAAACAATGTTTTGATGACCATAATTTTATGTCTGTTACACAGATCAAATGTGATACCCACCTACGTATTCATAAGTGAAATGATAACGTTTTTAATCATTTAATTATTAATATTAATTATAAGTTATATTTGATATAAATGTATTTTACGGCCTTTTATTTGGGATTAAGAGACAGATTTAGGAGTGCGATTTGATTTTGGATTATGAGTACAAAGTTTACGGTGACGAAAAGCTGATAAAGTAAAGAAGATAAAGTTAAAAACGTTCATGAAAATTTACAAAACTCAGCCATTTCACAAGGAAGAAACTGTCTGTAATCCATGGAATGATAATGAAAATATAATTATGCTTTGCTTGCATAGCATAATTATGTATTCATAAAAGCAAACACGAACTTTCATAAAATTAAATTATTGGAAGAATCATGGCGGAGAAATTATTAATATACTCAATAGCCAACAACTCTTTTCTTATTCTGTCCAATTTAAATTACGTAGATGTTTATTTATGATGTTATATAGTCTTTCGTCGTAGCTGAATATTTTAGGAATATCCAGTTACCTCTTCTGCGAAGGGTAAAAGCATCCCGCAATGTCTTACTTAAAACAATATTTGCCGTACTTTGGAAGCAAAAGACCCGTTATGGCCACATTCATTAAAATTCAATTCATGTAGGACAATATCGAATATCTTCAGGGATAAACAGAGAGGCGGACAAGCGCCCACGCGGACAGAGAGTCCCTAAAAATGCATGTCGAATCGCGGTAATTCTAAATGGTGCCGCAGTCCAGTTTGCGATATTAAGCAGATTGGTCTCGTACTCTTTTGTTTCCATTCTAGCGAAAGAGCAGGTTAGTTGACTGAGCGCTCCCGATAAAAAAACGCCTTTATTTTTCCATGGCAACGGCGGGAAACAAGGAACCGGAATGAAGTTGCCACCCTCATTCAATTAACTGCGAGATGTTTGTATTTTTAATGCTCCCGCTAAACCTCCCAATCCCGTCCATCGTTTTCTTTCGCTGGCCAACGTTTTATTTTTCTGTTTCTTTAGCGTTCCGCTGCAGGAGCGGAGAGTAAAAATTTCATTCGCCTATTAGATTCGACGGACGAATGCATTGAATAATCCCTCGCTCTTCCACTCTTTTTAATCCCTTTCGGCCTCTCGTCCCTTCCGTTTCGCCTTTAAATTTCCATCGAACGAAATGCACGCGAAAAACACGCCGTTTGCGAAACATCACGCAAATTGATATTATAACGCCCGCTGATTTTCGATTGTTTTTTTTTCGCCTCTCCGATCGAAATTTGATTTGTCTGAGGAAAACTCCAGATAGGCTCTTTTACGAACATTTTTGTCGATGAATTTTTTTATGGGACAAACCGAGGAAAAATGTATCATACGAAAAACAACATTGGCTGTTAACTCGATGGAGTCCTTCTAAGACGAGTCGCATTTAGATTGTATTTGCACGTAAAATTTTCATATCCGATTTCTTTCTTTTTTGAACATAAGGGATTGTTACGTCAAACGTATGTCATTTTATCTTTATTTTCGCACCAAAGATTACAACGAAATAATTAGAATATCGTTAGGTAAGATGTGACAAACAAGACAGACTCGGGTTTCACTTCGTGGTAGTTTTTAACAATAAAAATATTCATAATATAAACGTTTTCTACACCAAAAGAAAGAATAGTAAGCATTTATATTATGAATCTGTTTATTGTACGATGTTACATTCGATTTGAAATAATAAACTACATTCAGTGGAATAACTGAATCAAAACAAAGAATGAACGGGAAGGGTTAAATATCTTGTAATCGGACCGGGATATTCCGAAGAAGTAGAATAGGAATGATTGAGGCTTTGTATTGTCGAATCTCGGAGGGACCGAGTTTGAATCCCGGTCACCTCAGAATTTCCTTCTCTTCGTTCAATCATTGTGAAACTCCATTTTTACGAGTAATTATCTCTCATTTATTCATTCAAATATAAACATTCTCATTCTCTATTTAAAGGCATAAAGTTAATTATGTCTGTTTGTGATAAATATTTTCCTACAAATCCACCATTTAAACATATTTTCCCTGATGTGTTACAAATTCAAAACATGAGTAACTAAATGCGGATAACCATACCTAAAATCTCTTCCTTTCCCATACTATGTCCCCTGATCGAAATCGAGATATCAGAGTTACATCATCGCCAAACGTAATATGACCATAACACAATATCAGTGAGCTACACAAGTCCTGCAGCACTTCTTTAACGGGAGTTGAATTTAACGTGTATCATTCTCCCTTCGAATTTAGAGCTGAAACATTACAGATGTATTTGGGCATAAGACTCTTTTCGTTCGACATTTGAGCGTGGGCCACGTAACACCGGTCCAGCAGAACTAGTATTTCGCGAGTCGAAGAAAAAGAAAGCAGATCTCTAAGCAACCGGAATAATCGATCGTCTTTTGTCCGAATCCGTTTTTCTTTGTCGGTTCCGCGAGACTTCCGCTTTCCCTTGGCTCCTCCAATCGCCGCTTATCGGAGGTGAAAGCAATTCGCAGAGTGAAGGGGATTTGCCGTTTACGGGACTTTTTCTTCCGAGAGAAAAATAGAGGTTAGGGGTGCGAATTCGCCATTTTTTTCCGGAGCCTTATTGAGTAAACTGGAATGGAAAGCGAACGGTTTGGACAAAAACGAAGCAGAGATTACGAAGGCATTCGCGAAATCCCGAGTGTTCTTTAGAGTTCTAACATCAAAGAGTAAAATTCGGACAACGATTTATTTTATAGTTAAAATGGCGCAAGATGCCTTCCCTCCCTCTACGAAATTCGGTTTCAAATAGTAAAAGGGGAGAAAGAAAAATATTTTATTTGGAAAATTTGTCACCATCCTTCAACAGAAATGAATTATTTGACATTAGATTATAATGAATCGAGGATACTTTAAGTTTAAATTGAGCTAAAGTCTAATTTTTAGGATTTCTAATCATATTTTCATATATTTTCCCGTAGCGCCAATACCAGTGTGAGGAAAAAAATTGAAAGACGACTGTAATGTTTAAAAATTTAAAACATTTTTAATTTAAAAATTCTCCCAAAGCTGTCTTGGACAGCATTCTGTACCTAAGTTGCTAACTGCTCTGAAAACAACAGAAAATCAGGCTGATAATCCGAGTAAGTAAGGGTAAATCTTAATATGGGATTATTTTGAAGTGGTAAAGCATGACGTAGCGAATACCCTCACATAGTTGTTGAGAGTAAAATAAAGATGATGATGATAAGAATGAAATTATACATCCGATTTACGTATCAGAGGTAACTATTAGATAATGGCTTAGAATGCTACAAAGAATGTAACAAGAAAAGTATGGATTTGAAAATGTACCAATTTTCATTTCGCTATTCTTTTCTCTAACTTTTCGATATACTTTTCATTCGACTTCCTACTTTCTGAGATATAGTTTGAAAATGTTACAATTAAACAGAATACATTTTCAAGGATTTCTCATAACATTCTGTGTGAGTACGATAACCGTCAACGACAGCTTGCAAGTTTATCGATTTAAAAAATATGATGAATAAAATTATTGATTAGGATATAAAATTAAAGGACCTTCTATGTAAACCGAAATTTAATGTTTCTGTGGAATCCATTTCTTTATTTGATTATTGCTACAAAATATCCCCCCAACGTAGGCGCTAATTCAAGGTTTTAACTCTGTTCTCAAATAAACCGTATGCCCTTTTTAAGACAAGATCTGATACGATGAGCATTCATGGCCAACGATTTTATTCAAACACATTGAAGTTCTCAGATACTACAAAAGAGATTCTATGATTAAATATTGAAACGAATGAATTTTCATGATTCGCTTCGGTGCTATTGAATGTACCAGAATTCTTTTACAGGGTAGGATGCAAATGCTCCAGACATGTACTACGGTCCTGTTTTCTTCCTTTTAGGATTTGATTTAAAATTTATTAATCGAAATAGCTATATGCTGCAAACTTACAGTGGCCACTTGAAATTAATTGATCGTAAGTTCAACGATTATACACAAATATGACGTTTTGCTGTTAAAAATAATAATTTAGTACTCTGATCAAGTAATTTTCTACGGATAATTTATTTCAAGTTCCGTTAATATACGTCATCTCCATAATACTAAGAAAATCAAAGCACAGGCCAAGTGATAAACACCACAATAATTTCAAAAAGTAATGAACATGAATTGCAAACCGATGCTCTCATAAGAAATCTCGAATGAAATGAAATATCCCTAGAATGATCTCCCAGATAGACGAGAGAATTAATGTATTTATATATGTATGTGCTTAAGGATAGCCATCTCTTTCGAAATAATGTCATTCTTTACTGAAGAAGGAAGGCTCCGAACAATTCTATATGGTAATTTCATGTAATAATTTCAAAATGTTTTCTTACCTATATATTAGTAACATCTGACCTGTCTATAAATAAGAGCCAATAGGGAGTGAAATGGCATAAAGTATAGTTAAAGTTAACGGTTACAAGCGTTTGATTGTTTGGTTATGATCAAGTGGCCTTTTTATGATAATTCTGCCTTTCATATTTGGAACTGTAGTGATAACGTAGCGTAAATTTAAAAAAAGAACTTGGCCATTCATAATGCATCACAAAAATGTCGTATTGAACTGTAAATTCTGCACGAATCCTCCTCTAATTATCCGTAGGCCGTAATTAAACAAATTTCGACGCTTTGTTTGACATCATCGCTCTTGCAGCTCTCAACGCCAGTGCTTCGCTTGCAAATTCATGGATTGAGCGCCTGCACGCGCCCCTAAACACTAATTCAAAGCCATTGGGGCGAGCGCGAGTTTTTTTATCGGCATTTCCTTTTGTTTGTGGGGCTCCCGGGTCGTCTCCGGGCGTATCATTAGCTTCCGAAATAAAATATGGATCCGATGTTTTGTTTCCTCCATTTTTTCCTCCTTTTCTCCCACTCACGAAACGAGCCTCGAATTTATGGCCGACCATCTCTGCCCCGCGCATAAAAAAGCCACGCGGGAGCGGTCGTTTTTGTGACGATTTCCCCTTTTGATAGGCTCCTAAAGAGCGGCGAAAATTTCATCATTAGCGGCGTTTGGTGTCCGTCGGATAAATATGTTATCGACCACGTGGTTCTCCGCCACAGCTTCTTTTTTCGAAAGCGGCGAATGGGTTCAAAAAAGCTGGGGAAGAGAGGATGGACTCGAGGCGACGAAAGAGAACGATCGAAAGAGAAAAAAGAACGTCTTTCACTTAATATTCCGAGGATTCTCTCCCCCTCTTCCGCTCCGAATGTCAAATGGGGCTTTTTTTGCGTGCGCGCGCCGCCATTTTTCTTCGAGTTAAATGGGATACGCGTGAACAAATGATGCGGTGCGGCGCATTCATTGCCATGAGCGATCTCTATTGCTGGGGTTAATTCCCCCTTTTCTTTCGCGATCTCCCTCGTTAAAAAGAGAGCGGCTTAAAAAAGCGTTCCGATAGCAACAAGTGCATCGGAGAATTATGGCGGATTCGTCCCGAACACTTTTTCATCTCTCGGCGAGACCATTTTTCCTATTTCCTACGAATCCCTTTATGGCCTCGAACGAGCACTATTAGGGCGCGAAATTATTCATGAGTTGTTTTTAGGCCTACAATAATAAGTAGGACACTATTTCGCCTCCGAAAAAAGTTGTTGACACAAGGTAGATTATGTTTATCAGAGGCTGTTAACCTTTTTTCTTGCCATGTTAAACCTTCGATATTGCAAAATCCATCTTGTATTTTGTTATGTTTTGTCCATATACGCATGTGTATCATGATTGTTTATGATTCTATCCAATTTTTCATTTATCCATAGAGGTAGAACTATTGCTATTTTGTTACATGATTGTAAGGCGGTAAAGATTAAATACTTTATTTAAGTATAGTTTTAGAGTTCTTTCCTATAGTGGTTCTAACATTTATTCTTGCCTTCGGCCATCTCGAATCCCGATTAACCAAGAGAGTGACTAAGATTGGCTAGGGTATTGCATTTATTTATTGTTTGATTAGTTCAATTGTTGCTCGGATAAGTTACACAAATGGTAATTTATCTACTGAGAAGAAAAGAAGTTAGTGGACGCTCTGATTAAAAGGTGAGTAAAATGGATAACCGTTTAATATTATGAGTTTGACGTTTCGTTACAGTTTCTACCACTGCTTTCATGGGAACAAAATAATATAACTACATATTTTCAAAAAATTAGGTACCAAATTGGATTATTAACACTCAACTGATATTTTTATAGCTGGAATATCAAATTTTCGTCATAAATAAAAGTGTTAGACCGTAAACGCTTACTGGGATGATCCACGACTTTTCATGATCTCGATAATCGCTCATAAAGATCTTCAAGAAATGTCTAAAAATATATTTGACTGAATAATACAGTAAGCATTTTAAATTTTCTTTTATTGCATTTTTTTTAATAAGAATTTTTTTTCTCTCCATTTCACTCTTTTGCAAAGATATGCGAATAAAAGGGAACGGCTGAGGGTACAATCAAGAGGCGGTTCATAACTAAAAAATGTCGTCTCAGATCATTAAACCTTGAATAATGTGTTCGCTGCAACTTGAGCGAGAAAATTTACGTTCTAATTTAAGTTCTGGTATTATGGCTATCGGAGAAAGTTGGATGTTTTTAATTCTTAAATGCCTCCTAGTGGCAATTACGGTAATTACTTTATCCATTCCGCCACAAAGTGATGGAATTTTAAAAGTGGGGAAGATTCACCCTTTCTCTATATCCTAAGAGATGATTGTAAAAAGTGGGCCGAAGAAAGGAAGACGAAGGAAATATACGTAATTATTATCCAAACCAACTCAGTTATGCAGGAGTATAGTTTAGATAAAATAGGTTTTCATCGCCAAGAATTTCATTTAAGATAATATTCGTGCCCGTCATATTTTTCTTTGGGCTTGGTTTTATATTTTCTTCTAGTGGAAATATCAGACATATGTTGGGGAAGATGGGGCAGTACGGATTACTTAATTTTCTCAGATTTTTGGGGTGTAAGGAAAGTAAAAAATTACTATATTATGGTATGAAAAAAGTTATTACAGTGTTAACTTTCTGAAAAGTCATATATTAGGTATTGCTCATTTAGCATGTATATATTATTAATGATTTTTCAAAACAGTGTAAACCTCCCCGTTTGGTAGTAATTACAATGATGATAAAATATTATGTACTTAAAAATTAACTCAAAAATATTTAAAGAGATTAAAAGATAACTTGAGTAGAGGATGAAATACGCAAGTCATTCACATATACGCTTACGTGGGTGGCCTCATCGTCTCTACTATCTATTCCGGCACACCTAATGCGTGCTCATTTAAAGCAACGAACAAGTCTTATCCATCCCTCCGCTGAATAGTGAGGACAGTAGAGGCAGTAGTCGTCTTCTTTACTGTCCCTAAAAAATAGAGGTTTATTTACCTTGGGGTTACCACGGTAGTAATCCGTTCTGCCCCACAACTTCCGTTTAGGTTAACCAATTCTATCGCGACAGTATTCTAGCCTAAAAAAACATTGACCATACAGAAAAGTAGATTACAATTCATTTAATAGAATGCTGGACGTAGTACTTAAATATACCGATGAATTACTATTTAAATGAATCGGGAATAGATGCCCAAAATTAAAAAAACGATCGTTGAAAATTCGACATTGTGTTCTGAAACACAAAGGAGCACGGAATGATGGAAATAGCTCGCACACTAGTCTGCCATGTCAATTTGATGTAATTGAGTCGTTATCCCTTATTTAATAGCACTAATTCGGCTGTAAAACCCCACTATCCCACTTTGCCGCTCTGTCCCGTTCTTCACCACGTTTCCCTACTAGAGATGACTAAATAATACTCAGTTTACATGTGAGTGTATATATAGTCTCTTTTACAGCGGCTTAAATTCATATTTATCTAAATTCTATGATTAAAATGCTTGATACCTGAATTTTTACTTCCCGATATTTTTTTACGATGGCAAATGAATTATGATTTAATATAGGTAGTTTTAATGCTTTAAAATTCAACTATTTTTCAGAATGCAAACGCAGTTTGGGAAACATTCTTCTATATGCTTCATGATTTTTGTATTAGATTATGTTATTTGTGAAACACTGATTTATGCTACGGAATTTCATAATTATATTATTATATTATGAAACTGCGATTAGGGTCTACGTCTATAGGCAGTCTTTTACAACCAAACACAACTTCAACAAAAACTTGTGATGCCATCTAATTGATTGTGGATATTTTGGGGTCCTTGCCGTTGAGATTCTCTTATTAGCCAAGTGGTAAACCATCACCGTACTTCATGCAATCAAGCAATCTTTTATTTCATCCAGAACCGCCGTCAGTACAGAAACAGTTTCCTATATTCATTCTTATTAATCCTCAAAACAGAACCGACATTTTTCTTCAAAGGTCTTCATGCAAAGTGATTCTGGTAACTCTTTCCATCCCAAAATACCTCCATCGAGAATAGAAAACTGGTTTCATAAACGTTTCTTTGAGACCTAGGGCTCATTTGATAGCAAAGACTGATTTAACTATCTTTCTCAAAAAAACCGACAGCTGCATTACATTTTTATAAATTTATATTTACCTTCTCATCCGCCACTGCATGCAACAATACGTGAGCTTACCGCAAATAATTAAACACAATTAACTTTGACGGAAGACAAGGTTCGTATTGCAAATAAAAGCACATGTTCCTCTTAATGAAGCTAATAGAAACCGATCTCAAATGGAGCTCCGTCATCTTGGAAACTTTTCTCGGAAAGAAAACAAATGAAATGCATACATTCGCAAGGGGAGTTCTCGGTTAGAATGCGATATATTTTTTCGTATCGCGTCGATTTCCTCGGCTCGGATGCCTCCAATTCGGTCTCAGTGTGAGATTTCTCCGAGATTATGACACGGAAACAGAGTTTCTTGCGGACGAGGGCGTCAACGAAACAAGACGACTGAATGTTTCGGACCTTTTTTTCTCCGCTCTCATTGACTATTGCGTGCGTCTTCGAGGGTGTTAAAACCGCAAACTGTGGGCTTGACAGTCTGACAAACGCTCTCTCCTTTTTCCGCTTTTTTTGCGTCTACATTCGCTCTTCCCCTCTCCTCCTCAAATTCATTCTCCTTTCAATTCTCTCTTCCTTTTCCTTCCGAACATTTCATCATCATGAAGTGGTTGCAGAAATTGGTGGACAAATTTGTAGTCGTACACTCCTGGCCAAAATTAACGCAGCACCGGCCGTAAGGATCGCTAGGGAGGTGCTGCGTTAATTTTGGCCAGGAGTGTACATAAACATCCGAGTGTGTTCAGTCGATGACCTCACGTTTCGAAAAGGGTGGTTAACAAAATAACATAGTAAATCAAGCTATATTTTCAAATAATTCTTTCTTTTTAAACTCTTCCAACTGAAGGTTGCTTGAATCCTCATTCACTCCAATTATACCAAAAAATAACCTTTGGGAAGGAAAACTGGCAAAATAGGAAAACTGAAAATATGATTTTCAAATCAATTTTTCTAGTTACTACGGTATTCTACCGAGGGCTGATTAGTAAACCTCACACCCTCCTTTTCTTATGTATTTCATATACCCCACAAACATCCATTTTCTGGACTCTTACAGTGGTAGATATTAATAACAACAATCACACAAGATCTTTCCCTAATTGAAAAAATCCTACTAGCAGGGATTTGAACCTGGGACCGTGCGAGCACGCTTACCACTCGGCCACCATGGCCGGTTTACTTAAAGTATCCACCAAGAGCAATAAGGTCTATAAGGTATTATTTATATATTGTATGGCGATGGGTTAGATGGAAGAGGAGACTTTTAGTCTCAATCTCACCCTAATAAAGACGTTTTTACTTTCTCTATATACGTAGTATAGAGAAAGTATTGTTTCCATGAAAAAAATCGACTTCGAGATTTTAACGGAAATACATGTTTTGGGGTCCCTAGAACACGTTTTGACCATTTTCGGAATGATGTCTGTGTGTATGTGTGTGTGTGTGTGCTTGTGGGCGCTCTAACGTAAAAAATATAAGTCGTATGAATACCAAACTTCATATGTAACAATGTGGTATATGCTGTCAGAATTGATTAGTTTTTGGAGTAAGTCGGATTACCGGTAGTTGAGCTTTATTCTTAGAAGCAAATTTCCCGTTTGCTAAATATCTCCATAAATATGATATTTAGGTATATACTATTAATGATAAAAGTTTTAGAAAATATAATATACTATAACCTTTACATGAAACATATTTTTGTATCACTGATTGTTTAGGAGTTATTTGTGAAATACTGATAAACCGGAAGTTGCTGATTATGCACTTTGTGGGCGCTCTAACTTGAAAACTATTTGTTGTATCGTTGGTTTGTCGTTAGAGTTGATTAATTTTTGGAGTAAATCGGTTTACTAGAAGTCGAGCTTTATCATTCGAAGCTCGTTTCCGTTTTTGCAAAATTCCTCCATTAATCTGATGTTTAGGTATATACAGTTATCTACAAAAATTACAAAAAATTTATTTGTATGTATCTTCCAAGTTTAGATCGAATCTTGAGTTCGAAAATACTGTCGTAGATAAATATTTACATCTTATATATGGAGAAAGTCATGTGCTGGCCACATCAGATTTTTTATTAATATCATCACACCGCGTAACAATTTTCTAACCCTTTAGGAAGTTCGCAATTGCAATCCCCACTTATCTGTAATGTTATAACTCGGAAATTCACGTGCAGCGACACCATTACCGGCATCCTGTTTAAAGGAGTATAGTAGATCAATCAGATGAAATGGGGATGAAATTGGACGAGCCACAGATGAGCCGAAAAAAGCCATAGACCTTCCCTAGATTTTTTCCAAGCTTCCAATATCACCAATGCTTTCAACCGGTATCAATTTGGATACAGATTGAGTAAATGGACACCTATGACTTTACGGACCAAAATCGCCAAACATTTACGAATTTTGGAATATTGCTGGTTCATTTTTCTAGGTATGAGTTAGCTCTGGTAGCTAAAGGCAGAAAATCTATGTAAAGCTTTAATCCTGCAAAAGTTTCGATCGCACTTTCAAAGGAGGAAAACTGAAGAATAGGCTCGCTTGGGTGCATCGGTGATTCATAACTGGACAGATCTGCGTCATCCGTGGGGAAGGAGAATGCTTCCCGCTGAATGTAGCGAAGGAGGAAGAACATGGAAAAACCTGCTCAAATGTTACAGTGCGTCCTTATATCTCCACACCAAAAGGTGTGCCTCTGCACGTAAGTGTGCCGGGATTAATCTTTTGGAATGCCGAATATATTGCGAGTGACAGAGATATCTAATTCCGTGTTACCCACTGCTGTATTTATTTTTGTGTATAATAATAGATTGTTATGATAGATCTTAAATGTGTTACTCAACAGTTGGTGTTATTCTCTTTTTAAATTTGAACTTACGAACGCTTTGTTACGTGTTACGCGAAATTTGATTTGATAAATATCTGCGTGTACCTAGAGAGACTAAAGTTGATTCTTAGCTGGACTCAGATCTATTGCTCATTTAGATAACGAAGTGTTTTATATATAGCATTAATAAATGACACTGATATGAAAACTTTATCCAGGTTATTTGAATACCATATATTCCAAAAGAACGTTTCTATTTATCCTCGCTTCTCAAATCAGTGTAGGGTAGACCGAGGCTAAACGGATCACTCCGCCGTTTAATTTTTATTGCAAAAAATATTGGGAATTTATTCCTTTAAACTTGTTTAAATTATATGCCAACTCTTCATAAAACGAATGAGATAGGTTATATATGTATTGTTGAGAAAACTTTCACAAAAATTGCAATTAACCATCAACCGTCCAATATCCGTTTGGCCCACATTAAGGGGGTTAAACGGACCATGGTGCGTATGTATATAAAAAGGAATATATGTGAGTATATAATATGAGTTAGTGATAAAAATGAAGGAATTTAAGTTATTAATAAATAGTTATTATATTTTAATTGGCATCCCTATCTGGCTCACAAACTGCACAAATGAAGTGACTATTAGACATTTTCTTTTCGCTGCAATTCTCATGACGCCATTCTTCGCATTTGAAGCATTTATTCTTGCTCTTGATAGCCCCTATGATGTACAGATGACAATGTCGTTAGAGGAATCTATAGAACCAATCTTGGCCAGCCATCTTTGCATCCTGGTTAAAATTTTGAGCGATTCCCATGCGTTCACAATAATTAAAGGCATTTTCTTTACATTTTTTGGTGTCGGCTTAAATCATAGTTTTGACAGATGTAATATTCTAGCATCAAATCTTTTTTCAGGTTCGAGATCCATTACAGTTTTAGCCCTCATGACTTGGACTATACCAGTAAGAGAAGAAACTCTCCTTTAAAGAGATGTGTAAGGTAGTATACGGCAGCTTGGAGCAGAATTATAGCTTTAGATTTTACTTTCTGCACAACTTCTTCCATAGCTATTTCTAAGCACGTATGCCGGAAATAAGAATCATTAATAAACTTTAAAGATATAAACATAAGTAACATTTATGGTTATGATCCGTTTAGCCCCATTTTTCGCGATCCGTTTAGCCCCGAATAGCAAAAGTCAATTACAAAACTCTTTAAAAAATAACTCAGTACTTAATGATCGAACACTTATTAGTATATCATTTTTCAACAGCTACTACTTCATTATATTGCGAAATAATTAGAAATGTAACGTACCCTGAGCAGAAAAATCCTTTGATGTTGTTCACAAAAATTACATTGACAATGAATACACGTCCACACGGTTCGGCGACTCTTCCCGGAATGGCCACTGACGTGAGCGCAAGACTTCTAGCCACTTTTTTATGTAGCTCATATACGCAACAAAATATGACTTTGTCAAAATTAAACCCAGCAATACGGAAGATATATATTCTTGGATTGGAGAAGCGACATACCTTAGCAAGATTCGTTCAGGCCCATGATCCGTTTAACCCCGGTCTACCCTATTGTTTTATTTTAGATACTAACAACGTCTTAATGTATGCTCTAGTAAACAAAACAATACAGAAAATTAAATATTCAATGAATAATTGCAAATACTATGTTTCTATTACAAATAACAGAAGATTATAAGAATGCTCAATTTGCTGCGGCTTGAAAGCAATATATGTAGATGTAGTAGTAGAGTGATTTCGCGTGTCATTTGAAGAGAGTTTTTTTAAGGGTGCTGTACACTTAGATCTCCAAATGTAATATTTGAATTTTTCTTCAAACCATAAAATTTAACAAAAAATACCGATTTAAACTAAATTTGTGATCCTTAAATTTTTAAATCGTTAAACGACTCAGTAATCGATACACTCTAATTGTATGGTAATAGCTTGTTGCTTATGTTTGATAGCGCAATTACCTTCCAAGGCCATAATCCCAAAACCTGAAAAATTTGTTCGCCAAAAATACAGACCATGAAAACGCTAATATCTATATATGATAACATAAAACGAAATCTTTTATTTGGTCACCCAAACTCACTACCAATTCAGATTATTTCGTCTCCGTTTATCCTTGCGTGGTAATTGTATGCTAAATAAAATCCACCTTTCCAGGTACAGTAAAAGACAATTATTGAAATTGAATTTTTAAATGGGTTCAACCAATGCGATTATTCTGAGCAAGGACAATGCCAAACTCTGCAAAGAACATAGACCGCTAATCAGGGAGTCTCCGCTTTAATTGCAGAGGAACTTGGCAAAGCCATTGCGGGTTATATTTTTTGGCGAATTTTGATTCCATGAATGAAACAAAAGAGATGTGAAAAAATTATTTATAACACATTCACACATTAAGCGAACGAATGCCGTCAATGAAAGCTGGCGATTCAATGAGGACACTTAATTAACATAGGATTTTTAAATGAGATACAATCATAACAATAAATAAAAAGCGATTAAAAACACTCTTTATAGAACTCTGACCTCTTTCCATTGAAAAGCGTAATGAGCTATGCGATAAACAGAGTGTTTATCCTTCAAACGAAATTTTAAAAACAAACAAAGTAAGCCAGTTATTATTTTTCATTAATAACTGGATTTTCACCTCCATTAATGGAAAATAATGAGAAAATTGTCAGTAAATAAAGTACTAATTATTGTGATGATTTATGGCACAGAAAATAATTACTTGCGATAATAGGGTAAGTGTTAAAAAATTTATAGCGGGAGTATCAATAACCTAATTTCAATATCAGTGCTCGGGTTCCGTTTGAAATCGATACGACAAAAAGGAAAATTATGGCAGGTAAAATTAAAGAAAATATTTTCTCTTGCATGTGGCTAGTAAGCTGAGGGTAGAGAACTTAACAGTTTTACTAAGAAAACAATAAGAAAATGAAAGTAAGATAATACGAAGGAAGAAAATAAAAAGTATAAAACTAATGCAGAGTGAGGTGTGAGGGTATAATTATGAAACGGAATAATAGAAAAAAGACGCATGAAGATGATGTTCGTCACCCATGGAATTGATGATAATCGATGATAATCGTAAAATTAATAAAAGATGTATCATCATCCTTTCCCTTTAATTAAAAGTTAATTCTTTTCTCAAATAAACATTATTAGTCTTTTTCTTAGATGACGTGACAGATGAAACCGAGAAAAAGATTTCCATTCTCTCAACAAGATTTGAACTTGAGATACCTATTTCATTGATTTCGCTGCTTGCTGACTTATTATCTATGGATTAAGTATACAACTTAATTTAATAAATGGAAGGAAGAACAGCTAAGGAGGAAAGGATTACTGAATTCCCTTAAGCACAAAAGCATAAATACTTGTTATAAGGACAAGAATAAATACTCAAGAGATTATGCCTTTTTTCTGTCATTTTGATACTTAATAATCTTAACGCGTTATTACGAAAACTTCACGAATAGCTAAAAATTTAACTCTCTTGTGACTTAAATTATCTAACATCATCTTCAAAGAATGAAGCTGAATTTTCTTTGCTCAGAGAGAGATTATATCTTCCTTGCAATACCAAGGAACTAAGCTCGAAACAATTAGCTCAAGTTTCATTCTCGTGCAAATTCAATCATGAAATCAAGTTTATTTATTGCTAGAATGGAAGAGCAATATGACTATATTTTGTTTATTCACCTTATGTCAAGGAACAAAACTAGTCTTGCTAATTACTAAATTATATTTGCATTTACTTGACATATACTTTGTTCGCTACATCATCAAGGAGCTCTGATTAAATATATTCGCACATCTTCAATTATCTACTCTCTCTATTAACTTGTGGATTAGTAGAATCCATCGTAATTTCAGTACTATCTGTTCCATACAAGTAAGCAATGCTATAATTCAGAAGGCCCTTTCCTTCATTCATCATTCTACCCCTAGATCGCGATAATAAGAAAAGAAGAGATATTCAATCTAAATTTACTGACATTTGAAAAAAGTAAAAGTCTTACATACTCAATACTTTCGCAGGAGCAAGCCCTTGGTAGCTGAAGATGTTATCATTGTATTTTATATCTTGTTCATCCCTCATACTCATTATCCTTCAGGCGTATAGTGTATCAGCATTTTTAATCGACAAACTGTAAGCTAGAGCATCACTGTTTTAGAAGTTTTATTTTTTTCCATCTGGGACCCGATAAATCCGTCAGCAAAACCATCAGTCTGTCGGTCGGTCTGAAGGCCGGTTGAATCTTCAACCTCATCACCATTGGATATAAAAAGGTTTTGGGGAGGAGATAAATAAGGCAATTAGGAAAGCTGAGGAGTGAAGCTTTTTCCTTCGCCATTGCTATTCTCACTGAGACCGAATGCGGTTGATGGAAAAGGTTCTCGTATGTGCAAACACAATGAACCATTGGAAAACAATTATTACGGAAATCAACAAGTCGTGACCAAAATTAATTTTATAAGTAGCAGTGAAAATATTACAACCATGAAAGAGAATGCGACAAAAGTAAATTAAAAATATGCCAAGAACTAAACTAAAATATATTACGTTCCTCAGGAAATTGTAGCAATATTAATCCTGTAAATATTTCAAATTGAAGCGATAACATTTGATCCAGAATTACTCCATCTCCCATTGAATAATAACCATTATACAAATATACATCATTCAAGCTAAATGCGAATAAATTGAAGAAAATAAAACCGATCAATATTTAGCACCGGGCAATAAAGGATACAATCCCGGTCCTATAAAATCATTACCGCGTTTAAAATGTTAAACGAAAACTTTTAATCATCATCGAGGCATTCGAATGAGGGAAGCGTTTCTTCTTCTCGCTTATTTTCGCCCGTTAACAGCGCGTCCGGAAAAAAACGAATGCTGGATAATCATGGCGCGCACGTCCGAATAGGAAAAAATGGAGGCCAAGTTATCACCTCGTGAACGGCAGCATTAAGCTTCCACGACGTTAATAAAGTCGCTTTTTTCCGGTCATTATCTCCAAAACTGATTAAATACGAGATGACGACGTGATTATCACTCGATCGACCGAAAAGACGAGATAGAAATAGAGTGGGCGATCTAGAGAAACGGCTTTTTATTGCGGGAAAAAGTGGGCGCGAAGGAAAAATGGCGGTCGGAGAAAGAATGAGAGTGCGTGAGAGCGATCGGAAATTGAGTAATGGGAATGAGTGATGGAGATAGAATAAGGATTGTGAGTGGCGTGAGGCATGAAGGGTATCATGGGCGGGTTAGATGGGTATCAGGTGACTCCTGCTTTGGGCGGAACGGGTTTTCGTAGGACATGGCAGAGGTGAGTGCGTAAGGCAGCGGAAGGGGCGGAGAACCAACAAGAGAAGGCGATGGAAAAAAGTTTAATAGATGAGCTGAGATGGTCGACAATGTGCTTCAAAGGGGCGATAGGGAAGTATTATAATAACAGTTATCTTTCTCTACAAAAAGAGAGGATAGGAACATAATATCTACAGTGGCATCCTAGGCTGGAATTAAACAAATATCCCCTAAAAAAGTGTGAATAGTTAGATGAAAGTAGTCAGAGAGAAAACTAAAACTTTTGAGTCATATTCAGAGATATGTATGTGCTGGTTCAAGCAAAGCCTAGGCTGGAATGGAAAGAAGAAGAAACAAGATAAAGAACGATGACACAAGATGGAAATGTAGACAGATGACATTGAGCAAGGGTGAAATCAAAATAGTGGAAAGCTGGGACGTAAAAGTTCACGGTTCACATTCGAATTCGGAAGGTGAGACTCGTGTATACAGAAATAAACGGATAAAGTCTTCAATTCTAATAGAAATTTTAACGGAAAAGAGGAGCACCCCATAAGAATTGTATCTCTAAAACAGATATCTTCCTTACCCAACTCGAACTTTCCAGACAAATATTATTTCAATTACAGGAATAAGTTATGTGGAATAACACGTGTATTTACGAAGATATGTATCGCGAAGAGCGGAAATTATAAGCTACATGAAATCCTATACGCCCACGACTGAATGGAAGATGAAACAAGAAGAAAATATCAGAAGAGAAAAAGCAATGGAAGATGGAGCATCAGAACGAGTATAGATAACGGAAATATATAAAAGAGACGAAACGAGTTTGAAAATATAGGAAAAGGAATTTCGGCAATATGGGGTACAAAATTAGTCAATTGCGATTGCAATGTACTCGAGAGAACTATTCTAATCACCGACTATTCGCGATTCGCATAATAATTTTCAAATATCTTCATTTCGATCTCCTTCTAAATGTCGAGCGATTATTGTCGATGTAAAGCTGTCGCTATCCTTCGAGATACGGCGCCATCCCAATTCAATCAGAAATTATCGCATTTCTTTTTCTTGTGTTCTCGGAACTCCGATGACACAGCGCCATCGTGAATGGAGGAGAAAGCATTGTAATCAAAGAAAGTTCATTACCCTTCTTATTCCTCGATTTTCTTGCTGGTGACTTGTCCGGTACCGTGGGCGGAAGAGAGTAAAAGCATAACCCATTACAAGAAAGTTCCGTTTGCCGAACGGTTCGGAAGATCAAACTTATTCTCTTGTAAAAGAGTCCGTTCAGAAAAAAACGGTAGCTCGAAATTACTAATTAGGAACTTGGGGTTAAAATCTCCATTTATAAATATCCACAAAGCTAAACTTTCCTTAGAAATAAGGATTTGTTGCGATTTTAAAATTGTTGCAACATCCAAGCACCGTAGCAAGTTTTTTCGTTTTTATCATTTGTGTATGAATTTTAATTATTTCGGTGAATTCTTTGTGAAATGATTACTTCAAGTTGTGAATACATCCTGAACTTATTTAATCATCCTGTATTTACATATAGCTTTAATAGCTTTATTTTTTCTTATAAAACGATCTTTAATTGCAAACAAATCCCTTAAACATTTACTTAGAGTAACTAGAGTATATAATGGAACTCTGAAAAATAATATCGATCGAATAAACTGAATACGCGATGTGTAACTAAGACAGGTAGTGTATCAGCACCTCAATACACAATGAAAGTGCCGACACAGGTAGTCTTGCGGTCATCGCAACTTACTTCCTTTCAAGCGGTTTGGAGTTCTTATTCTGCCATGGGAAACTTTTATATCGCCCATATGTTACTTAACGTTGCACAAAGACGGATAGAGAAAACAATTGAATGTACACCTCCGTGTACCTTCCTTATTGGCTTCGAGATTCATTTTAAGAGGATTCGATGAGTTTAGGGAGGTATATGGGAATCTGAAGATCCGTGAATTGCCATCTTTGGCATATGGGCTGAGGCACCTTTGACCGGTCGTCACGGCTATTTACTCGTCACGCCGAAACCCTAGCACCAAATCGGGAGCGTTTCGCAGGAAACTCGCGAAACGAATCCGGCAAAAGTTCTTCGCATTCGCTGTGGAATTATTTCCGCGCAATGTGTGATTATAGATTTAACGCCAAATGAACGATGGAACATCTAAATTTGCAACTCGGAATTTCATCTGAAGAAACTGCGGGGGTCTGAAAATCATCATAGGAAGCCTTCTTCTCATGGAGGAGAGACCACCCCGAAGTGATTTCAAACCAAAAGAGACTTTCTTACCTGCCGATGGTAAACATAAACTGAATCATTTGACAAATTCGTAAATATAGAATACAGTTTCCAAAGATAATTATTTTTTCAAAATATTATTAATATTATGGTTGCTAAAACATGCTTTCGATAGAAATGACCTTCATTTGTCCAGATGTGCGTCCGAATTTGAGTTTTACTCGTTAATTCTTATTCAGTACGGATTTTATTCTGCTTCTTCTGTAGAAAATTAATATTAATGGCATTTAAAAAAATTAAATACTTAAAAATGATATACTACTGGTATATTAACAAGGAAACTCCCCGTCCACCAAAACGAAATATAAATACGCCCTTGAAAAAGACCCTGCACTTTTAGGGGTTCGATACGCTTTATTAACATACCCCTTTAACATTGCCCTTTTTACCAAGGTCTTGTGTGTGAATTTTGATTAAAATGAATGTAATGCTATAGGAGCAATGTAATGTCTTGACAGACTTAGAAACTACGAAAACCTGATGATGGCTAATGAGCCACTTCGCTAGATGTCGTCGCCAATTGGTAGTTTTGATAATCCTGTGGATAGGCAATGAGGGTTTAAGGAGTTATTGCGGGAAAATTTGGTGATTTCAATATACCAATAAAAAGAACTTCGGTGAAGCTAACTTAAATAAAAAAATGGAAATCTCGAGATATGTTCTCGAAATTCATTTCTATATTACTTCAGTAGGCTAAATGAAATTCTGGTCCTTCGTTTTCGATCTATTGAACCATCTTTTGACAAAATTTCACCATATTTCCAATGCACTACGTTTTACATTGTTTGCTGATGTTCTAGTGGTTGATTTTTATCGCCTTTTAAAGAGCTGAACAAACAAACAACCGAAAATAATCCAAATGATTTTGATTCTGAAACTAAAGTCATTAAAGAGCATCCAGAAAGTGAAATCAATAAATAATCTCGAATTGACACGTCTACATCGAATTAGAAAAAACTTTTTCCGCCTAATCTGGAATAAGAAATCCACGAAATGATCAAGGAAGAGAATATGACCGTAGAAAAAAGCTATCAATACGAAACTTGGCATTCATGATGAATGAAATCTATAGATTGGGGAATATTTGTTTTCTAAACAGTTAAGAATATATGATCGCTATAGTGGGAGAAAATTGTTGTTCGGAAAGTATTAAAGCAGTCTTTTGTGAAATCTCTCGTTTGTAAACAATCAACCGTCAACGTGCTGTTATTTGCGATTGACAGGAACAGAGAGAAATGAGAAAAGGATACAGGAAGAGAAAGAGAGAATTAAGTATGGCCAGATAAGGAATGATAGAAGGGGGAAAACCGGTCGGGCCTTTTTTCTGGGGCTGGTAAGTGAAATCAGCTGACTGCTAAACGAAACTCGTTTTAGAGCTGATTAGGAAGGTGTCATCGAAAGACGATGAGAAAGGCAAACACAAACAAGCGGACGCATATAATCGGAGCGATGAATAGGACAGTAAAATGTGAATTTTGAACTCCTTTGTGGAAGAAAATGACTCGTCCGAAAAATGCCGGATGTGAATCACGGAGAAAAAATCGGAGCCGGCGCAGTCACGCAAACTCACACACAAAGACACGGACGGAATTCTAAAATGTGGTAAACTTGGAGGAGTCTGCGTCTATAAGTCTACGACGGCCTCGGCGTGAGAGGAAACCTCAAGATGACTAAGATTGGCAGCGTGTTGAGATTCGAATTTCTATCAAAGGCCGTCTGATTCAGCTAAATCATAATTTCGACGGAGGAAATTCTTGAAGGGCTGCTTCTCATAGTGCTCGAATTTGCTTTAAACGTCATATAGCAATCTTGCGTTTCCTTATGACATTAGTAAATAATCCAGCTGTATTTAATGTGAGACACATATTACAATCGCATCTCAATAAATCGCATTCTGAGGTCGAAGTAAGTGAGGAATTTAGAAAGGATTTATAGGCTCGACAAAATTATGACATAATTATAATGCAGTCTTAAAATACCTTTCCCAAAGATCCCTAAAACAAACTTTAATCAAGGCCGATCTTTCATTAATATTTAATATAATTAACTCCCACATTGATTCCCCTGCACTAGTTTCCTTATTTAGTTACCATGTTCCACCTAGAGCAACCAGACTAACTCCTCTTCCCCATGTTCCTTCATTTAGATTGTCCCTTGGTCAACGTTTCCTACTTTATAGACTTCCAAACCTTTTGAATTCCCTACCTCCCTCCATGGACCCCTTCAGACTGACTCTTAAACTTTGTAAATTCCTGTAAATAATTTTCTGCTTGGGTAGTATTCTGAATCTATATATATATATATATATATATATATATATATATATATATATATATATATATATGTTATTTTTACTTTAATTTTTTATATTTATTTCGTATAATCATGTATATTTATTTTAAATTTACTATGTTAAGTGCATTCACTGTAAAATGGTTTCAGAACTGTATGTAAATCTTTGAATAAATAAATAAATAAAAATAAAAAGAACGGGATGCTCAAATGTAGGGTGTAGATAACACATTTTATAGCTCACTTAGCTATAACGATTACCAAATACAATGGATACAGATGGTGGTTGCAATTAGTTAAAGATCTGATTATTTCTCTGAATTCCTCAAAGATAGATAGGTATATTTTGGTTTATGAATTCTTCACACATTCTTCATCATAAATGCATTGAAATTGATATATTCTGATTTGCTCTATCTCTGCAAGAAGTTACAACTATGGTTTTACATGGTTCTATTAGAGCGTGCAAGCAATTCATTATATCTAAATCATCAGTCTATTCCCACATTTTTGTCTCAATTTATGACGTCAAAACATTAATGTGTGTGAATGCAAAAAATTTCCCTTCTTCCCCTAAAACCGTACATGTTTTATTACGGACTCATTTTCCCATTTCCCCATAAATTAAAATATTGTATTTACACCTCTGAAATTAGGATTTAAATTAGTTTTAATTGCGGGTGGCTTAATCGTGTATTTGCCAACCATTAGGTGACCTGAATTATTAATTTCGGCGGTTTATCAACGTGAAAGGTCCAAGACAAACTCAGCATATGAATTCCCTCTTTTTATTAATGAACTACTCACGTTATGCTGACTGTTTAATTTACATCCGCGTTATAGCATAGTCTCCGGTTTTTTAATTTATGGACTATTACAATTTTTTTTAGTAAGCTTACGTATAATATAAAATACGTTACTTTTTTAGGCTTTATTTCAGTCCTTTTTTCAGGGAAAAGAAAATATCCAATACCATATGAAAATAGGAGCATTAAGTTTGCAAAAAGATAATAATTTTTAATAAAAATTATAAAGTATTGATGGAATGAGCCGTAACTGTGTGGAACTACATTAGAATCGGGGGTTTTATATGAAAATAAAATGTAAATACTTTGTTCTTGTTCCACAAAAGATATTAATTAAAATTAGTACTATGTCGACCAGGTTCCAACTAATCATAGTTGCCATCAGGCTGTTATACAATTTTTTGTGGAACAAGCACAAATTATTTTAATTTTATTTTTACTCCAACCAATTTTAAAATCATTAAATGATTTGCAAATAAAGGAAACCTCTCGATCCCCCCATGCTAATGCAGTGTGCCTACCACGCACCAAGGAATTTCGCACTCTCGAAAATCGCATTTCTCCCGCTAACTGACTGGTGGACAGGCAAAGCACGCGTAAACTGAACCAAAAGAACGAATATCGACAGCTGGCAACGATGAGCGCATTGGTGAAGGAGTTCATTGGAGAGGCACATACCTAGGGTGAGGGATGGTGACGCTTTTGGCAGAAGAATGCCATGTTTGAAAAAATAAAGGACTCGAGAGCCAATGCGGTGCCAAAGCATAGCGTGAGTGACATCATCTATGTTATTACGTCAACGAAGGGTGTATGATTTCATTGACGAAATCAATTATTAATCCATTTTATCACTTAACATATTTATGTAATTTAGGTTTCGAGTGAAGAATAAATTACGAGGATAGCGCTGTCAAAGTTCTGCGTGTCAAGAAAATTTTCTCGCGTGCCACTTTGGGCAAAGGGTGTCTGCATATCACAATCAAATTGATCACAGTGACTTATTACGTGACGTGTGTCGTATTCACATGATAACACTAAGTCGTAATTTATAAAATTGATCTTCCACAAGAAGTAAGTTTTCTTCATAGTCAGTAACGCCTACGTTTATATAATTCTTACCAAACTATAACACAGCACAGGGCGCCACAATCGATTGACCTTGATTAATACTATTCAAGAAGAGTTCTTAAAACTGACATATTGGGCTTACCATGTCCAGATGATACTTTTTGAAAATACTGAAGAGGTGATGAAATTCGGAGCAAACCATGAGATGGAGCAAACGGAGCACCTGAAGATGTTGCAATGCAATGAAACCCGGGTCGTAGTCTAAATAAAGGACTGTACTGTGGAAATTACAAAGTGTGTTTTATTCTGATAGGATGGAGATGTTCCACAAAATAACGCCGGAAACCATTACTTTTAACCATGGAAAGTCGGGACTTTACAAAAAGAAGGTCTGGACTCATTAAATGCACAACTCAGAGGAGGAGAAGGGCCAACATACTACATGGCTAAAAATATAGAAAAATTCCAAAATTCGACACAATCTTTTAGCATAATCCTTTTTCTACGTGATAAAATATACTTCTACAACCAGTCATATTTCGAGCCGTTATAATTTTGAAAGTTTCTTAGGCCGCAGGGAAAGCTATTCCTCGTCTGATAGATTGGTCCAGATAACCATATCCATTCTAAATCCTGGATTAAATCTAGCGTTACGAGTCACATTCCATTTCTGGTGTTAAGATAATTTTGATCTAAAGCAAGAGAAAATGGAGGTGAAAAACGCCTAGCATTTTCGGGGCGGTGGTCACTGCATTAAGTCTTACGCTGAATTCCTCGTGATAGATTATTCAAATAGCGATCTCAGTCGAGATAAGAGAATAAAAAGGGCCGAACAAGTTTCCGCTACTCGCCCACGCATTCGAACTCGCACCTGAGAGAAAATAAGTTATAGTTGCGCCACTGTCAAGGCCGACGAGGAAAAAGACGCAAAAATCGATGGGCGGTGTGCTAAACCGAGGAGTAACCGTATTCTTCCATCCTCGCTTACCCAACTTACGTAAGAATAATGCAAGCAGCGATGGAGCATCTGCGACTTGCGAAGAGCATCATTTCATCCTCATCTTAAGAATCGTCTGATTTATCATAGAAGGTTTTGATTGTTAACTGTTCCAAAGGAAATTTAGAGAATTTGTATCTCATAAACATAATACAAACGCAGAGTATTACGTATGTAATAAAGAATACCATTGTGAATGGGAACAATGACCGTGGATACGATCGGCCAAAGTCATCTCATTTATTCAGAATTGAAAAACAAGAACGTTCGTGGCTGTTTCAAAATGCTTTGTTTACCATAATGTTATCGATCCAAAAAAGATGCTCGGTTGACTGTTATAAATCAAGCTACTCCGCACGAAAAGGGTAAGCCATTGCATTATTTTTCGTAACAATGTATATTTTTATTAGGTTAAGAATTTCAATTTTTCATGCTGCTTGAGATAAATTTGTATTAGAAGGAAGAAAGTCTTGAATAAGGAAACCATACAAAAGATAAAAACTATACAGTTGATACGGGTTCAATTGATGAGAAGTTTAAGTCATATTGACGATTAACGAGATGAAATATGCGCATCAATTTCTGTATATTTTTTCTAAAATTCCCTTTCTCTTCTAATTCATACCATATTGAAATATCATTTTTTACTACATTTCCAGAAAGATTTAATCTTTAAAGGATGCCAATAAGCTTTATGTCTGGTGGATATGTATTTTTACATTGGAAGAATTAAGGTAATTGAATCATCGATAGTAACTTTATGCACAGAAAATAAGAATGTGAGAGCAAAAATGTATTCAATAAAAATTTTATTGATAGGATAGCAATAAAAAATTCTATGAGAGCTCAGTTGCGTTTTAACGCATATTGAGATTATATTCTAAATTGGTAAAATCTTGCGAGGTGGGGTTAAAATTTTTGAGATTTATGAAATTTAATCTCATGTATTTATATTTTCGGTAACTTCAATTCATTCATTTCTTTATCTAAACGGTTCTCATTTATTAAAAATCATAAAGTTACCTAATATTGGTGGCTGAAAACTATTCCCATAGTTTAGGATGAGTGCTGAAGTCATCGAAGATTTTATGTAAGATTATGATACTGTATAAATAAAATAGTAACTAATTACGAATAATGGAGTAGTTTATTTTCAAGAATATTAATTAAAAATCTATCAATGTTTTCTACTTTCTCATAGACCAGAGTTACGTAAGTGGTCGAGATATTTATCTGGACAATCGGTGAAGTTTCGATAATTTTCGAAATATATTTTCGATTTCGATTTTCGAAATAGAATTCGAATAATTCTCCATCGCTAATTTCAAAACGTGAAGTGCTATGACGGAAGCTTCGTTAAGACCGTCTTTAGGAAATAAGACTAGAGAGAAGTCTCCCGTAAGATGGAGAAGGTGCTGAAAAACATGGGACGATGCAAAGTAACGGTGCAATCCGTTGCTCGTCTTATTGGCCAAACCACTCGTTTTAAAAGCAACCTCTCTCTTCCCTTTCTCCAGCTTTTTGCTTCCTCTTTTTCAACCTCTTCCGAAGACCTCTTTTTAAAACTTTGTGAAAAGGAGAAAATGGAGTGCGGACAAAAGCGACAGCGTCTGAGACAGGACATTGCTGCTTGCCTTGTTTCCTATCGAACACTCGAAACGAGAGGTAATACTCATTTCTTCATCTTCTTTCATCTTAATAAGGAGTCATTCTGAAGTCGTAGTAGCTTTTCAAACAAAGGAAATTCTTAGATGAAGTTCATAATCTATTTCTCGTTTTATGATAACGTTTAAATAATCCACCAAGATCTTGCACATGGAAATATATGGATAGAATGTAGTAATTCATCGTAAATTAAGCTAGCATTTTTTTAATTTTCTCTCGACAACGTAATTCCAATCAGAGATGTAGACTACGTATATCTTGACATACACATGAAGGATTGATTCTTTACAGTGATTGAAATAATGAAGACTTGCTTAGTGAGTGTTGCAATAAAATCATTTCGGATCAGTCGAAGACATTTAAAATTCTGCTTAATTAATCCTTAAATATATGGAATAACCATGCTAATAACAGTGAAACGCTTGCTTTAGTGTTACATTCTGATCCGTATATTCTCAATTGTTCTTGGAGATATGTAACAATATCATTCACCTTTCATTAATTCAATAAATGATTTATACTATCTTTATGTTCACTTTCCAACTTCATAAAGTTTCATCCTTTATATAAATTGATTTTCTTTATTAAAAATTTACTTTGACGAACCTAGCGCCTGTCGTCATCAATCAAATATTTCTGACATAATTAATGCCTGGAGGAAAACTTTTTCTTTCGCACGTTATTTAACTTTATGAAAATGCTAAAATGGAAGGATTAAATGCACGGAGAAACATCTGGTCGCTGACATGACATTCATAATCAAAAGAATAAATTGAAATAAATTAACGCTCATGCGTTACAAATGCTACGTGAGTCTTAATAAAATTAAAAATTAAATATGCTAAAATTGAATTCGAGGTTAACATATACGATAAAAGATTATAAAACGAATTTCATTAAGTATTTATTTCAAATTATTTCATTTCATTTAGCTAAGATTGTGGATGAGAAACGTACCTATTTAAAAGTATAAATTGATACGATCCTATCATAATTTAAATCATGGAGAAAGTGTGGTACTGTCAATTTGAAACTCAATAATATTAAAACACCACTGACAGCATTGTTAATAATAAGAGTCACAAATATACCTTAAGCTGTCAAAAAACTAGTTAACTAGTTTTTTGACAGCTTAAGGTATATTTGTGACTCTTATTATTTGAAACTCAGTGTTAGGCATATACAATATGAGTAAATATATATATATATAAATAATTCGACTCGGCATGGCTCCCGTTCAAGTATACTAAATCCTTCCGAGCACAAATTTCGACGCCCTCGTTAACTCGCGAAAGTTCCCTCCTTTTCCCATTCGACCAGCCCACCCACGTGACAAATTCTCATAACCACGAGAAATTCAATTCGATAAACACAATGCCGGAGTAAAAAAAGAACGACATTCTATGTTCTACCGCATAAAAACCCAAAGCCCTCTTTTTAATGAACTTGTGTACCTGTTTATACACGTATCGAGGCGACCTCCACTCTTAATAAAACATCGCGTAGAGTTGGCAACAGCTCCACCTGTCCCGCGTGGCCCGAGGGCGCGAAACCCCCTTCTCAAAGCAATTGGCTCCGACTATGAGCGTCATTATGACTTGGAAAGGTGTATGAAGAGTACCTGGGTGAAGAGAAAGGAGGAAGTGGGATTTGGAACGGGTGGTAGAGGGCAATCGGACGCGCAAGAGGCCCGTGGTGTTTTTCCAGTAGTGCCTCGCGCCCATTTAAGTCTCCTTTTAGGATATAATCGCCTCTGACATCTCGCCACTATTACTCGTGATGAATGGACCATAAGCGGTCACGATTTCGCCTTGGACCCATACTCTTCATTTTCCCCGTTTTTCGGTTCGGACAAGAGTATTCTTCGCCTCCGACGCATGCTCCCGTGTTACTTTGCTCCATTCGCATGAATGTACTTCGATGCAAAGGTTTTATTTCCAATGTATTGTGGAAAGTGGGTCTCAGACGATAGTACTACTGAATCTCTTGATATATTCATATGCCCACATCTTCGTGCAGCAAGTAGGAATCGCATTCAAATTTTTGGGCCCCCGCAAAGACGATATAGGGGCAACATGAGAACTGCCAATGGATAACGAGAGGGTCCCAAAAATAATGAGGTTTGCTTATCAGCACGCTATTGAACTTCACCAATATCACCTTTCTCCTGCTCAACATATAAACTTAACTGCGCGTGTCATTAAGAATATAATATTTTTGCAGCATTCGATCATGCATGTTGAAAAGAAGAATCATAGTTAATTTCATAATTCCATTACCTACGTGGCTATTAATTCACTTGTTCAATTATAATTATTGCATTTTAAATTTAAGTTCCATGCAGTAGTCATTCGTTTTAGCGTGGTCGGTTTAAGATAGGAACGAGAAAGATATCCAGCTATTTTCACAAGAAATTAATAACTGAGTTACATTGTTCTTTTTATTTGTAATGAAATGTCTTGTCAAGGAATTGAAAATGTACTGACGGAATACGTTCGGTCAGTATCTTGGGGAGACATACTGAAATGCATGTCCGTTATTATATTTGTTCTGTCAGGGGATCGTTCTATTTTTGAAATTATCATCAACAAAAACCTTACTCAATGGAAGCCTGGCATCTCCAGTATTAATAAATGTAATTATGATAACGATAATATGCCAAATGCTAAATTCGGTTGTTAATAATAATTATCAAATCATCGATTTAATTATCTTTCATGAATTCAATTTAACCAAGCATACGCTAATGTTTCAGGTTTCACAGAATTTGATTAATGATTAGTAGTAGTCGAATAACTTAATGAAAGAGATAATCATGATGTCTCATTAAAAAGGGAGTCATAAAATTGTAATCAATAAATTTAAAATTCTAATGCGATTTATACCACTCAATAAAGTCTAAGAAATTATTTTCAGGATGATCAATTTTATATGCATGCTCCATGACAGAAACTAATCGAAAATACGAGACGAAATCAAGATGACAGCATGGAAATAATTATATTTAGGACTCACACTGTCATATGATAGGAATTATTCGATATTCTTCTGCTTATAGAATGAAAAATTCTATTGGTCTGATAAACTGGCAAGTACTGGCGCATGAATTTGAAAGTATTTCGATTTTCCGACTGTATGATATTACGCATAACTTGTACTCTAGCATCACCTGTCTTCAGGAGATGCTTCGATGGAAGAGAGAAAGGAAAGGGCGGGGAAAATAGCCGCCGAGAGCACCATCATCACCTACTTCCCGTAGACACTGTAAACCCTTTTATTTCATCCGAGAAGTAGAAAAAGCGTCTGGAAGCCTATTCAACACAAAGAAGCGCGGTTCGCACCAAAAGATATGCACCTGGATAATAGCCAATTCCCATTCATACGCAGAGCCAAACTGTCGGATAGCGTTTGTCGCGTAATTAGATGCCGTACGTAGCGGTGAAGTTTATTGAATTGAGGGAGCGTAATAGTTCTGGGAGGAGAGAGGAGCAGAAGACGGGGGAATTCGGACGGCGTAATGAGATGAAACACGACCTCTTGCTTCCCGCTGAGGCGACGACAACACCGGACTTTTTTCTCTACGGTTTCCGTCCAAAGAATCGATCCATTATCGATAACGAAGTTGCAATTGAGCGCATTCGGATTAGATCAAAGATTTGAGTAACTACTCTTACAGCTGCTAAGTAAGAAGCAACGGAGAAACATAAGAAAATATTCTAAGTTCACAGGATTCTAATCATAAGAAGCGCAATGGCTATTTTGTTCGTATTATGCGCTATTCTGATTATTTTAAGAGAAACTTCCGAAATCTAAAATCATTTTATGAATAAAAATCGAGTTATCTGTTGAACCGTGTCCTACAATGTTTTTCGAGGATGGTGGTAGGTAGAATTTCGGATATAATTTGTTAAAATTATTAGTATGGAAATAAGGATTTGAGCAAGTAATAAATATTAATGTAGGAATAATGAAGTTACATTATAAACATGATAGATAATGAAGAGTTATAATTTTATTATTAGAGTTGTATCTGAATCCATACATTAATTATTACATATAAGTATTTGATGTATGTATTACGTAGATGTAATTATGTAATGCAGGTAGATATAGACTTATTTGTCTTCAATACTACATATGCACGATCTTCGTCTTTTATTCCATTTCTAACTGTTGCTTCAGTTACTGAATGAAAGAGTGGAGTCGGAGTAGGGTCTACTTAATATGTAGCAATTTCAACGAAGGTATTGGGCTCTGAAATTTTGTTGTGCGTTGTTGTTTTTTCATCTTTCAACTACATAAACATTCAATTTGATAAATATAACTAAAAATGAAATTTTGCGGCTCTACAAGTACTAGTACTACAATCTGAAGAATGGTAAAACGCACTAAATTATTTATTTTAATTCGATTTTAGAAAACACATTGCCACAATTAGCAAGTATTAATAGGTTTCCAAACCGTACACAATTAATGATAGTTATGACATCTGGTAGAAACAGACAACGAATCGCTCGTAAATATTGAAAATATAATGTTTCCAGCTCTGACAATCAAGTCACTAAGTTTTGTAGCACTAAAATATTTCTTGGAATGACTTTTAAATGAAATTATCGTATAGCCAAATGTAGGAATTTTGCTGGCCTTAATTGAAAACTATCTAAAGTAGATTAAACTAAAAAAATTAAAAAATTTATAGAAATTTCAAAATTAAATCATCGGTAAAAATATTTTAAGTGGCAGCAATTCAATTTTAAAAGAAACGCAGCCGAATTATGCTATCTGCCCTCTTCAAGGTAAACTGCAACAAGTGTGAATGCTCCCTATTTAACTCTTCTTACAAGCTGCTGCTCTCCGACAAATCTAGGACGTCTAACTGAAGAGCAAGGTGAATGATACTGAGGTTATGCCAATGAATACGAGAGAAGTAGTACTTGCATATTCTTGAATGTTAAGGATACTTCGTAGAAAGAACATTATTTTTCCATTTTCTTCGCATTTAATCTATCGCCAATGGAAGCAAAGCCGAAAGTAAGGAAGGAAGATATTTTAGGATGTCTGAAAATACGCAAAGACAAATTGACCTCTTCTCGGTACATCCTTCAATCAGTTAGCATCGATAAATATTTTATGTGATCTAAAAAGGGTATCCAATATATATCTCAATTAATTAACTTGTATTTGCCATTTACATAACTTAAGAAGTATGTCTTTGCTCTCTTTTATGCAGCTTAGAAACAATTAGAAAAGCGGCCATCTTTGTATAAAAACTTTTTTCATTAATGTTAAATGCCAGATTGATGTGAATATTAATACTAAAAATTAGGCGTACAACAATTTAGAGTGGTAGAAATCAATATTAAAGCTCTATACTTGAAATTGAAATATCATTAAATCTTTATGCAATATAATTTGATTCTTGTCATGGTTTAGTATTGATATATTTTCATTCCTTCCTCTTCCTTTAAATTGAAAATTTACCAGATAATTAAAAGAAAGTAACACATATCAGATGAACGTTGCTGTGTATAAAACAATGAGAGATGGGTAGGCCAAGGATTGGCTTGTATTTTTGAAATTTGAAATTCATATGTCATAACATTCATTCATTTATTAAGTTGATGATTTAAAAACATATATAAAGAAATAACCTGTTTACTGATATTCTTCCTTACAAACTAATGAACTTCTTAAACATCTAAAAAGTTCCGATTTATTCTGGGTTTGTCAACAAAATCAAGTTTCTCTTTTCCGCCTTTGTTACTGCAGGTGAAATTTATAAAACTTTTAAATGCCAAGAAGAACAGAAGACCCATTTTTGGCATCGATTCGAGAGTAGTTCTTTTAGGGTGAGAGGAATGCATCTTGAGTACCACACTTGTTCAGAAAATAGATATTATTCAAGATTCTATTTAAAAAAAGATAAAAGATGTGATTCATGAAAGTGAGCTATAATTTTATTATTTTCCTGATTTTCGCTAAATTAATTTTTGATTCGAGAGGTCGTAATTTTTTTTATTTCGAAGATAGTTGTGTATTTAGATTTAGGTCATAAAATGGCCCTGGTGATAATCAGGGATGTAAATATTTACAGGACAACAAGGGTCATTGTTGAGAGAGAGAATGAGATAAAAGATTGGTATAAATGTAATTACGAATACTGCATTAAAATAGTTGACTCAACAAAAAAATAGTCATTAAAATTTTTCCTTCACTATACTAATCAGTTCGGATCCAATGAGGAATCAATTATGGCATGAGTAATACAGTGTAATCCTAGCGTCACATTTAGTCGTCTGATCACTGTTTTAACGCCTTTCCACAAGTGGAGGGGGCAAATTAAATTTCGATTCCTCGGCCTCGAATGAAGTGCCCTGGAAGTAATCCAGAAGTGAGGGAAACGAGTTAATTTCTCCGCGTGTTCTTTTGCATTGAGAGGGACATCTGCCTGCTAGCGCCATTTACCCTTTCGAAGATTCTTTTTTCCCTTTGGGGTCAACGAATGAAGAAAGTAGCATATTTTCGCCTTTTCATGTTCGATGCTCCAATCTCTTCCTCTCTTTTGTGCCGAATTGCAGACCTCATCGCTAATAGAAACGCCTACTCCGCCTCTCTTCAATTAATTGCTTTTTATGCCCAAATCGCGTAAAGATAATACATTTTCCGAAAGTGTCGACCTCCAGCTATCAATCGAAAATCGTTTTGTTTCCCCAAGCTTTCGCTCGCGTCAAATTGAGTGCTAAGAGACTGTTTCCTTTCGAAAGAAACAGTCAGACTTAGAGCGCAAGAACAAACGACAAAAAGTATACAATAACTTCACCTATATCACAGTTCAGGATTCTTACTCATTAGAAGATCCCTAATAAAGTAATTCTTATTGAAGCAGGAGCTATATTTCGTCAAAGATACATATATTTTCTACCAAAAGAAGATCTTAATTTTTCCGTAGTTTATCGGGTCTGTGGAAAATTTATATCTATTTGAAACGCTATCAAGAGTTGCATATACATATTTATCGCAAAGGGATACAAATGAATGCATCTAAAGAAGCATACCCTCTGAAAAAATGAAGAAAAAGAATATTAATTTCCAAAACATGATTTTCTCCGAATTATCACACGCAAAGGATATTTCAAATTTTATCTCTCAGATTTAAAAAGATTTTTAAACTATGATTAATTTTATATAACAATAGCATGATTCAAACGGCATCTTTAGTTTGTAATTATGTTGGTTTATTTTTTCATAACTACTTTAAAGTATCTTAAAATCTATTTACACGATGGTAATCTGTTAAATTCACCGGTATATTGACTTTATATTTAATTAATGTATAAATTATATTTAACGTTTACAGTTTAGCAAATTACGATAAAATCATTATAATTCCATTGTAAGAATTATTATTCGCAATCAATTTATGCTAGATACATCTGTAAAAGTGCTGGTGTAGTAAATATATGTTGCAGAGTAAATTTACTGCTCGCTATGTTGAAATAAAAATGCGCAAAAACAAACTCTGAAATAATTATCGCATCTAATCTCAAAGAGTGGCAAAAATATTACATTGAGATATTTCAGAGAATCTAAAACTCTATACCTAAATTAAGTAGTACATACATTACAGCTCTTTTTCTTACAGTAACGATCTTTTAAATGATAATAAAAAAGCACCTCTACGAAAAGAATGATTATTAACAGTAAATTGTGAATGCAATCAGTTTTTTGTAAATTACATTGACATTGGTGGTCCTCTGATTATATTCAACACTTAGATTCTCGATTGCTCATTTAGCTTACCCATATTAGGGGGAGCTCAAGCTGCATAAGTTCCGAAATAGTGGACGAAATAACTCGATACAGAATTTGATTCATTAGTTTTCGAAGATGTTGTAGCGCAGTGTTTGCCAAAACTATTTGGGTACCTATTTTTATTTCCGGAGGCAGAGAAAATTGGAGAGACTTTGTGAAGAGGTGGCCATTGCGTCGAGAACCCTTCACTTATCGGGTGAAGTATGCCATTCCCTTTCGGAGAAAAGCTAAACCGGCCACGGATGTGATTTCCCTCTTGAATGCGACAGGTGAGTGAGAGAGAGAAAAAGTGCACAATTCAGAACTCGATTCGGCCAAGAACTTTCGAACCTCTGGCTCTTAAAGACCCGCCGAAATGCTTCAGAAAACAATGTAATCCAACCTGTATAACTAGACGGCCGAATTCGAGCTCTGCTTCTGTGCTTGATTGATCTGCGTTGGGAGAAAACAGCCTATTTCAATTTGGCCGAATGCTATCTTCCTCATGCGCAAGTGTGTAATTAAAGAGGTAGAAGTTTAGCGTTGACGGCTCGTGTGCACGGTCATTTTCTTCTACTCTGATGTGAAATGAGTAAGTTTAACTTCCGGCAAGGGGAACTGTGCTTTCCGATTGGTCGGTGAAAATGCAGTAGGCGCTTTCTTCGCACTGAAGAGTAGCAGTAATTGAACTAAATTAAGAACGAAGTTATCTAAGTACGTTGTTTCAGCGGATACCATTATCGAGTGATTACTGCAAAGTAGTGCAAACTATAAGGAGCCAACGGAAGTAATAATACAACGTACTTAACCAATAAACTGGAAATTTTGGAAAATGATCGCAATGAAATTCAGAAAAATAACTCATCGCAAAATTAAAGAGCAATGTTCTTCCAAAGCATATATTAAAAGAAATACATATGTTAATTGTTATTTTTCTACCTTTTCCAATATATACTTTGAAATAACAAAGTTATTTCAATAATTCTATATATGAAGACTTATTTCTGTTTTAATTGGTAAAATGAGCATTTACACCAACAAAATAAATTATTGTGATAGAAAAGAGCTTAAATCAATGGAAATCTGCCCCTTTACAGAACATGATGGACTTTTCTAGCTTTATTATTATCATCCTTTTAGGATAGGTTATTCCTCATGATGATTATTGATTAAATTAAACCGATGCAGTCTTGACGTTGTAAAGTTTCACCAAACAAACTAAGAAATATGTGGTGCTTCTCCCAAAGAGTTAAAAATGATTCTTAATGTAAATGGAGAAGCGTTATAACCTCAAAACTCTGCAGAAGCAGTACTGCATCTTTCTTATTTGCGATCAAAGTTAAATTGGCATGGTTTTATATTTCACCGACAAATGCCCTTTCTTGCCGCAAATCCTTATCATGAATACAAGCCTCTTACTGGGATTGAACCTGGAATCGTTCCCGAAGGATTCTAGTTAGGTTAAGCGCGAGCCTAAATGTATGGAAGAAATCTCAGATTTATAATTAATTAAATCCTGTAATATCTGGTTGTACTTTTCCATAATTAGTTCAAATAAGACACAATATGACCACGTCCACAAAATAATCGTAGTCATATTGTGTATTATTTTAGCTAACGCAGGTTTATATTGAGAAGATACTAAGAAAAACAGAAATGTCAATTGCTTTTCCTGCAACAATCACAGGTAAGATAGGGAAAACTTGAATATTATATAACCATTCTATCTTTGGCTTAAGTTTAAGAGAGCTCAAGCTAATTGCTGATTCTTTCAATTCATCTCCACAGCATATAACGGAGTCGACTCAATTATACTCTTGCATATGTAGCATTCTGAGCCCAAGTTAGCATAGAAAAGTCAAACATGGTTTTAGAAGCACAAACGGTTGAGTGTAAAACGATTCCCTCCGATCGCACACAAAGATGAGATCGCAGATGGCGCTAATAAGAAACTCAACTTCCGCTAGAATTCGCGCCAGAGCACGTGTTCGCACGGAATCTAACAAAGACACGGGTTATTCCTCACGCGCCATTATGCAAGAAGGAGAAAAATGTCGGGACGGTTTGAAATTATTCCTCCTCTTCTCGTAAAACTCTTTCGTCGGTTAGGTCAGGATTTACGCTTCTATTGAATAGACTCGTCCTCCCTTTGCTCTCTTCGCTTTCCTCCATTCACTCCCTTCGACGCTGCTTTAAATCATTCCGGGATGAGACTCGTTTTTGTGTTTCGCGTTTTATTTTCCCTCTGATCCTCCAACGTATTTATTTCGCCCACTCTTTTCCCGCTCGCAGATTGTTTTATTTGGGCTGCTGCTGGTACATTCACGGGGCTCCGAATTTTTATTTATTTTTCAATCAGCCTTCCGCCTTTCGGATCAAAAGCGGCGCCCCCCCACTCTGTCCCTTTTGCTCTGTCTCCTCCCACGTAATTCGCTATCGACTCCCCTGAATAAATGGAGCAAACCTCATTGCGTAAACTTTGTGATAAACGAAGCGATCCCGCGCATCAGCTGAGATCGTGGGCGATTCATTGACGAGAGTAATCGTACACGGAGATTCCTTCATGGCGGTTTCAATTTCTCTGCTCTTTCAATGCTATAATTAATGCGATTTTCCTGAAAAATTAATATTGAGTCCTTAAATTATTACGAGAAAATCCAAGTTTATTTTTCAATCATGTAAATAGAAAGGGTGCCTCACTATAGTGCCGATGATTCTTATTGTATTTATCCAATTCATTTTTTACAGTGTAAATTTATCTTCGTTTATGATCACGATTGATTAAATGATTCTTAAGAAGGAAGGTTTAAATATCTAGTTATACTATCACTCGCTTCAAGCACAACTTTGTGGTAAGCCTCCATAGCGTAAAAAGATAAAACCCTTATTTTTCTCTATATATTTACGAACATTTCTTGTACCCTGATGATGGCGCAACGCGTAGAAACCTAGGTTGCAAATAATTTATTCAAGTGATACGGGGAAAAGTCTGATTTTCTCATTTCTTTACGATATCTATTTATATTTATAGCTTCCAATAATTGCATAGTCAGTTGTTAACTATTTTCCCAGAGTAGTGATCTTTTCTCCTTACAAAAGCGGTACGCTTTGTTGAAGAGTTTTCTGTGACCATATAAATTCATCTTAAAATTTACACGCTGCAAGCACATTTTACTCGTATGATATAAATCCATAGAATCATCCTCGTCCATAAAAATATACTCGAAGGTACTAGAAAAAAATCTATTTATGTAAAATTTACCTTTTAGAAGCATTTAGCAAAAGACAATAATCTCGCCGAGCGGTAAGAGAATATTTTTCAGAGAGGAATTGGCATTCGCATCAATACCTTGAGGCGGACAACTTCTGAAACAAGTGAAAAATGTACCGTTCGCCAGATGACTGGCAATCAACACCGATGAATTAATCCTTGTTATATCATCGCTCTTTTGAATATCTTACTGAAATTAGCTCCAGGGTAGATTACGTTTCGTATCGAATGATAGACCGCTTTTCTGCGATTGGAAGTTGTGGTCGAATGTCTACCTAACAGCGCTGTTTCCTTTAACTCAAGCTTAAAACAGTCAGAAAATACCACTGCAATAAATGCTGCGAAGGTTCAAATGATATCGTTCAGATCTGACCATTTCTACTGGTATAAAATCCTCGTTTAACTAGATCTTCCATTCCATAATGCCCTCACTAATTTTGACATAACAGGAGATAAATAGCAAAACTATGACAATTTTCTACAATTTCCTTCTTTCGTGTATTTGAACAATACGGAGAATCTTCTATAAACGTAATGAGTTATGATACAATATGAAGATATTTTGTCACTCCTTTCAAAAGTTAAGGTAACTGCAGAAGCATATTTAAATGCCATCATCCATTTATAAAAAATATTAACCTGAAAACATTCAGTCAGTCAGAAGTTTAAACATTGCACGGCGATCCTAAGATTATCGCTGAAAAGTATGTACATTCTAGAACGAGTACAGTGATTCCAATCGATAAAATTAGTAGACAGGCCGCGCGCCTTGTGAGTAAATCCTTCACAACTGGGAGTGATTTTGTCATTCTAACAATTTATTGCTGACTGTTGTTATTTGCATACAAAGCACAACCGCTTCTTTTTCATTACAAATTATCTGATGTGGGCTAAACGATGCGCGAGAATTCTATAGTAAGATCTCCACCGTCGTCATATACTACGTAGTAGTCCTACAATATTTTCCTGGCACGATTCTGCATTTATACCTCTTTTTTGTAGAAAGTGTACAGCGGTGGTGGATACTGGTAATTTCGTCTACACCCCTCAGCGCATACTAAAAATTACTTTTCGGTGGATAACAGTTGACGCCCTTTGATCTCGGGGCCTCCCTGTGCTTTGGGGGTCACGTTCCTTCAGCGCGCCCCTGGAGACAGACATTTTTCGCATGGAATCGGATCAAACCCCAGATTTCCGCCGATGCAGTGCATTCCTAACAAAAGAGTACACTAAAAGAGACAAGGCGGAGCATCGGAAGAGAAAAACGTTTGCAGTGATTCTCCCAGGAGAGCAGAAATAAAAGGGAGGGATATAAATTAACACGTGGCAGTGCATTCGCCGCGGAAAGAGTTGGGGACCGTTGCGTCCATCAGTGTGTGCCGAGGAACAACTCGGGAGTTGATTCAATGCGTAGCCTCTTCTGCGAGGGAGTGGTTGGGAGGGCGGCCCAGGGAAGAGAAAGGGGTAAAAGAGAGGCCTTAAGAAGGAGGAGGAAGAATGGGGGAGAGAAGTTTTGGTCCAGGTGACGGGGCGGAGGGGCGGGATTGAAAAGGAAGCGTAGAGGGGGTCTCTAGGGAAGGGACATGGTGACGTCAGAAGCGAAGCGGTCAATGACTTTTCCATCCGTTGAAGACAGGTCATAATAGAATAGAGGGGATGAAAGGGAGCTAAGGGAAGAAGCCGATGATGTAGGGATTCGTTTGCATTTCTCGATTGTACCCATTGTGGCGTCATTTATGTGTGTGTCTCTGGGAGTATGCGTATCGTGCGTGTGTTACCATCATCGACACTTCCGCTCGAAGGATACACCCGTAAAATGGATTAAATCTCGCGAAAATGCTTTCCTTGTCGCCTGTCTTTGTGGAAACTCCTATGATGCTCCGGATAACTTCGCACTATAATGGAATATATATTGAAGAGATACAACGAAAGCTATGAATACGATTTTCTAATCATGAATAATGATCTAAGCGCTCGGCAATATCGAGAGAGAGTTGAGATAAGCACACCACAAGGATGAAAGGATCGGAAAATTTTAAGATCCTGCATTCGCGGAAACATTTACAGTTAATAGATACGAGTGAGAGATAAAGTTCAATAGCGCGCATCCCTTATAAGGATGGTGACTCTCCTATAAGCGAGCGGTTTGGTGAAAACGATGAATGGATATAAATGGGTTTCTAGCGAAGGCACCCGTTTAACCTTTCCCTCAACTGTCACCGCTGACAATCTATCAGCTCGAAAGGAAGTGAAATTATTAATGATAATTTTCCTATCTTTAAACTTATCTTAAAGCTGCCATAAGATCTTCGCAATTACGCTCATATTAACTGCTTAGACGGTGTTGTACGACTGTCTAAAATGTAATATACATTTTAAATTTGCAAGCGAAAGGGGTAGGTATACATTTTCAGTCTAAAATATGTCAATAAAAATTGAACTTCATTTAAGATCAATTTTAGTTTCTAGAGATCAGTCTACCATAATTCCTTTAACTTGCATACACATGCATTTTCCCTAAAGACTTAAAAAGCCTAACATGTCAATGTTACATGGCTAGTCAACTGTTCCCTACAAACTCTCCACAACCTCTCGTATCCCTTGGCACACTTCGATGTTGACTGAAGCTTCGCGGAACACTAAATAGCACCTTTATCAGTTTAATTTTAAATTAAAATAAAAAAATACAGCAGATGTGGGATTGAATGTTTCTCAGCCCTCGTTACTCACTACCAGCAAACGAAGAAGGATCTCACAAAATAAATCATACTGGTGATTCAAAATATGAAAAACATGTTATCCTAGGATATTAAGCGGCACAATAGAAAGAGTTTACTCGCGGCGCACACCCATTAAGAATCTCTGCCCTACACCACCGAAGCAGCTTGTAATTGCGGATAAAATTTTACTTCCTCGATAAATAAATTCTTTGCAACATGTTGCAGAAGGAAATTCAACTTCCACAAAAGCTTATCAAAAAATGAGTGGAAAAAGAAGGAAATTTTGAAAGTGAAACGGTTAGGAATATTTTGAGTGCGCTCTGTCTGAACAAGATGTACTTAAGTTGAACTTTCGGGTTGAGTACCCTCTTTGGTATCGATTTTACAGCAAAACGCGCGCACCGAACGAGTTTAATCTAGAGGTCGGCGGAGCCTTTGAGAGACATTAGGCGAACACACATTCGACAGATCGCTTGAAATTGGGTAATTATATTGCTTCTCACTCTCAGACTTCCGCGAAATCAAAACTCTATTAATCTTGGAGACTCGATATCCAATTGAAGGGACGTAAATCTGAGGAAATAGAAACTAAAACACGAATTGTCGTCTCTCGAGCAGTTCCATAGCAAAAGTTTTCTCAAGATATTCCAAGCAAAAAATCACTTGGAGAATAGACACACAAAATAGTAGAGGGAACTAATTGCTTCGATAAGGATCTCGAGAGTGAATAATCCAAGCTAAATCAATTTCATGGTAGAGCATCGTTCATCTGGGTGATATTTGAAAGCTTAGCACTCCTCACTTTTGATTAATCAGACGATAATCTTTGTAATAATTCGCATTCAGTTCATGTGGATATTTTAATTTAAACTGAAGAAGAATCACAATCATGATTGTTTGAATACACTCATTGTTATACGTTGATCACTTGAATTAAAGAAGAAAGATTAACTAGACTTAAGATGATTATGAAAATGCACTACTTACACTATGTAGTATCTAAGCCACCTTATCTTCATCACAAGAGGAGCACCACTGATTAAATGTATACAGTTATTCGGAAAAATGATAGAGAAGAAGTGGAAGGGCTCAGTGTAGAGGTCAGCATCGTCGCATATGTTGATCCGGGAGCCCAATTCCTGTAAGAAAATAGCGAAATTAGTGCAGTATTTCATAATAATACTGACGTTTCAATAAAGTTAGTTTTAATATATCAAGAGAACTCTTACAATTAGCCCTTTATTTTGTAACACAGTCATTCATGTCCTAACTGGAATTTGAACCCAGGACCTCGGCGTTGCTAGGTTTTCATGCAGATGAAATAGTATGTACAATAAAATTATAAATGTTATCTTATCACAGGCTTCGAATGACTTCTGCCTTCACCTATCTCTCGGCCTTTTCTATCATTTATCATTCTCGGTATTTTCATTCTACCTTCCGCTGCTAACTTAGCAGTCCCCTCAACATAATACCCACCCATTCATTCTTTCTCAACTAATTTTCTCAATCCCAACCCTCTATTTTCTCAAAATCTTAAGCTTTTCAGAGTCCACTTTTACATCAATCTGACTTATTTTTGTATTCTTCGACAAAACCACATCTCAAAAGACTGGAATATTTTCATTCCCTCGTTTCTTGAGGCCCACATTTCACATCAATAGAGCGAAATTCATTATACTAATTTTTTTGCCGATCTTTCCGGGTAGATATGATTAATAAGCAGAACGCTTGACCTATAATTTAAAATCTAAAGAGTAAAAATATTTTCAATGAAGCCAATGTTGTATTTGGAATTGACTAGGTGATACGATTTCATACTTAAAAAGTGAGAAATAGCCAGTTTAATTTTAAAAACATAGCGCGACCCTGATCTCGGTTCATGCACTTTTTCATCCAAAAAAATAAAATTTCTTATAACCATCTTAAATAAAAAACACTTGGTAATTCTGTTTTTAATTTATGATGGTTATATCTCCTTTCCACGAATTGAAGATTGAACGTATTAATTTTTTAAATTATTTATCTCTTTGATCGTATGTCTCTGGTTACAACTAAGGTTATGGTTAAAAATGAAATTGTCAGAATAAGTAAAGAAATTTGTGTTTTTCAGAAGGAACTAGAAAATTAACGAAATTCCAAAAGCATATTATTCTAAGAATACAAAAAGTGAAAAATGGGAGTCTCCCGAAGAATCCAGTAGAGCGAAATCCGGTGGAGCTGAAATAAATTACTCAAATAAATTAATCAATAACAACTCACTTAAGTCTATTTCTTTTGCCTCTTGATTAGAAGTAGTAAGATTAATCGTACCTGCTCGTTTGTTTTTTTATCTAGCAAAGTTTCCCTTCCCATGGCTAACCTACATCTCAAAAATCTATAAGCCTATGCTTCCAATTTACTAGTAATTTCTTGATGTTATGTTCAATCTCCTTTGACAACAGTGCAAAACAGTCTCTATAAACAAGCAATTGTATCTTTTGACTGCAACCTGAAACTGTTTGAGTCAGTAAGGTTTCGATGATTCTCCGCTTTTTATCACTTCCTTAGCATCAGAATACTTACGAAGTTAACATTTCTCAATTTTAAAAGCTTGCCTCTTTAATTCAAAAAGTTATGAGCACCTTTCACTGAAAGCTATAAGGAATACAAAAAACCATACTCGTAAACTGAAATTTCCATTCACTCAATGTAATCTATTTGAATGCGGATAAATTACTTACAGTGAATGGAAAAAAATTGTTTCTAATTATCATATTGAAAACTATTTTCTAAACAAAATGAGTTATTTCTAGCTTTGCTTTATGCACCCCAGCCTCGAATTCGAGTCTTACCTACTGAATCTTTTTACAAATTCTAAACTCAAAAATGTGGATATATATTTTGATAAAGTATATTTCATTTCGTATGAAAGAATCTCATAGCTGCCTACTAAAGTCATGTACCAGCAGGTTCCTTATTAGCTTCTCCCAATTCACTATCTCAAGAACGGCCAATTCGAAATTTGATCAAAATTTACGTCTTAATGTTAGTATATTTCAAAGTCACGAGTTACTTTGAGTATGGTTCACATTTCGATGATGTTCTATTTTGGTTAGTTCTAACGTTTGCATATGAAGGAGCGAAATTGCATTGACATTATGTATGGTTCCCAACATCAACTACATTCCAGAGAGAGAATTGAAAGTAGTGAATTGTGCTACTGTTTTAATTTTTTACCTGTTTATATTAGCAGTAACCATAGTGATAGTAATACCATAAAGTTCAAATATTACTAGTAAAATTTTCCACGTCGAGTTTTTATCTAACTACTTGGAGGAATAGTTAAACAATTGGAATTTAATGGAACTTTACCCGATAGTTGATTCCAATTGTGTAATCATTATTAAATTTATTTGGCAATCGAACTGGTAAAGTATAAATATGTTTGTAAAATTTCTGCCTAGTTCACAACAACCAGCCTATTTATCTGCAGTCTGTTTATTTCAATTGAAATGATTTTATACAAATCCTAAATATAGTCCATAAGGAATATATCTTAATGATACAACATCAGTTTGGATAGTACTGGAATTAACAGTTAAAGCTTAAGATTTTTCATTCTCCAAGTCTTAGCATCGACACACATAAGAGCGTTTGGAAGAGCAGCGATGTCTAGAGAGGGCGTGTGGGAGTAGAGCATCCCTTCAAAAGAAGAAAGGGATCCGTTGTGTTCCTCGAGGGGCAAGATGGCGTAGGCATTTGGGTGTGGGGCCTAAAGAAGGACATCCGAACTGCTTCATCATGTTCATACCGTGATTTCTTCCGATCCGTTCATCAATTATTTTTACACGCGGCCGACTTTCCCTCGACTTCGGAATGAGGCAAAGATTAACGCAATGGCGTTTAATTGCAGAAATGATTGCAGCGGCCGACAGAGAAAGGCTCCAACGCCGGGTGTTCAAAATATCACTATCGAAGTGTGTCAAAAATTTATTTGATTACGGTGGAGATGAAGAGATTATCTCTCCTTTGTTTAGTTTATGTTGAAATCTTTCCGCATGAATAAATCTTCCTTTCGGAATTCCAATTTTGTAAGGAAAAAAACTCTGGAACACTGCTGTTAATGAATTTATTGGAGAGTTTAACTTCAAATTAAGTCTACAGATTTTTAGTCAAACATTACTCCATAAATTGATTGGAAATGAATTCGGCAGAATATACTTTCAGCCGAATACCACTAAATGTATAACAGTAGCTACTGAAAAACGCTTGATAAATTGGCATATCTTATTATTTTTTTCGAGCGAAACAAGCATACTGAGCTGCGAGTTTTGTATGTAAAGAAATCACGAAAGCATGAATAAGAACTGTGTGATTCTTTTCTTACTAATCACTTCGGGATTCGACACGAATTCATTCTTGCACTTTCATTTTGAACCATTACATGAAGATTACCTATGGAATTGTATATTGATAGTTAGGATAGCTATTTCAAACTGGTCTCACATATAATTTCATAGATTATGAAGGGAAGATTCAATGTGTATGGACCAATAGAGATTAACTACAGTTTCCTTATAATATGAAGTTCTCCTCTTTCAAGAAGAGATAATTTTGAACAATGTAAATTGATTACATTCTACATACAGAATAATATATAATATAAATTATATATTATAATTTAGCTCATCTGCTCCTCTATCCATAAATAACATTAATGGCTCACTAATCGCACTTTATATCAAGGCTAAATCAAACTTATCATTTATTCTGTATTTGTGTCATGAAAAACATTATTTCAGCAAATAAGAGGATTTAAATGAATAATTTGGCGTAATTAAAAAAATATTTGCATAGAGATTCAGATAGATGATTCAGAGTAGATACAAGTGTTGTGGATGATAAAACCTAAGGCAAACCTTTAAGTAACTGCATAAAATGAAGATAAAATAAGTGCTTAGTACACGTTACCGTCACCTCGATCCCGATCTGCCTTAGTTATCGGAAGTTAAATTATAGTGTCACTATTAAAAAGGAAGATATGGTGACTTCAAAATGAAAAGGCGTCGTATTTTGAAGGCTGATTCCCCTGCGTGAATCCTGATAGATCACATAAGTGCATCGGCAATATATTTCCTTTCTCCTGTATTCAAATATTTGAAAATTGTCAGAGAAAAGAAATAATTTACTTCTTCAAACCTTTACAACTAAATACATTTAATATCCTTCGGAACTTATGGAAAATCGGGTTATTCCTCGACGAAATCTCTTTGAAAATAACTTTCGCAGGAAGCTGCAGTCCGGCGTTTCCTTGATGTGGACACATCAAAAGCCGCCTTTCAAATCTGCTCATTTTGTTCGTTCGTCAGGTGGAAAGTTTGCTGCCAAGCCAATGTATTCGACCGTTTACTCACAGTCTTTCGGCCTTTTAACGAGAGTCATTGTGTTTGAGGACAATATGCGAGCTTCCGTTTTCGAAGGACGCACGCACGAAAGGTTTACATGCTTCCACGTTAAATACACGAAAATATGGATAATTAATATTTAAGTAGGAAAATCTGGTTGAAAATTTTTCTAATACCAATAAATAGAGGTATGGCAAAATTAAATGTAGAGAAAAAGCGCTCCGGATTTCATTTATTAATTTTAAAATATTTATTATATTTATTAAATGATCAATTCCAATATATATGCGATTTGAAGCGATCATTCAAAAATAACCCTAACTGAAATAATGTGTTTTCAACTCAAAAGGAAGGTTTGAGAAAAACGTTACATTTTCAGAAAGTCGAGCAGCCAAAAACAGCTTCTTCATATTCCGTTAAACTATGGAATGAGCCTTGAAAAGTTGCATGATCTGCTCTGTAAGATGTGTAAAGCCACATTTTTGTGGCTATCCAACTCATCACTTGGTAGATGATTCATTGAGATGCTTTGGATCTTATTAAAATTGCTCTTTTCAGTTATAACATTCGATCATTCATCGTTTAATAGTTATAAATTTAGTTGTATTACTTTTCCCTGAATGACTTATAAGGAAGATAGACCCACTGTGCCTACCTCACCAATGAAGGGTCAATTAATTACTAAAATCAATATCACATAATGCTAGAATTGCTTCCCTACTGAGTTACTCCACAGCATAAGGATTTTTGATCCTGTTATTCCTTTGCATGATATCAATTTTGTTCGGCGTCGAAGAAGTGCCTACTTGTAAATCATCATTTATCACGCAGTAACTTCTAATAAACTGAGAAGTAAAAAAATCCTCAATGTCAAAAGGTCCTACACAGACCAATCATATTTCCCATCCTGCTTCCTTCAGCATGATACTACGAGTTATTTGATGGAGCCCATGCTCCAAAGACTTTCCTGAGAATTATTGACTTAAGACTTACTCATGAAGTTAAGGGAGGTAAGCAAACATTAAGTCAGGCCACGCACTTCCTGGTTGCACACTGTCCCTCACGACATTTGATGGATAGGAGATTCACCTTCCTTAGCAAGGTGTTTAAAGGTGCAACCGTCTGACCTTTCTTCGAAGCAAACGCTTTTCTGTGATTCTCAATGATTCCGTTCTTTGGAATACGCTCGAGAGGTACGTCATTCAATCATTTTCCTCGTTTAATGAATGAGACGCTGCATAGGTCGGGGAGGGGCGAATAGAAACAAATCGGGCGATTTGACGCTGTATCGATTCAATCGAGCTTTAATCACACTCACATTTTCGATGTTAGCGCCAGTAAAAGGCCCAGCAGAACTGAGAGAAGTTCTGCGGTCCGTTCGTGCAGCTCTGCAGTCGACGACATGCGTGCGCACTCCATTCCTCGCTTTAATTTGCAGGAAATAGACGCACATAAACAACCATGGCGGAACCGAAGTGGACCGCGGATGAGACATTTGCACTTCTTCGTGCGATTCGAGAAGGAGAAATACTGTACGACCCATCCTCCGTCAATTACAGGAACAGAGCGGCGCTGTTGACGACTTGGAAGGAGGTGGCGACTGCAGTGGGAGATCGGACCGGTAAGTGCATTGCCAACATCTCTGATAGTCTTGGTGAGGGCCAGATTAAAACCCGTTCAATGGAGAGATCAATGCAACTAACTAACACATAAGTACTTGAACCTAAGTAAAATAAGTATTTGAAGCCCTCCTACATTAATTTTTTTTAAATATAAAATAAATAAGTATATAGCAGATTTCAGAGTGCAATACTTATGATGCATTTAAGTTATAATCATACATTATGTGTGTACTTACATGAACGAGTATTGCGTGGTGTAATTTGGCCTTTATTTCTGTGTTCAAATTTTGCGACACAATTTTAGCGGTACCTACTTGCCTTTATGCCCTAAACATAAGTAAATTCCCACCGATGCTTGATCAGCTTACCTGTTGTTTGCATAAACTTTGATGGTAATTTTCCGTTGATAATATTGTTCTTCTCTGTAAACAAATGAGAGATGATCCCACCCTCCTTTCTTTAAATCGACTAGACTAGTGGATTTCAACTACTACTAAATATCAATTATTTGTAGAAACTATTGTTTCAACTGTACAGGTTGACTAATAACCCCACCAGCTTTAATTGTTACGCGTTCTCTGGAATGTGCAGGAGCGTTATCTTCATATTTAGGATCAGAGATCAAGATGTGTTTGTGTATACAGAACTTGTATTGTTGGCCTCTGGATAGCCAAGAGGGTAACGAGTTCGTCTTTGCTGAGAGTGGTCCCGGGATACATTATCTGTGGGGGCTGAAATACGAGTCAACATAAGCTGTCGACACTTCTAACATTACCACTACGAATTTAGCTGCTCACATTTATTTAGGAGAGAGATTGCCTCATTTAAAATGCAGGTTATATTTCATCAATTGGAATTGTATGACAATGCGTTATACGTTTTCAAAGTTACCTTAATGCATCGCACTTTTGTGATGCTGACAACTCAATTACCAAGTAATGTTATTTTATTATTATTATTATCAAAATGTTACAATTGGACTATTCGTCCGATGGCAATATATATTACAAATATTATACATATTATTTTATATTCTATCTGTACATTATTTAAAAAATTACATATTCACTAAATTATCAAATACTTCTCTTCTCTCATATTACAAGTTTTTTCAGGGTTCCCAGTAGGACTTCGCAGCTACTGTAGCGGTCCTGGGGACAAGTCCCCACCGTACATCACCCTACCAGGCAATCCCCTACCACCTGTACTCGTCAACGCCAAGCTCACTCGTAGCCAATAGTTTAACCCAATCTTTTTATAAATTCCCAACGATATTTTGGAAAGGGCTCTAAGACTCCTGCAGGCAAATTGTTCCAATTTGTAAGGGAACGGTTTAGAAATGAGAATTTACTCATGTTTGTTCTCTGTTTTATTAATTTAACTTTACGACTATAGTCTTTCCTGCCATTAAATTTTGCCATAGTGATTTTATTTGATAATTCCTCTAAAGATTTAACTCCAGTGTATCCTTTTAAAAAATATAGCCAGCCTTTTCTTTGGTTTCTTTTGTTGATCAAACATTAGGAGATATTTACTTTTAATGATGATGATGAAGGAAAAAAATTACGAACTGAAGACCTCCACGTCAAATATCACGAAATACCACGAGACCGCGTAGCTAAATAATGAATAAATACGATTTTCAACTGAAGAAAATATTCATGGACGACTAATAGTTCAGAAATTCCTGGAATTGCATTTATGTCTGCAAAAGGGAACAGAAAATTGAGAAAACATGTAGAATGCATAAAGTAAACCGTCGAATTCCGGTAATTGGCTATGATTGGTTGTTCTATACTGAAGGAGGCGATCCTTTTTTCTTCATTGAGTTTTCTCTATAAATTTAACATTAATGTCATTAATGGAGCGTATAATAATAATAATAATAATAAATCGTCTTTATTTGGGCGAGATTGATACTCAAAAGTCTCTTCTTCCATCTAACCCATCGTCATTAATTATAAAATAAGAAGTAGAAAAATTAGAAGAATTATAGTATAGCGTAAATGAATAGAAATTCATGTAAAAATTACGGGAATTGCCTCTAAATCTCTCGATGTTAGGTAGCTGGACGTTGATATTTCAGTAGTATCTTCAGGTATTCTTTGTACAATTAGGCAGAACTGCTCATGTCATCAATTCAGCGACATCTGTTTCTCTGTCTTTTTTCACAATTTATCATTCATTTAAATGGCTATCCTCGGCCTGTTCTTCCAGTTCCTATTCTTGCTTATTAAAATAGTGCTAGTTAGCTAAGAGATACTAAATCCTCGGAGAGGGATAAAATTAACATTGAGAAAATAAAAAATATATAATAGAGGAAGATTCCTTGCGGTAGTTAGCTGGAAAAGCATCAAATATATCATTTATGCATCATTAATAAATAAGAATAATTAAGAAATATTAAGTGAGAATTATGTAGATTTTATGTCTATAGCTGGAAAATTTTCAATTTTCTTGAGGAACATATTGAATGCTGTTCCGCAACCACATCTCTTGTCTTAATTCTTAGCTAAAGACCTGTTTTTCTTTCTCCCATAATTTCTTTGTTAACGAAAAGAATTTCTTTATTTGCGAAAATTGTCTTCCAATCGGCTCTGAATACAAATTCCTCATAAAAAATTCTGCTTGTAAGATTGCTTATATAAAAAGCTCAAATTTAATTTCCCAAGAAATAGGTTTGGAGCTATGAGTGGGACTACCTACTTGAAACTCAGACGGCAGTGGGAGCAACGAAATATTTATATCACAACTATTTATTCATATTATATATAGTAACGATATATTATTAATGTTTTATATTAAATATACAACTTTTATCGAAATACGTTACTTGAACGTTTATATTTGAAGTGGTTTGATTGCTAGATTATGCCCGATTATTTGTGGGGCGCTATCTCGTTTGAGAATCATCTACTGTCCACAAAAGCTTGATCATACATGTGTATTTGAGTACACTTTATTAGTAATTATTAAGTAAGTATTATTAAATGAAAAGATGGAAACTCAAATCATAAATATATAATATATTTGTAAATAAGGCATCTTTACTCAATAAGCGCATTTTGAAATCATACTTTCTACATCCTACACGTCTTATAGTTGGCTGACTCTATTACTCGACAAGAGTGAGTTACCCTATTCTATATGTCTTTTTTAAAGAATGTATGTATGAGCGATGATTTTGAAATCAATTTCATTTTCTGCATTTCATGGAGACTTTGAATATTGTCAGTTTTTTATTTCTCAACCTACCAGAATTACCAGGAGTTCGCAGCTACATCTACAACTTGGCCGTTACTTACAATGAATAGCTAAGAAGTAGCCTAAATCCTTGCTTAAAGAGTTACCTACTTGTTTAACCAAATAATATGATGCGTATTAGCAATGAAATTAGATTCAAAATGTATAAGAAACAGAGGGAGGCTCAAGAGAGTGATGAGTTGAAATTTTCTGAAGAAAAATCGCGACTTTTATTCAAACCAGAAATACTCGAGAATAAAATATTGAAGTAATATTGTAGCATAGCATACAAAAAAGCACCGATGTATTCGTCATATCTTGAAAATTTCCGTTTAAAAATTCTAAACGTCTCCTCCGTTGCAAATTGTCTGATTGGCTTCAAATTTAAGTTTTATCTGGGATATTGTGATAAACTGAAACGTTTCGTGACAAGGTATAATATTTTAAGGAATTGCTTCCGATACTCACGGATACAATTGGCATTGATTCAGGAATCTACACTATTGTTCCGACATCATAGATAGTAGTTTCGTATAAATTACAACCTTCCATTCTTTTTACCGAATTATTTCGAATGGACAAAGTCTACAGACAAATTAAATCCTGTCATAATTTGAAGGATTTATAGGTAGTATATACCTGTCGTATAATCCCTTAAAATAGGATAGCACTGTTAGGAACCAAAGATAAATGATGAATATCTTTGTACTAAGAGTATCGGAAACAAAGGGTGTAATTATCATTATTTGTCTCAATTTGCAGTGCTGGAATGCAAGGAGAGATGGAAAGTACTTAGGGGACAATACAGGAAACGCATACTCTCGATGGATAAATGTCCCAACGAATTTCCATGGCACTGGAATTGGGCCGCTGAAATGTCGTTTTTGGAGAACTTTGTAACTGCAAGGTAAGTTTATATCAGGTAAACTTATTGAGCTCTCAAAGTATTCTTTATCTATTTTATCTTCATTAAAATAGTAGTGTTTACTTTGTGAATTAATGTTGGATATCAAAGTTGAAATATGCCGTAACAACATTCATAACAAATTCCGTGCAACATTAATTTTAAAAATTTCCTAACATTTTTCTGATGTCATTTCGCCTTCATTTCTATGGTAACTAATAATGTTCTAAATTTACAGAGACTTGGTTTCCTTTGATCCTTTGATCTATCAAGGAGGTTGATCAGAGGAAAATACATCTATGTCAGATCTCATCTAGATTTTCCAAAATTAACATAACCATCTGAATTCATATTTTTGTTAATATAAAATGACATTGAAAGATTAACATTTTTATGAATCCATTAATCTACATTTTATCTTATAGTCGAAAAGTAGTACAATAAAGTTATTTAAGTGTTTTGTGCCTAATTCGAGTTGTAAATGGTTCCGGTTGCTAACTGATAATGCAACAACTCCCTATGATTGCAATTATGAGTTTGTACTCGTAATACTACTATGGTCAATGACCGTAACAGATATGGTTTGACCCCATCGGTGTCCTTTATGGGTTTCTTAATTTATCAGTCACTTTCTTATAGGGTAGCTGTGCATCGTGAATCAATCTCAAGCAGAATTCCGTAATCACGTCCTTCAGATAAAATTTTCACGCCTCACGATGCACTGACAAAAGCCTTAGTCAGCTCACCCTCCGAATCGTTTCATCTTCCTGCAGTCGTCTTTTTGGCCAATGTTAAGCCATCGAGCGTCGTTACAGGAAGCCCCGTCCGAAGAGGGAGGATCCTCCCCACGAAGGAGACCCCTCGGCCATCCCTCTGGTTGTCTTGGACGACGAGGAGAGGGCGTCGAAGGGGAGTCTGAAGAACGAGATCAGAGAGTACCTGATGATGAAGAGGTCCACGGAGGGAGTGGACCCCTTCTTCGTGTCCGTGTCGCGGGACATGCTGAAGCTCAACGACAGAGACAAAAGCCTTTTCAAACTACGAGTGCACGAAACTCTGCACGAGTTCCTTCACGGAAAAGAGGACTTTCTGCGAAACTAAATCGCGATGGGGGCGTCGAAGGCTGAAATCGAGGATTTTGGAATCACTCTTCGACGAAAAGAGGAAATCACTTGGAAAGTCTGAATGTGAGAGGAGGGAGTGGCATAATGAAACGCCGAGTGACTTTAAGTGAGTTTTTGGAAGTAAAAGGACAAATTTGTCGACTGAGACCGACGAAAGGAGAGTTTTCTTAGAAGGGTTTTTGATTTCAGCTGCTGCTAGATGAAGCATGGGGCAAGTTCGAATGACGTCTTTGAAGGTGAAAGTAGAGAATGTCACAGCTAAAAATCATGAGATTTGTCAAAGAGATGGATATTGCTTACGCTACATACAACTTACTGTCGTAAACCAAACAAAAAATGTCTCCTTGAAATATTGTAAACTCGTTAAAATGATACCTAGTTAAATTTTAAAGTAAAAGAAAAATAAGAGTAAAACTTTTTTTCTAAGTTATTTTTCTTTCTTAAAAACAGCAAGACAACCATCAGCAGTACCTGATTAACACCCCAAGGCAAAAATTTCGGGGAATAATCGCTATCATCAAGTGCTGATGCATTTGTGTATTGATGTTTTGAAGAAAGAAAAATAAATTTGTGTGAAAAGTAACGATCTTGTTATCTTTTTACCATGGTGGATTTTCACAACACTTTGTCTGCTATTGTGAAATTTATTAATTAAATTAAAATGTATGAACAGAAATAAAAATCTATAATTCGTTTATAAAATACAACAAAAACTGAAAAGTTTCATTTATTTCTTATAATTATCATTTATATTGGGTCTATTACCTTGATGCTACCTCATAAAAAGTACCCTAAACTGGAAAAATTAAACACAATATATTCAATTCCACAACTTTTTAATTCCACCACACACACGACCGGTTTCGACTAGTTATAGCCATCATCAGGTCTTTTTCATGATGATGGCTATAACTAGTCGAAACCGGTCGTGTGTGTGGTGGAATTAAAAAGTTGTGGAATTGAATACATTGTGTTTAATTTTTCCAGTAATGGGATTCTACAAAGTGACGGCTGCTACCATTGAGTTTATTTTAAGTGCTCTAAACTTCTTGTATATTGTGAATTATCTATTTACATTAAAACGACATAGCAATATCCTGCGTGAGGATATTTGTCCGATCTTTCATTGAAAAACATGATTATTGTCACGATTTATACGTTCCTTTTCTAACCAGAGATAACCTAAGAGTTAACTTTTTTTAAATCTTTGATGGAATATAACGTGTACATATTGTGAAGTCCGTGGTTTTCTCAAGGCTAGATGTCCTTCGGTATCACGATTATGTACCCACAAATATACTCACGAAGCCTCCTACTGCGTCTAACACGGAGTGTTTTCAATATTCTATCGATATGCATCTTCTGCTACTATGATAGATGGCCCAAGGGATTGAAAATATTAAATGTTAAATTATCCACGGCCAAATCCCGTTTATTTCAAATTACAAACCTTTTTAATCAAAATTCAATGACAAAAACAATTAATTATTCTAATCATGTAAGAATAAATAATTCTAGAAATATAAAAGAATTAATAAAGATTAATCCTACTACTTAAATTGGTCATCTTAAAGTTTGTTTCTAACTGTTGTTTGTGATTCTTTAAGGGTTTCACAAGTATTAGTAAATGCAACACTTGATCAAGCAAGAGAATTAGGAACGAAAAACTATATTAGTAATCTTTAATCGAAGGAAAGAAAACTTACTAAAGCGAGTATTAATTATGAAAAACTAGCATAGGTATATCAGTTCCCTTACTTGGCTAGCGTTCTTCCTAGAGATAGATGGCGCACCGATCAGACTAGAAGAATAAAAGGAGCTGAATATGTGACGAGAAAAATATAGCAGGGAAAGAGGGAATAGCTGACACAAATATTGGAAATTTGCTAAAAAAGAGTATGAAATAGCATATAAGAGGAAATAAAAGGTGATAACAAAGATTTGAGATGTTTGGTGTTATTAAAAACAGGATTAGTTACCATGCAATAAAGGATACGGTCGTTGAATTTGGAGATATTGCAGTACTTAGACCTATCTCAAATATAGTAATGATGAATTTAAGGTATAGGAATATTTCTTGTGTTTCCAACAGTGTATCTTAGCTTAGAAACGCCTCCAATTTGGCTGATATCACTGATAAAATATTCCGAGTTGAATCAATTCAAAATTCTATATAATTATTTCATAAAAGAAACAAATATTTTCCAGCCTCAATACTATATTAAGTTTTCTCCTAATCTACTGAAGATTAGGTTCATAATACTGTCCATGCAAAATGTTGTAAAATATAACTTCAATAAAAATTTGGAGAGCTCGCAATGGATGTAATCTTATCTAATCATTAGTAATTAAATTTTAGTAAGCAACTTATAAGGTTTAACAGCAAATATAAATAACTTCTATGTAATTTCCATATCGAAAACGAAAATTCATTACCTGCCTTTATTATATTCGCCTTACACGTTCAGATGGTTATTTTGACATATCGCGTTGTTTCGAAGCCGCACCTCAATTTGCGATGCTATATGTCGAGGAGTTGCATTTTGCATACAAACTGCAGGCATGTTTTCCAGACAACCTCGGCCCCTGGAGTTCCGAAACGTACAAGTGATCCGTGGCTCGTATCAATGATTTTCCACCGAATAACGACCATGGCGAAAAGTTTCCCGCCACCGACGCTTCCTGCATTTTGCCGTCATCCATGCCAATGTCTGAATTCACATCCCAAACGGTTTCTGATTCCGATGGTTTTACGGATAATTCATAAAAAGTTACCTACTTTTAAGGAATAGTACTTTTTAGGACTTTTTTAAGGAATGAAATATCAAATTCAATCGAAGAAGCCTTAACTTGGTGAAACTCCGTAATTGGGATCATATTAAATAAACTTTCAAATTTCCACAAAACGAAACTTTATTATGCCAGTCGCACAATAAAGTTTTGTTTTGTGGAATTTTGAAAGTTTAACATGATCCCGAATGGAATATTCTCATTTGTCTTTTGGTATGAGATAGGGAAATATATTTGTTTCATTTACTTAATATTCCACCCTTTTCATAGGGGTGAATATTTGAAAACTGCTGGCTTAGGAATAAATTTTGAATTATGAAATTCACTTTGACGGGTTATCATGAAACACTATGATATGTGTAGAGCCCTTTTGCAACAATTTCGCGGTATTTTTCGACTCATTTCATTTTCACTCAGCGAGGAAAAGGTGAGGTAATTTACTCATCCTTCATCTTCACTGATAAGTCTTAACCCCGCTCCAGTGATTGTGACGGATTATATTGGAGAAGTTGAGGCTCAAAACAATATTCTGGTTAAACACTACAGAGAGATTGATAGAAAGCCCAGGCGGATAACTTAATCGTAGTATTAACCCTTCCACATAGACAGTTTCATATTCTGCAATTCCTATTTAGTATTTCATTTGGTTTTGCTACTGGTTAAGTTGGTCATTTTTATCGAGATACTTCACGACCTCTCAGTGAACACTGAACATCAGGTCACACTTGTGTAAATGTTTGAAAAAAATTAAAATGGAGGTTGATTTGAATTATACATAGAAATAGAGATTTGATATAGAATAAGAAAAGATTTTATATTTTCTACTCTGTTTGATGAATAGCAAAGGTTAAGAACAATTTATTTTGTAACTTCTGTTTGCATTTGGTTAACTAAGATTTATCTAAGGAAGTTCTGATAAAGGAAAAATGGCGCATTCTGTTTGAAAACCATAAACTTCCTACCTTCATAAGTTTAATATACTCTATTTTTGCGAAATTTAGAGTAATAGGTTAAACTAAGAAGCATATAATCCAGAGTCTTGTATTAAGATTGAGTAAGTGAATATTTGTGAAAGTTAAACATAAAGACGATGCAAAATATCGACCTCCATTCTAACCAAAAATACATGACACTATATGGAGATATTTTACATAATGGTCCAAAATGAAAATAATACGAAATAGTGGTCTACAAATAAGAACATGCCACTCATAGTTTGTATTGGCAAGATCGGTGATCTCTGAAACAAGCAAAATAACGTTGTTCACGAAATTTCGAGCTAATCGGTGTGGAAGCTGCATCTGAATGTCCAACCGGTTCGGTAGTCATTTTTTTTTTGATTTTGAGGATAGCAATGACAAATAAAGTGTTTATAGTAAAACTATTCATTTGAATAAATGGAAAGGGTTTTTTAGTTTTAACTAATAGAGCTATCCACATATTTCGTATAAAAATCTGCCAGATACTTTTTAACCATTGTCACCTAATTTTTTGACGAGAATTAATTGAAGAATTGAGAATTGTCAAGAATTACTTGAAAAAAAAGAGACATTCCACAGCGTGAGTGAAATTCTCCTTTTTGATTTTCTTTGGGAAGAGTGGAAATAAATTTAAAACTTTACCAGCGATTAATTGTATTTTGGATATCTTGGTTATGATTAACTAAAAGTGGATCACTCTTATGTTAGTTATATCATAGAGTAAGGATACTCTATGGTTATATGTACAGTCCTGGCCAAAATTAACGCAGCACCGGCCGTAAGGATCGCTAGGGAGGTGCTGCGTTAATTTTGGCCAGGAGTGTACATGAATTCCGACATGTTTAAGAAATATTATCTGAGTGGATACCCATAAATTTATGAAAATCCTAACAATTCATTCACAATAGTTTGTAGTTATTAGAGGAGATGTTAATCTGAAATAAAAACAAATCAGTTCACTTTAATTTGGTCTTTGAAAATAATGCAGAGGAAAGAACAATTTCTGTTGTATTATTTTCATAGAGATCACGAAAACTAAAATAAATTAGTTGAAGATGCAGCACAAATTAATAGCGTTTCTATATCTCATTTATCTCGTGTAAATTCAGTTAAAGCTTTTATTCAAAGTTAAGATATAGAGCGGTTTCTCAGGCCAATAAAAAACGGAAAAATAATATTTTTTTTAATTTTTAACGTCTTAAAATAGGAATGAAACAGATGATCCAAATAATCTTAATCGTCGAGTATGAAAATTAATCAATTATGTTTAGAATTAAAATAAAGAATTATTGAACAAAATGTTCACTATTTCTGCGTCACTTGATAGTTTTTTTACAATTAGTATCTCAATCCTTTATGCAAAAAACATAATTTTTTTCATAAACTTAACATCACTTTTATTAAAAATTCATCGGTTTCCTAAACGGTTTTCAACAGCTATAAAGTTAAGAGAAACTAATTTTCTATGCAAATCTGTCGATAGAAACGCTTTAGCGGATCTAGCATTTAAATGATTCTATAGGCAAGAGAGCAACGGCTACCTGTTTAACTAATTTGTCTAGCGAACTTCCAAAGCGCACTGCCCTGAATGATTTCACCAAATGGATGCGCTTTTCGCCTCTGATTACCGCCGCTCTCGTTACACACTCGCTTTCTTCGCGAGTGCTAGTGCGTGCTCGCTCGCGCTGACACAACTGCGCCAGAAAAGCTTGATTTCCGTTGTCAATTTTCGATTAGTTTCGCCAGGAGGCCTTTGTCTCCACATGGCAGATCATTGCTTCACTCCAATAATCCGTTTTACACGCATATCCCATGCTTGATTTCCCATTACCACAATCGTGTTATCTCACTTCATTATTGCCGCTGCTCGCTTTCGGTACCAGCATGCTTGACTCGCTTCAGGGTCATACGCTAGTGAAAATTCACGGTTTAAGGTCATTCGCCAGTTAAAAAAGATAAAACCCATACATCCGAATATCTACTCTAATTTAATACTTAAGTAAGATTTTTATGGCCAAATAGTTGGGGAAAGCGTTGACTTCAGCACATCATTGGCATTTTTTTATTATTTTTCGAAGATTTCATGTATTTTTGTTAAATATTTATTTCTCACTACGTGTTTAACCAATTTATTCCCTCCAGCATCTTTTCTTTTCATAAAAATACGCAAATTTTGATTATCTGTAGCCATCTTCTAAATTATTATGAATATTGTTCTGAGTGAAAAATGTTAATTTAATTATATATATACACAGTGGTACCTTGGTTAACGACGGCCTTAGTTAACGACGGCCTTAGTTAACGACGGCCTTAGTTAACGACGGACTTGGTTAACGACGAGTTGCTGTAACCAAAATATATCTTGGGTAACGACGTAGGATTTGGCTTACGACGCCTCGTCGATTGGTCTTTCCGAAGTTTCACGTTTTTCAGCACGTCTATTTACAATCACTATATTATAAACTAATATGTGGCGTACGTTACGATGTTACATCATAAAAACATACTGAATAGCAGCTAGTGGAGAATATTAAAAATAGTTCAATGCTAAATTGTAGCTAATTCACATAGGCACATGTTGTCTCACCGGAGTTAAATCGGTAAATATTATAAGTTTTGCTTCCAATAACTGGGGTGCGTCCTCGACGCCGGGAAATACGGTAATCCATTACCATTATTATACCTGTGGAAAATCGCGCCTTGGATAACGACGGTTTTGGTTAACGACGATTATCCTGGAACGGATTAGCGTTGTTAACCAAGGTACCACTGTATATGTATATATATGTAGTGATTCTCTTATATTTTGGTACATAAATTAAATAGAATGAATGCGAATAATAATTACATCAGTTTAGGGAGGTATTTAACGTCAAATATTTCTCTGAATCAACTATTATATCAAACAGAAATAGAGCTAATATTCGATGAGATGTGTAGTTTTCTATAAAAAAATTGATTTACGTTAAGTTTCCATCGTCATGTCCGTAGTGACATGAAAATATCCTTATATTTTATTTTAAATAGAGATAGTTTCGAATTTTAAGTGCATTACACTCTAAAAATTGAAACTGAACACTAAATTTTATCGCAACGTTACTCACTGAAAGATATATTGGTTTAACAATTCCATTCAGAGGTATAGGTTAATCTGCCTTTCTCTTGCCAAATTTAATGAAATAAAAGAGAATGCCGCCCAGATATAAATGGGCGGAGCGAATGAAAAGGAGGAAACAAGTTTTGTTGTCCCAATTACCAATGAATACATTTTGAAGATCGGGAAGGAAATCGATTATGTATTCCATTCTTAAAACATAATGATGAGGTTCCGTATTATATGTCAACCTCCTCTATACCTGCTTAATTTCACTTGATACGCTGTTATGAGCGGCGTGGATCCCCTTCGGGTATTTTCATACTAAATAAGCGAAATCATCTTCTGCAACTAATGTAAAATTGCTGATATCGAATCACATGATCATATATTTTATAAAGTAAAATTTGTCCAGGAGAAGACAAAAACAAAAACAACTTTGAAAAACAAAACATCGATCCTCCATAAATGAGGCAAGCAATTATAAAAAGTTTTCAATCATAGTATTGAAGGATTTCTAATAAAATCTAATAGAATATAATCTAGTACAATCATAGTACGTAAAAATATGAAGTATATATTAAGACAAAAAGAAAAGGACAAATTTTATCATAGAGTGTAATTAATACGATCACTTTCATAACCTTCATAATATGAAAATACAGTTATGGGACTGCTGATTCTCCGCCTTGTCACATTTTCCGTAATATATTCCTCATCAAAATTCTGAAAGACTTTCTAATTTCTTATTCCAACAAGAAAAGTTTCTATGCTAATGTCTATGACTTTTGTCCAACTTAATGAAAAATAATTTTTTGTATCTAGAAGGTATCCTACTGATATTACTTTCTGGAAAACCTTTCTCGTATTCTATTCAGATATAAAGAAGACTACTGCTTTGTATTCTAAATTCACTGGATGAGGATAAGAGTGTTTCATCAATAACATCTATTTTAAGACAAGGAAACAACGAAAGAATTTGATGGGTCAAGTTGGAAGAAACCGAAATCACAGTTACTAAAAACATTTTGAAATTTCAATCGAGCAGCTGATATATCGGGAGCAGATGAAAGAAGACAATGAAAAGATATTTTAAAGGCGAATTTCCTAATGAATGGAACATAAATTAGACTAAATGAATAACATTTTTAAAACCTTTTCGATGAGCTGCATGTAATGAAACATTTTGACAATTAGTAGATTCCAAATCTTAATTTCTCATACAGAAATAGTTAAAAGTTTGTATGACATCCAGAGCAATCTGCAGAAACCATGAATTTCTGCAGAAAAGATAACTGAGCTTCAATCAGAATATTGTAGTAGTTGACAGTTTTTAGTCCTCTAGGTTTTGAGAACATTCTACAATGCACCCCTTCTTTTCTTAAAATATATCCTTTTTATTCAATAAAAAATGATCTTTTTATTCCATTAGAGGGCTCCCGGATAGTGATGTGGGCAGCGCGTTTGCCTTTGGTGCTTTGGGTGAAAGCGGTCCTTGCTTCGATTACCGGTGGAAGCCAATGTGCGAAATGACCTGAGCCGTAGAAGCACTTTTAATAATACTACTACTATTCCATAAGAGTATTTTTCCATCTTATGTATTTACCCTTAATTATTATACAATGCAAAAAGCAGTTATTTTTGTGTGAAAATTGTTTGAGAAGATTCGCATATTTAGGTTGGATGAGGATACACAGTTTTGCATTTCTTTCTCAATTGCATTCTTTCCATAATCTCCTCCAATATCTCAATAATTCCAAGATATTAACAGCTTGTCTATATTATTATATTATATACTATATATTAGGAAATACATTTCTTGTCCCCTTTAGCCATTCCATTGTATTGCGCTTCCGATGGAAACTACGTAACGGCGATTTTGAACGTGCCATTTTGCGGATCGAATATGCATTGGGAAATTGCTCTCAATTGGATACTCTTTTCTCAATACGTGTAAAATCACTTAAGAGTAACGATTATCGAAACGTGAGAAGATTTTTGAATATACTGATATATGAAACTGATCTGAGTCATTGTTTTTAGTAATGATGTAAAACTAAGCGATTGCTTAAATTTTATGAAACTAGTGAAGTCGTACCTTCAAAACAATGCAGGATACAATTCTGAATGGTAATTCAAAGGCAAATTTTAATTAAAGGATGGATAAAGATAAATGAATGCCAATGATGAGATTAATACCTTAATTTCAAATTGTATGCGCACAGAAAAAAAACACAGCATCCGCTCAATATCACCCAGTCGCCAAATATCGCCAAAGCTAATTCGGAAACGTATCTTAATCGCGAAACAATCGCGTTAATCCTTTTGGACGAAACAGGAGTGCCCTTAAACATCTTTGTATGCGTCCAACGAACGAGGAAACAGTCACGTAATCGCAGAACGTCATTCGCTAATTGTGAGGGCCGTTTCGTAACCAAAGCTTTATCCCCAAATGTGAAAGTTCGAAATCCGATTTAAACAGCTGAAGTGACATCTGGACATGGGTCTCCTTCGAAAAAAATTCGCTTGAAAGCTAAAACAGGCGAAAAGATATTAAGGAAACGGGTAACGCAACTTGCCTCTGGAGATAGTGCCGATTTCTGCTGACCTTTTTTGCCGACATTCTTTCCTCGATGAGTCGGACCAGAATATTTCGATCAAATTTAAATACTAAGTAAGCTATAGTTTAAATTAATAGGTATTTATTAAATATTTTAAATATTACTTGCTTATAAAAAGGTGCAAATAAATTAACTGCATACAAGTAGTTGCTATTAAAATGTTACATCCAGCTCTAGGCCACGAAACTTGGAATACTAAATACTGAATGAATCTTGAGATAGTAATATATAAAATATATAACAAATCTATCCACAAAAAAAATATGGAGTGCAGGTAAGTCTATAATGGATAAGTGTACTAAAATTTCATTTCAGAAAAGTTTTATTAAAAAGAACAATATTTAATGTTGATATGCATCAACTAGTCCATATATCGATTGACTTCACATAATATTAAATTCCTTATTGTTCACTGTGAATTTTGAAGAGTGATGATGTGTCGCGCCCAATATAGTAATCTGTTTCGTGAATCGTCAACTATATTATTTGCTACTATCTTCACATGTATATTTTTTGCGCGTGGATATTTTATGTAAGAAAGTGGAATTTCAGAAATGAGTTAAAGATTATAGAGCGAATATGCGCGTCCCAAGTTAACTTCCAAAATATTATTACCACATTTAACAAGATTGAAAAGAATGAAAAGTCAACATAAAGATGCCATTTTAAGATGAACACTGGCCATAAAACATGAGGGAGCTGCTCCACAGCAGTAGCATCCAGCAGAAAGAATACCATACGAAAAATAAACCTTCAACACCGATACGGACGAAGCGAGACTGATATTACAAGCTCAAACGTATGAGAAGCCACGTCGACACGATGTCAGACGGAGAAAGAAACATTTTAGGACGGAGGCACTAAACGTTCGTAGCAGTGTATTGATCTGTGACGAAAAATCTTACGCTAAAATGACTGTAATAACCTCCACGATATCCCACCAAGCCTTTCTCAAGCCGTTCCATGAAAACCTCTCGTCCTTTGCCCTTCCTAACTGCCCCACCCCGCCTCACCGAAAACTTCTCCCAAAGCCGGTCTGCGATGATAAAAAGAGAGGGTAGCTTGGTTCCACTACAAAACCCACCAATCCCCTCCTCCGACCAGACCACTAGGAATTTTAGTGCCCCTTAGACCAGTTTAATTCCCTTCAAACCGAGCCGTTCTAATCGTCATCGCAATGGAGTAATTTGGTCTCCCGGAGCAACAAATATTTCACTCGCCCTTCCCCGGGCGGTAAGGGGGCGGCCATCGCCCCCGACAAGTACATATATACCTCTCCCGCCACGTAACCCCTTCAGCCCCCGTGAGTGGGCCTCCAGGCGGTAGCATGCACCTGCGAACTTCTAACATCATCCCCCCCACCCTCCCCCCAATCTCCTCGCCTTCTCCATCTCACATGGAGGCTGCCGTCGTAAAGCGCGTCGAGGAAAAAAGATGGCGGGAGAAAGAAATGTGGAAGGAAAGAGATGTACGGGAAAATTGATCCTCCCGAGGATTTCGCTGCCGCGCGCAATCTCGATGGTTTTTTAGTGTATCATTCTGTCACCTAGTCGAAACTGAAATTAAAACAATTATATCGCAACGGCTTTGTGGACCTAAGCTGAAATATCGCCCAGAGAAAATCGTGTCCGAAAACTGAACGGGTGTCGCCATCTAACTCAACTTCACGCCCTCTCGATTCATAAATCTTTTTGTTGGAGTTCGATAAATCAGTGAAGGTGACTAATAGGTTCAAATCACTCCTAAGCTTAAGTAGACACTTTGATGAGAGAAAGTTAGTATGTTAAATCAATGTATCGATATAATATTATAAAATTATATATTCAACTTATCGATTTCTATTATGTTATTTCAAGAAAAGTGGAGTAGCTATTTCCTTTCAAGTATCACTCACATAGTTGATTTGGAATCTACCCAAGAACACGATATAAATTACTTCTATGATTGATGTCATAATCGGGCATGGTTGAAGTGTAGGAAGAACTCTTCGAATAATAGATTCACTGCTTTATGAAAACGATTCGATCCAGGCCTTTAATCTCCTCAGCATCGTCGAGGTTCATCTTCGAAGTTACTATGCCGTTATCCGTAAAATATGGGACAAATCAACCGTTCGGCGATAGAATTATATTTTCTGTTAAGTATATAGATGAATTACCAATCACCCGAATTAAAACGAGTGAAGAGGAAATTGGGATTGAAACATGAGTGCATTGGTGATCACCTACATCGATGGAGTCTTGGCGTCTTGGAGAATCCAAAAAATCCAAAACATTTCCCCACGTCGACAGTTTTTCGAGCGAGCTTTGCTTTAGATTTTAGAGATAAATAGCTTAATTTCCTTCTTCTTTTTCAATCTTCAACGGCCACCGGAAATGACCGAGCGCTGTTCTGTTAGCGTTCCTTGAACGTCTCTCACCCTACCCGTGGCTTTAAGGCTGATTGGTACCATTATCTCTATCGATTTTGAATGATGTCCATAAAAATTCTCCTCTTTTTCCTCAACTCGCTACGAATTGCATCGAAAAACCCATTCTATCTTTTTTGCTGCGGCACGCGTCTTCGGCTCTCTTTTTGCCTTGCGTCTTCGGCATCCTTTACCGCCGCATCCTTTCTAGCGAGGAACTTATTAAAATCGACTTTGCTTCTTTTTCGGCTTTATATCGCTACCAATTTTCATGATAAGGACATTGAACCACGCCTTTTCGACCTTATTGTAAGCGAGGCAACCTTATAATCGTTATCAATGGGCCGGTATTCGAACCTCGATACATGAATCTGTAGTAGACTAAACCAACACCAAGAATATACCGAATGGTTTAGACCGATTTTGTATGTGTTTTTCCATAGTTTCGTCCCTAACTGTAATTGTCCTAAGAGTGGATGTTTATAAAGTCACAGCGTAGTAAATAAATACAACGGTTGCTAGAGAAGACCACTTAAAGTAGACAATCGTTCGCATTTTCACATAGTTACTTCTTTGTAAATTGATAATAGCATTTAAGTATACTTACATAATAAAAATTATGACTACTTATTTAGGCCAATTTTGTCTCTAACGACTAAATTTACACTCTTACTTCTACACCGTTATCTAATTCTATTTAAGTCACCAATACAAGCAACATATGCCATAACCAGGATTCGAACCAGGAACACCGGCGATGTTAAGATAACACGCAAACCACTACGCCACCGAGGCTGGCACCTTGGCTGGCTGGCTTGGCACCAATATACGAAGAAAATCACTAAAGAATACAAAATATGTTGTTAACACATATTTGAAAGAAAGAATAAAAATCTGTCAAAGATTCAATTAAAATTAACTTTCAGCCGAAAAAATTTTAAATTTCATTGTATAATGCGTTCTAAAAGTTACTATTATGCGAATGATCAAAGGAGACTTGTTCCTGATCTCGAATGAATTCGAAAAACTTAGGGAAGACTGGCGATAATGTTTCACACCTTTTGCTTGCATAGATGGATGCATTGACTGGGAATTTCAGCAATATAAAATAATGCCATTGATACTAATTATAGTGCAATATGAACATAAAAGTATAGAATTCTGTGACATTCGTATCCATCCGAACTCCTTTAGCAAAGCTGTATGGACAAACACAATTAGATGATCTCTGCTCCGCCAAAGCTATCCTGGGGAGGAGCGCAACCTGACAGTAAACAAAAAAGAAACAAATGCACGTCGTCTTTTTTCTTCTTCGATGCGGTTTACATTTATCGAACGCTTCGTAAGACATCCGCGCGTTAATTCCTTCCTCTTTTTTTCGCCTTGTTTTCTTCGTGTCCATAGAAAGGCATTTCGATCCTGTTTATTCAGCAATTAGCTCCCAGGTATTAAGTGGACGATATCTTCCTCTTTTGTGCTTCCTCCGAGTTTTTCATCTTCCCTTCGCGTGCGTGGGCAAACACTTCGCTTCACTTCGACGAATATCGTTAAAAAAAAGGATTTTTCGGAGGTTTTCGTAAGAGTTTTGAGCCCTGGTGATAAAACGGCGGCCCTCGTAACATAAATCGGATTTGCCCTCAGCGTCGCAACCTTGGTCAACTAGTCTCTGGTAAACCCTCAATTTCCTCCTATCCCTCAAAACGTTTCCCATCACGAGCGTCTAATGACACGCCGCCGCAATCCATGCAACGGGAGCGCGCATTATCTCCACCCATTTTCCATTTCGTATGTTCCGAGCATTCCTGGGAAACCATTTCAACCGCCGCCGCATCATCGCGTATGAGATGCTTCTGCAAATATATACGTAATGAAAACATATCCGCGGTGCAGATAGCGGTGAAGACAGAATTTCCACACACGCGGAGATGTTTTTCTTCGCGGGAATCTTCGTGCAGACCGCGCAAGGTTGCGACTATCTGCCAAAAAAAATCTGTCAGCTCTTTCTTCGTCCCTCCGAGCGGCATTTCTTTACTGCATTCACACGAATACTAGCCTCTTCATCTTGAATGCATGAGAGCTAGTGTAAGTAAACAGCGGGTATGAATGAGGTCTTCTAGCATTTCTATTACTAATAAAACGTTATTATTGAAAATAATCTCCAGTGAATGCAATATTTGTCGAAAAAAGGAATTCAAAGATGAAAAACGTCTTAAGTTGTGTTTTACGAAGGATTAGAAAGCTAAGTTAATTCGGAACAACCGCAAATTTGACTGTTCCTTGCTAGATTTGACGTAATTTACTATTTTATCCCCTTAATGAAAACATTAGTATTCATTGGATTTTGGCAAGATTCGCGGACAACTCGGTGATTAGAATTAACTACTATAATTAACAAATTAATTACGATACTTAGTTCAAAAATACCCAAATGAGGGAGATTATTTCGGTATTTACCAGTTTATATATGCATTTCCAATATAAAATGTACATGTAATGAAATGTATTTATATCCTATTTTCACTTTATTTCATTCCACTTTGTAAAGATTTCGAATCATAGATGTTGTCCATCCAAGCAAAAGCTTTAGTAAATTCAAGACAGAAATGAAACCAAGAATCACTTTTAGTGTTCTGGGTAAAGCTGTCAATTCTTACCTTGGGTGAAAATTTGGCTTTTATTAACAGTCATTTCAACGGATTTTCGCATCGCTTTTATTAACTATAGCGGAATTTCAAAGTTTTAATTTGGCTGAACAGTTGAAAATGAAGAAAAACTATGATAGGGCCCGTTCCCGAGTCTGGGTGTTTACCTTTTATGGAATGGAATGACCACAAAAGAGGTAAGATGAAGGTAACTGGATAATGAAGAAGCCCTTTTTAAACGGAGGATATTGTGAAGAGAAGACTACCGGAATCCCTATCCTTGTACGCTGTGCTTTGAGGGTGTGAAACATAGACTCCACGAAAGTAAGTTATTGAAATATGGGAAGCTTACGTGATTTTGGTGTGGAACAGGCTGAAAAGTTTGATGAAAAGTATAAGAAATTGTCGGGTATTGAGATCTCATAAGAGTGACTGAAATGGATTGCTGAGGAAATTATCCGAAGATAGATTTCAAGGGAAAATTCAGAGTGGAAGAGAAAAATAAAAGTCATGGGACGATATTAAGGGGGAGGTTAGCTATCAGATGTGAAAGAGAGGGCTTAAGTGAGGGATGTTACCCAATAAGGCAAAAGGCAAATAAACCTACATGGGAAGAATGACATTCAAGCACCGGCAATAAAAATTGAGATATGTATTGTTTTTTTTTTTTCGTGAATTCATCAGGTTGATGATTTACTGTGAGAATCAACGTATTTGAGTTCCGAAGCATGCCTACATCTAGGCGATGTTTGGCTCGAAGATCCATTCATTTTATAATTTATTGTTATTAAGTGTAGGTAATATGTAATCAGAAGTCTCGGATGAGTACATTAGGTTGGGGAAACACTTGCCTGGGGCGCTAGGATTAACGGGTCCTAATCAATATAATTCTGCTTAGGCAGGAAAATGCCACGTTTTTCAAACGTGCCTTTGTTGAAGATTCGACGCGAGTCGGCCTTAGCCACACAATCAGGACGCTGAAGTAAATACCATCTCGCGCGTTCTTTTTTAAAAACTGTAATTTTGACAATTGCAGTCATCAGATTCCTGAAATCACTGTAATCTCCATCTCGTTTTCTTTTCAAAGATTTCTTTTCCCGCCTCAGGCATCTCATTTGTTTTGCTGACTCTTCTAGAATCCGCATTCTTAGTGTTACATTGTATTCTACTTCCGATGGCAACTTTTTAAAAACAGTCGATCGACTGAAAAGGAGCGCCACTAGCCTTTACTGCCCGAGGGCCCCATTAATATTTTAGACCCATTTCCGAAACTAAATATCGTGATTTTTGAAGGGATTAAGTAATACTACACTTATATAAGCTATATAATAATAATAATAAATGGCCTTTATTCGGGCAAGATTGAGACTAGAAAGTCTCTTCTTACACCTAACCCATCGTCATATACGAAACAGAAAGAAAGAGGTAGTTTGCGAAAGTACACGAAGAAAAGTAATATGTGGATTTTAAAAAACCTAAGCTGAGGGCTCAGGAAAAATTTTCCACTGCAGGAAAACACTCACAGGAAGGGGAGTGTGAAAAACCTGCGAAACATACAGGTAGAAAACTGTATTTTGTGAAGAAGGAGAATAAAAAGAATTATGAAAGACAAGCAGAGAATAGATAAAAATTATGTACTACATAAACAACAAGGGGGTATCAAAACCATTAACTATTAAAATAGGTCAAAATCTTCAGCTAGGTCCCTAAGAATGTAGTATATGGAGCCTGAAAAACTGGTGAGATTCTGTCGAGGGACAACGTGATAAATTTGGGAATCAAATCCGAAATAAATGGCCATATTGTTTTGGGCTGCCTGATTTATAGAAGTGCTATTTTCAGGAAAAAGTCAAGGATGACTCCATTCACCTGAAGAGAGCACGAAATGCGGTGGGCGACCTCAGGGCGAAATATATGCATGCAAGCATATGCGAAAGTAAGGCAATATATCTGAGCAGGTGGATGCATTGGGGAAAGGTGCGGTCCTGCAAGTGACTTGCCCTTTAAATCGTCCTCCTGCACCCGCTGATAAGCTGCGAATACATCCCTTTCGCTTCGCTCTTGTTATTTTGTTTTGGACGACCAATTGCCCAAACACGGTCACCCGAGAGACCTGTTGAAGAGGAGCTTGGTCTAAATAATGCAAGCACGTGCGCTAGCCCGTGTTCGAACCGGAGACCGCGAGATATCGAGGCCACGGGTTCGCTCGGTAACTAATCAAGAGTTTGAAACTCGCTTTCGGAGGACGCCTACCGATTATCCGTTCGGGAAACTCCTCTGCACCATTTCCAGTTTGTGGATTCAGGTGAGCGCCATCGAGTGGCGAAGCAGTGACACTAAGGATGCGCTTACTCGACACATTTGACATCCTTTGATCTCGTATATTTCTAATGCCAATGATGAGATTTCTACAGAGACGAACATTTTATGCGAAATGAATGCTTCAACTCCTACATTTACTAAATAACTCTGATATATACGTATTGACTAATATGTTATAAGTAAAAATAATTAATATCTGTTAAACTTCGATTCAAATAAACCAAATTCGTGTTAAACATTTCTAGTTAACAATATTCAATACTGAAAAAGTACACAGATCTCAGATTGTAGATGAAATTAAAGCTAAAATTAAATTTCAATATGATATAGTTAAAAATTACAAATTTTGAGTGTCCATGTTTCAAATTGGATCCAAATATGATCATAATTCAGGAAGTACAAAGTCTTTTTTTTTAATAAAATTGGTTTGTTCAAATGGTTTACTTGATTTCATTCGATGAGGCTTACTTTTCGATTAAATTCAAATGTATAAGGCTTCCGTTGAGAAAAATAGAGGAAGGACAATAAATGAATTTGAAGTCAGCTGTAGAAAATAAAGGGGTTCCTGGGCTAGCCTCGCGGGCAAAGCTTTCGGCTTCGGTAAAAGCAGTCCTGGGTTCGATTCTCGGTGGGAGTGTGAAGTGACCTAAGCTGTCAAAGCATTTTTAGTAGAAACACTATTAGCAGTAAAAAAATAAGGCTGAAGAACTGTAGATTTTACTGAGTAAGAGCTCTTTGAATTTACGAAAAATCACGTGCTAGTAATAGATGATAATTTTTATCTTTCCCATTTGTTTGAAGTGGAAAACTTGAAGAGTATGGAACTCCGATCTTTCTCTTTCGGGGCAGATACTCTCTCTAATCGAGTATCGAAAGGTGATTTTTCAATTAATAAAATCCATACCAATGATTACCGAGGAAGTTGAATAAATACAATCAGAATAATCAAAATGAATAATTGTAATTAAAAGATCGGAAATCTCCATGACTTCTGGAGCACTATTTTATGTCGCAATTTCCATTGGCAGTTTCGTACCGTGTACATCGGAGGATCTACATCTAAACTATTTTCTTCAGAAGGCCACATGTAACGGCCACGTAGTAAACTATCAGATCATTTGGCGTGTTTCCTGCATTAGAATAGTTTAATATCTACTAAATCAAATATAAGCAAAACTAAGAAACAAAACTATAAAGCGTAATTGTATTATATGTATGTATAGTAAAGACTAAGAAACAAAACTATTAAAGCGTAATTGTTTTAATGATGCATTGATCGCCCGAAAAGTCAACATGTTGTCTTTCTAAATTCCACGGCAGCGGACGAGCCTTCTTCATCAGCAGCTCGCTCGAATGCAGCCGTACAAACTAGGCCCTCTTCACCTCCTCTAATCTTCCTCTTACACTTAATCGCCCTCCCCTCTCTGCTGCTCCCCCGGAGGACGACTTCTCCGGTAATAACTCCCCTCCGGAATAAAGATGGAATGGAAATGGCGGAACCTAGTGTGGGCCCCTCCGGCGAAGATCTTCCGATAGAAGCGATGGTGTGCTCCTTTCACCTGTGACCACGATAACCGAAATCTGCTTATCCGAGGCCCCGTTTTGTCACGAGATGCCTCTAACACCAGATATCCTCGTTTTTTCCACGTTTTCCTCGGGTCTATCAAGATCCCAACTGGTAAAAAACTACAGATACACAGGGGAAAAGCGATTTTACGAGACCGAAAACCTGAAATCCTCGAAAATATACAATATTACTGCGTAAGTCTTAAGATAAATGAAATATTTGTCTTTTGGATAATGATAAATAAAATTTCTCTATGATATATTTTAGGCGATTATTACCAGACTTGCTCTTAGCTGTATAAATCCATCGCTTGACAATATAAAGTATGATGAAATAAGGTCTTTATTGAACATTAAAACTTTGGAATCCCGAAGAACCCAGGCTGGATTGATTTTTGTACATAAAGTCATAAGTGACAAGGTGAACTGTAGTGATTTACTAAAACTGGTTGACTTCCATGTTCCAGCAAGAGCTACAAGAAGTGATAAAATCTTCTCAATTCCTCATCTAAGCAGGGATTATACTTATTTCCTCCCAATATACAGAATGCTAAGGGATCCCAACACAATTAGTAATTTAATTGACATTAACAATATCTCAACTGATAAAAAATAAAAATTACATCCAATCCAAATTATAGGTTTACTGTTCTTTAATAAGATACTGATATCTCTTACATGCTTTGTAATGTATGGGTCTGTATACTATATGTATTATAATCTGGATTAATTCACTGATACTAATGGGCTTCACCTATGTTAAATGCCATATTATCATTTCATTAATTGTGAATTATATTTTGAACGTTTTACATTCCATTTCTTTGTATACAAATCGTGTTTCCACAATTTAAATTTAGTTGAATTTATACATTTTTAATTTCTTCTGTCTACATAATACATTTATGTATTTTATTATTGTTTATATGTAACTGGGCTCTGCCCGAAAAAATGTATTAAATTGATAAATAAAGATGAAAGCAACTGAGGTGTGAATGATACATGTACAGATGTAATCAGCATATCAATGAAAATATTTATAAAACTGCCGATTGTGCACGTAATACAATTACATTTTAATTTATTTATGGTCAATTTCGCTCTGGATTTATGGCTAAAGTAACTATTCATAGCAGAATATCTTCGAAACAACATTAAATACTTCGTCTCCTACTACCTTATTGATCTATTTTTAATATAGGATATCCATTAAAATGGTATAGTGGTTCTATTTAATGCACTTTACTTTCAAGTTCGAATCACTATTGGCTGCATAATGAAGGAAATGTAAGATAAATGTAACCAAATGACATTATTTGGATATACATAAATTACGTGAGTGAAGCTGCGAGGTATATTTAGAAAACGCAAAATCAATATACTGCACAGAACAGTTAGACGCCAAACAAACAAGGTAATTGTAATTAATAATTACACATCAATCGCCAGGTTCGTCAGCGATTCAATTTTACGCGGCGCAACGTCGCAGAATTCGTGGCTGAAACCGGGTAGTAATTATCTCTAAATTATTCGGGCAAGTTTTGGCATATTTTCGAGGGGGAAAAAAACAGAAAAGAAAGTCAAAAGCTCAGTTTATCTCTGAACCCACTAACTGCTGAAGTCATAAGGTACTTTTTGTGTCAATGAACCGAATACGGAAGAGGTTTGGGTCAACTCAAAATTTATAAAGTTACGACCAGCCTTTCTAAATTTACAAAAATCAAGTTTCTCTTGCTCCGTTTAACCCTTTTCATGGTCCTGCGCAGTTCCTTTCGTTTCTTTTTTTCTTGTTTTTGGTTGCCATGCAAATTACGATGTCAAACGGGATTAGGAGCGTAAACTTCTACAGATATATAACATGCTATAAGACGTTGATATATTCCTAGTCATTAAATTCGAACATTTAGAAATTGAAAAGGAATTAGTCAAAAGACTGAATTGCTCTATTATACTTATAATTAGTCTACTTGATATAATAATAATATCGTCCACATATTCTTACCACTTGACGACGGCAGCAAACATCGGATCGTTCTTCGAGGATTCCTCAAGTTACTTCTGATAAATAGCAGGTATCGCTTCGACATATTCTTTGCCTTTCCAATTATTAATAATATAATAATGAATAGGAATATAGCAATTAGTATTATTTACTGATAAATAGTCAAAATATTCACATTTATTAAATATTTTATTGGCCAAATTCATTCATGAAGAATAATTCGAAGGAAATTATTTTTGATAAAAACATAGAATTTCTTACGAATTGAGAAAGTGATATAAGTAAACTCACACCGAAAACTGTGAATACCTGTTTACGGTTTTTATTTTCTTTATGACTATACTTACAATAATTTACGCCATCAATGGTCTTATTCATTTTGAATTGAGAGAGATAAGAAGAGCTTTAGCTATTCCTCGTTGTCTACTCGTTTTAACTCTAAAATGCTTTCTTTCGCGATGAACCAGCTTCGCGTTGAGGTTGCCGAATATTTCCTCACAACCCAAAATAACTTGGGAAAGGTAGGGATACCTAAACACTTTCCATAGTCTCGTAAAAGAGAAAAATGATCACCTCGCTCTTTTTTTTGACTCTCACGACAAAAAAAAACGAAGAGGGTACCCGAAAACGCGTCTACAACCAGGTGTTTTCATGACAGAATATAAAGTGGAAAATTGCAAATGATCTAATCATTTGGGAACTAAACTTCTTTTTTATAGCCCACCGTGCGGGATTTTTTCCAAGGCGATAACGGATTTTGTCTGAATCACGATTTTTAGGTCAAATATCTTTGAGCGAGGTCGTACATTTTAGAGTTAGTGGTCTTATTGGTACCGAAATACCGAGTTTTGACGTAGTTGAGGTCCTGTGGATATATTTTGGTAAATAGAGTAATTTTCATCCGCATTTTGGTACTGAATGGAGGATGTCCTCCTGTTTCTCTTCGTGAAAATTTGAAAACCGCTATGATGTGACTGTTGCGAAGTGATTGCATTTATTCTGGTCTCCTCTTATTTTATTCTTTGAAAATCGTTAGTTTTAGCGATCTCAGTCTGTGCGTGATATTTTTCTCTCGCAGCATTCTCCGTTAGTGATTAAATCAAAGGAAATCTTCCTCACTCCTCGTTTATTTTAGTGAATCTCATTCAATCTTCTTGATTTGAATATCCAACTTTTGTTGGATGGGTTGAGAACTAATCCATCATAGAGACTACAAATAGAAATTTCCACGGAAATCATATTTCTGTAATTAATAGACCTTTTCACGAACTAAAACAGTACTTTGCTTGATTGAGGATCTAAAAATTCGACTTCGCGTAAGTTAGTCGAAATTAACAATAAATGTTCATGCAGTTTCGTGAACGATAGTAATCTACCAATACGTTTAATTTTATGCATGGTTTTTAAAGATAACTTTTCCATATTGTTCGGAGATATATGTAGGCCAAAATTTGATATTTTGAACTGTTTTATTTAGGACTGGTTGGTTGTATTTAGAACATTCTTCAACTCTTTCATTTATCAATTCCATTCCAGAAGGATAAGCTTTCCCTCTCTTTATTCTTATTATTCTCTCCTCTGTCCACTTCATTACCGATCGGCCTTAAATGTTGATAAAGTCTTCAAATAACTCCTAAAAAAACTACTTTTCGTTTGTTCTCGAGACCATAGTTAATTAGACTTCAAGCTGTATCATATTGTAAAGGGTATAATTAAACGAAACTACTAATCACTACTCATTTATAAATCGCACATTCCTCGTTAAAGAACCAAAATTAGAAATGGTGGATGTGATTGGGAGATTTTTAATCGACCTTAGAACATTTAGTAAGGACGAGCCCAACTCAAACGCTATTATCTGAGATACTCTCATCTCAGAGGCGAGCATCATCAAAGAATGAGTGACGAGGCTTTGGCCTTCAAACTAGCGGGGCTCCTCAAGTTCGAGTTAGGGCCTCGGAAGGCTACTTGTAAATGAAAAGATTGGTCCAGTGGAAGGCAACAGAAACACGCTTCCTTTGAATGCTTTACTTTCGCTTCTAAGGAAGGCTACCTTTAACCAGCAGAAGTTGAACTGATATCTCAAAGATTAAACTTCGATTTCTTTACAGATAAATCAAACTCTTAGATAACTGAGAATTTATTGAACGCATGAACGAGTTATTGTCTTATTCGATATAATAACAACGCGCGAATGTCTCAAGGAGATAAAACACGAGATATATTAAAAATTATTACTGTTCGAATTGGGAATGCTCCATTTTATATAATGATCTTTCAAAATACGTCATTATTCAGCAATTTTTGCATCTCGGAGATATTTTTCAGTATCGGATAACAAGAGCCGGAATTTAAGTTCTATATTATTCATATACCTGCACTATTAAAAAGAGTGGAATTTGAGTCTACCCTACCGCTGTTTTCTCAATATTCCGAAGTTACCATTTATCACCTCTTTTCTAAAATAGCAAAACACGAGATCCCCGAAGTTTTCATAAAAATCCGATGGAGGATCAGTGGTCGTTTATACCTCAATTCGGACGCCTTTGAATCGTCGACGCCAGCAAGTCGCGCGCGCCACCATCTTAATCTCGAACCGGTACTCTTTCAAGACTTTTCCCTTCGAATTTTCGGCCCTCTCGAGCGAAGGACCCTCGCCAATCAAAGGTTTCCCTCGAGAGAAAATCCGGTATCGTGGAAACTTGCATTCAGTTAATTAACCCATCATTTCAAGTGGAGATTATGGAAAGCTGGACCATTAGTATATACTCGAAACAAGACAAATCGATTCTGGTTTTTAACAACACCAAGACCAAAATAAGATATTAATTATGTTATTTTTTAATCATCCCTTCTATCAACTATTCAGATTTGGATAATCATAGCAGGACCGAGAATAGTTCGCCGGCACGTAGGTGCAACCGTAGAATTTGAAGATTTTCTCGTATGTAGTTGTAGCATAAATTTATCTGTAATAATTAGAATTGTATTAGATGGAGATAGGCTAATTTTATGATTTGTCGGAAAGTTACTCGCCTATCTATTTTTCCGGTAGAGATGTGGAAGTAGTTCTGCAAAATATCTGAGAATATTTATTATCGATAGTAACAAAATTCTATCTAGAATAGATTTAAGTGCCAAATTTGAATCAGCTACATGGAATTTCATCTTCGAAAAGCAGTCCAAACATACACGAACGAATTTTTAGCAATGTAATTTCATTTTAGATTAACTTAGAGATGCTAAAGATGAACGATGAGAGGGAGAGATAGGGGTAGATAAAGGCAAGGTTTCGCTTCGGAGAATGAGAGCAATATCCTAAGTCTTTCGTTTAAAAACTAAATTATCGAATGAAAAAGAATCGAATTGCGAATTCCGAGAAATTGGAGTTAAGAAGCTAATTGCATTGCTGAGAAACGGGAGCGTTACTCAATTCTCAAGAGTATCCAGGGAAAAAAGCCTCCAGGTTATGTAAAAGACTCGATCCGGTTATGCTTGGAGCTACTCCTCTTTGGAGCTATTCATCATGGGCCCATGTTCGGCTGAGAATAGGCGAAGATAGAGAATCATTTCTATCGATAATCTTCGCTCGCAGAGAAACAAAAAGGAAACATTTTCGAGCAATGCTATTTGAGTTTTTCTTTCCTCGAGACGCCATTGTTGGTGGCCTTGGATGGAAAAGTGCACAAGAGCGAAGTGCGTCCCGACCTAGAGGTCGCCAGATAGCGGTCATTTGTCACTCGAAGGCCTTTAAGTAACATCACATATAATTTTGCTTATATTTGAAAGTTTATCCCTCTTACGGACCATAAAATGCCCGAATTTCGTTAAACGGCCCAAGGTATTACATAAGAGTTACCCTTAAAATACAGCTTGTAGTTTCTTATGGCGTAAAAACATTAAACATCAAAGAAATCCTTCCTAAATTACATGAATTACAGCACGAAAAACATGAATTAATTTTTGTATAAATATGAATTAAATGTCATTAGATGACACTTAAAATGGTTTACTTCGATATAAAATGACAGTTATCGGTTAATCGTCCCTGGATTGTCCACGGTATTTGGATTTAGTTGCCGGCTATGTTTCACGTACAAAGCTCCCATGTTACCCAAAATGCGTTTGATCCGTATTTTTATTGCGCTATGTCGGAGCTCCCTTTTCTCGCGCTATATATCACGATTAACTCAATTTCCATGACTGAAAGCCTAACTTGGGACGTGAAGCATCGCCATTGGGCTGATAGGCCCGCTGAAAGACGTGGACGTATGCGTGATTCGTGATTCTTATCAAGGACGTTGGCATATTTTCCCCTCTAAAATTTATAGCGTTTTCGAGCAACGAGAGATGACCGAGTAGCATATTCGATGGAGACGTTACAACGTGGATTCCAAAGAGGATTTTTTGGTTTTGGATGAGAAGGTTTTCCTCCAGCAACCGGTTCAAGTCATTGCATAAATATGTTCGGATACCTTTCTACTTCCGAAATTCTCCCTTCAGCTTCCAATTGCGAATCTACCGTTTCTCTGCCTTCGAAATCAAGGAGGATATTTATCGAACTTAAAAGAAATATAATGATAAAACATTAACAGCAAATTAAGATTCCGGAGATTTTAGAATTTAAGCAGTAATTACAATAATCCCCGTGTAAAACCCAGAGAATGATATCACCGTTAATTTTCGCATTTACTTGGAAGGAATCTATGAAATGAATACTGTTAGGTTTCTTATGTAAAATACGAATAGCTTATAACTTCTTGCCATTAGCACATCAGCAACCTTCGATGATCTTTCTGTGATAGGTTTACTGTAATTCCCAAGGACATTAATTTCATAAACTTAGAAAATTAACTTTCAACGAATTATGACGGATAGGAAAAATTCTTATTCATGAACGAGGACTGGATATAGAGATATCTAATCAGCAGTAAATTCTTATAAGGGTCTAAAATCTGATAAAGAACGGTTCGACGAATCCGTCTTTCAGAAATCGTAAATCGTCTAAAAACTTCTAATGCAATTTTCTCACAATATTCATCGGCTTGGATATATGTGAAAAATCTATATAAAATGTACAGTTTCCCACCCTGTCATCCATTGTGAGAAACTAATAACTTAGAGATTTAAAAATCGGTATTTCATGGTTATCTCCGATGAAATCATGAATAAACTCTGTTATTTGCGTACTTCTCTGTAATGTAAATTCATGATGTAATGGATTTTAATTGTCCATTATCGCTAATCGTACCACTCCCGAATAATCAAGTTAATTCCCTTCGTCCTAATCCGTAAATGAAACAAATAGAAAGATTCAAAATTTAATGACTCGTTTACGATGGTGATTTTTCCAGCATAATCCACTTCTTCTACTAAATGATAATTATCTCCCAAATATTAACTGAATATTTTCCATCAATCAGCGTTGAAACTCAAGCTACGTCAAGTTTCACTACGATTATATAAAAAGAGTCAAGTGATGAACTATTGAAATGACGCTGTATTTAAAATCCTTTTGTTGATTTACGGTTAATCATTAGCACATAAGTTATGCATATAGAAATTCGTATGTAAATTATACTTAAAACTTACATTGAAAATTAATTACGACTATCATTTCATATTTTCTATTTTCAAGTTTTGTGATTTATTCTTCAATCACGGAGACTCTGAAGAAAATGTTTATCTCGCTTGCCAGCGTAGAATGATTTACGAAGCAGCTACCACCCTTATCAAACCGATCTTAAGTTGAAAGGAATGTTGAACTGCTTAAAAGTGTGAAAAAGAAATTGTGAAATGCCCTCCTTCATACCAAATGAAATAAAAAAATCACGAGTCCCGTCCCTTCGTGGACAACATAGTCAGAATTGCTACGCGTACGAGCATTACAAACGAACGTAAAATCCAAAATGGCGCACCCCCTTGGACAAAAAAACCCGCACGATATTTAAAAAAATTCCTCCGAGATTTTAATGGAAGGCGATGAAATTTGGGGAGGACGGAATCGAATCGGAGAAAGGTAATCGGAGGCTGTAGCTGCGTCCGTTTGTCAAAATCGGGAGTTAATATATTTTTGTCTTTTCTCCCTCGCTCTAATCTTCCGTTACATCTTCCTACTATATCCCGGCGTCTTTGGGCGTGTTCCATCCGAGATGCCCTTGGATTCCCTTCCCCGTCCTTCTTGCCCGGAAACCTGTCCGGTTTGGTAGGCGTCATTTGAACAAGTAGATGGAGGGGCGAAGGGAGGGCGTTGGTATATTCGGCAGCCTCCGCTCACTGGAGCTGTTAGACCTTGCACTGTCTACGCTTCCTTATGCTAGTCTTTTTACGATTTCGGATCAATTTATGTCCTCGGAACGGATGTCGAAAAATAAAAGATTTGGCGGGCGTTTTTAAAAAGACCGTCAATCCTTTTTGGTCTCTTTCTCCCCGCGAATACCTGTACAGTTAGCTACATTAAGGACCGGTTGTGTAAGAGGTGCTCGGTTGCATCCGTCCATCGGGAGGGAAAAAATCGAGCGAAGAAGAAAGAAGGCGAAACAGGTGCGTGGAGACGCATTTCGGAGAGTGAATTTCTTCTCTTTGTTCTCCCGTGAGAATTGGCATATATCCGATTTTATTGGTTCGGCCGCTAGAGAGCGCCAGGTAAACCACTGAGCGGAAGAAGGGGCGTGTACTCGTCTATTTGCGCTATGAACGGAGTCTGCGCGACGACTTGTTAATTAAGAAGCGAAAAGGACGTGTTTATTTGTCCCCTTGACAACGGGAGAGGCTTGCGTGAGACTTTCATCTGACCGTAAGCGTTAGAGCGTGGTCTCATAGGAGCTGTGAAGGCGGTGTTACTCCAATGTACCGCTCAGTCCTTATTTCTTTTCATGTGCAGCACTTATCAAACAATGAACTCACAATAATTTAATTTATTGACAGAGAATGGAATACGTGATAAGAGCCCTAACATGTTTTCGAAGTATAACTTTGTTGTTTGTTTAAAGTGAAGATATTTAGGTCCATATATATTCAGGGCCAGAACGTTACTATACTAAAGGAATATTTATATTTTACACATGGTAATCGCAAGATATTTCACCAAATTATACAGAAGATATTTAACCAGTATTTTTTTCTTTATGTAAAATGCAATGTGTATTGTACCGATATACGAAATAACTTCTCATCATCATGGCTTCAACATAAGTATATGAATTGGCAAGTACGTTGGCTAATGTATCACAAAAGAAAACTTTTGGTCTGACTCGGAGAATACAGAGTACTAGAAATATAAATTTAAAATTAACAATAAAGTTTTGCATACATAAAAAATACACCAAACAAGTTTGAAATGTTACCTGCGAAACGAGAGAGTTTAATAGTTTAGAGGCTGCCATTCTGTGTTTTATGATACGAAAATACAGCCTTGACATTTTTCAAAGCCTATACATAAAATATAAACCCCAAATTTTAGGTTTCCTCTAGTTAAAGAAATACTTGTGAGAAGTTCAAAATGAGCTATCTTCAATTGGTAAGTAGACTTCTATGGTTTAGTCTGTTAATTGTGGTATAGATTTCATTTCAGATTTGTCTATGCTAATTGCCATTTACAAACATCCAAGGAAGTAGAGTAGGAATATATTCCTGAATCTCTTTTTTAGCCAATAGCTTTCGAATATTTGGCTAAAACAAAGACAGCAATAAGAACAAAGTAACAAAGTAAACAAATACATAAACCAACAAAATAAATAATATTTATTAGATTATAAGAAAACGAAAGTTTATGGGAAACGATAACCATATAATATTTTTTAAATTATAACTATAATAACGCAACACTATAAAGGATAATAAAGTATGATCGTACAGAACAGGTGATAAAACGAAGTTTACGGCGTCCAGTCCATCGCAATTTCTCCGATATAACGAGAAGTAAGAAAAACCTGACTGCCTTCAAATCCAATTCAACTTTCGATTACATTTCGAGGAGGGTAAATTGTGATGTATGATTTGGAAAACAAATTAGTTACAAGAGTAACACTTAATCAAGGGAAGTCAAAATTCAGAAATAGTTTCCTAACTGAATATTTCACTGACTGAAAATAAAGAAGGTAGAAGGAATAACAAGTGGAATTAAGCGAACGCAACTTTTATAACCAGAAAATTCTGACGTTAAGAATGTACGTACTACTACATTGTCAAACATTCCAGAAACGTTGAAATAAAGAAACTACAAATGCCCAGATTGATGAAGAAATAAGCCAGCTTCTTTTAGAGAAGAGATATTTTTGGTTTCATAAGCATCAGATTTAAAGAAGTACGCTTGAAAAGTATTTATAAATGACAAACTAAAATTGACCAAATCACCTAAAATTATTGATTTTTAATGCAATTTCACACAACGTATACATCTAATCAATTTCATTCTGAACAGTATTCAGCCCGAAGGCCAGTTTGCACCTCATCCCCTCATCATTGGCTAGGCCCTGAAGATGGAATGAAGAAGCAAGATTTGAAGTGAGATATATTTTTCAATTTTTTGCAGTTTTTTTATTTCAATTTTTTTACAACAAATAGAATACTATGACGGATAATATATCACGAAAGTGATGTGAACACTATGAACGATAATTTCCATAGCATTCAATAAGAAATAGCGACCAGAATGAATGCAATCGCTACGCAACAGTCTTATTATTGTAGTTCTCAGTTGCACTCATCAACGATAAGAACTCAGACTCTAACCAATACCAAAATAGATGTGAAAATACTCTATATACTAGATACGAGAAAATTTGTTCACTTGAATATCTATTCCATCAAAATTCTGTGATTCGGTACCGATCCTAATAAATTACTGGCACTTGCTCAAAGATCTTTCACATAAACATCGCAATTCAGACAGAAAATTCAAATATCTGGTGAAGAAATTCCTTACAGTGGACTGAAAAATAGGTTACATTTCAAAATGATTAAACCATTTGCAATTTTCCACTCTAAATTCTGTCTTGAAAATCTGGTTATATTTCCGAACCCTCTTCCTTTTTTCGGGAAAGAGTACGTGAATTAAGAATGGAGCAAGATGATCATTTTTCTCTTTTAAGAGACTATGGAAAGTGTTTAGGTATCCCTACCTTTCTCAAGGCATTTCGGGTTGTGAGGAAATAATCGCCTCAATATGGAGCTGGTTATTGCGAAAGAAAGCATTTTTGAGTCAAAACGAGTAGACAACAAGAAAAAGCTTAAACACACTTCCTATCTTGCGTAATTCGTCGTAAATTTTGAATAATAATCACGGGAAAGGAAAAGAGCCTGTTGAACTGGTGCGTGGTGGTCCTTTAATAATTAATCGGAAATCGAACATCAATTTGTACATTGAAGTTCGCGGATGCGACATAAAACGACTAGAAATCCGCAACAATATATTTCGATGGAACTACATCGAGAACACTTCTATTTTATTTATAATTCTAATTTAATTTTACGAATTTTAATATCTAAATGTTCCTTACCGAATGAATTATGAAAATATTATGAATATATCTTAATAAATTGTTTTCCTACCGGGAAATTATACTAACTTCTATTAGGAAAGGAAATAATACGTTGAGGCGAGTCCAGCCTGTTATCTGTTATCACTCATTAACTAACGGATACGACCGACTCCGATGAAACCTCGACATCGTCAGCTCTATGAAAATGGGGTAGGAATTATTATTATAATTAGTGAACTAATTATATTTGAAATAAAAAATTACATCTTTTTATATAATTTTTAAATCCTAATAAATGTGTAGCGCTACTACTTGTAAAGAAATCATATCGTTACATTTCTCTATTACTGTTATAAATTTTTTCTTCAGTGTAGCATTTAACGCTATTTTTTTCTCATATCGATCCCACTTGATATCGTAATGCCCACCGTTGTATAGCAAAAAATAAGAACGGAAAAATGAAATGAAACGAGTAAGAAAAGGAAGGAACAGAGCAGGAGAAACTTGATTTTCGTATATTTAGAAAGACAGGTAGTAACCGGATACATTTTGAGTTGAATCTAACTTCTACCGTATTCGGTTTATTTACTCAAAAACTGTACCTTATGAATCCAGCAGCCTTACGTTCCAGTGAGATGTCAAAAACTTGGCTCTTGTTTTATTCTTTATTCTCGAATGTTATACAAAACCTATCATTGCCAGAATAAAATGATTGCCATTGGAGGTACTTCAGGATTTTTTTTTTCGGAGATAGTATATCGTGATCCATATGATAAATTAAATGATATTGAACTTGGTAACCATCAAAATTAATTGCTATCCTTTCTTAAAATAGTTTCTTTAGCCCTCAATTGGGGAGAAGGAAACAAATAAATCAATTTTATTTGGATGGTTTTCCACTACGAGTTTTTCTTAGTTCGATCTTTTAGAATTTGTAAATTTCGATTGTTTACTTTCTTACGCCACAACGTTGCGTGGCTCTTGCTTAACAAATTGGTATGAATTTTTACGTACGATATTATGATTAAGATAAAAATTGTATTATTCAAACGGTGAAATTTTCCTTCACATTCTCTCCCAGCTCTCTCCAGATTATTCAAATTCCGTATCTTTAAGCTGCCGTGATGGAGTGGGATCGAATTTTGAGAATAAATGAGAAAGCGAACTTCTTTTTTTCTTCAAGAGTTTTAATAACGACCAGTTTCAGCCTCGCAACCATCATCAGGTTTGGAATTCCCAGAATAAAGTGATTAAATTACGATTTTTCCAAATTTTCAAACTTTTAAGGTAATATCTAATACAAACTAGCAACATATTGGTATTGCATAGCATTGTTAAAACTACTTGGACAGCTTACGTCATTTCGCATATGAACTTCCACAGGGAATCGAACCCGGGAACGCATTCTTTTTTTAATTTTATTTCCATTAATTAGCTATCGAATAAAGTGAAACTATTTCTTACATTTTGAAAGGCATTTATCAAAAATCCACAGTTTCTCCTCATGATTTTCATTTCGTAAATTATTCCCAAGATTAGCCACGATTTACTTTAATATTAACGTGCAAGGGACACCCAATAAATGCATTATGGAGTATTACCCTACACCCTACATACAAAGCTACATTACCGCTAAGTTCAATGCCATTTCGGTGAATATAAATAAAAAATATGAATCAAAACAGTTATTCCTTATTATTCTAGATTACTCCTTTGGCATGGTTTAAGAATGGAAAATTGGCAAGAACTTGAAGACTCTCCCGAATTACCTCTCTTGAGGAATGGGTATTCCCGATATTCGCAACACAATGGAGCGGACCTCAAGGAGGCTTCTTCTCCCACCTCCAAATTGGTTTTTCCTCATTACCTAATTCTCCTCCGTGCATGCGCGTGAACGCTCGCGAACGAACATCCGTTCAAAGGATCAATTTATCTCCCCGTCCCCATTCGGACTCTATTTACTTGCTCACACAAATCATTACAGTCTACAAATATCAATCCATCAGCCGAAGGGGTAGAAAGCCCATCGCGCGAATGAGGTCGTCCGTTCGAATCCCGCCGTGGGCACTGGAAGTTTTGCGTCGAGTTATTATTCATCGTTATTCTCCCCATCGCCTAGCGAACATTCAAGTCGACGTTCTGAATAATGAAGATCAATCGCCTTTTTCTGTCCACTTTTTCGCTCCCTTTCCAAACTTACAGTTACATTTCCCCGAAAAAATCCTTTCTCCGATCTCTTTCGCAGTTCCTTCCCATTCACACCCAACCTCCTTATTTTAGTTTCACTCATTACTTTATTAAGGAGAACGGATGCCTTTCCCACATACGAATTTCGTGATGTAATTTCCCCATTTCCTGTTGTCTTAGGTCAGTGGTTTCTAACCGGTCGAAAGCATTAAATGCAAAATACATATCCGTGCGTTCGAAATTGTCTATGATTATATGGCAGCCAGAAGGAGAGAATGCGCGATTTTGAATTAGCTCCACATCTTCTTAAAGAAAGCGGAGCTGGGATTCTAGCCCTAAGATGGTAGCTGATCTCCGCAGATTTCGATTTGTTTGGAATTTATTCTTACTTTAATTGCCGCGATTAAAAATATCCCATGAATAGTAGCAACTTATTTTCAAGATGACGATGATCTCCTATGAATTTCAAATCAATATTGCTGAAGCATATCCCCTTCGAAAGTAATCATGGTTTTTATATCTATCATATTTCCAGTACATTAAACATCAATATGAAATCATCAAATGTCATATACGTCTCTTCATTTTCAAATTTTTACTGTCGAAGGGGTATTAAACAAATAATAAATATTTTTCGTGAATTTATAATGAAAAATTAACTATTAAGCACATATATACCCGAAAATCTGTATGATTTTGCGATTAGAAAATTAAATGTATCGCTAGGCTATATTTCGTAATTTTACAGGTCTTAGAGAGTGAACGATTTTTCTCTTAAATGAGACGTGCACATTAGTACGTACTTATTTAACTTATGTTCCCGAATTATTTCAACATTAATTTTATTCTTTCTGGAGTATAAGAACATCATATTACTCTTTATTAACTTTTATTCTGAAATTCCGAATTTCGGGTCTGTGACCAAAAATGTGATTAGTTAAACCTTAGGATTCGGAAATATGCCACGTTTCCTCTTTCACCTGGAATAGTTTTATCGGAGAATTATGTCCTTGTTTCAGCCTTACATATTTTAGTGTTTGTGTATACATTTTGAAACATTTTCCGAGAAAATTGGTGTAAATAGGCTCGACATGAAAGGGCCAATCTAATCTGAAGACCTCCTTTTTTGTTGTTCAGTTTTTTATCGCCCATCCCATTCGTCACTTGGATCAGGTGCTTCGTAGAAAGCCGCTCTCCGCGCCGTCGTAATTGCTTCCCTATAATGAGGTCGCGGGTTGGATATCCGCTGCGGGCATTTCCTTACGTTTATGCGCACTCGGCCACGTAATCCACCTGATCCAAACGAACGCCTTATCGACGAACCCTTTCAGAGCCCTATTCCCTCTTTCGACGATGCTCTTTGGCCATATTTATCTCTCGTCCGCCCAACGCGTCGATTATTTATTTCGGCGCATTCGACGAGTCCGTTTCGACTCCCTTTCGAACTCCGCGGACTAGAATGACGAAAAAGTGATTGCGCGCATTCCATCGAGAAATTCGCATCTTGCGGTCTGTGAGGGCATACATTAGAAAGCTGGAAAATGGTCTTCCGCCGAGAGCTCAATGGAAGGCGGAGGTGTATAGAGAGTACCCAAAAGTAGGTGAATCTCGAGCGACTGATTTGCTTCTTCGCTCCTTCTTTCGCGAAGAGCTCGTCTAGCATCTTTATTTTCATTTGTCGCGGGCTACTCTAACTATATTTATGTATGTCGTCTGGAACTGAGATATGTGGGAGCAAGCATTGAGTTGTTGGAGGAAGAGAAAAAACGATAAAAATATTCATGCCATTTTACTTTAATAGTAATAGTCTGATAAGTTCTGGGAGGCAATTTAATTATTTAGCTATTTTACATTCAGAGATGGAGTTTAAATTTAGTAGTTAAGAGACTCTCACAGTGCAGCCTAAAAATGCTCAGAACAAGCTAAACTCATAATTTTGTTAACTTACTATAATTTGCCGAATTTTGGAATCCGTGGTTTAATCTATTTTTTGATCACAAAGTTATTGAAAACTTAAATAGTCAAAGGCTATGCTTACATTGTGACTAAGTTAATGAGTCATATAGGTGGTGGAATCGGCATGAGTTGGCTGGACTTCGTGGAACGCTAGCGTAATAGAAACTATACAAAATAATACGGCAAATGATATGTGGAGGACTTAAAATTGTAAATTCGATTATAACGCTCCGAGAAATTTATTAAAGTATATTGTTCCTGAATTTCTTTAGTAGCGACATTTTCGGGAACTCATCCTTCACGAACGCTGAGATGTTGATGTTGCCGATAAAGAACCTCCCTAGGAAACATCGGGAGTCCACCTGTCTATGCCTATGTAAGAACTTGTCACTAAGTAACACTTATTATTAATAGAGAACGGTTACTGACAGTTCGCTTCAAAATTTAAGGATTATTGGGAAACTCATTCCTGTCAAAGCGATGTTCGAACCCGAGAATACTGAAGAAAAGTCTCAAATATCACGGATTTGGTTCACAAACTCAAATAAGTATTCTATTGCAAATGATCGCCAAGTATTACAATATAGCGCAACCTACAAATACTACCTACCCGTACAAAAACGGTATCTTTCGAGAATCATAGAGAATAGATCATTTGGACGATGCAAGCAATCAATCGGCCAAATCCCACGGGGCGTTTGAACTTCAAAGAAACGATTTATTCAGGAAATTCAACAAAATGAATGCACACAAAATTAGCAGTCCTGTTATCTAGTACCAAATCAATTGCTCATAAGTATCCCAGTACGGTACTCCCTTCATAAATATATATGGAGTATTCTTAAATGAGAAAGAATTTGAGCTAGTGAAAAACTGTTAATAGCGAATTTCCTCAAAGATTGATAAGTTTTTATTCAAGTTTAATTGTGGATTCAAATAAAATCTGAGTCTTTTCTTATTAATACACGCCATGTAATTACAAAAATAAATGCTGTGTATATTCCGTCGGTTTAAAAATTCCTAAAATTATTCGGAATAATTTGAGTGAAATAGCTGGAAAAAGATAGTTATTTCAATCTACATTTTTCTCTATACTTAGGTTATTCGCAACATTCCAAAATTATAGAAAATTAAGTTCTTCTCATAATATTATGCAATCATTTCATCTGATATATAAATTCTAAATCATTGAAACGGAGCCTCTTATAACAGATTCGTGACTTGAAAGAGCAAACTGTTTGCTCATCACAAACCAAACCCAAAAAATGCTTAAGGATAAACAATAAAAATTGTGATTAAATCACTTAATCCCTTTTTATCCTTATTGTATTCGATCACTTAATTATTAGCAACAGACGATATGGGCTCCGATATCATAGAATCCCTGATTGATTTTCACTCATTTTTTAACAACTTCACCGATCCTTAGACATTGGACGCTGCAGGCGGTATACCTACTACCAAGGCGGCTTACCTAATATACTGATTTCCTCCGACAGTTTTATTATTGTACCAACGACGAGATTTATTTCAAAAAACCGCGAAACACACTTCACGATCCACTCGCTGTTTTTCGCTGTACGGCTCCCTTAGCCTGTCAATCCAAATAATGAATGGAATGTTCATCAATGTCTTCTTAGATATCAGCATTGATGGACAGTACTGAATACTGAGACATTTACTTTTCACATTGTTACTCAAATCTCGTTTCGATGTGCACCACTCGATTACAAGACAATCACTAAAAATGAACTTCTAAATTATAAGCTGTTGATTAAAACAGGAAACAAAAACTCTCTTGTTTTCAGAACTTTCCCACCAAAATACTTATTTTTTTGTATAACTAAATTCCTTGGGAAAAATATCTGACTTGGTTCAGCTGGTCAAATCGTGCAGCACAAGTTTTTGTGCAATGGTCATGTTTTTTTTTGCTACTTGTTTACATCTCGATTACTCATATTAACTATTCAGAAGGCCCAACTTCAATCATTCCTTACTAATTAGGTATCGATTGCTTATGAATCATTCCGATGAAAATTTGTTGCAGCAAATACTCTGCATGTAACGTTTATATTGACTGCGTAATATGAAGACAAACAGAAGGAAATCTATTCAAAATCATCTTAACAAAACTATGTATAAATCATTAACGAAAATTTTCTAAATACCTGTTTACCTCCAAGATATGATGCATATTGAAATTAAATTTACTTAAATAACTGCTTTTTAGTACTAGTACTGTTCCCACGTTATTTATAATATAAGAAAGAGTCTACATTATTATTATTATTATTATTATTATTATTATTATTATTAGGGGTCTATATTATAGGCGAGATTGAGACTAAAAAGGCCTCTCCTCTTCCATCTAACCTGTCGTTAAGTTGTTACATTATTACAAGTATATTACATGTATCAATGACACTTAGAGGAAAATAGAAAAAAATGTAAGAAGGGATTGCGGATGTAAAAAAAAACCTAAGAAAAGCTTAGGGAAAAATATCCGCTGCAGGAAAACACCCACAAAGAAGGGGGGTGTGAAAAACCTGCGCAAACCTAGCGATAGCCAAAACTAAAAGACATTAAAGAAAACAATGTACCTGGAAAATTACAAGAAATGTTAGAGACATATTATCAAGACAAATAATGAAAGTTGATAAAAAATGAAATGCAGAGAATACAGTAAGTAGATACATACACTTTTGATCTAAAATATGACTGAACTAGAAAAAAGCAAAATAAAACACGATCAATACAAAATAACGCTCTACAATAATTATATAAGAGTGTTAAAATCATGATTTAGGCATGAACAATAATCTAAAGTAAGTTAATATTATGGAAATACAAAATAGGAAAAAAAGGTTATACTGGATGTAAACTGAAGTACCAATAACGAACAAAATATTCCAAAGTAAAGAAAGAAGTTTGAAGTGTTGTTCCGCGCAGCATGAAAAAATCAGAAAAAACGAACTTGACGTATTGTAAAATGTAAAATACTATGATGGAGATAATTAGCGTCATTGATTCTCTAGAAGATACGAAAGGAATTTCCTCTTGAATGTGTGGATAGAACAGGAAGATTTGATACTGTGCGACATGTGATGGGCATTCTGAATCATAGTTTACCTTCTCTTCTGTGGAGTTTCGTACTCCCATTAATAGCTCTCTCTTTTATTGAAGTCGCTCAATAAGGGCTCTCCCGTCAAATTTAATACATAAATTATTCCCTGAGATAAATCTTATATTGCTTATGGATTATTTCACGAACTCGTTTTCCTGATCCGTCTTATTCGACGCCTAAGCTAGTCATCTTCAATTCTCTTTCAATTGAATAGATAGCTTCGATCTGAATTCGATTGAGATATGGAATAGGACCGGTGAGAATGATAATGTGATATTCTCATACATGAAGGACTACATGATTTAAAAAATGACTATATAGAGCAAGTCAGGGAAATAAGGCTGAAATTTGAAAGTTACGGCATGCGCCTGAGCATTTTCAAATACAAGGAAATGTCTGAAGAGAATAGAGTCGAACATATATCTTCCAAGTGGAAACACGCATTTCCCGTATTAACTTTTAAGGAAAGATTACTCTATTCTCTGTGGAAGAATCTAATCATCATCACCATCGAGAGTATGTCTTTCGGACAACTCTTCGATTACCTAATGTTCCGAACACCCCATTGTTCTTCTTCGCCTAATGACTCCCTCCAATCTCCCAAAGGCCATTTATGAAAAGTTCGCGCAACCTTTTCCTGCATTTTGTCCCTTATTTCTCTCCAATTACCTTTTTGTGATGGCCCTCACGTCAAAATATATCTATTTGATTTTGGTATTTCTGTAACGAAATTATAGCAAAAAAATGAAAAAATCGAGTTAAAGATTTGTATTTGTAAAAAATTACTCGATCAATATTTAATCAAAAATAAAATTGACATGTTAGACTAAGTTGTGATGAGATGAATCCAAATACAGATGTCTCTCTGATATATTAGGAAGTGATAATATTAGAGGAACGTCATTAAAACCAAAGAATAAAAATGCACCATCGATACTTCAATATGTTTATAGATATGATCAAAAACAGGAGGATATAAAAAGCAATTTACACCGTCATTTTTGTTTTATTTCTCGCAATAACGTACATCATTTGCTCTCTGTATCATACGTATAATTTGCTTTGTGTTACAAACGCAGCTCGTGAACTGGTGATAATCAATAACTAAAAGTGGATTTGTGATCAAAATCAGCAAATATAAGATTCAAATAAAACGATAATTACATAACTCGAGCGTTTATAAAGTCATCAATCGCTTATCTCACAAATGGAGGTAATGTGTGTGAGCTTCCGATGTTTTAAACTCAGATCCTTGGGTATAAAGGTTATGTTGAGGAAATGCCTCATCCTGTCAACTGCTGAGGAAAAACCGAAAAAGCGTTCTTCGAAACGGGTCAAATCGCAGACTTATCTAAACTTGGGGCTGATATTAAGAGTTGAACTCAAAGAATTACAGACAGGCATCGTAGATGGTTATTTGTCACGATATCATTTAAAATTGAAGGAGCTAACTCACCGGTCTTTCCTCTTCATTCACCTCCATATAGCCGTTTCTGAAAAGAACAAAAGATCATTTAATAAAAATTCCCAAATTCTGATTTTACGAAGGTATGATATGATAAAACATTTTTTGTTCATTCCAAATTTATTTATAATTTACATTCTTCAAATTCTGTTCTTTCGAATTATAATTTATGCCCATCATTAAGAATATGTTACGTTATGAAATGATATTTCTTGATAACTAAATCAAACAACCCAAACTAGTGGAAAATATTAAGTAGTTGTTTTTAATTTAATTATACAAAATTAGGCCAGAACATCTTTATACATACAACCCAGTTCAAGGAATATTTATCTTAAAACGTACTGGTTTTTCTTCGTGTGCGCTATAGCCAAGCCCTGAATTCTCATATGAAAATCTATAACTTAGAAAAAATTTTAAAAGGAAATGAAACCACGAGATTCATAATGAGTGTCATTAGTCATCATTTCCCGCAAAATCGTAACATCACATAAACTTGACAAGTCTTGACAACATCAATCTCCTCCCTGTCCTTACCATCGCTTTGTTTAACCGAGCATTTGTAAACTATAATGAAACGGCGAAAGAGCTCCGCGTGGAAGAATCGTCCTTGCGTTGCATGGCTCACTTGGTAACAGATTCGCTATTACGTGAGTTAGGCCCTCCCTCATCGGAAGGGACCGAAAATACATCCGCAGATAGCAAAACCATTCGCGAAACCCATTTCGCGATTATCCGACGAACGCCTCCGACGCTCGCGAAAAAAACCGTCGGCGACGACAATGGGAAGATTCCGTTACGTTTGTGTCTCTCTTAGCTCACTCCTTTTCTTACACAGCGTTTGGCCTTAACCTCGACGTCAATCATATTTTCGAGGCGTAGATTCTTTCCTTCTCTCTTTCTCACTCTCCTTTCTCTCGCTCCTTTCTCTCATCTCTCCCTCGTTCTCAAGGTCTTCACCGGGCCCCTCGTTATGGTCACTGGACATTGATGAAGGTCGGCGACGCAAAACCGCATGCTCTTACTTGCATTACCCTCAATTACATTCTACCCGACGCTTTTATACCTCACAACGTTCTTGCAAAATAGTTTTAGCTCGCGGGAGAAACCCCGTGTTTCAAGGTTTTGCTTGCTTTGTGCGATGTTCCCACCATCTCCGTTTGTCCATCCCTTTGTCTATCTCTTGGCCTATTCATCATCGTAATCGCTTTAGACTGCTGCTCAACTTCCCGAGCCCACCAAAATTTGGTCGATTTTGACTGGAAGAATATGTTAACAGGCTCTGTAGTGGTATAAGAGCAAACGATATGCATTGACAATTAATTTCCTCCAATTAATCAATACAATTTATTGACAACGACTTCTAAAGCTTTAGCAAGGTCAAGGGGAAGAGAGTATTGAAAAAGCCACTACTACCCGTGAGCGACTCAACATTGCCTTTCAGTGGCTAAAATTCAGCACCGATCTTCAATGGAATATTCGTTATCTATCTATCAAGTCCTTTCGATTGACGGAAGAACAAAAAAGTCTTACATCTAAAAAGTCTTGTCTCAATGATGCATCCTTTGATAACTGGAACTTTCTTCCATCGAAAATTCTATGAACGTATGATGAAATCGAAGATCTTTCCATAATCCTATATCTCTCACTTCAGGTTTTGTATTGCCTCACTAATCCTGAACTATTTCAACGAATCTGTTACCTTAACTTCATCACATCCCTACGAAAATCCCGATAGAGCCTCACAAGAAGTTGTCCGTAACTTTTTCTGAGAATAAGTACTAAGTTAAGAGATTCGAATGCTTTCAAGATCAATGTCGAAATAAATCATCATCAGTGTTAGACGTGAGAATCCTATTTTCCGCATTGAAAAGAGAGTAAACACACTGATTAATCGGTGAGCTACGGTTTCGCTGTTATGAAACGCGATGTTGTGGGATCACATATCCGACAGATGCTATCTGATTTTATTCGAAACGTTTCTATTTCCTGAGATTAAGTTTGATTTTAGATATGTCTCATCACCGTCAAGTTCTCGTTAAAAGATATGGACGCAGGAAAATACAAAATGAGAATTATCTTACCATGATTCATGGATAACATCGTATCCGAGTTAATGTATATAATTAAGCGTAATTAAGAATTATTCGCTGGTTCGCTGCGCAGACTGCATTCATGGATACAAAGTGTTCAGGTTTTTTCTTTGGTTACTCATTGTATGCGTAGACCTCGCTTTTCCCTGCTGTATTCATGTTTGTCTAAGAATCGAAACCGAGTTTTATGCGAATCTATATCTGTCTTAATTTTACCTGTTTACCGTGGAGGCTTAATTTTATTGTTGCTCTACCTGTTCGCCTCGCGTAAAACTCCCACCGAGGGCTATAAGATGGCCATGAAGCGATGGATCTTTGCCAACACGCTAATAAAAAAGTCACAGAATATTCGTGAAGCCAAGGAATCAGGCGCATTCGGTCACGAATACTATTTATACTCTCCATCCCACTAATGAAATGTGGATTTCGGTGAATTATACTGTTTTTGGGGACTTTCAAAAATGAGAAATACTTCTTTTTGGTTTATCTCTTTTTAAATGTTCCCGAAGTTTTATTTTACCATTATAAACCATAATTTGGTGTTGAAGAATTTCGGACCACTGCCACCAGATTTATAATCTACTTGTCCTGTTCATGTATTAATAATAATAATTATTATTATTATGTATCCTCCGCCGCTCGTAATACTTTAGTAGTTCAATTATAAATAAATAATTGCGACATTCCAAGATAAAAATAAAATCCAAAATGAATCAACATGAAAGAATTGACGAAATGACCTCGGTCGTTATGTATATAGATTCCCAATCGCCATGTGATGTTTGATGATCTTTCGAAAGCAAAATACATGACTACCAAAACAGTTCGAGAATCCCACCTCAGATAATCTGGGCTAAGAAATAAATCACTCATCCTATTCTATAATTTTAGAAGTATTGTATATGCTTCCTAACACAGATACGAAAATATTTAACAATATTAATACTGTGTGTGGCAATGAGAGACACTAGAAATAATTGGTATCTATTTAAATTAATTAATTAGGGATATTATCTTTAGGTTTTGATTCTTGATACACTATCTTCATGAAATAATTCTTTTTCTTTCGATTTATCGTGCAGGATAGAGGAAAGTACACCCTTAATTTGTTATTGTCTCAAGCCATTTCAGGGCTGTGATATTATGAAATACTGAAGAGTGAGTGATGATAAATAATGGCTTTCATCCTGGTCAATTTTTTTAACACTACGCAAAGTTATTTTGGGTTTTTATTCGGTACTTTCGCTGACTCGTTGAATTTTCAGCATTCTGGCTCAATGATAAAAACCAGGAATCTTACTCTTCTTTTCCCTCTCCAGTGGCTAATAGTTGAGGTGGCTTACACACTTTCGCATGAAATAAATCACAGATATAGGACATTATACTCAATTTATGAGGCATTTTCTCAAACGGACACACATATGAACATGAAATAAGGCATAGTACATTTAATTTTTTGTAAAATAATTAAGATCAAACACGCTTTTAATATAAGGAAGTTAAAATAACTGTTCCCGTGAGATGAACTAAAGGAAACACTTCGATTCAACGTCACAAAGATAATCGAATGCGCGACCTCTGAATTAACTCAACGATAACCCCTCAACACTGTAGGGATCAGAACAAAGATAGGAGCATTACAAAAAGGACTTCCTTCACCCCCCTTTTAAAGAATAGCATATTTCTTCCACCTTTTAACTTAAAACGACAGTTTTTGATGTTTTATATCGTGAGTATATCATACAACGAAACATAATCGAAAAATAATTTATTACTCAAGTTTGAGAAATATCATTCCCAAAACATGAATGCGTGATTCATGCAAAGTTGTATTCGAGCTAACTTATCAACAAAAATTTTACTTATGTCCTACATTTTTATTCGCGAGTAAAACCAATACCTTTCTGGGCAATTGATGACACATCTCATGTCCCTAACAGTGCACAACTCAGAGTTCAACTGTTGAATCTCAGTCCAAATTAAGCTGAATGTTTGCTGTCGTCCGCTATTTTTGACCTCTATTATTGTCCGTAGCTATGGCTGTTAATTGGATGTTGGAAATCGAACAAAGATGACCATAATAAGATGTTCAAATAAAAATTAATATCCTCCAACTCGTTCCTACAACTATGGTAATTTTTTTACGGTGACTTTTAGTTTCAGCGAAGAAGTTTTATTACCTTTGAAGGTCATTTGGCAATGTCACTTATACGTATTTATGGTAGCGTATGAACCATAGCCAAATGATGGAAACATTACCCAATACCAATTTTAACTACTCCGTAATATCACCATCAGAAACGAATCTAGCGCAAATATGGCAATATTTTCTCGAAGTAGACCAAGGAATGCACAACAGACATTTAAAAAAATTTATAAAAGAACGGAAATTTCAACCCGCGTCTAACAAAAGAAGATAACTACGTTAACTAGCTTAAAGAATCCAGAAGATACGCGGATCAAAGGGTCTCTTCCAACATACGACAAAGATAAACCATTCGAAGATAAATTTAAGACAAGTGAAGCTCCAAATCCGGCTTTCTTCAATCTAATCGGCGCCTTGTCCTTGAAAAGAAGCTGGCAAAAAAAGTCGCTTATCCTCCTGCTTGGAGCGATCGGAATGGAATGATTTCACTTCATTTGAAACCGGGTAACTCAGGATTAAACCTGCAACCACCTTGAATAATCCGCAGAGAAGAAGAAGCTTTAATTTCTAGGTTCACCAAACATCATTTCAGATGTCAATAATCAAATTCATCTAAAGCTTCCGCATGAAGATGTTAATGTTCGCTAATTTTCGCGTATTCGTGCCAGGTATGAAAATTGGAGAAAATGATTTGCACGAACATGAAATCGGAAAACTAGTAAAAGGAAGTTAAGTCAGATTTCTAATAAATCAGATTTTAGAAGAACTTATGATTGAAAGTCATTTTAAGCCGTCGCGCAATCATGAATAAGAAGTGGAAAATCCATCAGAAATTTTATGTCAAAATAAGGTTGAAAGGTGGGAGAAAAAATAACGTTCCGAAATCCGCAAATCGCGCTATTTATAAGTACGAACGGTGATTGCGGGAGATTAGAACGATTCCAGCTCTGAATCGACTTCTGATGGACAATACGCCATTCCATCATGAGCAAAGCATATCAGCTGTGTTCATCGGAGACGCGCGCTGCATTTCATTATGCGCATGATTTACAAACGCCCGTCACTTGTCACGATTGAATTAGTAAACGCGATTCGTCTCCTCAACCGCAGAAATGAATTATTTCCAAAAGGTAAAATAGGTCATTTCTCGTCGTGTTTAGTGCTGCTTGAAAATATTTTGTCCTATTGGGGATTCATCTCGAGTATCGAAAACCATGTGGACAAAGTGCAATTATAATAAACGTAACTGCTAAAATTTAAATATGTTCAGCTTATTTACTCTGAGATGTATAATCTGGCCGAAATGCGGTTTGATAAGTATAAGTATAGATTATTAGATGAACTGATCATGTTTGGAATTGCATTGTCTAAGGCACTAGATAAAAGAAATATGATAAAAAGAATAAAATACCGCCAAATTCTTTGGGTTTCAAGAACATAACTAACAATACCCAGGTTTATGGTTACATTTAAAATAAAAGGGTATCTAATCCTTTTTTAATAAATTTCATAGCTTCAACTAATTTCTTTTATAATAAAATTAAAATTTCACCTAAAAATCTTAAATTTAAAGAAAATAAATATTTAACTACTAAACCAATAGTATTCACTTTTTCGCCTACCTATAACCGCGGTGGCTGGCACAATTTTGACCGGAAATATATAGATTACTATTTCTAGATTACTCTAAAAAGTTAAAAAATACGCTGTTTATTGTAACTAAAAATTATCGGTTAAGCACCATTTTAAACTATATCAAACTGAAAACCATCATACCGAGGTCAGCAACAGTTGAGTGGTGAATTATAAGAGAAACGGTTTAAAGAATGACCTTTGTTTAATACGCTGATAAAATTCACAGTCTCTGGCGATGTATTGTGGAAATACGTCATGATGAAAAATAAAAATTTGAACTTTTTCCACAGTATTGTTGATTTTAATTACGTTTATTTTAATACGCTGATTTTGTATGGATGTGTACATAATCGTTGAAAGTTCAAGAACAAGAAAATTGTTCGTAACGAAGAGTAAGAGGAAAAGCTGCGTTTGTCACGATCCTCCACAGAGATTTCAAGTATGATAAGTACTAACATTTTTACAAAAGAAACGATGAAGGGATGTCAAAAGAGTAGGAGATAGTGAGCAGAGGTTCAGTGAACGCTAGAGCTAGCGTACCGTCATCGATCGGCATCCACACACGAACGCATCAGGATGCTCACACAAGGAAACGGCCATGTAAATTCAGCACAGTGAAATTCTTTCAAAACTATAAGTACTATCCAGAAATATTCTTTCACTTTCGCGTTTGACCAACGGTTTAATTTCCAGCGATCGCTAGCAAGTGGTCCGCTAGTGTTGACTCATGCATCCGGAGGTCTGCACACTAAAGCCTTTTTCCTCCCCCATGGTGACTGCGATTCTTTTAATATCGTACGATGCGAGTCGCGTACGTGGGCAATGAGATATTCGGTCTGCGGCGAGCGAGTGTTCGCCAAGATGCAGTTTTGGGACGAACAGGTGCCTCGGCGAATTGCGAAGGACGCGGTGAACACATTTCTGTCGCGAATGAAGGCTTCGTTGCCATTCGGTAGCTTATATCTCCTCCTATACATCCAAAATTCCTAATAATCTCTGTCCATAGATTATAAATTATGAATTTGAATTCGCCAAGTTTATGTTGCGATAGGGAATACAATGAAGGTTTCCGAATCTTTAGATTTTTTTCTAATGACTTTGTAAACGTTGTATAAACGCATTGATTAAAGTTTCAATGACGTTTCGAGAGACTTATCCGTTATAAGCATTTATTGCACTATTTAAGTTTAAAATGAGAAAGTCGCTATGTGCTCCATTGTAATACAATTAGCAGTACGATATGTGACATAGCAATGATTCAAATCAATGATACAAAATCAAGGGAAATTCTCCAGCGATGTACGAGCTAGTATACATTCAATCGAGAAGAAAGGTGAAAATCAAAATTAAAGCGAGTAAATTTTTTAAAAAGGCAAATCGTACATCTTTTTCTACCCGGTTATCCCTTAGGTTATTAGTTATTTGGCAAATTAATAATAATAAATTTATTTATACACGGACATTCACAATTAGACCGCTGCCACCAGGCCTGATGGCCTAATCGCAGCGTCACTTGAAAATAAATAAATTATGTATGCGACGTGTCACAGAGTTATACATTCCGCGTAAATATAGATTACTTTTAAAAAGATCCACCATGATATAGTATTGAATAACTTATAGGATATAGCTATACGTATTCTATAGAATATGCTTATAAAATGGCCACAGTATTCGTCAGCGTCGTTATGGCGCACAAATCTTTTGTCCCGTTTAAAAGGCCGTTGGAATTTAGATTTCCTTAAAATCAGAAATGAGTGGATATATTTAACCTAGAACCTTAGCAAATGTAATTAATAGCACATAAATTTACATATCTCTAATAGGCAAACATAAATACTGATAAAAAAGTTTTGAATGTTAGATTAAATTAATGCTTTTTAGTTAGATTTTGCCATTGTACCATTTATCCAACTGCTCGAGCAAAACCAAGACCGAGGTTACGTACAGGTAACTTTGGTCAAGATAAAATTACTAATTGTTAGCAATTAACGACGTCCTTCGAAAATGCTGCGAAGAACTTTTCTCGATTCTCTCATTCTGCTGATAAATAGTGTCTCGTTTTCGTGTCTTTTATGCAAAGATATTGTATACATTACATCGGTAATATGCAGCCTCATTGAAAGCTTTTGTAGAGCTTTCTTTACTTTATCTATAACATTAGGGACATTGATAATTCTTACTTTCTCTCCAAAGTATGAAACAACCAGCAAATATTTTGAGTTTTAAAAAGACACACAGCTACTCTAACAATAATAAGGGTGTAGGTCTCTCTGTAGTATTATGAACAAATAAGATGTTTACGAATTTATAAATCTTACGAGAGAAATGATTTTCCCTTCGTCTTAATAATGCATGTGAGTATGGCCGTGAGCAATGCACGATGCACACTGTGCATCCACAACAGTATTCAAATATCGAACTATACTTCGTATACTCATCTTGTAATTTTAGAATTATATAATCAATGATATCCTAATCTAAATTCTGAATGAAGAACCGTACTTATTTTGTCTTAGAAGAGAAATAAAAAAAATCTTTAATACAAAGAACTACTTTGGAGTTTCAGTAAAGTCACATATTTTGCCTAAAACACTTTTTGCTGCTTTCCTATTAACACGTTAATCAAATAAAAAGAGCAGATATTCTGAAAGTGAGTGAGACAAAGGATTTTAAGATTGCACTGAAGTGAAAAGTCTCTTTGAAGTGAGTACCGAAGTTGTATTCATGGAAAATTCTTGACCTTCACCATTGTTTACGTAGAATTCATTGTATGCAAATGCAAAATATTCGTCTGAAGTTTCATATAATGGATACGTTAATGATACGCATTTCAGTGCATGTAAAAAGAGCTCTTCTCAGAAATATATACGCCTAGAGATATTTCTTGCCAGTTATCAAACTTCAACCCCATTACAAGTCGAGTAAATACTTGAATCTGTTTATCTATCTGCCGAAATCGGATACAACGTATTATACTAACTTAAAACTTTCCTTGTTATAAAATATTAGCGACAGTTAATATTAAGCGCTTATATTGCACAAAAGCAACAATTTAGAAAACTTGTAAAGCTATAAATGTATTCATTGCATCTGATGAAATCCAGTTTATTAAAATGAGCTATAAATATAGAATTTAAGTATAAAAAATGAAAAAACGGATCTTTTGAAAAAGATTATGATATTTCTTTTTCACGTAAGATATATCATTTTTTTTCTTTTTCTCTGACAGCTAATCCGATAGAAAAGCAATAAAATAAGCGCCTTAATTGGGACGATATTTGTATAAACAAATCTCCCCTTGCTCTGATAAGGGATGGAATGAATGAGTATCCATTCTTTGAAAGGATAAATACCAATTGCTGATAAGTGCAGAACATCGAAGAATGTACGCGTCGTCTAATCTCCGTACGCCATTGGATGAGACAAAAAGGAACAAAAATTTCAAGAAATGGTTCAGATTTTTCGTATGATTTCCAAGAAAGAGGCTTTTTATGTCTTATTACATTGCTTTTACAATATAATTCTATTTAAATGGATCTCTACAAGTGAACATAAATTAATTGAATTGTGTCATACAAAACTAATTTCATACATCAATTTATAAATCTGAGTTGTCCTTAATACATGAGCTGTGATTTAACTTAAGTACTAACCAATGCATTCACAAGAATCTTCAGGAAAAAATGTCCTTTAAGAACTTCTCAATAAACCTTCAGTAATTTTTATTAATATAATGAAGAATTTTCTGGATATTCTGCATAAATGTATGCGATTGGGTATGGGGAATTTATTAGATTTCAAATATTAAAGAAGAAACTCATTGTCTTGGATAAGAATTAAGGGAATAAAGAGGTTTGCTTAAATTCGCCCTGATTTAAAAAGTGTGTTTAAGACAAAAATAAATCTATGATGTATGATGACAGTCGCAAATTACTTAAATCCTAATGAGATCACATCCCTATTTTCCCAAGATAATAAAACAGAAATCTCTATCTTCATTTTTCTCATCTGGACATGCTCACCAGTAGCCCATGTTTCCTTCATTTAATACCGAGAACGTGTCTGCTCACTTACAACAGGTGGTTTGGCTACCATATCACATTAAATATCAAGTTACAATACCAGATTGGGAATGCATAAATTAACTCTCTGATGAAAGTAAGGAAAGTTCGATAGTGTTCACATACTACTAAGAATGATTTCATTATGAAGGAACAAGATAAACATGAACTATTACCGACCAAACTAATCATTGCAAATTACTTTGTTTTCGACTCATAGGAGGTCAGGTAGTACATTTGGTTGGTAAAAGTTCGTATTTTTCTCGATACTCCGCAGAGTCCTGCCACGAAGTCATCACTCTCGCAGTCGAATTAAGCAGACAAGTCGCTCACATTACTCCTTTCAGAATATATCTTAGCTAAATACTCATTTAAATTAGTCACAATTTTTTTTATAATTAAAGAATGAATTATGAAGTTGGGGATGTTTGTTAATGGTTACGGCTTCGGCCAAGTCTATCACGTTCTCGCTAATTGGAGAGATTAGTGATGAGAATATAAATAGAGAATATTTCCGGTGGTGCAAATCTTCTCCAGCCCCCTAAAAATCCAAACATTTCTTCCGAGCATGTTTCCCGGAACTCGGGGTTACCAAAATAAAGTCCTTTGGCACCCCACGCTGTCGCTTAACTTCCGCTCTCTCGCGAATAAGTGTATCTGAATACTCAATGAGTGATTCACTCACGGATTAGAATTTTCCCCTTTCATCTTAATATTCTACTTTTATTCAGCCAAATTCGCCCACGAGTATGCAAATACCTCATCTTATTTTCACGTTAAATTTGGAAAGTATTTCATTTTCAATGCACTCGTTCATTTTTATATATATTATATCATACATGTGTTGTCTAATACAAAGTTTTTAACTCTTTGGTCGTTAAAAATATCTAAACGGTAACGTAATTGCTGCTGAATTAATTTATTCGGCGAGAAAAGTCTCTATTTTAATGATATTTTAACATCACCGATAACTTAATTTTCAAAATCCTTCGATAATTAGCATATTTCTGAGTCATATTTACATTATAGACGCCCGTCTTCCAACGATTTGCTAGAAAAGTTGCGGTAGTACGATTATCGTCAAACGCAGCATCAAATTAAATGAAAAAGAGATCGATAATCGATCTACTATTGCGATGAATTACCAAAATAATTGCTGTAAGAAGCAAAGTGAGTGATATCTAACTTGCATGTTTACGGACAGATATTCAATCAAAGTCATCACTCAAACAAGTCACAGCTTTTACCCGTAACTGTTCTCTGCGTAGGTTACACCGTGATACCACTTCAAACCAAAGGTAGCTGATCTCCTAACTATAATGTAGCGAGCGAAGAAAGATTTTGCAATATTTTTATTGCAAAATATTTCTTTGCAATAAACCATCCAACTAGCGCGAATAAACGAAACTCTTATTTGAGTTTATTGAAATGGTTTTAATAGTTAATCTGGCTTTCGATTAACCAAGATGGATCATATAATATAGATTCTTTATTGTTGTTGATGAAAAGGGATACATGGTAAAATTAGCGTATCATTCTACTAAATGTTGTCTATTAAGAACCACTCCACTTTATAGCGATCTAACTCTGCAAAATGTACGTGATTATGTAAATCATGCCTCACATTAAAGTATAGCTTAGTTCTGAGTACAAGAAATGATTTCCCGAGTTCCCTCACAATCCATATATTCGTAACCAGTTCATGTTATCCGGCGAGTAGCTCTCTCCAGTAAAACGGTGCGGACGCCATCTTAACTTTCATTAAGAGCTAATTGCGGGAGTGGGGTTGAGGAAGGGCAGCGAATGCGACAAAAGGGGACCGACGGCCTTTCGAAATTTCGAGAGATTTCGACACGGGGGGGAAGTGCGGGTGCCGGGTTTGACTCCTTTCCCTCTCCCGAAAGTGAGGCCCCGTTAACATTCGAGAAAAGAGAGAAGTTTTAATTCGGTCGCGAGGTCGGCCCAACCGGTGCTGCCGGTGCCGCGGAGGGAGAGCTCTTCCGAAAAACCTTTATTCAACTTTTAATTTACTCCGACCTGAAGCATACAAATTCTTATTACTTGACAAAAAGAACACTTTGCTGCGATTCCTATATTCATTAATTATGTGTCGACTTTTGGAAAATAGTCGGCTTGAAAGATTATTCATCTTCCTCCGACTGCCGCTGTAATTCCATAAAAAAGCATATCTCTCTCACGATTAATTGATGAAGGTTATTTCAAGACAAATATTGGGAACTTTGAAATAGGGCGATTTCGGTAAGAATGAACGTTGCACTTCTCCATTATCGTTGCATTACCGTCGCTATAATTCATAGTCAATAAACAACAATTCATGAATCTTAATGCACTAAACATACATCACCCATAATGAGAAAACAAGGGTGAGTTCGGATTAACTATGAATGATAGATTATCCATTTCTTTAATTTCGATTATGATACTGTTGAAGGACGGAATTGTTTTTATATCAAGGAAAGAAAGTGAAACTAGTAAAAGACTTTCCAAACCGAGCTATAATTGTTTGCTTTGACGCAAATGACGAATTGAATATAATCTATCCGAATAAAAATTATGTATCTCTTTTTCAGGATCTCTTGGATAACTTTCACATGAAAGAGGAACGGGAAGTCAGATTTATTGGATTTTTATAATATAGTAATTAATCACAGCAAGCTACAAGTATACGACCAATGATTTTCTTCCTAACGGTGAGGAAAATTGTCTCAAATGTTTCAATTAATTCCATGTTATTCACATGTATTTCCATAAATTTTAATCATAAAATATGCAGGGGAGGCAGATATTTTAGTTTGCTGCAAATTCATCATCATTGAAAGTCGATTACTTTAAATAAACACATGATTAAAAGGGAGAGAAACAATTTATGCCGTGCCGTACAAAATTTCCTTAAAAAATGAAGGTTTCTTTGCGAAATGCAGTATGTAAGCAATGAAATTAGATTCAATTTCTAAAAATTGGTTTCAGTTTAAACTTATTCTTTCGTGTAATCTGATGCTAAACTTTATCACTAAGTAGACTTTATTACAGCCCAGCAGCAGGACACTATTACGATACCCGAGGCGACAAACTTCAATATTTAAAAATAATGAAAAGATACATCTATTTCATAAGTAGCATGTTTGCATCTACCAATTTCAGTCACTACCACCAAAGCACTGAAATCAAGTGTTTCGCTTTCACTGGTATCAATCAATAATTATGTACATTGTCTATTGCGGTCTTTCGAAACATTATTAATAAAAGGAACACTAATTTTACTTCATCAGTTTTCTCTTCTTGTTAATGAAAGTGGATCGGTTTGACCCCTGACCCCGTCCTCTTTTTAACGATCTTCAGTTTCCTTTGCGAAATTGAGCCCCAGGTTTCCTTCTTAAGTCGCTATCTACGATTCACCGCCATTTTCTTTTGCTTTGGAGAAATTTTGGAGACGGCAATGAGAGGTCTATGTCTAAGTAGGGGAAGAAGTGAAAAAACTGGAAAAGAAAGGATTTGCGGTCCAACTTGGACTGGAGGAACCAGGGTGACTAACCACTTCGGCCAATTTGAGGTCGAGGGTTCAAATCTCCCCTCGTGAGGAAGAGAAAGGAAAGAAAGAGCGGGTATTATACTTGTTCGCAGTGTTCGTTGGTGTATTGGGATACATGTTTGAATATGATCAACGAAATTATCTTGTATGTCATGAAGATCTTAAGCAGGTAGAAGACGCTTGCCATTGACGGTAATGGTAATTCTGTTCGAGCAACTCGGTTGAAATGCAATCATAGTAATACAACTGAACAAATATATTTAACACTTAGGAATCTCTATTCTACCTCTATGAAACCTTCTCCTGAAAAGACTTAAACAGAAAGTTTTAATTCCCATAAGACATGAAAGGTATCTAAGGTAGGTATAGCGGCCACCGGCCGTGGTGGCGGAGTGGTTAACGTGCTAGTGCGTTAACGCTCCAACCTCACGGTCCCGGGTTCGAATCCCGGCTAATCGGATTTTACCGGTTAGGGAATGGTTTTGTGTGTGTGTGGGTGATATTAATAAAATAAAATGCAAAAAAGGAATAAAATTAAGAAAATGGGTTAATTGGAGGGAATAGCCTTCCTAAGCTAAAATTCGACCATATAAAAAGACGGCTTATTATTATTGTATTTGTATAGTTACAGTGAATGGTTAAGAATCGTTTTTGAGAGAAAAATCATTGGAAAGAAAGCAATACTAGGAAGTAGTTTCCAGGACAGATAGTTACTTTTGCTCATTTTTCCGCGAAGTATTAGAGAAGCTAATAGCTGTCCAGGTTAGATAGGGATGTCAGTGTTTTACACCCCCTGCCAAGCGCCACTGGCGGATTGCTGGGTTTAATGTAAAGCTTGAGGCCGGTCCAGAGTTCCCTTTTTAAATTAATGTAAAAACATCATCCCCAAAGCAGGTACCCTCCACCATTAACCACTGAAAGTTTTGGAGAGTGTGGCTTACCAGGCAAGATGAGGAGTAAGGTATTCGCCGTAGCTTTCCTCATAGGGTCAGAAAGCTATCGATGGAATGAGTCCTCCTCAGTGCTGCATAATGAATGTGTGTATTATACAGACCATAGAAATCATAAAGGAGTGAGCAAAATAAAGGCCATTATTTACCATAAGCTCTAAGTAACCAAGTAACATCACTGACATGAACAGGAACGAGACAAAAGTAAATGAAAAATCTATTCATCTCCATCCTCTGCCTAAAGAAATATGAGAGAATTCCATTTATAAAGATAAAGCAGTAAGAATAGTTACGATGTTACGGAATGTAGCAATTCAAATTAACTACAACACAAAATGAAAGAAATATCATCTGATAGACAATATAGGTAGAAAGATGCTATATTTAGAGTCAAATGATGATGAAGGCGAAGGCATATGGAGCGGCTGAAATTAAAGGAATAGTAATTAGAGCATACAAGAAGGGTGCATACATAGTCGTCCGTTGTCAGATTTAATTTTGCAACGGAACCATCGCAACTTAAAATTGATGTTGCGGAACCCCAAGCATTTACTTTGCATAAAAAGTGAAATTAAAAACTCGAAGATATTAAAGAAACTTTGCGTAGAACATTACTCTATTTAATAATTCTGAACCATTTCTTTACAAAGAGGATCCGTGTTGTATTTTTCTCTCAGGAGACAGTTTCGAGCCAACATCTTGTGAAATCCTGTTATTTTCAAAAATGCTTCAACAGCTTAGGAAATTTAACACATCCTCCCACCGGAAATCAAACCCAGGACTGCTTTCACCCAAGTCGAACGTGCTGCCCCTTTGACTATCAGGGAATCCCTTGCGGAATTTACTGTTTGAGAAACCCTGTGGTTGCACGGAACACTATTTGCGTATCACCGCTCTACAGGCTGCATATACCTTAGTCTTTGAATAGAAAACATTTACATCTGATTTTAGGAAATCGTATACATGCCATAGCTATTGAGGTTTGCTCACTAAAGAAAATGAGTATATCGAGCTTATTTGAATGACGCCTATAAAAATTTATTATCTCACGTATTGGTATGAATTACTTTTAGGATAGGAACATCGTTATGCTAAAGAATGAATAATGGAAAACTTAGGTTAACCAATCATTCAGTTGTGTATCCCTTAATGCTAACGTAGAAAAAATATTAAATAAGTGTTAACTTCTTTAACTAACGTCACGTTTCCAATCTGCGTTAATTGATTCTATTTCGAAATTCTGATTCAGATCATCTTCTGCACGTTGAGTGACGGATCTTTTGCTGGATAAAATGACCTTTTACTTGCTATTTAAAAAAAAAGGTTTCTCCGAATTACTCCTGGACTAATTTTTTGAATGGACTTATTTTAATGGCAAGTGAATGTTAGAATATGGGGAGGAAGGCGCTTCCCAACTCTTTGAGACTTGCCTATCCTTAACAGATCCAAAGGTCATTCGGTTATCACCTCGCTGCTGGGGTCAATCTGATGACCTTTATATAACTTTTACAGAAACTAGATATATCCGTGTAATTGCTCTGCTGATATCCCGGAGGCTGGCAAACTAATAAAAATCGATCCTATGTCATTATATTTCTATTTGTGTGCTTATCTTTCTTTTCTATAGGAAGATTTACTAAATTCATTAGGAAATAACAGTAACAACTGATTTTTAAGGAAACGTGTAAAACCTAGAACCTAGCAAGAAAATACGTCTAAATACATCGTTTTTCGAAATTTTAATGACATAGAAAATCTCTTCTATATTAGAGTTGGTTTATATATCAGAGAGGAAACACTAAGGTTTCATGTCCGAATTATTCTCTGTCTGAGGCAAGATTTGGGAGCCTGTTTTCGTCAGAAAAATAATAATAATAATTTTATTACGGGTGTTATCCCATTGACAGTTTACAGCATAATAAAACATTTATAGTATTATGAAATACTATCGCAATAAGAAATGCACTCAGGAAAAATAAATACAATCACGGAAATACTATGAATAAAATACAAACAGGATGATAAACTAATAGAAAATACATAAGTACAAACTATTTTGCCGCATGAAGAATCGTCCAGATGCTCTTGAATGGAGCTTTTCCCACATTTAAATCGTTAAAATCGTAATTTTATTCAGAAAAATAATTAAATAGCCAAATAAAACCTGGTTTGAATATTAATTATATATTTCCATTGAAATATTAAAAAATTGGGGGATAATTATTTTAATGTGCTAATTTCTTTTAGTAAGCGACAGAATGGCTGCGCTGTACTCCCAAGAAGACCACTGATTCACTCTGGCCCGATCATATGTTCTTCCGTTGCCGTTTTTCGCCTTATTTTTAATTATTATGATATCGTTCCGTTGTTTGTTGATTTGTAAGCGAAAAGATGAAATCTAGCATGAATTGTTAGATACATAATTTCATATTTTACAAGAAACATACTCGATACATTTGTTCCACTCAAACTGATGTCGAGTAAGCCTGAGGAATTTATATCCCTCGATAGGCTATCACTCAATATATTTTCACTAATTTCATTTGTTGTAGCAAGAACCAAAACTTTTTACCCAAAAAAACTAGGGTTCTTCAGGAGACATGTGAAGTAAGAAATTAATTAGTTTCAAGAATGTACAGCTCAGAAAATGTACACTCCCCAACGTAATACACGAGTAACAAAGTAAAAGGCGTAGATATCTCCCTTCGGTTGATTCACCATATCTTGAGAGCCTTTGAAGGAAAGTAATAGCTGAAGAAAGATGCCAAGAGAGCGCGTCACTCTCATCGACACGAGATCTTTATGAGAGAAACATTGGAAGGCATTCCAACAGCAGTTTATACGAATGTATAGGGATCGTAAATCCTTCGTGAATTTCCCTATTTTCTGGATAAATTATCCATAAATCTGATACAAGTTTGGTCTTGTATCACACGATTGGTCAACAAAAGTATGAAAAGCATTTTCTACCATTAGCCAGTGGCTAAAAGAACAGCTTTAATTCGACTTAAAATTTAAAATTAGGAAATAGCAGCTAAATCATTCGTTGTTTCTTTCTTGGTCATTAAACCGGAAGCAAAAACCGATTCTGAAAAAACGACACATACACTGGAATGAAAACCGGAAAATTATAAATTTTTTTACAAGAGCAGAAACCGTTATTATGTTCCGATTTTCTGTTTTCAAATCGAACGTAACAGTACTTGCTATTCGTATGAAAGAATAACCATCAACTCACTGAATAACATCCTTATTTTTAATTTTAATAAGTAAATCCTCATTCGTGTTGAGACATCTTATCCTGCTAATTAACTAAAATGTTATCTGAGGTATAGATTCCAAAAAGTTCCACATATTTAGCATCTTTCTCAATAATTAAAATATTCAATGCTCGGGGTGGAATAACCAGTTCGACATTGGGCTAAACCGGAACCTGCGGAATTTGACATTTTCATCGAACCGGAGTGAAAACAGAGCAGTTTTCTTTCCTCTCTCTTCGATAGCCGATTATTTCCGCCATTATTTATCTGCGGAATTATCGCAATACCGCTCGGCGTCTGAATTAATCTTCGACTCCAATCCCTCATAAGAATGCGCTGACGAAGAAAGCGCACCTTCACGCGAGGGAATAAAAAAACAGCGTTGAGAAGTCGAGACAATTTACGCTCTCATTTCCATATCCTCGGTGGCAGGTACAAAGGTTTAAAAGCACCACCGCGCGTTAATAAATGTCTTTATTATTGTCGCGATGCGCAGCGGGAGAGAGCAGATGAAGATCGCGAGCTCTTTCTCTCTTTCGTCGTCCGGTGGCGCCCTTATCAAAGGAAGGAAGATAAGATATTAGGCTCGTCTGCTTTCTAAATATTCGTCCCAAGGGACTTCTGTGTTCGCTCGTAATATTCCATTAGCGTTCGTTGCGTCGCAATCGGCAGTTCCGTCGGCTTTTATTATGTAACGCGGTGAAAGGGAAAACTTGAAACTTGTGAGTTATATTTCTCTATTGCGTTCCGGAGAGCGTAATTAATTTTTCGATCGTCCGACCAAAGTCGTTCTTTTCGTCCCGTGAATGATGTGTGGAGATAAACGAGGAATGGGAACAAACTTGTAATGGTGAAGAGATTTAACAGATTAAGTCCCCCCTAAAATTAATCTTCTTTCGTTCCTTAAGAGCGTTTGCAAAAGCTTCGGATCTAAGGAGTTGCGAGTTTGGTTTTCATAAAATCAATCGTTAACTATCAGAGTTTGCTTTGTTTGCTATGCATGTATTCATGAACATTCTTATAAAGTGGAGACAGTTCGATAAAGAGTATCTAGTAAATTTTAAAATGCAGTCAACTGAATTAGTTTCCAACTCTCAGATAGATCAGGAAATACGAAAGAACTTATACTAATTTTTGAATCCTGGCAAAATTAAAGATTTGCCTCTCTATAATACAGATTTTCGAAATAAATCAGTGGATTACTGCAGTCATATCTATAGGATATAGATGGAGGACAATCATCAAACAGAACCAGGGTCATACTTATGGGCCACTAAGAAGGAAGGCCACTGAAATGTATGGGTCCCGTTTACTATCCATAGATGGCCTCCTATAATTTGCTGAGAAGTCCCAACGTTTACGGTTACACTATACACCTAGTATTTTTCCCATCAAACTTCACAGAAGGGAGCAATAATTATTGAAAATCTATATTTCGTGAACAATATAAATGCGTTTATTATTTGTATTATACAATGTGTGTTAAGTGTTTTCTTACATTTTAAGAGCTGATGTGGAAGGGGGTAAGGCTGCCTTCAGACATTAGTCATATTGTGGAAACATTTCAATAAATAAAAAACAGTCAATATTTGGCAATTAAATTCATTGCTCGGAATATTTTAAGAATGTAAGATCTAATGATACTGGAGGATGTAAACTTCATCGAATTTTATTGATAATTATCATCTGTTTATGTTTTTTGTTAATTTTACGTAAATAACTCCTATCTTATGTCATTGTAGATTCGTTGTAGTTTCCTTGGTTAAAAGTGCTTCAACAGCTTAGGTCATTTTGCACATGGGCTCACACCGGGAATCGAACCCAGGGCCACCTTCGTCAAAGCCCTGCGCACTTGGCTATCCATTTTTTCATTTATAATTCTCCCTAAATCATAACCAAATCCTTACTACTATTAAGCACAATATTCCTGCAACGTAGCTCTCTCAGAGACACGTCATCTAAAAGTAACTGTTTTTAAGGAATTTATTAACTTCCGCTCTCATCGCAGACGAATATCCGGAGTAGAAAAACGCATTCCCAAACCGCGAATGTACTAAATAGGGTTCCTCCGCGCATTAAAATCCCTCCATGGCCTCCTCACGGAAGGCCCATCGTTCTTGGAAATGCCTCGAGGAAGGTTTCGAACCGACGACCTACATAACTCAAAGCCGCGATCGAAGGGAAAAAAAGAGAGACGGAATTAGAAACGGGTGCCGAAAACGTCCGCCGCTGGACCACTTATGCAGGCACGCGAATGTATGCCTCCCCGCCACCGATTAACGCCGCCTTATGTTTCATTCATTCCGAAAGATTCCGTTAGCAGTCGCTATAAAAGAGTAACAAACAAACGGCCTCTTCCCCTCCATCTTGGCGGGAAAGCTCGACACACTGTTGATATTCGGTCGTCGGATTCCTGTTTTCCCCTCCGATGCTTCCTTTTTCTTTGAAAAACTTTGTCTCCCTCTAAGATCTCCTTTTTGCCCCCTTTGCCTCCGCACACTCCGTTTTTATTGTTTTTGCACCGTTTTATGAATCACTCTCCCCCGCTTTTTTGTCCGTTTGTGCTCTCCCCTGTTTTTTCGTTTTTCGATGCCTTACCGTTTCCCCCCCTCCACGAAGATAGGCACTGAAAGAGATCCCCCCCGCCCACCCGCTCCTCAAAGAACTCTCACCGTCTTCCAATCCTTTTTTCCTCATTTTCTTCCTCGATGTTTTATTGTTTCCATTCGGAGGGAAATTTTTTTTCGTTACTCACTAACCATTCCCAACACATCACACGACCCGCCCCCCTCCGCTAGATCCCCACGCTGTCTGCCCGACAAAGAGAGAGACGTTGCTTCACTTTTGTTTATCGCTTGCTTTCTTTTTCGTATCGGGTGACCCCTCCCGATTGAAAGGAGCGGAGAGCGCACCTATATACTGCATATTGTGCGACGTCGTGTGTGTAATCGGTCGTCTGTGAGTCGGAAATGGGTTGAAAAGGAGTAAAAGGGAAGATATGCGAGTTGATGTTGGCGTGACGAGAGAGGAATTTCAGCATAGCTCCATTTATCCTCGCCAACTATTCCCGCACAGCTGATTCATTAAAAGAAGAGCGGTTATGTATGTGAGGAGAGGAATAAAAAGAAGACACGGTTGAGGGAATCCGGCATTCCATCACGGGATTCCTCAATGGACATCACTCTTTGATTACTATTCACAAGAGCGAATATATCCGAGGAGAGAAATAAAAACATCTTTATATCTTTATTCTGTACATAGTATCTCTCTTCCCCTGTTAAGTATATAAATATATATATTAAGAGAGAGCCGTAAGTACCTCCTCTGATCCCCATACGACTTTTATATAGGTTGTATGTATTTAATCCTCCGACATCGTGGTGAATCGAATGAAGTCATCTCGATCGCAATGTGTGTTTCGAGACGCGATGCGTGGAATAAACTGTTCGCCGTCGCAAAAAATGCTCTATTCCGCTCTCTTTTTTATCTCCGAGGAGAAATTGATTCGCGAGGAATAGGGAATAATTGCGAGTGCTATAACACCGATAGCTCAATTTCTTTTTTTTCGGTGCCACGAAGAGTAATAAATAATTGATTTAAATCATGAAAAGTAAAATAAATAATTGATGAAGGCAATAAAAATATTAAATTATTAAAATGTGGTTTGTTTGTTGTTTTATTTAAAATCCAGATTTGTTGCTGTTATTGATTCCGTGTTCTTATTATTATAGATGTAATGGTATACATTTAACAAAGCTGTTAAATTGTAAACAGCTAAAGGAAATAGGTTTGGCCTTTCAATCTCCATCACGGTCAATGCGACTGATAATTATCAGTCTCAGATTATAATCTGAAAACAGAACAGGTGGTTCTAATCTCTGCGATTTGGGAGCAATGCGAGTTGATTACCAAAGTCATCGTTGTTTGTGAATTCAGATGAAACAAAGGTATCTTGTAAAAATGACAGATCGGAGAATAAAATATGTTGTATCTTGTAAATAATAAATAACACGCGATGTTTTCAACATTCATTAAAATGGTGGAATAATATGGTACGAGATTTCAAAATTTACATTTTATTCTATTTGCATAATTATTTCCTCACTATAGATGAAAACGAATCTTTCTGACATTTACCGAATTCTATTAATAGATCATTTTCAAATTTCTTTATTTTTAAAGATGAAAAACTAGCAGAGAACAAATCATCGCATTATTTCCAATGAATCATGAATAAATACTGCGAATAGATATATTGGGTAAATCAAAATTCTCGCGTAATTTCCCCTGAGTGTTTGAGAAGTTGATATTTGCTTTTTGAATTGTATCAGCGTGTGTTTTTTATCGATATTTCGATAGCATTGGTACAGTCATCGATAGGAAACCTTCATTCGAAGCGGTCGATTCCAAGAAAGCGAGAGACAATTCTCGGAATCAATCCAACACAGAGGACATCCATAACAACCCGTAAAAGTGTTATCATTTTAAAAGCAAATATTTGGGAAACATTCGAAGGAAGATAAGAACATCGTCCACGATTCGATATCTCCTCTTGCGGATAAATAAGTGTATATTTAGAATTACTATCTTGATATCAGCTCTTGATCACATTCGGTCAACAGATTCTTATCTTTTGAAATATCTTTCTTTAAGTACATTTAATTTTTTTGATAAGAATAACGTATCCTAGAGAGATTTATATTTTTGAATTGAGTTTTTGCCGGAGAGTGTACTTAACGAGAGTCATGTTGTTCGATTAAAGCTGTGAATCCAACTAATTAATATTATTAAATTATTTCAATTCCCATGATTCCATCATTCTATTCTCCTTTGCATGAGTTAATTAATTATATTTTGCAGTTATCAAAATTGTAAGCAGATAATCTCCTAATACCTCCTTCTTAGATAATTTAATTTCGAAGATTATGCCTATGAGAATTCATCCACGGTATTTAAACTGTAATTGGGTAGTGACGTTTTTGAGATACCCAATACTTAAAGCAGGGTTCCTAAAACTTCTCTGACGGAGCACCTGGAGTAATTTGAAGGGTAGGTAATGACATTGAAGGGTAGGTACATTCGGAGCACAGCTTGGAAAGCATTGACTTAAAGAATAGCGCAGGGAAAATTATGTTGGTCCAGAAATTAAAATGTTATATCGCTGTTTCGCAATTCAAAAGTATTTCTTTCGATTATTTCCGAATGTATATTTGCTAACACTACGGGATACCTTGCGGAGAATTCCATGCTGACTTTATCATTCTGCAGGTTCAGGGTATTTTGGAAGCTCTGGTAGCAACAAATCAATATGAATGGCTAAAAAGGACAGGCTTATTAAAAATCTCAGTTGGTGATTCTTGGCAAACTTTCGATTCGCAAGGAAGCTATCGTTGCATAAGTTCTTATTAGGGTGGTCATGGTATTGAAGTAATTTCAATAACGTTATATACGAGTATAACTTGCAGGCAATTTGCAAGGTACAGTTTAATAGGAGTTCTCAATTATTTGTTTATGAATCTTTTCGCTTTACCTTCTTATTTCAGTCTTAAATTTAAATTCTTAGTGAACTAACATATAAACTGCTTATTTTGCTAAGTAATTGTGCCTCGAGCAAAGAGAGCAAGCGCAATTCAAGTGACCTATAACTACCGCTTGAGATGATATGTTTATAATAGCTCCGAAAGTAGATGCAACGAAACTCTATAGTTATAAAGCTCACTGAGTTAGCAAAACCTCATCCCTATTTCTTGGAATTATCGAAGAATATGACGAAAGAAGACCCCAAGACATTTAGGGAAAATTTTAAAAGAGATTCTGAATGTAAGTGTGAGGCTATTAGAAAACTCAGAGCAAAATACAGATAGTAAAACCAAATGCAAAGAAGAACACACTGCGAAATCAGATAATCCAGAATGGCGAACCTTTACTCGATAGACATATGATGGAATAAAGACTAATGTGGTGACAAACCAAAACATTCTAACGTTACCTATATAATTACGCCAATAATGGGGCCTAGGATGTTGTAACTGAAACTATTAATGTATAATCGACAATATTAATAAAAGATAATAGCATTTATTTTCTCCCATTCCGAAAATTAAAGCCGATTCATTTTATGTTTCCGAAGGAATTAATTGTATAAATTTAATAACTATCTTTGAGGGATGAAGGAAATAGATATTTCTATTTCTTGGTTCCAAATGATTCACTCAATAGTTTTGCAGAATCATATCATTTTTATCTCCTCAAAATTTACATTTACTATTATTTCTGAATGCAGCTATCAGATATAACGAATGGGTGTTCGGAAATACTTTAACTCAGACCAGGATGGAAGTAATAGCTATTATAATATTATTATACTATAAATATAGATTAAACCCATACACTTAAGGGATTTACGACGCATTTTATTCTAAATCATCAACATTTATTAGTAAATGGTCATAAATCATCAACGTTTTATGTAATCTTTTATATAATTATCCAATCACAATTTTCCGGAATCAAAATACAGTTTTTCAGTAATGCCATTACCGTACCGTAGTATCCTCAACGAAAATAAATGTTTCGGTAAATTGTGCCGAACCGTTAAAGAATTGTTGATTCATAATTGTTTTTTTTTCTGTCCTCAATTATTTATTTTTATTATGCTGGTAGTGAATTTTTCCGATAACTCATAATGCAAACGCTTTTTACTCCTGATCTAAATTGTAAAATAAAAAAATCTGAAAAAATACGTCATTTCACTGGAAATCTCCTAGGGTTCGTACTTTCAGAGTATATGAAAATTGTTCAATACAGCCATCTTACCATCATTGAAATTTTATGTGAAGAAAGAAACAAAAAAGGCTATGTAGTAAGGAAAAATATACTTATTCTAATGAAGGGAATGAAAAGGATGCAAGTAAATATGAGTTTTTATTTGCATGAAAACTTCAAGAAGAGGAATATTTAGCGAAAGATCTCAAAATTATAATATTCTTTGAATTATAAGACCTCTTGGATAAAGACTTAGAATGTGGATGAGAAGCAGTTTTTGAATATAAGTGCTCGAGAGAATTGATTAAACCTTAAAGTGACGCGTTTTATTTTAATGTGCACAATTAATTTAAATTGCTAGTCATTCAGAAATTATAATAAACGAAATTTTTTTGAATATTTTATTAAATTTCAAGCATATTTGAAAGCAGACTATAAAAATATTTCAATCACTAAAATTATGTTATTAATTAAATAAAGTTTTTATTTATTGCATTTTTCGGCTTTTATCTTTTATTGCTTCTATTGCATTTGTCTACTAATTTGTCTTGACCAAGACTTGTCTCAATTGCTAATTAATGATTTTGTTCAGAAATATTGAAAATTATAATTATATATTGATATCTCGAATTAATTATAACTAAAGATAATAAAATAATATCCTATGACTCAGAAATTATATTTAAGTTATATAGGTATTTTTTCCTTTGAGCAGCTTCCTTACAATCATCTGTGTCAACAAATCAGGTACAGGTTCACCATTGGAAACTTTAGAACTCAATTTCCGAGAAGATAAGGCGAATGCTGTTTACAGAAAGTGGCTGAGATACAATCAATTGAAAATGCCTGAGAGGTCTTATATCTCGAAAACCTGAAAGAACAAGCGGCGCGGACGAACTGGTCATTCTCTTGCCTTCCGAAAGGATTTAAATCCTTTTCTGGTTAGATATATTCTGTAAGCCACGCTACAACTCAGTTTGTGCATCGCCAATCATCAGCTTCCGCCCCATAGGTAGAGATGCGATCAAATGTATAAATCCGAGTATGTAAAACCAAGTCGTTAAACCTGCCTTTCTGGAAGAGGGCATTTACCCTTCTGCACCAGTCACCGACCGACGTTGCACTTGAGGTCATTCCGAAAACAAGAACATACTTTTAGGCCGAGTGCAGCTCTGTCAAACCGGTGGGTTGCGCCCGGAGGTTGGAACTACCAGTTTTTTGCGACACCGACGACCACAATGGATCCTCGAGTGGCATTTTCGAGAGGGAAGAATGTTGGCCCTCACTCTCTCCAATGGCTCCGCACATTTTTCAAGTCTAGACTGTTTGGGAAGTCGGGGCCCTCTCAGGTTGAGTCTCTTAGCTTATTGTTCTGGAAGTTGCGAATACTCCCCACGTTTCGCCATTTTTCATAAAATTATAATAAATGCAATGCTAGGTTATCATTCATAAATTGTGCCTTATTCATGTTAAAAATATAATAAAAATGTAATATTCACCGCTCAATATTGAAAAAATGCGTTAATGAAGTGAACCAATTATTAAATTATCACTTATATTGAAAATAAGTTTTCGAATTACAGAGTGGAATTTTCCAAACAATAAATTAAAATTGTTGGAAATCTGCGAGACAGATTAACACCTGATTCAAATAGAATAAAACCTCCTCTTCCTTGATATTTGTTAACATTGGGTAGATAATTGGAACGCTCCATACGAAACTAAAGAGATAGAATTATATTACCTGCCATGATAAAATGAGCTGCTCGAGAAATGAAATGCATGTATAGAGAATATTGAGTATGGAACGCAAGAGGAATTGCTGGGTTTGCAGATTTGCAATTAGATATTGGCTGAGGCCTCAAAACCCTTTGAGGGTGCTTGAGGAGGGGAGTTTTAACGAGCTTACACTGTCTTTCATTTTATACCGAAATTGTAATGAAGATACCTAAAATCATTATCATGCCGCAAGCCTACCAGTGCCTTAATTTCAGGACCAGTTCTAGTCGGTAAGTGAGTTAGGCAACCCTCATGCACCCGTACATTAGGTAAGCCCTTTGTGAGATTTCTTATTTTACTTTCTTATTTCACTAATATTACAATTATTTTACTAATTTTACTCTAATTTAATATTTTTCACTAATTTTATTCCTAAGAGCTTTGTATAGGCGCGCCTAAGTACCTAGATCCTTTTGAATGTGCACCTTATTCTGGTGGCTGAGAAGCTTCTCACTGGTAAATTTCAAACGAACTTCAACGTTGCTTAACTTCACCAATGAGAAAAAATCTGATGTGGCCAGCACATGACTTTCTCCATATATATGATGTAAATATTTATCTACGACAGTAATTTCGAACTCTATATTCAATCTAAACTTGGAAGAGGAGTGTTTAATTTATATAATATTATCTTTTACGTCACAAACACTATAAATAATGTTTTTCTGGACATGTTCGGTGAAAAACGATGAAATGGCCTTTCGCCCCAGCTCCCAGAGCGCCCACAACGTACATAATCAGCAACTTCCGGTTTATCAGTATTTCACAAATAACTCCTACACAATCAGTGATACAAAAATATGTTTCATACAAAATTTATAGTAAATTATATTTTCTAAAACTTTTATATTTAATAGTTTATACCTAAATATAATATTTATGGAGATATTTTGAAAAACGGAAATGAGCTTTGATGAATAAAGCTCGACCTTCGGTAAACCAATTTACCCCAAAAACTAATCAACTCTAAAAACACAAACCAAAATACTATATATGAAATTTGGTGTTGATCCGACTAATAGTTTTCATGTTAGAGCGCCCACAAAGTACATAATCAGCTACTTCCGGTTTATCAGTATTTCACGAATAACTCCTAATCAACCGGTGATACAAAAATATGTTAATTACAAAAGTTATAGTAAATTACATTATCTAAAACTTTTATGCTGTATTTAATATACCTATATATCATATTTATGGAGATATTTTGAAAACCGGAAATGAGCTTTGATGAATGAAGCTCGACTTCCGGTTGATCGATTTACTCCAAAAACTAATCAACTCTGACAGCACACACCACAGTACTATGTATGAATTTTGGTATTGATACGACTAATAGTTTTCATGTTAGAGACACACACACACACATACACACAGACATCTTTCCGAAAATGGTCAAAACGTGTTCTAGGGACCCCAAAACATGTATTTCCGTTGAAATCTCGAAGTCGAATTTTTTCATGAAAACAATACTTTCTCTATACTTCGTATATGGAGAAAGTAAAAAGATTAATTTGTTTGATACAGATTATGCTAAAGCTGAATTATTAGCATGGCTTAGAATTTTATACTGGAAATTCTATTTTCAGTTTTTCTATGACTATATTAACTTAGTACGCGAATGTTCTGAATTAAAATTCAATTGTTTTATTTCGTCATCGTATCTCGATAGATACATTGCTCCAACTATTCTATAGTTACATCGATGAGTAGCTCCGATTCCTTAACTTCCACTTTCACGCCCTTTAAATTCAATTACTTTGCGTTGACAAAAAGAGCTCATGGAAGTCAAAGAAAATAATTAAGAATTAGAAACATCTTGAAATAATATAAAATCAAACGTTCATTGAAGACGTTCCTATGCCCGCGAAAACTAATAAATTCTCCATGCAAATTGTTATTCAGTTTGGATAGAAACATAACACAAAACAACCTCCCTAGCTTAAGTGAGCACGTATTCGTAAAATTGGATCAACCGACTGCAATTAAAAGCGAAATACGAACTAAAAAAAGCGAGGGATCCTGAGGAGGAAACGAATGTCGTTGTGAAAATGACCTCTTTTGAGAGATCGCTACCGAGTCATCTCACGTGAGGACCCAATCGACGTTTTTATTTCTCCTTAGCGACGATCTAATCACGCTCATTGCTCACACTCGTTGTCGCAAATCTCTCAAAGCGGTGATAAAAAATCCGCATTTGTCGCTTTGGAAGATACGACGCGCTTGGAGAGCACGTGCTACTCCACTCGGAGAATAAATCGAGGAATTGACTAAATGGTGCGCGATATTTGCCTTCATTTTTTATGGGAAATCGCACTCCCCGCTGGATTTAATGTTTTTCATGACATCGAAATGGGAACGAACGAATAGCTCCCTGTCACGTTAGCAACATCCGTTAGATTTTACTCAGCCATTCGCAGATAATAAACAAACACAATTTGCAAAGGCTGTGAAACATGATATTTATGATTTATAGACCACGAAATCCAACGGATAGATGAAGATTTCAATAAAAATTCTGTTTTCGAGTTCTTTATAATGTGTGGATTAAACGCGGTTTCGGTAAACATCTTAGAATATTTGCTTGATTTAAAAATGAACGCGTTTCAGGAAAATATGCTCGTAACAAGATTGGACGCAAGCTCAAATAAGTGAGAGCTATGAATAGATGACAATAGTGACGAATCAAAATCTGGACGGGTACACAAATGTAAAATGATGGAAGATGCAATAAAACTTCTAAGGAGAGAGGAGAAATCCATTCTCCAAAAAACTCCTGATTATTCTTGCTATCAAATCCGGATGCATGGAACCCATTTCATCGTTATTTTTTTATTATTTTTTATTCATGCATGCTTATATCGTAAGTGATTGTTTTTTTATTGATGAATAGAAATATAATTTTTATTAACTGTTATACAAGTCCTGTCCTCTCGACTAACTGCGGCGTTTTTGTGCAATAAATAAATAAATAAATTTATCTTTTGATACTTTTTGAATTACATTCGTGGTTGTGAATTATGAAAGTTATTATTGTATGAGTGACTTTGATGCATGGAATTCATTCTAGTCTAAATAAATGTTATGAATAGTGGTGTTCAAAGAAAAGTAATTGTGTCTCATGAATCAGAGCTTATTCCATCGATATCATTCAGGCTCAGTAATGAAAACAAGGGCAAACCTCTAACTCTTCATTTGCCTCATCCCTTTATTTTTGTGGCTAATGCAAAATGGATCGAGGATCCAACGTTCACAGTGACTTAAGCGATAGACCTCATATATTGTGGATCTACCTACTGCTTTCAAATTTTCAATGTCGCATATTTTAAATAGCGGTAGTCTGATTTGAAATAATCCCAAGGGAAAAAAGAACAATTTTTGCGATCTGACTCCAGACCATCAAATCTTATAACGAATGGCATTTTTAACGAGCTTGTCTCTTAAGAAATGATCAACAGAACGACCATCCATCCATCCGATTGGAAATGAGAGAAGGAAAAGGGTTTTTAGTACGAGATACTGTTAAACTCATTGAAAGTCAAGAAAAAATACACCCGAAGAGTAACGGTGCAAATCTTTCCTCCCGTTGACAATTGTCGTCTTTTTCTAAAATTCCCTAATAGCGTCTGCTTTGGTTTTTATCCGCGAATTCCCGCGCGCTGAACTCCGCAGTCATTGAAATTCATGGAAGCCCTTCGAGTTGGAAGCTCATGACGTCATGTACAAAACGAAGACAAGAAAGAATTCGAAGGAAGGAGAGCTTTTTAAGAATCACCTCTCGAGATGAAGGTGGAGGCTCGGCAGATGTCATTGTTTTTCGTATTCCGTGGGAGTAATTTTTTCTCGACAGAAGGTGAGATCAAAGAGATTGTCCGGAACATACCGGTCGTCTTTATCGTGATGTTTCTATTTTGGTGTCGTATTAGCCGATATTTTCGACACTAAATCAGTATCTATCCGTGACGAGTGGATAAAAAGGCGTTTTATTGCGCCAAATCGAAAACAAGTTCAAAGATAAGCTGATATCAGTGCAACAGATCACTGGGCAAATTTAAACCGCGACTCTTAACGATGAAAATATTTTTACGCACTCATGTGATCAATCGAGAGGGAAAGTGAATAGGTCGTACCATTCGCGCACTGACTGAGATGTTTTTTATTTCCGATTCAAAAGTTATAACACTGTTAGAATATTATATTTTGTTTCTGAAAATTTTAAATGTAACAATAACTAATTGCAATAATTTGAATTATCAGCGCATGAACATTTTTACATTTACAGTAGAACCCCGGTAATCCGGACACTCGCTAATCCGGAACCCTTGGTAATCCGGACGGTCCATTGGGAGTTATGCAAACCCGCAACTTCTTCTTGTGAACATATATAAACGCATATTACATAGTAACAAGAAACGAGAGGTGGGCAGACTATTTGAAAAATTACTCCATTGGCTGCAATGATGTGATGGAGAGAGAAGTATTTCGTTTATTGTGATAACACATCTAAGTAGAGATACTTTTCTGAGACAGCATTTTTCCATTAGAGGACTGCTTAATATGTGCGAGACTAAGCAATTTCGAAAGACAATAAATTTTCAGTTGCAGCAGGGTATCACTTCTCAAAACATCAGTTTCATTAAAAAGCTATGAGAGAAGAGGCGCAAAAAACAATCCTTCCTTTTACGTTATTTTTTGAAAACCTCGCTAATCCGGAAACCCCGCTAATCCGGACGCCTATGTGCCTGAATTCGTCCGGATTACCGGGGTTCTACTGTAGTTGCTTTCTATTTTGGTTTATTAAGTCACAGCTGATTGTTAACTGATCTGAAACATAACTATAAAACACATATTAATTGCTATAATTATAAACTATTATTGTACCAACGAATACCGAATGATTCGAGGAAGTATTTTTAGGAACCCTCATCCATTCTACTTTAAGCGAGGCTCTCCGGCATCGAAGTTCATTTGGTTGAAATAAGGTTATCCTATCGGACATCAGGTGGATTCAGGGACGGATCCAGGGGGTGGTCCTGGGGGTCTAAACCCCCCCTCCACCCCACCCCCCCGAATTATCACTTGTGTCTATTTTTCGAAAATGAAACGCAAATAACGCAAATAAACACACAATTTAATAAGCAATCACTAGCGAAAAAATTCGAGTATGTCTAACACAATTCTAACATCTTGTTTTGTGAAAGCTGAAATATCTTTTATTTTTAAATTTTTCGATCGGACCCCCCCAACATTTTTTCTGTCCCTGGGTGAAATAATGGAAATATCGCCCTTATGTCTATCAACGTAGCAAGTAAAGTAGAAAGTAAAAATTTATATCAAGTAGTAGCAAGTAAAATATATATCAAGAGAAATAAAAATAAGATTTGAGAATTACTCCAAAACAGCGGGTTATTCCTTACAGATTTGGTCTTGCGCGGGTGTGTAATGCTGGGTTGCCTATACTCAGATTGTCAATTTTCAATTAATTATTGCAACAAAACTAACGTCCATTTAGACAAACACCAATATATTTTTTCATTACTCTACTTCCTGCATCATCATAAACATTTTCCTCAAAATCCCCGGACAAAAGTGAGAGTTTCTCCTTGTAAGTAAAGATATATTCGACACAATGCCATGTAAGTTGGCAATCACTTCTATCTGTCCATGACATTAACTATGATAAATATTTCTTGATAAGGATTTACATTGCCTTTATAATTATACAATATTTTATACGCCAGTGATGTATGATCAATAGATAGAACATGGATCTGTTGACAATCTTCCTTTGCTCTGAAGAACAGCATAAAGCACACATAGATAAGATAAAGAATGCTCTGTATAGAATATACATAGATAATACACGTTAAGTTCAACTTTTCTGATATGGTCCACAAACTTATTTCAAGCAGCTGCATTCTACAAAATTGCTGTGACAAAAAGTCTGTGATTATTTAAATAAATGATAAAATAGACTGAATTCTTCTTTACTTTCGTTACTGGAATTAAAAGCTTGCTTAAGGCATTAAATTACACACTAAATTAGTAATTATGAGGAATTTCTTATCAAATCCTTTCCTCGACGAAAAATGTCTGCATTTTCTTTCGCAGTTTTAAAATTAAATAATGATCCTTGAAAGTTACGATTTATTTTTGGTTTGATTTCGTTATAAATGCCTTTAAAAGACCTACTACTCTATTCGCGGGTAAATTAAGAAACCTAATGTAATAATTATAGAGGTATGCGATAAAATTTAAGAAACTGAAACAAAATACATTCTTTGGAGCGTCTGACTAGAATGTTTTTCTCGTAGTTAAGCCCCTTTCCTAGTATAGATATCTTTACATCATCTCTCGAAAGGTGAGATTAACGAAAACAAAAACTTTAATTAGAGGGCAAATTTATAAATTTACTGAAATTGCTCGAGAAATGAAAGAGGTAACAAGGCTATAATGGGCTCTATAAACTGAACAGGGTGAAAATACTACACTGAATTTGATATTTATTTTCACTCTAAACTATACAATGAACGTACCGACTTTTGTTTAGAATGGTCAAAATATTTAAATATATTCCAATATCTAACATCTTTTTGAATCATCATCAGATTCTGAAAGTTTTTCTTCAGTTATCAAAGCACACATTTGGTCATTGCAACATTACTATTTTCACTGCACAACGGCAGAGATCCCAAAGGGGTGCATTTAGAGTATCGTTCCGCCCTCTCTCGTATTTGGAACGCACGCACCACCTACAGATATGGGTTATTATGGTCTTCAATCCCTCTCCCTTCATCCCCACTCCTCCGGCACTACCCTCCCATTCTAACGTCCACCTCTTATTCGTTTTTGCCTCATTCCCTCCTTTGTTTCACTCCCTTGCAGAATGCATTGGCCAAATACCCCAACTCCCCCTCTGCACTCCCCGCTGTCTATTCCTATCCACCCTTCTTCTTACTTTCACTTCTCTTCCTCCTTCGAGATTTACAAACGTCGCCTATCCCATTTTACCACTCCCCACCTTCGCTCCATTCCATGCCATTTAACCTTCTTCAAAAAGATAATACTGAACTAATTTCAGTTATTCGAGAGTAACACTGAACCTAATAAAGTACAACCTAATTTAATGTCATTGTAATTTAAATCGATTTTTTTCTAGAAAAACGTTATCCTCCAAAATGAAAAATCCAATTTATCACCCGCTTCGATTAAAAATTACTAGTTTTATTGAATGATCAACCGATAAAACAGTGGTTCTCATAAACTGAATGGTTTTGTAGTAAATTTTAATGCTCACAAATATAAATAAAAAATGTATTTCATATTTTCCAAATCAACGATCAGTCGAGATGTACGTAGACCAGTTGATTTCTTCAATGGCCCTCGAAGAAGTCAAGCCAACTCCTATTAATTATACTAATAAATACAAATATTACCATCTTTAGTAAATATTTCTTAAGGACTGTAAATATGATTACACTAAAATACCTCTTCCTTTTTGGATCCCTGGTCTATCTCAAAAGTACGAATCTCAAAGGTACGACATGGATTGTAATAGCAAGTGAACCGGCGGATATAACCGCTAGCACAACTCTTATGCCAGCACGCCTTGATTACTATAAAGCCAATCAATCAGTCCGTATAGTTCAACACTCCTCATATTCACAATTGCAACAGCTTTTATAAAGAATACATTCATGCGATTCCTTACAAGATAGATATAATGAGCAGAGACTGTCACCGACGAACGGCTACTTGCACGCGATAGTCGCCCGTGGAAACTCAAAGCAAAAGAATCAGAATTGATGCTACACTTCACTGTACGTCCGTTGTCCACCCTCAATCAATTTGTCTTGCATTGTCGCTCACTCTGGTAACCTTTCCTAGCGAAGAGCTCGTTTATTCAATATATTTATGCTAATTCTTCTGAATAATTCACTGATTAGAATAAAAACTTGCGTGTCCTGTTCTTTGATTAGACTTGAATGATTAAAGAGCCAAAACTTTCACAACAGTCGATATATAACGCATATTTATGGCTGAAACATAGGTTTTCAACGTATATTTCAAGTAATATTTTATGGAAGGCCTCGACAGCTTAATAATAATAATTACGACTTTATCAAGCGAGTATTCAGTTTAGAAAGACCACTCTTAAAATCAACCTTCAAGAGCACAAACAACCATGCCTTAACCAGGATTCGAACCAATAGCGCCTTAAAGGTTTGGTGACGTAGTGGTTACGTCACCGAACGTTTAAGGCGCTATGCGTTCAGGGTTCAACAGTTCTTCTGCCAGTAGTTTGCAGCGATTTGAAACCTCAGATCGACTCAGCATAGAAGAATGGGTAGTGGAGGTAATAATAGCCGGTGGAAGCAGTGTAGGTGATTTAAACCTTCGGGCACTAGCATCCTTGGTAATGAATTGCCGCGGGACATTATTTTTCCATTTGATACCAACAATACGCAAGATCTTCGAGATTTCTCCACTATTTCACGTATTCGTGTATATCTGCAGATGCGCGATGGATTTCAACGAACAGTAAAATTAAGTGCTCACGCCCTACTTATTTGTCATTCGCGGTTAGTTTTGCTTCAGAAGCTCGAGAGAAACCTTATGTTTAATATGTTCGAATAACTGAATGACTCTGGAATGTTTAAATATGCAAGAAGCCCATTTTTTTACGTATTTCCGTCCCATAACCTACAAAGTTACCTTGAAACTGAAAATTTGTTCCGACAACCGCGGTTTTGCGATTAGCTGCATTTTGAGGAACGCAAATCCCGAGGCATTTCTTTATTCACTTTCGGTCTTTCCTTAATCGAATTCATCCAATACAACCTCAATATCCGCGGTATCCTTCGACTTAGGAAGTATAATGCATGCGTTCATTATTTCAATGTGTTTTTTTTAATAAGTCGAACAAACAAAAACAATTGACAATAAGATACAACCATAAACTATGATAAATTCACTCTCTAGAACTCACAGGTAGGTTACCTTATGTGTGCAAGTATGACAATATATTTGCGTTTGAAATATAACGAGATATTATTTTTTTCTGGAGTCAATGCGCCTCTCGTTTCGTAATCTTGAAATACATCTCTTTTGACGGATGCACCTTCAATTGGCCACCCTGTTTTACATCCTTCTCTATTAATTTCTCACCGCATTTCCTTCTTCCCTCTTTAAATATTAATGCTGTTGCTATTTTTACTTCTAGCATCACCCTCCAGGATTTTCATACGTTTGCTTGAGCACTTGATGGGCGGCTATCAGCCAAGGGAATCGCACAATTACAATAGGCTTTTGTTCCCACGAAAAGACTTTAATCGACGATTCTTCTTCCTTCCTATCTTTTCTAAATCACCTTTATTCAAGCTACGAGCTGAACATTGTTTAACAGAATCTGTTAAGGTAATGGAATTTTTAAGACAAATTTAGTTGGTAAATGAATGGCTATACTCTACCAGCGTTTATTATACTATTAGTTTATAATAGCTTTCTTTGTATTTAAGGTAGGCATCGTGAGATGAGAGTTAATTCAGAAATAAATTATATTATTTTATTGATATTAGTAACACTAATTCTCAGCGATTTCACTCTTAGTGTGGGTCTGCTATTTTCTCTCTGTTCTACCATTCCTACGTTTCTATATTAATCTATCTTTGGCTATATCGATATCTTATTTCTCTTATAATTACAAGCAGCTCATGTTTTAATTATGTGTGGCGATTCCATCCGCGAAGTCGGCTGCAGCAACGTGGCTCCATGATTTAATCCTTGTTAAACGCATTCACTCACAAACGTTCCTTCAATGCAAACTCCAATCCATATGAAACAGTGAATTGACGTAGAGTTCGTTGAAGAAAAGTTAGAGGGCAGGAGAGCTTTATATTTTAGAATATATTTCATGTAACTAAATCTAATTAATGATTTAGAATGTTTGAAAATAATTGTTTTGATCTCGTGCCAGGATCAGAGACTTTGGAGAAATAGAAAAAGATTAGAAAATTTAATTTTGGTAAGAATGAGGCATAAATGCAACAGTTTTACAATTGGGTGATCGCATCTTTCTTTTCATTATAATTAAACAGTATTAAAATAAGCGATTTGTTAGGAAGGTCCTAAGCTAAAACGGACACCAAAGTATTTCTACCATTACTTAAAATTTGGTTGCATCTATCTTTAAAAAGGAAATTATTATGCCAGCAGTACAGAAATTAAGGAACTTCTAACATTTCTCTATTGGTCTCTTATATTGTTCTATTTATATTCGAGGACATATTCCTAAATCTCAGAAACCTAATTGTCCTTCGGCGAGTTTCTGGATCCGCCGCTGAACAACACGAATGGCTCCTCCGCTTATCTTATCTCTTTGTTCTATCTTCTGCATCCGCTTTGCACCCGCCTCTGGAAGAAAACAGATTCCTTACATCCGCACGCGATACATTTTTCACTTAGAAGTGTCCGGCAAAAAGTGCAATGTCTAAATCACGCGGGTTTATGGAGTGTTGGGCACATATCCTTCGAGGATCGAATGCGAGAGGTGTTGAGTTTCGGTCGCGGATGGAAGTCACTGCTTTCACGCCTTCAACATCTCTAGTGGGAAACTAGCGGGTGGTGGATTTCTCTCTCTTGATAGACTCCTTCGCTTTGAAATGGGTGGGAAAAATAATGCGAATTAACCTTCCTTATAATAAGGGTATATATGTCGTCTTAATTTCATATAGAAATGGCGAATATAGAAAAAAAATACTTAAAGCTCTTCATAAGAATAGCATATAAGTGTGGCGTATTACACGTACCCACAATTCAAAAAGAAAGGATAATAACAGAAGTCGTGAGGAGAAACCATACGTTTGAGGAACTTGGTCGCATAACTCTGACCTTTTTCAATCAACTTCATACGCAGATGATCTCACATTTGAGCAACGCATTTATTTATTACGATAAAAATAAAAATACAAGGTGATTTTATTTTAACAAGCATGAGGAAAAGAAAAAGCCCTATCAGTTTGCTCCTACTCATATTATTTTAATATCTTTTCCTTATTTTCTCTAATTTGGCGTATATTAAAAATTACAATGGAAGAATAAACTGAATAGTACCAATTCCAGAAGAATAACATTTTAATTTATTCATTTATCCGTTTATCTCAGCCGTAAATTTTCGAACAAATTCCGTATTTTGCCTTCTTAAACATATCCTTCAAAAATATGTCGCCTTTCAGCTCTTATACGTATAAAACTGGCACTATTAAACTAGCACACTGAACACCGTTATGCTTAGACAGAAAAGCAACGCATATCGAGTATATTTTGTTAATGTTTTCACAGAAGGATAAACTAAATTTTCTTCTGAGCTATGACCTTCCACAAAGTAATACCTAAACATACGGATTCTAAAGATAATTTAACCGTTTAAACAAAGGAATAAAATTATTGAATATGTATTTCGAGCAAAAAGTTGGAAATTATTAAAAACATAAAAATATAATAATAAAAAATAATATTATTATTACATAAAATGAGAAATGGATATAATCTCATCTCTATATTCAGTTTAACAGGACTTGAAAATCGCATTTAGTCAGTAATATCGAAGCGTTCCTCAACCACACTTTCACTGCACCTCAAGGAATATACAAACCAGTATCAATATTGCATAGTGATCAGGTTTAATTATTGGTCACAAAATTTGATAAATGTTCTTTCATCTTCGTTGGGGTGTAATAAAACTGAGGCTATCCAATTTATAAACGTTAGTAACTACCAATAACCAAGAGAGAATTACTGAAAAATACTGAGAGAATTTAGACTGAAGATCAATCAATTTTATGCTTGTCTCATAGTTTCACGTTTTTTAATACTTTCATTAATTATTTTTCCCTGTGCTAAGGCATTAACGTCGCTATAGGAAAGATGGCGTCCATTACGTGGATATAGTTTTCATTAAAATTAGTTTTTATCAATTTCGATACAATTATTTAATAAAGAGTAAATGCTATATTTTTTTACTTCGTTCTCCCAAATGTATCAAATGTTTGTATTATTATAATGTTCACTTTTTATCGAAGACAGGTCGTGTTCTTAAAAGGCAAATTTCTTCGATCGTTCTTATCATCTTAGTATACGCTAACAAGTTTTATTAACAAATACTTTTTCTTCATACAGTTTAATTAAAAATATTCGATAATTCAATATTGTTATTTATAATTTGCGAAGCTTTAAGACAAGATGTTTGTCTTGCCGTTCCGATTTAATAAATTATAACTTTTGATACCAAAGCAAATTTAGCACTGGCCATAGACACATTTTGCCCCACCCTCACTACGAATCTATGTGTATTAGTAACTAATTAATGTTCGTTTGGATAAAGATCACCACTAGTTAATTATCTTGTGTATCGCCGAATCATTCGTGTAATTTAAGGAGGCTGGGCGATTATGTAGGCGCAGAGGCATCCGAAAATTCGTGGAATTGCGAATGTTGTATTGAAAGAGGGCCGTTGAGGATCCAGAGCGCACGCTTCTCGCAAATAAACAGAAGAACAACGCCGCGCCTTTATTTGCCAATGAACATATTTATAGATGCGTTCTTAGGGCGTTCGGTGACGTCATAGAGACGCGCGACCACTTTCCCGTTGCGATTCGCCTCATTCATTTGTTAAAACTCTTTCTAAGACCAGTTTCTCGCTTTCTTATGCTCGTTCTCACGTCCGTATCACTTTTCATCTCCAATTGATTCGTGGGTCTCATAGGATTCGAGATGCAACGCAGGCGTTTGTTCGTCTTGAACGTAGATTGATCAGAGTAGGAGGGACGAAGCGAGGAATTTCGGGCCGATCAGAGCTGCCTTTTTATCACCGCCTGACAAACATTTCCTCATTTAAAACACTTCTAGAGTTTTCTTTTTTTATTAAATCAATTTAAAATGGAATATTCTATACTGTTAATATTATTGACAAATGAATGATTTCGTAAAATCCACTCGCATTTCATGTGCAATGTAATGGTTTCTTAAGTGTCCGGATTATATTTTTCCCCTCACCTAAATATCAGGCGACTGATTTCTTATCTTACTAATGCCCTAGCTTGTATTTATATTATTTCCAGGCGCTTTTATTCCCCGGTTAAACAAGGTTGCTTTGTAAAGGAAAATATTTGAAGAGGTATCGTTTTATTAATCAGAATAATTCCCAAAACTTAAGAAATACAAATATTCCCGAATGGAAATTGGTTCTAGTTGTGTGTGAAATCATAACATTTTATTTATGCTTATAAATCAATTTGTAGGATAACCAAACGTTCCAAATAATTTAAAAGTGACTTGTTTCATGATAACCTGGAATTTATTTACTCTCATTTAGAGTGAAAATCCATTATTTTAAAGATTGCAGATGAAATATCAGTGTTCCTACAATTTCTGCACGACATTAAAATCCCACAATAATAAATTCACTACGTAGAAGAATATCTGGTGGAGGACTACCATAGAGAAAAATACAAACAACAATAAACATTTCTAAACCTCCCTACCACTTGTCGTCCCTGACTTTCTTATGAATCTTCGAATTACATCATTCGCATTAGATTCTCTTTAATGCATGAGATAGCCCATAAAAATCGGCAGTAAACTTCTACTAAAACGAACTATTTTCTCTAAATAATTTATTTTATTTAGCTTGGACGTTCCCAGGGACATCCAAACGCAATTCTCCGTGCATGCTTACGTTCCGATAAACCGAATGTATTTAGAGCCGCCGACAAAGGATAACATCGCTTCGGTATTAATTCTCCGGAGCGCGGGTTTGTTTTAGCGCCCTCTCGCAGCGGGATTCGGAAACATTTTTCACCCTATATAAACTCACGGCGTTTCTGAAGACGGGAAAAAAAGAGATACGACGATATTATTCCGTATCCCTTTTTCCATCGAAGCGGCCGATGAATTTTCGCCCTCTATTTCTGCCCCTCTTTCCACCCCAACGGCCTCTCGCCTCCTGTTTATTTTTCCGCCCCACTCATTTTTTCGCCAAAACCCCAATTTCCATCTTCCGTCCCCTTCCATATCGTCCAATTCCGACCGAGTATTTTTTTAATTTCGTATTCCCTCTCGTCTTTTCGGGGGTGGTCGTACGATGCGCTTCCTCCTATATTTTTCGATGCATGTTATTAATTCGTCTTTTCCCCGCGGCGTCTTCGCGCATGCGCAATTCCATACGCTCGAATACGTATTTTTCGGGCTCCCGTATTGCCATGCAGGCATATCTTTCGGGAATAGATAAAACGGTCCCGGATTCGACTCCCGGTGGGAGTCCACGTGCCGTCTTTGCTGTCGAAGCACTTTTAACAATACTACAACTACGTATTTCTCGGATCGCCATTCTTTTTCTCCATCTTCCTCGGAGGTCGTGGGTTCGACACCCAATCTTCGATTAATTTCCTTCGTCCCCGACTCGTCCTTTGAGTGTTTTCCTTGGAAGAGGTCTCCTCAAGGTCAAGATTCTTTGCTCTTCGGGTTTTCCCGCCGTCCGAGTGCTTTCTTTTCATCTCCCGTTTTTACCGTTAAGTGACTACGCAAACGTCGGGTTATTTCTGGAGAAAAAACCTTCGCCGAGTTTGTAAATAACGCCGCTATCGTGTTTTTATAAAAATCTCTCCGCGATAGAATACTAATTACCGCCGCGTCGGCCTCTTTCTCTTCCTTTCTTTCGTTGTTTTCGTTTTTGCCGCCGGCGCCCCAATCGCCCCACTTGTTTATCTTCCGCTTCGCTTTTTCGGACTCGTTTTCGCGCTCAATTCGCCGTTTGTTTTCCTGAAAAAGCCGCCATCGGACGATTCAGTATCCACGCGGACATTTTTATTCAAGGAACACGCGAATTATTCTCGTAAATTCGTTCCATTCTCGCCCGTGAGGAAAATCATTGGTAATGATGGTCCAAATCGGATGTTATCCCATAAACCGTTTCACAATATACATTGGATTAACCAAAATAAAAACAGAAAAGCGGTCCAGTTTTCGCAGCGAAGCTACATCTTCAAGGAAGAATTCAAAACATAAGCAAATTCAAATTAACCAAATTTAATTGTATCAAACGGAATCCTATACCAAATTTTTTTCAGTCAAATACTTATACAGTAAATCCTGTCTAATGCGGAATTTCTAGAGATTGAGCAAATTTTCCAGCTTTCACAGGTTTTCCGGCTTAGGCAGATTAACAAAAAGTAGATTTATCTATTAAGAATTGTTTTTTCAATAAATGGAAAATGCAGATAAACATATAAAGATAACGCAATGAATATGATTATTTTTTGGAATGCAATAAAATTTATTTTATAAACAAGTGGAATAAAAATAAAGTAAGAATGCTTAGCCAGTGTGGGAACATCAGAGGCGAACTAAGTTTATATGAAGACCAAGAGCGTAAACAATCAAAATTAAGTCCACTGTATCGAATTTCTTTCTTCTGAGGATTTTTTATTTTAGAATATACCATTTTTTCATACCTTCGAGATGGAAAATGAACTTGAAGGAGAAAATAACCCAAAATTATTTACTTTCGAAAGCAAGAAAATTTTGTTCCTCCTTTCACAAGTTCGAATACTTGTTGTTCGTTAGCGATGTTCAAGGAATGAAAATTTCCCTCCGCGTTACGCAGGTTTAGCCTTACACATTACCAGTGAAAACTTAGTGTGTAGGTAGTAATATTATTAATGCTTCTGCTAAGGCAGTACCGCTCTAGACAGATGTCTTTTTTCTACAGCGAAATCTTACGATTCAGAATACTGAAATTTAAATAAAGTCAGTATTTTGAGATTTATCCATATCACTTATGAAAAATAGAATTACATGTACAACTGTTAAAATTAAATTAAAATTTATTGCTGACCCAGCTTACAGAATATCACAGTGTTTCGAGATTATCTTCGTACTTCTTTATTCAAATTGTTTTACCAGGGATTCCCATAATCGACTTTTTAATAAATACGCTTTTATATTAGGGCTTTATACTGATCGTCAAATTGCCTCTTCTCATATCTTTACTTTAAAAAATATCACATTGAGAAGCGCTTTAGAATAAACGCATCTTTTTACCCGAAGTGTAATATCGATTTTAAGGAGCATCCTCATTTCAGAGGATGTCGAAACCACGAGGCTCTTTTCCAGAAATTTCGAAAAACTGATAATTTGTTTAATCTGAAATTTTTTGTGTGGCTTAGTGTTGCACTCTTCATGTAATTGTATATTCTCCTCCGATTTCATTAATTATTTAAATGGTTATTTCTTGTGCCAAAATTTACCTCTGCGTTCAGATAAATGCAAAACCCTCGAAGAATATTCCGACACATAGTGTTCTCAGTTGCCACCCTTGTTTCGTCAAACTCCTCCTCGAGCATTTTCTGCTTTCTCAAGGATTTCATTCCTTCCTTTATTTTCCCCCAATCTCGTCCTTTTCTCAATCTCCCCTTTTTACGACAGCGCTGTTCTCCTCCATTCCATCACATGCTTTTCTACTCTCCTTTACTTTCTTCACAGCCTTCTTTCTGGGTCTTTCCCCTCCTTCATTTTTCTCCTCTATTCCTAGCCGTTGTTCTCCCTATTCCACGACTACCGGTCTTTTTTCGTGTCGTCTTCAGATTCTGTCATTTTTTATTCCGCTCCTTTTCATATAGGGAAACATTCCTATTCATACAACACCCGCATTTCTGAGTGTCTCATACTCCCCTATAGGTTTTAGTGGCATACATTTAGACCGGGATTTTTTGCTGGTTTCTGCTGACAGCTGATTGTCTACCTTGATAGCGGAAACAATTTTGAACACTTTCTCTCATCTTCCTATCCGAGGATTCACTTAGTAAGAAAATTGTTGCATTTTTAGTGTAAATTAGTTTAAGACGAAGTACATTGAATGTGTGTGGAAACCGTGGTTCCCCGTGAATATTCAGAAAAGGCAGAATACCTATACTAGTTAATCCCAAGTAGAAATAGATTTTAGGTAACAGAAGTAAGAAGTAGAAATAGGCCTATCGTAAGTAGAATTAGAAAAGAAATAGGCCTATCGTAAGTAGAATTAGAAAAGAAATAGGCCTATCGTAAGTAGAATTAGAAAAATATGGTTGAAGCCTTATAGATGGAAACTCTAACAGATCGTACATGAAAAATATAATCTACAAAAATAAACGAAAATTAATGATAAAGTACATATTTCCTAATAAAAAAAGTTAGCGCTCACTCTATAGAGAAGAAGATTTTTCGGAATTTTTTCTTGTAATTCATACTAGGAAACTTTCTTGATTATTCTAACAAATCATTGAAATTTGTAATTTTTGCATACGATCTTAACATAGCAATCAATTCATCGCTCTACTTTACTACCTCAAGTCATTCAATTTCCCCGAAACTAAGATTTTTCCGTCTTCCATTTTCCATTACACCTTCCTATTCCTTATGAAACCAGCTGTCTCCCCTCGTTCCTTCTCTTTCTTCGACATTTATCTTTTCCTCCTCCGCCCCTTCAACGCTTCACTTGCTTCGCTCTGCGATTTTTCTCCCCTTGAGTGAGGGACCCTGGGAATTCCCATTACTATACCAATCTCATGCGAACTGTGCAAAATTATCCAATCGGGTACGAACGTATTTCCTTGCCGAATCGGTGATTCTTGGAGTATATAAATATTAGAAGCTCTGCATATATTCGCAAAAGGAATCCTGCGAAATTAACCGTAAGATTTTTTACGCTGGCTAAATCTAAAACGAATATCGCAGAGACGATGTGAAGTAAATATATCTAAATGAATGAGTAACAATAGCCTCAGTGTTGTCTGTATGAACAAACAGTAGCCGAATGCACTGTGAAGGGGTCTCTAAAGACTGAGGACTTGCAATGTTGAAGATAATAATAATAATCCAAAGGACAGGTTTATTTCGTTCATCCAAATTTTCACCGTATAAAATTTAAAAGACAGCACGAAAGAAGATCTCAGAAGGAAACAACGTTGTGGACTTAAGCCTTGATTTTCTACTCTATAAAAAACACTCCATAGCAGGAAAACGCCCACCTGGGATGAGAGATACCTGCGAAACATACCGATAACTAGCTAAATCTTAAGGAATGGGTATTGTTAATTCAGATATTAGAAGCTAACAAAGACAATACAAATACAATATCACATAGAGAAAACAAAGAGCAATAATTTTGCAAAAATAATGAGCTAAAGGAAAAACAAGGAAAGTGATCACAGTATAAACATGATAGTTCAGTGATATCGTAAAAAAAATGAAATAACAGAAATGAAAGAATTCATCATTATTTAGTTACTTCGTTTATGTTAAGAGATAAACAGTTTGTTATGGTATAAATACGTAAAACACGTTGTAAAATATTAGGAAATACGGTATTGTATGCTTACAATAATAAATGCGTAGTGGATCAAATAGTAGAGCAACGTTTCAAAACAGAAAAAAAAATTCAAAACTGGTATCGAGTTGTTTGGGGAAAGTAGCGTTTATTCCTTTCCCGTGCGCCAAATCACTCATCATTTGTTATGTGCAGACAACGCTTTTTTATCCCCCGGAAGGGGTCGATGCACTTGAAAGTTTGAAAAACCCTGACGTATACATTCGCAGGGTATTGTGTCAATACCATTTATGGCAGCGGAATGTAAACATAGGGAAGACGTACGAGAGCGTGTTTGGGGAAATTTCGCGCGACTGAGTTCTTTTGTTTTCGGTGTTTCGATTAAGGCGACCCTCCCTCCCTGCATTTATCCCATCTGTCTCCATCGCCACCTCCAGAAATCGATCCCTTATTCCAGATATCGCTCCCTCTCCTAGACTTCCTTCGCCGTGTTACCTATTTTTTCCTTCCCCACTCCTGCCCTCAGCTCGCTCGATATACCATGTAGTGACAGTAGTCCTTTTTTTAACCTTTTTCCCTCTGTTTCGTCCTTTTTTGTGTTCCCCTTCGGCTCACGATAATTTTTCATTCTTCCAAAGGCCCCCAAGGCGTGGGCCCCTCCCCCACACTTTCCCCCACTGCGTCTTATTCTTTCCTCCACCAGCCTGCAGGTGTAGTGGCAACATTAAATCTTCATCTACGCATGAGCACGTCTTCTGCACAGAACTGCTAAGATCCGAGTTTCTCTAACTTTTGAATCCACAGACGCTTTTTTGAGCATCATAGACCCCATCTAGTAATACAATTGTGTGTACACTGTGCATTGCACAGTCGATTACGTATATGTACAGTCGGCCCTCGTCCGTTGTCCCATACTCTACCACGATAAATAAATTTGGATTGGAAAGTAGAATTCTTTATTTATAAATAGAACATTTTCGTTGTTATAACATAAAAGACCTGAGAACGACCTATATACGCTTTTTTAACTTTGTTGAAGCCTCTAGAAATTAAATAACACCCATAAGTCACCATCAAACTCGTACAACTCAATATATTAGACCAAATAGGAGAAAATAACACATATCAGACGTTACAAATATCATAACTTTTTGATGATTATACATATTTGAAAAAACCGCGAAAGTCGATGCGCGCAGTGGCGACGGACGACTGTATATGTCAACACTCACCCGTAAACTTTTCATTTTGCTCCTGACATTTTTGTAAATAGAAACATTACTCAATTTTTTCACTGCCCATGGGTACTTTAGCCGAACATAAACCCCCAACACATCCTGATCGACCCCTAGGGTTCTGCCTGGACCCCTTCGAGAACTCCCGATTTAGATCAAGAGGGGGAAACTCACCCGAGTATTGAAATATTTCCAACCGAGCTGATGAAATTTTCGAATAAATGTAGGAACACTAAGAATTCCCTATTCTTCCCTCCTCTATTACCCCGTCAATTTGCGTCATGATTTCGAATTGGAAAATTGGAAATTGGAATCTTGAACGAGAATATTAAAGTTACCTCCTCGAGATGCATATATAAAATCGGATCCTCCACCCCCTCCATAATGACTTTTTGGACCAACAATTTGCATACTGGCGGGAAGCTGTGACAAAAAACACAGAAAGGAATTTTTAAGAACTTTGTAGATGTGCCGCATTTATCACGGATAAAAGGCTTGTATCGTCCTGTGGTGGAATATTAAGCCACTTGGACTATAGTTTCTTTAAGATGAGTATGCGAAAAGAATTTCATTAATCGGGGCATTCCCTTTGGAAATTTTAAGGCTCTCACTATTCTATCATATTGTATATATAGATACCATACACCCACGAACTATCATATAACCGTAGTTTTTGATAGAAGAATCTCAATATCAAGAACCCAAAATTAGGAATTGCCATATTTAAAACGGTTTCTTCATTTACCAGGCAACCCTCAATTATTAACCAAATAAATTAAATTTGAGAATCGTATCATACACGTAAATACGCGATGAATAAACCATAAATAGAAATACTTACAAAACGATTTAACAACTAAAAATAGAAGGAAGGATGTGCGTAAGAAATGGCTTTCCAGGACACAAGCACTTAAAACTTAATGAAAACCACAAACAAGTAGAAATAAAAATTTAGAATTAGAATTCCAAGAAACCTTTATAATATAATTTAGCATAGAGAAGTTTATACTGCAATTCCGTAATACAATAACGGTATGAACGTAATAAGTTACTTTTCTGTTGCTGAGCAGTAAATTTGAAGTCACCTCTCAGAGGCTGTAAAAATCCGATTCGCTACCTTCCGGTGGAACCTCTTTGAAATTATCAAAAAAAATCACGGAAACCTTGGAGGACATGCACAATGCAAGAGGAATCTTACCGGTTTGCCCCAAAGAAACAAGCTCCTTTACGGACCCAACAACCTTGTAAGCGAATTTGTCGATGAAACTACTAATTGATTTTCGCAGCTATACATGGAAAAAAACCGAGGAATCTGTCCTGAAAGTCGCAAGCGTACAAATCAGCCACTTATAAAGCTTTTATTTCTTGATAATTAAAAGCAAACGTGCCTCGAAATATAAGCTCTTGGAAAGAAAGAAAATGCTTTCGCCATTTGCTTTTCAGACGAACATCTCACTACTCGACACTTTTTCTTTCTCAATTTACTAATTTCTCGTCGTCTGCCAGACGCTTTAATATCTTATATGTATCCTTTTCGAATGATGGAAAGAAAATACACGAAAAGTGCTCTTTAATGTATACTTAAGCAAAAGACAAAAGTAAAATATCGCATTCATCAAGATACGACAGTACTAATCCGTGTTTCCTTGCGTAGACTATACTGATATAGAGTTAATGCTATGAAATGATCTATTGGAAATAATAAACGCTTTTCTCAATAGACGAAATAGTTTTAAATATAATAATAAAGCTTTCAAGGGAAAATTCTTCATAACGGGGTACGTTGAGGGCTTCCAAGCCATTTCTTCCCATTTTGGCACAGGAAAACTCTGCTTAAAGCCGAGTTAACACCGCACGATTTATCGCACAACACACAAGATAGGAAATATAGAATCTCACAAAAGGTAAATAGTATACAGACATACTTTGATGGGGTTTGATAAGGTTGGAGATCGAATTGAATCTTTGAAGCAGAAGAGATTCAATTTCCAAAAATTGAAACGACCAGTAACAAATGTGTTTTCCAATTAATCGTAACTAATAATAATTAATAATCGTGATTCCAATCTACTGCCTAACCTGCTCGCCATTACGATCGCACATTATTTGCAGATTATTTATATACATCCGCAAGTAATCTGCAAGACTTGTAGTTAATATTTAAGCTCTCGCATCATTTTGATGTATGAAAATTCATTTCGCTTAAACAGCCAATATCTACAGCACCGCAACCTTAGTGAACGTGAGACTATTATTATAGCTTTCGCTAAATGCTCATATTAAAGAAATAAAATTATCAGCCATACTTCAGATCAGTAAAGTGGACTAATGAAACGAATTATACATTTGATTATATGTGAGTAGATACCTCCAGGATCATACGATACATTATAACGATTTACTTGGCCAACTATATTGTCTGCTAAATAGGAAATAGTAATCGTGGTCTAAGAGTACTGTTCCACAAAAATATAACTTGCAGATTGTAAGTAGTAACGTAAACAGCCATTTTAGATCAACGAAAGTTAGAGGTATTAAAATTGCATCTTGTGCAGAAACAGAATGTAAAAAATTCAAAAATAACGCGTTATACATGTGCCGGCGAAATTCCAGCATTTCGCCATCTTGCGCGATGTTGATTGCACGGAGACTTAAACATAAATCGGCGGCGATAATTTTCGCATATCCGCCGTCTGCAGCGGCGAACGCGCGGAAGCGGTGTCCGCACGTAATCCGTTTGCGCAATTACGGATTCATCAGTTTTGTCTGTCGTCCCGCAGGGCGACGTTTAAACGCGTTATACTCGAGGGTGAATCCGAGTGGAAAAAAAGATGGAACTGAAAAGCGGTGGACATTGTCGATGGGAAATTTGCGTATCGAAAAGGAGGCGCTGGGGTGGAGGCTATCTGCATTAAGTGCGCCGCTCGCCCAACAATAGCCGCTCGAATTCTTTTTTGTCCGCGCCACGGACTTTTTCACTCGATATTTGAGGATACGTTTTACCGCGCCTGGATATTTATTTCGAGTAAACCGATTATATGACCGTAGGTGTTGAGCGGTCGAGTAAATTAACCAAACATTAATAGGTGCGAAACTGTTTTTATCGAATCTCCGATACAGAGTTTATTCGCTTACTGTTTGCTTTCCGAGGAGAGAGAGAATGCAGACACTGTGTACGCTATTCAGTTGAATCATCTCGTCCGTCTCTATTTATATCAACAGATTTGATTCGACCTTAATAAAATATCAGCAGAAAATTTAATCTGTGTCCTTCGTGAATTGGGAGGACAAATTGGACTTGGTAATTTAATTAAATGTTTGGAACAATCCAATTACCCTAGCAGAAATAAAACTATAAGAAAACATAGAATTTACCATGACTAGGTGCAGACACTGGAAATGAAAACTCGCAACGCCATAACAAGGACAACGATTGGATTATTTTATTCAATCGTATAGATAGAAGTAATGTTAACTTAAATAACGGAATTCCATGAGACGTAAAGCATGCTGCTTTTTCTCATAAACATCAATAGGTATTGACATCTAGCTGACGTATCTCTTTTACACCACCATCCTTTCCTTCATAAATGGAATCAGCAACACAGTTATTCATTGCATGAGAAATATAATTCAGATTGCTTGCAAACTGTTCAGGATAATATTCAATTGTACATATCTCCACTTGGATTATTTATCGATGTTATATACATATTATATACATATGTATATTATTATTATATATTCCATTGGATCACGACTGGCGCCGTGGCTTAGTTGGTTAAAGCGCCTGTCTAGTAAACAGGAGATCGGGAGTTCGAATCTCCTCGGTGCCAAGGTGAGATGCATTTTGCAATAGATATGGGATATTTGTCTATTTCAATAGTATGAAAAACTGTTTATAACTTTCTATATGTTTAAGGTTTTATTTCTAATGATATTGCAGAGTTGGCGTAGTTACTTATATTTTGCGGTAATACATGTTAATTCCAGGAATGATAGAGTTAATTTTGGTCATTTTTTCCCTCGAAGTATTAGAAAAGCTAATAGCTCTCTAGGTTAGATAGGGATTTCTGTGTTTTACACCCCCTGCCACGCGCCACTGGTGGATTACAGGCTTTAAATGTAAATGTAAATGTAAATTTAAATATAAAATGTATGCTACTGGTTTATTATGCGAAGCTTACATCAATATTATGATATTTTTTATCTTCTGTATTTGTTTTATATGTGTATATACTTGTGCAATAGAAGGAGGGAGTTTTTATTCCCGTTTCATAAATCTAATCTAATTTGTTATCGAAGTGATTAAATTCAATGGAGTCGAGTTGGCTAATTTTGGACATTGAGAAAAGTGGAATGAAAATTATCGCAAAATTCTTGCATCTTAACGCATTTAATTCGTCTATTCCGACTTTAAGTCTGTCCCTAAATTTGATGCAGACTTCTAAGAATTAAGGAAAATGTCCGAAATAACAACCGAGAATAAAGCGTAAGGCGGAAAAGAAACAGTTGAGAAGGTCTCCTTGAAATAAAGAAACGATCCGAAGTCTTCGCTTCGAGGCCTGCGCCAGACGTTTCGGACATTTGCGCTCTTTCGTGCATAAAAATTAAACAGTCTGGAGCAGTTGGATCGATAACTTCTGTTAATTTTTTAGACCCGGAAAGTAGGTTCTCGGGCCCTTTCTCCGAAATTATTTAGCTCCGCGAACGATAGACATGCCTCACTATTGTTCCCGCTCAAGAAAAATTGGAGGAATTCTTCTTTCGGGACTATGAAATTCGGAGCTAGAGCGGATTGATTTCCAAAATAACACTCTCCGCTCTGCTGTATTACACAACTCTCTCTTTAATTGCATCTTCGTTACATCGAAGACGGTGTACATGCACTCCATAGTCCCTTTTCTAGCGGTGGAATTTCATGTCGGCTCGTGTTGTACCTCGTATGTACTGCTGTATGAGCGCAATCGCAGAATTTAAATCGTCTCCTGCGAATGCTGGATCCAGACGGCTTCAAATACGTCAAACGAATGACTCAAATTTTCGATTTTTAAACCACTTGATTCTTAATGATGTACTTTTAATTTATTTAATCACTTCGAAAGCTTGTTTTAATTTATAAACTGCATAAACTCCAAAAACGTATGATTTTCTTAAATATTCTGCCAAAATGCTTTTTTTGGAGACTTGTTCTATAACTTCTATGTATGAGCAAAGGAATATAAATATATTGTTCTGAAAATCTACTATTTCGGTGTTAATCTTTCCATTAAAACTTTTACTGCCAACTTGAGGAAAAACCTTTCTCTTATACTACGTTATGGACATTTTTGTATCATTTGGTACCTATAAAATAATCGAATCAGAATTTTAGATTATATATATAGATTCTATGAATAATATTAAAAATATATTACGGATATTAGTCATACAAATTAACAGTTTGTTGATAAACGATTTAATTAGTCCGACGCGCCTGCGAATGATTCAATTTATAATAATCTCCCATTAACGCATAGAGATTCTGCAGATAAATTCTGCTCTATTTACTTCCAAAATTAAAAGAAGAATAACGATAATCACTCATTTCTTAGGTGAATTAAGTTTGTTAAGACAATAACTCAAACAAAGACTCTTTGCGTGCACAGCCAGTAATAAGTGTAGTATATGCTACACTTCCATTATCTACGTAATAATACGATAAACATAATTTTACAGAGTGGTAGGGCAGTTAGCGAAGAACGATATAGTGACTAAGTTCAACAAAGTGAGGGTTGAAGTAGTTTATAATTACGAGTAACTCATGCCAACCAATGGTCTATTATGTTAATCTCACTTTCTTCAGCTTTCTTACTCGATCCGAAGTTGCCAAACAAGATAGCCAGTAAAGAAAATGAAGCTTACCTTTTTCCAGCTCATTGATAAGCTTAAGAAAGTGTAGAAGTAAGCTAAAGTGAGAGGAAATACAGCTTTAAAAATTAATCGAAAATTGAATCCCTACCAATCAACTGAACAACCCAATTGCTGATTATCTAACAAAAAATGAGTAGTTTTGGAAAGATGTGATATTTAGTAGAACAATTTATCCCCAACATTTCTTTCCCTACTTTCGACATTTTTTTCCCAATCAAGCATTCCGTAAGCGAAAAACATCAAGAGACTACTAAATTCAATAAATAGAACTGTTTAGCATAGTAGTTTTTTAAAAGTGAATTGGTATTTACAGTACTATGTGAAATTTAGCTATTATAGAGATTTCAAATGTTGAAATTATGCAATAATAGAAATAGAATAGCTAATTCAATCTTTTTAGCAAACCGCATATTCTCATCTGAACTGCTAAATGAAAAACTGATACTAAATTGAATTCTCCACCTTGAAATTTATTATCATTAATTGGTTTTATCTCATAGATATTGAAGGAAATGATCAAAAATGAATTTTTTCATTCACTATTTACCTTCGCTAAGAAATTCCTGTAAAATGTCGCACCTCCAACTTAAAGCCAGAATAGCGCCTTAAAATATCAGTAACATCATCAATCTTTCCACCAAGACGTGATTCGAAATAAATCACAAGACAATCCGGTGATTATGATTCCGAAAGGAGGGAAAAGTATGAGGAGAACGGAGTGCATGCGATGGAAGGGAATTCGGAGAGCCTCAAATTTCATCACGAAGCACGACGGGATTCTTCTCTCGTGAAGTAAGAAAGACAGAATCGGTGGAATTGAGACGTATGGGCGCTGTTTCAGCGACATTTTTCTCCGGCGGCACGTAAAAATGCCAAGCGGATGCAACTGAGGAAACGTGATCCGCCGTGTAAATGATGCATGTTTCAGGGGCCCCCTAATTTCGAGTGCGAAATTCTGGCCTTGCAAAATACGTCACGCGCATCCCTCGTGTTCGAGGAATACGCTGGACCCATCTCTCTTTGGACCCTTTGTTATCTGTTTCGGAGATAGCCTGGTCTATATTCGACGAAACCCAAAGCACGGAAATAATATTTCACTTTCCGGATTTCGGAAAATCGCGTATGATCATTCGGGTGTCCTGAGAAGCTTTTGCCTAAATTTTTAACAAGCTTCGGATACGGTTTCGGATTTCCGAAGACGTGACGAATTTTCGCTTTTGAGCGATTTCGTAAGTTCCATCGACTCGCCAATCCTCGATTCGATAGGCTTTTCGATGAGAGGCAGCAGATCTTAGAAGAGGTGATGACGTCTTCAGCCAATGAAATTTATATTTATTCAAGAATCACATCTCTTCGGTTGTAGCGAATTTTCGACTTAGTTTGCCGATGATAAAAATTGAAAAAGATTACGCAATAACTCTCTTCTTTGTCTTCATCCGAACATAGATTTGCCCTGTGTGGCTGGACGTGTTTCAATTCCTATATGCACTAATGAAAATGCAGCATTGAAACACTTTTAATTCATTTTTTTGGAAAATTAACCGCCCCCTTTTCCTGCGTGACTATTTCATCGATAATAGGAGAGTCAAACACCTCGTCTACGGGCCAAAATGCTGCCCGCAGGTTTTTTAGCGTACGGTTTCCTGAAACTCGGATAGCAAATTTTCATCTCCAAAATTTGTATCTTTTGATGAAATAGGTGTAGCTTCTCATGAACCACATGCAAACCTCATTAAAATCTTCCTGAATCAACCAAATCTCCTATTACCATAGTATATTTGCTTGTTAAAACCTATGCTATGTTATAGTGTAGAGTAGTTCGCTTGAATTTGCATGTTTCGATGGAAAAATGGCTTGAATAATCTTCATAAAAATAACGCAGTGAGAGTTCTAAATCCTTATGGGATGAAGTGGTTGTCAAAGGAAAGAGAGCCTCGATGGCCCGCATGGTTGATGAGGCCCAATGAGGTTAGACAGCCATGCTTCTTATCGTCAAATGCAAGTCTGCTTTATCTGCATCGTCATAATGGTATCTACCTACAGTACCTAAGAACCTGAATTGTAACACCGATGTTTTTATTTTCGAGCTTTGGGGCTATTACATTCGTTTAATTTTCCAATAAGACCTAAAATGCCTGAAGGATAGTGAACTCCCTAAATTGAAACGTTTAACCATTTATTCTCGCGTCTCATGAATTAGTACCCTATTCAATCATTCCTTCGGTAAATGCCTTTTTATAACTCTAAAAGATTTAACTTTCGACGTTTTCTCCGATAAGGACATTTTCTTTCACAGTGACCATTAAGGTCATTGCATATTTTATTAACGGTATCCGTCAGCGATTCAGAGTGAGGTTGTAACCTCTGACACGGAACAGAATATCTTACTTTTTATGTTAATTTGAATTCGGGTCTAACTCTAAAGATACGAATTAAATTATACTTAGCCCAATTTTGGTTTAATATCTACCGATTGTAGTCCAATGACTTCGAGTTAATGTAATGATAATAAAGATATATGCGCGTACAGTAATTTCATTAAGTGCCTTAGAACGTAAAAAGATGAAATTCCCTCGAGGAGATGTTAGGATAATTTGCATATGATGTGTATATGATCATGGATCACTTTCAGCAATTTCTAGATGAATGAGAAAAGCATTGGAAAGTATGAGAATAAAAGCTGGGCAAACAGAAAAAACAGCCGCGTCCGTCACTTCATCCAAATAGCTTCCTAAATGTAAATCCACGATGATATCTCCATATTTTAGGGAGAAATCGATTCTAAAAAGCAGCAACTGTGCTAATTCACCCCAGTCAATGCATCTCCAATGGAAAATAGACAGGTTAAATTGCAAGGAATAAAAGATAGCCATAATGATGAGGCAGACGAAATTCTTGCTTGGCTCATTACAATTATAATTTAATCATCAATTAATTAATTTAACGAAACATTGATATGCATATTTAAATGTATATTTAAGTTCCGGATAGTGTTAAAAATCGAAAAGCGTGTTCAATTTTCTTCACTTTTGAAAAGTGTAAAATCTCGCTAATGAAGTACGACGAGTCCGACACCGGGTTGCTCAAGCCAGACTATTTAAACATATTTTAAACGCGATGCATTTGGGAAAAAATCACTAACATTCTCGTACCTTGGTATGTAAGCGAAAGAATTGAGAGCGAGTTCTGCACGGTACAGTAATTTAAGCTGTCCATATTGTTCGCATAAAGTTATGAATAAATTCATATGAGCGGTACAATGGATGTATACATATATATTTATATGATTTCTCTGTTTTTCAGTGAATATAAAGGATCTTATTAACATGAAATGAACTTATTTTCGACTACTGATACTGAGAAGACTATGCTAAAACAATCTTATGTTGCTGCCCAATGGAATCGTTTTCGTGGGTTGTTAGTATTAAACATTTTCTTAATTTTAAGCATTTTTTTCACCAAGAATATAAAATATGTGTAGTACATAAAAGGAAAGGCGGTAAATTAGCTCCTCAACATACCATTTTCGTTTTAAAGTGAGATTGAGGCAAATTTATCTGGAGAAACATCTTATTATTCTTTCAATTTCCTCTGCAAGAAGTTTCAAATATTCCATTTTTGTATATCGGGAGGCTTAGCACTTCTCTGATAGGAAAGAATGCTGGAAGCAATCAATTTGAGAAATCCTGCCACCTAAGCAGGGGATCGTTTTGCCTGCTAGAATTTATATTTCGTTCTCTTGTTGACGGAAAAAGTGAACGAATAGTGAGCTTTCCTCAAACACTTGAAATGCTTCTTTCGGGAGATACCCTGATACCTGGCAGTTGAACGTAATCCCTCCCTCGCTATTCCTTAGACCTCCAAATTATCGCAATCCACAAGATTATACCTAGCCTCTTGATGTCATCCGAAGAGCTATTAATTTTAAACCTCCATCTAGAAACAGCCAATCGTAGCGGAAGGAAAAAAATTCGCGTTAAATAACGTGAAGGAACATTCAGGCATTTTCTTACGATAAAAAAAGAGAGGATATGCAACCGCGCACTACAACAACTAGGCTAAATCCAAGGATTGCGGACGACGATCGTCGTTCAACTATAAATTAAAATTTAGAAGTTAATTTATTTTCTTTCAATTTTTTTGACCAATTCATAATTCTAGATATAAATACCAACTATCAGAAAATAAAGCAGTAACCGCCAAGAATTTAAAATTTTCCCGTAGAGTTCAAAGTGCTAAAACTTGATAGGGATTAAGCAGTAATACAATTTATTCGGAGTGAAAAGCAATAATAAAAAGAAATGAGAGAATCCATCAATCGTACTTTTATTTCCTTCAACACTTATATAACACTTGATATATTCTCTTTTCATCTTTATTTCCGTCATCTCCCTCTCTTTCACTTCCTTTTCCTCTCTTAAAAACCCTCCACCACTCTTTCTCCCGCCATTCCGGTCGCCTCCTCCCCTTCACTTGTCTGGACGCCTCATCGCCATGTTGTGCCCGGAGGAAGAAGTTTTCGGCGGACGCCGTCTGAATTGACGCTACCGGGTTCGAATGGGACGCATCCGTGACGTCCTGCTCAGGAAGTTCCTTCCGCCACGATCCCAAAAAATAAACCGCTGCCCCCGAGGGGTAGGAAGGGAGTTTTTCTTTTTTAAAAGATGGCGAGAGTGGGCGGACGGACTTCTGATTCGATTGTATAAGAGACCCGCCATTTTTCTTTTTTATCATTTTCGCCGTTTTATTCCGCTCCTTTTTTTCTCAAATCTTCCGCCCTTTTTTCCGGCCCCTTCGTTTCTTTTTTCTCCAAAGCCATTCTTTACTCTCCGTCTACTTGTATGTTTTTTCGCTCTCCCCCACTCCCCAAAGCGGTTTTTACTTCGTTTATTTTTCGCGTTGATGAGTGTGGGTGTTTTTTTTTTCGAAGGAAGGCGCTGCAAAGGACCGCCCATTCTCTTTGTTTTTTCTTCCTCTTCCGTTATCTCCTTTTATTGTTATTTTCGTGGGGAAAGAGAGGAAAAAAGCGAACCCCTTTGTCAGGTGAGTAAATTAGGTGGCGGCACCTAGCTTTTTGGACTCCCGTTGAAAAAGGACGGAGATCTTTCTGTGGGGGGAGAAATAAAATGATCTGCTTTTCTCTCTCCCAATTTTTTATTAGGGTTGCACACGAGATTTACTCCGGTGGAGAGAGAGAAAAAAAACTATCTGATGCTCCGATGCGTTTTGGGACCACCCTTTTGCATTTTATTGCTTTCGAGGTATTGTCTCCCGTGTTTGGGCTGTATTTACTCTTTATTTGTTGCTCTCGTTCCCGTGTTTCGCGTGCATTTTCTTTTTTATGCCGCGTTCCTCTTTTATTTATATATTGACTCGTTTAGCATTTTCGCCTTCATTGACTTTTGCGCAGGGAACCGTCTATTACGCGGTTGACGCTGAATGAAATCCATCGATCCTTCGTTTTTCTATCTTATTTTCCTTCGGAGAGGTTACTCATCGTTTCGAGAAAAGTTCTTTCAAAATCTAATTCATTTTCCGAAACCTGTAATAAATTCTTTCACAATATTGATTGCCAATTTTTTGCGATATTTTTTGGTCTTGCATACTCATGTGAATTTTATCTGTATTGGATTTAAATGGTTTCCGTGTTTTAGAATTAATCTACTATCTAATATTACCTTACTAAGGTGATCATACGATACGAAAATACTTTAAAAACGGTTGGAATGATATGTCAATAAATAAGATATAGACCAGACAATTTGCTTGTAAACTAATTTTAAGAGAGCGTTAATATATACTAAATTTATTTTTAGGAAGCTTTAACTACTAATCGGTTTTAATGCAATAAAAATTGTAAAGAATATATTCTAAAAAATCACGTTTGTCATCGAGCTGTATTTCAAGGTAACGTTCTTATGAAAATGAAACCCCTACAATGAGGAGTTTTAGAAATATTTTGACGAAGATTTTTCTGATTACCTATAATATTCCATGTACAAATTGATATATTGCGTTGATCGGGCTTTAAATGACATAAAATAAACAGAATTTAAAATTTTTCGAGATGATAGGGACTACGCTCTCCTATTTTTTTTAAATAAAACATGTTGTTATGCTATGAAAAAGGATTATCAAAACACTCACGGAATATATTTCGTCACAAAATTAAATGAATACGTGTGAAAAATATCGATCTTAGAATATTTTTCTTTATTGTCTCTGAGTTCCAATACTTAGGGAAATACTTATTTGAAGCAATTTAAGGTATTCTGTTGAAAATGAAATTCAAAACTCAGGTTGACATTAATAAATACAACAGGCAATACATTTTGCATTTACAAGATGCTAAACATACTAAATTTCACATTTAAAAGAGTATTTTAGAGATTTAATGACGTTTTCAATGCTCTTCATTCCATGATTGCGTCTCTGAGTAATATGTGATCATAATCAACAAATTTCAGACGTATTTAATTCCGATTACTCTTTTCCGACCATTTCTCCTCGTCTAAATCGAATGCTGAGTTGTGTACACATAATGGAAGTATCAACGTCCTTATAGAAGGGTTTTATGGGGTGAAGACGCTCTTGTGATCTATATTTAGCGTTTCAAAATCCCGCCTCTCGTCTTCTAGTCGCTAGGCTACCGCGGGGATCAGACGTCGACAGAGGGGATATCAGGGTCTGAAATGTGACGGAGGGGAGGCCCCCATCCCACCGCCCCCACGGCGAGGCCGCCATCGACAGCGTTGCCAACACCGCGCGTTGTTGCCGCGCCTCCGCCTTCATCTCGGATCGATTTTCAAGCTCCCGTGTCGATATCGCGACTTCATCTGCCCCGCCATCTACCGTCGCTTCCCGGGAACCCCAAGTCGTGGATCGTTCGTTTTTTGTTTCCACCACCTCTCTCCTTTTTCTCCCTCTAATGTTTTCTTTTTTTATTTAAGCGTGCCCCTTCCCGAAATTCTCCTCCTCCGAAAACAGTCTGCTTTCCCCTCCCAGCCGGTCCTAAAGCCAGCCTCATTTTTCCCCTCAGCGTTCCATGGCCGTTGGAGGCTATACGTTCGGGCTTCTCTACGTGTCTGCATTTTTGGGGTGGCCTCTCTCACTACCGGCGTCCTTCCCCGCCCTACACCCTCTCTATCTTTGCCCCTTCCTTTTTTTATTTGGGTGTACAAAAAAACGCTTACGGAAAAAAAGGAATCTTGACTGCCCGGGCCTCGAGGCTGCATGCTGCTGCATGGCAACTCCCGCGTTTCCGGGGTGCACACACATTTTCAGATGCAGAGATGGTGTTTCGGGATTGACGCTCCCTCCGAATCTGCATTTTTTTCGGTATTCGGGAAGTGGAGGCCCGTCGAGATTTTTAATGAAAGATATTAAGCCGCGTTTGAGTGTCGCATTTTGTTTTATAATTGTACTGCAAGTGTGTCGCCACGAAACGAAGGGTTGGAACTTAGTTTTTTGAATCTCGAGAAAAAGGGAAGAAGTGGAGTCAACAGGTAAAATTATTCTTCCTAGATGCTCACAGAGTATGTCTATTTCTGGAAAGAATATCCTATAAATTGCAAACACGAAAGAAGGGTCTCCATTAATTTCCTTTCAAACTAACTTTTCTCGGCGTTATAACAGCGCTATATCCATATTATAAATTACTACAAATGGTTTTGATGAAAAGTTACAAATCTCACAACAAGTTATCGCCGTTTGTGTCTGAAACAGTGTAAAGTATTGGATCATTTCTACTTTCCATCCGACAACCGTTCTTGCAATGGCCGCGCTCGTCAAATAGGGCAGAGAAACCGCCGCGGCATGCGCAATAAACCGACAGCGCTTACAGGTGGAAGGAATAAAAACGAGAAACTTGACGGAGTATGGCTCCAGAATCATCAAATAAAAATACGTTTGAATACATAAATATAACAATTATCTTCTTATGAGCCGCTCATAATAATACTAATCGAAGATAATTCTACAGGTGCTACTTCCTCCAAAAGAGATTTTTATAAAGATTATGGAATAATATTGAAAAACTGAGTGACATTTGTGTGATTCCAAAAATGTTGAGCGAATCACCATACAGATCGTAATCAAATAATATTACGCAAGATTGTGAATTTTACCGCAATGATATTTTTTTATATCCACTTGTGCAAAACTTGTATTTATATTATAACCTGTAATTTTTGCCTATTTTTTAAGATTTTTATTGAATACTCCTATTTTTACGTCTCTCCACTTATCAGTCTGATGATAAAAAAAATCTAAGAGACCTGCATCAAAATAGGAGCAAGTAAGGAAATGTCTATGTATAGACTCCATTCTACCATATTTTCCCCTGTTACTGCTGAAAGGCACACTGGAAGCGTTAACAATTATTGTTATAATTATTTACGCCGAAATTGTGGAAAGATCGAAACCGGATTTTGAGTAATTTTTAGATTAAATTTATCGTAATAGACAGACAGCATTCATTTAAAGTAGTAGAATACCAATCAAATGAGGTATGTTGAGGTATTCACTGTGGTTAGGGAAGCAAAACATTAAAAATACGGAATCTCACTCATCGATATAATTTGGATATTTCAATGGCTTATCAAAACATATCGATAAAACTATTGAAATGTCTGAATGATAATTCAAAATAATTATTTAACATGGAAAGCCATTTCGGTACTTACAAAACCTCAATCCTCTCAAAGTCAATGAGTAAATATTAATATTTCACTCTGGTTTGTAATTCAATGGTATTTTCAAAAATTATTGCTAGCCAAAAACACGAATGATAAATCTTCCCGTTTAAGGGAGATTATTTATTATGCTAACAGTTTCCATTATTTGCATCGCCCTAATATCCTTCAATTGCTACAAAAATCCGATTGTGTAGAGCCATATACATCAAGGTAAGTGATGCTACAAGATTGCTAAGAATATTTAAGTTAAATTAATTTATGGGCGTGATTTTCGTATGTAGGGTTTCATTGGCCTTTTTGCGAACCTATTAATTTAATTATTTGATGGAGAATAAGACGATTATGACGACGCTGAAATAGGCAAATACAATTCAATGTCGTGATGAAAAACGCTCGCAAAGTACGCCCCGAAGATTCCATCGTTTTAGGTAGCAATAGACAAAAATGAGAAAGTAAGACGATCAATAAAATAGCGCGTGAGTCGTTGAACTTCACCTAGCCCAGGTCCTAGTCTCTTTAAAAATGTACGGATAATAAAAGGTAAGGTAAAAAATCTATTACTCAACACAACAACAATTCGGTGGCTCAGTCATTAAAGCTGATTACTCTATGATAAAAAAGTTAATGCTCGAACTTTTAAAACATTGCCATAAATATGTCGCGTTAATGTAGACAAACATCTACGGAAGAATTTGTAAATTCTAAATCGTTTATGATATGACGAGTTTTCAACAGAGCAAAAGAACCATAACAAAATATGAATCATTCCATGCAATTAAAAGATATAGTTATTCTGGTCGAATTTCCTTTGTCAATGGAGAATCTTACCGAATATCAAACAATTGTTAGCTTGATCCGAAATATAAATCGCATTCGTTTATAAAAAATATCTTTTCCGAAAGATTACACAACGAAAATAAAAACGTCGAAGCATTTCATTTTCCTTTCGAATTAAAAAAAAACCTTTTCATCACTGCTCGGTTTCCCGCACAATCGGCGTTTCACTTAACTTATTTATCGCCACCGAGGGTTTATCACATTAGGGTCGCCGATGCCTATGATTTCGTACACAAAACCGCGTTTCGCCGCCGAGAGATTCCTAATCAAAGCGCTCCAATTGTTCTCCTCATATTGCCATCACGTCCTCGCAAATTTTTCGCCGCTCTGAACCGCGGCGTAAACTACTTTTTTCCCTAATTACCTGTAACTGTTGAGCCCTCCCCATTCCACCGCTAAGCGCGTCAAACAGAGGTGAATTTTTAGGGCAAAATACAAACAGATCTTCGCAAAAAAAAACGGGGAAATACTATTGAAAAAACTTTTTTTATTTTTTGACCAAACTTTCATCGCTCTCTTTCTTTTCCGCTGGAAAAAGGAACGCAAAGACGAGTCTTTTCCGGGATGATATTTTGTGGATCTGTCCACCGCCGATAATCGACGGGAGTTAACAACTGAAGGTCATTGGGAAGAAGGGGTTGAAGAAGGCGATGGGCGTGGAGTCGCCCGGGCCACGTCTCGAAGGGGTGAGTGCCCCCCGAAAGGGAGGGACTTTGGGAAGAAATCCAGCGCTCCGTACGGCGAATCTTGGAAGCTCGGATCTTCCGAAACGGGCGCAGACGTTTTTATTACTCTCCGCGTTTGAGTCACCGACTTCTCTCTATCCTTCTTTTGTTTCACTCCGACGTTTTTTATTCCGCAGCGGAGCTTTCTTTAGTGTTGCGTCTCATTTCAATGGTTTTCGAAGTCTCTTTTGCCGAAAAAGAAAGAAATAGTTGCTCGTGTTTTTTTCCCTCGTACGTCTTCGGAATTTTTCTTCCGACATTTTTTCCCTCTTTATTTGTTTTACTTTCGAAATGAACGCCCTTTCATCAATTCGATTCCGCTGGTTTTCCCGTGAAAAAGTGGCGCTCCATTTACGGATTCATAGTTTTATTTCTGTTTACGGATTTTAGGTCTTTCCTCGCGCCATGTTTCGATTCCGTGTTTTGACGGCGAGGAATTAAAGCTAAACTGCCCAATGATACTCATTTTGTGGGTTGAAGTTTATCAAGATACTCAACCGTGCCTTACATTACATTCACTTCCCTTTCCTTCTTCTTCCTCACTTAAAAATGACCGAGTATGTACATGCAACTTTATGGGACTAATCTTGAGGAAATAAGGATGGTTATAATCTCGAAGCAAATAAACATCTTAACACTCCCTAAAAAATATATTTAAAAACTCTTTCGATATAAATTATATCGTCCTTAAAGGAAAGGGTAAAGGGAAAATTGCACATACGTGCACCCGGGAAAAATCCCAAGGAAAAACGGACTTGATAAAAGTCTGGCTGGGCCGGAAATCGAACCCGAGATCTTCCTCTATCAGGGCTGCCCTCTTTATTTGTTTTACTAACCTAGTGGTTAAGGCAGCCTCCCGAATAGAGGAAGATCCCGGGCTCGATTCCCGGGCATCCAGACTTTTTTCAAGTCCGTTTTTCCTTGGGATATATCGTCCTTTTTTATAAAATGTATAAATTTCATAAATTAATTTTTCGGCCATTTTTGTTAGCTAGTTGTATTCATCTCTGTTCTTAGTTGAGTAAGCTTTGACATCAGTATTGGATTTAAATTAGCATTAAAATTATATTTCCTGGTAAACTTTAACGTTTCAGGGAAAATACTCCAAATATTTGTTTTCTACGCAACTCAAGTAACTAGAAATTGAAATATAGAACATGGCGGGAAAAGCAAATTTGCAATTTTATTATATCAAAAACAGATACGAGTGAATTATTTATTGACCTATAAAAAACTCTCAAGGAAACGTTGAAATTAATAAACCCTTCGATGGTTCCAAAGAAATTATAGAATTAATACCACTGAGACTTCGGTAGCTATTCCTATCACAGATTGGAAACCTTATTTTCATTTCTTTCATCATAAAGATAACATTTTCCAATTAATAATTTAAGCCTTTGAGGGCAATTAAATATATGTGAAAATGTGAATAAATTCATTTATTTATTTTCATCGAGCGATATAAATTTCTTTGTTTCTATATACAGATCATTAATTTTAGCAGTGAAGTCGTTAAAAATCACGTTTTAAAAGTATTCGCATTCACTAACGAAGTTGGGAAATTCAATGCAGCGGCTAAAAGAAATCATTTTATATCGATAATTTATGATTCAAATAACAATAGTTTATACCATTAACAAACTAATCCTATTATTTTAATCTGCAAACATTTTTTGGCAAGATAATCATCGTCATAGAGATAAATTTATTTTATTAAGTACGAAGTTTTACTTAATGACATCTGCATTTACTTTCGCATAAATATGCTAATCGATATTGAGAAAGTAATATCAGGGTGGTGAATATTTCTGTACGTTGACAGAAATTTGAACTCCTTATGATTCTAGATGTGATGAAGCAAAGGCTATTGACCTCAAACTCCATTTTGCAGCTGGTTCACTTCCAATGCACACTGTCAAAATTCAGAAAGCGAAATGCTCCTTTTCTGGATGGAACCTGTTTTGGAGCAAGTCTCCGTCTTAACACTTGTGCACCGCAGTGTTTTGCGTTAATTAGGAAACAATATCTTGAAGAAATATGTATGCTGTGTAATTACGAAGATTTTAATTTTAATGGAAGGAGGGTTATTTTACACAAGCTCTATGAATCTGAATATCATGTTACCTAATGTAAAAAAACACAGAAAATGATAATGGCCTATTTGACTTCGCATATACGTGAAACAATGGCTATAGAACTGTGTCGGCGTCATTAAATGCTGTATCCTATCGTACTATATAGGTTATAGAGTATAGTATTTTAAGGGTTTTGAAGAAAATGTATGCAGTGATGGTCTAAGCGAAGAAAATTTAGTATTTTTGGGCATATTTTACATTTTGTCTGATGAGTATATATGATTCTGTATTTACTGTTTCAACGAAAATGCTCTTCTTACGACTTCATTGACCATTTGAGTTTGTTTTTTTCAAGATCAAATCACATTTTGAAAATTTTGAATCCTTTTTTATTCAAAATTCATGTTTAAGCTTCTATTTTTGATAACATTTTAGATCGGAAATCTTCCAAATATGGGAAATGCTCTCCATCGGCAATATTTCCCATAAAAATCATAAAATATGTTTATTTTCCAATAATAATTATTTCTCTAACTGCGGAAGATGTCAATGAATTAATTTTTCTTAGTTTTTATAATGTTTATAAACATAAATAAGAGAATGCAGCATTAAATGTTTTCTTTAATAGTCCTAAAAGGTTTTATCTGAAAAGTGTCTCTAAAAGATTAAAAAATGAATTCAATTGTTCTATATTTTTTTAAATAGTAAGTACTACCAATAAATCTGACTTTAAAATAATGACTCCAATAAATATATTTCTCTTTAAAATATGTTATGGCACTCGGCACGACATAAAACTCGAAATGTTCTGGGAACTGCATGAGTTTATGCAACTTTATTTATCCGATAACTTTCAGTAAATGTCCGCCATAAATAATCAAAACTGAAAATCGTCTAAAAATCGAAAGAGAAATATTATTTACATTAGGAATAGAAATAGGGAAATTTAATCTGAAATGTATCAGCACATTTTTCTATGACAAATGGAGACTCTAGTGTCATAAAATAAAGGATTTTCACACTCAGCCAGAATATAAAAATTAACATAATTACTAAACCACCATCATAATACCATTTGAAGCGAAGTATGTTGATTAGAGTACGAGGAAGTCTGATAAAGGACTTATGCGGGAGCTAAAATTCAACGTGACGGAAAATCTGTGGAGTTTTGTAAATGAAAGTCAATTTTTATTCTATAACATGATATCTACATTTGCCATCCACTTCCTCATGTGTGGCAGTGGTCCAGGCACGAATACACATACGTAGCCAAACAGTGTGATATAATCTCTCGTTTTTCCAGGGAAGAAAGCGTTCATAAAGCGGTTGGTCCTCGCATCAATCTCTATAATTCTCTGTTCGTGATCTAGTCGACCGAATAGCTATTTATCTCCGAGTAAGAATAGTAAAGACTGAAAGAGGGGATTCAACATAATCAATAGACTCTCCTATCATGTTGTGATTTCCAAGAGATTGTTCGAAATGGCGCCTCATGAAGGTGTTGTTTGCAGATATCTTCCAAAATATTGCATAATTCTTCTTTTTGTAGATGTTTTGAATTTTAGCATTATCCTAGCTTTCCTTTAAAAATATTTCGCTCCAGAACTTATATTATTGTAAAAACATAATTGAATATCCTTCTATATAATTTTAGAAGTGTATCTGACCGTCTGCTCTCCTCCTTGTTTCAGAAACTGTTCATTGTATAGATATGGTGTGACTCATACATTTCCTCTCTTCAATTACCTTAGTATGCTACCTCTGAGGCAATTATTTATTTGCAAAGTATTAAGGATATTTTACACACGTGGTGGTGAACAAAATAAGCCCAGGGCTTATGAATTTCGAAATAAGCAAAATTTGCTGATTCCTAGGCCCAAGAAAGAAATCTATAGACAGTGTTATAATTATTTGGGACCTAAAATATTTAGTGTATTACCACCACTTCTGACTCAAGCAGCCACGAGAAGAAAATTCTGTAAAGAGGTTTGAGTTTGGCTGATTCAACAGAGGGAGGTTGAGAAATAATACTTAATATGGGAAAATAAGACTTTGATTAAAGTCTTTGCATGAATTATATATTTTCCTCTTTTGTTTTGTATCTTTTTTTCATCTAATCATTCATGTGTCTATCACTTCCATTTTTGTTTATAGCTCATTTCTGTTTGTTTTTGTTTGTATTTATGTACCAGCAAAAACGTGTATATATTTGTATAAAGTTATGCAGCACAATATGTTCATTTAGTGTGTGCGTCGGTCCCTGAAACGAGAGATATATCTCCAAGAGACCAAATATTCCTTATTCCTTATTTTTAATATCAAATTGTATTTTATGTCTTTTATTTTTTGTTTAAGGAATAAAAATCATTCCAAATCTAATTCTAAAAAATAATATGAGGCAAACTGCATTATATTTCTACAAGGTAGGCCTTAGGAAAACCATTCTCTCGTCCTAGTAGACTCGGGTTCGAACCCATTATCACGTATTACGTTTCCATAAAATTACACAGGGTTTTCTAATCTCTGTGTAATCTGCAGTTCTAAAACTGCAAGGTTTTATTATTCCAATAGTTAAAATGCGTAGAAATAAATGGATTTCCGCAACTTTTATTCATTCGGTAAATAAAACAGTAATTTATCGTATTCTTACGTTATTTTTATTTTCTTACGGTCGAATTAATCATAAAGTCACCATTTATGTAGGGATTCAGTGGATATTTTTTTCCTCTTTTCGGCAATAACCGAGGAGTCCTCCTTATTATCTCGAACTCTTTTGCCATTTAATAAACTCTAGAAAGCAAGGTGAAGAATTAGCCTTCTTTATTTATCAGTTAAACACTAATAAATTAGTATAATAGTCTTTCGTTGTGTTTTTTGTCGTTTTTACACCCACTGCCACACGTCTAAGGGCGGCTCGCAGGTTATTTATGTTAGATGTTTGTTCATATCGAGAGGGCTAAAGTGTGATAATTCTTAGAGGGTCAAATGAAAATATAATATTTATAGGTAGTTGTTGATATTACTGATTTACAATTATTTCAGGCATGGATATTTTGCATTTCAAATCTATGTAAATATTTCCCTCCCCATATCCCCCGTTGCATCCTTCTGCTAGTATTTATATTCTTCATTCAAAATTTGATGTTGAATATTTAAATATGGAAATTAAGGAAATATGTTCGAAGTTTTAGGTCGAGATAATTTGCCCTATAAAGCGTTAGAGTTAAATTTGGATTAATCCCTTATTTCGTTCAACATTTTTTTTGTTTTCGACAGTTGCCAAAAATGGAGATGTTCGATATTTGAAACGAAAGAGGGAAATTAGCTTCGTTGTAATTTCTAACAATTGTGATGGATACACCATCGATTCTAATTATAAGGAGAAAGTGACTTTTCTAAGGATAAGTGTTGTCTCCCATCCTCAGATGAACTGGTCCCACCTGCCCATCGTACTAATGAACGTATTCCAAGTTATTTCGAATGAGCTGCTCAAAAGAGATGCTGTCGGAGGGAAGGACGTCTTGGACGCACAACAGATGGCGTTTAAGGATCAAGCGCATCTTTCGCTTCGAGCACAGAAGTGTCGTCCGAACATTGGATTCTACTTCAGTTCGAATTCTGGAAATTTCCAAGTCCGAATCAATCGAAGTTCAAGGTGTCACCGTGCATAAATCATATGGTGCCATGACTTTTTCGATTATACTTAGGTTTTAAAATAATCTATCGACTTCGGATTTCATAATCCTATCTTTTGATTTTTAGGACCTCCCTGAGCATTGATGAACAATTAGTAATTTTCAAGCTACAGAGCAATGAAAACTGACAGTAATAATAAAAGGGCATATTTGAAAATTACTATCAAATCTTCGACATAGACACGAATTAAGGATAGATGAATGCATTTGGGATACGAATAACTGAGGCTGTAGCAATGTGGAGATTTATCAGTGTAATCCAGTGACAGTTGTTCTTTATTCTCTTAAATGCGCCCATTTGCGTCAACCCAATTCACATCAGCAGTTAGTAAATAGTTAAAGCTACTGATTTTTGTTCAAGAATTTCTTTTTCAGTCTCAATTCAGTTTTCAGGATTTCAGGGCTACTTTTACCTTAATCTATTGGCAAATAAGCTGACGATTTGACTCGTTCTTCGCTTAGTGATAGTTACTGACAGTTAGAATCTCCTGTTTACTCATTTCTTGTGCAGTAACTTCAACAAAGTGAAAATAATCTCATATGGCTACAATTTATGTTATTTGAAACAGTTTAAAAATAACTATAAATCAATGTACTATGTACAGTCCTGGCCAAACTTAACGCAGCACTAGCCGTAAGGATGGCTTGGGAGGTGCTGCGTTAATTTTGGCCAGGAGTGTACCAAATATTTATAATGAACATTTCTGAAGTGCTGAAATTAATTGAAATGAAAAACTTATTATGACTCCCAATACATTGAGTTTGAATGTAGCTCGCAGTGGCATGAAGTTTGTATGGAATTATGTAATTCAACAATATATTTTCGTTTTCTCCTATTGACTGTAAACTTTTATATCGAATTTTGATTCGTGTTTACTATAAAAATGACCGGGGTATTCTTGGAAAAATTTCATATGAAATTCTAAATATAATTTACCAGATAACTTAGCACTACCCCTTTTCTAATTCCACTGTAATGACTACAAATCTCATGGAGCGTCTCACGCAAACGTGGCTAAAGGACATCGGGAATTAACTCCGCTCCAATTTGATTAAACTAAACCCTCGATCTGATACGAGCGAAGGAAAACGTTTATATTTCGACTGTCTATTGTCTACCGTCGGTTTGATAGAAGGCTGGCTTCATTTGCCATGGATGTTTGTCGTGATTAGCCTGTTGTTTTGAGCGAGGCGGCGAAGGAGAACTTTGGCAGAGGGATGCTAATCTCACCGATCTGGCAAACGGCAGACGAGCGTGTTCTCCATTAAGGGGGTCGACTGAAGAACAATGAGCCACGGCAATTGTAACAGAGCACGAGAAACAGCTACTGTGTTGGGACAAGAGACTCCGGTGTTCGCTGCTATCCTATTATTGTCTCATTGTCTGCTCCAATAGGCTTTTTGATATCTGCACCCTTCGGGAAGGAAAGAGAAAAGGCGAAAGTTTGGACTCGTTTGTTGGTGAAGTTTCAAGTTCGAGGCCATTTACTGCTCCGTAATGAGCGATTGTCTCTTGCGACTCGAGAGATGCACTCGGTGCATGTTATGTTGTTGGAATGAGCATTCCCGTGGAGCCCTTATGATTTCAGTTGGCGTGCTTCGGTGCAAATTCATCAATCCATCCGAGAGAGGCTGTTCGATTAGGATTCTTGCGATAAAAGGCTTGCGTTTGCGGTAATGATGTTTGCTCCGGATCGGGTTTAAGTTCCTATCGACGCTGTTTGTTGTTCGTGTAAGAACGATTTCAAAGTCGGAGGTAAAAATCGAAAAGGATCTGTGTTTTATGTGGATTGAAAAAAGTAGCAGTAGAAAAAGGTACATTTAAAAATCTTCGCACTGCCAGCAAAATGCAAATAAGAGAGAGAAGAACTATTTATACGGAATAAGATATAGCAATCTGCGGTTCGAAAAACTATGTAGCTGATTTTTTAATCCTCGATAATTATACAACGTATTTAATATTTCACCTATACACTTTAATATTTATTCTATATCTTTCCGTAAGGAGTTATACTTGTATCGTATACTTATTGTGCACAGAAAATTTTAGTACCATTGAAGAACATTATTGTTGACCATGTCTTTAATGTCAACATGGAAGGCTGTATTACAGGCTGCAAAAGAACAGGAAGTATCGCGCTCTACCTAAAGAAAGCGAAAGATTATTCCATCCTCGGCTGGTACTATATATACTCTATATTATATCCGTAAGACATTTCGTTCCTTTTTTTGCTTCTATTCGATGAACAAATGTTCGGTTTTGTTCCGAATTTGTACCGCCAGCCTTCGTCAAACCGGTTGGAGCCTACATGTTTCGCTGCAATAATTGAAAACAATACCGTTTTGAAAGGCAATTTCGTTTTAAATTCAAATTTGGAATAAAATTTGATATTTAAAGAAACGATTATATTAGAAAAGATTTAGAAAAGTAAATGTCAAGCATCCATTTTATTTAGTTGTAAGGCGCTATCTATACATCCGAAATTTTGAACGGAATAATTAACAGATTTCGGTTTCGATTCGGGTTCAAGAATTTTACTGCTTCGGCTCTGTTTCAGTTCCGGTAAACGATTTTCTTTGGTTTCGATTTCCGGTTCAGCTCCGGGTCGACACAAATGCAATTCTGTTACTCACACGAAAGCTTTGATAGCCACTTGCGAAGTGGACACAAATGGAAGTGAGTTCTATAATAATTCAATCAGAAGCTGACGATAAAGGTGTCCATTTCCAGCTTAGAAATGAAAGTTAACGATTGATAAAATATTCCACTAATATTGTAAGACAGAGGACTTCCTTGAGATATAGTCGGCTACCTTCACACTCCTTCATAACTCATTTCACTTCTCCGGAAGAATCTTCGCAAATAAATCCCATCAAACATCCCAACATTCGATTGTGTTCTCCATGTACCGTATTCCTTCAATGTTATGATCTTGTATACTTTTCACGTTATAATCCATCGTGAATGCACGGTAGTGCTAAACTAGTGATTTGTTCTTTAACCTTTCATCAGTCGCGCCTATTTTCATAACACGAGCAGTCGCGCGTTGTATTCCATACAACAGATCGTTTTTCGGCCAAAATTGTAAAATTAATTGAACTAATTATTATTTCTGAGTACTAAACTTTAGGTAATAATATAATTTAAGAGGAATAATTTAAGAAGTAAACAAATGTTAGTAAAATATATTATTATTCACCTTTATTTATTTACATGCGTTCAGAGAGTGCCTAAAAAGCTAGATGTCTATTAGTTCCGAAATTGATATGCGTCTAATAAAGTTAAAGACAAAATAAGTGAAAAACTCCATGTAAACGTTATAATAAGCAAAAATAGATTTCACCAACGAAAAACTTACCGAAACGGTCGCGCATTGTATGTGTTACAACAGTCGTCACTTCACAGATTTGCTCGCTTTCGCAGTTGGTTTAAGACTAAAAAGAAGCATTTGACGACTTTAAACCTTAATGGTAAGTGCGATAGAGGAATAGACCCGGGCATGAGGTTTAAGAGACCACACATGTAGAAACGGGACTTGAAAAACCGTCTGTGTTGTACAGAATACAACTAACGGGGGGTTAATCATTGCTGTAACTTCAGCGCCTCAGTAACAATCGTAAGCCTCTTCCTGTATATTTTTCTTGTGATATGACCACTAAAAATGCTGTAGGATGAATATAGTCATTTTCAATGTGTTCTAAATATGCGTATCTCGGTGAGTTTATACATTTACCTGAGAAAAAGTAAAGGTTTACTGTTGTTTTTTTGTATTTAAAAATATGTGATGGTCACATTAAAGAACCGATTGAATTTTTAGCTCTTTCCTAATTTACACCATTGTCGAATCTAGAGGGATGCGATACCTTCTCCTTTGACGACTTCTCTGAACATCCAAGGAATTTAATATACGCGTGAATTAATATAAAATACGTACACTTGCCACAGAAAGTGCCGGAAAGACCGCGCGTGACCTTAAGTCCGCAGGAGCAACTCTGGGCTGTACCATATTGACCGCATCGACAAAAGAGAAGGAAGAGTAGGAATGCTCATTCGCAGTGACCTTCCATGCAAAAGTATTCCTAATAGCAACCCTTTATTAAATTTTACAACATTCAAATTTGAAAACTTTGCAGTCGGAATGGCGGAAATCTTACAGTTCAGCCACTGCTTTGGGAAAATCACTGCTGATATTCGAAAATCCGTTGATAATAGAAAATTAATGATCATAATAATTTTTATTACTATAAAGCGTAGAATGCAGTTGATGCAGATATTGTAATTGTAAATATATCAATGTTAGGCTTTTTCATAACTTACTATAGTTTGTTATAGGTATAATGTCTAATTTATGAAAACGAGACCACACTTTTGAAGCAAATAAATAATTTTTTGTACCCAAAAAGGCTACTACCACTATAATTTTAATGGGTTAAAGCTAGAATCATATATACAACTAATCTTCCTCTTTTTATATCCAAAATGTAGACATTTCCGAATGTTTCCCTTTAGAAAATATGAGGTCAGATTCTGCGCATTATAAACCTGTAAGAAATTATTCATTCCTCATCAAAGAACAAATGTCGTAAATGAATCCTATCCCTCTACTGTCTGCAAGCTTGATAAGGCCCTTCCTCCTAAGCTTCCTCTTTTTTATGAGAAAATGTTGTTTTTCATGACAACATATTCCAGCTCTTTCACACTATTTGTTTTCATTAAAATTTTGCTCTCTAATTTAATTTCCATGGTGATTATTGATTGAGAGGACTTTTAAGTCTCATTTCGGCCTATTAAAAAAGGCTTGTAAAAATGAATCAAAATGTAAAGGGTATAACTAAATTTCAAATTAATTATCAATAAAACGCTATCATTAAGAGAATAAATTCTGTCCGTATTTAAATTCAACTTTACTTCCGCGTGTTCTTGACAAATTTCAAAGTTTTTTCCATTTATATAACCGAAACTTGACCCCAAAAATACATTTTTATAACAAAATTCGATTGTTTCAGTTTTTATTAGTTTAAATTCATTGATTTCAAGTTCAATAATAATGAAATCGAATTTATTGAAGTTTCGAGGAATAATTCAAAAAAGTATTTCACCATTTTTTGTATTCCTCGATACTAAAACTGTTGCCATAAATTACATTGAAATTTGTTATTCATCTTTTGAGATATTTGTCCACAAAATAGCACATCAAATAGCTTCAATCGAGCAATAGAATGTCGATTCAGAGAAATATAAGACCCCTGAATCGTCTGATTGTCAGTAAAAACGTCAGCAACTTAAAACAAAACTCGAAACCTTCTGTCCGATGCATTTCTGCTGTTTCAGAGCTCATCTCACCCTTGTCAACTTAAGGATTTTTACATAAATTATACCATGCAGGAATTTTCTCGAACGAAACAGAATTTATCGCGGAAATGATATTTCGTGTATCAACCATTCTATACTTAATTCTATTTTCTATTTCTTCAGCTTTCCCAAGTAAAGGTTCTCTAGAATCATCCGTCGAAAAATGTTGACGAATTATGTGCAACTGCTACGACCCCGAATAAAGAGAAGGTAAGGGATGGTCTTAAGAAGGAAAAACTCATTTCAATTCTCTCAAATCAAAAAGCGAGGAATCATTCCCTTCCCGCGGCAGAGTCTCATCGCCTCAAATAAAACGAGGCGAAAGAGCGATTTGCTCGCAAAAGGCAGAAGACTCGGACAACCAGGAACTCGGGAGCTGCGCATTAAAATAACGCAAATCTCGCGTCCTGAATTTTGTAAGCCTCCGAAGGCGCGCCTATTTTCAACGGCGCGACCCATCACGTGTCCTTCCCTCCCTTCGAAAACAAAAGACGAACAAAATGAGCGAAAAACGCGATTTCGCGCGGAATTCACGTCGCGTGGCCGCCGATCTCACCGACGGAATCTTTAATGCGAGGGCGTGGCCTTCGCCGACATTTTTTATCCTCTTTTCCCTCTTCCGGTTTCCTTATTTTGATCGGGACATCGCTAACAAAGCTCTAAACTTAAATGCGAGGCACCTGGAAGTTTTTTTGGCATCGCTCCCATTAAAATATATATCGGCTGAGAGCCGGGCCAGCCACCCACGCCACCAAAATACACGCAAACGCTAAATTATACCGAAAGAACTGGGAACGAAACGTCTCCGGCTTGTCCCTCTTCTTCGACCCGAGACAATGAGTTTATATATACTTGAGCGTGTGTGTGTGGGTGAGGGAGTTTGATTTAACAAATGCGAGTACGCGCGTATTTACGTAGTACAATAGAGCGCACGTAATTTAGAGAAAGAAAAATTTCCTCCTCTGGATACACAAATACACAAATCGTTCTTTTGTTCGGATCCCCAGCGATTTAAGAGATTAAAATTCGGAGCTTCGAACTTTCGTTTCATTTCTTATATTCAGGATCTTTTGCCAAATGAGAAAATTGAGATAATCTCCCTGTTTACAAAGATAGAGGAAAAGGACTGTCGAAAAATATCCGACCAAGAAAGATCGTGCGGTTGCAACCTAAACAACACAAATTGCGGCTTCCATTGGCCATCGTTCCAAAGATGTACAGATGGCCGAAAAGGAATAATTTCACGTCCTTTGCAAGTTCACCTAAGTATTTATGTTACATTCCTCTTCCTGTTGCTCTGTTGTACATTTTTTCCAACCTGCAAACACTCCCAAAAGCACGGCTTGTTCAGTCATAACAAGATTTAGCTTCACTGAGTAATTTGGCTGTGTTATGGTGCTCTTTGCAAATACGATCACCTGTTGATATGAATGGACCATCAAAGGGAGAATGAATGCTAATGCATGCTAATTTATTGGTAAATATAGCGAAAAAAGTGCGAAATGTCGCAATACTCATTAATTAACACAATGTGTACATAAAAATATTGTCCAATCAAATACTGTGTGAAATATAATTATCTCAAAATAAAAGAACGAATATATTTTCCAGGATTTGAATATCTCTATCAATTTACTTCAGTCGAAATTAATTAAATGTCCTTACATCCATGCTGAAAAATAATAAATCTGCATGCTTTTACTTTATATAATATAAGGATATTTACAGCAACCGCAAGGCAGTGTAACCAGATGTAAAGCAATAAAATCTGTTCTTTCGAAAAATTACAAATAGGACATGATTCCATATACCCTACACAGAATTACCATCCCGATGTTTATTGCTGATCTAAACTAAATTCATAAGCCGTTGATAGTTCTGGGGTCGTCTTAAAGGACAAATATGTGCTAAAGGGATTAAACTTTGACGAAAAGTCATATATCGTCTCATCTGCGGAAATATACAGAATTTCGAGTTAATATCTGACATGGATGAAATACTAATTATTCTCAAGCATTCTCCAGTATGATTAAGAAATAATGAAGTCATCAGAAATTTTCGTTAGTATTACTCAAAATTTCAATATTGAATACGTTGTCCTGCTGCGAAGATTCCAAAGACGAATAGCGCCTACGCAGAACTCCACTAAGGCAAATGAACATTTTGATTTTTCTTTAAACTTAAACCCAATTTAGCATTTTGGTGGAATTATACAGAATGGCAAAATTTAAATTCTCATAGCTCGATATATTTGCTTGCATTTGCAAGGAACGCCACTATGAATACCACTACGGAATACGTCAAATGAGAAATAACCATCGCATAAAGATGGCGCCAGTCTACACGTCCCAGACTCGTCGTTTGGATTAAATTTAGATTATGTTTCGCACAAAGAGATTCACAATGCGCAATAGCCTTTTCGCGAGGTATCGAGGCCACGAAATAATCCGCTCTTTCGGAAGTTTTGCTGACGTAGCGTTCGGACACTTCCCTTTGGGCCATTAGAAACCGTCGGAGAAATCGGCGTCCGTCCGTGGCGTCTTCATTGTCCCTCGAGAGGCACGCGTAATGGAGAAGAGGGAATAATCCAAAGGAAAAAAGTGTTCTCCTGTTTCACTCGAGACTTTAGGGGGAACGTCAAAGTCACTCGGACCTCGTTTTTTTGCCTCCGTTGGGCCAACACGGACTGGCGACATGACGCTTTTGGCGATTTTTGTCTGTTGCCGTGACTCTGCTCGAAACAGCACCGTTGCCATAATTCATAAATAATCGAAAGAGAATCGATCTCGGAGCTTCTTTTTCATGCGCCTCTTGCAAGATGGTGCACGAAAGCAACGTATGGAAAAAAATTGAGCGAAGGAGCGATTTAAATAAAAGTGGACGATTTTGTTCGGCTGTCGATGGACATCCGTTGTCCATTTGGCACCTTAAACTTAATTATTTTTCATCCTCATTGATTTCAATGATCTACTGGCTGAAAATCTCCATATCAAAAGAGGTACTTGTTTCTTTAAAATGCTTGCACAGCTAAGGTCATTTCGTACATGGACTTCCATCGGGGATCGAACCCGAGACCGCTTTCGCTTAAGCCTACTTGAATATCCGGGAACCTAATCCATATATACCATTCTTCGAAAAATTAGAACAACAGAATTTGCTCTAGATCTCCGGTAGTTTATTGTTTCCCCTTGGTCTTACTTTAAAGATATTTACTACACACTAGATGGTAAAATCATGCTTAACTATTTCATCCAAAGAAAGCCTGAAGATTTTTGTGCCTTATTTCTGGACTGAGCTCCTCAACTCTACTCCATTGATTAAACTAATCGATTATGTTGCTTGAATTACTGATGGAATATCATCATATTTGTACAATTATTTACATGTTTAATCAATTCGTAATATTAAAAGTGATTCCCGAGTACTTTCCTGATGCTCTTCAAACCATACATATACACATTAACCCTTTAAGCCAACAGTCGCGTGTGGCAGGAGTGTACTAATATCAATATCCCAGCTAACTCGCAAGTAAATAGGCATGCAGTAGCTGTGTTAGCTTTTCTAATACCATGAGGGAAGAATGTCCATCAGTAAATATCCGTCATATTAAAACAAACACAAACCGCTTATCAATTTCCATTACAAATAACCTTTGATATTTATATGACCTATTCTCAATTATTATGATAATCAGAGTTAAACAGCAGCTGAGTTTCGAAATATGCGACTATTTTCCCAAAGCGAGACTGATGGTTTAATTCCCAGAGCTGCTATGGATTCGGATGTCCGAGATGGTTTTTATTTAACGAAGCTGCTCTATTTCCTACAAAAAGGTAATTGATTGTTTGCATGGAGCTAAAATTGCATTTGCAGTACGACTGCTGCCGATATTGATTAATGCGTGTGTCAGATGGGACATTAACTTCTATTCGAGCCACTACTGAAAATCTCACGGCCCGAGGCTGTCTCGGATACATCCCGAAACAGTTATTTCCATACAATTAAAGCGCCAGCGACGCAAAATATCTCGTAATTAAAAGTGGCGAAATTAGATGCGCTAACAGGAGAATTCCAATTTTGGAAATTCAATTAATAATCATCATCTGAAACGTAACGACGAAATCACAATTATAAATCCCTCTAAAGTTACCTACTTTTTATTTGCGTAAGCTTTGATAACTCGTAAATAAAATACCATTCGAATCAAATCCGCCTCCAATCTAATGTATGATATTTGGTTTCCAATATCATGTATAATTTATCGGAGAATGAATTTAACTCGAGATAAACTCTCTATGGCCCACACTGATAATACATTCGATAGTATATGTATGTCTCATGAATGCGCCTACAGCCATCATATCATCATCAGCTATGCTTTCACCGGACTGTAGATGATGCCTTCAATGCCATAGATTGCAGATGATGATGACCGACTTCTAGATAGAGAGGTTCGTTACGAAATAAGCGATATAACTCGACGAATAAGCGCTCGTGGATAGTAACCGAAGATGCTATTGGTATGTAGGAGATCCATCCTTGGGTATAAACTTCCCTGAAAATACTACAAATTCCTGGGAATTAACCGTGAATAGGCGAACAACATCGGCGAAACAATACGCGAAATGCAAATGTTGCGATCAGATGGGTTGGGGATAAGCTTAAAGAGGACTTTCAGAGTGTTCGGCATAGTATTATTTACATAGGATCCGCGGAATGCAGGAGTTGGAATAACGCAGTGGAAAAGGGCTGAGAATGAAGGGTTTCCTGCAATGCAATGAAAGGATAGTAATCCCAAGAACAGCCACGAGACCGAAAGATACTTTAGTGATGCCTACAACAGACATCAAATATGAAGAGTTGGAGGACATTATGAACACTTCAGGGGTAACAAAAGAGGTTAAACGATAAAGAAAATTTAATAAGTTCAGGTGTTTGGGATCTTTGGAGGATATAACAGTATTGGAGGAGGTGACGTGGAAGAGGAGATTGACCTTCGCTAGATAATCGCAGCCAAGTAATATGAGGCTGTGAATTATGAGGGATGAGAGAAAGATGGCATAAAGAACAGCAACATATCACTTTTCAGTTTCTGATAACGATTTGTAACATATACAAATATTTCCCATTACAAAAGGAAAGTCAAAAGTAAATAAACGACAATCTAATTAAAGTAATTTTGATTACAACAAGTGTAGACATCATTTATGGATCTTTTAACCTTCTATTTCGCTCTCTCACTATCCCGACAGCAAATCGTCGAAACCTGAAGAATTAGGTAATTGCAAATACGTCATAACTGGAGCATGCTTAAGTTTTCATGACGAAAGATCTTCACTTTTCCTTCCGTAAGAAGTTCTTGAAAATGTATCCTAGTGTCGTATCTCTTGAACTGGTCAGTGATATCAAACGCTAATGTAAGCTAATGGGACAATGGGAAATTTGTAGCGTCTGGTAAATATTTTTCCTGCTTTTAAGGCTCATCACCTCATCTTCCATTCAAAGGAAAATTATTTTCTGGCATCCATAGATCTAATTACTTAAGACCTCTATATTTTAACGTCGAATTGTAAGTCATGCGTTTCCATGGTATTTTTAGTGTTTATTCCAACTTCTTCAGAACTCGCAATAACTCGATTGAAGATAAACACAATTAGTGAAAAACTGAATTAAAAAAACTCATAAAAGGGATAAAAGAGATCTAAGGAATAAATAAGCAGAACTATCGAGCTGAAATCGATCAGAAGCAGAAATAGAAGAGGAAAATGCCAAAATAATGACCAGCAGAATTCTTCTTAGAAATTCTTTTACCGTTAACAGCAAAATCAAATCTGGATATAATGTAATTTTGGTACAATAATACGTAGGTGGTAGTTACGTCTCCAGGAACTGGGAGTTATTTTATAGGAAAATTTTCCTTTCTCAAAGTTAAATGAGATTTTGCTAAATTTCGTCATTACAGTCAGCAACCTCTAAGATTCGGTTGAAAGATGTGAATGGTTAATGAAAATATCTATAATTGAATTAGTACCGTTCTTACGCAATGTAAAATGGACTGGTAAATGATTTGATAAATAAATTATTTGGGATCTTAAATATTTACGTAGGCTATAATTTTGGAGAATGCGATTAAATTAATATTCGACCGAATTCGGTACCAGTTCCAGTTCAATTGAGATCTCGCTTTTAACCAAATTTTACGGCGCAACACCATATGCTAATATCTGCATTTTCCCGTATACCTTTCGTAGCAGCGATGGGTTCTGCCACAAGAAGATTAAAACATTGCACAAGCGAAATTACTAAAGAGTTTTCTTTCACGGTCTATCCCATAGTTTTTCTTTTATGTTCTGATTTTGGCAACCTTTAACTTTACCATATCATAAAAATCTGATGTGGCCAACACATGACTTTCTCCTTATTTATTGAGAACAGAAGCCTATGCCGGTATTATATAAATAATTCCAAAACAGTAATTGTTACCGGAAAATGTTTCATACAAACGTTGTAGTAAAATACATTATCTATAACTTTTGTACATAATTGTGTATACCTACTTTGCATTCTGACAGGGATATGTTTGGAAAACTTCCATTTCTGGATAAACAACAACTTCCGGATAACCATTATTGAAGAATAACTCCTAAACAATCAGTGTTACGAAAAAATGTTTCATACAAAAGTTGTAGTAAAGTACATTATCCATAACTTTTGTATATAATTGTATATACCTACATTGTAATCTGCCAGAGATATTAAAGAAACAAAGTTTTGTTCCGGTTAAACCGTAACTTCCGGTTAAGCGATATTCATCAAAAACTAATCAACTCTTGACATTGTTAGGGAAATACTAAATATGAATTTTGGAAATGATCGGATAATTACTTTTTAAGATAGAGCGCCCACAAACTTTTTTACCACAGACAGACATGTTCGGGAAAATAGCGAAAACGAGCTCTATGGGCCCCAAACATCTATTTCCTTCGAAATCTGGAGGTCTAATTATTTTGCGAATACAATACTTTCTCCATACTACGTATAGGGAGAAAGTAAAAATTACATAAAAAATTATAACCTCTTCTTACAACGTGTTCTAAAGTATAGAATTAGCGATATGTAGTCTGAATAAGTCCATAAATTTGACTTTTAGAGCGCACATTTTAATGATACGGGAAGGTGAGAATCTGACTCCACTCTGCAAGTAAGAATGGGGTTTCAGAGACGAATTTGTAGCGCGATTTCAAATTTAGCTCTCTCCGAAAACTAACTTTATTACGAAATCTGTAGAGGAGAATTATAATATCAAAGGCAAACTCTATATTTCGGCGGTTCGAAGCTTCCCACACCAGATCTTCATACTCGCAAAGCGAATGAAGTTGACCAAAAATTTGCAGATTTGCCCGGAACACCTTTTACTATAATTAAGAAAGCCTAAATTAGGAGCGCGTATGTCATTTGTGCTTAACGATAATGATTTTGCTAAAAGGCGAATCAGGGAGACAGGAACTTGAAGAATTCAGATAAATACCTGTCAAAAGATCATTGGATAGAATCCAGACTATAAGAATATATAAGGGTGTTATACTAGAGCCCAATACTAACTCTGCCAAGTTTTTTATGCTACATGTTTATCTACATAAGAAGCTATGGGGTGTGACCAGAAATAGTCCTATGTTAATGTCAGAAAGATTAAAAAACCGAACAATAGCTAAGTCACTGAGCCCAGGAAATGGTGTTGGTATAGATTTCGTTTCCCGAATTACCCTTAAGCAATCAAATGATAACAACCAAAACCTCATAAATCACACGAAAAATGAGCTGGACTATTCTGTAGACAACTTCAGGTTTCAGGTATATCATAAGTATACATCAGTGCTGAATTGAATAAATGTAAAGGATATCTCTAAATCCTATTCCTCGCTATTCAAGTTTCCCTATAGCTCTACTATGTAGATAAAAATGCTATGTAGATAAACATGATAAACATCAAGAAAGCATAATGCGATGATTTTCATACTGTGAATTCCTTATTATCATTAAAGAAAAATATAGCGTAAATACTACTGAAAGATTTTATACGCCCTATTATTATATTTGTGGCTTGTGGCTTGTCCTGAAGATGGGAACATCGTTCCCGAAGTGGTCATAGACCTTATACCGAGTCAGTTTTTGGTGGTTCAGGTGATTCTTATATTTATAAGAATATTTTACTGGCCAAAATGAATAATTTGGGCTTGTAATTAAACAAACTAATAGGCTATCGTTATTTTAGAGATCCCAATGAAAATATCTCAAACGGAGTCTCCTCGTCTATGGATGTTTCATTTTCTCCCTTTGAACTTTGGTGATCGTTCGCCGATTCAATAAACTCTTAATGTTCGCCTCTTTTGCGGGCGCAAACGAATTAAATGCCGAAACCGTGACAACGGTATCCGCGTCAAACAAAAGCACCAAGAGATAGCGAAGGAGGTCGTTCAATCTTGCGCGATTTGGCGGGGCAATCAGCCATTTAGCGTGACGTAATTGTCGGAACAAAACGTTAACCTTGGTCATTTACAGAGAGTGACTTGCGGCCAAGGAAACCGATCTCCGAAGGTAAAGCAAATGAGTGTGACAAAGAACATATCGGATCAGATACTTATATAGAACTGTAAATCGAAGTTTTTACATTTCTGTGGAAAAACGGTTTATGTTCTTCAAAAGCCACGATGTCGGGGAGGCTCTTTCAACACGTATGATAATCAACCTGTTTAATATTTCTTTGTGCCGTAAATCCATTGAAAGGTTACTCTGATGCACAAAATGAACATTTTATGAACTCACGGAAAATGTATCTATTAATCTATAAGTTTAGGTATTGTCAAGTTTCTTTGGGATGTTCGCACTAAAAATACAACAGAAAAAGCAATACTAAATATCGATTGTAATTAATTTTTGGAATGCCGTTTATAAATTAATTATACGGAAGTATCAATTTGCAGTTATGCCTTACCTAAATAAAGACAGGGCAGAAACACAATTTTGATCGAGTGGGAATTGTCCTCTCCTTGGTGCTTTATTTTAGCTGGTGATAGATAAGCGGTGCTCCAAGAGAACTTCTTAGTTTTAGAAATCATATTTAGAATCAATTTTGTTCTTTAACTTCCTGAAGATGTCAAAAATTGTTGTGATATAAATACATATTTTGTTAACGCATAAAAATAATTTCCCATCTTCGCAAGAGATGCTGAAAGTGGATTTACATACATTTCAAAGCAGGTAAGACTAGAGGGTTTTCATTAAATTCTCTCCTATTAAATCAAAAATTGATTGTTGCATTCCAAAGTAAAATTACTCGTTTTTATCGTTGATGATTTGACTGCTAATATATATAAATCCCCCTTAAGATAAATTTGGCCTATTATATCAGTAAAAAATGTTGATATTCTATCGGAAGAAAGAATTATTATAGACCATACCTTCGAAAACTGGACAACTCATTGGAGCGGCTTGTTATCGCGAACGTATCAATATTACGCGCGAGGAAAAATATATATATAATGGTAAGGGGTCTCAAGATTGATAATAAATTGAAGCTTTCAATACATTTTAGTCATTTTATAAATCAAAGAAGTAATTCTCAAGTTCAGGGTGCGGTTCGCTCACCAAACGAGAAGTTAGTTGTGTGTTGTACAGTTGCATATACTTTAGGATAATGATTCGTACATTCTCCGAGTTGTGCCATATGACTAATATGATTTGCAATTTTTTAAATAGGTTGACTTATAAGTAATTTGAGAATTCTACAGTTAATTAATGGTTCCTTTTATGGAGAATCTTGCAGGAATATTCAAAGAAAGAAGAAAATGGTTATTAGCATTGCTTTAATCAATTTTCACCCTATAATTTCTCAATGTATAATAATAGCTTCCTTAATATATATTATCATGACAATAACCCCATGAAGAAGTCATACATTTCTTTAGAAATCTCCTTTTATACTAACTAAACAGCTTTTAGTACGGCCATATCATAACTCTCTGAAAGAGAGTCAACACTTTATTAAAGTTTTCTTCAGTAAAAAATTAGAGATGTTGGCTCTTTTCAGGGTTTTCAACTGCAAATTTTGTTAACCTAACTTTTGAATTTGTAGCAGATAGTAGATCTGAATAATTCAATTTTCATTTCTCAATCTCTGTGCAAACCATTTATCCAATAGCATATTAAGATTCCAAACCTTGTAGTGTCCTTGCTTGAGAAAAAAACTTGCATTTATTTGATTGCCATTCGGAAGTTTGATAGCCAGTTCAATGAAGGGGACTGTAATGAGAGCAAGATGAAGGGGAATTTTTGCGAGAAAGGAGCCAAGGTCTTCGCTTAAGTCAAGGGTTTGAGACTAGAAATGCTATTGTCATACCTATTGAACAAATGAATAGGTGGAGGTTTGCATTCACATTCTCTTTGTATTTACGTAAAACATTCCTCAGTCGATAACATTTTATAAATAATTTAACAAGTTAAATGTGTATTTTCCACTATAGTACTATTTATCATGCTATTAAAAATCCAGCTTTCAGTAAATTTGAGATATCAGTTATGCCGATGATATTAAACCCCTGTATGTAGTAGATGCTGTTCATGCCTGAGAAGTTTTGAGGGTTTCAAGTCCCGCAAATAAGTTTCGTATCCACAAAAAAATATTTCTTTATCTATATGGTTGATGATTAAGTTAAAACTTAGGTTAAACCCAAAATAAATCGGGATATTAGATAAAATATTACATAAATTTTACACAACGTAAACGTATCAAAGTAAGAAAATTAGCTAAACTACATGATAGATTATCCACATAGCCACACATTTTAGTAAGGACAATGAAATGTAAACAATGACACGAACGTATAATAAAGCAATACATAGGTATTCAGTAAAATCACTAATAATTACCATTTTAGAGAGAGACACAATAAGAGGAAAAAATAACCGCGATATCACATAGAGATTTACATAAAAGAATATATAAGTTTCTCTTTCGAATTAAAAAAATCAACCTATGGTAAGAAAAGTTAAAATAGTTAGCAAGATAACGATGATGTAAGAAGTGTAATCCTACTGCTGTCATCAACTCAATTAGCACCCTGTTACTTTCTTCCTATAACTTCCCAAAGACCAGATTCTTTTCTCTTGCCATTAAGTTTGTATGATTCTCTCGTTATCTTCTTCTGATATATTTGTAGCGTTCCACAAATTGAGTTATATCACGAAAGATGGAATAAGTTGAAGTTGTGATAAAATTAACAGCGAGGTGAGACTTTAATTCGAAAAATTTTCATTAACGTTCATTGTTCGCAGCTGTCGGACCTCGTGGCTGCAATTGTTAAATTGCTTTCGAGCTAAAATTTTCCACGTAATTGCAAACCCGGAAGTGTGAGGTCTGCTTTCCGCAACGAAGAATTCCCTCTCATACGTTAGTAAAAAACGTCGCCTCAATTATCCACGGCCTCTAAAAAATAATGAAATCACCTTCGCGATGACATACTTGAGCGGGCGGAGTAGCCAAGCGTAAGAGAAGAAAAACCTTGGTCCATGGCTTACCCTGGATTGCTCGCACCAAACAAACAAGCACGTCCGTCTCTCCATTATCTGATAGCGTGACTGCTGTCGACGCACCTATCCCTCGATGAACACCTGCTGGTCCAGCTCACCCCACGCATACTTTGATATGGTTTGACATCGGAATCACAGTCAATACCCCTCCAAATGCTGCTACATTTTACTAACACCGTTATGGCCGACGAAATTCAGGATGAAGAATTGCTATAAACGTGCACACACATAAAATCAGAAAAATTAAATCTTTTAACATATGCTATTTTTAGGGGGATAAACCTCCCTCTACCTATTCTGAATCTACCTTATACGTGATAAAATACTCCGTTGTATTATCACAGTAAAATTTAGATCCATCAAATTAAATGAATTTGAAACTGAAATAAAATTCACTCTGCTTATAATTTGCTAATTTTCAAAACTTATTCTTGCTATATAAAATTATAAATTATGACATGAGCGGGAGAAATTTATGTTAAGTTATGATCTATTTCTTCTATATTTAAATTTATGCACATCATAACAATTTTTATGCATGCTATTTGACAAGATAAACAAATCTTTCATCTTATCAACTTATTCATTATATATACCCATTATTTTCTTTACATACCTTTAGATATGGGATTTAGATATTTTATCATCCCCAATCAAATTTTAAAGTGACAGATATAGTTTAATGTGACTAAACATATATAAGCTATAATATAAGCATAAGATATTTATGATGATTGTTGGAAATAAAAATATTTAAGAAAAAATTCATTGAAATTGTTTATATGCTGGTTGTATTATTTTCTCTCGTTTATTATTTATTGGAAATATATTTTAGTCACCGTTTATTTAGATTCCGTCAAACTTAAAAACGTTATTCATGAATAAAATTATTATGCCATTAGTAAGTCTACATAGTACGAAAATCCTTTACTGCACTTTTAAAAATTAAGTACATCAACGAATGCAAAACTAATACTCAGAAGTTAAATAGCATGGACAGGGATGTCCCTATATAGGTGTAAATAACACCAAGGGCTGCAGTCATGCAGGAGCATCGACATCTACATTAATGCCTTTCGACACATGGTATGGGGTGTGAACAACACCAAAGGTATTTAACTAATTACTGAACGACGTGGTAATATTTTCAGAGAAAATTTTTGACATTCATAAAAATTAACTAAAGCTTCATAATTATTAAATAAATACCATCATTATTGCTTTAGTAATAATTATTATTATTTTAAAATTTAAGCAAGTGAATTGAATAAAAGAAAAATTATAATGCATAGTAAGATCGGCAATCATAATATCTGCTGCGGCCGGTAGAATAGCTCATTAAAACTGACTTTTTTCCATTGAGTTAGCAATTTTGCTCATTATTTAGGATTGTTAGAATACCTTCGTCAGTAATCAAAATCAACTCTCAGGGAAAATGTTTTCCTAGGATTCATCTATGCAGCGAATAACTACACCAAATGCGCTGTACAATATCCATGAAAAGATTATCCACGAAGGTTTCCGCGCCCAACGGAACATTCTAGTGACGCCCACCGCCATGCGCCACCAAACATCGGCGCCCCGGGCGCGTCTCGGGCACTCTCTGGGCATTAATATGATTAGAAAAGAAAAATGGCGAAGAATATCTCAGAAGACCTAAAAGAATTAAGAGAGTGGATAGCTTACTTCTGCTTTCAGTCGTGATTTTATATCCAATAAGAACGTTAATTTAAGCATAATTTTCTTAATGGCTGCTTCTAAATCCCTTATCGGTATTATTTCGTTTTAAATATAACTTCTATAGTCAATACATACTGGTTTACACCGTGGAACGTCCTTATTTCGCATGATTCAACTTCATCAATTCTTACTCCGCGTCAATGTCGCGGTATTTTATTATCTCGTTCACGAAAAGAAATCGTCGAAGAGAGAAATTTGAATGTCAGCGTTTGCGAAATATACTTCTTCTCAAATGTAGCTTAAATACGACAGATTAATGGAAGGAGGACCATGCTCTAGTAGAATTCTGGTGAGTGTTTTCCTAAGGCAGAATATGTAGTGGATAATTTTTTTTCTAAGAGTTTCTTAAGTTTCTAACATCCATTCTTCTCATTCTTTCTCGTACTATCTCTTTAAATCGATTATTTATATATTGTATGACGATGGGTTGGATGGAAAAGGAGACTTTTAGTCTCAATTTCGTCCGGATAAATACGTATTATAATTAATTTATTTATTAATCAAAACTACAAATAGGCACAAGGCCAGGTGGTAGTCATATCGTGGGGGGGAGGAAATTACATAATCTGCCTGGTATTCACAGTAGTCGGGAGGAAAGCCCCCCAAAACTTCCCGAAGGCAGTATGTAATATGCTCGATATCACCAAACCCCAGAAAGAATCAATGTGCATTCTACCTACGTTATTGTCATGAGGTATTTTCCGGTTCAACTTATTTTTTAACGTGGTCATGGAATAGAAATTAATGAGAACCATAGCATAGGAATGGATAAACAGAAGAAAAAAATAGCGGCATGACTGGGACTCAAACCTAGGTCTCTCACTTTCCGGGCAGGTATTCTAACCACTAAACTACCATTCCGTATCTATCTCACCTCTGTTAAATTACAGTTCTCCTAATCCATGGGTTTAAGCCACACGACTTTTCGTGCAAATTAATATCCTATCCTTATTCTCTATAGCATAGGAAGTTCAGTCCTTATCATGGTTATTGCATAATTAAGTAAATCATATTATACGATCAAAATGGAGGGATTACTTTTCAAAGATCTATGTATGAAGCATATAAACACCTGCACCCACGACAAATAAATTTGGTGCAACTCTTTCCGTTGCCTCCATGGCAAATAGAGGACGTTGAACGGAAAGAGGCCCGCTCTAAGAAGAAAAACAACACCCAATATTTGAACGAGCGATTCGTATCGAATGAGGCAGCTTATTACGGTTATTGATCATTCGCACAATGATCGCCAATAGACGCAATATACTCTTGTCAATCACTCTGCCGACAGATTTCTCCAAATCTTCTCACGGTAATGTTTCCTTCTCGGTTTGGTTGTCATGCGATCCGCGGGGGAAAGGAGAGACTTCTGTGGTGACCACCTCTCTCTTCGCTCTGCTGATTTCGCCACTCCCACCCAACCCTATTTTTCACCAACTATTGACGCCTAACTTACACACGCCCTCGCGAAAATTTGCACAGTATATCCCCCGGAGTACACGTGTGGGTACATAATGATTTTCTAATGTCTCGAAACACGACCATGAAGTGACTGCACAAAATTCGTAAACTGATTTGATGACAATGGTATCCAAAAGATTAGTCGCAGAAAATTCGCTACATAAATATTTCGTTAAACTCTTTTTTCTCTGCGTCGCTTGCAACAAATGTGTCCTTAATAGTACCTTTTCGCTGAAATGTGGAATAAGCATTAGTTTTAAATCATATATGAATTCATGAACTCATTTTTACTTTCTCCCTATACGTAGTATAGAGAAATTATTGTATTCGCAAAAAAATTCGACCTCCAGATTTCAACGGAAATAGATGTTTTGGGGCCCATAGAGCTCGTTTTCGCTATTTTCCCGAACATTTCTGTCTGTGGTAAAAAAGTTTGTGGGCGCTCTATCTTAAAAATTAATAATCCGATCATTTCCAAACTTCATATTTAGCATTTTCCTAACAATACCAAGAGTTGATTAGTTTTTGATTAATATAGCTTAAGTTGCGGTTTATCCGGAACAAAATTTTGTTTCTTAAATATCTCTTTCAGAATGCAATGTAGGTATATACAATTGTATACAAAATGTATTGATAATGTACATTACTACAACTTATTTTATTGTAACTCTTATTTTTTAGAAGTTATTAGTGATTACTCTCCAACCGTAAGTTGCTTTTTATCCAAAAATTTTAGTTTTTCTTAAATATCTCTGATAGAATGTGATGCATTTATATACAATGTGTACAAACGTTATAGATAATGTATTTTACTACAACTTTTGTTTGAAACATTTTCCTGTAAAACTCATTGTTTTAGAGTTATTTATATATTACCGGTATAGCATATGCTTCTGTTTTCAATAAATATGGAGAAAGTCATGTGTTGGCCACATCAGATTTTTTGATAAGCGTAAGAGGCACTTTAGCAGGTCTATAGGAAACAGTGGTGTAGTAAAATTTTGGTAGCGCTTTATCAGTTATCAAATAAGCAACACAAATCAAGCAGTTACATAAGTATAAATAATATTTTCAAATGGAATGTTTGAAGAAATATTTACAAATAAAGCAATGTACGTTTGATATAAAGGATTTCAGGAAACAAAAGTTACTTCAAAAGTTGAACAACGAAGAGCTGTCAACATTAATATACATTCCCTGAGATCCTCCTCTAGGGGTATGACAAACGGTGCATGCACCATGACTCTATATTCCTAGTCGATTACGTTCGTGATATGTAAGTCTCACCGAAATAATGTCGAGGAAATGTTAGAGGTAATATCAGTAATGGTAGATAAAGAGTAATGAGAGAAATTTTACAACGAGATTACAGTATTGAATATATAAGCAGCGAATTTTCTTCTTCTAATCTTCTTTACATTTTAAATGTCAATTTTTAAATCGATACGTTTCGTTCTGTTTTACTATGTAGTACTGAATATATCATTTTTCTATATATAATAGCTTTTTTATAAAATGCTAAGAGTTTGGGAACTCCCTTAATTATAAAATTTTAGGAATGGAGAAAAAATCGGTATTCTCGTATACACAGTTATTGTAAAGATTCACTTTTGTACATTTCAAACTTATGAAATCATTTTCATAAAATATGGTAAAGTTTCAATAGAAGAGCGTTAATATTAGAGTAGAATTAATTGATAGTTATTTAAAACGCAAGGAATAAAAAACAGTTTGCGGCTTCATTTCCAGCTTTAACTTGCTGGTGATTCTGAATTACTTCGATAAATAATGAAAGGGTTATTTTTGTTCAACATAAAAATTTGCATATCCTTCTTTTATTATAGCTGATTATTTGTTTATAGTATATTTGGAATAGATTGTATTATTTAATCAATATCGCATGACTCAATGAAAATTAACTCCGTCTTGAAGTTTCTTTTGAGGAGGAATTGCTGTTAACCTGGGAAATTTGAAAATAAAAGAATTCGTTTTAAGGCAATCTGTAAGAGTCACCTTGTTTACGATTTTCACCCCTATGATCAATTTCACTAAATTCAAGTTCAATTGCTTCTATGATTATAATCTTTTCCGGTCTATAAATTCAAGATCTCTATTGTTATCTTTTGTGCGACAACTTTAATAAAGAATCTAATTTATTTCAGCATATATTATGCTGAAAATATATATTCAGCAAAAGTATTATTCCATGTGAAATGCTATTTTTAAACTAACATTGAACACTTCCATAGAAATGCAAGATATTTAAGACTACATACAACGCTAAAATAGTGACAAAAAACGATCTAAATCGTCATACAGGTCGATTCCCAAATATTTACAGACGTTTTCCTTTCTTTTACGTTCCTTAATTTTCCGTCTTTACAAATTACGGTCTCTTTCACGCTTCATAAACGCGATATTTACCTCTCTGAATATGAAATATCAATTGTTATAATTTAAGAAATAAATATCGAAAGAAAGATTTCTTAAATTTCAAGCACCATCTTTTATGTCCCCGAGTATTAATGTATTTCCCATTCATACTTCGACTTAACAGCTTTACATTAAAGTTCAGTATTTAAAGTTTTACTGATACGTGAAAGTTTATACGACATTACGGTAGAAGATAATCTTTATGCAATATGCCTCTAATTTTAGATCATTCATATTCATAAGGAAGTCTTCATTTTTTTTATTTCTACTTAATATAAAAATAAATAACGCTCTTTAATTTAACAGAATATTGGGAAGTTTTTTAATTAAAGAGCTAAGAGTGTCTAAACATTTTCTGGCATGGTGATAATACGTGTGAAATGGCGATGTGACCTAAGTTCAAATTGTGGCGAATTCTCATTGGATGCGAGAGACCTAGTTTTGGGTTAATGCGCACCAATGTTTTTAAACCCTCTCCTTTTTCCCTCCGCATGAATGCCCTCACATATTTCGGCGGTTTCGATAAACCTCCCTTCCCCTTGAGACCGTGGTTCAATTTCTAACTGCTCTTTTCTGTCAACGGCGTAAAAGGTGCAGAGGGCAAACAGCCCCCGCTCAGGGGTCGACGCTGCGGTCGTAAAAATTTAGCGTTTAGGCCGAATGAAGCGCAGAACAATGGACGGACGCTGAAATTGCCAAAAATCTGTGAGAGCGATAGAGGGACGGGGGAACAGGGTTTTTTGAGGACGCGTTATGACAAAAAAAGGAGAAAAAAAGACGCCAAAGGAATCGATTTATGACGTCTTTCGGATATTTGTCCGCCATTATAATATTGGGAAAATATTAAAGGAAGAATAGATTCCTACTCATCGAGTCATCGGAATTTATGAATTTTCCCAGCAGTGAACACTGCTCCTTCTATTAATCACATTTAAGGGATCTATTCAAACCATCGGAATAATTGTACACTTGATTTCTTTTCTCATTATATCATCCTTTGTTTTTAACAATTAATTTATAATTCGTCAATAAATATTGTCAAACATCACCTAATCAACAACGGAACTACGGTTTCAAATGCATGTGAGGAATTTAAAATATTCAGCTAAAATGGATATGAATCATTAAAGATGCAAAGGCCAACAGTTAACGCAATCAAATCCAATACTTTATCACTTTTAACGCCTAAAATTGGTTTGGCCTTCGATTTTTAGTTTAGTATACACCGGAAAGCGACAGCCAGTCAAGCGGCTACCAAAAAAAAACAAGATGAAAGGGTGGAAAATGTCGTTTGATTTCTATAGCGCCCGCTACTACAGAAAAGAGAGGTTTAATTGTAATTTTTTAACGATTTTTATCTATAAACGTAACCTTTCTCCTTTTAAATCATTACTAACTGCTTTCATTTTCATTTTCTCGAAGTGCAGAAGTATATGCACGTATTTGTGTATACAATGTTTATGTAAATAGATATAAAAATGAACATTTTCATATTTAAAAATATTATTTCAATTTCAGAATATATGTATCCTTATAATTTTAGCCATAATTTGCCACAATTCTTAATGTAATTCTTAATTACAGCATTCTTATAATACAGTTCAATATATAAATACAAAGATCTGCATACAACCATTTATAGGTACGACATTAATGATAAATTCAAAGTAATCTCAATGAGTGTTGTTGTTCTTTCGTAATGAGTATTTTTGAGCTAAACCTAAACGAGGAAACCGGATTTACCTCGGACTTTATTTCCTTTGAATAGTCCGCCGCGATCTTCATTAGCGGCATCGCAAGTCAACAAGCAGTAAAAATAATTAGTCCCATTCTACCGTGACGAGTGATCTGGAAGAAAAACCTCTGCATTAAATTACGGCGATTAGGTTTGAATCAGCGATAATTGTGAGACTCTATCTTGACACTCGTTCATCTGATATGATTAGCGATGCGTCTTTTTTTGCGTGGAAGAGAATGGCGTTGCGTGCAGAAGACCTTTGGAGGACTTTCTCATTGATGATCACGACGGAATTTCACACCGAGGCGAGTTTAAATGGCCTCTCTCAATGGAATCTGTTTTCCAAATTTCCAATTTTCGTTACGCTCCGCGATTCGCCATTAATGTAGAATTCTCGAGCTAGAAACTCGTGTCGTACGCTGCTGAAGATACTGCTCAACTCCATTATGAGATTTTATCGCTGAAGGGAAAGTAGATACACTATAGCTCGCAGAAGGACCACCGAGGCAAGTGATCTCTCTTCCCCGGAGAGACCCTCTGCAAATTCTCTGCATCTTGGAAACTAATTTTTCTCCGGCGGATTTTTTAAATGCTGCATAAAATCACCCCAAAAAAGATGTCACTGCCTTTATGACCAAATGCATTCAGCTTTTCCAAGGTAAAACGAACATCATAAAATTCAGACATGAGCGGGACAAGAATTTCTTCCCCTTGCCAGGCGGCTGCTTCAACCTATTTAAGATTTCCTTCCAGAATATTCAGGTTTGCCATAGTTGTTGGCGAAGTTGCAGTTAAAACTCGAGGGAGCCTCCTCGTCCACCATTTTGATCGGCCGGTGCCTCATAGAACGGTGTTTTCCATTCTTTATACTCTCCAGTGCCACCTTCCATGTCCAAGACTACCAAGTTCCACCAAGGTTTGGTTTAATATTTGATTTGATAATTCATTGCGAGTTCTTTGTTTGTTAATGGATAGAAGTTTAACTATTGGAAGGTGTATTTGCAATGATGAAAATGTTAGAAAATATGAAAACGATTAGATTAAAAGGACATCAAATTGCTCAAGTCTTGAGATGTATACTCCTAAGCCACACTAGTGGGACGCTTCAAACCAGTTGGGAGACATTGTCATAGAGAAATTTGGTGGTGGACGAACCACTCACCCAGTTGCCCAGTTGGACGAACCACTCACCCAAGCCTACTAGGTCTTCCAGTCTGTATATTCTCGCATGAAAGCTCAATTGGTTACAATTTATTCATGCCCGTTTTCCTTAAGGACTTATTTTACCTTCTGATACGAAGTTAACCTTAAGTGGCTTAACCCCTCCTCCTTGATATCTGTCTCAGTATGCTTATCTATTTCTATGTTCCTATTGCCACATCGTTTACTACAGCCATGTCGTGCCCACTCCTAAATTAATGGTTCATCGAAGAAAAGTGCTATTCATGGGATCAACGTGCAGTATTTATACGTACTCTTTCCTTTAAAAGCATTTTGGCACGGTAAGAACCTGATATCTTAATATTAATCTTGACTGATTATCAAGCCCTATCAGACTATTGGCAGCCCGGAAGCAAAACAAGTATGATCATCAACCTTGTTTTACACGTCAATAAAATAAGTCACCAACGCATTATTTTTGTAGGAAATTAATTTAGCAATAGTTTGACTGTGCATTTCCCAAATATTGAAAATCATTACACAGTTGTATCGAATGTAAGAAATCTTTAGTGGCCCCTGAAGTGTACACCTTTCTATTCAATCTCTCAGAACACGTCAGATCTCCATCCTTCCTTTCCTAAGAATAATAACTAAGATTCTTGGAAGATCCCAGGAAGTTAACGCGAAAGCATTCTATTTTGTTGACGATGGCGAATAATTCTAGATCCTTAGCAGAATTTTTTCATGGAGAACTGTATTCAGACGAAGGACTTACGCATAACTTAGTCAGATTTTCACTGGATTGTAAATCGTGCTTTATATGATCAATTCCTAATCGTCCTTGCATATTTGTATCGATTTCTACAATGTTAAGAAGGCCTATGTGAACTAATTAATTAGCCATTTTGTGTAACAATCGTCTTGGACATGGAGTGTTTCTTGGGAATGTTTTCATACGGAAAATCCATATCTGAACAACATGTAAATTAATTGGTAAACAATATTTCTGGAAACCTTTTCTTTACCAGCTAGCGATAGCTTTGGATCTTTGATCGCATATGTTTTAGGAACATTAACCTTAGTATCTATTATAATGATCGGATTATTCAGACCATCTGACAATTTTATGCAAAAGTTTTGATTTCTGTCATGAAAAATCTTCCTTTATGATATTTTTCTTTAGATTTATTATGACAACGTATGTCATAACACATTTCTTTGACCATTGAAAGGCTTTTTTAATTTAGTCGGAAACTCATTGTGCAAACTACAGTAAAATAATAATAAATAGTAAAAAATGATTTTAGTAGGTAATATCTATTCATAAGGATAGTTTTGAGATAATTTTACTGCAGTTGATTTGAGTCAAATGAATAAAAGCGATAAAAATATGTAAAATTTAGGGCAATTCCAACTGCTTCCAGTGGACAGAGATGTCATCGTCGATGTTGTAAATGTTGCCAGAATAAATGTTAGCTTTGACAGTGGTGAAAGGAACCTTCTAGACCCTTCTCAAAATACTGTACCATTCACAGTCAAGCGACATATTTCTCGGAAGAAAGCCTCGAATCAATATATACCCAGCCGCCCACTCCCGCTTTTCTTTTTTAGATACACATTTGATATGAGATTTCCACCTTTAAACTTGATTAATTTTATAGAAATTTAGGAGACCACGTTCAATTTAAAATGTCCCTCAACAAATTATCTCGGTATAAAATTACAATTACTATAGACATTAAAATTACAAAAAAAATAAATAATGTTGGAATATAAAATTCAAACACTATTAGAATGGTCACACAGTATATTTCGAAACATTTATTTAATAAACTGTATATTTAAAATAGTGTTCTTAACAGTTAAAATGCATGAACTCAAGAAGATAGTTGGAAAAACTCTTCCTGGATCTTTCGCCTGGAACTTATAATTTGAACTGAAACAATTGTTAATTATGATTAATATGCTGCGATATTCCGCATTCGATAAACTATCGATACTCGAAAGTCGTTTGATTCGATAGATATAAATAGCCATGTATCACGCGAGTCAATCAATTTCCCACATTTAACCATAACGATCGTGAACAATACAAACGTCTCGGAACTTTCGTATTTATGATTTTTATTTGGCATCCTTTTTCTAGACAAAGCGCTCTAATTTCAGTTTCTAATAATAGTCGGAAAGGCTTTGGTATGTTCTTCTTTTACCATTCTATATCCACCCAGCTATGAAATGTTTATGCACTAATTACTCTGATAAAAGGAAAATGAAACTCTTAATCACGCTGATGCAATGTAAATGAGAGCAGTGTAAGCTGAAAAAGTGACAAACAGTAGGAAAAAATGGTAATTTCGAATCGTATCTTCTTTGTCTTCCTTTTCTGGGATTAAGAATCCCTTCGCTTTTAGTGCATTCGAAAATCGGGCAAGATATTCAAAATGAATTTCCGCAGAATTTGTATATTAAAAGGTTCGTAATATACGAGTTCGACATTGTACAAGGTTTGAAAATAGCAAGCTCACTATTCCTTTTCAAGCAAACTGCCCCTTCTATTGACAATCCTCCAACTCATTTCTGATCCATGGCTGTGTTTCGTTTCATACACTTCCTTAAATCACTCATATATTTCCTTATATTCCCTACATCTCCTACTTCTCTTTTCTTCGGGAAATCATCAGCAAATATAACGCTTTCTTTCGTTCCTCCTCTCCCTTTATAAGCAATCACATTTTACCCTACCATTCTGCTCCCGTCTCCAGTCCTACCTACTTTAACTCCACGTACAAAGAATTAAGTCGTTAAACATCTACTCACGAATTTCAGTAATTGGCATTCTCGTATGTTTTCAGAAGGAGGCTATTAGATTCTCGAGGAAGAAGTTAACTTCCTCAGCAATGCCTCTGAAACAGTCGTTCTCGCACGAGTCTGCCCAAAAAATCCTCCGACGACTTTTTATCCCGACATCAACCATAAAAGTCCCATAAACAGAGAGGTAAAAAAAGATAGAAATCGAAGTGAGGCGTTGCATTTCGGGAAAATGCCTCTTTTTCCTCGAAAGAGACGTATTATATTTAGCCTCCTGCGCACGCATCAACTCCACCTGTATGCACAAACCAGTTACTATTGCGCAAGGAGGGATTGCAACAACGGAGGACAATTAGACGGGAGGAGTATCATAAAAGTTTCGCAAAATAGCCATGTCATGCGAGAGGGAGGGCCGAGATGCTGCGTCCACAATATGCAACCTTCGGTACCTTTCAGTGTCTGGACGGTCGTCCTTGGCTGGCGGAGGGGACGCGGGTTCGCATCTCGAATTTGATACCGAGGGGGGGCAGCCTATGAAAATAATGTTGGTCGAGTCAGCGACCGAAGGATTAGAGCGTTTTTTAAAAGCAGACGCGAAAGGAAAAAAAAGTCGCCGGCACTCGCGACCGTACACACACACACAAACATTTAGGAATCGGACAACAAAAAAAAGTCTCGAAAAAATATAAACGAGGACATTATTTTCGAGCGGAGGAAGATCGATGCGACGAGACGCAATCGATTGGGACGTGGGAGTGGCCCCGCGAAGGTCGCGGCTGCAACCGCGCGACTCGAGGAACGAAAGCGGTTCCTTCGGACCCGAAAACAAAATCGCTTCGATCGGATCGATGATGTTAATTGTCTTAATGGTCGCGGGGGCAACGAAGAGAGGGCAAAGAAGGTCTCGCGGAATGAATCGAGCCTCCCGGTGGGCCAATCAAAATTCATCTTGCTCCTCCCTCCCGCTGATATAGCAACGCCCTTGGGATCTGAGACAGACACCACTAACGCTGTCTACGACTGGATTTCCCCTCCTTACTACCGGAGCACGCGAAGCCTGGAGGTGTCCAAGACGGCGGAGGGGCGGCAGAGCGGTTTGGGAGACGAGGGGCAAGAACGTGTCTGCCGCGCGGGAAATCGGAGTTGTGGAAGGGGGGGCGGGAGGGGGGGGGCGCGCCCGGCGATGCGAGCTTTTTTTGCACATCGATACCGCGGCTTCCGCCCCACCCCGTGAGGAGGCAGTCTGCGAGGGGAGGGAGGTTTGGTGGCTGTCGCTTGCTTGCCGGTGCATGACCTCCGGGGAACACCAAGACGAGTTCGATCGCCAAAACAGAGAACAATCGGACCAAGGAGGAAATTCATAAACGAACGCGGGCTCCGATAAAATTTGGAGTCACTTAACCGCCACCAATTCTATGCAACCGGGGAAATGCAGACGAAAATAAATGGAGATCCATTTCGGTCGAAAAACGAAAAAATTAAGTTATAAATGGTCAATGACGATTTCTTAAGAAATAGATGCCTTAATTCCTACTCTGTGCAGGAAATTCTTATACTCGTTCTCAAATTGATATAACCCTTTTAGCGTCTTAAATTTACAGAGATTTTCGTTTATCCCGTATCCATATTTATGGCATAATTTTGAAACAATTTTTGAACCGCCGCCATTGTTTATCTGTGTTTGTAATTTCACGCCCATTTATTGAGACACTTCCAATCGAAGAATTCTATTTCACTCTGAAATCCTATTAATTACGCCTCTCGACATCGCTTGTTATGATGGAAACTTGTTTCGCCGAAGTTATTTCTGACCTCAGAAGAGAAGCTTTGACTGGAATACAAATACGATAGTGATTCTTCGGCAACCATTTTTTTCATACATAACATTTTTGTTTCATAATTATAAACCGTATCGGGAATCGTGATGTATTAATTTTTTGTAGAAAATTCTCGTTCCATTATTACGGAGTTTTTTTTACGCTGACACGTAAAAAGATAATTCTTAATTTAGCTAATTAACTTAAAAGCCATGTTTGAACAATTTTCGACCATTACATATAAGAGATTGAATATATCATTAAACTAAACTAAGCCTCCGTAAAGATCTTGCGAACGTATTTGTACACATGGACACTGTCCGCTCATTTTATTGAGAAAATAGTGCACGTTTATCCATTGGAATTTACGATAATACAACTCAAACTGCTATATTCATGTAAGAACCTGTCTCCCAAATAAGGTTTTTTTCTAAAGGATAAGAAAAACTTAACGCTACGCTTAAATTTGATGCGAACCTTTTTAATCGAGATAATTAGTTAAAAGGCCATCGCAAGCGGTACCGTAAAACATTCTTTCGAAAAGAATTTATTGCAAACTCAAATCTCCTGTCTCCCTTCCTCCTCTCTAATTAATTAATTGACGCGAAACGCAATGGGGAATCGATAGCAAGCAATGGAAACTGAATAATTAATTCTTTGGCATCGTCAACAACAAACGGGAACTGTTACTCTACTGATTTAATCCTTTTAAAACTCCCCCCAAACAAGGCTGCTGTCAGTCACATAATCATCCCGTTTGTGAATTTTTGTCATTCGATTGAGTTACTTCCCTTCCGCTTCAAGAGGTGACCGCAAAAAAACGAGTAATTAATATTGGAGTCGATTGCAATATATTATCGAAAGCGTACCTTTGATGAGAAAATATTGACACCACTCAATGACTTTTTATCGACCGCTACGAACGGTTTACTTTTTATTTAAAAGAATGTTCTCTGCCATTGTCTTGTCACTGTTCACCGAAGGAAAGAAAGTTGACTGAAATTATAATAAATGGGGAATTGTTCTGTCGAGAATGTAGTTTTACCTGTTAACTAAGAACTAACATTTATAGAGATAGTGACACTTAAGGTACTGTCGATTAACGAAATATTAAAAAGGAAAATTTTAATCTACCGAAGGAAATGCAATATTTTGCATTTGAAATGTATTGACATTCTCTGACAGTATATCTTACCCAGAAATGAAACCTATAAGAGAAAAGTAATTTGATACAATTCAATTTAATAATTTAAATAATACAAGAGAAAAAATGCTGAATCCGATTTCTGCGCGATGATGATTTGTGTGTATAAAATATTCGATATATCCGATATTTCTATTCTTAATTCTCTTAAAGTAGTAATTGTGAAAAAGTTAAAGGAAACGAGTCCATAAAGTAAATTTGTGGTCTACCAATTTTTTTGAGAAACACATACATTTTTCATAAAGTCAATAAAATGAAACTCTTCCTTTGACAAAATAACAAAAACAAAATATATGCTTTGGCTATGCCGATTTTCAAATTTCAACCAAATGCTCCAACATTTAATTACCAGTTTATTTAGTAAATAAATTATGATGTCATAATTTTAAAATTTTGGAAGGAAGATTTTAGAAATAGCTAAAGTTATTACAGCTGTAAAATTCCAAACATTATAAATAAGGTAAATTTAATAAATTTAAGTAAAGTGCCAAGAGAGTAAGACCAATTTTCAGCAACATTATTAAATGCTGGATAATGAGATCATGTGTTACACTTGTACCTTTATCAATGCTACCATTTCATACCAGAAATCACGAAAGGAGATTGATTTTATAACTTTCAGATTCGATATTTCACGTATAAAAAGTGTTAAGAAAGACAAATTGTTATAAGAATTAATCCTTCCTACACATGATAATAACAAACTTGAGAAATATTTTGATCAGTCGGTATTAACACCCCCTGCCACCCGCCAGAAGGCAGTTAGTTGTGCATTTAATGCATGAATTATTTGGGATTTATATCAACATTAATCGATCCCCCGAGATAAGCCATTTGCCATGCACTCTACAAGTGCCGTCAATACGTAATTACGGTATCACGAATTATAATATAAACAGAAAACCAAAACCGTTCAGCCATCATTATGTTCCACAAGGTATCGTTTAATAAACGAACCATCTTCTTTATAGCACCGTGTCAGCAGCGACTCTTCCGGCCAAATAGACGAGGCGATTTCGAAGTTATTCTAGAGCTTTCTCGGTTTCCCGCTTTAATATATTAACTTTAGATACACTAAATGATGCACCAAAGCAAAATAAACCGAAAACTGCCCATACTACAGTGGTATCGAATTCTCTAACCTCCCCCTTTTATGTTCATAAGAGCAAAACAGTTGCAATGAAATAAGATACCGAAACATTTTCCGTAGCTCGACACTTATTCCACTTTTCTGAGCTCCCAAAATAGACACTGGCTTTAGCAACAACCTATCGATGAGGCTTCAATTATGATCGCTGGCTTTCGACTCCTCCCGATAAGTAAATTTTGGAGCTTTCCAATAAAATTCGAAATAATCAACTCTATTTTAATAATAATTCTCCCAAGAGGGCCATCTTTAAACGGGAACAAGTAAGGGATATTTCCACCTGACGGAAAATGCTCAACTTTATAAAGAGCTCACTCACATGAATTCAAATGTAGAGTATTCAACCAATTCATTGATTATACAAGTAAACTTATATTGTATCTTATATCCCTCTATCCTAATGCTAATAATAATGAACGAAAACTTTTGGTTGGTCCAAAACCAAGATGGTCTCGTCTCCTGCCACAGTCCCAGCAAACCTTGTTGACGGTGTTCGGATTTTATTCTTCGCCTCATTTTTAAATCCAAACCTTATGCTAACACGTGAGTTTTACCGAATATTATCTTACAATTTCCAGACGTCTACTCAAATTCAATACGTCACCTTTCCGTATAAATTTCCTCGCAACAATGTTAATCTCAGACTCAAGGGTCGTTGTTTGAAACATTAGAATATCGCGCTCGAGTCTCAGATGGCGCAGCGTTCGTTATCGTTATACATGCACAGGTGGTTTACCGCCTAATTTATCGAATCAACCGAAAAATGCTTTAAAATAAAAGAAAGTAAAATATTTTGATACTACTCATTGTTATTGTTATCAAAATTCAATCGTGATGGCTAATAAAAGTAGTGGAGCAGCTTTCATTAGAAATTATTTTGAGGTTGTGGTTGGCTTAAGTCGTATAGGCGGCTCTGCATGTTTTGCATATTGCCTACCTGAGCAGGTTGCATCTTAACGTTCATGAAGCGAAAGGAAGAAATGAATTACATTTTTTTAAACTATAATTGTATTTATTAATATAATTAATTTTAAATATAAGTGTTGACCTTGAATATTTACGGAGGATTCATATTTGAATGAATATATTTCGATCGGCTTTTCTTCCTAAGCGTCCTCTCCTCCACTGATAATGGTGTGAGCGGAGAAAGAGAGATTGTACGAGAATTGAAAGAGTTTCGGCCAAAAATTAACATCGCATAATTAATGAAGATGTTGTGGTAGAATAAGGTTATCAATAGTATACCGAGTTATAGCAACCTGTCAGCATTTAATGACGTTGTTGCCTGAGTATTTTATCCATACTGCAGAATGGATTTCTCTTTATTGAAATTTCTTTTGAATACTGATACTAAAACCTTTTAATAAAATGCTTATGTGATTTTGATCGATCTGACTGGTACCAAAATGTTATATTATTATCTGCGTTTTATAACCAATATTTTACACTACTATTTTAAGGAGTGCCCTGAAATGGCTTATTAGATGGTACACAACAAGAAAAATTCCGTCTACTATCTCATTATAAATGGCATTAAATACTACCATACAAGCTATATGACTTTTTACAAGCATGGTAATGGAATATTTCATATTCCAAGTTTGCGGCGGACCAAAGCATCAGTCTCAGAATTCCTGTGAAACCATACTTGATAATATAAAATATAATTAAGCAAAATTATATATAAATACAATAAAAATAATTAAAAAATGAGAATGACTTTTAAAAGAAGATAATTTCAAATTCGTGATCAATTGTGCTTTCGTTAACTGTTTCGTTTTCTGGTAATTCTTTTGTCTCTAATAGTAAGAACTCGCCGTACACCCTAGCTACTCCTTCTCCGGCCTCTCGAGGTTACCGATGTTTTAGTATTTTTGGGAGATTATCAATTACAATGTTTCTATCCGTTTACAGTAGGGTTACTAGCCCAATTTTTCACTACGCACTGACAGTTTTGTGCAATTTAAAACCAATAAATAACTAAGTTAAGAAAAAAATCTTACGCAACATGTTTTTAGGTCGCCTTTTAGCTTGTTTTATAGGTATATTCATTCATTGAAATGAGATAATTATTTTTCAACGACGAATCCGTATCCATTCCAATTTATTGTTGGCTTAAAATTTCTGAGGAAGATTCACAACTCCACTTTTCCATTCCTGTTTCCGAATTCTCTCCTAAATATTGGTTTTCGCATTTATTTTAATTCACTATTCGTTATTATATCTCCAAAGTATCAATCAACATCCTTATGATCTTATAACAAATCGATATTTTCAAAAATATCTCCAACTGCGTAGTTCCCTTCCTTACATTCCCTCTTTATAGTAATGCTCATCTGGTTTGGAGTGGACATAAACTAGAGAGTAAGTATAAATCTTGCATATCTACGTTTTTCCATCCTCATATTTTCTTTCGCTTCCAACTCAGTTCTCATGTTATTTTCTGAATTCCTTGCGGTTGTGTCCAAGTTACCAAACTGAGCTATGTTAGCACTAAAACAATTTCTCGGTGAATAATTCGATCGATCGTGCGTTACCAGTCTTTCTTGCTCTCCAATTTTTGCTTCTGCAACTCAGACAGGCTTTTCTCCTCTATTTAGGTATTGCTCAGAGCTGCTATTCTGCTGCATGAAAAGTTCAGAGTATTGTGAAATATATTTAGAGGAAGTTGGCAGTTGTTTAAGAAGTTTCTTGCATATTTCTTTTCGCGGCTACCAAAATTAGGGTGATTATTTTTACAAAAATGTGATGGAAAATCCGTACTTCGTACTAATTATGATACGAAAAGGATTATTTTTTCCATAACGGTTTTATTTACTGGATAAGAAGAAATTCCTCTGAAATAGTCTGAAAATAAAGGGTTTTTCCGGCTGACAAGATTGAAAGAAATAATTAGTAAACTTCATGAATAAGTAGACGTTATTTATAGTTAAATAAACATTTATTTCAATAGAATAAAACGAACAGATATTTTTTCTGTGAACTGAAGAAAAATTAATTTCCTCGAGCAAATGGCACGAGAAAATTGTACATTAAAAATGAATGAACAATTGTCATTATAACGTGCATCACAATTTTTCATGCATCAGCGTCAACGGATACTATATAAAGTGAACATAAATAGCTTGTGGAATGTTTTCAAAGCTCCCAATAACATCACCGTTTTTGAAGGCATAAATTTCGTTGCTTAACTTCGAAACCTTCCAACATTGTTTCCACTCTTGCCGAAAGATTTTCTTCGTCTCTCTTTCTTCGAAATTTTCGCGTAAAAAAATGAAATTTCTCGCCATTGTCCTTTCACCACCTTATGAATGAGCAACCCTTTCTGGAGACTGCAACTGCCGATCTTCAGGAATGCTCCAACAAAATATCAACAAATCAGTTCCGACGGCATTGGGGAAGGGAGGTAAAGTCTCCGTACAAATCACCCCGCGGACCGCACCGCGCGCCTTTTCGACTCACGCCTCGTATAGGAGTTCGTGCAGACTTTTGAGCACGGATATTCGAAACTTGGACTTCTGGGACATCGTCATGCCGCTGAGTTCCGGAAGAAGACTCCGGAAGAAGTCCATATCCGCGCTGACGGCCGATGGACTCCTCTCGACGCTGATGCGGGCGTTCTTAGCATCGAAGTGATTGATCCTTATCGTGTTTAGCCCTTCGCCCGCCAACTTGATCGCCTCCCCCCTCTCCTCCTCCACGCGACGTCTCTTGGGTTCGTCGCCCGCCTTCTCCTCTTCGATCGCCTCCTCCACCTCGATCACCACCTCCCCCTCCTCATCCTCCTCCTCCTCCTCCTCCTCCGTGATGCCCTCATCCTCCTTGAGACACGCCCTCCGCACCTCCTGGGGGTAGCACATATCGTACTCCCCCTTCACATCCAAGATCCTCGGGCACTCCTCCACCGTTTGCTCGCTGTCGTCTCGCAGGGGATCCGACTGGACGTCCAGTGGAACACTCGGATCGCTGTACGGCCCCCTTCGGCACCATGGAGGATGGCAGATTTTACAATTAGGCACACTCTTAAACATGGAGGCAATTATCAACCACCATTTTAAATAAAACCGAATGCATATTGACTCGATACAGTCCATGCACTCATTGAGAAATACGACAAAAATACGGTGTACAGGAGATCAGTGAAATATTCAGGAAATGAGAGGGGACCTCGAATTTGAGAGTCCGAGAGTATTGACAAGGGACTCATGAAAAATTCTTTACATAAATTTAGGAAAATTGAGAAGAGATTATTTGTCATAAAATATAACTAATATAGATAGTTTGAAAGGAGACGCAAGGTCGTCTCTCTAAAGTTAACACAAAGGGGGCATAATGCCCATTTATTATTATTATATTGCTTTCCCCAAGAACACGCAACTGCGGGTAAATGAGGAGTAGGACATGATAAAGACAATTTGGGGCAAATATAATTCTTAAAAATACCTTACTGTATTGAATTAATTTACCAACGCTGAGAAAACAAATTTTCATACGAGTGATAATGGAATAAGGCAGAATATTAATACTTAAAGCTTTTTACCAGGGTTTTTCAACCTACATCACGCTGAGGGCAATACTTAGGGCCATCTATCTCACTACATTTTAGTAAAAATCGTAATCTCAAGTATACGTACCCGTAGATAAAAAACTAATTCACCAAAACATAGTAGAATAATCCATTCAAATTATTTGTTTCTATTAAAACTTAATTTCATTTCCTTCTTTACTATCTCATCAATAATTTCCAAGTATTTTTCCATGCACATATTTATATTAAGTCATTATTTCACGAGTAACAGGTTACCAGTAAAAAGAATTCAAAAAAATATGTTTTGAATTGAAATAAATAAGGACTGCATGATATAAGAGACCCAAGCTCATCCAGTTGATGCGGCCTTTAGGCCAAAAATTCTGCAAACCATCCTGTAGCAGTTAATTAAATCATTAGTTCTTAATCCTTTAGCAAGGGACGCAGTGGTTTCCCCAATTAGACTCTCTAAACTGCAAGAAAGAATATACAACCCCCGACCCTATAACACGTTCGGTAAGTCCATTGATTCTGAGACTTGGTAATCGTTTTCAACTCAGTAGGAATCAAACCCTGCCACTTTTTACTCTCTTTTTCCAGGTGAGCTTATCTTTATAGAAACGAACTTTGTAGCAATTGGGAGCGATTTCGGGAAAACCCCTATCCCTAAACCTCCGAGCTGCTGGTTGCCTGGATAATTAGTTCCAATTTGTATTGGTATGGAATGGGACACCATTTCAAGATACTTTTCGACGCCGACGTTACACCGCCACCAATTTGAGGAAATCAAATATTGTTCATAAATATAAAATATAAATGGGATTTTTTCTTTCAAATGCGCGAAACCGCTTATGCGCCCCATAAGTATAATCTAGATGAACATTGATAGTGCATGACACCGTGAATATGGCGTTAGTTTTAAAACGGAAGAATTTTTCTCTTCGGTTAGTTTGGGTCGGAGAAAGGTAATTCTCATAATTACGCCGAAAAGCTCTTAGAATTCCTCACTAATTTTAAATGGGTCTATATTCATTTCAAAATGATAAAAAGTAGTACAATTTTGGCGGCGAATTGTCGTATGTATCTCAAGTTTGGTACAAAGACTGATATGTATGCATAAACAAATATGCGTAACCTTAAGCCCATCGTTAAATGCATTTATGCAGACAGATTAATTAAATATTCAGCATACGAGAAATATTAAGCAGTAATGAAAATAAGGGTTGGTATTATGGGAATTATTTCAGCGATAGATTCTGCAATCAGAATTCATTCATAATACGTTCGAAAGATAGGGGGCGAATGAAACCCCTCCGTAGGCCATGGGATGGGATTAGACTGTTGGCTTCCGACGAATTACTGACACAACGCAATAAACATAGATAAATGCTAATTAACCTCTCTAATCGAGATTGGCGTCAAAATGAATTTGAGATTGGAATTCTTAGATTAAAATTCGCAATCCCATACGCAGACGATAAAAAAGTCGATTGTTATAGAAAACAGAGATTCACATCAAAATTGGAAAGAAAACCATAACGACGATTTTGCTGAGATATCTGATAATTACGCAAACTATTTATTAAAATCAGAAGACTAATTTAACAAACATTATTTGAACATGGATGAGAATAAGTGAGTTACTGAGAAGCACTGAAGGGACATTAAAAACGTATCTCATTTTGATAAAAGTTGAGCAGTCTTAGCAGTAAACTTGCGATAAATTCTTAGTTATTAAATGAGCAACAACGTTCGAGATGTAATACCAGGTAAACGTTAGGTTATTTTTACCGTCGATTAACTTTTGAGTACAGAGCATTTACGAACGATTTTTCCTTGCTATACTTCGCAAGTATGTAAAACATACAACAGCTAAGGAATTTAAACTTGCAAAATAAATTATTTCGATCGCTTAGATTAGCGAAATACCCATTTCAAATCTTTTTTAAAACTCTCACTGTAAATAGAATGAGGATTTTTATCACTAAAATTAATTTTAAAATTATTCTCCGAACTATACATTTTTGTCGCAGATGAGTATATAAAGAAAGAAATATCGAGAAAGGTCTTGAAGAGTATGAAAATTTTACAAACACATTTTCCAAAATTTGGATTACCGACAAAATTTTGATATGAGTTCAATCTACGAGCTAAAATCCCCTTTTTAAATGGTGTTTACGATAACTAACTCTACAATAAACCTATCGAAGTCACAATTTGAAGAAGTTTCTCTTTTCTAAAAATGACGACCAGAGACCATTTACGTTATGTTTACGTATAATTACTACTGTTATCTTATTACTGTTAAGCGTACTATTTTAATTTAACGAAAGAAACTTTTCTAAAACTATCGAACTCTAACAAAAAGAAAACTGGGATCATCCTTAACCTTATGCAACCAATGCATACTCTTTCTTATCTATTCATTAAAATGGGAAATCCTATCTGAAGCACCTTTAGGGTATTCTCAGAAAATTCATTACAATAGATGACGAATCATCCAATCATACAAATTATAAAGAGATATTTCTTAAATCTTCTTTTGACACATCTACCGGAATCTGTGTAAACTGAAAGAGAATAACAATTCAATCGATGAAAATGACTTACCTACTCTTGGTGAAGGGCATTAAGAAAGACAAGTAAGCTGCCAAATAGTAAGGTCTTCTCATTTTCCCCGAACTTTTCGCATCTCTGGTAAGACGCAGATGTCTCGACAGACACGTTCTGATGTTCCGCCATTTTTCTTTGCAGTTGGCGACTACAGAAATAAAGAAAAACTTATCTTAGATACCAACGGAGATAGGGAAACATCCACAAAGGAAAAAAAACTTCATTTTAATTGACTTGAACTTGGAGGACTACTCTCGAACTAATAATCAATAAAGGTTTTTTTTATTTTGATTCCTTACATTCCCAAAACCTCCCATGAAGTACGTAGGCAATGCAATGTAAGTAACTCAAATATTATATTGAATATATTCCTTCCATCTCAAACAAAGTTTCAAACGGATAAGTGAATTCTGTTGTTAAATTAATAAACATAAAACTACTTTGATAATTCTGATATGAAAAGCCTCCAGGTCCACAGATATCCGCGCAGACGCGGATATCTGTGGTGTAAAAAATATTTGATAAGATTGCGACGCGACACCGCGCGATTATGTCTCATGCGACTTTTCCTTCAGTCGCGAAATACAAGGGTCCGATTTTAGCGCAACTCATTTTTACGTATGTTACTGAGCTTAGAGCGGAATTATCGACCATTTTGGCACTATGAACTAACGAAGCGAGAGTTTAAACTGAAATTCTGCGCAAAACTGAACTTCGTACGTTACACAAATGAACCCCAGCAGTCACACTTCGGTGAGAATGTCGAAACCGAATATATGGCCCTCACTTCGAGGGTTATTCCGCGACAAAATCTCTCGAGACGCAGAACGGAAGAAACACTCGCCTGAGTCCTTCATGGCGGCCGCTACGCAGTTCCATGCGGCCTCCTGACAGTCCTTGCGAGTGTAGCCCTCGAGTCTGACGTCGTACAGGACAGGGTACGCTTCCACGATTTTCACAAACTGTATGTTTGATTTCGGGTCGTCCATCATGCTCGATGGACCGAGTTGGGACACCACAATTAAACGGAATAAAAGGCGAATCGCCGACACGTCTCTCGGGCTCCCCTTTCCTGCCGTTGGTCTCGTCGCGTCGTTCGCATTCTCTTAGTTAGTCGCGTTCCCGAGAGAGGCGCGTCCTGTTGCGACGCGGTATCGACGCGACATGTTTTTAGGTCTCACCGGCGGGTGGCGTCGGACTCGTTGCGAGGCGTAAATGATTCGGGAGCCAACTTAAATTTTGACGCTTTCTCCCCAAGGTCAAAATGGTCCATGCTTCCTTCACTTGCGGGGCTTCACCTAAAATTATCCCTCTCGCGCGAGATTTGGAGGTGGAACACTATACTCCGCAGCCACCCCTTTTTCCAAGACGCAAATGTCAACAAATCGTATCCTTTTCATTCACGGAGCCACGCATTTGCTGATGCAACCAAATTTATGTGCAGTGGCATAAATTTTAAGGTCACAATTTTGTCTCAACTGAGTATGAGGAAGATAACTAATAACTCAATTAAAACTAATTATGACTAGAATGATTTCCAATAACTAATTCTATCGTATTTTTTGCCCTTTTCCGCTGAATAATTGAAATCACCATGTGAAAGCCACATACATTACGATACTGAAACAATGCCATCGTGACTTATTTGGAATTTTAAAATAAGATTAATCCCATTCTGGTGACAGGGAGGTCTTTAAATCCTGTCATATAAAAAAGATACATATTATTAACATTTTGTAAGTGAATTATGCACTCAAAAGGCCAGTAAAAACCGCATCCCCAAACATTTGCTAACAAGAGCAACCAGAGAGGAATAAGACACATTTTTCTCTAAACTTTACCAAAATGTAATTGAAAAATATTCCGTTCTTCGATATACAAGAGCAAGAACGATTAAAAGTTTGGAATAAAACTGTTTCGATGGAGAATATAGAAGATAAGTACAATGACTTAAAGTGTTACTATGAAGTCTGTTCCGCGTTTGATCTGTGTAAATCATTCGCCCATTAATCCTGCAGTGAAACGACTGATTTTTAGAGAAGAAGATTCCAATAGCGCCATATTTCTAGAGCTCTGAAGAAGGTTCATTCCCCAAATTGAGTTCCCGAAGAAACTCACCGTATTTACTGCTAAAGTCCTTTTAATGTGTATGGAAGAGTTTTTGGGCCAATTACCTGCATAGAGTTAGCATAAGTTATGAGCCGTAAGCACAGAACGTAACTCTACCTTAAAAAGCATTTACAATTCCCAGTAAGCGATCTGTTTAGTGCAATCGTAATCCTATTATTTTACTAATTAGTCGAGTACGATTGCAAACGTTTCTTGGTCCAATATTTTTTTGTGATTTCCCCGCAGTAAAGAGGATGAATGCAGCATGCAGCACTTGTTCTAGTTTCTTGTTGTTCCGAAGCAATAACTCAGCCTTCCGATGGAAGTCATTTCAGACCATAGGAATGATTACCAAAGATCGTTCTCCAAATCGTTCCATCCGTTCCGTGAGAGGATATCACGCACGCGACCAAACAGGGAACTCCAATTTTTTCTTCGAATTACTCATTTCTCTCGATCAATGGGATCTCAATCAAGCAAAGACGAGGAGTCAAAACGAAAGAGTTTCTAACTGTTTCCCTTTTCCCATTCGAGCACCAATTAAAAAGTTTGTTAATTTTGGGTTACGATCTACTTCGTGTAAATGTCGTCTTAATAAGTCTGTAGAGGAAGAATTAAATACTGCTAAAAACAGCTGAGGATCCAAGAAGTAAAAAGAGCTGGAGTACAACGTGAGTGAGAATATTTTTCATAATGGATATAATACATATTTTACATCTGTGTGGGTATTTTGGCATGGCCTATTAGTTAAAACAACAATTTTTATGATGCCTTTTTTAAGAAAATTTGAAAGTCCAACCGAGGGAGTAACGTGGTGAAAAACACGATGCAATGTTTTTCGATGCAATCCCAGCGAGACTATATTTTGATTCTTTTTTATTACGGTGATACGGTTTAGTGATAGTTTAATTTCTAATTATTTTCCGATTAAATTGGTTTTTACCAATCATTGATTTTAAAGAAATAAATTTTCCACCCAATCTCCGATGATATCCATTCCATTTTATCGTTACTTATTTTTGAGACGTTTTGAAGGCGGCAATCAAAATGAGAAGGGTTGGTCGCTATCCATGGAATAGGATAACCTTTGGAAGCGATCCGCATTGCACGCCACTTTATTTTCCTTTCGAGAAAAATATATTCGCGAAAAAGTCATGTAAAGGTAAAATCAAACTTCTATTCCAACTGGCTACGTGACGAAGCGATATCTATCACTCTGACGTAACGTTCCTTCCTCTCTCTCTTTCTCTCTTCGGACGTTTTTTCTCTCTCTCTCTCTCTCATTCATGGACTCCGCGTACGCCTCCATCGAGGGACATCCATTCTTCGCAAAAAAACCATTCCGTGAATCGGTAACAGCGGAGGAAGGGAAAAAACGAAACGTCTGCTGGCGCTCAAAGTGATTTACTGTTTGACCCTCTTTCTCGCTAGGAATCTCCTATTCAATCCGGGGATGATTTCGTTACTTTTTTTGCCTCTCTCCCCGCGTTTTTAATCCCTCCGCGGTTCCCAACAGCGCGGTTTATCGCCCCGCGTCATCTTCGCGACGGCCAATGGAAAAGCGTTTCGCCTGTTTTAGTTCTGCCCAATGGTCACTTTTGAATAGGATTTCTATACGCTTCATCCCTCGACGCCGTTTACAGCGCTCGCTCCATTCAGCCAGAAGGCGAAAAGTATCCTAAATTGCCTAGTAATTTTCGGTCTTTTGTGAGCGTGTGTGTGTATGCGTTGCTCTCGGTAATCCTCTCTTCCCGCCAGGCTCATTGCTGCCCCCCCTCGTCTAACCCTTCAGCCACCGACTGCTTCTGCCCCTTCCCCTCAACACGTGATCAAATCTACCCGCCGGCTATAAGACTGACTTCTTCACACACCAGCCCATCTCGAAGAGCGGTCCAGTCCACGGTAGGGTTGCCACCTTTACGAAAATGAAATAAAATCGAGGGGCCTCCAATCCGCGCCATTTTTTATTGGCGCCATTTTTCCGCGGTCCGATAGGCGGTTTTCTCTAGGAATTTTTCCGGAATAGGAAGAATATTTTCGATGACCTTATTTATTTTAATTCTTCCCGATCGAGGGTTGAAGGAACTTTTTCGTGGGCTTGGCCTATACATTTCGGAGGATGAACGAGGAGAAGAAATATTCGAGTGTGGAGCGGCGGAGGGTGACTGGAAGTATCCAGAGGTCGCTTTCTTAATTGATCCTCTCGCTGAACTTGCACCGACGGAGAACCATTCGATGGTGTTTAAGTTTATGGGAGAGGGTTTTGCTCTTAGGGATGCAACTGAGGAGTGAAAAATTCGAAAGATATATTTTTCCTTTTACCGAATCACAACCCTTGTTCCGTCAAAGCTAGAGGAATTACCACATCCTCAACTAGTTACGATTTATCAGGAAAACTCGATCGGTAAATTTCGCACAGGATGGCTGAATTTGAGCAATTTGGTTTCTTCGTAGAAATAACTCATCAAATCAGATTATAGATGTAACTGGAAATAAAATTATCGCTAGATATTTCTTTGATCGATTGCTGAATTTACTATAAATCAGCAAAATTGGATCATATACCTATGGATATGGAATGAAAGACTTTTAGGGGATGAGAAATAGAATTATAAATTGATAAAAATCCTCAGTAAGCTTTCCTTAAATGCTACAAAATCAACAAAATTACAATTATACACCTCTTAGTGATTATAAAATTATTTAAAATATAATACACAGATATTAAATCTCATTTTCATTACAAAAAAATTACATCCAACCACTCTTAGTAATATTTAATTGTTTAAACTAATGGAACGCTCTTGACTCCCCCATTTTTTAGAACGCTGCTATTAATTTGATTATTTGACGTGTAAAAATATTTCGATGAATATATTTTTTTCTTCACCTCGTTAATTTTATCTCAGACGCAGATTTGCAATTATAAATATGCATAGCCTGAGTATTAGTAAATATTCTTTCGAATGAGGGAAGAGATCCCCTCCATTGCACTCATGAAGATTCATCCAGTCATAGTTACAGCAGGGACTGTCTATAATTGAATTAAGATTTTAATTATTTACAGCGAAATCGCCGTTAAGAAACCATTAGAAGATAAAAAACTGAAGCACTAGTGTTACTCATTCAAGTGAACGAAGCTAATGCTAAGCTCCCTTTTAAATTAACAATATTTTATTCGTAAAACTCCAGAGGAAGGTGTGAACGAGGCTGCTCCGTGGAAGCCCTTTCCGCGTCCTAATCACGATTCTCTTTCATTCGTATTCGTAAAAGGAAAAGAGCGAACGAAGGTTTTGATTTTCATCCACGGTAATTGAGCGAGGATTAAGGGGGACGTCCACAAACAGTTCCCCTGCTTACGGTGCACAAACCAAATATCTTGGAACAGGGCACTTGTGGAAGCTGTTTGCTACCCCATTGCAGAACGAACCTGTTGCCGAGTCTAAACCTAGCGCATTAAAAAAGTCATCTTTTTTCGGTGATTATCTTCCGCTCTGCAGAAATTACGGCCATCCGAAGGCATCCCTCGTGCGTTTTATCCCCTGTATTTTCCCCTGTATTATCCTCTGTGTTAACCCCGAAATAGGCCAACAAATTAAGGATTTACGTAAGCTATGAATCGAAATTGAATGGTTTTCAATTCCAAATAGAAAAAAGGAAAGAATCGTCAATCGCTTCGCCATCAATTTTCGGGGACATATTGGAAATGTAGCAAAAGTGATCGAATAAGAAGTATGTGGAATCTGATTACGTGAATTAGTTTGATTTTCGGATGATCGAAGGGCAAGACTTCTTACCAATAGGATTACTCTTTTCCGTTTGATACGTGGACACGATCGCCGATGATCCAGTAAATATGCTACACTTCTCGCAAACGTGTAATATAAGAGTGTGAAAACTTCATGACAACTTTGGACGCCATCTTGGTTAACGAGCCCGTCCGTGAAAAAAATAGCGTTGCAAGGAAGGCCCCGCGAGAATGGGCGGATAATTCGGAGAAGTGGCAAGCGTCAACTTCGGCACGAGGCAGATTCCGTCGGAAACGGAATAAACTAATCCGTCGGAGGCCGAAAATCGCAATTAGGCGTTTGCGGCGGTGAAGAGCGGCCTCCGGCGAGCCGGAATATAATTTGGATCGAGAAGGAGACGGCAATAAGAACGATAGCGGAGAGATATGATTGGTGAAAGAAACGAGGGGAGTTAGATTATTTAAGCAGGGTTAAAAGGATGAGGGAAACGAGATAAGGCCGGAGAGGGAGGGAAAGGCGTATCGCTTGTTTTTTTTTCTCCTTCGGAAGAGTTTTCGTTTTTATTTTGTTTTTTTTTCTTTCGAGAGGCCCTTATCAATGACCATTAGGATCCCCTGAACTCGATTTGGAGGGTTCATAAGCTGTGCGAGATATGGAGCAAAGGCTACATTGTGTAACGTTCGTTTAAATAATGGGAAAGGGGAGGGGGTAGGGAAAGAGGGGCAAAAAAGAAGAGCCACGACTCGCGTTTTCGGTTCTGATTTGTCCGTCGCCTGTTGATATGCTTACGCGACCATCTTCGTAATTGTTCCATTCGTCGATTTGCGCTAGGCGGGACTCGAACTCTAATACGGCACTCTCTCGGTTACCAAGGACGTAACAGTTGACCAATTGCGAGGCGTCGCATAAAAAAGGCCTCGATGCGTGATGTAATTACCTCCGCGCGCCATAAAGGTTATTGGAGTGACTATTTGCATTTTTTTCTTCGATGCTTTTTTCCCGCCCCGAATTGTTTCGCTCGCGAGCCGCTTCTTTTCTATTTTGTGCGGCAAAATGAAAATTAATCGACAACGAGGAATAAAATGGCGATTATCCAATGTCAAGGTTGCGTTCGAGCGGTTATTCGATCTGGTAATCGACGATGATGGCCGACGTATTTCAAATCTGAGGGCCTCGTTGCTCCACTGATCTATTCGTTCATTGGGAGAAGTACCTGATTTCGTATTCCTTTCGTCTTTGCAGTGATGTGCTGGCCCGTGGATAAATTAGGAGGGGAATTTCAAGGGATTCCAGACTGAACTATTTTTCTCATCTCTCTCAATTATTCCTTTCATCCTCTCCTTGGTGTAGATCGAAATAATTGGAAATTTCTGATAATAAGAGCGTCCACGAGCCTCTCGAGCCCTTAGAGGAGACCTCAATAGGCCTTTGACCCGAACGTTATCGATTTAGATCTCGATACATTCTTAACTCTTTTTTCTAAATTGGAGAACGAATTAAAATATACTACTAAAAAATATACCGCCGACACATGAAAACTTAATTTCATCGTAAATAATTCAATGGGAGCAATTCGATTTAATATTTTTTTGTTTCTCTTGCGAGCTCTGAAAAGCAAATCGTAAATTATTTACCGGTGAATTCCTTCGATTAAAAACTGCGGATGGTTCTGATATTGACAGTAAGTTTTGCGCTAAAAAGATTTAAATACATGTTTCGTAGCGATTATGACACGTATTTGCGTATAGCTTGCGTGTGCTTTCCTTCTAATTCCATTTCACTCCGGATTCCTCCACGGGACGAATAGGAATATACTGTACTTTCCTCTAAAATCGTGTCATAGTCAACCGCGGATTCAATCGCCCCCGCGAAAGCGTGGACCAAAACACAAAACCGGCGCCGCGAGATTTCAGGAAATTCCCGTATTCACGCGAGAAAAAAAAGTGTCTGTCGCGAGTCGAGACCGAGGAGCCGAAAACTGCAAGTGCGATCGATGGGTGCAACCCACGGCTGCATTAGGGACCGAATCCTCTTTTTTTATTTTTGCTCTTTTTTGCGAGCAGCCGAGCGAGCAGTCGAACCGGTGCGCATTTTCAACACTCCCCCTCCCCCTCGGTTACGCGCACAAAAAAGAGACGATCGGAGAAAAAATCCGCGGCGAAATTATTATTAATCGGCGGTGCACCCTCCGACCCTTAGGGGTTCCTTCTCTAGGAATGGCAACGCTGCCTCGAGGGGACGTAGGCTCGTCGGCTAACATAAACAAAAAGTGGGCGGCGTTGCCAAACCTTCGCGGCGGGGATGTCTGCGTGTGGAGGGGGTGTGTGGGTGAGCATTGTGTGCGTGTGGATGAGACAGGAATGTTGTCTGAGGGATGCAGCGTCCAAAATGAAGTCGAATGTCTTCGGATAATGCGCGCTCTTGTTTTGGGAGATTAGAATTAGGCGAAAGTGCATACGCGTAGAGGAATTACTCCGTCGAGATTTATCATCCGCCGCGAAGACGCGCGTTATTTTTACTCTTTTTATCTTTTCGCTCCTTATCAGCTAATTACGATTTCGTCCACTCCTTCCGATGCGTCGAAATGGAAGGGATAAATGTGCAACAGATAACACGCTAATGTTGCATGGAGATCTTAGTGATTCAGTTTGTTGAACACAAAAAGATGTCTGTGATCAATATTTCGCGATGATATAAAGTATGTCCAGAGTTGCAACCGCGGAGGATACATTACAAGCTTAAAAACATTAGTCAAATGTTGTTATATAATTTGTTTAAATTTTCAGTAAATGAGATCCATTAATCATCATTAATCTTATAAACATCTAACAACGAATTAATGGAATTTTATTCATTCTTAGTCACGGCGAAGATGATTAATTCTTTTTATTTTATAGATTTAGTTTTCGGATGATATTTTTCATTTGAATTTCTGAGATTAAATTTATTCTAAATACTGTTCACTGCGGCCTCTTGGAGTGAATTATTTGTTACAGTTTGACTTTTACCGAAAAGTTAAGTATTCCGTCTTCAATCGGCGGAATTTCTTCTTCTCGAATAACATATATTTTGGCGTTTTTAATGTGTTCTTCCATTCCTTCTCTGCTTTAAAGATGTTTGGAAAGAAATATAATCTTCAAATATTCTATTTTGAATAAGTCCATTCAATGTGATCGATTATCGCAAAAGCATCAAAAATGCATATTTTCCGTACCGCGAGCGTTGCTACTAGTCGAGTATTTTCTAAATCAAGGGTCTGAAAAGTGCGCCCCGCGGTCAAATAGGGCCAATGGGAGATAATTGGGCAACAATTGCGAAGTACACAATCACGATAAAGCTTTCAATTTCCATATTTCACTATCGTAATGAATATTTGATACTTATATATTTATTGTGTAAACAATAAAAATAAAAATTATTTTCCCAGATTCGCCCCAGTTATTGCTTTTTGAGAATTTTACTAATAATGCGAAGAAAAATAAGTATTGATTCTCTGGTCCTCATAATATTTCAATGCACTTATGTTAATCACCTCCAGAAAAGTTAGGCAATTCCACTTTTACTAATAATCCTAATCATTCCTTGTGATTGTTTCATTCAGTTATCAAAAAAAATGACGAAAATATCTTTCAATTCAATGCCAAAGCTTGTAAGCTTTTTCCCATATATTGATTGGATTTTTATTGGGAGTGAGACTGGAGAATATCATCCGAGAATATTCTCCAAAAATCAGCAAATCTTGGCTTATAATATTAAACTTAATCGGAATATATAAATCTGGTGCTCGTAATTCCAATGCGTAAACCTTTCACCTCGGAGAAAATAGGTTTCATTGAGCGCCTACCACAATAGATTATTACGTGTCCATTCTCAGGTGATGAAAATAAATCAATAATGCTTAGATAAACGGAATCGTAATCTCGAAATGAATTCCCCTTTACTCCGTGACATGAATGACTTATAAACAAGAGAATGCCTTTCTTCCGGGTTATTGATTTTTACTATCCGAATGCGTGGCTGCTTCGGAAATATCTCCCTAAATTCGAATCTGCGGACAAACAAAGACCCAATAATTCAATCAATGCTCCGACGGGGGTGAGTTATGAGCCACCGAAGCATAATCGACGCAATTCCATCGCATGCTGTTAATGCGTAAGCGTTTAGGTGCCGTAAATCAGTGAGCGTGGAACTGCTTTGGGGAAAAATATTGTCATAGCGAGAACCGTAATCGAGTCGAAATATCAGAAATAGAAAAAAGAGCCACGGTTTTATCTCGCTGCAGAACGAGATTTGTCTCCCGGAGAATGAAATTCAACGTATCATCTCGCCTTCGGCCATAAGATGTGGACTTTTTCCCCTTCTTACTTAGTCCTTGAAGTTCACCACGAGCATGACCACGGGCCGCCATCCTCCCGGCCGAAGTACCGAAAAGACATTTACGTAAAAATATCTCCTCCCTCTCCGTCGAGACTATAAAAAAAGAGCATCGCATCGCGGCTCCGCCCCTTTCTTATCCCCTCCTTCGTCTATTTTCTCGTTATCTCTCCCTTTCGATATTCCCTCTGTTATTGTTGTAATATTCCCACGAGGCGAATGTTTATTTTAATTTTAGATCGTCGCGAGAGGGATGTACGTGTGTTCCGAGCTTGGTTTCTCTTTCGCTATTTTTTCCTCTTTTTTGTCATTTCCCTTCGGTTCCTTTCAGTCACACATGAAGAGACAGAATGGGAGGCGAGGCAGACGATGTCGGGTGGGAGGGGGAGAAGTTGCGGCGGCGGAGGATGGACGAGGGAGGGCGAGCAGACGGTTACATTTGGCAACGCCGCCTCGTGGCCCCCCAACTCCCGCCCACCAACGGGAGCGAGTTTCGAACGAGCCAGGCAGGCAGCGCTCTCGGGAACATGAGGTCGGCCAGCAGCAAGTCTGGGACTGCCGTAGCTGCCGCCGTAGCTGTGAGGTACGGTGGAGACGGATTTGTCGGTCTGTAGCGAGGAAAAAGAAACAAAACAGTGCCGTCGGGCGCGGTGGACTTCCGCGGCCCAGCAGACAAGAAGGAAAGAAGGCGCGCTAGCATGGTTAAGGGTGTAGGATAAAAAACGGGAGAATAGCGAAAGAAGAGGGTTGTTCGAAGATCTGTGCGAAGGGTGTGTATCAGTGAAGTGAGTGGACACCACCGGACTTTTTACACGCGAGTTAAATCTCATCTGCTAGATGGCTCTATCATCATCAAGTGCAACTCCTTACGTCAGTCTGTACTACTCTATAGTGCAACGGGCGACCACGCGATATTTTAAGGAATACTATAGGTCTGGTGAGTTATATTTGGTGGTTTCTTTTTGGTGCGGCGAGGGAGCGGTCGGGGTGGCGAGAGGGTGTGGATGAAGGGGCGTAGGGAAGTGGGAGTGATGCCTTTTCTTAGGGGGATGATGCCATCATATGTTTCCCGGTTTGTTTAATCTTTGGCCCACGAGGCGACGGCATCGAATCGCTCGATCCGGACGCGGTCCCTCCGTCCACCCCTTTCAACCCGGAGATAAGTGAATGAGAGCCTTTTTCCGCGATGTCGAGCGATCCGTAGAAAATTTTTCTTCTCTCCGAAAAACAACTCCCCGCAGCCGAGGCTGAAGATGTAACCCTGTTCTCTATTTTTATATGAGTGCTCCCCGCGCTTCTTCGCCTAACATTTTCATCCGCATTCCGCTCCCAAGAGCGCCGGTGCGTTTTGCCCACGAATCCGCGACCTCCGTCTTCCCGAATATCGGCCGTGTTTGGGCCGATTGATTGATGAATCGGCTGCCGTTTCCCCGGACTCGCTCTCCGCCGTCCGCGCGCATCTCGCTCGCCCGTCCGCTCCTTCGCTCCGCCTTCCTCTCTATTTATCAGTTTCTTTCTCAAAACGTTTGTGTCTGTGTACGAAAGTGTTGCTTGTGTCTTCCAAATGAAGGGATCGTATTGGTTGTAGCGTTCGGTGCGGTTGTCAACGATCGCCTTGCGAGGAAAGTCGTAAAACATTGGCCGACACTGATTTCGTCTGCTCTGCAGGTTTGTCTATTTTGCCGCTCGGTTTAGGTTCGGCGGTGCTATCACTCTCTTGAATTAAATGTTTTTTTATTTGTAAGAGTTTGACTCAGGAAAGGAGATTTACCGAGTGATAAAGCTCCGATTAGGCTGCATCGAAGAAAGGGATTTACGATCAGTTTCCGCGCGTATAAATTCTCGTTCACTTACCTTGCAGCAGTTCACCAATTGAAATCCCCTGCCGGTTTTCCATGATAATATTAATTCCGACGTAAATTTATAAGTCTAGCTTTCGATACCGCTTCCTCGTTTTTTTAACTTTGTATCTTTCGAGAGTTGCAGTGAAGAGGCCGCTAAAGATTTTCCAGTCGAAAGTGCATCTTCAGCAGACGCTTAGCTCTCCTCTGTATCACATCCTCAAAGGATGCCATTTGATTTCTTTTGATTTGGCGCATATTACTATTATGTCATACATGATAGCCAATTCGATTACTTTTCCTTTGCCCACTGTTTATTGTTTTATTTTGAGAAAACTTATGTTTGCTTCTTGTTCTGCAGGATAGGGAATACCATTCGCGCTGTCAAATAACTTGGCCGCCCTGTCTTCTGTACTCACTGATCCTTGGAATCTCTGCACTCTCCCCTTTTTACGCCCCCGAGTCAAAGCAAAGAAGGCGAGTGGGTGGGTGCGTGAGGGACAGTGAGGTGTAATGTGGAGAAGACAAGTACTACGGCATCGACATGGCCTTAAATTTTTCGGCTGCTTCGTTTGCAGCCTGCCTTTCCGCCGGCCTGGCCGTTCCCAGGCAAATCATGTACTGCATAGCCCAGGGTAAGATGCCACTCAATGCCTTTACGGTTGATATTCGTGTGCCATTGTTCACTGAGAGTTCAATGGAGAAGAACAGAAGATTCATGTGCACTGATTGTATCAACAGATGAATCGACGAGGTCGATGTTTGTTTGAATATCGTGAAGCACTGTCGAAGAGTTATGGAAGTATAATTCTCTACTCTTCGTGAAATTTTCGCGATAGTAAGGTTATTCGCCTAGAAGAAGTTGCAAGGAAGTATCGCGGAATTATCTTCGAATTGAATTCTCGATTCGTGTATTATTTTCATTTGCTTCCTCTCTTATAAATCTCCCGTTGATTTCAATCGGCTGTCCGTTGTACGAATCAACTTTTTGGGTAGGTCTGTTGACTCGAGTGCGCATGAAATTTCTGTTTCTCTTTATTTACCTTTTTAAGTGATTAATTTCTTATGAAATTGTTCTCAAACTGGAAATAGATAAGTTTGGTTCGTGATATCATAAAATTTAGACTGTACTTCTTGTGTTCCGATATCGAATTTAGAATCTATGATTACTTTCTACTTATATCGCTGCTTCATCGTATTGACGATAAGAGTTCATACAAAAAGGAAAATACGAGAATATCTCCCAAATCAACATCGATTAGGACATTCAGAGTTGAAAGAATTTCTAATATCGAAAGAGACCGCGTTCTATGTCGTTTGAAGCTCCCGCTGAATCCGAAAGCCTACGGTATTTTGCGCTGTCTAGGAGCGAGAATTGGAATTGTTATCACGCTGAGCCGTATTCCTACTTTTCTCTACCCGGCTAGTTGAAAATCGATTTCGAAGTAGTTAGAATATGTGCTTAACTTTTTCTTCGTAGCTATATTGTTGTTCCTAATCTCCTTTCTCATTTTCTTTACTCGTAAACGCTCGATATGGATTAAAATGTTACAAAATTATTATTTTATAATTTCCAGAAAGATTTTACGTTGAGGTCTTCATAAATTTTTGCTATAGAAATATGTGCCTTTATATTTTATTTGAGGAAGTTAGTACTTAAGTCAATTTGAGAAATTAGTATGGTTTCTCAAGAATACGTTGCTCGTCGTAATAGAAGTTTGCATTTTGTCTTATTAATTAATTTTTTCGGAAAAGGTCGTAGAGTAACTTATCCTCTGGAAAAGACTTATTATGGTAAAGAAGCACTGTATTCCACGACGTTAGACAGTTCGAAAGAAAATTAAAATTTTAAATTAATTAATTATGGGCGTGATACATTTTGTTATCAATTTACATCCCTGTTATGGATTTATCCTTTGAAGTTTCTCAGCCATCGCGCAACAAACATTAGATGCGAATGAACTATCAGAAAAATTGCTCGTTTGTCAGCATTTTTCTCTACGTTAGATTGAAAACGACTGTTTATTTTTATCAGTAATGGTATAATGAACAGTGATAGAAATAATGACACTAGTTCTTCTAGATTTGATGAAGCTGAATTTGGCATTATTAATTACTATTGTATTACTTTTGATTTTATGGATAGAACTATATGTTACAACAAAATATTTACATAACATCTGACAACTTCTACGTAGAAATATTCTAGCAGATTAATCATCTATAATTTAAAATTATGATTTTTTTGAAATATTATAATGATCAAAAATTAAATTCATTAAGTTGTACGGATGTTTTCTAAATTATTTTTTCATTTATGCTTTATTCACAAAATACTTTTCCTGCCACATCGATTTTTTCACATTCATATTTATGATAATTCATTTTTGTGGGAAGGAAGAGATATTTTTTTTAACCAAATCACAATTAAAGTTTTAAAAATTAAATATTAATCTCAGGAAACCTCTTCTTAATTTCTAGCAGGGCATAATAATTTTTGGCCTCATCTCAGAAGTTTACTATGCAAACAATACTATCGGAAAAGTAGTGGACATTAATTAATTAATTCAGATGTAAGATAATGGAAAGTCTGCTGATGTTTGAAACATAGTTACAATGATGCATCAATAAAACATCTAAAGATGTATAATTTACTGGCGATATGTATATATTACTTCTTTTGATGGTTTTTTGGTGTATCATTCTATCTATAGAATTCAGATGTAATCATTTCTATGTATAAAAATAATATATTATTACAGTAGATAAAATTTTATTTGAAATAGCTCAGCATCATTCATACTTCTCTTGAGAAAATGTGTTAATTTTCTAAAAATCACAAATAAGAAAATTGAATGAAATGAAAACTATACATTAATAAAAATGAACTCTTTAATAAAAATAATCTTAGTCTCAAGTGATAATGTTTGTTATCAATTAAAATTATCGAGAGTGATGAAATCAGTTAATTTACTAGCTTGAATCATAAACAGTCACAGCAATTTCAAAAATTTCCATAAATGATGGAAAAATTTATTATATAGTTATTGCAAAAGTTTCACAAAAATATACTATCAGAGGGAAGTTGAATTATTTACTGCATGTGCTATTCGAGTGAAATAAGTTTCTGTGGACCCATCAGTAAATTGGATTTTTAAATTTAAATTATAAATGCTTCAGATTCCTTTTTGTAAATATTCAGTAATGTTAATTTTGTAATATTCAACTTTAAATTAATGTGATTAATTAAAATTACATGACTAGTTAATCTAAGAAGTACTTTTGTAAAGATGTTTATCATATTCCCTCTAGAGAATTGAAAACTTGCAAAGATCATCATTAAACCAAATATATTCAATCTAAACTACTAATCAATTAGTATCTTCTTAGTTCCTTTTCATTTACAAGTTGACATGCATTTAATTTGGCCTAGCATTATTATATGTGTTATTAATTGTACATTATTTATAATTGCTTAGATCAATTTATTCATTTAGGAAATTTATTTGGAGAAAATTACTAAGTTTTGCGACATGCTTTTTTGAAAGAAAATATTTAATTGATAACCAGGAACATTCACTATAAATCTATTATTTCTTCTGAGAATCCATAATCATTGGAATATCTCATTATATTTTGTATGGTCAACTCTTATAAACATTGGGATTATCCTATAATTTATATGTAGCAGATGCTGAAAAATGCTGAAAGAATATATTGATTGCAAAGGTATTGTTTCAATACATTCTGAATTCCAGTCGTAAATAAGGCCATTTTCTTTCTTTGTATTTTCATTCCTAATTTGTGAAACTCTTGAATCTTTGATCCTAATGCAAATTATTTCATTTGTCACTTATATGTCATAAAACCTATTGAGGTCTGTATGTATTTTAAGAATGTCATTATTTTGTATGTGTGTAAATCTGTGTTGCTCCAGATGCTGCTGGTGGTCCCTACGTCCTGTATAAAGACGGAATGGAAAGGGGTCAGGGTGGACCCGGAGGTGGGGGTGGACCAGGAGGGGGGAGTGGAGGGGGGAGTGGGGGATGGGACCCCTCTTCCTCCTCTAACGCGTCATCCACAACACCTCCCAACAACGGTAATGGCAGTAATGGTGGGAATCCATCTTCAGCATCGAACACTCCAGCTGGATACCCACATTCAGTGTCGCCATGCGGAGGAGAGGATGGAATGGGAGGATCCAAAGAGGGAGATAACACTCCCCCTCTCCACTCACCTCAGGTCTGTCTCTCTTCTAATCAGAACACACTTATATTGATTATCCCAGCGTTTTACTATCTTTGTTGAAAACCAAAGTCATACTTGGAAATGACTACGAATTCATCCCTAGTGAAGTGCAAATAACAATCTTAACCCCATTTCTTGTCGTTATATGATGCCTGCTGAAACTGCTCCCAATTGTTTTAGTCTTTGAGAATAAGTTAGATTTTGGAACAATTATCCTTTATCATTTTTAATAACCTGTATTTAGTAAAATAAATCTTGTGGTAATCTCCTAATCTAAACAGCAGTTTGTGTTTTCCACTACGAAAAAAAAAATTTGTATTCCGAAGTCATCAACTCTCCAAAGATCTGGTTGTTTTTTAAAAACTTTGGAAAAGATAATCCATAATTATCTTTCCTAACCACCTGGTCAGTAATTAACAGCCAAGCCAATCAGTGATGAAAAAGGCTAAGAATCAGAAATAAAAGTGAATAGCATTTATATTTTCTGTAATGTTAAATCTAGTTTGAAGCTTTAAGCAGAACTAATGTGCAAGCAGTGAACTTTGATGACAAAAAGCAAGGTTATTGTGGTGAATTTGAGAGATGTTAATTTTTATTATGTATATCTAATTATATATAGATGCTTCTCCAGATTCATTCATGGATATACCTATATAGATAGATAGATAGATAGATAGGATACTAATTCACAGGCTAAACCACAAGTGTCATTGACATGAAGTTTTTACGACGTATTGGCCAAAAAGTGTAACCACCAGAATAATTGCGATTTTGAACCTCAGTGTCGTGGGTTCGATTCCAGAGAGCCTCAAAGTCCCGATTTTTCCCATTTAAAAGCATTGCCTTGATTTTCGGAAATTATTAAAAAATACTTCCCGGATAGGTAGAAAAATCAAAACTCAAATAGTCATGATCTTCCGAAAACCTTCATGACTTACACAGAAAATATCCTGGGTTCGATGCTAGGACGATGCAAAAATCTGTCATTTAAAATACATTGAGGTAGTTTTTCATTATTTTTTTTTATGCACTTACCAAAATGATAGGAAGTTCTTGCTTTGCTAGAAGATGTATATTAAAACTTGGTTTCAGAAAAAAATCTAGATACCAACATACTTTTTCTTGGTTCGATGCCAGAGCACATTCAAATTTCTCTCGAAGGAATATATGTGAAAAGTAGGATGTCGTTTGACGCAGTTGCAACCAATATTTCTGCTTGAATTTTCATGCATAGTATGTGATGGTCTTCTATAGTGCTGCATAGGAAGTATCACCAGAAAGACCCGTGTTCGATGCCGGGCGGTTAATATATCTCCCATATAAAACCCATTGGGGTAGTTTTTCATTATTTTTACCATGCACTTATCGAAATGATAGGAAGTTCTTGCTTAGCTAGAAGATGTATATTAAAAATCGGTTTAAGAAGAAATATTTAGGTAAGACCATAATGTTCCTGGGTTCAATTCCAGAGCATCTTAAAATTTCTCACACAAGGAATATAAGGGAAAAGTAGGATGTTGTTTGAGGCAGTTGCAGCCAATATTTCTGCTTGAGTTTTCACACATAGTTAGAGATGGTGATCTTCTGCTGTGCTGCATAGTAAGTATCACTAGGAAGACCTGGGTTTGATGCCGGAAAGATAAATTGCTGCGAATTTTAAGAATATTTTCAAAACTTTTTCTACTTTTGAGGACCCACACAATATGATGTCGACTTTAAATTTGTGTTATCAGTATGCTTGCAGAATGCAAGCAACATTTTACTCGTATAATATATATGAATATATATTTTCTTTACTTAAATTAAATTACTCTTTCATACTCTTATAAGACATTTCTCATTTGGAAACATTAATCCTAGTTAGTTAAATGTTTATATAGTATAAATTAAATTATTTCCTCCATTTATGCTAATCAAATGAGTGAGTAAGAAAGGAGTGTAAAGTTGTTAAGTATTAAGAATTTTACCTTTTACTTATTCATAGAAATTACTGACCTTGCAGATTATTCTAACATTTCTATTTTATTGGACTTAAATTAGCATTTGAATGCCATAGAGTTGTTACTCTCTTACTTTTAATGAAATCCAAATCCTTTCTCTAGGAAATATCGAAAGATATTGCGCCAAATTGGAAATTAAGAAACAAAGCAGTTTTTTTACAGATAGGAAAATATTTAGGGTTTTAATGTATTATATTTTTACATACACTATAGTAAGACTTCATTAACGTATCAGGTGCTGATATACACTATCTATCTTATTTAGGTATCTACACCTAGATTAACTTCCTGTTTACTTTGGAATGTGTGCTTGTCAATGTGATAAAAAAACAGGATCAGATAAGTGGTTTGCCTAAACAAAGCCTCACAGCAATCTAAAGATATGATTAGCTTTTGATTGTGACAAAAATATTATATTTGGTTTTATTATAGCTGAATTAGCTAGTATAAGTATAAATAATGGTGTTTAAAATTCACTGACCCTGACAATAACATATTCGTAAAGGATTATGTCACTAGGCATCACCCTGTTTTAGAAAAAAATGATCAGCCACTGAAGAGTAAAAATTGCAAATTTCAACCTACCCCAAATGTGTTAAACAGTTGGCTTTGATTTAGTCCCATTGTAACAAATGAGTGAACTTATAACAATGAAATATGCAAAATGTTATTACAAAAACATTTTACATGAAAAATATCAAAAGATCACTTGAAGTACCTTGATAAACTATTTATCACTTAGAATCTCCTTTTAATTCCATCTTTCCTTATATTTAGGTTTTTTATGGAAATTGTGATCGAATATTAATTTATTGTACCTCTAGTCACTCAGCAACATTAATTGATTAATTTATGATGCGTGAAATCACATTCATCATTAATATGATTAATCAATCAAAATGATTCCCTTATCAGGCTGAAAGAATTTTGAATGGTTCTTTATAAAGAGGAATATTCTATTTATAATAATGATTTTATACATACAAGGACTATAAATTCAACACAAATTGTCTGCAATGATTTTGATATTGCTCTTTCAGTATGTTCCTCCTCCGCCCCCTCCCCCACCTCCTGGGCCCCCTCCCGTAGAAGATGAAAAGGGGAGCAGCAATGGCGGGAGTGGAAATAATGGAGGGGGGAGTGGAGGGGGTGGATCTGGGAACTCATTTGGCCCAGAGAAGATTCCCTCGCCAGATCATCACCAGAGTGGTCCTTCCGGAGGCTCAGGAGGGAGTGGGCCCAACGGAAGTGCTAGTGGAGGAGGATCTTCGGAACAGAGATCGCAACAATGCTTTGGAGGAGGTGGAGAAATGCAGTATCCCTCTTATTTTAAGGTAGGCCATAAAATCTCTTATCTTCTGCAGCTAAATGATAGTATCATGAAAATAATGAAGCTGTTCTATTATTGGAGATGCTGCATCTTGAAAATTTAATTGAGCCCATGTTGCCAATTTTAATGGGTAGAAATATTAATGGGTATAAACTTTAATTGCTGAATGGGAATTGGGAATAAAGGGTAGAAACTTTAATTGCTGAAATGCTGCTTTCAATTGCTTTACTTAAGTCAGGATCTGTAAATGAATTATTTTTCAAGCTTCAAATTCAATAAAGTAGATTAGATGCATTCTTCAATCATGTAACCCATGTCTAAATTCTATACCAAGCATTTTACATAGTTACTATTTCATTGAAAATATTCTACTAAGATATTTAAATGAGTGATTTTATTATACCCTTCTATCTCATACCCTTATCCCTTTTCAAATATTTTATTTCATTTAACTTTCTTAAATTTAAATGGTATACTAACATAAACAGAGTTCTCATCAAAATTAAATAAAATCTCTGGAGGGCCATTAAGTTCTCTCACAGTCATTTATTTTCTCTTATACATTCTCACATCATGTAAAAGAAAACCGAATCCCTGAAATAAACAACATTCTATATACAAACTGTGCAGGACTCCAGATCTATGCCCCCACCTCCTCCTGGAATGCTTGGTGGAGGTGGATTTGGTGCCCTACATTATCTTAAACAACCTGGAATTGTTCTGGCACCTTTGAGTCATCACCACCACCATCATCACCATCACCATATGCCAGATGGGAGTGGAGGAGAGGGTAGTAATGGAGGAGGCAGTAATGGAGGATCCATGTCATCTGGGAGTCCATATGGAATGCAGGACAATGGTCGAGGGCTTCCTGATATTGTGCAGCAGCAGCAACAGCAGGGAGGACCAGGAGGACATCCAGGAATCGTAGGTGCAGGAGGGATGGTTGGCTCCACTGGAGGCCATGGTGGTAGTAAAAAGGGTGGACCCAACTCTGAGTTAAGGCTCTTCAAATGTGCAGCATGCGGCAAAGACTTTAAGCAGAAGTCTACCTTGCTGCAGCATGAAAGGATTCACACAGACTCAAGGTAAATTTAAATGTTCAACCTTTCAAGGTAAAATCTTCAAAATTAGATTGAGTCAAATAATTAACTCAAAATTAGTTCTGATAAATATTAATATTATGATTTAAGTTTTTTTATTTTGAATGACAATGGTTTTCAATCAAATCAAAACATAAATGTATGCATAAGAATGTTAAGTTGAATATTAACATCTTAATTTACTTGATATTGGATTTTTTTATTAGAAAATATTATGAATGTAAGAAGAGGCTTACTAGTTTCATTCCATTACTAATCATTACCACTAAAATCGAACCTATCAACTTAGGGAATAACTTAAAGACACCATCTTGCCTCAGGTGGTAGTTTTTAATGGTTGTAAATAACTGTGGATAAAGATCAAATTGATCATACGTGATGTATTACAATCAAGTTTTTTGCTACTGACTTAAAATCTATTGCTAATAATGCTAGGATAATTACCATTTACCTCAATCATGTTACTAAATATTAAATGAGGACATTAAGGATATCACTGAAAATTACTGGCATATAAATACTCTAAATGAATTTTAATGGATGGAATACTTAGATGAAATGTTGTCTATCGATTATGCCAGGGTTTCTGTATTGTTTCCTATTGGAGGTTTGAAGTTATTTAAAACTTTTCTTAATTTTAATCAAACAGTCCTTATTATAAATATCTGAGTAATAAATGTTGCAATTATTCATCTTTGTGACTAAATATATAATTTGTGTATTTGTACAAATTCAAGGTTAAAAGATTGAATGAGTCAGTTCTACCTCTTCATATCAAGGCTCCAACATACTTGTAGTAACCTTTTAGTAAAGAATGGTTATCAATTGGCCAACTGCATCATAATCAATCTTTGGTAAATTATTTAAAGCTAAAACCTGTCAATAAATAATAAATATAAAATTATATGCAATTCTCCCCCTCCCAATTGTTATATCTATTATATATAGTATGGTATAATTATCAGTCAAGATCAAATATAAATTATTATAAATCAACCGTAAATTTTTCCACTAAGAGAACTTAAGCCAAAAGGTGTTTCTACTTTATATCCTTTTAATTTGGATCTCCAGGCCATATGGGTGTCCTGAGTGTGGCAAGCGTTTCCGGCAGCAGTCCCATTTGACGCAGCATCTACGCATCCACGCCAATGAGAAGCCCTATGCCTGTGGCTACTGCGAGAGATCCTTCCGGCAGCGAGCCATCCTCAACCAGCACCTGCGCATACACTCGGGTGAGAAGCCGTACGCCTGCCCAGACTGCGGGAAGCGCTTCAGGCAGAAGGCCATTCTCAACCAGCACGTTCGCACCCACCAAGGTTCGGGAACTAAGAACAAAAAGATCCAGCGGCGCAAGGCCACCCGGCCCTTGTTGGCCTTAGGTGGTCTTGTTTCCCGCGGTCTGTTCGTGCCGTGTCAACCGATTAACCTGGCCCTCTGACTGGGGGCTGGTTCTTCCCCTTCCCTTCCTACCTCCCCCCATGCAATGTGACCCGGCAATCAGCTCGCATTGCATAGGGGCGGCTTTTTGAATCTTTGCTGGGGGTGCTTACTAACAGGCAGATTAAGTTGTCTGTGCTTTTGAAGTGTTTACTCTATTTGATTTATTGAAAATTGGAAGGTGTTGCTTCTTGTTGCATTTTGGTTTTCTTTTGGTATGATTATATTTCAGATCAATTTGTTGTCACGAGATTCTTAAGTTAGTGATGGCTACAAAGCTGAGGAAGTATCTCATTTCTCAAAATGAGGTTTTATCTTTAACTAAGCACAGACAATTATAATTAGTTTTATGCATCTATAAAAATATCATATACGTCTTTAAAAATAATGTCAATCCTTATAAGATTATCATTTATGACATTCAAAAAATCCTTTTGTTAGTATTCAGTTCTCAATTTTTCTAAATTTTTCTTTTTAATTTTTAAGATGTATAAGATAAAGATAATTCTCTGACTCAACTGAATAAATATTTTAATTTATATGAGTACGTATAACGTTTTAATCTATTGGTGAACACTTCAAATGCATCGTAAACTAATCTGATCTGTATTATTAAATTTACTCTGAAATAGATGCTTCCCAGAACTTTACTTAAATAACTTTCAGAAAAAGCATATCTGAGTCCAATTTATTAGCCTTTAATAATTGGGTTTATAGATTTTGAAATAGCATACAGGAGGTTTTCATAGTCTGTCATTTAGAAAAGTCAGAAGAATTTAACTTTCTTTGACACTGCTTAAAAGAGAGATATATATATCCTTAAAATGTCTGTTTTTGGATGAATAATTTTTCAAAGAAAATCTAGGAAAGTTAAACATCATCAAAAGTCCTCAATTCCTTGGCTTCAGAAATTTTCAAAGATATCCTTAGAAACTACCTTTTTGAAAAATAAAATGTCTTCTACTTTGGCCAAAGGGTGGGGTTGTGACTGAAAACTTTGCAAGAACTCCTTTTATATTTAAAAAAATCTGCACAAATAGAGAAGAGGAGGCAAGGTTCTTAAATTTTATACATGGCATTGCTTTCTGTTTGCAGTCATTTATGGAAATGCAGCATTTATGCCAATAATATAATTCTTTGGATGGGTGCTTATGTGTTGTGGTTCTATTAGAATACCTGAGGTACGGTAGTGATGACTGTTGCATTTTAAGATAAACATATTGAGAACGTGAATTAGGGATGGAAGTTTCTAAGTAGTTGTATTTGACCATTCTACCTCTACATACATTCTTGGTTTTGAAATTTTTCTTTTGTGTTGAAAAGAGTAAATTGCCGTGATGTTACTTTGTTTTGTTGTATCTTTTCTAGTGTTATTTCCCTGCTAACACAAGTCATATAATTTGGTTTATCTGATTTTGTTGATTATCTTTATTTTATATTTGTTAATGGCTTTTTATTTATTTTAACGGTGTTTGATTTACTTGCAGCAAAACTTATTTTTAGTCAAATATTAATATTTTTGTATAAATATAAGTTTATCTCTTAATGGTTTATTTAATAATTCACAGATTCGTTTCATATGATTTGTTTAAATTTATTATGTAAATGGGTTCAAACCATTCTCATTTTAATCTCTGCCATTAGCTTTTATTCCCTTTCTGCAGCTTGAAGTTTTCCATAAAATTCAGTAATAACTTTGGAATTTAGTTAATTTTATGATTAAAAAAATCATAGACTATTCAAATGCTTATAATTAATAATTTAAATCTTTCAGTTAGTGTTCCACGTAATACTAAAATTTTCCCTTATTATTTATTGAGTTTTTTATATCTGTTCTTTGTTTTTCATATGTGCAATATTTGGTAAACATCTCTAATTTTTGGTAGCGTGAACAGAATATATGTTTGTGCATAAAAATTACTTGAATAAACTACAATAATGAATCAGGGAACGATTTCATAAAATTAAATGTTGGTGGAGCATTCCAGAAAAATATATGTATTGGTAATTGTGTCTCTATGGCAAGTGAATGTGATTTATTATTGTCATTCTCATTTGCTTCCAGAGAAGTGTGAAGGCCTGTTCAAAAGTCTCAACTTCATGGATAAAATCCAAAAGTTGAATTTTCTCTATATTTTTAAATGCCTAACACTGTCAAGGAATGCTCTTACTCTCAATAATTTTATATCTCAAAATTGTCTAACCAATCAATTGTGAATATACTTTGAGATAGGATTTCATATCTTACTTAATCACCAAATGTAACACAATTCTTTGTTGACATAAATGATTGTTAAATGCTTAGCGTATTTCATAATAGTTGAATTATGTGAACTGGCTGCAATGTTTTCATTCAAAATTATTTAATATATTGTCATAAAAAATTTGTTAGCATTATCAAAATCAATGGAGTTCTAATAGTTAACATCAGGTTACCAAGTTAAAATTCTATGCATTTGAAGTCCATTTTTTTCAGCTCCCTACAGATTTTAATCTTCACGTTAGGAGTGATTTATCAAAATAAATCAATTTTTTATATTAGAATGGAAATAAATTATAATTCAAGTTGAAATAATGATGAAAAATTTAAAATTTTGTTTATAATTACTATTCATACAGAACATTTACTGGTATTGGAATTATTTACTTTAGACGGAAGCCTTTAGTTGAAATTGCTTTTTCTTGCGAATCTTGCTACATTAAAAATACTATGCTCATAAAAATAAAATACAGAATCTATTGAAATAAATTTAAATAAAATACGGAATCTATTGAAATAAATTTAGAATAATGTTAAAATTACTGTTATGGTATCCCCGGGATAAAATCTCAACAATAATATAGTTTGCAGCTTATAATTTCCAATTTAAAGTTATTTATAACTTTCATGTTTTCGTGTAGTCTTTTTTTATTTACCTCTGATGTCCTCCATAGAGTGGAAAATTCTTGTAAATTCATTATGTTGTTAATTGAAAAAGATATCCATGAGATAAAAGTAAGAAAACTTCTCTTAACAATACAATTCATAAATACTGGTAAGAATTTCAGTATTGGCATTATGCTGACTTCTGGAATTATGTTTGACATAAGCAGTGAATGGGTTATGAGATATTTTTTATCTATGAATATCTCATTCCATTTTTCATCACTGTCAACTTCTTTCATTCAGCTTCATCTAATTATTTATTTCATATTGTATGCTTTACCCATTTTCATTGACTTAATTGTCATAGTTCCTTCATCATGTAAATATATTTTTATCATCAACTTTGTTCTCATACATGAGGGAAAAGTTTGTAGAATTAGTCCTATCATCAGATTGGAGCATTGTGTATCATTTCAATTTAAGTCAAAATCATCATGAATATGCTGCTGATGATACTATTTGGCTGGGAAACTTGAATGTTGAACTTCAGAACTCCATTTTCTGTTTCATTAGACTTCAAATGTCAGCAGAGCTTAGAAGAATACTGTCAGATATTTGGTTGGATATAATCAGGAATCCAAGATGTTAAAACTAGTGATCTTTTATGTTTTGAGAGACTAAAAAATTGACTGCTAAAATGTTACATATAGTCAAATTGTTGCTTCATATGTTTCTGCTTATCCAAAAGTGGGACATAGTTATTTCTTACAGATTTTATATAAAGTTGTTTAGCAGTCAGGGTCATGAATACAAAAGTTTATGTTAATCCAACCTATTGTCTCCCAAGTAGGCAGTTTCATAGTTCTGCTGAATTGGAAACTGTACTGTCATTAACACTGTTTTGATAATTGTTCTAAATTGGCAGTTCCTGATCCACAATCTGTTTTCGTTCAAAAAATGGAGATTCAATAAACTTTTGTCTCAAAATTATACCATAATATTTGATATTTTTACCAAAAACCTACTTTTAATACCCTTTTATTATAGACTTAGATAATTTACAATGCTAACAGTTCCATCTGGTGAAATTGCAATGATATGCATTGTTCACTCAGAAATGAAATTATTTTTTTAAATGTCTCCCAGCACATATAGTGTTATATGTATGTCTATTTTTACGTATTCATACATATATTTATACCTACAAAAATTGCCTATTTCAGATTATTTACCCTGTTATTTCTGATTTTATACAGCTACCAAAATGGATGAAAAGCTTATGGTAACTTCATAATTCAAAGTCATTAACTAAACTTTTGAGTTTTTTCAGGACTCACAATTATATTTAAATTAGTTTTGAAGATTTATCAGACGATAGGTCTCACTTGTAAATTTTACTAGCTCTCATGAAAATCACTGTATCTTAGACTTTTCATAAGGTTTGCTTTAAAATTGCATGGTGCTCCTGTATGCTGCTGGTAATATCTCTGTACTGTATGTACTATGACTCAACTAAAATGGTTCCTACATTCATAGTCATTTCTTCAAGAAATTTTTTCTTTTAAAGGATCTATGTACCTAAAACCCTTTATGTATTGATAATAGTATCAACCAGGGGATGTGAAATGAAAAAAAATTCAAGAATATAATTTATGATCACTTCAGTTTTGGAGGTAATGTCAAGTATGAAACCTTTGTTGACTCAATATTTTTATATCAGTATTTCTGATATTTGGGCAAGATAAAGTCAGTATATAAAGGGTTAAATACATTTTCAGAAATATTTGTTTAATACTGGTGAACTTTTATAAGATAGACTTGTTTTAATTTACTTACTTAATTGCTCTGGACTTGTGAGAAAAAAGTTCTTGGTTTATTTTTAAACATCGAATTTATTAAGCAAATTATGATGAAAGGCAAATCGTGTAGAACCTAATACTTTGTATTTAGTATTTTATTCCAGGAAATAGAAGAGATCAATCACCTCTAAATCAATTAACAATGTATTTGTAAAAATATTGTATCAGACAGTGTTTTCATCAAGAGATCATTAAAATTTTATTTTTCTAATATAAGTTTATAAATGGAAAATCATCACTAACAACCATATTTGTCATCACTTACTTATAAGCAAACATCATTTGTTTTATTTTATCTTATTTATTTAGACTAAAAAAATGTTTGATTCATGAGCTGAAGTCTCGTAAATAAGTTGTGGCATTTCATAATCGTTAACAAAATTATCTCTCACACTTAATAATCTAGGAAAACACATCAGACAAGAGTTTCAAAGTTGACTATAAATTAGGCCAAATACACAAATTTATTCATCTTTTGTGGAAATCCATTACTATCATACTGAATCTTATAAATTGACTAATGAGATAAGTATAAAGAAGCTTAATTTTAATAAATCAGTAGTTTAATATTTGTAGGTTAGATTTCTTTTGCCATTAATGTGTATTAACTTTAACATGTATGCTTGAAATTTTACAAGGTAGGTATTTACTCTTCCTGTCAACTTTAGCATCAATTGATGCTGTATTGATTTTACAATCCATTATTCTTGAGACTAAGAAATTTATTTTCCTAATGCATTTCAAATTAACCTTTTCTACAGTTTAAAATTCCTCATGGATTTAAAATTAGTCTATATATTTAGTGTATTAAGGTATCATTTATTTAAGACTTTTGCTTCATTATATTTCAGCACAAGTTCCGAAGATGATTCACAATCATGCAAAAATAATGTGAATTAGTTTATATTAAATTACTTACAGCAGTCTGGCAGAAAATTATACGATTATTTTGTTGTTGCATTTAGTGTTTCTTTTATTTTTAGTTTTTGAATGAATTTTTCTTCCATTAAGCATTATTGCAGTAGATTTAAGTTCTTCTACCTTGTAAAATATTATATTAGTTTTTCATCTTTTATTTCTTTAAGTAGATGTGAGTCCTCATTTGGTTTTCAAAAATGGAATGACACCAACCCTATGGCCTCAGGATGTTCCATACCCTGCAGACGCAAGTCCAGCACCATCGTGTGGACCTGATGGACCAAAAGAAGAAGCATATGGAGAGGGAGGTCCACCAGGAGGGAAGGAAGGAAACCAAGATCTTCAGTACCATTCATACTTCAAAGACTCAAAGGTAATATATCTAATTTTGAAAATTTTCTTTTAACTGAATCTGAGGCTCTTTTTGCCAATGGTAGATTTATTTTCCTGGTCCTAAGTAAGGAGGTCAGTTTACAGAGATCAATGGTGCCAATAGATAGAGGCGGAAATTAAGTGTTTTTACTTTTATCGAAGAAAACTATGTACTTTTGGCTTCTGTTATTTAACCTGAAGAGAAAAAATAAGATTTCTCCGAAATATTACTGAATTCATATACCGTATTTGACGGCATATAAGACGCACCTTTTTTCCTAAATTATGTCTCGAAAAATTTCCCTGAGTCTTATATGTGAAGGTTCAACCTCCACAGGTTAACTTTCAATACTGAATGCTATTTTTAGCCCAGATGGTTTATACTACCTATTTCATAATTGCATTCAATGATTGTGTTAATATTTGGCTTTTACGAAACGTGACAAATAAAAGAAACTACATTTTAAAGTTATTGTAGTACCGCCCTTTCGCACAGACTGTTAAAACCTTTTTTCCTTGTGAGTGGCCAACTTAATGAGGGGGCGTCTTATATGCCGGTGCGTCTTATATGCCGTCAAATACAGTAGTTCAAAAAAACACATTTATTAGGTGCTCATACAATTTTTTTAATCAACTGACATTACATCATCAATAATGTATATAGAACAGTTAAATAATATTGTTTAATTCAATGATCAAAGTAATATGATTGAATTTTGAATTAACATATATGTATATATATTATATATATATATATATATATATATATATATATATATATATATATATATATAATATACCAAATTTTGAAAATTATAATTTCCCTCTGACGGAAGTTGATACAGTGCTTAATGAAAAATGAAGTTATGTAATCAAATGAAAGTATCATATCTCTCAGCATATAAGATGTGCCATAATTTGGAGTGTAATATTTTTGGAAAATATTTCACAATATCTTAAGTGCATTTCATTAAACCTGATTTCGAAGTAGTTTTGTTGAGATTAATTTGTAAAACACCTATGAGTGATCACAAAATCTTGATCGTAATGGCTTATTCTTTGCCCTTTTTAAAATAGTGCTTTCTTATCCTGGCTGACTAGCTCAGTAGTAGACTCGGTTATCCTTGAAATATTGTATAACTCTAAGTTGTGTAGCTATTATCATTTATTCTTACATTAAATCTGACACACAGAAGGATTTTTTGTGGTCTCCACAGGGTATGCAACACTCAGTTTTTGGAGGCAATTTCACAGCCCTGCAGTACTTGAAACAGCAACAAGGAGGAATTGGTGGTGCTGGAGGGTCAGGAGGAACAGGACCTGGCCCTGGCGGAAAGTGTTTGCCAGATGTGATCCAACATGGAAGAAGTGCTGGCATGCCTCTCTATGTGCGATGTCCCATTTGCCAGAAAGAATTCAAACAGAAATCAACACTCCTACAGCATGGCTGTGTTCATATTGAATCAAGGTATCCTTAAATATTTCTTCAGAAAGTGACTCTTTTACCTCAAAGATCTTACAATTTAAGTAGTTGAAATCATCTTTAATTTAAATCAGTTTAGTATTAGCTGGCATCCATTCAGTTAACTCTCAGACAATCTATGAAACATAATACTTTCTAATTTTACTAATAGACATAATTGTTAGGAAGTAAGAATTTGAAATGTTTATTTTACATACCATCTTCTTTCATAGGCCATATCCCTGCCCTGAATGCGGTAAACGATTCAGACAGCAATCTCATCTCACACAACACCTAAGAATACACACCAATGAAAAGCCTTATGGGTGTGGTTACTGTGGGCGTGCATTTAGACAGAGAACAATCCTCAACCAACATCTCAGGATCCACACAGGAGAGAAACCCTACAGATGTACGCAATGTGGGAAGGATTTCAGGTAATATATGTGTTTATGGTGTAAAAAAACTGTCAAATACTTTGCAGCCTCATCCCAGATTTTGATTTTATGCTTCACATGATTACTCCAGGGCGATTTCCCTTATTTGAACATTTCTTTCAATATTTTTGCAAAACATCGGTAAATTCAATTTAATTGTTTTACAAGAAGTAAAAAATAGTGACTTGGCTGGAATTCGAATACAGGTCTCCCACTTTCAGGGGAAAGGGTTCTTACTAAACTACTGTGCCACATCCATTTCACTTCTGTAAATGGGCGGGTTTAATGGCCAAGGAATTTACCGTATTTGACGGCATATAAGACGCACCTTTTTTCCTAAATTATGTCTCGAAAAATTTCCCTGCGTCTTATATGTGAAGGTTCAACCTACACAGGTTAACTTTCGATACTGAATGCTATTTTTAGCCCAGATGGTCTATACTACCTATTTTATAATTGCATTCAATGATTGTGTTAATATTTGGCTTTTACGAAACGTGACAACTAAAAGAAACTACTTTTTAAGTTAATGTGGTACCCTGCTTTCGCACGGACTATTAAAACTTTTTTCCTTGTGAGTGCTAACTTAATGAGGGTGCGTCTTCTATGCCGGTGCGCCTTATATGCCATCAAATACGGTATGCTCTACATAGTGTCACCAACCACCATCATTTTTTCACTTCTTATACAACCTAGGGTTAAGTCACAAGCTTTCCTGTGCTAAGATAAATTTAATTTCCATCTTTTGTTCACTTTAATTGGTTGACAACATGTTCATTGCCTGTGATCAATAATATTGGCACCATATAGTTCATACACTGCTAGAGAGCTATGTATTCCTCATGTTGTGACTAAATTATATCTGAGAATTGTAGTGAGTGATAACTGATATCAGTACCCTAATAGCATGCTTCTGAACTCAGTTCTTTTCCTTTCTCTCCCCTGTGCATTCCTGTTTATCTTTTGTGGGATATTTCATTAAGGTTGAAGCAAAAAAGTTTCAAACCGTATCTTAAGTTTATAGTCTTTCCTCTCACACAAACATTTTAGAAAAGGATGAGAACTCTAGGAATTTATCTGTTTTGTTAAAAAAGTATGCATGTATATAATCTTCTGTCACCTTTTTTCAGGCAAAAGGCAATTTTAGATCAACATTCACGCACGCATGCAGGAGAAAGGCCCTTCTGCTGTCCCATGCCAAATTGCAGGCGGAGGTTTGCAACAGAGGGTGAAGTGAAGCGCCATGTCGATGGTCATCTCAATCCACATGCTGCACGAGCCAGAAAGGAAGCTCGAGCTGCAGCTGCTGCTGCGGCGGCAGCTGCTGCCCAACAACAGCAAATGCAACAACAAGGCATGGGTGGGGGGGGACCAGGAGGGGTGGGAGGAGCACAAGGAATGATTGGGCCAGGTCAAGGTGGACCTCTCGACAGAACTGCAGCTGCTGTTGCTGCAGCTGCATCGCTTCTTCCTCTTACAAGGATACCACAAGTACGATATATATGATTTTTCATGAATTATTGATATACTTTTTGTTTTAAGGTAAAATTTCCTCAAAATTCACAGTAATGAATTTCGCTTTTATTAGGCCTTGATTATATTATTTAGGGAGATAAAGCAAAGATTTTGTCCCTAGCCTATTTTTCCACTGCTAAAAATTTGTTACAGAGAAAGACCAACATCGAAAGAGGGGAAGGTGAAAGGTCTGTTGACAGCAGTCGTGATCTATAACTGTTAGTTAATTACAATTGATTGGTGAGGTCAGACCATAATAGAACGATCTTCCTGAAACTCTGGAGAAACTTCTACAGTAGTTGATTGATAAGGAATAATGTAACAGGCTGTGCACCTTTTTTCAAAAACAAATTCCACTTTGTTGAACTATAGAAATGGTAATGAACCAGTGTTTTAATTATAGAAAACTTAGTGTACAGGAATTTTTGTATTCATTTTGTGATAACTAAATTATCACTTACTTTATTTGTTTCATATATTTTTATTAAATATTCATGAGTAAAAGAAAAACCTTTTTTCATATTCCAGAATCATCTCAAATATCTACCTTTAGTTTAATCAATGGGTTAGCATCATGTTGTTTATGTATGAGAAAGTAGTACGTAGAGTATGCATATTTTTCTATAAATTGTTTCTATCTTATTGTGTAGGGAGCTGGAGGACCAGGAGGAGCTGTGGTAAAACCAGAACTGTACTTCCCACAGTGCTATGCTCCAGGAGGGGGTTTCGGTGGCCCAGCACAGTTCACTAGCAGTGCTGGGGGAAACAGTGCCAATGGCACTGGATCAGGTGGTAACGGTGGTAGTTCAGTAACGGGAGGAAGCACACCAGCCAATGGAGGGTCAGCTGGAGGTGGTGGTGCAACTGGAACTGGAAGCTCAGGAGGAGGTCCTCCAGACTTCAAAGAATCTCCTGGTGGTGGAGGGATTCAGGCTCAGTGAGGTCGGTGGTGGTGGGCAGCGGCCACTGGAACAGGTCCTTGGGGCCATGGGAGGTGGGTCTAAAAGAACCACTGCACCAAGAAATTAGTGGATTTTTAGGAACTTGCTACTTTCTTGGTCTTCCACAGTGGTTTTAGCTGATTGCTCACCACCAGACAATTTCCTGGCCGTTACAAGCCTGCTATATTGCATGTTACTTTTTTGGGAGCATCAAGTCTTTCAAAGGGATAACAGTTCCCCTTTTAATTCTCCTGGAGAAGTTGCTTTGGAAAGACAAACCTTGATCTCGAGGCTGAGCTCCCCAATCTCTCATGAAGGACTTTTCTTCTGTCCTTTGGGGTTGGGGAGTGGCATGCTAATGACTGCCGGAGGTTGATTCCCGGCTCGATCTCACAGAATTCCCTTCAGCAAGATGGACAGGAAAGGCTTTTCTGCCCTATTCCGTCCTTGGGGACGTGATTTAGGTTTGCACTGTGCAGGGGCCAATAACTGGGATGCTAGGTTTCAGTGCCTCATTGTGGCTGTTATGAATTATTTTGGTGGAAATTATTTCCACTTAAGAGTGGAGGAATAACATGCTAGCAGAATGATACTGTCCGCAATGGAGGGCTTGGTGTAAATGCTGCATAAAAACATTAAACAATTCCTCCTGCCCTTTTTAATCTATGTGTCATTGTACAGAGTATTCTAAGCTCCTCAGAAGATTTGTTTTTCCAGTGTTTTTCAAGGAACTGTTAAAATTTTACCCAAAGAGTTTTTTGGTGGTTTAAATGTTTTCAAAAAGCTTGTTTCTATCATGGTGTTCTTGTTTTTTTTACTTGAAGATTTTAAACGTTGTTAGGATAAATTTTTCAGAAATACCCAGTGATATTCACATTTTCTGTAGAGAGTAGGAAATCCATGTCTCTTGTTGTAGCTCTCCTATTTGTAAGCCTTCCTCATCCTCATGGCTTGCCTTTATTCCTCAAGTTGGTTCTTTTTAAATTTCAGCATAAAGATTCCTTGTGCACTGTTTTACACACACTGTGGAAAGAAAATTCTTAGGGATTTATTCCATCAATAAGAAAAAAATATCATCTTTTTAAAGGCAAAAACTGAAGACTACAAGGTACATTTTTCTACCTTCATTTTTTATTCAACTGAAACATTGTTATGCATTTTCAAATTTCATAGAATTATAAATGATTATTATCTCTGTTATATGGATTTGAGTATTCTTTCTTTTATGGAGTACATTTTCACCAAAGAAGGAAAAATACTGCTGATTTTTGGTAGCTATGTTGTGAAGACCTCAGGAAAATTCTGTTTATCCACATTTTCAGAAGTATAACTTTCTTTAGTTTTTGATTTTGGAAATGTATGTGTTTCTCTAAAAATTAAGAACAAAGTCCATAAGATGTGACTGACTTGTGCCACAGAGGATCAACCATGATATATAAATATTTATTACCTCTGAACTTATACACAGTAATGCATGGGAACCCCTTTGCATTTGTGTCCAGTTTGACTGGTTTAACTGTTAGTAAAGAAATGAATCACAAATTAGTTGCAAGGCATAAAATGCAGTGAATGTAAGCTTTAACATCAGGAAAAAGCTGGTCATTATTTGACTTACGCTTATACCTGGCAGCAAATTCCTATAAGGGAGAATGTTATCAATCAAAGGACAGAAAAAGAAGTTCATTGTATACGCAAAGATTTTTTATCAAAAGCCAAGCTTATAAAAAGGATTTTTTAAATATGGCTGACTGTTTTGACTCTCTAATTATCAGGGTATAAGGCTCTCATGTTACTGGTGAAAGGGGAACTGAAGGAAGGCTTTGCGTATTTGAATGATTATTTTTATCGTGAAATCAAAGCCCTAGTCGTTCAGGTATTTTATTTCATTAGGTCCCCTTTGTTTCTTTATTTGATTCTGGATATCCATGTAAAGGTTTGATGCACCAGTTGTAACTGAAAGAAACAAGTTATTGGATAGTCCTTCCGCAGGAAGCTTTATTTATCACTTTCAAAAAGTGTAACTTTTCTTTATCCATTGAAGAATCGGCGTGCCAGCTCTTTGTCAGCTGTGTAGAATGTGATAGACTAATTACTAAGGTGAGATTTTGAGGAGTTTGTAAGAAAGCCATAATAATTTGTATATAACTTTATGCAAGAAGAAAGAAATCTATATATATACATATTATATATAGTGGAGTGGTTATAAAGAAGAAATGGGCGTTCTGTGTACATAAATTATATATGAATAGATAATTTTTTAAATGGAAAAATCTGCTTTATGCTAAATTTAAGAGATTTAGATGGTATATTATATACCCAATTATATAATTATATACATATATTTTAACTGATTTTCATGAGGTGCTGTTTTAGTGTGTCAGGAAGGTTTTGGGGATGTTTGAAAAGCACAGGCTCTGCTGCATGTAGGAATACCTGGAAATGCGATTGTTCCTCTTTAATGAAGAATTTCCATTGGGAAAAGTTTGATATATACTGTGCCACCCTCATATAACTTTCCAAAAGTTAGACTGATTATGAAGTTTTTGCTTCTCCCAGCAAAAGCTGTCTTGGATTACTGGATCGAAGCCTTACTCAATGATTGGTGTTTGGGGTAAAGTAAAGGAAATTATATTTACTTCTGATTCCTTGTTAGATTATTGTTTTATTTCAAAAGCTTAAGAGTCAGAATTTTTATTAGCCACCATTCATGGTTTAAGTGAACTTGCTTCTGTTTTCTATTCTTCATATCTAAAAGAAATGACTTATGGAAATGGTTTCTTACCTTGCTTTCATTTACATACCAATTCTTTTGTTATTTTCAATTAGCTTATCTGTTTAAAGCAGATAAACTATGAATATTTAGAGGCATATAAAGTATACATGCCATTTTATAAAACTATAGGTTTAAGTAGTTTACATTAATGATCGTTTGCATTTAATTTCCAATTTACTCTATGACTTACTCCCTTTGTTATTCCTTTGCCCTTTTCTGCTGCCAACATAAGTGAGGGATGTTCAAGGGAATTAATTTAATTTAAAAATTTTAATAGCCAAGATACTAAAATTTACAAACTCCTTCCTTTCTTTAGGTGAGCACTGTATTTTGTTTACTCGTCACTATCCAACATAATTCATTTATTATATCTTAGGACTTTTCAGACTTAAAATTATATTCCACTTATTTTTTATGAGGTTCATAAATTATTATGCAGTGGTTATTTATCTGGGCAGCTTTATGATATTTTGTTACTTACAAATTCATTTAAGAAATTTTTTCCATCCTTTTTCACTAAGGAACAACTTATTTGGTATCTCATATAAACCTGTATTGGTTGATTATGATTTATTTTTCTTTTCCTGTTAGTAACCACAGATTTAAAATTTAATTAACTTCCAGTCATTTAATCAGTTTTGTTGTTAATTTGACTTGCAGTTGTTCTGAATTTTTAATGAAATCGGCATCTATTTCTATCTAATTTTGGCAAATTTCAATTTTACTATCTAAGAATTTAAGTATGGATTCCATATTATTATCACAATTAAGAAATGCACTTATTGTGGTTATGACTTCCAATACATTTTTGTATGGTATGTCAACAAAGCTACTTCAAATTGTTCATCATACACCCTACTAAAGAATTATTTTTTTTTTTTAATTTGTCTTTTAAAGTATTGTTAAGTGTCCTCAAGGACATTTTGTTGCTTTATATTCAAAAGTTAGGATTTATCATATAAAATTTATAAATTTGTAATCGTTATGTTACATTAAAATTTTAATACTATACTTTATAGTGTTCATATGTGATAGAACACCATTTCATACCATGTTTTGAGAAGAGCTTAATCTATATTGCCTACCATGCATCAATGTGATTAAAATGGTTGTTAACGTACAATAATCAATTAAACGTATAATACTACTTTTCTTACATCCATTGTAACTCAACTCATGAGTTAATAGGGTTACTTAAAGTATTTATTAAAGCTCTCTCATTGATTTAATTGGAAAAATTAGATCTGTTTAAATTACTTTTTAATCCAGATTCAAAATATTTATCTGCAGATGACTGGTTGTTCTTAAAATGAATGATGGGGCTTTTATATGAACCGTTTATTTCTGTCTCTGTATTTTATTTCTCGTACTTGAAAAAATACTTTTGATTGTATAAAGTACATACAATATTAATCCAATTGATTTCAATGAGATTTCAGATTCAGTCTAATATCTGTAAATGTTATAATCTTGGCTGACTCGTCAGGAACTTGTTTTAGTCTAAAGTTTGCTCAAATTCAGCTTATACTTGGGTGATTGTTATTAGCCTTCAACATCTGGATTGACTTCTGAAATTTGATAACACTTCATAGATTTGTATTCCTAATGGATTGGTCCTAAATTACGTCTTTTATTTTTTCTTACTGTTGAATACATTTCTTTTTTATATTGCTTCACTTTTCTCATTATAGATTGAATTTCTTTGTAGCAGCCAAAATAATTTTATCCACTCAAATAAGCTAGTCAAAATCTGTAAAGTAATAATAGAGAGCCAAAATTGCATTAATCAAAGTCAGGACTTGTTCTATTTGGCAAGATATAAAGTAATGTCTTGTCCTGGAAAAAGAGCAGTTATCATAACGAGATGCAGTAACAATATAAATCTTAAATATTTGAAAATCCTGTGATTCACTTTATATAATGTGACATAATCATCTCATCAGAAAGAATGAGATGTTGATGAGACTAAAATCCTGATTCAGAAGATTCCACGTGATCAGTGTAAATTGCCTGTGATCATTGCTATGAGTGATAAATACAATATGAATGCAAATTATATCCGATCATACAATACTCTTCTTAAATAGTCTTTGATTTTGGAAAAAATTGGTTATCAGGCACATTTTTTTAAATTAGCTAAATTATTTTAACCAGACGAGTAATTAGCTTTGCTAAAAATATATTTTCTTGCATTCATATCATACAGGTTTTTATAGAGAAATAAATGGTTCTTAGATACCAGAATAATAAAGCATTTCTTATGACATTTTATGCTCACTATAATCTTTAGTGTTTTACTAACTGCATATTGTTTACTTAGAATTTCTTTTTTTATCTATTGATGCAAGCTTGACTTCTAAATTGTGTTGGCTAACTTATGTTGAATATCTATATAATAATCCTGCCAAATTAGCATTTTATCATATAATGTAAAACTTTATCCTTAGAAATTTTTATTTCCTCAAAATTTGTCACATGAAAAGTATATCTTGACAAACTAAGAAAATGTGATGTGGAAATTATTGAAAATAGATTATCCACATGTAGGTTACATACAGGTTTAGTGGATAGAGAATTCAGTGTAGCAGAGGACTACTTTGTTGACTGAATGGGCTCAATTTTTCTTGGGTCTTTGGAGTTATGCGACTGATGAGTCTTACTGTTTTATCAAATGATACTGGATAATCTTAGCAAATACTGTGGCATATATTCTGCCTTAAGGACTTGGTCCTTCATGAATTTGGTCCTCAGGATTGTTATATGGTCGTGTCTTTCATGCACACGTGTGTAAATATTGACTTGGGAAGCACCAACTGTGTGTCCACACTATGAAAATAATGTCAATTTTTAATGTGAAGGACTGGCATTTGTTTTGAAATGTCTCATGAATTTAGACAAGTCTCTTGTGATTGTAATTTTGCATATAGCAGCATTTGATCCTGTATTTTATGAATGTGATTTGTGATGGTGGAAAAGTTAACATTTTCATTTTATTCTGATTTGAAAAATTTTTTCAGCTCTTATAATCATACAGGAATATAAGAAATTACTCTCATTCCATGTTAATATGGATTAATGGGCAGTATCATGCTTTAAGATTTTTGGATTTTATATTCAACCTGCATAAAAACTTTATCTAATGTAGTTATTGTTTCCGTTAACTTGAATTGATTTGTTTAGAATTTTAAATCTCCTGTTTTTTAAATTTCTTTATTTTACTATGAACAAACACATTTTCATTGACTAAATTAGCCAGAACACTTTTGGTTTCCACTATCTCTGAGTAAGTCATTGATTTTCCATTTAATAGTATTATTTTGTTATTATTGAATTGGCTTTGAATGAACATTATACATTTCACATTCAATTGAGTGAAACTTTGATTCTCAATTTAAAAAATTATTTCTCCCTTTTCACAAAGGATTTTTAAAATAGTAGTTTAATTTCAAATTGATCGTATGCATACATGTAATTTTAAATGCACTCTTCATAATACAATTTTACATTTTCTCTTTTCAATATCAAACATTTCAATACATTATAAATATATATATATTTGTATTTTAAAGTTCTTCCTATTTGGAATATTATGCCAAAATTTTAAAGAACAGCAAAAGTATGACAAGAAACACTTGGAATCAAACTAACATTAAATATCTCAAGAAAACTCTGAATCACAAATGCAGTTTATTTTTTCTTTATAGGATAGGTTCATATCAGTTTCAAAATTCTTTGCATGTTTTCTGGTTCATTCACCTATAAGTGATTATGAAACACTTAAAATACACTATTCAGTAATATAATTTCAGTTCAGTTTTTAAAGATATTTTAATGTAAATTAAAATCTTAAATATGTAGAAGAAACACAGCATATCTGAATTTCTTTTCTTAATGTCATGAGTTTGTTTTAGTTATTAGAATATTTTATGCAAATTGAAAAAATGATTTTCTAATTAATTAGAGCTGGATGTTGCAAATGAAAATTAGGAACTTGATCAATTGGTGATAGTAAGATTTGAAAATTCAAAGGTGATAGAGATTGCTTTCTGTGATGACCTGAAAAAGGACTTGACTGAATTGAAAATTTCTGATATTTGTAGATCTAAGAAAATATGGGAATATTACTGATGGTAATAAGTGAGAGAGAATTCCTTTCACTTCATTTAGGACTGATATGAATATCTGATATCTGGTCACTGCCAGTACTGAGCTGTTTAAACGTGATAAAATTTTGTAGGGGCTACTTTTTGAGGAAAGTGCCATCAAAGGAGCCTGTGAAGTACTTCTTTGGAGTTAGACTGTCCATGTAAAATGGCTGTGGAGTTATTTGGTTTAAAGAAAAAGCTGTCATCTCCTTTACAATCTTAAGACACACATACAGTTAAAATAGTTTGCATGCTTGTTTTTCTTTTTTATGGTGGAAAATAATGAAAAATTAACTGTAGTCTGCTCTTTTATATACATCTTATATTTATTTTTTTAATAGTTGTGACAACTGATAGACAATGGAAACAATTTTCAAATATAAGTAAAAATGTAAATATTACATTTTAATCTATAAAGTGAATTTTTCACTCTCTTTGTGAATAATAAGACTCTGAAAGTAATGGAAAGCCGCAAAAGTGATACTTTTTTTATATAGGAGGAAATAGGAAGGACTCTTTTATCGATTATTGAACTGTGCAATTACTTGTTTGTTTCATGTCCAATACCTCATCCCATCTTACCTGATGCAGTTATTTAAGGCAGCACAAAGCTCTGTTTATAAATGCTGTGAAGTTTGTGCTTCAGTTCTTAAGAACTGGAAAAAGGATGTACTAAGTTAAAAATATCAGGTTGGTTAGGATTGTGTTTATCTCTTGAATAATGAGTAGAAACATGTATTTTTTTTTTCATTTTCAAATCCTAAATTAGTTTTTGCTGTTGTAAACTCTGTGGATTTGAAAGTTTTCAAATTCTTTTACCTGTTCCTCGCAAGCTCTCTCTTTGTATTTGTATAGGCATTTTGCATGATGTGCAAACATCTCCTTTATATACAAATATATATATATATCAAAAAATGTGAAAAACAAGATCCCTAGGAAGTAAATTTATGTGTTTTACGTATTTGTCTTTGCCCTTTGCATAATCCCCCACCAAAATATTATAGAGAGTATTTGCAGTTAAAAGTGAGGTATCAGCTGTATACTAAAGGTGTGAATATGTTGATAAACACCAATGTGAAGACTGAGAAAGAATTATTTGTTATTTGGCTCTTTGTGTAAGTGTGCTGGTTTGATATTTTTTCTTAAGAAAATTTCTCCGTGTTTTCTATCAAAATCACAATAAGCAGACTTATACCTCCAGAAATCAGGTGTCTAATCTTTTTTTGTTTATCATGATGCATTATGCCACAGTTTCATGGTAATCATCTCACAAAACACACCCATACACAATTAGAGTAGTCATAGACATTATATTGTATGTTGCTGAAGTTACTTAATTATCTTCTGGTATACCAATTTTATTTGTACATGTTCCTAGATGCTGTTTGTTGTTGGATTGTACTACACACAAATTACACGGTTCTAAAGAAAAGTTCCTTGAACAATGGATGGTTTATAAGGGAAGTGGTTTTTACATGTTGAATGCATTGACAAGTCCCAAAGAATCATGGGCAATTTGTATTGAGCATGAAACTGAATTTCAGTTTTGTTGAAAATATAAAAGTGGAAAATATGTGACTGAAGAGCAGCTGCTGTGATGTTGTATGACAATTGATAAATGCACAAGTGAACACTTATTGCAATTTGTAAGTGATTTTTAGTGTTGGCTTTATGTTAATTTTGTATGTAATAAGCATTTTCTTCAATTTTATAAGTAATTTTGGGAAGTTAATGGAAGAGCTTGACAAAAATAAGGAATTATAAGATTCAGAATCCATATTCTCCTCAATTTTTCATGAAATTGGAAATATTTGAGCTGTGTTAAGCTAACATACAAGTAAAGTGTTTCAGATTGGACCTAAATACATTTTTTTTCATCACAGTGTTATGCATAATAAGTGTGAAATATTGTACATCATTGAGTATTTTGCTCAAATGTATTAATACTTAAACAGAAAGTCAAATACTTCTGTGAGTGTAATGGGTGGGAGAATTGACACAGTTGTTTAATATCACTAATCACAAAATTTGGTGTCAATGTGATTTTAGATTTACCCTTTATTGAAAATTCTGTACAACACATTTAAGTGGTGTTTTTTTCATAAATTGAGGGTGTTTTGAGGTTACTAGATTTGACTGAGGGAACAAACATTTGTTTCTTATAAGAAAATGCTGGAAATTCTCATTTTTGTAATTCTTGTTTATTTTTAAACAAGTTTAAGAAAAATATTGAAGCATTACCAAAATGTCAGTGTTATAAGTACTTCAAGGAATCAATTATTTCATTGATTTCCTCTACAAACTGCTATTGTATTACACGTGTTGACTGTGTGCAATATGGAATCCTTTATTCCCATAGAAAACCCAACATGAAAATTTTGGAGTTAATGGTGATTGTGGTGTTTATGGCCCATCTTTTTGCATTATTTGTCTTAAAAATGAACAATATGAAAATTTTTAGGCACACAATAATATGAAGACATTTTTTATCCTCATTTCGAAGTGAAATAATTATATTCACACTATATAAATCATTTTAAACTATAGTTGGAAAAATCTTTGTCCATTTAATTCCAATAGCATTTACTGGTAAAAATCATGAGTAATATAAAATCATCATAATTTTCATTTCACTCCAAAATTTCCATCCCCATCTTTTCTGTCCCCTGACAATGTCTGAAAGTCATCCTAACATTATAGTCTAAATTGCCCACCTAAGTTGGCTTCAAGGCTTTTCATATTGTGAGTGAGTGAATGAGTTACTGTTTGTATGCCATTACTAACATTCTTTTTTCTAAGAAAATTTTTGGAAAAATATACTCTTTCATTTTAACTTTATATTTAGAAATAAAGAGAGATTGGGTAAATCCTGAATGAAAAAACTTAAAAGAAGAATGAGGGTTTGAGAAAAACAAGACACCAAGATGAATGCATCAGCCAAAATAATTAAGAAAATATTAATACAATTTAAAATGGGAAGCAAAAATTTTTTCTGGGAAAAAATCAGATAATCTAAAATAGACTAAAAAATTTAAGTTTCCTCGATCAATATCTTGATGATAATTGAAAACTAAAGATTTTCTTAAGTAGCAATAAAAGAAAGTACAAAAATAAAAACGCTTGAAGAATTTAAGAATGGAAGATTTATTCTTGAATTTTCCATAGATAAATAGAAGCCAGACATTCAAAACTAAAATGACTCAACCAATAATTTTATTAAATTTTTTCCTGTCATAAACACATTTTTTTCTTTTAAGGAATAATTACGTACTTAAAGTAATCGTAAACAAAAAAGATGAGCAGTTAAGTTTTAACTATAGCCTTTGAAGTCTGTAAAAGCTCTTCAGAATAGTTCTTTATTTATAGTTCAGTTCATGTATCTATTCTAAAGAAAAGTTTCCATCTGATAGAATTAATGCTAGGGTGAGGTGACAACTGCTGCTGGAAATCATTCCCTCACAGCAAAGTTCTGTTTGCCCATGAACAACTGATTACTGCTACTTCTCACACCTAATTGTTCTTGGCTATGATTAACAAAGATAAGAAATTTTGAGTCTAATCTTTTCTTCCACTTGAATATCAAGAAATATTTTAGTATGTAATTATCAATGAATTCATAGTTTAATGTATCATATTGGTTTTGAAAACCAGGTAGTGAATGAGGGGAGATTAAATAATAATATCAATCACATTCATTATGAAAATTAAATTTAATCATGTGAGGGGCATAGAATGAGGTTAGAGACGTTTTCAGTTGGGGTATTATTTCTAAATTTGTCCTTAAAAAACAATTCTCCGGATCAAAAAATGCTTCCATCCACTCAAATAATGATATAAATTACAATTCTCTTTCATCAAATATATTCTTTAAAGATGACCAGTTTCATTGATATCACTATCATAAAAATACTTAAGATATTGATCATATCTTTTGTTTCTATTGCTGATAAATCAAGGTTGACTTAAATTTTTGTACCCAAAATCTGGTATCCAAGTTCACTCTCAAGCACTTTCATTAGCCATAAACTGCTATAATTCTCCTTGCATAGGTTTTAAATTACATTGATGAGTTTTGATAAAATATCCCATATAGAAGCATATTTTTTAGATTACTAATGTGTTCTTACAAAAAAGCATCCAAGAAACACTTGAAATAACATAAACCATAGTAGGCTTTGCTTATCTGTTTCTCAAGTTAATGATGAGCCAAAAATAATACAAATCTTAGTCATGAAATGGCTCAAAATACTTTTCTATACTCTAAAATTACAAGACACACACTGACCAATCTTAACATTTTGTTCAGATATCATCAAGAATTGCCAATCATTATTAAAATAACACATCCTATACTTTCGAAATGCAGAGGTTTGCTAGCACCAAGAACAAACTCATTGATTACATTCTCCATTACTTTTTATATAAATCTTCATTCACATAGCCATTAATTATTACATTTATAATGGATAAGAAAGAAAGACAAACATTCAGATAAATATGGACAATGTAAGATTGATCTTCAAAAGGATTCCAGTCTCCTTTGAAATGACATAGCCCCTCCTTTTTGCTACTAATCCTCTAAAAACAATTGATGTGCCACCTTAAATTCTGATGTGGTTCCCACTCAATTTCGTTCCAATGTCTTCACCTTCCCCTCCCCTCCCTCTTACCCACTCCATTCCCCTTGACTTTTACTTAGATCCAGATTTGACAAACTTTATTGATTTCATTGTTCCTGATAATTGTATGATGGCTGAAACCAGTTGTAAATTGTGAAAATTACAAAGCTTCATCTTAATTTATCATCATGATAACCTTCCACTAAGTGAAAAGTTCTAATTTTGATTATATCCATCTCCACCAAGAACATTAACAACTAGCGATACCCTAACACATATCATTGTACCCAGTGAAAAATAGAATATAGATTGACCAAACTCCTATCCAGAATGCCAGGACACGCTGAAGAATCTGATGAGCCTCCTCCAAAAAGAACAAAGTCTTCTTCAAACGGAAGACAAGCTAACTTTGTTGATAGAGCTTCAACAGGATCTGGAGGAAAATGGGATGAAGATAGGAAAATCCTTGCAAGGACTAGATATGGGATACTTCCATTTGGATTTTTCACTTTTCCTGCAGACCTCAGAGAATAATAAACTAATTACATGCATATTCTGCTTTTAAATTTACTTCTTATAAAAACTGTCTTTTATAATTTATAAATGCTGTTTGAACAAGGGAAGACTATGACTAGATCTGTTTCTCTCATTCAGTTATGGTAGTAGTATTGTTAAAAATGCGTGCAAAATGACAGCTGAGGTCATTTTGCAAATGCTGCAAATGCTTCCACTGGGAATCAAACACCAGGACTGCTTTCACTAAAGCCAAACCAAACCACCTGGCTATCCAGGAGCCTTTTTCTTATTCAATCAATTAATATTTGCATTGGTAATCATGTAGTAGCCTTTAGTTTAAACTTTCATGAACTTTTCACATTTCTTCACTGTTTTCAGGTGAGGAAGCTATGCGATGTTTCAAATTCAAATGTATTAATCCAAGGACTACGAAAGTAGTATAGGCATTGTCAAACAAGCAAGAAACACTAAAAGTATAATCACAATTAAAATAAAATTACATAATATACATTAAAAAGTTATCAAAGGAAGTGGAAAACGAGGGAAAGGTTACTAAAACAAATTAAGTACTCATAGAAAAAAAAAGAAAGAATTGTAGATTACCATTTATCACCAAGATATTCTGGGATACAGCAATAGGACTTATGAGTAAGGAGCCTCATGACTTTGGTTTTAAAAAATTTAGTAGACAAGCAGTCTTTGATGGTTGCAGGAAGTTTGCTGTAAATGAGAGAGATTGAGTGTTGAGGTGCTTTAAGGGTAAGTGAGTGGTCATAAAGGTGAATATCATTATTTTGGTGAGAATAATGAGTATGGATGTTGGAGTTGGAAGGAAAAAGATGAAGATTATTTTTTGCAAATATGGCACAAGATAGGATATAAATACAGGGAAGAGTGAGAAACTTTAAATGTTGAAATAGTCTAGGAGTTCTGCTAGAAACATTTAGAAGAGCTTTTATGGCTCTCTTTTGTGCAGAGAAGGCTTTGATGGCTGAGGGAGAGTTTCCCCAGAATATAATTCCACAAGATAAATGGGAGTAAATATTGGCATAATAAACAGCAATAAGAGATTCTAGAGAAACAATCTTGACTAACCTTTGAATGAGAAAAATGTTACTCGATAGTTTGCTGGTAAGTTGATTGATATGGTGAGACCAATCAAGATCAACCCAAATGTATAGTCCAAGGGATTTGACAGAATCCGAGCTAGTGATGTTGCTTTTGTTTATTTTAAGCAGAGGAGTAAATTTTTGAATGAAATTGAAAAAACAGTTTTTTTATCATTTAAGTGGAGATCGTTGTCATTGTACTATTTGGCCATGGATTCAACAGATTTTCTGTCATTGAAATATAGGTCATTCAGTGTGTTAGAATGGCTGATGGTTGAAGTATCATCAACTCAGAGTACAATATTTGTGTTGGAAAAAGCACTTGGTAGATTATTGATAAATATAATGAACGATAAGGGTCCAAGAACAGATCCTTGGGTAACTCCAGAATTTATGGAGATAGGTTTAGAAAATACATTATGCTTGATATTTGCTGCCACAGTATGTATTTTAACAGTTTGCTGATTGCCATACAGAAAGGACATAATCCATTGTAGTGTAACACCATTAATTCCTAAGTTGTTCAGTTTCATGAAAAGAATTTCATGATTTATGGTATCAAAAGCTTTGCTAAGGTCAAAGAAGGTCCCCAGGACAAATTCATTATTACTTAAAGAAGAGATAATCTGCTGAATAAATTTATAGGTAGCAGTGGTGGTAGAATAGTTATTTCTAAAGCCATGTTGAGATTGGTGAAGTAGGTTAAAATTATTTAAATATTTCATCAGACAAGAGTATAAGAGTTTTTCCATAATTTTGGACAATAGTTATAAGAATCTGTTTCACAAAAAAGGACACATTATATGCAGATCTTATTTTGGAGTACAGAATAGAGAAAAATATATGTTTAATCTCCTTTTGCAACAGTCTTGCTAATGGCTGTTATAGCAAAAGGAACAAATGAAAAAGATAAATTTTTACTAACCTCAGGAAATTTTTATTTGTAAACAAAAATTTCCTGTGGTTAGTAAAGGTTTATCTTTTCATTTGTTCCTGATGGAGACTTACCATGAAGTCACGGCTCAAGCAGTGGATTCTATATTATAGCAAAAGTCGTAAAGGTATGAATGATGTTGAATAATAACCTTCGTTTAGGTTGCTACTTATCAAATTCCATGAAAAGTATCATAAATAGGGCCATTACCAATCATAGTATTCTATCTCAGGGAGGAAACCAAAGTCAAACTATCTCACTCACTATTGCCTTGTAATCCATTTTCCTGCTTCAAAGAAATGGGTACTGGTGGAGAGGTTAGGTTCAAACCACTCTCCTTGCTGAGTAATTTTCAGATATGCATCATCATTTTCTCAAATCAAGGAGTTATTAAGCATATCTTTATTTGTATAAGACAACCATTTCTTGATTTTGGAGAGTAGAAATCCCCTTTTGGTCATTTCACAATTTCTTAGCTCCCAATGTTTTGCTTCCACATAGTGATTTTATTTCAGATTCCCTTTTCACCCATTCTTCAATCACTGACAACACATTTTGTTGTAAAATTGTTACTAAATTTAGTAAATAGTTGATTGTACACTCCTGGCCAAAATTAACGCAGCACCTCCCTAGCAATCCTTACGGCCGGTGCTGCGTTAATTTTGGCCAGGACTGTACCATTGCAAAAATGAATTATATTACCTAATAGTAGAAAACCAAAAAGTTGAAGATTTTAATATTAATAATGATTAATGAGGGAAATTGCATCTAAAATTCTATTCAAGGAAAATGAGGATAGACTTTGTTGAGAATATTTGCTGGAATCCATGGTCCAGCTGGAACAATTTATCTTTCATTTGTTTAATATTTTATAACCTCCTTTGGTTATTATTTAGAACCCTGTAGATATTTTTGTAGGCCCCTAAGAGTATGTGAAGGCTAGTTAACGAATCATAATGGTGAAAATATTTAGAGGCACTGTGAAGGTCGGCCACTACATATTTCTCTAGGTAGTAACTAGCTGGTAAAAGGATTTAGGAACATAATATGACAATAAAAAAGCAGCAAATATTATTGAGGAATTTAAATTCCTGTCTAGGATGATAACTTTCTCAATTGAATTTTTCCTCATATCTTGTATAAAGTACGCGCCTTGACAGCCAAGTAGCACTTTCATCTTTGGTTTCCTTTCCAGTGGGGGCCAAAATTTTTTGGGTCTATCCAGCAACATTATGAATATGGGTTTCCAGCTGAAGTAAAATTAGAGGGGTCAAGTCTAGAATGTTATTGAGAGCAATGATGAATTGATCAATGTCATCCACAGTGAATGCTACCAGGTTAGGCTATTTCCCTCAGTTTGATGTCAAACCATGGACTTTACTTCATCTTATATAGTGGCTGCATGTTAAATATGCCACCAAATGTGCAGAAGCTATGGGAAGAGGAAAGTTGAAGGGATAGGTAAAGGGAAGCTAAGGAAGAATACCTGTTTGGAATCTGGCTAGCAAAAATAAAAAATTGGTCCTGCTTTTCTCCTCCATTCTAACCACTGCCTATTTATTTCATTTTAGGGAAGGATAGATTCATTGAAGAAGAAACAATCATACACATCCTTAGCATGTAAATACTGAGACAAAGATAATTTTGTCATAGTAATATAAAGTGTGCACTGGAAGTTTTGAAAAAATAATTAGATATTTTTTTCATAAACTACATGTTTGTGCCTCAACTATTAGATATACCGTTATTTTCATAGCGGTTAATTATGTAATTGGCATAATTATCATGTTTAAAATTTTATTGGAAATGTCTTGAGAAAATATTCCAATTTAAATAAAACTTTTGCCAATTGTCTAAAATTTTTTGTCCATGGAATATATCATTTTGCCTCTAATAGATAAGAGTAAAAAAATACCTTTCGCTGTCAAAAATTGGGAAGGAGTCTCGACACGCGTTTTGCTACTGTATAGTAGCATCTTCAGAAGACAGAAAATGACTGTCATTTTCTGTCTTCTGAAGATGCTACTATACAGTAGCGAAAGTAGACTCCTTCCCAATTTTTGACAGCTAAAGGTATTTTTTGATTCTTATCTATTAACATTGCTGTCAGTGGTGTTTTCCTATTATTTTGCCTCTAGGTACTTAAAAGAGCTGTTAAGTTTTTGATCTATCTTGGTCTTTATTCTTCAGAATCGGCAAATATTGAATGAAATCTAATATTTATGTTCTGTTTCAAAAATTTGCTGATCTTTATTTTAATTAAAAAAATTATTTTTAGCATTACCATTAACTCAATAATTTCATCATCTATGTATCAAAGAATATTTTATTTTTAGTTATAATAACATTTTTATAATTTTTAAATTAAACAATTGGCAAAATTTTATCATTAATAGAAACCACAGCCTTCCATTAGAAATGCACTGCAGAGAATTTATTTTCCATTTCCCAAAAATGTAGATAGATATCACCAAGAATGTGAAGAAAAGCAGTGATTATGATTTATAAACACTTCTGGTCATTTAAAAATCAATTCTGGGTTCCATTCCAGATATAAACAAATGATCATCCAAAAGAAATGTGCAAGGAAAACGAAATGGGGGTACCGAGAGGTGTGATCCATTTGGTTCTTGATGGCATATTAGATTCATTTTAAGGCCTTAGTGACAGATAGAGGAGCTATCTGTACACTGTTATAAGAAAATTTCTATGGTAGGATAATGCAGACAGTAAATTCATTTGTGCAATAGGAACAGAGTTAGTTAGAATATATCACCCATAAGCTTCAAGTATTAAAGCCTATGGGTACATACTCATTTTACATATAATACAATATAAATTACATTCTGTAAGCATTGTTTATATGAGATGGGATAAAACATAAAAGTTGAATTTTTATTATTAAGTAAAACACATTACATTCTCATTTGTAGGATGATTTTTTTACTACAAAAGAATACAAATATGATAAGAATCCCAAACTGGGCCTCATTGAAATGATCTTAGCAGTTATTGACCATGACAATTCCAATACAGATGTTGGTGCATTCTATGTCTCTGGTTCAACCACAAATTTCAATTTGTGTGGATTCGGCTGCTATTAATCATATAACTTCATTTTCAAAAAATTGAAAATGGTTCATCAAGCTGACTACCCTTCAATGATCCAGAACCCAACATCCCTTCGGACAAGAAGAAATGTAGTAGTTTTTCCAGCTGACTAGTTCCAACAATATTCTTTTATTGACATTAATTTTTCACCAAAACATCCCAGATATACTTAAAAGTTGCGAGATACGGATAAAATTCGAAACATTTTAATGTGACTATTATAATTAGAATCACATTTGCAAAGGTGCTAAAACCTTTGGGTCCTTAAAAACCACAAGGTCATAAAATGTCATAGCAACAAGTAGAGCCTGGCACATCTCCTCCCTCTCAACAGCACGTAATCTTTGATAAGACACTGCAATGTTTGAAGGAACTTTAATAGGAGTGAATATTGGTGCAAGATGCAATTTGGCTTCATCTATCTGAGTGTTTTCTTCTTGTTTTTCACCAGCGAAATCTTTTAAATTTCTTGATCCATCTAAGATAGAGTCGACAAGATCTAAAGCTGATACACGCTCTGAACCCACAAGTAAGTGAAAGAGACGACTCATCATCCTGGGCCGTAAAAAATACACCTATAATGTGAAAGACGACAAAGATTAGAAATTCATAATGTTAAAGAATATTCTGAAGTTAGAACTGCAGGGATTTATTCCTAAACATTTGAAAGACCCCCAACACCAAAAATCATTTACTCTATACAGTAGTTCACCACTATACACATATTATGAATAAGAATTTGAATTGAAATATGTTTGTTAGCATGCTATTGACTCCTCTGAATACTTGATAAGAATTGAATGGATAATCATCACTTAAAAACACTAATATTTAGTCAATCTCCAAACAAAGAAATATAACTATCTTCCTTTGATTAGCAATACCCTATATACTTAACCAATGGAATATTACCGGTGTGCTTCCTAAACATAATTTTACATAGCCAAAGATATTATTTAAGCAAAATAGCTTCCAATACTTCATACATGAAAATGCATATAGTATTATGTTACTAGTGATTCAAAATGGTAATATTTCAATGTGAAAATTATCAAAATAAATATAATTATTAATAAAAATAAAGAACAAGTTGGTAATAAGCATAACCTACATGAAAATGGCCTTTAAACAAATCCTGAGGAAAACAAATTTTTACATTTTATATTTCAAGAAGTATAATCTTTAATAAAAACTACAAATGTTTTTGAACGAAGAAATAACAATAACTCAATTACCTTATGGATACAATCAAGTTCCCTTAGGAGGTCCTCCGAATCAGAGGTGAGATCAGATTCTACTCTACAGTTTAGCAAAGCCACCAACATGGCAAGTATCTGAGCACGAAGTAATGCCAATGACGAAGCAGATGGTGATTGCAAACTACTTGGCTGCATATGGTTGGCACCTTCTAGAATGTATACATCCCCTACTGGTATATGTTCTAACATGGAAGAGACCTGAAATTTGTACAAGAGAATTTCGGTATGAACTACGCAAATATAAGATAAATATCTTACAGACACAGTAGATGACAGAGATTCATTCCGAGTGAAAGCCTCCAGTACAATTACGAAATCATGATACTGAATTCAATATCGACTATGATGCTATGAGCTCAACTGTATAAACTTTCAATCTATTTAATCCGTCCAATAGTATAAAAGTTACCAGAAACTGAGGATAACTTCGTAAAGGTTTATGATTTCATGGTATAAAAGAAAACTAACATCCATTATCTCTAAAACCTATTAATCTTTCACACAAAACTGAAGAAAATCATATGGAATACGGGCATTGTAACTTTTACCAACATTAATAAAGAAGATGATACGATGAATCAGCAGGAAACACAAGAGACTTCATTTTCTTCAGTTGTTTGGACTCATAGTCTTATGAAAACATTTTAGAAGTCTTATCCACTCCAGAAATCGGTATTCATATTACCTCCTCATATAGTTGTGGAAGTTGCATTTTTTTGGACATTTCAGCAATAGGAAACAGTTTCCTGTGAGACCAATCCACAACATCTCCACAACGATGAATTCTTGCCCAATATAAGCTACAAGGCCCAACGTGCAGGCCCACTACATTTTGTATTTCCTGCAAATAAATAAACTCGACTTAGGTTAATGAATAGGAAATATTTGCAGATGGGGCAAAATATTAAATACAAATGAATTAAATTTTCCAAATGAACATATCTTAACTTAAATCACAGCAACTATAATAACTTCGAAAAATAACTGTTTTAATACTTAAAATTTTAATTTTTTCAGCTATCTCCACTTCTGTAAAATGCATCAGAATATGAGGTGGTTAAAATTTAAGTTACCTTAGTTACTTTTTCGTCAAGCGACGGTGTAACCACCGTTAAAGGAGACCTCTTCTTCTTCTCAACCTTTTTATTTCCTTTTGACTTACTCTTCGTAAGATTTACATCATCTTCAGAGGTAAGATCAGGTTTAATAACCTTAATGGGATTCTTTAAGCCTCTACCAGTGGAAAATTTAAAGGACCTACTAATCGACTCCTGTGAGGGAAGAAATATAAGTCAGTATGACCTATAAAATTATCTTTTATAACTTACTGTACGAGAAATGAACTTACGAAACTTAATAACATTCCATTTATTGGACAATTTAATAACATAGGTAAGTTAAACAGACGAAGACCCATTCCGCATTTCTTTCAGGAACTGTAAACTCCCGCACTCCATAAGCTTCAATGTAAAACCGAAAGATGTCACGGTAAGTACTTTTTGGCGGTTTCGACAAATTCTTTTTCATGCTCCTAAGAAGGAGCTAATTTAAATAAATCGCCCTTGCGATAAAACAGATCTACCTTACCATAAATAAGTCTGAATGCTAGCAGCCTATCGTTTTTGACATTAGCTTGAAAATAATAATAAAAAATGAAACTTCACAATATGAACAAGAAGTTATGCAAGCTCTCAGCGTTCCATCGAGTTTAAAAAAGTCATTCACAGTTAATCAATCAAAGCTCTATTTCTAATATCAAAAGGAAAAATTAATAATTTTTCAATCCAAGAAATGTTGATCTTGACTAAATTCAGCATCCAAAATATGCTTCCAAAGAATTTCGGGCAAATTAACAACGATGATTTCCATTACACCTCGAAAGTATCAGCCGTGAAATTGCCTAGGGAAATTATTGCCAATTTCCTTTCAAAAATCCATTGTTAATTGAACTCGTAAAATTCTTCATTCATGTAAACACTCCTTGTTTACATCGTAATTTACTTTCGCTACAAATAGATGGCAGACTTAAGAGTTTCTATTCCTTATTTCCGATTGGCTACTGACCGCGTCCAAGGCGCACCATATCAAATAGCCACAGGCCTGAAGAAGAGGATGTTCAGGTGTAGTTCAATGGTAAGTTTAAATTTACTATAGGTTTATCTTAATGTGTTATTATTTAAACATATAATGTATTGAGTCTTAACCTCTAGGTTATCAGTTTTTTATGATCTGAAACAATGTTACCGCTATCTTATATCGAACGATTGTCTTGTTTGGTTCCATTACTTCTACTTGTTTTGTATACTTTCGCGAGTTTTATTTACGTAAAATTGTTGCTAAGTAAATGTAGCCGAATAATTGTTTAGTATCTCTTTGTTTATTCCATTTACATTGATTCATATTGATGTAAATACTTGCTAGGATGTTAAAAACTGTCCTGTGCTAACTTTTTCCTAACGGTTGTCTTCAGCATTGTGTTGTACTAATTTCATTTTCAATCTTATGTGCTGATAAGTTACAGGAAATTTTTGGCCGTGATATAACAATCTGTTCCAATAGCGTGTCTTATTTTTTTAACGCAAGGAAAGGAACATGTAAACAGTAACATATTCCACGTTCCTGAAAAAATCTACCAGTATGGTTTTAACTCGTTCTCATATTTATTTATATCCCATTTGCATTTATGGTCATTTTTGTTTGTATGATTAATATTTTATTAATTATGTTGTGTTTGGGCTCAGTAATCTCTCTTTCGAAGTCTAGAACGTTGTTGACGATTAATACTTGTAATATTTCAAAGGAAGCCGGTTTTTTAAGAGCTTGACGTCTACTAAACCTAGTTTTGATACCATAGCCACTGAATCGTGTTTTGTTCGTAATTGTTGTAAAATTATCAACTCAAGAGAGTTTCTCTGCTACTTGTATAATTTTTATTATAACGATGTATTAGTTGTATTTCATAGGAGTGTAACTCATATCTTAAGAAATGGTTGGCCTTAATTATTCCATTAGTGATGGAAGACTAAGGGTATATTATGCGATATGTATTGTGGTTTCCTTTTTGCTTTTTATTATCATATTTTATTGCTTCATACTGCCCAATTGTTTTATCTGCCAATGTTTGAACAATGTAGAATCAGAATATCCGCTTGTTTTGAGTTCTTATACTTAGAATGTTTTTGTGTCGATCTTTTCCCCCCCAGCAACATCTAGCATGTACACCACTTTTAAGACCTTAACCACCTTTATGTTGTAGTTTCATCTTAGTAGAGAAGAGTGGATACCTTGCTCGTCGAGAAACGTCGATTTCGACTCATCCTAGCCTCCTTTCAGAGACCACTAAATTGTAGTGTTATATATTTTATAAAACTTAGTGTTTTGCTTACAATTGTAGTTCATAAGAGAAGGTATTTCAAAATATGCTCAAATCGCTAGTTTGTGAGATAACTTCCGAATATGCTGTTCAATGGTTCAATGTATTCGAACTATGTTAGCCTCGCTGAGCTCGTGGTCATAAGGGACCAGAAATTGCATTCTACATAAAGTAAATCGTAAAATTTTAAATGAAAGAATCAATGTTAGTGCAATTTTCATTTTAGCTCCTATCTTACGGAGAGATTTATTTTTCGAATAAACCGATCCGAAATAGCTGTGGTGATGCATTAGTCTTGCCAGGGGAGATACGATGACGTCACGCTCGTGTTACTGGAAAGTTGTAGCTCGGTTATCGTAATATTTAGGATGTTTACTTCGCATGTGAGTTAATAACTGTGGATATATGTATAGTTTCATTGATTTATTCTGCGGGTTATCAATATTGGTTCATATTCTCTGATGGTACTGTTCGAATTTAGTCGACACGTTTACGAAAATGTTTCGTCTCGCTAAGAAATATGGCCCCCGGTGGAGGCTAGAAATTCCAACTGTCGCCCCTTGTACGAGGTCGTTGTTTCGCCTGGGTTTCTACCAAGTTCTCGACCTGATGTGTATCCGAGTCATTTTCTTCTTGAATGATAGATTCTGTTTCTCTACTAAGTTTTATTTTTTCCCTCACGTTTTCTTCCTCTCAGGTATCGCAGCAGAGTCAGAAAATAATTAAATTAATGCAAGTAGGATATTGCATTATTTTCACTGTAGTTTCAGGTCTTCTCGATGGTTGGAAAACAGTAGTGATACATCTGGGTTGAATTGGATATTTTTAGAATACAAGCTAGGATCTACACGGTTGTAAAGAATTGGGTAGAATGTTTGTAAATTATGGTGTAGACTGTAATGATAGTCAGTAAAGGCGTCATTTCGTTGTACAGACCGTATATGAAAGTAAAGTCCACATGGATCGATCACGGAAAAGATTTCTCTACTGTGCTGCCAAGTTTTCGTGAATTCGATTCTACTCTTCGATTTTGCAATCCTTAGTAGTATTGTTAGCAACAGAGGAGCTTTTTTTAGTTGATATTACCATAACTATGGGCAAACTTTATCGTTGCTGGACTTATAGCTTGGTTATAATTTACGAGTGGTAGGTATTGTATGTATGTAGTTTCACCTTAACAACTCTACGTATTCGTCGCGTGACAAAGATAACTCAGTTTCTGTGTTCATTCGTTTGTCACATAAAAAAATTGGGTTCTTTTCGGAATGCCATTGCCAATGTTGGCTGGAAAATTAGTAGTTAATGTCAGTTAAAATATCGCTGGATTATCTGAAGCTAAATTTTGAGTATTTGTCGTAATTTAATGAGAGTCCTCGGTATGTACCACCTAATTCTGATTAAATGAAGGGGAGCTTTTTTCTCCTTGTGTATGATCCGCCGATTTTTCTCTGTGATGGATAAATGCCGACATCTCGGCATATCGCTGCAGAGTTCTCAAGTTAGAGCTAACGTAATTAGGATTTCCCTAACGTAAGGGAATGTGTGCCAGTTTACTGGATACTGATACTCATTCAAATGTTACCTTAGTGATACTTATTATGTCGCTATTTGCTGAGATGATGTGAATTCTAATTCCTGTTTTGAACGTTATGTTCGCAAGACAACATTAACCTTGCAGTTCAATATTTTTGCATGCAATAGAAAGGTGAAAAGATTATGAATTTTTGTCCTTGATTGCTAAATTTCGTCGTATGATGCTGACCGTTCCTTTCAATCCTCCAGTATTCGTTCAATCGTAATTGATTTGAAACGAGAACACTTCGTTTTCCGAAGTGACCTCGTTAAGTTTAGTTAGATTAGGGAATGAAATCTCCGTCTCCAGTAATGTATATCATGTGTATGTTATACTGCACCTGGAAATTATCTACATTGAAATATTTAGACGCTAGTCGATCCCGTCTAAAGTTGTTTTATTATGGTCTTTAATCGTTAAATTATCTTTCTCGGCATTTCTTATCCTTTCCCGGCATTCATAATTTAAAGCACCTTTCAATTATAAATATGTATTCTCTTCCACCTTCTAATAATATGATCGTATATATACAACATTTTGTGAATTAAGGCTTCTCATTTGCTGATATCGCTGTTTGTATGAGTTTATTCAACGAATGGTTCGAAATCTTATCATAGTGCGATCCATAAAAATTTCGTGATGCCTCATGTAGTGGTGTGGTATCATCATATCAAATATTGATGATCAAGTCGTAAGCACGGGGCGAATCTGCAACGGGAATGGAACAAATCAATTTTATTTTAACTTTCACTTTGTGTGTGCAATCAACTCACTGTTGGTTTCGACTATTAATATCGGGAATTTCGTCCTGTCTTTCGACAGATCATTGTTTTGAGCCGTTTATTTACTATTTCTTTCTCGTAGTTAAAGTTCACTTTGTGATTATTGCTTTATGCTTCTCTATTATAATGATCCCAAGCTGTACAATCAACGATTTAGATCTCGCGACTGAAGTCCAGCGCCTTCATCGCGAACTTCAGTCGATGCTCGACTGTTCGTGGGCTTCGTGTTATTATGACTCACTGAACGCCTCGCAAAGTTTATTTCTTAAAAATTCATACCTTACTATTTTTCAGATTAATTGTATTGAGACTTTCTCTCAACTATTGGTCACTGACAATAGGTTCACTAACTTCCTATTGACACTCTGTGATTGTATTTCAAACATTGCGGTGCTCTTACTATTTTTTATGTATTTCAAACCTTGTTCTCGTGCATGAAGATTGTTCAATTGAAATCGTATTTAGAGTTATTACAATATTTAATTAATTAATTATTATTGGAAATCCTTTCAGACGATTGTACTCGCTAAGGTTTGAGCGTTTCCTATTAGTCGTGAGAAATCTAGAAGACTTCTATCGAGATACCCTTTGATTATGTAATCGGTTTTTTCTTGGCCGGTGTTACTAAAATTTAGAAAAACTTCAATTGCCAGAAAACGTTAGGCGGTTAAGTTGAATTTAGTACTTGTCTCGGTTGTTAAATTTTGAAAGTGAATCAAGCTAAGCCTTTTGAATTTTTTGTCATAGTATAAATTCGGAAACCGTATCTTAAGAGATGCTCTGAACTGCTCGACCGAAATCTTTGCAAGACTAAGATATGCACTAAACCTTTAGCTGTGTTACTCTTTAAATACGTTTTATTCTACGACTTGAAAATGTGGACGATTTGAGGATATAGCCGCTGAAGTATTTTGCGGAATCATAAAAACTGGTTCATTTACTTCAGTGACTTTCTCTTGCGTATTGTTTGTAACTAGAATATCGTTTCTCCGTTTAATATTCACCTTGTTTTAGCTGTAAGATAGTCATTAGCAATGAACATAATTTGGATATTTTAAAATTAATGATTTCCGTTATTACTTTCCACAAAGAAATTGTTTGATTTCTTCTGTGATGATCAATTTAAAAAGATAGAGAAATCTCAGGTTTTGTATCATTTATCATTGCAATGGTAGAGGACTAAGAAAGAATTAATGCCAAAAGAAGTCCTATGAAATTATAGTATTAATGAATTCCGAAAGCTTGGATAACAAACAGACCTCGTTGTTAGGTTATGCTAAAATATCGGAATCATTTACGGATTCGGTTATTCCACTTTTGTCTTAGGGTTTGGTGAATCGCTAGTTTGTTTTTAAATCAACAGAGGATTGATTGGTTTAAAGGATTACTGGGTTATGATTTTAAAAGACCTTCCGGCTCATTAACTTTGCAACCTACTTCTAAAAACTAATAAATTAGCTTTGCCACTTATGTAAATTGCTGTAACTTTTTATCCTTAACATAAACTGTGTCCCATTACTACCAAATGAGAAGTTTCCAGGTATCAGTTACTTCTGACACATCTTAGTAACGAAAAATCTTCCAAGCTTATCTGCTATAATAGCCAAATTACTAATCCTGTCTACCTTCCGGCTTTATTGAAATGTTTTGATCGTTGACCCTCTTCACCGAGGTGAGGAGTGCAATGTTGTGCACCCACAAGTGAAAGAAATTCAAGCACGTCTCTGAGCCGCAAAAACTTTGGGTGGTGATTCTGATTCTCAAGTAAATTCCTTTCTGTTGGTCATCTGATGGCATAAATCAAGAATCAACACAGATGAGAACGGCTTTCTGGCTCGTTTACAGACATATATGCCTCGCAAGTAGTAGCGAAAAGAACGAAATCAGGCTTAAAATGCCTCCATTATTATCCAAATCATTAGTTTGTATGATTACAACGTTAGAAATGTTTTACCAGTGAAGGTGTCCGTGATCTTCAGAAGTACTGCAAGCTGTTCCTGAAGTAAAGAATTATCCTCAGAACTTCAGTACATGATCATTCAATTATGTTCAATAGTGTTTGGTGTAAAAAGGACATAATTTTTCGGTTGCAACCATCTTTGAATATCTCTGACTTACATTTGTGAAATATATTTCTGAATTCTCACGATAAACTGATAACACACTCGATTAATTTTCTCGTACTTGGAAACCCAGCCTCTCACCACGCCCCTATCTTAAGTATATTAAAATGAAGTTTGCAAACTTTTGGGTTCCAATTATTTGACCCTATTAACTCTTGCTGTATAAACGTTTCCCAGATAATTATATTTTTCGATATTCTAAGGGTACATTTTCACCAGCATTTTTGTTAGGTCTATTTTCTGGTGGCCTATTGCCCTTTATTTTCGGGGGAAAAATTTCCTATCAGAATTAAAAATTACATTTCTTACTTCGGAAGAGTTTCACCTGCTTGCTGTAAATCCCCTGAATAAATTTTAACCCGCCCATTTAACAGCGAGTCTCCGAATACGGCGTCGCCATTTTCAGTCCATTTGTCATCGCCGTGCCATTCCATTTATTTATCGCGTAACTTCATTTCTGTCTATTATTTCTTCTTCCGGCTACAGTTTAGCCCCACTTTAGAAATTTTATTTACTTTCATGTTCAAGTTTAAAGATAAAGGTCTTTTTAACGTTTATAGGCGTAGCTTTTTTCAAATCTACTCTCTCCCTCTCTACCTTTTACTTCCGTCACGTGACTACCATTCCTTGCGTTCGTATTTCATTCACCTTTCGAAGTGCGTTGGTAGTAATCGCTTGGAGCGTAAATCGATTTACGTTTAGGGATCGAAAATTTTCACGGCGTCATACTCTACGCACAAGACGTTTCATCTGTTCGTCGCCTTTGTCATCCCAATACACAGAACGTTTTTCCTCTTCGTTTCAGTTGGAATACCTTTTTTCCATTTGAGCAGTCTGTTCTCATTCTGACTGATGCAATTCCTGAGAGGTTCGAAGCTCTCTTTGAAGCAGCAGCAACCACGTGTACCATCAATCCTCGAATGAGTCGTTTCGCCGACAGAAATCTGCCATCGATTTCTCAGCAAGAATTTCTCGTGAGACTCGCTAGTTCTCCGTCAAATCCCCGTGGAAGGGCGAACGAAATTGTTGTTATGCATTTTCGTTTCCTCGTATTTGAGGAGTTTCTGATATGATTCAAGCCTCCGACCGATGGTTTCCTTGTGTCCAGGCTGACTTCGTACAGCTTTTCCTTCAGGACTTCTTTGTAAACCATTTCAAAACACAGTAAAATATCCTTTGCTGTCGCAAATAGTTTCTGTTCTTCACGGCAAAACTCCTCGACGATAGATCGATTGTAGTTCGATTTCCTCGAGAATTATTTTGCTTAACGTAAGCTGCGAGATTCGGATCGTACTTGCCTGTTCGATAGTCGAAGTGTTCTAAACGGTGCGCGCCGGTTGGGTCTACCCCGCCTCGCCCCGCTTTCTTTTCGACGTATGAAAAGCCAGGCGCAACTAATGCCTCGGCAGTTGTCTAACCGCTCGCTTCGCCTGTTGGGGCTATCACGTGCCCGGCAGTTTCTTCCAGCGTTGCCACCTTCGTTTGTGACGTTTTTACCATTCGCGCCACCATACACGATATTTATCAACTAGTCGTCTATGTCCGCCATTTCTGTACCGCTGCGTGTTGGAAGATTGTGGATGTTCGTCCTTCTCGTCAATTTTATCGGCGAGCTTGCTGTTTTGACGAATGTCGTAGCTGGATATCAAGTGGTGATTGACGAACGAACTGCTAGAAACCCGTGACTGTTCATCAAAGTTGTAGTGAGTATGACAGGTTTCAACTATATTGTCCTTTGATCACTTAGTTTATTACTTAACCACTTCTTTCCTCTGCAGTGTCATTAATTTAACTGTTAAGCTCCCTTTATAGTCCATCCGGAGAAAGCATCATTGATGTCGTTCCCATTGGCAGTATGGAAACCGTTGCGTAGGTTTTGGTGGCATGGCCACTAGGGTCTAGATGGGCCAATCCTCGAAAGATGTTTCTCTTGAAAATTAATGGTCTGTAACTTAGATGGTTGTTTCAGCCCTCATCCCAGGCTACGCAACGATATTATGTAGGATTTTTGGCCACGGATAATGAGAAGTACATCTATCCTGACTGGGTTAGCATTAGCTGAACAGCGTTTGTATTTCTACCAGGGTAGTATTGTAGTCTCCTGTAGGAGTCAGTCTTCTATAAAAGTCATGAAACCCGTTAGATAATAATTCATACTCGTTTTATAGGAGCGAATACTTTCCCGTGGAGGCCGTAAGAAATCCACTAATCCTTTGGATCGAATCTATTAAATTTCTACTTATGAAACTGTTGTTTCGTAGGAATAAATAGGTATAGAGCACAAACTCGACCGCCGCCAATGGCGCATGGCAGAGGGTGTATCGAGACCAACATCCCAATTTAACTCTTGGCCGTTAGTTTCCTCATCACTCGGAGGAATCATCATCAAGAGTGTTTTTTAATTAACTTGACAAAACATTTTTATTTCGGGAAGGTGACTGCCATTGATTTCAGCTGAAGATGAACTATTTTCTTTAAGTCCTTCGTCTATTTATTTTATTCCGAAGAGACTCGTATGTTTGTCAAATATTACTCCTTTAGCAAGGTTTTCCGTTGAAAATATTCGAAATTAGATGACACAATTAGTGTGATCGCTCAGGCCTCATAAATCCATCACACGGTGCCTTGCATAATTCTAGTCCTATTCTGCTCTATTTTTGTTTACTTCGGATCCTCTTGAACCATTTCTCGCCTATTAGTCAATTTTAGTAACAGGCTAATGTTTCCGACTGGACTTGGGCATTTTTTTTATGTCTACGCAATGTTTTCACTATAAGAAACTACGCCTATGTCGTAGGTCTCTCGGCGCCGTAAACTGGTCATATTCCACGGCAGATGACGCATGCGCAATCATTCCCACTCGAGTAACAATCAATCGATTAATCGGTTTTCGATGGTTTTATCTTTCTTACATATTCCATAACTAACACCCAATTTTGTTGTATATATTTCTGGCAATTGTTGCATTGCCCTATGAAGAGGTTTCTTCTTAGTAAGGTCTTCGGCATTACTCCGCCATAGTTTAAATATTTAAGTCGCGCTCGAATTTTTTGGAGTGAGGTTTCTTCTACGCTGGCCGTGTAGATTTTATTTATAACCATTGGCTTTAGCTGTTATGCGAGCTCAGAGCCTCTTCAATTCTCTTTAGATTAGAAATTACGCGATCCCTATTTTTCATCCTTAACCTCTCGAGCCTATCGGCAAAGTTCAATTCTATAACTCTCCAATTAAGTTTCAATTCTTTTTTTCTTTTGCGTTAGTTGAGGAAATTAGTGTCGAATTTTGTAGCCTTCTTTAACGTAGAAATTTATCCCTCTCGGGAATGCGTAAATTTTTGATTCGCCCTGTATTATCGATTAATAATGTATGCGTAGATGAATTTAGATGTTATAATGTTGTACATTTCTACCCTACCGATTCTGGATCATCCTCGTACGTCTGGGCATCCATCTTGTTTTCACTGCGGAATGACACATGCTCCTTTCAGCAACCAGCCCAACTGTCTAATATTGTACACTTTATTAATCCCGCTTTCTTCTAATAACCCTAGAAAGTATGAACCTCTTATTTTTTTGAGTATTGGCTGCTATAAAAAATTGTATACAATGACGTTTCTTTCCCTCTAAGTAAATAGCAGAATTTTAATGCATGTTTCAAGAATAAGCCAAGTCATCGCAAAGGCTTAGACATTGTATCCTATTATCTCACTGTTGTAATTTACTATCGAAAATAATCAATAAATATTATCAGTTCGCTATCGTTCACTAGTTAGCTTTGAAATCATCGCTGATATTTCGTCAATCATGTAGATTTTATCATTACGTGTACAAATTCGTTTTACTTTGAGGCATTTTTATCAGTAACCTTATTTTGGGACGCAGCCCCGGCGCGCGCTCTATGTACGCGTTGTCGTTGACTGTCTAGGTATCATCACGCCATTTTGACTATGGATCTTTCCTATATACCGCTCATTTTTTTTTCTGAGTTATTTCGAATCTTTCCTTTAGCCTTATTAAAGGAACAAAAAACTGCTTGTAGATCATATTTTTATTTCCTCGATTCTCTTGAATGTTCTTCTATCTATTGAACTCTAGTTATTGCTTAACATATTTCTTAATTCAGAAGAAAAACCGGTGTATCGGTAAACCGGTAACTGAATTTGCAAGTTTCTCCGTGGAAAAAGGTAATTGTTGCTTCGGGAATTTGTTGAGTTCTTAGCGTTCTTAGATACGAACTATCAGCATAACTGTAGGCGTTTCTTCATCCTCTAATGGAAACATTTAGGAGGTTGATGCATGTATTCTTTATTTTTAATAATTTCTTGCGTTTGAGGGTGGTAGTATGCAGAAAGGCGAGATGTGTGAATAAATGAAGATCGACGCTAGAGCAGACAGAATGCTCGCCTCCGCGGCGCTTCGGATAATTCCTTTACAATTTAATGAAATCTACATTACTATGGCCGTCATTATCAAGAATTGTCTACAATATAACATCGTAGATCTGGAGGATGCTTTGTTATAATCATCGAATATTTAACCTACAATTATTTTACATGTACTCAAATTGTGAGGGCAAGAATGAAATGTTGTTTTATTACATTTTAACGAAAAACCGGTTTATGGTGATTTAATTATGAACTTCTCATCTAGTGATCGAAATATTCCGTAACGTAGATGTAGTCATCTCGTCTTACTAGCCCGGCATGTTCTTTCATTCTCATTTAAGGGTATTCAGAACTTACCCAATAGGTAAGAAGTTAATGCTTTATGTCATTGACAAATGTGTCTGTTTTGTATGATTTAATAATCATAGAATATAGTCAGTATTAACATGATAAATCAGTTGCGATGTTGCGTTCAAAACTCCCGCGTTTCTTGAATAACACTGCTGCGGCCATCTTTCGCGAGTTTCACTCCGAGCGGCTAGTTTTACGGATACTGCTCTACAAGGCGGTACAAACGCGTAAACGTGTTTTCCGTTCTCTTCCTATTTTTACGCTTCACAAACTAAACATTTATGCTAACAAATTGCTGGTATAAAGAAGAGAAGAGCCACTTGAATTTTTGTTAGTGGCTCCTTCGAATACGAGGCAATTAAGTTCTAAAGCGATAAAATATCCAGTCTTTTTCAATGGCAAATGGGATCTGTAATTGATTGTCATAGTTATCAGTTCACGACTGATTCTTCGTATTGTGATTTTGTGTTCAGTCCTAAGTTCAGTTTGTTTGTAGTGACCGGTAGACAGAGATACGATTAGATCTACGATTGGTTACAGCAGTCTGTAAGTTCTCACTGAAATATGTCGAATAGCTATTTTGTGGTACCTAATCAGTAACTCAAGTTTCCATCATTTTATGAAGTCATTTTGCAATCAATGAAGTCAGTTGCCGAAGTTTGCGTCTTTACGGGTAAAGAGCTGACGTCATCGAGAATACTTCGCTACTTGCGCATGCGCAGTTTTAAGAGTTGCCCATTCTTTCCCATGCACGGCCCAGATTTGGCCGTTTTCATTATACTTGTTTATTTTTATAATTTGTTATAAGCCAGGATGAAGTTTTAGCAATTTGTGGACAGGAAGGTATGTTCGGAGCCCGTGCCTTAGTTTGTTCTATACGTAATTTTATATTGTTATAATATCCTTTTTCTTGGTATTTAAAACCTAAACCACTGCCGCCAAAGAGTATCTAGACCTCTGTCTTTCAAGAAAATATTAATTAAACCTTAGATTGTTCTGCAGAATGTTCGATCCCTCGGATGATTGCTCACGTCCAAGCCAAATTAACTCATTCTCTTCATTTGTTTGATAGCATTGTTCTACTATTCGTTTTTCGTAATTGTCCAATTGTTAATTCTGTTCATTCGACCGTATTGTTTGGCTTCCCCTAATCTATCCAATTTTATTTTATTCGTTAAAAATTCTCTTTCTTAATAAAACTTTTCTTCTTTACAGCTGCCCTGCTTTCCTCATGGCCTCTGGAGTTCGGATAGTTGACCATGGAAAGTTTATTTACAATAACAACGAAGGCTAATGTTTTTTAAATTCTTATATTGTTGATAATTAGCCTTCATAGTGATTGATTTAGGAAAGTAGTTCAATAAAAAGATTGACTAAGTATTGAATTATAGGTTAGATTAAAAAGTATTTGAAAATTTAGCCGGTTTTGGTTAATAAATTATCTCGCAATCATCAAATTTATCAATATAGTGTGGAATAATCAACTGAGAGACGTGGGTCTCAAAGAAGAAGCATACATGTTAGATAATTATGCCTGTAAATAAATAAAAATGACATCTATTTGAGTGAATGAAAAACTTTGCCATTATATATTTGGTGAAAATATGCCTATAGAGCCAAAACAACTGAACTGAAATAAAGCTTAATTTATGGTTTGAAGGCTGAAAGTTACTGTTTCAGGCAAAGTTTACTGGAGATTCATTTTTTTGGGACCATTTGTCACAGGTTTTAAAACACCTGTGCATTACAGCTGCGAAATAGGGGACGCACTGCTTATATATTTATTGTGGCGGTACCTCCATCCTTTGGGGGTGGATGAACACAGCTTGGAGTGCAATAGATCTTGCAGGCAAACATCTGATGACATGAAGTATTCTGAAGTAGACATGCAGGAAATTCCCAGGCAGATGACGCCACTGACTCAGGTTCAGAACAATATGAATGGTATTCCAGACCGTAGTAATTGGCGAAGTAAACACTTGGAAGTATCCAATAGTAATGGAACTAAAGATTCTCCAGAAATAATAGATCTTGATAGTGAAGAGTCTCCTGTCAAGGAGATGTTAGACAATGCCATTGCCGTGAATGGAGTCACAACAACAGTGAAAAAGGTATCCTTGCCATGGCAGGATAAAGATGCCCCTGATGAGACAAAGAAATGTGCTCCTATGCCCAAAGAAGATGATGATCGTCCAAAAAATCTACCTAATGAAAATACTACAACAAAGGAATTGTCACCATCTCCTGCAGCAGAGGCAAACAACAGCAATAAAGTTTCTGAAGGTAAGTTGTGTTTATATTTCTTAAACATTTCAATTGTTTTTATGCATGGGGAGGATAAAATTGTTTCATTTTTTCTCCAAAGTTATAATCTCAATCTGGAGTTTTGGAAGGTTTTATTTTTAACCATTTTTTTATGAGAGACTCTTATATGTATATATATTTGTCATTCATTTATTTATGTATTATTTTTCAATTTGGCTTTCTTGCTGGGTGGCAACGTATAAGGGTAACAATTTATAAAACAGGAAGAAAAATTCTCATGAATTATGGTCGACTATGTTGGTATTAATTCAGGAGAATTACATATTAATTAAGATGTCGCCTGGCATTTGACCAAAGACAGGAGGGAAACCCCTCCAAAAACCTCCCAAAAATAAGTTTATTTTTCCAGATTTTGTTGTAGGTATACCATTGTTTTGTATACCTCTATGTTAAAGCTCCATTCATAGCATAGGTTTTAGAATTTATTATTGAGTTAATATAGTATGATATATTTACCTATTACAAATTAAATAAGTTCAAACTATGTGCAATTATTCAGAACAACACAAACTACAATTTGACCCTGAATATAAATCATTCCTTCCCATCCATCCCTATAATTATTGCCAGGTTTATGACGGATACATTATAGTCTTGAATAAACCAATAATATTTTACATCAATATTTAATTATTCTAGATTTTTGAGAGTTGGTATTCTTTGGAAGAAAAATATGAAGTTAAAATGAATCCAGCAGCTAAAGTTTTTCTCAAAAAATCTTAAATGTTGCATCAGAATAACCAAGCAGTTTTTAGAGAAAAAATGAACTCATTTATTGTAGGACTATTGAGAAGTATCTATCTCCAATTAAGCAATAGGTTGTAATACCAAAAGGGTGATTGTCTATTACATATCAGCTTAAGTGTGCAGAATTGTACCAGCACTGTGAATCTGATGTTTGTTTTAAGATATTTCTACATTGATGAAAACTGTAAGTGCGCCAAATTAGAAGGAAAAATGGATGCTCATCAAGACAAAATATTAATATGGCAGAGCTTGCAGTTAATATTTTCATTTCCTGGCTACATGAATCTTAATATTCTTCATGATCTCCATTATAGTTCAAATTAAGAGTTGAGAGTAGTCAAAAATGAAAGAATTGGGTGATTATAAAAGATATAGAGGTAGTGACGAAATAATCACAATAGGAGATGCAAATTTTATTTAATCTCTGCCAACCTGCAATCTGGCTTTATTTAAAATGATCAACACTTAAGTATCTGTAATTGTCAAATTTCATCACTGAGTTATCTACTATTGTATTTGCTATTCTAAAGAAAGTGAGAACTAATTTATATGTCACCATGCTGCCTGGAGGAAAAGCTAACAATGGTTGTTGTTGGTCTTAGTTCTTAGGTCAGTTAATTCAGTTGTTTATCATAATATTTTGCTGCAGTTTGTATCACTATTACAGGCCTTCGATGTTTTAACTAAGAATGAAGAATTTTGTTGTGCTAAAGTTTCTGGACCAATACTCATCTGGAAGGCATAATGATGCAACCACCACAATGATGTAGTTTATAGATAACATATTATAGTTTGCCAGAAATACCACTATTAATCTTACGCCAGAATATCAGAGGATGAGAAAAGGCAATTTTAAAATTTTTACTTGTCATTAGATCATTTTCAAGTTACTACTGTAGTTGTTATAAAATGGTAAAATTTCTAACGATTAGAGACTCGATTATGCTACCACAAGTCGACCTATGTAAAGTAATTGACCATGAAGTTGTTAACATACGTAAGTCTAGTAGAGTATGCCTTTTTTTTCAATCAATATTTATTCTGTATGTTTATGTAGTCACGAAACCGCGGGGTTCTTATAGAATGAAGGAAAATGGACATTAAATCTAAGAGTAAAAATTGCAAACACTTCAATCATCATGATCGTTTTTGCGTATTTCTAAATTTGGACTCGATATTTTGTTTTTAGGAGTAATGTCATTCCCTTTTTGTTGCAAATTATCTTTTTACGAATAAGCGTCTCGCATTGGTCGATCCTCGACACCCTTTGCGCAAGGCACAGAATGTTCTAGTACGTCGGTAGCCTCGAAGTGGGCTTCTGCGTTATCGGTACTTTCTCTTTCTTTATTTCGCAATCTTTTTTACGTTTTCTCAATTGTTTCTGGGTGTAATGTAACTCTTTTAGCGAACCGTTACTTGCGTGATTCGTCACGTGTATTACTAGTCTAAAGTGTAATCCCAATCTTTAATACCCGCAAGCTCGTATTTATATTTGCAGTATTAAAGTGGAAATCATTTTCTTTGTAAATAGTTGTAATTTACTTCACGGTGGCAGTCGTTCCATATTAAGGGCTAAAATGAAGATTGTAGCGCAGTCTATCGCAAAGAGCGAGAGGATCGTCCTTGACTGCTCTCGATTTGGCAACGCAGCATTTCAGAATACTCACCAGCAGGTTGATCCATGTCCTGGGCATGGTGCTCGATACTTCTTACTCTTCTTGGAGAAGTTCTCCGAAGGCGTATCATTTCGATATCGCTTCACTAAGAATCCCAGAATATGTGTCATAAAGAAATAACTCCCAGTGGGTCCTTAAAAAACTTCTGACACTACATTATGTTGCGGCTATGGATTTATAATCATTGATACTAATAGTTGGTTTGATATTTTTCAACCTGTTACCTTTCTCCACTGGAAACCAAGCTTTAGCACATCAAATTTAAGATACCTCCGGGAAAAAGCTATCTATTGGGCTGCGGGTAATAAGTTAAATTGCCGTCCTATAGGTCGCGTGTTGGACATCCATGATTTAAAAGAGCTTTCCGTCTGCTCCAAAACTCACAGTGATGCATCCGAGTTCAAATCACATGTTAATAATAGTAGCGTCGAATGAATTCTTTCTAACATGTTATTCCATCCAACGGAAAGTTGGTCGCAAAATATCAGCGGTCAACGAAGCATGCTTGAAATGCGTAAATAATTGAGTTGTATACAATAATTAGCATGGCAGCTACAGGAGTAAGACATAGTTTCCGAGTCATTATAGATATTAGAAAGGTGGTACTACTAACCAAATAATTTGTTGGTCTCCTAGGTAAATTTTAACTTTGGTGATAAACTAATCACGTGGGAGGAAGTTTACATTGAGGTTAAACAGACGAACTCATTAGGCATTAAATTTAACATAAGCTTGCTTTTGCATCGAAACGTACCAAAATCTATTTTTCATGTAAAATTTCGACGAAAATTTGATTTTTTTTAGTGATGCGCTAATTATAATTACATCGTCTTCAAATGTCGCTAAGTATTTAGTGCTTTATCCCGGAAGATGGCAGCATCGCTATTGAAATGTACTTAGTGTGCTTCTTAGAAAGTGGTTTATCCGGGTCTTTCTGTCGTTCCGAAAACCGGTGGCAACTAGCTACGGATCGCTGTCAAAGACGACTATTGCAGATTTTAAACTTCTAATTCATTAGCAGCCGAGGTACAATTTTCTTTCCTTCCAGAGAAGTAGAGTTATGATTTTTATGTAGATTCTGAACAGGCAAAGCTTTTAACCAACAAAAATTAACCTACATCTCTAGAATTATAGGACAAAATGCATATTCTAAGCCCAGAAAAGGAGGATTAATGGAAAAGTCATATTATTATAAATGTGTATAAAGGAAAAAGATATGTTATTATATTTTTGTTAAAAAACAGGCACGAGAGAATAAATTAGAACTAGGCTGTCATTTTCGAGTTTAAATCCGGAGAAATATTCAGCTACATGAAATGCAAATAAATGAATCAAAGAGGCCTCTAATATTTATCTCGCAAAAGTTAGATCTTTCGGTTACATAACTTGTTTTACGCTCAGCGGTAGGTGTGTAACCACATAACAGCAAGTATCAATCAAACGAGAATATAAGATTCCATAGGCAAGTGGACTTATCTGCTGTAGCTGTAGAGGAAGGCTAATCAACTAGAAAAAGTCACCGATATGTGTGTGTAGTCCTACATTTATACCTTTTTAGAAATTTTATTCATTGTTTCTCTGCCAAGTGATAACTTTCGGCCTATTTCTTCGCACCGATTCATCAAATCTTACGTTATAATGAAGTGACCAGCCTTATTCAAGAGGGGAACAGTATTTGAAAAGAATGAGTGGCAAAAAATGGCGAGGTGTTTCGCCGTGAGCTACTTTTTAGGTTCAAAAGGCTATGTAGTAGGTATCGTTGTGGAAAATTCTTTTGCTGCATCTTGTCCTTAACTTTCAGAAACCGTCGAGTAGCAACTTACTGACTGTCGGGATATATCAAGAAAAAATATCGTGGGCTATTAAGATTCGTATGGAGGGACGGATCTAGAAAAAATTTTGGGGGGTACGATCGAATAATTTAGAAATAAAAGATATTTCGGCTTTCACAAAACGTGACGTTGGAATTGTGTTAGACAAACTCGAATTTTTTCGCTAGTGATTGTGTATTAAATTGTGTGTTTATTTGCGTTCTTTGAGTTTCATTTTCGAAAAATAGGCACAAGAATAAAAAGTTTAATAAAAGTAACTGTCGATTGTGATCACAATTTATCTGAAATTTTTTTAGTTAGATGTTAATAACACACAATATAATATTATGAAATATCAAAATGACTTATTGACAGTATATATTAATAGTATATACAGTATCTACAATAAGTCTACGGACATCCGGAGCAATCCGGAGACCGTCTCCTACGGTTGAAAGACCCTGTGCTGTACGGGTATTGAGATTTGAGGGAGTCTGATATTTCGGGGGGGTCCAGACCCCCAGGACCACCCCCCTGGATCCGTCCCTGTTCGTATGCGATAAATACCGACTTCTGTGGAAGTTTTTCATCACACGACTTTGTAAAATTCATCTTGCATATTTTGTATTTTAACCAACAGAAATGAATCGCGTCTCAATTGTAATTTCGTTACTGGATTCAATGGTGCATTGTATGATTACGGTGGTTTTGACTGAACCTAGTCAACTGACAGATTTTGACTATCACCTCGGGGTTGCTACTCGTAACTGCTCAGCGTTTCTGAGCACACGATGGATTTCGGATGGTATATCTTCGTGGTTAAATGGATTACCGTGCTGTGTAATTCGAACTTGATTCGTTCGAATTCCAACACCCCTTCGAAATAATTGAAACTGTGTTAACCATTGACTGGATAACGCAAATTTTTAAATGACCTTTATGGAAAATGTTCTGGATTTAAAAGGTAAAATATTGTCAGCTAATAGTAATATTTGAATAGAATATAATCTTTAAGGATGAAAGTATGGTACAATTAGTTTAATTTCTCACGCGAAAACTTTCGGTCTAATACATGCAAGCAACTTGCTAGGCTTATTATTATTGAAGCATAATTTTTTAAATGTTTAACTTAGATAAACAGTTACGACTTTCCCATCCAACACTCCCCCCGCCTATCACCCACTAGCGATTTTCTTCTCTTTTCCCCCATACGTACCAGGACTAAATATTTATACCTGACTATTTGTTTCGTCTGATGATGTTGTCATACAACGATACCTATGTCTTGTACGTTACTACAGAGTTAATGGGAACAATGAATATTTCGTTATCTCAGAAGAGATTAGTGCCAGATTTTCGGCGTAATTTAATGAGTTTTTGTTCGGATGCCATGTTGTTCGAGTTGCGAGTCGTTTGAGTTCTTAGGACTCTACTGTAACTGTATGGACCTCCAACTGCGGCGATTCGTAGCTGTATCCCTGATTTCTAACGTGGAACATCTAAATAATTAACAGCCGGAAAGAGATTGTGTCGATATAGTACACACCTTCCAAAGCATTTTATTGGCATGTAAACCAGCACCCTTTCCGATCTTTATTATGATAATTTTAATAGTTAAAATTTCATCAGCTGTAAAAATGTAATTTTTGTTTAAGTAGACGCTGCGTATATTCGTGCAATATACTCGCATGACGATCCACTCTCTAGAAACCTTGCTTTAAACATTCTCTATTCAGCTAATACCAATGCACAATATACTTAATGAGCATCTTTATTGATAATAGTCTTGCTCGTGTTATATTTAGCCCTGTTTTATTCTCTCCGTTACACACCATATTCTCTCCTTTACCTCCCCAATCTATTTATCCTTTATTCGGTATCAGTTAGTTTCCATGAAGTTCATGATGCGTTAATTCAAGCCAGGGAAAATTTAAATGAATATGCATCGTAAAGATATGAGTCCACGGATTTTATTCTGCGGGTTTATAATTGCCATTTCACCTCCGCCGGTATGTGCCTCATCGAAGCGCTGAAACTACCCAATTGTTCGCTGTTCTTTCTCAGATGAGATAAAGTCCAAGGCATTTTTTAGCACATTACGATGGCCTTTTTATTATTTACTTCTTCAGGTTTTCCTCTCCGCCCAACAACCTCTTGAAATCCTTATAAAGGGTATTGTAGGATATAATTTGAGAAATACGATGTTAATTGCTTGAAAGATGATTACCCAGAGACCAATTCCTTGAATAAAACTTCGAGGAAAGAGTCTAAGTTGGCGACCAAGAGCGTCGTATTTGGAAGTCGTGATCTGTGAAAGGGGATGCGAATCGTAGAATGCAACGATTATGTGGCTGCGAACCGCAAGTTGTGACTACAGCGACGGGACTCATCTTCAGTAAATCGAGCACCATGTGCAATGTTGGAACGGAGAATGCTGATTTCATGGTGAAATCTGTTGTTAGAAATATGTACAATCGAAAGCGTTCTTTCTTCTGCTGTAATACACAGTCAGTGATTAATTATCCGAACAATTTCGAAATCACGTAGCGGTTATCAGATTCTTCCATTAACGAATTACATTGTTGTTTGCGGTTTATTGTTTTGTTCATTCGCTTGTAGCTTAACTTACAGAATGAGAATAACAATAGAGTAGTTTAAATCAGCCAGATAAATGTTTACTAATGAAATTTACTGTTTTGCATGGTGGTGCATTTTTGTGTGTGCATATACGTTTTATATTTCCCTGAAAGGATTTTTCGAGTTACCGAATTTCGTTCTTAGAAAGACGCTAATCTGTACAGAGAAAGTGCCCGTTGTAGACAACCAACTCTTCACCTAACAGTCGATTTTGCACCCTGCTAGGTGCTTGATTCTGTTAAGGTCGGCTGTGGTACCTGAAAACAGTTGGGCTGACGGGAAGCCATCGTGGGCCAGGGTTAACTCGAGACTCCTAGTTCAGGATCTGTTCACTTGGGCGTGGATGTCGGAATCGATATCAAATCTGAAGACAGGATTGCCAACATAGCCTTAACCTTTAATGAAAAATATTAAGTGCAAAGAAATAGGATGTTGTTCGTGAATGAAAGCAAATACATAGATAGAGTAAATAGAAGCAATGGGCTACTAAGTGCGGTATTAGTCAGCAAATCGTGTCACGCCATTCATTTCAAGATTAATTCCTGCTACCAAAATATAATTGAAGTATTCTATTCCCGAACCATCGTTGGAGAGAAAACCAAAGGTTTTTAATAGGTTTCTGTGTATCCTAGTTCAATTGGCTGTCTAGTTTTTTAGTGGACATCTTCATTTGTTTACCTACCCTTCTCAGTTTATCGGCCATTAGTGACTTTAAGATGCCTAGAACCTCATATTAAATATTTTTGTATTAAAATTTGATTTTTGTTTTAAACAAAAAGCCTGCTGAAACCTCATACGAACCTGTTTCAAGGATGAGACGGTTTCTCAGCAAACCTGTAAATATGCGGACAGTCTTTTATGGTCTGAAGCTTTTGATTGCGCTTTCGGTGGCGGTGATATGGATTTTTTAGTGTCTCTTTAAATATGTAATTTGAATTTGCCCTGAATCGTGTTAATGGTTGAGATTACTCCAAAAAAAACAAGCAGCGAAGTCTTTCCTGTAGAGTTATTAATGCGTCATATTCCTCGTGGAACCGAGGTGTGGCAGCCCCGAGGCTAGTTGGCTGCCTGAATGGATTATTTTTTGATCGACATTTCAAAAATCCCGCTGCCGACATTTGTTACGTAATGAAACATTAGGCGCGACAGAGCTGTGCATCGTATCTACGTTCACATTCACTATCGATCGAGATCTCAGATTCTTCAGTAATCAATTCAGCTTATTTTAGCAACTCTTAATTGTTTTATTCAGCTAAAAGCCCAACAGTTTTGAGTTATCAATGCCTTTTGTCGTCAATAGCTTCGGCGTAAGGTGGCCTCTCTGAATTTTTAAACCTACCCTCCGTTATTGCATTGGGAATCGCATTCCGCAAATGATTGCATAACTTTGACATTAATATATAACTATAGATTCGGATTGTAGATGCTGATTTGATATTAATGTAAAGTTTAACCCAGTCCAACTTGGTCCCCTTAATGAAGAATATACCCTCTTGAGGATTTACGTAATTAGCGTCTATCTACCTTTACTAGTTTTACTTTACTATCATAAATCTAAAGAGTATCAGACTGGTACCATTTATTTTCATTTTAAGAAATAGTTCGACTCGTTGAAATATGAGCTTCCCGTGCGTGAAGCAGGTGTCTTAGGAATTTCCGCCTTCACATTCAAACTTCTCAGCAGCAGTGGCGCAGCCAGGATTTGTCATTGGGGGGGTCCAAGGCTGCCGAGAAAACGAAAAAAATGCCTACCTTACAGGGGCTAGTATATTCATGCCCGCTAATAATTACAATATATGTCAATTCTTTCAAAAAATGAATGAATTGAAAACTAGAGGAGTTAAACGCTTATCTGGCCAACTTATTACACTTTCCAAGATAGAAGTTTACATAAGCGAACAATTGGAATCTTATCATGAGTGTTGTTTGGATTTCTGGTTTTGATACGTCCAATATCTTTTAAAACTAATTTTTTCTATGTTGAAGTTTTTTAGTGTTGTAGATTTAAACTTCTTCCAAGAGGTTGCAAAGCGTGGGAAGGAAAAAATTAGTTACGGTTATTTGGCAAGCGATATAAAACATAACATCCATTCATTAGATCCCCCACATTTGCGTTCCCATGCATATTTGAATATCTTTCGTTATTTGTCTATATCATCTGCAGATTTTGGAGTTCAATTGAAATGTCGCCTGCCCAGAAAGCACCATCAATACATAAAAATATGAAGTATATATACAGCTTATTCCACAAGGTTTATATAAGAAACAAAAAATCATTTATATATCAGATGAAATTTTCTGGTAGGCTTACAATTAAGCCTGACTTCGTTATTTATGTATTAGCTAAGTATTCAACTGAATGCGTCACATACCGAACATTAAAAATTTGGCTGCATTAATAAAATTCAGTAGACTCTTGATTATATTTGATATTGTAATTGAATTTGCAGAATTAAATTCACATACCAAGGTGAAAAAAATGAAGACGTCAAATTACAATTATTTAGACTAAGTAATAAGTGGTTTAACAAGCAGAGAGCTGATGCAAACCCAGCCTTACACACTGAGTGTTCAAAGAAAACAAAATATATTTCCATGAATTGATATTTTGAATGGGCATTCTATGACCACGTGGTTGATAGGATAAGTCATGAGATTCGTGGGATTGTATCGCCAGAGAAAAAATTGTCTGCATCGAAAAGGAAGCTGAAGAATTTAAGACACCGTTTTAACAGTTAATCAAATTTATTTCAAGTCACAGTTCCGATAGATACGTGCGTAACTTACGCGCACCAATACCTTTCAGCTGACTGATTTGCTTCCAAAATGGTATATTATTATATACCATTTTGGGCTCCAATACTTTTTCAAATTTCTACGGAAATTTGGTTATCGAATAATTTTCGTAAATATACATCAAATTAACAGGCAATCATAAAACAAAGATCAGTATATTTTCTATCATCCCGAGTAATAAAGAGTCTACTGTGCAGACTTTTAATCGTCCAGAATGCTTAATAAAGGAACAAGTAACTTTGGAATTGTCGCTAACTCATCTTAAGATGTGCCCTCCGATTAAAGCCCTAAAATAAGACAATCTTAATTTATGCATATAATAGTGGTTATTTCACAAAAAAACACATAGCCATTAACTTACGTCTTTTCCGATAGCGGCCTCGAGCTATTGGCGGACTGTGAAAAGAATTTTCGGATGTCCACCTGTACCTTATGAAATCCTAACTAAACTCTCCTTCGAACTGTTCACCTTGAATTTCTCAAAAGCACTTCTCACGAGCCTAGCTTTGCATTCAAACCCTTAAAACAGTCACATGCAGAAGATCTAACTGAGCGTTTTATCAATCTGTATGTCTCTCAAACGTAATCTTAATCTCTGTTATCAGGGTGCAAGTTTTGAATTACTTCTCGAAGGTTCACTTGTATTTTTTCGTGTAGTAAACAAATCAGCCCTTTGGAATTTTTCTTATGGGGATCTTATCTTATGGTGTGAGTCATCTAACTAAGGGATAGGTGTAAGAAGTGCTCGCGTTGAACATAGTGAGCGAAACGCTCGTATCGTAGTGTCCCATTGATATCAATGGCGGCTGTAGGCCTGTTCTGCTACCGGAAACATCACCTTAGCAGACATCGGAGCCATATTTACGGATATGCGAAGCTTTCGTTGAATTTATCAAGCAAACACATGACTAGCTGTGTATCTGTAAGACTTGCGTGATTGTTGGGGTTTTGTACTCATCAGCAGAATAAAAGTACAGAGCTAGTCATAGGACTTGAGTCTTGGGGGGGTTTGAACCCCTAAAACCCCCCCTCGCAGCGCCACTGCTCAGCAGTGACCCATCGAAGGGAAATAAGAATGTACTTGACTTCTGCTCTTCCTCCATCGATTGCATTCAAGAGTCCCACAAGGCCATATTTTGGAGCCATTTCTCTTTTGTCAATTAACGTACAGTTTCCATTTGGCAGATCTTTATTTTATGTATTCACTTTCGTGTAAATTCCTCTCCCATTCGAATTTGTTGTCTTCATTATTTATTGATACGTATTTACCTGTTTTACACGAGCAAGTTGCCTTTCACCCTCTCAAGATAAAATGTCTACTTGAAGTGTACACTTTTCCACGAATGATCTTCTGTGTATTTTTGGCGGTTTTAGTTAATGTAAAGAAAGTGTAGAAGACAAGGAGGCTTCGTTTGCAGAAAAACAAACATTTGCTGTCTTCTTTACGTACTCAAATTCTTACCATGAGATTCTCATTGGTTATCAAAAAGGTTTATTTCAGGTTGTTATTTCATTATGTGACGATTATTTTGTTTTCCATTTTTCAGTTGCTCTCTCAAATGCAACGAATTGATGAAACTATAAATGTCACAGTTTGTATTTTTTTTTTTGACCCTGCCAAAAATTTTTATTTTTTCGACTTAAGGTGGAAGGATGAAAAAGAAGAAAAGTATCGGCAATGAGAATTCTAAGGTTTCGACAGGACCCATCATCCTTAAAAGGAAGGTAGATGCTTTAAGAAAATCATCGGACAGGAAAAGCGAGGTCGTCTCCAATTCTGCCCAGAGCAAAGGTACTGACCGTGTCCATTGAATGTCCTGGATTTCATTTTCATGTGTCTTCTCTTCAATTTTAATCCTTTTTTGTGCAGGAATCTCGAATTATGTTGCCAAATTTTAATCATGTCTTAAACCATATTACATCGATCATTTTCAGACTCTCATACAAGATTTCACGATTCCGCCGTTCACATTTCATTCGCACTTTCGTAGTCCGCTTTTTGGCCTCGGGTCCTTTTAAATTGGGTTTTCCTCATTGTTTTCTACGTTTGCTGTATTTTTGCCATCTAATAAAAAATGTCAACGTTACGCGAAAGTGAAACTCTTTCCTGTTTCGTTTCTATCATTTTTTTTTTTTTTCGTTTTCCCACGAAGTTCAGTCCACAACACTAATCCATGTTATGCAGTCCTTTAGAATTCCATTGTCTTCTTGAGTGATTTAATTAAACGAGAAAACGATTGTACACCATCCTATGATACTATCTGTATTTTAGGCGATTAATTGCTAAGTAATCTACATTAATGCAGTCATTAGTCATGCCCTGCTTTATATTGTTTATATTTTTATAGTCGCTTTAGAATCGTGAAAAGATCAATCTGTCACTGTATGATTTACGACGACTTACCATTTAGGAATAAAATAATGTTTTGTTAATTCTTCTAAATGCATTTCTTGAAATCAAATACAACCTAAGGGTCAAAATGGACTTAAATTTTGTTTTTGTTTTTTTTTTCAGAAAAGGGATATACTTAGATGGCGTAACAGCAGTTTTGTTGTTGTCCATCTTCCTTTATTAATTTTAGTTATGGATATCGATTCGTAATTTATGATAATAGTACTACATCTACGTTTCCACCGCTTTTCCCCCTTTGTAACTTAATCAGTAATAAATACTGAAGAAATCTGTTTGAAAATAATCCAGCCGGGTTCTATGAGATATCTTTCTGATGTTTGCTTCCTTTTGAATGTTATTGAGATATATTTGCTGATAGATTTCTATTACGGTCAAGCGATCCAACTATGTTAGGGAAACATCCTCTTGATAAGCTCAATTTTTTTTATTCCTTCCTCAAGCTAAATCTTTGATAAGTGTTATCTTTAGCTTTTCCCTTCTTGCTGATCAATCTGTATCACGAGATGTTGCGTTGTTGTATCTTTATGTGGTTTTTGGCATCGTGGTAGTACGCTTTTTAATTGATAACCGCATTGCATCTTCAACCAGTAGTAGTCTACCCGATTCCACGGTGGGCATCTAGTCAGTAGTGACAGAATGGTTTGAGTATTAGTTTCCTTTCCACCAGCCGTATAGTTCGCAAAAGTTTTCTGCTCTCATAACCATCTTGTTCGAGTTAATCTGCATTTGTGCCTTCAGGATGGGGATCGTGTTAGTTAGGCGCTTCCGGTTAAATGGATCCACTTGTTATTGTAAATCAAAGATTCATTTGCGTTGAAACCTTTGCAAGATCGTCGAAAAGTTCGCTCAGTGGCAAAGCTTTACCGCGTCGAACATTTTCATCGGAAATGGAAAGAAAGTCCCGGGTATTCGTCCTTGGCCTCGAATACCGATCGGGACTATCTAATCGTCAACTTCGAAAATCGCAAGCTAAGCCAATGTTTATGGATTGATGAATTTGAATTCTAGATTTTGTTTTACGCCAAAATTGAGATGAAAATCGTAATTCATTTGTTTTAGTGAGTAGCTGCGCGAAATTTTTCGTGTCACTGTCCAGGTGCATATATTGGCATTTTTTCAGAAAAAATTAGTATTATTTAGGAATTTACTTTCTATACGTATTCTTTCTCCGCAGAAGTATTCTGCGACCTTGGTTGTTGCAAGTCAGTTCATCGTTAGGCTAAAAAATAACCGAATTTTAAGTATCCTCTGTAATGATTTAACGTAAAGAGGCCGCAGATAATCGGGTGGCCAAGTTAAAAAAAGGAAACGGAGAGTCGAATCTAGTAGTTGGAGTTAAGGTAGAAGTAGAAAGGAGAATTTCGCAGTTTATGGTGTATTTTCGGGAAAGATATTCTCGTTCGATGAGGAATGTTATCGCGATCAAGGACGCAGTATTTCTTCAAATTAGTCAATACCTCAGTAAGCGTAGGGGAAAGTGGCCAAATATCGAAGGAATTTTCGACAAGAAATCCATTTTCGGCAAGAATTATATTAAGCGTGAGCTAGAAAGAAAAACAAACAATATTGAGGAGTAATCGTTCAAGTCGCTAACCTAATAGTTCAACGTTTAAATCATCCACGTGGGAACGTCCGGTTTGCGAGTAACAGGTGATGTAATCGCTCCGGTTTCGTTAGGCGCCTCTCAAACTTTTCGCAAGGACCTTTACAGCGAGAATAAAATATAGAAAATAATCAATTGCTGTGACCATGATTCGATTATATTATCATCGTATAGATGGCGGTCTCCTACTATCTCGAAGACGTAATTCCGCCTACAGTCTCTATTGGTGTGTTTATTGAAAATCTTTCGTTTGCATTCTGATCCTCCGTCTGCTGGGATATCCCATTCGAGGGATGCTTTCACTTTCTTTGAACTACAGCCAATTATACTATTTCCGTCGACAGACCTACCCTAACAACGCTGTTTCAGTTCTGGATCGGTGGTCAGTCTTGCGGTGATACTCTTGGTAATCAGCAGCCTGCAGTCGAAGAGAATGCCTTTTCCTTCACTTTCGATGGCACCGCTCAAAATTCTATTTGTAAGACGTTTAAATTCGCGAAACCAATTGAATTATCTGCATTCCTAAAGTGTATAATCACTGCTAGTGCGCTATGACTGAGTTTTTCTCCTTTAACTAGATAAAGGTGCCTCCAATAGTAGTTCCTAATTCTGTAGTAACCATTACTTTAGCCATTTTACAAATAACTGATCTTCATTCAAATTGCTGACAAACTCGCGGAAGTGATTTTCGGAAAATTTTTGCAATCGAGATTTTCAATGTCTAACTATGTTATTCAGAGGCGAAAAGGAAGTGGGGGAGGAATGTTTCCTGTAATTTAATTCTGCTCAGTTATTAAACTTATCGGAAAACTTGTGTATGATTGACGTCCTTACTTAAGAGCCCTCTGAAAACGTTCGATCTTATAGTATTCATGCCGGCTAATGAACTCTATGAGCTTTTATGGCTCTACCACGACAAATAGAAACCGTTATGAGTCGTTGACTGAGCGAGGACAGTTACGGAGTTTCTCCGGAACGTCAGCATCTGAAATCACGCCTGGGTTGACGTGGTTGAAAACCCGACTATTCTTTTTGATCACTAATTTGCCTCATATTTTCTTACCATCGCCATATTGAGTCCGTACTCGCAAACCGTCTTATTTATATTGCAGATATTGTCCTTGGGGCAAGTCCGAAATATAGTGAAAGGTGAAATGAAAACCACGCTTAAAAACATTCACCAGACCACTGAATGGACGCCATTTTTATGTTTTCTCACCGTCTAGCTCCCATTCTATTAAGAAAGAAAGATGATCTACGCACCTTTTGAGACGAAATCGAGACATGTTTTCTGGGAAAAAACAAACAAAAAAAGTTAATTTCTTTATTCAACGATTTAGTTTCTACATGTAATTTGCAATGAGACCTCAACTTAGGCAAATCTCTGTAGCGGAAATCTTCAAAATTAAATTTACAACAATCGGTCTAAACTCCGCGTAATTGATCGGTTATTCGCGCATCCGTGAACCAAAGCTGCTAAATAATGTTATTACTCCTCTATGGCCTGTCGAATTTGTGATCATTTGTTTAAGTCGAAAATGCATAGGAAGGAAATAATCGGCAAGAGTAGTCTTTAAAATTATTTTTTGCCTCATTTGTTTTATTTACGTTTCATCAACGCATCCAAGCAAACATGATAAACTCGGTGGTACTTTTGAGGATATCCATGAGAACTGGATTTCTAAAATCGATGCGTTTCGTGAGCTCATCAACATATCTCTCTCATGAGTGTACGTTTGCTTCGAACGCTGGATAAAGCATCTTCTTGACTGTCTTATCTTCAGACTTGTTTCTTGTGGACGAATATCTACAGATGGCAACTATTTATCGTCCATTTTTAGAGTGCTGAAGTGGTTATGTAGTGAGTTAAGCGGAAAGTTGAAAATTGCACGCCACCATCGATTTGGCGTGGTGGCGTTGTCAGAGCTCTCTTAAATCTGCCTCGTAGTGGTGAAACAGTGTTGTGTGGTCAGCAAAGTACTGTCTGCGGGCATGAAAGCGTTCTAAATGGCCTTCAACACATTCCGGTCATTCACTTAGGTTGCGGTCTTCACTTCCCGTTTTGAATGTTACATCTGTATTCATTTGTTTCTTTGAAAAATACGTACTCTTTCAATTATTTCTTTCAGATTCAGTTAGCATAATATGAAAAGTTTATAATAATATCTCAGAATGGTACTTAATTCTTCTTTTGATTTGGAATAGAGGAAAGCTTGTAAAATGGTGGAACATCAGCTCTCAAATTATTTTCGTTCCCGATTGCTGTACGTCATAAATTAGATTGCCAATTGTCTCTCTACCACCGAGTCCCAAACCATGCCCTATAACCGCCTTGTTGCCAAATTGTCTGTTCCTTACTCGATGCATTGTTCGTCACAGGAGACGGTTTTGCTCGGAAAATTTGTTTGTGAACCTTATGGTCCGTGATCAGAGGCGTCCGTCATCCAAGATTCATTCTTTATTTCGTATTATTTATTACATATTTTCATTAACTTCTTATTATTCTATGTTGTATGAAAGCCGCAGAGATATCAGTGATGCTAAAGAATTACGTAGACTTTTTTCCTCTCATTGGATTCTGGATCAGCGAGAAAACGAGGTCAGAGTACCTCATCTTGCCTACTAGGTTTCATTCTCTCTCACAAGCCTTATGTTGCTTATGGCTGCAGGTGTTGAGCCAGCCTCAAGCCTGATACAGTCAAAATTGTCCCTCCCCTTACACGAGTTTGGAGCCCCTTCGTATAGCGGGATGGGGGAGCCTTTTTCCATGGGGAGGCCATTTTAGCCCTCGGTCTCACCTAGAAGTCCTCTCCAGTGTTGCCAACATTCAAATAATTATTCGTCGAAATTTTATTTAAGAAAATAAATTGATTTTTATTCTGCTGAATTGCTGATCAAACTCTTAAGAGAATATTTTTCATTTTGCATCATTATTAAGTCTGGAAAACAAAGTTCTTGTCCTTATTTCGGGAAATGACTGAAAGGTCACGTGGCACGGAAGTTGCCGAATCCCACCTCTGGTATAAAGTAATGACGTACGAAAATTTCAACGATAAAAATCAATCTTTGCTAGAGGAATATTCCATCCGAACTGTCTAAAAGATAACCGAAAGCGTTTCCTTCTAACTCGAATTCTACATAGTTATGTTTTTATGAAAGAAGATCGAATTGGAGATACTAAAGTTATCCAATTATGTTTATCACGAGCCTATGCACGTTTCTTCACTACTATGAGAATAGCCATTGCATCTGACAGATAATACTATGGCGGAATATGCTGTGGTGAATAACTTCGAAGGGACCATTAATGTTACAACGATGGATAGTTTTTCATGTAGTAGAAAAGCGGAAATGTCCTCGCTACTTACGGAAAACATGGAACTCGTTGCGACAAAATCCTAACGTGGTAATGGCAACACCACGCTACAATTGCTAAGTAGGTTATCATTTCATAAGTCAAGTTTCATTCATAAAGATGTATCATTGCATTTTCGCAATTTTAAAAATATTTCGCATCATACTCCACTCCACTAGAGTTGATGGAATCACGGCTGTTTCCTAATATCCGATTTTAGCTTTAGAACTGGTTGTGAGGTGTAAGAAATTCGTGAATTCTGTAAATATATAGAAGTTTATTAAATATACTACGGATTAACTTGTTAAATCATGCAGACCGTAGCACTTGGAGCAAATTTTTCAAACCATCTGCGAATGTCCGTAGGTATTCATTGGTCTGAAACATAGACGCTTGCTAGCCTTCGTGAAATCGATGTTATTGAAACTCAACCTCGACTTCACGACGGAAGCCATATTGCGGAAAGAATTCAAGGCTGCTCCCTAGAATCGTTAACGTATTTTCAACTACAATAGCTAACTATTTGACGAAGTCTAGTCCTCCCGTTGGTAAATAAAATTTGAGCTCCTCTGCTTCAAATTTAGTGAGCTATGTGAAATTCCGAATCAGAAATCATATTTGATATTTATAACTATACCTCCAAAGATGTATGTTTTCTTAAATACACGTGGCACATGCAGTCACGTGTCAGATTCTGGCGAACACGAAGTATTATTACGAAAACCTTTTCCTGATAACGAAAATTATGTAAAAATATAAACCAAAAAATTAACATGATCATTAATAATCCTATATTGATACTAATCTATTGATAACTTACGTTCTTTCGGATAGGTAAATTAAGTATGACAGTATTCCAGTGAGTATAAATATGTAATGTCTATTTATTACTTCGTGTATAGTAGTAGTTGTTCTTAATTAAGAAATTGCTACTTATATACAATAGGGAAGGTTTTCATCCCCTCGTCCCTTCCCTTCCATTAAAGATTTAGCCAGATGGCGGTAGATGGCAGGAGTGGTTACAGCGCTTTCGGCGTTCCTAGTGTGCAATTTTTCGTGTGAACTTTAAATATTCTTTTTACATTCTGAAGTTTTTTTATCTACCCAACATGTATGTTAACGTAACGCATACGATTCTGTCGTATTTTTTACCAAGTTTTCGTCTTATATGGGCGTAAAATATATTTTGAGTGGACTAACAAACGTATTATATGTGATACTTTTTTCCTTAATATGTTTTGCTAATTTCAGGAAACATTGAGCTATTTATTTTTGTAAACCTTCGAGTATTAGCGTTGGTTTACTCATTTCTCGCTCTCAAATATTGTCTGTTTTTTTCTCCTAAAATATCTGCGAAAAATTTGAAATGGAGGCTGAAATTTGTTAGCTCGTTATAACTGTCTTAAAGATTCTGTTCATAAGCAGTGATAAATAAATTTATCATGTAAATATTTTGATATGATTTTGATGTGATGAAGGTGATTTTGTACTTAAAACTTGGCTTGATTACAAAAACACTTCACCACTTCTCTTTTTGTACTCAAGGAAAATAAAAAGCAAAAATCAGATATTGGCACATTTTTAATACATTACCTTATATTGAATTATAATTGTTGTTTCAATTATGAACCTCAGATTTTGATCCTTATCTGGAAAACGTCTTTAATCCACAGTTAATGTTATCAAATTCTATTCTTTGCTGTATATGTTTCAAACTCTATATTCTTGAGACCTCATCTCTATGCCTAGTGTTTTTTTTCTTGGAATTCATAGAACTGTGGAATAATATTTTTGAAATAGTTTCACCTAGCAATAGAAATTAAATATAACAATTTTTACAGCCTTAGAGTTGAGTCAATGAATCTATAGTGTCATATTTTGCATCTTTTTGTACTTGAAGGAGAAAGAAAGAGGCCTGGACCAGAAGAAGCGGATGATGGCAGCTCAAAGAAACTTAGAACTGCAGAGACTACAGATGAATCTCCAACTGAGAATGCTCCCACTGCAAGTGAAGCTAATGGTTTAGTTGGACAAGATGCTAAAAAATCTTCTCAGGTTAGCTTGGTTGATCTGGTAGATGAGGAAGAAGACATCTCAGCCAAGGATGATGAGAAAAGATTGCCTAAAGAGGATGAGCCTAATGTTGAGCCAACAAAGGATGCACAAAGTTCAGCTGATGTAAAACTTGTTTCTTCAGCTGGTCCTGCACGTGTGTCTGTAGAGAGTGCTCCTGTTCCTTCCCCTTCTGGGACCACTGGTCCTACTAGTGATACTGAAAGTGCACAATCCTCTTCACCTCTCCCAGTCGAAGATATGAGGACTAAGCTACTTCCCTCATCAATTAACTCTGGAACTAGTTTGGTGCTGACACAACCAATAGAGGTGAAGAAAGTGAAACTGTGTCCCAGTTTAGAAAAACAGGCGAGTGCAATGTCATCAGGAGTGCCAATGATACTTTCATCCTCAGCAGAATCTTCTAAATTAGTGCCAACTTCTTCATTAGTACAAAACCAAACTCCTTCTAGTACAACTTCTCAGGATATTCTTGTTACACCAAAATCTTCTTCTTCCGAATCTGTGAAAGAACCTTTTGTAGACTCCGAAGCTACTATCTTTGGAAGTGATTTGGAAGAAAAACTGAAGCTGAACCCTGTGCATTCTTTGACAAGGAAAACTGTGAAGAAGTTAACCCGTGCTGTAAGTTTGAATTTTATTTTCATCTAGATATTCCTTTTTTTCATATCATTGCTTAAGAATAGGAGATCTTTAGATAGAATTTACAAGAATTTATTCCTCAAACTTAATATAATTTAATTTTCACATATGTATTTGTTATTATGGTTTAGTTGATTAGTATATAAATTTAGTAGCATCTGTAACACCAGATTAGTATATGCTGCAATATAAGTACACTATATTATTTATTTTAACTCTGATGATGTTAAAGAAGTAAAAATTACAATTTTTATTCAGGAAAAATTTTCATTTGTTGCTCTAACATGATTTTAAACTCTCTTGTTTTTTTAGGAGCTTGAAGCATTTCTATTAGAAGTAACGTGTGAATTAGTGTTCTCTAAAAGTGAAGCTGGAAAATACCGTCGAATGTATGAAGAGATGAAGGAAATCAGTGAGACTAAGTCTATGAAATTAGCTCATTTGGTTAAACAGGTAAAATATATTTTAAATTTATGAATACAAAAAACCTTCCTATTTGATTCAAATAATCCTTGTAGAAATATTTTTTTCTGAGAAAGTTGTAGCTATATTTAGAAAGCTAACGTAAGTGGAATAATCAGGGTGTAATTGAATTAAAGATAATATTTTACTACTTGAGCATGATTTCGTCTCTAAAATTTAGAAGGAGATAATGGTTTGTTTTTGGAATGTAGTTCATTAAATTTATTTTCTGTGATTTTTATGAATATCTTTGTAAATTGCTTTGACTACATTCCATACATATTGTTTGAAATGTCCATTTTTACCCATTTCTCCTTATTGGAATTGGGTGCATGCTGGTAATTTTTTCAGTGAAACATACAATTAACTTCTGCTTCATGCTGAATATAGCAAAAGTTGCATGCTCAGTTATTGGTCATTCAGTTAGTGAGAACACCCAAAACAAAGATTTTTTGCGGCGTTTAAGTTTTGATAAATCATAACCTCCAGTTCCCCTCCACCTTAGCATCTCCCCCCTGAGCACTTCTTCCTCTTCTCAACCCTCACGATAGCCTTGTGTAACCCTAACCCTTGATTGGTATGGTACTTTGTTGGCATGGTTTTGACATATTGCTGTCCACAATTTTTGACAAGTATAATGATATAATTTTATTTTCATGCATCAATTAAATCCATAGGTATAAAGTATGAAAATTTCAAGAATATTCGTCGGTTGTTTATACGTAGAAAACCCTCTCTTATCAAATCCATATGATCATTTGAAAAAAACTTCCTCCTTATCAAAGAAAACAGTGTTGACATTGTTGGCGATATTTAGATTGGAAGAAGATTAAATATACTACTGTTGAAGATACAAAATAAACTATTATTATTATGTTCATTCATGTTATTGCATTTTAAAATTGCTTCACTCATCACCTGGATCATCTCTTATTACTTAAAAGTGTGAGTAAAAATTAATTTACCATCTATTTAACTTTTTTGAAAGCAAAGGTTTGTATCTTTTATTTCAAATTTAGCCTCAGTTTGTATGATTTTGAATTTTACTCAACTTTCGAGGATCCTATCTAACATGCAAATTGAGGGTTGGGTGTACCTTTCATGGTTTTGGTTTCTTCCATCAATCTTGCCTCTTCTTATCTCCTGCTCAAGTTCATTTTCTTTTGCAATACAAATTCTCTGAATTGTAGGTTTTAAATATTGTTTGTAACATTTTAATTATTTGGTACTTTCATTGTGATCTTTTCTCAGTATTCCACCGGTGAATTGAAAAAATACAATGGCTAACTCATGTAGCAATACAATAAGTGACACAATCTTTCATTTAGTTAATAGTGTCATTATGTAATATTTTAGACCATGAGCTCTACTATTAGCTTCATGTATTCTAAAATTTTAAGAATCTTAGCTCATGGTGTATGTGTGAAAATTATGTTATGCTTGAAACTTTGCAGATGTCTGACTTGAAAGCAGTGGTGACCAAAATTGTGGATGATCAGAAGGAGAAAAGGGAAGTTGTACCACATCGAATTACTCGCTCAGTTGGTTTACAGTTGGATCAAAATAATGTAGGTTTTTATACCATCTTCACATATATTATCATTATTTAAAAACATTAGCTGGAGATGTTTTCCCCCTGTGTATTTTTGTTGATAGAGAAATTCAAATTTTTATTAATGGTTATCATTGGTATCTCCTTTGCAGATTGTAAATGCCCATAAAATAAGATCAAAGGGGGACAAATTGCATGTCATTTCTCCATCAAGCAATTGTTCCCTTAGCACCATTTCGCCTCCAGCCTTAGAACGTTCTCAACAACAGAGATGGAATCGCTCGACACCATCATCTACCTCAAACATTATGACCACCTCTACGCCCAATGGTGCTGTTACTAGTCCTATGAAGGTATTGCTTCTCATTTTAATTATTATTTTAGATAACACCCATAACCTAGATTTTTTTAATGATATAAGATGGATATCAAATGAATAATTAAAACATTTTAGAAATTATTTTGCAAATGATATCTTAGAAATTTTCCTTCATCTAACTTGGGTATTATTCAATATTCCAGAAAGAAGTTTGTTAAAGAATAGACTATCAGATTCTTGATGTTATTTCTATGTGGGCTCAATATATTATTGTAAAAGTTTTACTTCTGCTTCATAAATTACATTGGTCATAAAGGGGAATAGTGGTTTAAAATACTACATATTATTTATTTTTATGAAAATTTTTGCAAATTCAAATCAAAATAATTTCCATGGCATAAATGAGAATCCTTATTAAATTTATTAAAGTAAAGAAATCAAGCCCATAAGAAATTACTTGACTTGATTATTCTCATGTTGCTTAGAAGTATGTGAAGTTGAAGTGGATGAAATCGTCTTGTGGAAACGCTCCATAGATTTGCTGGCAGATAGTTGGGGAAATTACTAAAGCTATCTCAATAATTAAATTTTTAATGGCTACTAGTTGTAATAATTCAAAAGGAATTTCCAGTTACAGGAAATCTTTATGATGTTGTCAATTAATATTAATTTGATCATATCTTTCAAATTTGAAGGATTTTATTTGCCTAAGGGAAAATACTGTATTTTTGTTAAATACATTTTATAATATATAGGTATTAAATTTTACCCCATTATCTTAATACTTGTGAATTCCTCTGTCAAAGATGACCTAATTAAATTAGATAATAATTTTATAATATTTGTTTATTTGGTTGCTAGAACAATATCCTGTTTGTATACATTTTTGCCTTACCATTGATTTCGATGACAACATTTTCCATGTTTATGAGAATGAAAGCATGAATCATTTGAAAGTTTATTCACAAAGCCAAATTTTAAACCCACGTTCTAAATGGTGGTATTATTTATAAAATTATATAGCTGAATTTCAACTTCCAAAGATTACTAATGGCTTTATTGCCATTAAATGTCTCTTCTTCTCCATAGATTTCTTTTAAGCCTATATTTGCAATATATTTGTATGAGAATTGAGTTCAACAATCACCTTTGTCGGTAGGGAATTGTTTATGCCTGCAAAATTATGAATTTTTCATCATTTTTGTCCAAATTCTCTCAATTTCGACTCAATATGATATTCCACGACCAAAATAAGAATCTTTATTCAATTTTTTGTTTTTGTTTTCGTCTCAATTTTGTACCACCATTATTTCTGATTTAATTCTGCAATTGAAAAAATTTTTGAAATCTATCAAAATGAACTTTACATTTGCTATGAACTAGTATGTGCATTTCTTGTGAGAGGTGATTCGAGTCATCTACAGTTGAACCAAGAAAACTTTAGATAAATAAATATCAATATGTTAAGCTCCATTGCACCTATAATGAATCTCATAAATTTATAATCCTATCACGTCAGGAATTGCATGAAATTATTGTTCGAAAATTTTTTCCATGTATTTCTTAAGGGAGTTACTGACTTTGGATAAACAAATATATATACAGCGGTGATTAATTTAGAAGAGGTGTATTCCATTTGGGCTTGAGTCGGGTTTATGATGCTTTTTAATTCAATATTTTTGTTAAAAAAGATGTTTTGTTTTGTCCCTCTCTGTTTAAAAATAAGACTCACATTTATTCTTATTTCCATTTTATCTAATCCTCCTGGATTTGGTATATTTCCAACTTTATAGTATAATAATTATAAATACCTCATCATTTAGAAAAATACTATTTCTATTTATAATCTTCTACCATTTGATATGGTGTACTATCTACTCATTTAAAAGTGCATTGTTTTTTTTTTGATGAAACCATTCAACATAATGTTGGAGGCATGAATTTAATCAAACTTAGTTATCCTTCTAAACTGTTTTTTTAATGAAAATTTACCTTTTTTCCTTGTATTGCTTCATATTGCACTCAATATTCTATGCTGAGCTTATATTTTATTAATCTCTGATATTTTTAATTTTTAAATTCAACTTAATCCTTTAAATGATGCGTTTCTGTGATTATTGAATAATCAAATTCATAATTTCCTTTCAATTTCAGGATGCTACACTAAGCAGTTCATCACTCAACAGATCTCCTCAAAGGCAACTTAGAGCAATACATCCCAAATTACCTCAGAATTCACCAAGCATCTCCACATCTCAGAATTCACCAAGCAGCTCCACTTCTAGCCAACCAAGTGCAGCTATTGAACAAAGCAATAAATTGGCTGGATTCATTGATATTTCTGATGAAGGCAAAATGTTAAATTCTGGTGAGATGATCATATTTTATTATTATGTTTGATTAATGTATACTGCAATCTTGAACTCACTCCAAGCCTCTTTACTATTTTGTACCTTAACATTCGGGAAAACATCTCATATTTGTCCTTGGTCAAGTAGACGCGAACGTCATATATAATTAAGAAGAAAAATTTTCTAAATTATTAGAATATCTTATCTATTTATATTCAGTCCATTCAAATCAGTATGATCTTAATCAAAGACAGGATCAATCAGTGGCCTCCTGGAAGGTCAATGTAAGTAACATTTATTATTATAACCAATTGTGTTTTCTTCAATTCATAAAGTTTTTCTGTAGCTTATTCTCTCAAAAGTTCAAAGACTTCCTTTTGTCCCTGTTCTGATCCTTTTCTTTTTTTAAGTTGAATTAATATCTCAAAAAGTGTTTGGAGCTGTAATAATCTTGTTTTAAATGAAAGATGTACTTATCACAGTAGATTCATGTTTGAAACACTGAAAAGGATATATTTTCTCATATTTTTTTTAAAATCACTGCATCTTGTATGCTGCCAAGTACAAGATAGATATTGAGTCCATAACTAAATGTAGCTATTTTAATTTTTTACAATTTCTTCTCATTTTAAGCGTCATCAGTTGGCATAAGAAGACACAAACCAGGCCCTGGTATGTTGGTAACCAACTCACCAAGTCCTCCTGTTAGTACAAATGTTAGTATCAGTACTGTTACTAATAATCAAGTACCGCCCCAAGCAATGAAAGTGGTCCAACAGCATTATGGGCCGCCAGGAAATGTCTGTCCACAGGTAACTAGTCTTATTAATTTCTAAGATTGTTTAAACCTCTTAGTGCGGTAGGCCAATATATCCTCTTTTGCTTCTCTGGCAAAAAGTACAGGGGGCCGATATATCAGCTCTTACATAGATTGTTCTTAAAATTGCTATAATATATTGTATTTTTCTAGGATATTTCATTTTTTTTGTCTTATTGTACATATGTCAAATGCTTGTTTAAAAAATTTGTAATATTTTATTTTCCATTTTTTATCCATCAAAATTAATATTGCATAATTAAGAAGCATTTTTAGTATAACTTTTGCTTTTATTTTTTACATGAAAAGAAGCTCAGCATATTGTATGCAGTTTTTTTTTCACTAAGTTTTTTTTTCATTATGAAAGGACAATGAAAGACAACCTGTTGGTTCTGCTATCTTTTGGTAATTTTGTTTTGATAAAATCTGCTGACCTTGTCTTTGTGTATACGACACACATGAAAGCATTGCTTAGTAATCATTGTGATTTCTACTCTCATCCTCCCAAGCTAATCGTTTGAGTCCTTGTGGAATGGGATTGCATTGTCAGCATCTCTCTATAGTAGGGTTTTGATCTTCCTCTAAATAATGAATGTGTTGTTGATAATATATGAGAAATGCAGTCCCTTTTCTTTTGGCTAAGGAAGTTCAGTGAGGTTTTTCCCTTTCGTGCATGCAGTTACATAAAATGTGATTTCATACAAGTACATATGATTTTATTTTTTTTTGTTGGTTTTCATTACCTGAAATGGCAACTAAAAGATATAGTAGGTGAGGAATTGGAAAAAACAAGCTTAGTGTAGTGGAGAATTGCATCCGAATCACCCGTAATTTATGGAATTAATAGAAAAGTAGTAGTTTCAGTTGGATATCTCGGGATCAACTGTACTAATGATATAAAGTTGAGCACGCATATTCATGAAATCTGCAGCAAAGCAATCAAAAGGCTTGTGTTTGTAAAGCGTATTGTCGGCAAATGTGATGAAAAGGAGAGAGAGCGATGTTATTTTACCTTGGTCAGAACCCTTCTGGAATATGCGGCAATTATATGGGATCCAGGGGATGAGATGTGTACCTGCGATCTCTAGAAAGTGCAGCGTAAAGCGGTTCATTTTATTTAGAAATGCTACAATAAAAAAGCAAGCATTTCAAAAATGCTCTCAGAAGTAGGTTTGGAATCCTTGAAAGACTGGAGATTGGAAGCTAGGCTGCGATTGCTTTAAAAATTCAGGTAAACTATATTTGCAGAAAATACAACTGGCATTATGCAACCCCCCTGCTTCCTTGGTCGATCTGATAATGAACCTAAGTTAAGAGAAATATATGCTAGGACAAGTCGTTTTAAAAATTCATCCTTTACACAAACGGTATGGGGCAATAACAGAGCAAAGAAGTAGTTTAGATTAACTGGTGTTTACACCCCCTGCCACACTCCTAAAAGCGGCTGGCTGGGTATTAATGTAGATGAGAAGAAATATCATAGAAGTGGTGAAATTCTCATTCTGGGGCAAAGAGAACAAATAATATGATTCTGCTAATTTCCACAAAAGCAACAGCGGAAAGGACTCATTTAAGTAAGAAGAGGCATGGTAAATTCAAAGGAATAGTCAGGACACAACTAATAGATTACTATTATAGTTACATGGAGGGATTGATACGTCTGATATGATGGTGTATCCGTACTTAAATGAAAGACGAGCCATAAAGTTGTGGGAGAAAGTAGTTTTTGCTATGATTGCTTGCATGGTGCTCAATTCAGAAATAATTTTATAAAGAAAAAAATCCCTCAAAAATAGTGACAAGACTTCAGTTCAAGCATCATAGAACAAATTTCTTTCTTTATAAAATGAAAAGACTGGAAATATTAGCGTAGAATTAATGAAGAAAAAAATATTAACAATGTAGTTACTCAGTTGAGACGTAAAGTCAATACCAAATTAATATTCACAGTATAGTCCTGAGATGTATAAGCAGCAGGATGCATTTAGACCCTTATATAGTTCCCAAGGAGAAACGGACATGGAAAAAGGCCACCAAGGCCGGGAATCGAACCCGGGATCTTTCTCTTTCTGGGAGAATGATTTAACCAGCTAAGCTACCAAGGCAGAACAATTTAACATGCCGTTTGGGGGACTTTGTAGGCAAGGGCGGAATGGTTTCGTCCAGCTAGTGGCATCGTCCATTGCCTCGGCCTCATTGAGGCACCATCCGAACAAAGTGATGCAGAGGAACCTCCTCTAAGGATAAATAACAAGGAAGAGAATGGGTGAAAATTGAACATAAGGATGTGTGCCCAGGAAAAACCCAAGGAGAAACGGACATGGAAAAAAGTCCACCAAGGCCTGGGCGCACATCCTAATGTGCAATTTTCACCCATCCTCTTCCTTCTTATATAGTTCCTTGAGTGTCAGTAGTTAATTCTTCCTTAAAATGGAGGTTACCGCTTGGTTACCCGTGACCTAAATTATTGAAATCTTATGGCCAAAAAGCTATAATAATATATGCGAAGGAGAATAGGAAAACGAGTGTGTAAAACATGAGCTATAGTTTGCAAGCAAAAATAAAAAATTGGAAATTTGAACCAGCAGAAGTTATGGTGTGACTGCACTTTCCAAGGAGAACCCTCACTGTTTTGAAATTTAGTTTCACTAACAATAACAGCAGAAATTACTTCAGCCTAATGATACCTTTGTCAGTCATTAAGAAAATAGTCCTTATCTGGACACTTTTATGCCAAGTTAATCAGTGGTTAATCTGTAATAATTAAGCATGGATGCTTCTTTTCTTTAAGTACTGAATGTTGTACAGTAAAATTTAACTTCAAAGATCCAAACTATATTAATACCATTATACTCAAATTAATAAAATTTTCATTTATTAGCATTTTTATGTTTAGAAATGTATGAAATTTTAGATAATACCTGGATATCTTTCCTCCAATTATAGACAAGTGGGGCTCAAAGGATGATAACACCAGTGAGTATTCCCTCTACTGCACCATCCGGTGGATCTCGACTGGCATATATTATACCGACTACGAGACCTATGCACCCACAGCAGAGGCAAATAGTTCTTACTACTCCAGCCTCAACATCACAGGTTCGATTTGTTTTTTATTTACTTTTAGAAAATGTGGTATTTTATTGAAGATCTTGATAGACAAATAATACTTCTTAAATCTGATTTAAATCATGCTCCTAATTAATTTTACCTATAATACTTCATAATCTATTGGCGTTTACGCTGTTTGTTTTCTTACTCAAAATATTGTTTCGTATTCCCATCTGGTTAGAGTTGTTATTTGATGGTATTCTTCTATTTTTCCCCAACAATTTGTGTTTGGATTAATGTAAAGTACTTTATTTTCTTTCGTAAAGGCTACGTTAACATGCAATTTTTAGTCAGCCAACTGTTTAATTGCCTGAGACTGCGCTCACATGCAAGTGTTTAGTTGGCCGATTAAATAGTTTGTGTTTTTACCTTTAAGTGAATGCAACTCAATGACTCACTCTAGAATTCCAAGATCATAAACAATTACGTTGCTATAAATGATGATGATCAAATACCGTATTTGACGGTATATAAGACGCACCTTTTTTCCTAAATTATGTCTCGAAAAATTTCCCTGCGTCTTATATGTGAATGTTCAACCTCCACAGGTTAACTTTCAATACTGAATGCTATTTTTAGCCCAGATGGTCTATACTACCTATTTCATAATTGCGTTCAATGATTGTGTTAATATTTGGTTTTCACCAAACGTGACAACTAAAAGAAACTACATTTTAAGTTATTGTGGTTCCGCACTTTCGCACGGACTATTAAAACTTTTTTCCCTTGTGAGTAGCCAACTTAATGAGGGTGCGTCTTATATGCCGTCAAATACGGTAGTTGCGTAAGTAAATGTAGCTTGGCAGCACCTAGCCTTAAGGAAAAATTTGCTGCAGGATAAATCCTTTCATCTTTCTATTCTAGATTCTTTGCAGCTCTCCTAAGCTGAACATTTGTTTCTATGTAGATTAGCAGTAACAAGATTATGGTGCAATATAGTTATTATGTTTTTTATATCATATTTCAGATTCGTGGGCCAACACCTGTAACCCAAGTCAATCCAGGTCAAACAGTGTTGATGAGGCCAAACACACTTGTACAGGTTACCGCTGGTTGTAAGTATCCATGTACTTGCTCTTATTTTATTCAACTGAATTACTTCAGTAAAAGTACTTCTTTAGTTATTTTACATATCCATATATATATACGAGTAAAATGTAGCTTGCATACTGCAAGCAGATCGACAACACTAATTTCATATCGGCATTATATCGGGACGGTCCTCAAAAAAAAAAAAAAAAGATTTAATTTTTTCTTAAAATTCGCTGAAATGTCATCGTCTGGCATCGAACCCGGGTCTTACTGAAAACCTACTATGAAAAACAATAGAAGATCACCATCTCTAACTATGTGTGAAAAATCAAGCAGAAATATTGGCTACAACTGCCTCAAAAGACGCTCTAATGTTCACGATTGTAAATGGCTCTCGGGACGCGAACCAAGGACGATCTTGGAAATTTAAAAATGTTTCTGAAAGTTATTATTGATCTCAATCTATATGCCAAATTTCAAGTTTCTATATTATTGGGAAAGGTTTCAAAATAATTCCTAAAATTCGGATCAACTTCTGATTGCAGAGACACCTGGTGTCGAACCCAGGACACATTGATAGCTATGAATGCATAGTTTGATTTGTTTAGACTGGTTCTTCCATCATGCTTAGTTTTAAGTCGATAGCATGCTGGGAAGTACCTTAAACTTGTTTCCGTTATCTCCATAAGAAATGCATTGAGGAATGTAAATGGCCCTCTGGGATCGAACCAAGGAACATCAGGGAAAACATAAAAATCGATTATGAAATATATTTATAATATCTAACCCCATACCGAATTTCAAGTTTCCATGCCATCGGGAAAGGGTCCAAAAAAAATCTTAAAAATCGCCACAATACATTTTAAACGGCAGATTTTTGCATCGACCTAGCATCGAACCCAGGTTATTTTCCGTAAAACTCATTTATGTTTCCGATAGATCATGACCATATATAAAGGCTCCTAGAGTTTCGATTCTCTACCTATCCGGGAAGTATTTTTTTTTAATTCCCGAAAATCAAAGCAATGCATTTAAACGGGAAAAATCGGGACTTTGGAGCCCCCTGGAATCGAACCCATGACACTGAGGATCAAAATCGCAATTTTTCTTGAGGTTATACGTTATGGCCAATATGTCGTAAAAATTTCAGCTCAATCACTCTTGTGGTTTAGGCTGTGAGTTTGTATCCTCTCTATATATATATCTATTATATATAGATGCTTCTCCGGATTCATTCATGTATCCATATATATATATATATAGAGAGGATACAAACTCACAGCCTAAACCACAAGAGTGATTGAGCTGAAATTTTTACGGAGTATTGGCCATAACGTGTAACCACCAGAAAAATTGCGATTAGGATCCTCAGTGTCATGGGTTCGATGCCAGGGGGCTCCAAAGTCCCGATTTTTCCCGTTTAAATGCATTGCTTTGATTTTCGGGAATTAAAAAAAAATACTTCCCGGATAGGTAAAGAATCAAAACTCAAGGAGCCTTTATATATGGTCATGATCTATCGAAAACATAAATGAGTTGTACGGAAAATAACCTGGGTTCGATGCTAGGTCGATGCAAATATCTGCCGTTTGAAAAGCCTTGTGGCGATTTTTAAGATTTTTTTTGGACCCTTTCCCGATGGCATGGAAACTTGAAATTCGGTATGAGGTTAGATATCATAAATATATTTCATAATCGATTTTTATGCTTTCCCTGATGTTCCTTGGTTCGATCCCAGAGGGCCATTTACATTCCTCAATGCATTTCTTATGGAGATAACGGAAACAAGTTTAAGGTACTTCCCGGCATGCTATCGACTTAAAACTTTGCATGATAGAAGATCCAGTCTTAACAAATCTAACTATGCATTCATAGCTATCAATGTGTCCTGGGTTCGACACCAGGTGTCTCTGCAATCAGAAGTTGATCCGATTTTTAGGAATTATTTTGAAACCCTTTCCAATAATGTAGAAACTTGAAATTTGGCATATAGATTGAGATCAATAATAACTTCAGAAAAATTTTTTAAGTTTCCAAGATCGTCCTTGGTTCGAGTCCCGAGAGCCATTTACATTCGTGAACATTAGAGCGTCTTTTGAGGCAGTTGTAGCCAATATTTCTGCTTGAATTTTCACACATAGTTAGAGATGGTGATCTTCTATTGTGTTTCATAGTAGGTTTTCAGTAAGACCCGGGTTCGATTCCAGACGATGAAATTTCAGCGAATTTTAAGAAAAAATTAAATCCTTTTTTTTTTCTTAAGAGGACCATCCCGATATGATGCCGATATGAAATTAGAATTGCCGATCTGCTTGCAGTATGCAAGCAACATTTTACTCGTATATATATATATATGGATACATGAATGAATCCGGAGAAGCATCTATATATAATAGATATATATATATATAGAGAGGATACAAACTCACAGCCTAAACTACAAGAGTGATTGAGTTGAAATTTTTACGACATATTGGCCATAACGTATAACCTCCAGAAAAATTGCGATTTTGAACCTCAGTGTCATGGGTTCGATTCCAGAGGGCCCCAAAGTCCCGATTTTTCCCGTTTAAATGCATTGCCGTGATTTTCGGGAATTAAAAAAAAATACTTCCCGGATAGGTAGAGAATCGAACCTCAAGGAGCCTATATATATAATCATCATCTATCGATAACATAAATGAGTTTTACGGAAAATATCCTGGGTTCGATGCTAGGTCGGGGCAAAAATCGGCCGTTTAAAATGCATTGTGGCGATTTTTAAGATTTTTTTTTTACCCTTTCCCGATGGCATGGAAACTTGAAATTTTGCATGGGGTTAGAAATCATAAATATATTTCATAATCAAATTTTACATATTCGCTGTGGGTCCTTGGTTCGATCCCAGAGGGCCATTTGCACTCCACAATGCATTTCTTATGGGGATAACGGAAACAAATTTTAGGTACTTCCCGGCATGCTATCGACTTAAAACTTAGCATGATAGAAGAACCAGTCTTAACAAATCAAACTATGCATTCATAGCTATCAATGTGTCCTGGGTTCGACACCAGGTGTCTCTGCAATCAGAAGTTGATCCGATGTTTAGGAATTATTTTGAAACCTTTCCTAATAATATAGAAACTTGAAATTTGGCATATAGATTGAGATCAATAATAACTTTCAGAAACATTTTTTAAATTTCCAAGATCGTCCTTGGTTCGAGTCCCGAGAGCCATTTAAATTCGTGAACATTAGAGCGTCTTTTGAGGCAGTTGTAGCCAATATTTCTGCTTGAATTTTCACACATAGTTAGAGATGGTGATCTTCTATTGTGTTTCATAGTAGGTTTTCCAGTAAGACCCGGGTTCGATGCCAGACGATGAAATTTCAGCGAATTTTAAGAAAAATTTCAATCCTTTTTTTTTTCTTTTGAGGACATTCCCGATATGATGCCGATATGAAATTAGTATTGCCGATCTGCTTGCAGTATGCAAGCTACATTTTACTCGTATATATATATATGCTTCTCCGGATTCATTCATGTATATACCTAGATAGATAGATAGATAGGATACTAATTCACAGCCTAAACCACAAGCGTCATTGACTTGAAATTTTTACGACGTATTGGCCATAACGTGTAACCGCCAGAAAAATTGCGATTTTGATCCTCAGTGTCATAGGTTCGATTCCAGAGGGCCCCAAAGTCGCGATTTTCTCCATAAGAATACATGGCGGGGATTTTCGAAAATTTTTTTGAGGCACTTCCCGGAAAAGTAGAGAGTTGAAATTCAAGTGATCGCTAGAAGCCATGCAAATCCAACGTAAATCAGAAAGACATCGCCGAATATGGTCCATGGTTCGATGCTAGGTCGGGGCAAAAATCGGCCGTTTAAAATGCATTGCGGCGATTTTGAAAAATTTTTTTGGGTCCTTTCCCGATAACATGGATACCTGAAATTCGGCACGTCGATAGATATCATAAATATATTTCGTAATCAAATTTTTCATGTTCGCTGATGGTCCTTGGTTCGATCCCAGAGGACCATTTGCACTTCGCAATGCATTCCTTACGGAGATAACGGAAACAAAATTAAGGTACTTCCCGGCATGCTATCGACTTCAAACTTTGCAAGATACAAGAAAAAGTCTTTACAAATCAAGCTTTGCATGCACAGCTTACAATATGTCCTGGGATCGACACCAGGTGTCTCTGCAATCAGAAGTTGATCCGATTTTTAGGAATTATATGGAAACCTTTCCCAATAATATAGAAATTTGAAATTCTGCATATAGATAGATATCATAAATAACTTTCAGAAATATCTTTTAGATTTCCAAGATCGTCCTTGGTTCGAGTCCCGAGTGCCATTTACGTTCGTGAACATTAGAGCGTCTTTTGAGGCAGTTGTAGCCAATATTTCTGCTTGAATTTTCACACATAGTTAGAGATGGTGATCTTCTATTGTACTGCATAGTTAGTTCACCAGTAAGACCCGGGTTCGATGCCAGATGATGAAATTTAAGCGAATTTTAAGAAAAATTTCAATCCTTTTTTTTTTCTTTTGAGGAGCGTTCCGATATGATGCCGATATGAAAATAGTATTGCCGATCTGCTTGCAGTATGCAAGCTACATTTTACTCGTTTTACATATATCTAGGTTCTTATGAAATAAATTAGAAATGTTTTGTGTGAGGTAAATAAATGAAGAATACATTGAGAAAAACTCTTTAACTGCTTTACTGCTTTATCCTTCATTAAGCTTTTTTTAATTATTTATAATTTTATGATCCTCTTACTAGAAGTTGGTGGATGCAGTGTTGTGCTAACAAGTAACATTATTCAAATTCCTTTTATTATTGGATTTTAATTTTTAGTGATACCAAAATTAATTGCTATTTAATTTTGTGTCTATTGCTGGAAAATATCCTAAGTTACCTTTATTTTAAAGAATGTAGGATTTACTAGCTAAAGTCTCCCAGCAGAAGAAACGATTTTTAGTCCCAAAATCTGCTTCAGATCAAATTTTCTTTGCATGATTAGTATTCCTACGGTGACCAGTAATATGTAAGTAAATTTTAGTGGAAAATTAAAGATTTTTCAGGCAAAATTGGTTGTAAAATTGTCAGCAATCTTTCATTTAATTGTGGAATTTAGAACTTCCTTAGGGAATGCTTCTGAGAAAATAGCAAATGTATTCATTGCAAATCCCCCAAGTTTATAATAAACTTGGAAACAATTTTTCTCTTGGTGGTAATTCAGGATATTGATTGACCTCGTAAATTTGATAATTGAACTTCCTTTTTCTTTTCAGCAATTTCATCGCCTTCTACTTCCTTCTTAAGGACAGTGCCGAATAATTCCATTCAGGTATGTTGAAACTCATTGATTTAATTTTGTCATTACACAATTTGTCCAAAAATACATCAGACTAGTTGTAGAAAAATTCATTCTGTTATCGTTAATTTATCAGATATGTACATTATTTACTCAAAAATAATGTATACTCTTTTGGGTCTCGGCTCAAAAATCAGGATGCATATTAGTATTTATGACACATTAGATTCAGGCACAATACTACTCTTGTTCATATGCCGTAGTGCAAAATCTGGCTGGAATCTTGGCTCCCCTGGTTCTGTGTAACTCAGGCAAAACACTCAGCGTATAGTTTCTATTGAAAGGGAATTAGTAAATGGGTGGGAATAACTTAGCAAAATTACACTTTTTTCTCTAAGTTATTCCCACCCATTTACTAGGATGGAGTTCCACAAAGTTAAAGCTTACTAGATTGATTTCATTTGGAAGGGAATTGGCTAGCCATTCAAACTTTGTAAATTACTGACTTCGAATTGTATGGAAAAGAATTACTTTGTACACTCCTAAAGAATTTATTGGTGCAACATGTTTTGCTAGCAGACTAAGCATCCTCTGGCAATATTTTTTTGCAGGAAATTAACAAAAATGCTATTTCTGAGGCATATATTTAGGTCTTGAACAACTTTGGGGTTTCTCATTTTTCGTAAAAGCCCTTTCTGGCAAAACCTAGGTACGTGTATGTAGTTGCAGAAACAAGGTAGAAAGCTGTGATAGAAAATACTGTGGAGATTTTCCTGGGTTCATCCACTTACAGGGCAGGAAGAAATCGGTTCGCTCCTTATTCAATATGACAAGAATGCACCATCTCGTTGGTACAGTAATAAGCAATTACAATTACAAAAAGTTTACAGAGAAAAATTCCTCAAATAGACTGTTGCTCTGATCACAGCTGCCTTGGTGGGTTCAACTATGCAGTTACTACATCACCAAACAGACCTCTCAATACTTTCATAATCCTTGCTGTTACTGCTGGCCATCTGAGAAATAAATGGAATATGTGTAAAGCAAAATTTTACCTTTCATTACTGCTACAAGTTGATTTAATTTCAACTGTTATGTAGCATTGTGGTTGCTTCTTATTTTGTTAATGTTTATCTAATCTGAAGTTGCATCATATTGTGTGCATCCTCAATGAAACCACGCTCCACGGAATATCTATCCCTTCTGTCAGCAGTGCCAAAAATAGTTCATTACTTTTAGAGTTGTCTGTAAACATTTTAGTTTCTAAAATTGGTATTATTAATTTTAGGCTGTGTCATCTCATAAAAATCCTCAGCAGCATGCATCTCGAGTTATGTCAATGCAGCCTCGACAACCTGTACCTTCAACTAGATTACCTACATTGCAAGTAAGTATTTTAGGATTAGTACATCATTAAAGTATATTTACATATTTCTCTATTTTCCTTCAATCTGACCTCTTGTAGAGTAGTCAGTACAAATTCATTTTTATTTGTTTATTTATTCATAAATTTGTAACTTATGTTCTTCCTTGATGATCATAATGCAGCTCCATCATCAATTTTCTTTCTTCCCAATGATGGAGAAAATTTGACTGAATTCCTGAGATTGTTTTCCTTTAAACAGTGTTTTATTGAAAGCTGAAAATATTTCTCTTGAATTGGTAGTGAAAAAGTAAATGCTAGATGTTGGCAATATATTTTTGTTAAAAGGAAACTTTTATTTTCAGCATCCAGCTCCTCTGCCATCGCAGCCACAACCCACGGTAGTGAATCCAAATTTGAAGCCCATTCCTAGACGTCCAGTATTGAAACTCTCCAAAGTGACTAATGGTATGTTACATTCACATAAAAGTTCTCAGACGAAATAATTTTATACAAGATTATTTGACACACTTACTTCAAACCTAGTAATTAATTATCAATGATTTTTCAATAGGGTGATGATTTACTTGAAAACTTTATGATGTAGGAATAACATTTGTTGTACTATCTGATGTTAATATCTCTTTAGTTTCCTTATTTAAGACTGCTGCTATCTTTACGTTTTTTAATTATAAGAGCCTAATGTTTTTGTTTAGTTCCTTTATCAAATTTGTAATTTTTGTTGAAAATCTTTTTAAAGGAATAGTCCTGTCGTGGAATATGACTAATAATACACCACATGAGGAAATAGCAAGTTACCAGTTGTATGCCTATCAAGAAGGAGCCACTACACCTCCATCCCCATCGTTGTGGAAGAAAGTTGGTGATGTTAAGGCTTTACCATTGCCAATGGCGTGCACACTCACTCAGGTAAAAAATAAAAATTGATGTCTTTTATATTGAGGGATTAATTTACTCACAAAATATCCGTATAAGATAACTCGAATTACTTACTTTAAGATATTTTTCATTATGTAAGTTAGTGAATGGGAAACTAGGAGTAGTGAATTGTTCAATGCAGCCTAAATTGAAGAATCTTTATTTCATAATACTCATTATTTCTTGTTCTCTTTTCTATTATATACCTCATATTTTCTTGCCCTTAAACTGCTAAGTTTAAATTATGATGATTTGCCGATTAACTGTTTTATTTCTTTTCCAGTTTGCTGATGGTCACAGGTACCATTTTGCTGTGAGAGCTCTAGACGTCCATGGGCGTGTTGGGGAATTTAGTGTCCCTGGTACAATTGATCTTTTCAACTGAATTTGTTGCTTGCTCTATCATGGTGGCCTTGTATTGTCTTCAAGACTGATTTGTTCTCTAAATAGTGATTTCCATTTGAAAAGTGGATTATCTATACTGCCAATTTCAGATGCTGATGACAAAAGTGATTAATTGCATCATTTACATGCACATATTAGGATATGTTTTTGTACAATATTCTTTTTTCATACTTATTAAAATCTCTTCTTGTTTCATCAGCATAATTTATTTAATTTTCCTTAACACGTTTGTGGTCGTGCAAATAAAGAATAATTAGGGACTATCAATTGTCAATAGCCTGAATTGTTGAAATGTATGCCATTGTATTTGAAAAACAAAACATTGCCAAACCTTAACAAACATTAGGAATGTGGAATTGCATTACTGATGAAAGTGAGAATGTGCATTTTTTTCATGCACATGTTTTTTGTACAGTATTTTTTTCATACTTATCAATTAAATTCCTTTCTCATTTCGTCAATTTATTTTATTTCATTTTCCCTATGATATTACCTTCTTCTCAAGATGGAGCATGGCAAATTCTTCCTTTATTCAATGTGTCGCATTGTATGTTAACTTTTTGTACATAATGCAAAGATGATAAATCTAAGGATCAGAGTTATTATGTGATTGTTTTTTTACTTTGAGTCCATAAATATAATAATAAATAAATAGGTAAGACATGTGGTTTGACTTCCTCATATCTTAAATTCCTTGTTTTGCACCCATGGAGCAATGCACTCCACACCAAGGATTTTACCAATCATTTCCTGATTCCTTTATCAAAACCTCTAATTATCGCTACTTGAAATTTTTATGATGTACTGGCCATAGGGTGTAATCGCCAGAAAAATGAGAATTCAAACTTCGGGGTTCGATTCCAGAAGGCCCCGAAATCCCGATTTTTTCCATAAAAAAGCTTAGTAGGGATTTTCGGAATTATTTTTGAGGCACTTCCCGGCAAATTAAGGTGTTGAAATTCGAGAAATCGCAGGAAGCCGTGCATTGTCCAACGAAAAAATCAAAGACATCTCCGAAGATTGTCCTAGCTACGACGCTAGGTCAGGGCAATCATTCTACGTAGTAAATGCACGTTAAGTTCGTTTTTGCTGTTGCCAGGCTTTATTTCATTTGTAAAGAAAGGAAAGTTGAGACACGGCTGTTTAGGAATTAGAGGTTTAAAATCTCCAATAGCCGTTTTTGTCGGCGTTCCTCTTCTCATTCCCCGGTATACCGAGTAAACAAAGGACGCCGCACTTTCTGAGAGCTCTCAATGCGTATTTCGAATGCGATGCATTCTTCTTGAGGAGTAAATAGATACAAAAACTACTTTTTTTGTATATGGAAGGAAATGAATCCCGGAGATGAATATTTCTATGAAGCATTTCCCGAAAAGATAGAAATCCATAACCCAGCATGTGCAGAGCAGTCATGAACCTGCTTCACAAACGCAATGCACTGATTTCCTAATGGTCCTTGGTTCGAAGCCAGGGAATCATTTGAAAACGTACATTCATTCAAAGGGGAATATACCGTCAGAGACATTCGCGAAGTCCGTTAGCTAAACAAGGGCCTAAACCATAAGCGTCATAAACTTGGGTTTTTATATTGCGTATAGGCTCGAACCTGAGATCCTCAGGAAAAAAAGAGGAATCAATCATTACTATCATGGGTTTGACGCTATGTCGGGGCAAATATTTCCCTATAAGAAATTTACAATGAAAATTTTTCCGATTTCTTTCGTTAGAGTTAGATAACACCACAAGCTGTTGAGGATTTCAAAGCTCGCCCTGAAAGAGATGTCAAATAACTTTAAATATTCTCCAATTTCGTACTTATGGGAATATTTCCCTGTAGATAATGGACTGTTTTGTAATGTTATTTCCCGCGGTAATGAGCTGTTTTCGAAGAGATTGACTACTGTGACCCGTTATGTAGATTATTGTCGTAGTTACCTTATTAAAACGCAGTCTTACAAGGAAAACTTGCTATTTACCACTGTCCCTGAGTTCGATGCCAGGGCATTACGTATATTCCCCCAAGGAATAAATAGGAAACTCAAAACTCTTCTTCAGGAAATTTCCGAACGAATATCGACCCTAAATTCTCTGTATAAGCTGAAATCGCGTTTATGTTGCGGTTAATGGAAAGGCATCACGCAAAATGCTCCTGGGTTCGAAGTCGGTCTGACAAAATTCTACCTTCATTGTGGACAACTTTTGAATCTTAATTGTGGCACTTAGGGGATAGAAAGCTGCTATGCAGTATGATAAGTTTGAGTTATCCGTAAATATACAGATAGGACTCTTTCAAAATCGATTGTTTTTCTTTCAATAGTACATACTTAAGACAGTGTACTTTAAGTTTCCAGGCAGCAAGCAACATTTTCCTCGTTTATATCCACTGTCCTTTAGCCACTATGATGAATGAAATTGTTAAATTTAATAACAAGAGGATAAATAGCGAAAGATATCTGAGATTTAAAGCAAATTAGATTATCCGCAATACTTCTTAGCATAAAATATTATTCAATTTTTCATTTAATGGTGCCTTATAACCTTAGCATTCAATCTGCGATTGCTATAAGACTTTAATGTGGGTAATGTTTCTGATTCGATGACTTAAAATACTTCCTGGGAATAAAGTGCAATTGGTACCGAATATATTCCTATGGAATGAATAATTCATTACGGATGAACTAAGGACAAGAAGGGGATTATAAGTCAAATAAGACTTTATAGACATAGCTTTCGTCGGCTACACTGAAATAAATAGCATTAAGCGTTATTAGAGGAAATTATTGATGAATTACTGGAAACTTTGCTGTTGAGTCTACGACGTATGCTTTCTGAAGTGAGCGCGCCCGAAGAAAACGAAACCCGTATGCCGGCCCGACAAAGTTAAACTATTTAAATTTAAATCCATTCCTTTAATTTTTCAATTTGCGGTGTTTCATGAAATTTTTCTATTAAGAATATTTTCTGAAGTAATTTTTTTGTCAGCAAACTGAAGCCCCTTAAGGCCCTGAATATCTTTTAGGTGTGAAGATGTGACAATTGAAAGACAAGTATGGCGTCAACCATGGATGAGTGTGGTAAGTGGAATTTGATGTAAACATAAATAATGAACACGGAGAACCTTAGCTATAGAATTTTGTCATTTATTATATGCTGTTACAAGATTAAATTCTCTTGTCACCAAATTATCACTTATTTCTTTTCAAAACATTGCGATTCATATCTTAGTAATCTTTAGAAAATGGGTGTTCAGCATTAAGTTTATTTCTCAGCAATTAAACGAGATTTTTTAATACCGTCAACCAAATATTTTCATTCGGAAACAAGTATTTTAATATTAACAATGTAAATATGATGCAGTTGTTGCTTGTTCTGTAAATATAAGTTTAAAAAGTTGTTTATTTGTGCTGGATTTATGGTCCTACACTTTCATTGTGTACATTTCTTTAAACGTATTTTGTTTCTCATTCATCTTTTACTGTCAAGTGAATCGAAATCATTAGATTCTCCTACCAGAGCTTAATGAAAGGCTCCATAGAAAGATTTCATATAGTACTTTCAATTGTCCCTTTATCCCCATAACATCGGTTAATCTCATCTCGCTAAAATCAGTCATGATATCTAAAATTCTCAACTTGACAGTTTAGAAAACTTTTATGCAATTCTTTCTGACATTTTGAGGTCTATATTTTTGTCAGTAATCAAGGAATATTTTTCACTTCTTCACAGCATCTATTTTTGGGTCTTTACCTTTTTACTTTTTATGACGTCGATGAATGTCAACGTCTCTCTCGCTTATCCAAATTGATGCTGTTTTGCCTCCTGGTACCTATATCTCTTACGTGGATCTTATGATTGACTATAACTTACCACAGAAACATCGTGAAGTAGATCTTTTTATTATCGTACGACACGTGCGATGTTTATATTTTATGGTATTGAAAATAAGCAAGCTTGCTTTGATATACCTGATTTTTATTAATTAATAAAGAAAACACATCAATGAAAAATAATAACGAAAAGTTATTACTATGAACTCCCTAGACCTAGACTAAGATTCCATTAATCTTATATAAAGGAATAAAATTATTAAATATCCTTGAAGTTATGTAAGTATATGTGTGAATAGGCTGTGTAAAATTAATTCGAAGAATTATTGACTTTTTAGTTGCTATTATTGTGCTCTTAATGTGTGACATGTTGCTCGAGATATTATTTTCTATAAATGTTGCTTATGCTATATAAGTTTCAAGAGAGATAATTAACTGTACATACCATTAATATCTTTTTATATTTTAAATTATTATAAAATTGCACAAGAAACGTGATTCTTGCTTACAATTGCTATTATAGCATATTCGTCATAGCATTAAAATTAGTGGCTCATCAATTTATTCAGGAACCGTTGCCTAGATCGTGAATTTCAAATTCTAAATTAACGACACGATAGCACCCTATTTGTAGGATAGCAATTCAGTGAAATGCATGATTTTTAAATTTTCACAATAGTTGATAAATAATATGTATGACAATAAAGTCCTCAACATGGAATTAGATTCATTTTATTGAAAGGAAAAAGAAAGGTCATTTCAAAGTTGTTTTGGAATCATGCTCGTCAAATTACTTTTAATTCCTCTAATGATGCTGCCTGTGACAAAAACTCCTTTTATGGCTATTCACATATGTTACCTGCAAGATCTTCTGTTAATTTTGGCCCATTTGTCATAGATTAATTTTAATAGTGGAGTTCAAAATCTATTCAAAACAATTTTCTTATACCAGATTATTTTATTAATTTTCATTCAGCATTACTGGAACAGATTGTAAAGGCTGTTGAAGCTGCTGATACCAATGATACATTTCAAAATGCTGTTTTTGAATACCTGCCACAAGTTTTACCCATTCTATCAAGTCAAAAAGATGGCCTTAGAAAAAAGGTAATGGAGAGTATCTGATATTTAAATTGAAATTTTGGTGATATGTTAGCATTTCTTTGAGAATGTCATTTAATGAAAATTACACCTTGTGAGGAAGGAAGATACATTTGTTTTTTATTGTATGGAAAATGTGCACAATTTTGTTTCAGCTATTGAATCATAAAACATAATTTCTTTTGTGCAGGTCATGGGAATTTTACTACAAATTAGTAAAAGACTCAAAAGTCAATCTACCGTGCAATTACCAGTTGAGGATCTTTTAGCTGTTTTTAAAAATCCTGAATCAGATTCTTTTGTAACAGTAAGTTTTTCTGTTTTATCGTACATATTTTATATAAATGGTCTGTACTTATTTTATAAATGTACTATTCATATTCCATTATTAAAAAACTTGGAAATCATATGTATAAATAGAACCTATAATAAGCCAGCGTTTCCCAAACAGTAGAACGTGTCCCACTAGTTGGACTTTCAAGCCTTGAGAAGATTGATATTGTTTCATTTGATTGTGTGCGAAATTTATATTACAAAAATATTGGTTTGTTCTAAACAAATTCTCTGAGAATTCCACTACCATTCATTAACAAATCAGACTATTGTTAATATTACATGATGACAACTAAGGCAGGTTTACTTGATGCAATTTATTGCTTAAATTATTGGATGGAAGGATGTGGGTAGAAGTTGAAATTGCATGCATAAATGAAAAAAATAGAGCAGGAGCTATTTTCCATACATTCATTCATGCTTTTGGGCATATTCAGACATTTACGTATTTTGGTGTTTTATATGGTACAAATTTTACTGCACATCTTGCATCATCATGCATTAATTGGAAAAGTAGGACTAGAGACCATAAAGGATTGGGAACATTATATGGAGCTATGATATGTATTAAAAACCTTGCAGTGAATATTCTTGTAATGTTTATTTTTTAATATTTAGTTGTGTGCAATTTAGTTATCATGTCTAGATTTAATTACCGTATTTGACGGCATGTAAGACGTACCTTTTTTCCTAAATTATGTCTCGAAAAATTTCCCTGCGTCTTATATGTGAAGGTTCAACCTCCACAGGTTAACTTTCAATACTGAATGCTATTTTTAGCCAGATGGTCTATACTACCTATTTCATAATTGCATTCAATGATTGTGTTAATATTTGGCTTTTACAAAACGTGACAACTAAAAGAAACTACATTTTAAGTTATTGTGGTACCGCGCTTTCTCACGGACTATTAAAACTCTTTTTCCTTGTGAGTGGCCAACTTAATGAGGGTGTGTCTTATATGCTGGTGCGTCTTATATGCTGTCAAATAGGGTATTTATCACAGTTAATTTATCATGCAAAATTTTCTTAATATACTGTAGTTAATCAAACCTAAAATCTCATTTGCAGAATTTTTCCCTTAATTACATCAAAATGGGCTATCCAAGATTGTCAAATAAAAAGAAAGCAGCATTGGTTCCTTGTCTGTTGGAATCTCTGGAAGGAAAACCCCAATCACATCAAGATGGGTTAGTATATTTCTGGTACAACAGTAAAATTGAGCACTCTAATGGGAGACAGTACTGTAATAGCTATAGTTTAGATTAAAATAATAGTTTAAGATATCTTGAGGAAAATCTCTGTATGCTATTCCCTAAGTCAGTGTCCTTGAAATTTGTGCTCGTGGAGTGTATTAACAGTACACCACTTTACATGTATTCATATTGCAGAATGGAAGAGAAAGATTCATTAATGAATATTTGCAAACACAGATACACTGCTACACAGTAAAATTGCTGTATATCAGCCAACTCAGTAATGGCATAATTCTTTTCTTACTTGTATTACATTGAAAGTTTCTGAAGGTATATTCTGTATAGTAACCTTCTCTCTTATATTCTATGGATATTTGATGACATTTATAGACAATTTTATTGTACTTTGCTTTATATCATAACTCAAATATATGTATGCAATCATATCTCTTATTTATCAACAGAATATTGATGCTGATAATGCCAGTTTTAGGCAAGATGGATGCTCCAACTGAAGCAGAGAAAAAATCTCAATCCACACTATGGGAAAATCCTGTTGTTATGAAACTACTAACTAGTTTTGCTCTTGATATTCTGCTTTTACCTTATGGGTAAGGATGCAAAACATATGCTATGTCTGTTTTATCTATTTATTAATTTGATTTATTAAATTTTAAGGAATAAAATACACACTATAGAAAACATTTTTGATGTGTAAACTTTTGAAAAAATAATTTTTATAGCTCATGGGATTAAAGTATGCACTTAAAATTTGTTTTAAAAATATTTCTGCTCCTATCACCTAAACTCTTTCTTAATCAGCAACTTTAAAGTATCAATTTTAATTATTTTCATCTTTGTGAGTAATATCATTTCTGTAATGTCTGATTTTCCATTGAAGTTAATTTAGAAGTAGTTAATGCAGGTCAAAGTCAAATTTATTACTTACAATAACTTTAATCTTTTCCAAAACTGTGAAGAAAAAGTTAATATTTTTATTCATTTTAAATTTTTCAAAGTTCTGTTAGCAGTTTTAGTATAGGTATTGATGATAATTTACTCTGTTATTGTGGAAAATTTTTCTAATGGTATCTTGTCATATCACCATATTTATTGCTATTTATCTTTACAGAAAATGATAGTGTCATTAAGTGAATTATATTGTTTCTTTTTAGTTGTTGGCAATCTGTCTTAAGTTGGATAACAGTGAAAGTTGTGCAATATTATTGAACAGTGATACTAATTCCATCCCTAATATTTACCTAAGCCCCCTTAAAATGAATTATTCTGTGTAAATAGAATGGCGTTAAGACATTGCATCGAATTTGTGTTTTTTTTACCACACTGCTCCAGAGTTATGATTGTTCAGTGAGAATCATCATGACCCATATTATAAGAACTATGCCATAACCAATATGTAGAAATAATTAGTTAAAAATTATCTAGGTAGCAATAAATAGATATCAAAAAGAAAAAAAATCAATGCGTGATATTGACAGTTATTGACTCAAAACAGACTAAATGAATAAGCACTAAAATGAACTTGTGAAAAACTAGTGGTGGAATTAAGGACTGTGTTATATCTGAACTGGTGGTATAATCGACAGCTTTATAACTGGGGAGCAGTGTGTTTTGCTTTTCACAGAAAATGCTTCTGAATGTTTTGTTTTGTTGCTTAGAAGTTCAAGAAATCTCATACAGTGTTAAGATTTTGTTAGTGCATGATATTTGTCAAGTCTACTTACGTAAATTTTTATTACCAGAGTCACAACAGCAAATCTTAGACCAACACAAAGGCAGGCGCGGTTATCAGCTTCCAGGAATACATCGTCTACAAATACCCAGCCACCCCCTCCATGTTCTTATCCCCCACCAGGCATGAGTGAGTACTCCTTGAGAAGGGTGACTGGAGAGAATGCTTTGTCAAAGGAGGATTTAGAAAAAGTAAGAATGTTAACTTTTTTGGAAGAGCTTATCGGTTTTGCTTCTATCAGAGATTGTAAATTTCAATCTCATTCATTTATTGCTTTTGGTCTTGTATCTGCAGTACCATCTTATAATATCATCTTTCTGTAAGGATTACATACATTTCTCACATTTAAACTATCTGTATTTTGGCTCCTTTTCACATCTAAGAAAGTAGTACAATTTCTTTATGTATACATAATTTTGATTGTGATTTTGAACTTCCTTTAATGTGGTAGAAAAGTGTGAATTATGTACTTTCATTCACTTTATGTTACTAAAAATTTAGCGAATGTACATGTGATCGCAAAAGCAATTAGATAAAAGAGTCTTGTAAAGTAACACACCTTTTAATAAGTTGAAGATATTTATAAAATGTTGATGAAGATGTTGAAATGTTGTTTTACTTTCAGTACTGGAGATTTGCAATCTTTAGTACTGGAATTCCTTAGGAATATGATGAAGAAATGGCCCTTTTGTGAATTTTATTTTGTTATCTTAATATATGTGGTACAATGTTGTGAGATAATGAAAGTTTTGATATTTGTGTTTTTTTCCTTCTGTTATCATGATGGATTGATTTGTCAGCAGGGTGATTTTTTGACTAAATTATTCTTTATATCCTCATTTTTCTATACCCAAGAATTTAAAGAGTTGTGATAATACAAGAATATTGTGCTCTATATTTCAATTCCTGTACAACCTCTGGTTGGCACACACAAATTTGAAAACTTTTCATGAGTGTGGCCATGATCATTTAGTTTGCATTTGCATCCATGCAAATTGTTTATAAGACAAGTAATAAACTTGATAATTAGCAGAGATGATATTTTGTTACTCTTTATAGCAACTCCCCCACACTTATCCTTTTCAATTACCTTTTGAACTTTTAAAGTTCTAGTGCAAAATGTTTATTTTAGTCTATGCAATGACCTTATACTCAATGTATGGACACTTACAGTAAACCATGCTCATACAATGTGTCATCATGAGAGCTAAATCCAATAGATACTGAGTAAAAGGTGAAAGGTGATTTTGCATGTTAAGGAAGGGACCTAGAAAAACCTGGCAATTGTGCTTTTTCTACTCTTTTGCCTCTTCATGGAACTTTTTTATGTTGGAAAACTCCCAGGTATAATGTGTGGTGTGGAGTTCTCTTCACAATGTGTCTACAGTAAGTGATGAACAGTTGAAAAAGATCTGACTCTATCCCACTTTCCTCCATCAAGGCATCAAAAACATTTGTCCAAGTTAGCAAGAAGAAGAATTCAACTATCAATTATAAAATAATGAAATAACGATTTTGTTTGCTCCATTAATTTTAATTTTTCCACTAAAGAAGTGAATGCTTGAGAAGTTCTCTAGAATTTTTCTTGGTTCCAGTGCATACTGATTGATGTTTACAAAATGAAATTTTCAGTACCGTGTAAGTTTTCTAGTATCTAAAGTTTCTATTTTCATAATTAAACCTATAAAAGATTTAATAATGATGATAGAATATCCCTCAAAATTTAGTATTAATTATTGATTGGCAAGGAAGAAGTTTTCCTCTGTTTTTGTTAATTGAAACTAATGAAAAGTTGATTATCTCATTTTCTGCAGACAAAAGTGGGCATTCTGAATTTCCTGTCTTCAGGGATTCTTCCAGAAGAAGATATTATAATTCATCTTGTGGTTGGATCTGCAGATCCAGCTCCTGTTGTATCACGTGCTGCTTGCTTTGTGCTGTCTGCTGTCATTAGGTATGGTTATTGCCACTTATGTAAATTTACATTTGCTTTCTTTTTATACTCTATTCCTAAATCTTAAAATACTTTGTTAAATTAATATACTTAAGAAGATAATACTTAGCTCATCCAACCTGTTGTTCTTATCTTGTGATGAAATATTACAAATAAATTGTGATAAATACTTATATTAACCATTTAAATGCCATGCACGTCTTTTGATGTAATTACGTTCTGGTATTCTGGCTGCTATTAATTACTTAAGACTTACAAAAATATGAGCTTAATATTTCTCAACTACTGACAGTTCTTGACCTAAGTAAGTGGACTCCCAGGTAACTCAAATTTTTATTTTGTTGGACAACAGGATAACATTACAGAGAATAGAGTAACTTAGAAATTAACCACTAGATTGAGGACAGAGATTCATCTGTGTTCAAAGTACAGGAGAACCAAGGAAGAGGCCGTGCAATTTACTCGCCATAGTAAAATTGGATACTTAGATCATCATTTGTTTCTGAATTAGCATTTTTGGTACTCTTTTTGGCCATTTGAATTCTCAAGGTAAGTCCTGGTTTACATAAGTCAAACTTACATGTGTTAGGAACTGTCTGTATTACATTTGAAAACTTCTACCCGTTGGTAGAAAAAATTGGAAACAAGGAAAATGCCTTAAGCAGAGGGGTAAAATTTTATGTTAACCACCACAGGAAGTATTTGAAATACAAAGCAGTTAAGGGTCAATAGAGATTATCTTTTGCCATTTGCTTATTGATTCTTTACAATGGTAGTTTTTCATTGTCTACCATTTGTTTCCTTTTCCAGAAAAGTGAAGTTCAACACGCCAGCTGTAGTTCAGCCTCTTTATCAGCTTTTCCTGGGGACTGCAAGAGATCGTCCCAATAATCCTAATCTATCTAGTCCTTCCTCCGCTCAAAACAGTCAGTCAACATCATCATCTAGCCAAGCTAGTTACTCCTTGCCTGGTCCATCATCTTTGCCTCCTCCTCCAGTTAAGGCTGAATCTCAAACTATGCCTGCTGATTTACGCCTTAAATTGTGTTTACTCCCATATATTTGCCGATCTCAAGGACCTGGGATTATGTTTCCGGATTGTCTTCAGGTAAATTGCTATATCATACTGTTTATGTGTTTAATAGGATAATATTTCTGTTTTAATTAAACTACATTCTTTACAAAGTGTGCTCAAATTTAGCCCAGTAACAGTCAAGGATAGAAGTATTGTGAACTTAATCATTTTTTCTTTCATAGTCCTGCATCGACCTGTTGACTTATGTTGAAAGTTAAAAATATTGTTACAAAACTTACTGTCGTTTAATAGGTTTTTTTTTCTAATCCCTTTGGCCATGGTGGCCGAGTGGTTAGCGTGCTCTCACGGTATCGCTCCAACCACACGGTCCCAGGTTCGAATCCCTCCTAGTCGGATTTTTCTGATTAGAGAATTGTCATATGTGATTGTTGTTGTTAATACCTACCAGTGTAAAAGTCCAGATAATGGATGTTTGTGGGGTATATGAAATAAATAAAATAAATAAACCTCAAACTCTGATGGATTTCTCAAGTCTTAGCAAAGTCAATGCTATTTTTTTATTCTCCAATAACATAAATGTATTCAGTATACTTCGTTTTTAAGTACATGTTTATTTGAATTTTTATTTTCACTGAATGCTTCAATTTTATTTTACAGATTGTGTTTGACAGTCTCTATTCTTCTGATTCAAATCTCAAGCTGAAGTTCATAGCTCTTGAGTTTGTTATAGTCATCATATGTGAGTAAGTAGAGGAATTATTTCTTTATTTCTTTTTATAAACCTGGGGAAGATTTTTAGCATCATCCTCTTTTTTCAGTTCCAGTATATCACATCTTCAAACTGTTGGGAGCATCCTGCTTTCATGTCTTCTAAAGCTGATTGCAGTGGAGGTCAGAAATTCTTTCATAAATTACTCTATCAACTCATATGCCTTATAAAAATAACGTATTTATTGTCATAAATCATATAACAAGCACCATGATTTTAAGAAAGGAATTTGAATACAAAAACTAAAATTTAAAATAAAAGACTTGTTCAGCATGCAATGAACTCTTCAGAGCAGCTGCCAATAATATCTATAGCTAATCTATTATAGCGATTTGCTTAGTACAAGGTATAAGTTGTAAGTTAAGTCACAAACTCAAAACACCATTAAAAAAATCTGATGTGGCCAGCACATGACTTTCTCCATATATATAAGATGTAAATATTTATCTACCGCAATAATTTCGAACTCTATATTCCATCTAAACTTGGAATATGAGTGATTAATATATATATATATATATATATATATATATATATATTATTATCTTTGACGCCAAAAACATGAATAATAATGTTTTACGGGACATGATCGATGAAAAACGTTGAAATTGGCATTTCGCCCATAGAGCCCAGAGCGCCCAAAAAGTACATAATCAGCAACTTCCGGTTTATCAGTATTTCATGAATAACTCCTACACAATCAGTGATACAAAAATATGTTTCATACAACAGTTATAGTAGATACTATTTTCTAAAACTTTTATAAATAATAGTATATACCTAAATATCATGTTTATGGAGATATTTTGAAAACCGGAAATGAGCTTTGAAGAATACAATTCGACTTCCGGTAAACCGATTTACTCCAAAAACTAATCAACTCTTAAGAAACAAAATAAAGTACTATATATGAAACTTGATGTTGATATAATGCATCGTTTTTAAGTTACAGCGCCCACAAAGTACATAACGGCTACTTCCGGTTTATCGGTATTTCACGAATAACTCCTAATCAACCGGTGGTACAAAAATATGTAAAATACAAAAGTTATAGTAAATTACATAATCTAAAACTTTTATAAGTTATACAATGCACGTATATATCATATTTATGGAGATATTTTGAAAACCGGAAATGAGCTATAATGAATAAAGCTCGACTTCCGGTCAACCGATTTACTCCAAAAACTAATCAACTCTGACAGCACACACCACAGTACTATATACGAAGTTTGGTATTAATACGACCAATAGTTTTCACGATAGCGCGCCCACTAACACACACACACATACAGACACACACACACACACACACATACACACAGACATCATTCCGAAAATGGTCAAAACGTTTTCTAGGGACCCCAAAACATGTATTTCCGTTGAAATCTCGAAGTCGAATTTTTTCATGAAAACAATACTTTCTCTATACTTCGTATATGGAGAAAATAAAAATTGATGGTATTTGGAGTTTGTGACATAACTTATAGTTAAAGCCATCAGCAGGAACTTCTGGTTAATAGTAAAATGTGATGAGTAAAGGTAAAAATCTCTTTTTCTAGTTCTTTTTAAAATGGAAATTATTTCAGATGGATGCATATTTGTGCTGTTTGTACCACTCAACTGGTTGAGTGTTAATATGTAATTAGGAGATGTTTGCATCAATTAGCTCATGTTTCCACATTTAACAACAATTGTTTGGTATTTAATCATTAAAATGTTTATGATGCATAATTGGGAAAATGTGATGTTTCACTTGTGAATATCAGCACACATTTGAATGTTGATCTGCTGATTTTGAAATGTAATGCAATAAGTTATGATTGTTACATGACAGCATGAATATTAGGCCAACATTTTCAGGGGAGAAAGGGTGCATGTTATTTGCCAATAATTACAGTAATTATTAATTAGTTTTCACTCTTTATCATTGGAAACTGACTATTTTTTTAGGTAACATTTGAAAGTTTTATTAAGTGCAACATCAAATACTTGCAACAGTGAAGTCATCTTTTTAAAACAATAACCAATTATGTGTTTCAGTAAGTGCTTTCTCAACCATGTCAGTTGATACTTCGATGAGTCTGATTATCTCTCATAAAAGCAGTAAAGCTTCCAAGCAATTTCCACAGATACGTTAGGATAGTAAAAAAAATAGATTTTCATTCATTCTTTGCCCATTTCTATCAACAAATTATCACAGCTGATTGATTTTTTTAATCATCGTGTAGGATATATATCAAGGAAAAATCTTTTTGGGTCTTTTATGTTTAATAATGTCTATGATTTAAAAACTATTATATTTACACATAATTTTATATTATCAGATTTCTCTTTGGAGAAACTTGCCAGCTCATTAACTTATTTGTAGTGTTCAATCCAGTAATATTTATCTGTAATTATTATCGTAATTAATTTTACTGCTTAGTTAAGGATGTTTTTCTGGCTGGCTGGCTTTCTAAAATAAAATAATTGTAAGTTGATCATTGGTGGAAGAGAAGAGTTTACGAATGTGTTTCATCATAGAAAATCTGTTTGTTATGTATTATTGGGTTATAATTCTTGATTATCTTGCACTAGGGAATGGAAGTTAAACTGTTAGCCTACTTGGCTGTTGGAGAATTGGGAGTTCGTATACCTCAACTAGTCAATAAAGATTTGGCCCTTCTTCTTACGTTTTTTGAAGCACTGGACAAGGTAAGGGAAATTGGCTTCTTCTATCATCTCTTTTAATCATATTTGTATATTAACTTTTTAGATTATTTGGTTAAATTTACAGTCCTTTCCCTGTTTTGTATTTGTTGCAAATCTTTCATTAGTATGTATTTACTATTAAATTATTATATATAACTATAACCTATATGTCACTTATGTTGAGCCATGGAGAATTGTATTGATATAAAATACCATGGATTTGTATTGATATAAAATTTGGTTTTTGTTTTAATTCAATATTTTATCAGACATTAAGCATATTTTGTATCCTTCACTACTACAATTAAATATTTAACCCTTTTTGATTCCAAATTAAGAAATATTTTGGTAAATAAATCCTATGTATATATATATGTAAAGCATAACTTTGGTCATAAATTCACATTTTGTAAGTGTTCGTTTACCATCTATTTCTAGATAAATTATCATGGTATGCATATTTGATTTTGTTGAAAATTAACGAGAATTTTGGTTTGAAATCCATGAAAATACTCAGTTGATCTCTGTTGATATTGGATCGTAATTCTAATATGAAGCAGAAATTAAGAACTTGGGCGGAGTGCAGAATGGATTGTCTTCATTGGAAGGCACTTTTATTTTACTCTGGTAGTTAATGATTCTGGATGAATTATGCCAATTAACAGAAGTGAATAATTGCGGGGTAAAATGTCTCAGTTGAATTGGAAACACATTAAGATGTTTACAGTAGCATTTTCTGCTGCCTAAATGTTTTTTTTGTTACCAACCTATACACACCAAATCTAGTAACTTCACTTTCTGATGTTGCTGTGATTTTCCTGTATATATATTCCATTGGAGTTTTTTCTTTAGGTATTTGTAGTATGTATTTTCAGAATTGATGACTATGGATTCAATATATTACAGGAGACTTCTGAAGTGAAAATAGCAGTTAGAGATTGCCTTTTGACTTTAATGGAAGCATTCAAGGGCATTGGTGATGGTCCACATTGTAGTAAATTAGAATCCCACCTTGCAATTCTAATTGAAAGAGCCTCTGAGCCAATGGCAAGAATGTTAGCTGTGAATTATGCTGCTACACTCTTTCCAGCTGATCATGCAATGTCACGGTTCATTCTCTTAATGGCTACAGGAGATCGGTAAGAAAAATCACTTTCTTTTCAGTTTTATGTAAAACATATTTTGTAAGTTATTTAGAATTTCAACTACTGTACTAATAGAATACTAGCATATATTGTACTATTGGTGCAGGTTACTAGGTGCAGTTCAGTGCAATGATGTAAAATTTAACAACATAATTGTTAACTGGTTAATTTCTAAATTATAGTATTCAATAAGTGAATTTTTTTACCTAAATTTTAATGAACTAGTGTTTTACTTACCTATGTTTATGATGAGATCTATTATGTTTTATAACATCTAATGATTAATAAACTATTATTATTATTTATTTATTGTATAGTGCATGAAAAGCAAAGGTGCCACATTAAAATTTAAATTTATAAATATTATTCAAAATTTATTTTTAAAACTCGTGATATTTGCAATTTTTCTAATATCCAATTAATTCTATATACTAATATGTGCATTTCTCAATCACATTCCATTGTGGTATCATTGTATGCTGTATTCTTTTCGGAAATTTTTACACGATTATAATAATCATATAAATGCTTTAAAATAAATAGACAAAGTGTAAATTGCTAAATTTCAATTTGTATTACTAAAATAAGAAATAGAACTGTATCAGCACACCAGAAATCAAAATCGTATGTCTTTATTTTTTATGAAATATCTCAATCTTAAATGTCAACCATGTTGACTGTTAGGATAATACGATTTTTCCAAGTATCAATTCACAAGATATAACACTTAAAATTACAGTTTTAGCATCTTTGACCAACTTGCAAAACTACTCTTAGCAGAAAGAAAATAAAATACTGCAAGAAGTAACTCTTGGGAAGTTATTTCTCTCTCAAAGAGACTCATAAAGTTGCTGTGATACTTATGATACTGATGATATTACTAAATTATTATGAAAAGTATATATTTTGCCAGTTATAAAAACTTCAAGGTCTTATTTTTGTATTCAATATTTTTCCTGTAAATTTTGAAAAACTTTTGCTGCCTGAATTTCCAGACTTGAAGCAGTTTGGTGTGGACTGAGTGTTATTTATGGCTTCCTAAAATATTAGTTTGAGATGAAATATTTTATGCTCTGTCATTTTTTTATAATTTTTCAATGCTGAGATGGAAATGTTACACATACTCCCACGTTAACTTCTCATTATCAATTCGTCCTTTATTCTTTAGGCAGAAGGAGATTGCCTTGGAGGCGGGAAGAGCTCTCTATGGTTTTGATTTGGAAAAGAAAGCAGAAAATTCTGAAGTAAAACAATTTCCTACTATTCCAAATTTTTTAAAGATGAACATATGTCTTTCTCTAATAGCAGAAGCTAGGATGCAGTCTAATAAACAAAATCATCAGCCAAACAACCCATCCTTGCCTTTTCCTCCTCTTATAATGAAAGAGGTAAGTAGCCTAAACTCTATCCTGATTCAATGTTCATTTCAATTTTGAAATCGTTGGCTTTCAAATCGCATCATGGTATTGAATTTATACTAAACTATACATACATAAAAAAGGCATGTCTATGAAATGATTCTGATAAAGAGGATCAAATTATCCCTATTGGATATGTGAATCGTACAACCTTGAGAAAATGTAGACTTAATTGAAAAGCATATCTTCAGTATGTAAAATGTTGAATATTTTCCAGCAAATGTTTGCAAAAAATAGTCTTATATTCCACAAAATATATTACTTTTAATGCTTTTGGACAAATCAATTTTGAAAGTCAAAGTAAAAATTATTCATCTATCATAGTGGAATATTATTATCTACTGACTTATTTAATAATTTTCATTTGTGATTATATCTTGTAGATGTTAATATACTTGAGGCTGTGTCTCCTTCGTCAAAATAAAATTCCTGCTACAAGAACTATGTCTTATCACCCAAGGCATACAGTTCCAAAAATTAGAGATTTTTTAAGTGGTGTCCTGAAAGTGCATGATTCAGAAGTTCAGTCCAATTCTAAAGTGTATGGGTCTCTTGACCGATATCTACACCTCATACAGCTGTACCTAAGAGCTCAACCAGGTTAGCATATATTTATCTTAGGTATATTTAGTGCTTTAAGCATACCAATACATCATATTAATTAACATTATCTGCATAATTATTAATCTAATGGATTTAACTTCCATGTATATTAAATGTTAAGTTCATTCAAATCTTTATTCAAAAATCTATATAGCTTAAATTTAAATGGGAAAGTTTCCTTTCATTTTTTTAATGCCAAAGCCAACTATTTTAATAAGAAAAATATTCAACTCTTTCTCAAAAGTAATTTAATTTTTATGATTGTTATTATTTTTTGTATTTATTCATCCCCAAAATTCAAAGCTTTCATAAAATTCACAGATTCAGATGAGATGTGGTGGAAATTCATCATGTAAAATGAAGGAAACAAGATGGTACTTTATCCACAGGATTTTTTTATTCCAGTTTGATTTTTGTAACATTTGCCCAAAGATGATGATTCTCCATTGAAACCGGTAGCAAATTAAAAAATCCTGTGGAAAAAGTACCACTTGTTTCCTTCATTTTACACTTCAAAGTTTTCAATCCTTAATCTTGAAATTTTCTTTTGGAATCACAAATTTCTTGAAACTTGCTGTCTATAAGAATTTTTTCTCATTATTAAGAAAGCAATATAAATCATAATCAATTCCTTGCAATTAGATCTTATTTTAGATGGTTCCTCAAAAATTCTTCTTTTTAGAAATAGCAATTTTACATCATATCATTTACTATTTGAAACCTAATTCTTTTACAGAGTTCATTGTGCTGTGTTGTCTACTAGATATCATGGGGAGTTTGCCTGATTATTTTGCCCCTAAATTTTCTTCAAATTTGAAATGGTTAGAGGTATGAATGTTATCTTTGATAATACAATCACAAATCACAATCGCTCATCACAAATTCATATTCTTCCCATTCTTATTGGAAAGAAATCTCTAAAAAATTAAATATTGCTCTTTTTATTTATAATGTTCTGAAACTCTCTTATCTTTTGCCTTTGTCTAGAGCTTTGTATTTTCGTCTTCAGAAGAAGTGAGAGATGTAAGTTCTATTATATTTGGATTTGTTGCTGCACATGGCTTAGATGATGGAGATTTTGAACAGATCATAACAAATCTTACTCGCCAGTTAGGGAAAAAGGTAAACTACTTTGCAGAAAACATTGTAGCAAATTGATACATCCTCTGAAAATTTAGCATGTTTGATTGTTTTAGTTTTAGAGTGAGTTACCTAACTTTTATATACATAACTGAGATTATTCCATCCTTAGTCATTTTGGTTTCGAAAAACTACTAAATGTACGACTATTACAAAAAAACTACAAAAATCCAAAATGATGATATGGAGTATGATCATGATTATGCGATTCACTACCTTTTGTATTACTCTACAATTATTTCATTTTTCCTTACAGAATATAGATATTCAGCATGGCTGCATTTTGGCAATAAGCTATTGTTTAGAAAGACGAATATTCTTAAAGAAAAGCAGGGAGTCAAAGTTAGATTTCGGCTCTGGTACATTGCTCACAAGATCTACCTACAAAAAAGGAGTCAAAGCCATACTTCCCTTTTTGGATAATTCAGATCCATTATTAGTTGCCGCTGCTTTTACTGCAATTGGTGTTATAGGACGCTGTGCACCACTGCCTCTTCCAAATGGTGAAACCGATGAATCGAGAGAAGAAAAACCCTTCACAAAAGGGAATAATCAAATTGTTACCAAATTGGATTTGGTCAACAAACTAGGGGCAGTAATGGTTGATCCTGTTTATCTGAATAAGGTAAAATTGAAGGCAATGTAAACTTCTTTTATCTAGGTTCTGGCATATCTGGCATAGTTTTTATAATGAAAAAGTCATTTTTTATCAAATTATATTATTAATATTTCATTATATTACATCACTGTGTGTATATTAACTTGTGTATTTCTCTGAAGATTGAAATAGAATGGTAAGACAACTTTCTTAATTTATTTTAGGAAGGTATGAAGGTGAAAGTGGAAGCTGTTAAAGCAGCAGGCTATCTTTGTGTTGGTGAAAATTTCCCTCATAGACATGAAATAATTAAGAAACTCTTTGATTTAGCCAAGATTCAGGTAAGTCCCCTGATTTATTTTGATCATACCTTCAATTTTGTTCTAAATCTAAACTCTACTATTTACTGAAGCTTCTTTTGCAATGTTTCCTTAAAATGCCTGAAGGTTGGGAAGATCGTAGTAATAAAGCCTTAAAATTAAAATTTCCACCGTGTTTTTACTTTTTAAATGTTCTCATACTTGATACTTAAAACAGGTGAATGTTAGAATGGAGAAAACAATGACATGTTGTATTCTTGGACCAAGATCATCAGCTAGCTGTGATCCTTGGCAAAATCCAAAGGATTCCAAAGATATTGTTGAGAGTTGTTCTAAAGATGCTTCTTGCAAAGAAGTTGGAACTTGGATTCTTGACGAGATACTGCATAGAGTGAACTCAGATTCATGTATTGACCGAAGAAAGGTACTTTTTTTTCTTTTGTCTTCTATATTATTTTAGTCTTCTATAATATTTTACATTTTACTTTACTGCTATTGAAGTCATTTACAATTTAGTAATTACAAAGTCATTTTCAGCTTTTTAATTAAAGAACTCTCCCAATGTCTCTTTCACATGAAATTTATTTTAACAGCTTACTACATTCTTATTCAAAAAAGTAAAGTATGATGTGAGTTTTGAAAAACTAATTTTAATGATATGTTTAAATGGAGTTACGAGATACTAAGTACAAAGGATTTCACTTTGTACTTTTATACCCCTGATGATGATAGAATTGCCATTGAAATGTATGTTGGGAGTTCTTTAAAGGTTGGTTATCTGGGCCTTTTGTTTGTCTTCATATTCTGGAGAAGGAGGTGCAGAACGTCAACAAAGATGACTATGTTTTAAAATAAATGCCATCGTTGTTATGATTGTACACTGCTTGCTCATTGGAGTTCGTGACTACGATGAACCACCTTATCCTAGAGATATAGTCTATTAGGGCTGAGTTGCAAATTAATAGGAGCACATGAAGTGGTTTCAGTGAATTTCCCCTCAACTCTGAATCTCATAAACTTCTGATCATTGGAATTCCTGACAAGGTGAATAATGTGGTCACGGCCAAACCCGATTCAAGCACGATTATTACCAGAAGTGAACAGTGGAAAGTTGTCTTCTGTTCTCCTGCTTCATTGGAAACTGCAAACCATAATGTAAGCAGTAATCCTGATTCACTGAATGTTTTACGAGCAGATTCATCGTTCGAGGCCTTACGGAAAACTGTGACTTGTAAGCATCGTAAGAAATAAATGCCTGTATTCAATGGTCGTTCATGTGCAATGTACCTTATTTTGCATGTAACTCATTTGGCTTCTGTTTGTAACAAAAACAGTCACATGCATTGCACGTATTTTGATTTGAAAAAGGCATTTGACAGTGTTGATCATGGTCTGCTTCTAACCAAACTCAAATCTCTGGTGATTGGTGGACAGTTATTCCTGTTGCTTCAGTCTTATCTATCTGACCAGATGCACAACGTTGTAATCAATGGTGTCTCCAGAATTCAATGCAACATCAGGTGTTCTGCAGGGGTCAATATTGGGACCTTTTTTAATATATGTATTCATTAACAACCTGCCCCAAATGATTTCTAGTTGATTGCAATGACATTGATGAGTTCTTGAAGATCGTCTAAGTTATCAGCTCTCTTTGTCACTAAGTGCTTCACAAAGATTTTTCTCAGAATACAAGTTGAATAATAAAGGTGAAAGAACACACCCTTGTTATACTCCCCTGCAATTATTAATTGAATCAGTGGATTCATTATCAACTTTAATGCGAGCTGTCTGGTTCCAGTATAAGTTTTTTATAAAACATGTTTTTCAGGTCTATATTATTCTTTTGAGTGTTTCCATATTTTTATGATGTAGTAATCTATCAAAGTCATTTTTGTAGCCAATAAAACACAGACCCTCATGTCTACCCTGATCATAACTTTTTTGGACTAAAATTTGTAGTGTAATTATTGCTTCTCATGTCCATAAGCCTTGACTGAACCCAAACTGTGTACAACTAATGTTGTCTTCACAGTTTATTGAGTAGTCTTTGGTGTAAAATTCTCAGAAATAACTTTAGGGAATGACTCATGTCCTGTGTCATATATTTTCTTAAAAAAGTTTATGTAAAAATTTTATACCATTTTTGTCAAGAAGCTTAATGAAGTCTACTGGTATTTCATCAGGACCTACTGCTTTATTTTTTAAAATTTGAATGACTCTCATGATTTCTTCTTTCATAATTGGAGGTCCTGTTTGATTAGCGTCTTCAACACTGTTGGAATTTGGTCTGTTATCTGAGAATAGATTCCTGATATATTCTTCCCATATCTGTTTCTTCTTCTGGGTATCAGGAGCAATCTTATCATACTTGTTAAATAACTTGGTGATATTTTTCCTTTGGTATATTACAGCTATTTAGTTTGATTTCTTATATAGGTTGAAGTCACCATGCAAAGTTTGCAATGATTCAATTTCTTCACATTCACATCATAGCCAGTCCTTTTTTGCTTTTCTAATTTTTGATCATATGAGTTTTCTAGTATCCTTATAATTGGTTTGATCTTTCTGGGCTTTGTGTTTTTATTGTTCATCCATCAGTAACATGATTTCATCAGTCATCCACTTCTGTTTCTGTTTTCTTGTTTTATATCCTAATTTATCCTTGTCAGTGGTACTCATAATGTTTTGCAGCTCTTCCCATATTTGGTTGCAGCTTTCTTGGTCACTCAGACCTAAAATTGCTATAGCAATTTTATTATTCATTTCTCTACTTCTTTTTTCAACTCAAGCTGTTTGAGTTTTTCATAAGCTATCTTCTTTGCTTGGAAGGGTTTCGCACACTTTGTTAGCTTTACTTTAAAAGATGCTACAATTAATGTGTATACATGTATGTAATTCTCTAGGGGATAGAATAATGAAGGTGGTATCCCATTTCCTTCCTTCAGTTTATTTCCTTGTATATCTGATATTACCAAATTATACTAAATATTCTGCTTAAAAAAATCTATCTCATTAATTACGTTCAAATTTTATGTATCCAACTGTAGTAAATTTTAATGTATTACTTAATCAGGAATAATCAGTGTGATTTGTATTTTATGGAGGTGTTAATACTGCTGTTTTCCTAATAAGGCATGGATTAGGTGGATTCCAGTCCTCTTGAGATGTTGTTCTTGTGTGAGGGAAATGACGAAGCACTTGGAGAAAGGGATAATGGATCTAGTTGATGCACAATCAGAGAAATCCAGTAAGTTCAGTATTTATTTGGGAAAATATTTAGAAAGATTATATGTAAGGATATAATTATTTTTAAATATCTATCTATATTTTTGTATATTATGCTAATTAGACATGCTTAGTTGTTTATTCTATTTGGCATTTTATATTTTGATGAATTTATACTATATATGGATAATAATCAGGATGTAATAATTAATATTGAACCAGGACTAGTGTTTTCAACCTATGCGTTTGTTCTTTCTGCAGCTGTATCATCGATGCCACCTACTCTATTGAGACCAATTGGATCAACTCCGTTAATTAGCGAAGTATGTGTTTCCAAAAAGGTTTTTGGTATTTATATCAATTTATTGATAACCTTAATTTTTTGTGAAATATTTAATTAAATTGATTATCATTTTTATGAAATAAAATTGTGAGATGAATTTTGCTTTAATTGTTTTCTAAAAAAATTTTAATGTATAAATTTGTAAATGAGGTTTACTTTGCATGTAATACAAATTTTATGTATGAGTAAGTTTTTATGACAAAAGATTGCATGAATATTTTCATTTTAAGTGTGGCTCAATCATTATCTTTTAAACATTAGCACCCTGCTCCATTGCCTCTCCAACCGATGCCAACTGTGTGGAATCCAAGCCTGAAATTACCTCCACAAAAGCCAGTCCTCAAAGTGGCCAAAGTAGTGAATGGTGAGTTTAAATATATGTTAATAATGATTTACTATGAAGTTTCAAGTTGCTTGTAACAATGATGTTGCGTATCTTGGGAAATTACGCACAAGCTTTTTATTTAAGTTTCAATTATTTGATTTTGACCATCCTTAAAGGGAATATACATATGTATATTCAAAAGTACCCTCTACAGAAAATTAACAGGGTTGTATGGTATAGATTGTGTTGCCGCATTGCACAACTCTCTGTTTTATTAATCAATAAAGCAACTCTAAATCAGGTTTTGGAGGTTTAGAAAAGATTAGCTTCAGCCAGGAAAGCCATCTTAAAACAAATGAAATTGATGCCTAGGGGTCTTGATAAAAGAACTAGTAAAATCCTTGGTCTAGAGCAGGGTTTCCCAAACTGTGTTCTGCTGAACCTGAATAGGTGTTCCATGGAAATTTGTAGTCTTAATGAAGAATTGTAGAATAAAAGTCATTAAATCCTTTATTTATTCATATTTTTATGTTTATGTTAAAATATTAGTTTTATATTTAAAAATAATTACTAAATAAATAATTAGTTGAAATTAAATGATTTTTAAAATTTTACAAATATAATTACCTAACATAAAAAATCTGATGTGGCCAGCACATGACTTTCTCCATATATAAGATGTAAATATTTATATACGACAGTAATTTCGAACTCTATATTCCATCTAAACTTGGAAGAGGAGTGTTTAATTTATATCATATTATCTTTTACGTCACAAACACTATAAATAATGTTTTTCGGGACATGTTCGATGAAAAATGATGAAATGGCCTTTCGCCCCAGCTCCCAGAGCACTTACAACGTACATAATCAGAATCTTCCGGTTTATCAGTATTTCACAAATAACTCCTACACAATCAGTGATACAAAAATATATTTCATACAAAACTTATAGTAAATTATATTTTCTAAAACTTTTATCATAAATAGTTTATACCTAAATATAATAATTATGGAGATATTTTGTAAACCGGAAATGAGCTTTGATGAATGAAGCTCGACTTCCGGTCAACCGATTTACCCCAAAAACTAATCAACTCTAACGACACCAACCAAAATACTATATATGAAATTTGGTGTTGATCCGACTAATAGTTTTCATGTTAGAGCACCCACAAAGTACATAATCAGCTACTTCCGGTTTATCAGTATTTCACGAATAACTCCTAATCAACCGGTGATACAAAAATATGTTAAATGCAAAAGTTATAGTAAATAACATTATCTAAAACTTTTATGGTGTATACAATATACCTTTATATCATATTTATGGAGATATTTTGAAAACCGGAAATGAGCTTTGATGAATGAAGCTCAACTTCCGGTTGATCGATTTTCTCCAAAAACTAATCAACTCTGACAGCACACACCACAGTTCTAACTATGAATTTTGGTATTGATACGACTAATAGTTTTCACGTTAGAGCGCCCACTAGCACACACACACATACAGACACACACACACACACACATACACACAGACATCATTCCGAAAATGGTCAAAACGTGTTCTAGGGACCCCAAAACATGTATTTCCGTTGAAATCTTGAAGTCGATTTTTTTCATGAAAACAATACTTTCTCTATACTTCGTATGTGGAGAAAGTAAAAAAGCTAAGTGTTCTGTTAAACTTCCCAGGTTTGCAAAGTGTTCCATTACAAAAAAATTTGGGAAACCCTGGTCTAGAGTGTTATACTGAGTGGGTGTGAAATGTTGACCTTAAGGAAGGTGGTCTCAAAAATGAAGTTGGTTTTCAATCTTTGGTTGCAATTACTTTTAAAATTTGTCATTTTCCTGGATGAGGTTTTAATTTAAGACTTTTAATTTTAATTTCCTACCTTTTTAATCTTTAAGTTCTGTCAAATTCAAGAAATGATAAAGAAGTAAGTTGAATTCATTTTTTTGCATTGTCTATTAATTTATTGATTCTAAATTAGGAGTTGTTGTCTCTTGGAATGTCAATTTAACACCAAACCATGAAGAAATTGACAAGTACCAGTTATTTGCATACCAGGAAAGTACTGCTCCTCCTTCAACATCCTTGTGGAAGAAAGTGGGAGATGTTAAACCTTTGAAATTACCTATGGCTTGCACTCTAACACAGGTATGAAAAAGGGGGAATCATACAGTTGAAGATGCTCTTAGTGCTTACTGAATTTTATCCATAAAATCTTTACAAAGAAAAAAGTGTTGTGACAGTAGCAAATAAGAATTTTATACTGATAGTAATTTAAGAGCTTCTTACAAAAATACTGAATATCTTCATTGTAATGGGCCCTGACCTTTCGCAAAGATTTTGTTTCTGAGAATTTTAAGGCTAATAAAAATATGGAGTATTATATCTCTAATTTATTTTTATAAATGGAATGAAGCCTGCAGACATTAAAAGAAAACTTCACAAGTATTTCTAATGGGGACCAGTTTTGTGTCTTCCTGAGTTTAGGCATGAAATCCTTTGGTAAAAAAACATCGATGTATAATAGCCCACTGACTCCTCCAATGATTCCCTAAATTACATATCACATGAACCCATAATCAACAATTTCCTTAGATTTAAAACTTCATTCCATCATTGGGCTCAGGACCATGATCTGTCTGCTCTTTCTTTTAGATTTTTGTTAGTGTACTTCATATGGTTTTGTTAACTCTGCTGGTGAAGAATTGTTCTATTGCTGTGGTGTATGATAAGACCCATAGAAAATATAACTTTTGCTTGAAGCGAGGAATTAGTAGCTTCTGAAATCACTTTTTTATACCAATTAGTATCAATATTTATGGTAACCCTTTTTTTATAAAATTTCTGGCCGAAGAAAAAATGGGACAGTTAGTATTAAAAAAAGAGGCCTAAACTAGGAAATTTAAAACTTTTCATTGACAACATTTCTAATTGTGTGCAGTATTTATGTAATATAAATATATTTTATTAAAATAAAACAATCATTCTTGTAAAATACATTTATTGATTTTAAAATTAATATTTATTTTGAAATGTTTGATGTCCATTTTTATTTTAAATATCCTCTTATTTTTTTATTATTATTTTGCTAAATAAATTGGTAGCCCTCTTTAACTTCAAAAAACACCTGGTCTCTATACATTTGACCATTGAATGTTCATCATTGAGGAAATGTGCTAGAGATTCATATTGTGAATTATGCAAAAATAAATGTTCAATTATTCCATATTTCATTCTAATATTTGACAAATACTCATTCCTTTCGATGTATTTCATCGGCCTCTTGTTAATCATTAGAGTAATTTTCAATTATAATTTTTTTCTAATTGAAATCTCTAATTCATTACGCTTGTTGCTGGTTAGTGTGATTATATAATTTAAAAATAAATATAGGACAGTATTGGAATAAAATAATTTTTGGAATGAAACAGGACTAGCCATTTTAAATGCAAGAAAGGTATAAAATAGTAGTATAATACTACAATATTTTACTTTAAGGTAGAAATATCCCATCTAAGAATCTGGATTATTTTATATTATACTAGCTGTACCCGTTCACACGTTGTTGTGTTTAGAGAAGTGTGATCTCTTTCTTGCCTTGCTTGCCTCTGTTCACTCGTTTCTAATGATCGAGCAAGAGCAGTGTGATTTCGATCTCTTTCTTGCCTTGCTTGCCTCTGTTCACTCGTTTCTAATGATTGTTCTTCTCTTCTCCTTTTTGCTTGATTTGTAGATAGACCAATAGCACTTCGCTTTGGCGGCATAATTGTAGGGTTAAATAAAACATATTTCCAATTATTTTCTTCAGAAATTAATAATATTTTTATTTATTCACGTATTAATAATTTATTCTCGTATTAATAATTGCAAACGTTTTTGACTGCATTTTTGAATTTATTAGAATTTGCTGGCGAAAAATCAAACGTCAAATGCATTAATGTTCTTTTCTGTAATTTAAATAAATTTTTTGAAATCTTAAAAGAAATACAATTTATGTATTTAAAATATTTTAAGTTTTAATATAATTAGTAATATTTAAACAATAATTGAAAAAATATAAATTCTGCCCAAATGGGATCAATTTATGTATCGGACTTCTATTTTTCCCGTAGAAAATCCATTCGCAATTTGAATGGCAGGCAGCTATTCGCGTTGCAAGGCTATTATAATGAAATCATACATACTATCTACATTAATTTCATTCGGTATATAAGAAAATATATTATCACAGTACCTTATCAGTTCGGAGTAAGATATGCTAAATTATGTGCTACTCTACACTTCGCATCTCGCAAATCTCAAAGAGAACACATATTCAACTGAAGAAGACCTAAAAATGAAATTCAGTCTCGTTAAAGACATAAAATAAATTGAAATGTTGAAAATAGATGATATTTGTAATCAAAGTCGGTAACGTCATCAACTCACCAAGTTGTCCAGTACATACAATCTCTTGAATTTATCAAAATATAATTTTCATTAAATATCAAAAACCGTTTACTCCATGATAATATACGTAAATATTTACGTTGCTATAAACAAACATCATTTGAATACTGGAATAAATTCTCAATGTGTTCTTATGAGAAAATTCAACAATCGCATTCGTCGTAACTGAGAAATAGTTAGTTTATAGCCTCAAAATTCATCAAAATTATCATCTAATTATCTCTAAGTCTCGTAATTTCCGATCGCAAACTATATTTCATGACCAAAATAAGAAACTTTATTCAATTTCCCTACTTCTGGTGGTACTTCTAAATCCATACGTTGGTTATTTCTAATTTAATTTTGCGAAAGAAATGAAGCATGCAAGTGATAAAACCGAAGTTTACATGTATTTCTTATGGAAACTGTTTTTCCTTCTGGAGTCGAACTGAGTACTCCGATTAAAATAAAAATTTACAAAAACCTTCCCGGGGATATACGTAATAATTTCCCAAATTTTCACGACGATTGGAAGTATGGTTTTTGAATCTATCGAGTACAGACAGACAGACAGACACACATTCATTTTTATATATATAGATATGGAATATTGGAACATATTGGAATATGGATTTGAGTTAGCAGTTATTCCTAAATCTTTCATCCATTTTTAATGTGATAATAAAATGCTTGGTATGCATTCCTTTGCTAGCTTCAAATTTTAATTATTATCTATCATTTGTCCACTGTCTATCCAATTTTATAATTAAAAGTTCCTAATAATTCTCCAAAAGTAGTTTAATGTAATTTTTTCAGGAACAGATGTACCTTGTTCAGTTGAAAATTTCTACTTACATCTCAGTATTGTTATTTCATCTCAATGAAATGCAAGCATAAAGCATTGCTTTTTTGGTATGTGCTACACAATCAAAAGGTTATAGGCTTTAGTTCAGAAAATATCATTATATATCTTTTTGATCAAAAATAGAATTGTCATGACAATGTAACATAATCAGGAAGATCCTGGGTTCAATTCCAAGCCCCGTCAGAATTTTTTCACGTCCGTTTTTCCTGGATGAACGCACTTATGCTAAGTACCTTTAACCTTTTCCTAATGTAACATCATTTTTCTTACATGTGAGTTCTTACAAGCTCTTTATTCCCTTTTTGGTTTAATTAAAATTATTGGTATATAATAACTATTCCTTTCAATAAAACAATTTAAGTTGTATAAAAATCTATTAACTATAAATAAAAAAATAAGAATATTCTTATCCTTCAGATTTTCACCTAAAATTTATGACTTGGAACATCATTCTGTATTTATGATCTGTGAAACAGTTTGAAGTTTTTCTTAATTTATGATTTTAGATGTCTTAAAGTGTATCTATACTTCTATTATTATTTGTGTACACTAAAATTTGTATTTAGCGTGATTTTTAAGATTATTTGCTAATATCATATGTGTAATATAGTATTCATCAAAAATGTAAAATTGAGTTCTTCTCCTTATGTAAATAAATGGATTAACTGTAAAACTATCAAAAAGCAAGAAATATTTATAATTATGCATTCAATACACTCATTTCATAATAAAAATGTGTAGCTGTATTTAATGACTTTTATTTGATTTCTTTTACAGTTTGCTGAAGGTCATCGTTATCATTTTGCCATCCGTGCTGTTGATGTCCATTCTCGCATTGGTCCATTCAGTAAACCCCTGTCTATTCTATTGTCTGACTGAATCTTTTTATATATTTCTCTAAAGTTGTTTAATATAATATACCAAGGTGGCCTTCAGAGACTACCAGATGGCTGTTCTTTCTGCCCTTCATACTAATGGGTCTATTTCAAGTGGATTTCAGCCAAAATGTTGTCTCAGTCAAATTAGTTACTAAAACTTCACTTTCTTTTGTACAATTTTTCTTTCTGTATAATAAAGATGAAATTTTTTTGTTTGTTTTCAAAAATGCTTTTCTTTCATCTCCTACAGAGGAAAAGTTTATTTGATAGAGAAGGAAGATTACTGTATGTACTCAAGTGTAAGCTTTCCCAAATAGCAAAGACACCTAATTTTACACTGAAAAACAAAGAAAACGAAATGACTCGATTATATGCCTGTGGTGGCAAATGCAGCAGCTACTGGTTAATTTCAAAAACGATAGATATCCATAACATTATAGTAATTGAGGCATTACTAGGTTATTTGAAGAAAATTGACAAAGAATTGTTAACTGAGCAAATGAGGAATTAACTAGTCAATTTCCTGCTATGGCATACCTTTGCCGCTGGAGAATAAATAACCACTCGTAGCTGAGGGGGCTTTTTTAGCATAAAAAAGTACTGAAAAACTCTGCGTAGACACAAGTTTATATGATTGTTTTGAAGATTTCAATTGATCTTTGTTGAATTTACTTTTTAACATTACCATTTCATAAAAATAAAAGAGGATATTTCAAATATTTCCAATGAAGCCTCCTTGATATCCTATTGCTGAGTGATGAGATTTTTCATAAAATCATTCATAACAAATACTTTTGGAGATGGTTTAATAAAACAAAGTCCTCAAATCCAATCAAACTATTTCTGATGCAGACCTTATCAAACTTAAATTTTGTTACATAGTTCTTTATTTTTGATTAACTTATTATTTATTATCCAGAAATATATTAATACAACTTGGATTTCATTACTATAATCAGTTCTGCTTGATGATTATTCATGCATGGATAATATGTATTTCTTAAGCAATTCATTGTGATTCTGACTATTGCAATGATTTTTGTGATGAATTCAGTGAGTTATGATAGGAAACTTAAGATAAGTGTGGCAGACTGATTCATTTTGGAAGCTGGTGCTCGGTGGCATTATTATTTATTTGTAATTACTGATAGAACTCATGGATGACTACGTAAGATAGCCTAATGTGAGTTCTACAATATCTCCTACATCCTACTGTAGGTCATTGTTATTCATTTTGAGAAGGACTCCAATTAAAGTAAAATGAGAGGGCAGAGCATGATGAGCAAATTGGAGGATTTAGTGTCAGCATTACAGGTAGCAGAAAGATTTATTTGAGCTGGCTGAAAGAAGATGAAAGGATTTGGTTATTGAAAAAGGCTGTAAAGGTGTTATTTATTGTCTTTAATTTAGATACCTATATTTGGTTAATGATAAACGGCTGTGAGAGAAATGTGCATTTTATGTATTAATGCAAGATGGATAGTGACCCATGTTAAATTATATTACTTCTAGATAAATAAGTGGAAATTTCACCTGAATGTGAAAACCCAGAGGAAGAAAAGATTATAAGCGTTGAAATAGTACATTTTATAGGCAAGTGGGAGGAAATTCAAAGCCTTGAAATGTTATTCAAAGAAACCCAAGGTTATTAATTCAGCAGATCTGTCTAATGAAAAGCAAATTCAGTTTTCAGAAACAGTATAGAAAGTGGATGAAGAATCAATTATTTGTAGGAGAACACATTTTCACTTGTACATCTTTTTAACAAAATATATATTGGTCCCAATTGTACTTCTGGCAAAAGTTGATATCTGATTATGAAATATTCATATTATTAATGTTAATTTTTTTAGCAATTGTAATTGATAGTGCCATATTTTAGATCTAATATAAATTTGAAATAGACATAATTAAACTGACATTGGAATAGAAGACTGAAAAGTTTCAAAACTAACCTAAATAAAGAAAATTCATTTTATAGCACTTTAAATGAGTTTTACTTAAAAATTTTACGTATCTTCACCGTAATGTTGAGCTGGATATGGGAAAACTAATTTATTTACAATTAAGTCTTTAGAATTGCCATACCTTTGATAGCAAAGAAATATAGGATAACTTAATGCTGATTATTTTGGAATTGATAACTATTATAAGCAAAGGTGATACTTTACCAGAAACATATCCATAAACATTTACATATGAATCAGATTAGATGAATTTAGAGGGTCTATAGTCTGGGACATAATTAGGCTAACAGAGGCCTGAAGCACAGGAATCCCATTGTAGTCCTATCTGGAATTATCAGATTAAAAAGGCAGTTTTGCAATAATATATTAAAACAGAATTTCTTTCAATTAAAATTTCAATTTCTTCACTGCAATTAGAAAAAAAACAAATGCTAAATTACAACCAGTATTTCTATGAATTAGAGTGAGTAATGCACCAATTCCACTATACATTTGGTCACTACATTCTGTTATCATGCAATATATAATTAGTTAACTTATATAAATTTCTTTCGTGAGTGAAAATAAAGCATCCAAAAATGCAGGATGTATGACTTAGAGGTCTGCAAGGGCCGAAAATTTCAGCCCGAGCCCGGACCGATCGTCGTTGAGACCGACCCGGCCCGAACGTTGATACTAATTTTCGTTCTCAAGCCCGAACTTTCTAAAAATCGCCCAGCAATAACTTGTTGTGAATTGTGAACAAATACATTTTTTTTAAACCCTTCACGAAGACAGAGTATTTTGTTTAAGTATTGTGTAACAACTTTAAGAGGCTTTTGCCGCTATGCAAAAAACTAACGCTCTTTAAGGACGAAAAATTCTCTCCTTCCTGAATATTGCATGGGCCTAAGCCCGATAGACTGCCTGCTTACCCGGCCCGAGCCCGGCCCATGCAGACCTCTAGTATGACCATGACCGTAAAAATTTGAAAACGCGATTTTGAGTTCCTTGGCGAAGTTCCCCATTAAATAAGGCTCCCAGTTAATCCTGAGTGCTCTTATTTTTTAGTCCAACGTTGTGTATAGTGGAAGATTGAATGAAGAAGCAATAGAGGTGAATAAAATGGATAGGGATAATCATTTATCACCAAAGAGGATCTTGAATGTACTCCATAAATAGGATGCATATAAGAGGAGAAATAAAATTTTGACGATGAAAAGGTCCAAAATTTTAAGATATTGTAATGAAATTGAAATTAGTGAAATGATATTTTTAACTTGATGCTTTATAAAATTTTAAGGCTGAAAGTCTTCATCCAAAGGCTTCATAATATTCGTTTCATAGTTGTTGTAGTTTCATATTTAAATATTAACAACTTGAAATGACACCCTACCTATGGTCTTCATAATGCGCGCTTTTACAGAGTCATCTATGAGCAGTCTCAGGTAAAACTCTCTATATATATTTATTATTATATTATAATTATTATTATGTTAGATAAAGAACTTTGGTTTCAAGAATTTAAAAGGGCATCTATTCGTTATTGCAAAAATCACATTGTGCAATCTCGTGAAAAGTAATGTTTACGTTTTGCTTTTCTTCAATGGCTGTGATTGGTCCGTAACTTAAGTTGCATCCACTCACTTTTATGGTTGTTGTCATGTCTATAAGGCTGTTTGGTTAATTTAGTAAGAATATATTAATATTTGTACTGTTAAGGATTCTTTATCACGGAGGGGTACAGGGAACGGTTTCCTGTTGGGTAAAGGCAAGCCTAATTTAGTGCTATTCCAATTTCTTTGTATTTTCTCGTATTGCCAAATGCAAGTTTTAATAAATATTTCCCATCATTATAAAATATTTACCCTCTTAGGTAAATGTAAATGGTCCTCTAATACTACCAAGTCCTGCATATTCTCTAAGCAATTTTGACTGACAAGAAAAATAAATGCCTTCTTAAGATGAATTATCATCGTCCATTTAAAACTTTCTGGCTACAGTGCTTTTTGAATTTAATTTTACAACATCTCAATCATCAAGTAAAAGATTTACTTCTACTTCTTCAGGGCTTTGAGGATCCGTGACTTATTATGAATTATTCCATGAGAGAATTGCTCACCGATATTTAACTTCAGTTCGTATAACGATCATAAGATCAAAGCTTGTAGTATGAAAAGTCACTGAATTGATTAAAATGTTGTCACTGTAGTTAATTTTAGAAATCGCAGATTATCAATTTTTCGTTTTAGCTGTCCTTGTCAATTGAGATGGTGATCACACCAAATCAGGAGGTGAGTGTGCGAGTTTTCATCGCTTACTGTTGACGTTAAGTTTGCAAAAAATTTAACCTCTTTTCTGATACTTAATTCTAGTTATAATATATTTTACGGTCAATTATTTATATCGTTCCAATGAACACTCAAGGAAATGAGCCGAATGAACATTTTCTCGCTCCCAAATTGCGTTGTTCAAGTTTGATTGCAGAATTGATTACTCAGTAGATTTTATCTGCCATTCACTTATTATGCATCTCCTAATTTATATTTGAAAATAATAGCAGGAGGGGACTCCAGTAGAAAATTCATCGCAACTACAGCAGCAAACAACATCAGAAACTAATTCTGCAGCTGAGAATCATCCTCTTCAAACCATTTCTTCTTCAGAAAGAACTCCATTACTAACAGTTAGTAGCATTGAAGTATTCGAATCAAACACCAAAATTTAAATTTTATTAAATGGTGATTTATATTTTATCATAAACACCCTCCTAAAATCTTTCTAAATAAGCTGACTTTTATAATTAAACGTATGGACCTTTATCGGAAATATAAAGAATTAATTCATCGTATGAGTTAACGATACATCCATGCAAATGGAGGTTCTTCATATACCCTCTCGATTTTGTATTTCAGCATCCAGCTCCTCTTCCCAGTGAACTTGTTCTGACATGTAGCGATGGAAATGTAAAACGACCTCCACCTAGATGTATGATCAAGATATATAAAGTTCCTGTTGGTAAGAAACTGTAGACATTGGTTCCAATGCTTAATTTGGTATATCAAGTGAAAATTTTCTTAAAATTCTCATATGGTAACTAATTGCTAATCTTTCAGTAGTCTTTTTAACTTATTTTTCTTTAATGACCATATATTTATAATGATTTATATTTATAATAATAACTTGTGATTGATTGTTCAACATTGGTGACATATCTAGGGTCAAATTCCTTTATTTGATGCTACCCAAAAACATTGCTAAGTTAGTAGATTTTCATTATCACTCATGAACTGAAACTTTTTCCTCAAAAATTCTGATGGAAAAAGTCACTCAAGTTTATGTAGGCATTTCATAAATTGTCTTTGAGAATATCATGGGATTTTTTTGGAAAAGCTGATTATTTTTCCCCATTCACAGTTGTCTCTATCCTCAAAAGTTTTTAATGTTGCCTCATAAATTCTTTAAAAACTAATTTATGGATTTTTTTAACTTCAGTTGTAATTTACTTTTCGTGTAGGAGCTGTAGTATCCTGGCATGCTTTATTAACTCCTAATCATGAAGAAATTGCTAAGTACCAGTTGTATACGTACCAAGAGAGCTCTCAGCCTCCGTCCACTTCATTGTGGAAGAAACTGGGAGATATTGATCCGTTACCACTACCGATGGCCTGCACATTAACTCAGGTAGAGAAAGATTTCTCTCCATGTATGATTAAGTTGACCTTGTATGGCATTTATTGCTCTTGTGATAAAAATTACTACTTCCCACAGTTATCATCCTGTAGGTATTAGCTCCTATTGAATGCTTGTTTTTTATAATCATCAGACATTGTTTTGTTTTTATCATTCCAGTCATAATGATTGCCTCAAACCTATATATCTAGGAAGTGGTGTATTTAAGATATTTGCAATATCCAATTATTCCTCAGATTAGGTATCTTTTGAGTGAATGTAACCAGAGTATTGAAATGACTTTCAAAGATGATCAGAATTTTATTTCCTTGCTAAAATCTTTTTCCTGCAAAAATTTTAATTGAGATAAGGTTTCTTAATAGCCATTTTGAATTTGCTCAAATAAAGGCCTGGGATTTCTGTTTTTATATCTGTTTCCAACATAATGGTGACCCTGCACCTTGCTAATCATTCAAACATGTGACCTCTGGATTTATATTAATATATATTAAATTTTACAGTCATGCTTTTGCAACCACTCCAGCTTTGCTTTGCTAATGGTTTTACTGAATTTAATGTTTGGTATAAACATTAGAACCTTACTAGACTTACTACTGCTTCTTTTATTAGAAGCAAACAAATGCATTGATTTACAGTGGATGAGTTTAAATTCAATTCAATGATCTTCATAAAATTTGTGATTGGCAGCTTACTTCAAAACAAAGAGTACTTTAATAATTTTGAAGGTTACATTTCATACATGGCAACTTATTTTCTTTGCTTTCACCTGTCACATAGACTGTAATGTAGGAATGTTATATCCATCACCCATTATTATTTTTTAATAAGAATTTAATATAAATGGAGCATAATGGATTACTTCTGCCTTCACCTTCTAATTTTATTCATGGTGAATAATATAAATGGAACTTCTGTGATAATTACTTTATATGGCTGTACCTTTGTAAAACTTATTAGTGGTCTGTAGGATTCAAAATTGCAAGTCATGTGGTCCACGAGGCCTAAATTGCTAATCTAAAAGAGTTAATGAGGTGGCATAAGAGTAAATGAGCCAATCATCCGTCACCCGCTTGAAATCCTATTTTGCTGAATCACGAATCCTGTGCCATTGATTTAATTTTATCTCTTTGATTCACAGTTTCTGGCTGGCTGCACGTATCATTTTGCCATAAGAGCCGTCGACATCCATGGGAGAATAGGTCCTTTCAGTGAATCGTTAAGCATGTATATGGAGGAAGACAAAATCGCTGATGAGCTTAAGGTGAAAAGGGAAGAGGAAAGAAGGAAAGTGGAGTCTGTGAAGGTGAAGGAGGAGTCAGTGGAAATGGCAGAGGAGAATGGAAGTGAAACGACCCAAGTGAGTGAAGTGCAAGACATGTTGGCTGTGCCAGTGAAAGAATCGGATAGTATGGAAGTGAAAGAAGGAGAGAGAGCAGCGGGCGAAACGGTTAAAGAGCAAGAGAAGGCAATAGTGAAGGATCAGGATGTGGTCAAAGAACAGGACAAAGGGAAAGTGCAAGTGAAGGACCAGGATAAAGAAATGGTGAAGGATGAGAAAGAAGGGAATTTGTGCTCTTGTTGAATGCTTCAGTTTGCCTAATGGCCCAGAAACTTGTGGTTGCCTATCACTCGCTTGTTGGACTGTTCCGACATTTTGCACGAGATGCATAGAGCAGACAGGAAGTGTTATATGTCAGTTGACTTCACTCTGTTTAATTCTTTTTTAATCTTTTGCCTATATACATATATTTCTATTATGCTTTGGGATAGTTTTCTTCATTAAATTTATATTTCTTTACAATCTTTTTTGTGAGAAATGCATTTTAGTCCCATACTCAGTGTATCTTTTCTTGAATTAGAAGGCTTAATAGTCTGCGCTTAATTTAAACATTTTCTTCAGATCCATTGGTTGGTATGAATCTTAAATAGCTTTATTCTAAAACTTTCTCTCTTTAATTTGTCTTTGAGATCAATCAAAACCTTTCTTATTTTGCACAAAAATGTATTTAAAATAACTATTCCATCTTCTCCTTTTCTCATAATTAACATATTTGGTCAATACATGATTAGCTCAGTTGATATTTCTATCAATTAGTAGGACAATATTTTCTTTTTCTAGAATAATTAATTTTTAAATAGTATTGCTTCCTTATCAACGTTGTATGGCTAAAAAATCGTTATACATCGTAATTAACTCAGATACACAAATTACGTTAGAAAATTCAAATGGAAATCCAAACAAGTTGTGGATTTAGTGTTGTTATCACAATTTCTAATTAGTAAATTCTTAATTTAACATTACTTCAAATAAAACCACCAATTCATAACTAAATAGTGGCCTTAATCTACTAAGTAAAAGAAAAAATTCTATTTGAATTGAAAATAGGAAAATTCAGTTCACCAAAATAACCTGAAATTGATTAGTATTGATAGAAATTGGTCCATCAATTTGTTCTATTCTGGTTTCAGAGTACAACTCTCGTCTCGAGCTGCATGTATCATCAGCATTCACGGACATCCACATTTTTCCTGAAATTTTATTCTTTTTGAACACGAAACCGTACAATATGTTTATCGAATAACTTTTTTCAATTAGACGTACCGGATTATCAAATAGATCAAACAAGGAAAGGGTTGAGGTGACTTTGCATATAAGTGCGTGCACCCAGGAAAATTCTCAAGGAAAAATGGACTTGAAAAAAGTCCGACAGGGCCGGGAATCGAACCCCGGGATCTTCTTCAATCCGGGAGGCTGCCTTAACCTGATGTTCAGGCCGGGTAGCCTAGATGGTTAAGGCAGCCTCCCGGTTAGAGGAAGATCCCGGGGTTCGATTCCCGGCCCTGTCAGACTTTTTTCAAGTCCGTTTTTCCTTGCAGATGGATCAAGATTAGGATAAAGTATTATCCTTTCACCTGAAATATGGCTGAATGAACAGAATGTGAAGGAATCGCTGATTCGTTTTCTCTTAGTATACTCTTAACTTTTTATCAGCTTAGTGATGATTTGCTGGTCATAAAATGTGTAAATGGGGTTTCATAATATGTTTTGCAGCAGTAAAGAGATCTACTTATATCATAAAGATAGCTGTTACTTCATTTTCAAATAGTTCAGGTGATTAAAATGATGCTTACTAATAAGCAAAGATACATTTTTGGTAGCAGCCAGTGGATGACAAAAGTCATACTTTAAATTGAGGAAAACTTCCTCCTTGTCATTTCACATTATTTAAATCCAATTGAAAAATTGTTGGTGAGTTAGTTAATGTAAGAGATTAACGGAACGTTATTTATTATTGATCTGCATGTATTTGCTAAGGTTCCATTAAAATTTGAAAGTATGAAGAATAATATTGGTCATTCTTATCAAGACTAACTATGGGAAAACGGATCTTTCAGATCTTCATAATAAGAAAGTACTAAATAAATACGAATAACATTAATTATCATATTTCAATAAAATATGACAGCAGAAAAGCTTAAATACGCAACTGCTCAATATGACATTAAATACACAACTTTAATGAAACTGGGACAAGTAGCAAGTTTTTCGAAAGGTAATAATTCCAGAGATATTATTTTCTTTACGTAGTATTCTGATTAAAACTTGATCGTTTCAAATTCGTAATAAGGAATATAAAACTATGAGGTTATCTATTTTTCTTACGGAAGCAATCTGCCGTTTCCCATCAGAGATATATAGAATTCTAGATTATTACGTAGCCGAAAAAGCTTTGCCACAACAGTTGACACTTTAAGTATTTCTTAGCACCACATCATTATACAAATCCATGAAGTTGACCAAACACTTATTTATTTCCAACCATAGTAGGTAGCCAAGGATTAGCTAAGAACGTTTACTATTCTAGACGATAATTCTTTCTACAATCAAGCACAAGCCACAATCTTTGGCAGCAGAAAGCTTCTAAAGCTTTTGATAAATAAAACATAAACCTTGTGACATATGTGAATTAAATTAATTAACAATTAAGCCGTCGAGTAAGATAAACCTATAGCAACAATCGTAAACAAGCAGACATCATTCAATAACGATATCGACTTTAGTATCGACTATCTCAAGGCTATCATATTACCTTACGCAATCGGTTTCATTAGTGTTGTCGCGTTTCCCGCGTTCTAGCAATTTGAGCATACGATTGTGCAAATGGTTTGATCTAATGCGCATCCTATTGCAAAAGTTGACAATGGTGAAAGGTCTTCATGAAGCGGCTTGTGTGCGGTCAGCGGCGTATTCAAATTATATAAACCCTACGGGTTACAGGGTGAGAATTACAGATACTATCTATTATTTTGCTGACCTGGAGCAATGCTGCAAGTCAAAGGGTAGCTCATTCAATCACTTCGGTGAATGTTTTCTCTTCGTAAATTATTGGGAAAGTGATTTAATGTCCCGTGTACTTCAAGGGGCTTCCATTGAAGCATGCCATGCGGTAAATTGTTTTTTCCATTGTAGTGCTCTGTGTATCTCAACTTTTTCTTATTGCTGCTAGATTTTGATTTTACGCGCGGGATCAATTGTTTAGTAGGTGATTCGTCTATGAGGTTAAACTAATTGTTTACTTCATTAAAGCTCCACAGAATAAAAAGGAATGTTACATTATATATTCCGGGATAATGCCATCAGTGTTTAAGGAAAGTTGAAAAGGCTTTTGTACGCCTTGATCTATTCCGAAGAGGATACTAAAAAAATAATTATACTATTGTGAATACCTCTATGACTCCTGGAGGACATTGAGTAACGTTTTACTTTTAAGCTTATAATAAATGAATGCATTCGAATAGAATTATGGTCAACCTTGGTCGTGATTTAGGGGACTGATGATATTTGTAACATCGTGAAATAAGAGGAAATAGCTGAAGTTTATATTAGCCAATTTTTTGGCATGACGACCAAGTAATTGCAGTATGATTATTCTTGGTAACAGAGTAACTTCTTAGTTGAATAATTAGGAGCATTAAAATAAACTGTGTTAGTGGCTCCACTCCTATATAAATTTCATGTTTTGATGGATATGATTGTCTGTGTATGGTAGTAATTTTTCTCTGATGGAATTGTCGCAGGAAGCCGTAAGAGCCCTGAATTTACTGCAGACAAATGCCTCAGTACTGCAAGAAGTGCGAAAAAAACGGGAACAAGGCATAGAAGAAAAGAAGGATAAACTCTTAGAGACTTATAAATATCTTAGCCGTTCTGGAATAAGTTTAGAGCAGATAGATTCACTTCCTATAATCCATGTGGCTGGTACTAAAGGTAAAGGATCCACTTGTGCTCTCTGTGAATCAATACTTCGACACTGGACAAGGGTAAGTAAAGTTAATCATCAACAGGTTTAATATTTTGTCCAATAATTTTTATGATACTTCTTTTATGATCTATTCCAGTGTATTGATATATTGTTAGAAAATTTTTCAAAGGGGTGATTTGTATCCAATCCCCTTTAAATGTATGAAAATACCTATTATTGTGAGTATAAAAGATGCAATACCTGTTCCATAATTTGAAAAAGAGATTTTTAGAACTGTTGATAGTTGTATGTTACCTCTGTAAACCATAACAAGTACCAGATTAAATTGAAAAAAATAGTACTGTAACTATGGATTAATTGCATGCTTTAAGAAAGCCTCAGTTGAATTTTTTTGAATAAATTTGTTAGTTAACCTTATAGTTGTAGTAGGGCTTTAAACTTAGACTTTATTTATTGTATTCCATGTCTTAGTCATTAATTTTTCTTAACGTTCTGACTAATTTTTAAGAAAAGGCATTTTCAAGAATGATAATAATCTGACTTATTTCAGTCTATGTAAAGCTGCTAAATTTAAATCAACAATATTATTTTTTTAGGTGATTGAGTTTTCTGAAAAAAAATGATGAACTTGGGTTTCTATTAATGTTGAATATTAAGAAAATATACTTCAGTATTCTGTTTTAGTCACTGAGCAATTAGTTTCCAATGAAGTCACTGGTTTAAAAAGTCTTAAAAAAATCAACCAATATCACTCACCTGTTTAAGTAACTAATAAGGATTAATAAGGAGCTCAATGTGTTAAATAATGGCACTAGTAAATTTGTTACTGTTTCTGAAAGATGTTTTTTCTATGTAGTCACTGTTACAAAGATATATAGGAGTTGTTGTCACAATGGCCATGTTCTCGCACTTACATAACAGTTGATTGGATATTTGTTATTTGAGGTTCCTCAAATCTTGTTCCTTGTAGTTGTACTAAAGTTGTAATCTCGAAAGTAATCAGTTTTAAAGTGTTAATTGCTATGGTAAAGCCAGTGAAAGACTTTGTTGAATTCTTTTATATTTGATTAATCATAGTATGTGATATAGAAAATTATTCAACTAAAAATGAAGTTCAGTCGCAAATTTACCATGTGTGGTTGTAGAAGAGTTGGTTAAGTTTAATTATCTAACTACCTCGTGTAAAAAGTCAAAAAACATTTTATTTGTAAAAAAATATTATAATTTCTATACATGACATTTCAGGAAAATATTCTTGTCAAAAAATGAAAAAACTTGGTATCTTCCACAGAGATTTATTCAAACACGACCGGTTTTGTCACCGTGATGACATCTTTTGGTGAAGAAATACTTAACAAAAGGACTTATATAGGGAGTGGAGGAGGGGGGGGGAAGGAGACATTAAGGAGTCCGTTAGGAAAAATGAAACAAAGAAGCAGGTAGGGAGAGGGGGGGGGGAGACATTAGGAAAAATATATTCATTGGTAAGGAAATTCTTGTCACTTTTAGCAATCTCTATTACTTCGAGGGCATCCAGGCATCGTCCTTTTTCTTCTTTGTGCAGCAGATGGGGATTGAAGTCACTGCCATGGTTCTGTGCGATAAGGTGATCCGCAAAAGCAGAACCCGGACCCCCAGTGCGAAAGCAGCGTTTATGTTCTGAAGTCCTTCCTTTTTAATGACCTCCAAGTTTGGCCGATACAATGAGCAGGACAGTCTTTGCAGGTTAATTTGTATACCCCACTGTGGGAGTCTGGGTCTCTCCTGTCCTTTGCGGTGCAGAGATGCTTCAGGTTCCTGGGGGTGTAAAACGCAGGGCGGATGTTCTTGGGGAGTATCCTCTCCAGGAGGGATGATAAATTTCCTAAAAACGGAAACCTTCTCCATGATGCTTGCTCCAAGCGATGTTTCTAAGTTTCCGTTTCAGGAGGCGTTCCACTAGTCTTTCGGTGTAACTGTTGCGAAGAGCGATCTGTTTAATAATGTTTAATTCTCTATTAAACTTGAAGGAAGAAAGGGCAATCTGGGTAAGGCGGTGAATATAGATTGGAAGGCGGCCCTTTTTCGTGAATGATGATGGGAATAATCGTAGGGGATGACATGGTCAGTAAAGGTGGGTTTGTGATAAATGGCGAAGGTAGAGGTTTTGTTTTTAAGGGAGATGGACAGGTCTAGGAAATTGAGGCATCCCCCCACAGAGTGTTCCATGGTGAAGATCAAAGAATTTTGGAGGGAATTCAGCAGGTCCAGGAAGTTATTCAAGAGTTCACTCGTTCTGTTCCATATGCATAAGACATCATCCACATAGCGGCTCCAGAGTAAACGGTTTTCCAATAGTGGATTTCCAGTGGAGAAAAGATTATTTTCCAAAGAGTCGAGGAAGATTTCTGCTAAAAGGGGAGATAGTGGAGAGCCCGAAGCTAAGCCCTCTTGTTGTTCGTAAAAAATCCCATTGAACTAAAAGTATTTCTGAGAGATGCATTCTGACACTAATTTCATTCAACTTTCCGGATGAAGTATTGCTGGACAGCAGATCTTTGAGAGTTTCTTCGCAATCGGCCTGGGGTATTGAGGAGAAGAGATTTTTTATGTCGAAAGAGACTAAGAATGAGTCTTGAGGAAAGGTTTTAGCGCTCAATACGTTAGCCAAGTCAAGCGAATTTTTTATTCCATATTTCGGAGAAAATTCATTAGTGTCTCTGATGACATTATTTAATTTGAAGGCCAGGTTGTGGGCAGGTGACAAAATGCCGGAGAATACTGGTCTTATGGGATGTCCTTGCTTATGCAGTTTTGGAAGACCGAAAAAACGGGGAGGAAGGGAGTTCATGGTAGTAATCTTGAACTTCTCGCCGGTCGTAAAAATCGACGATTTATTCAAAGCTTTTTGCAGGGCTACCTGCGGTGGTTTCGGTGACGAAACCAGTCTTGTTTGAATAAATCTCTGTGGAAGATACCAAGTTTTTTCATTTTTCGAAATGTCTATTCCATTCCACGAAGTCACGCTTCAACATATCAATTTTAGAATATTCTTGGTTAACTTCAGGCATTGTATCAGTAATTGGTCTGTTAATTCTTTGATTGTTTATTGGTATTTTATTTTAATCAAAATATTCATTTTCATCTTACTGAAAACTCATGTATTATTACATAAGTATTACTCATGTATTAATACATAAGTATTTATAGGTAAATTAGTTGATAAAACTAATATTATGAAAATAACAGGATTCTGCTGATCTAACTCCGAAGAAAGAGAAAGAGCATGATGCAGTGCAAGCCATTCATACAGGTCTATATACCTCTCCGCACCTTGTTGAGGTTAGAGAAAGGATTCAGCTGAATGGAAAACCAATTAGCCAAGAATTATTTGCCCTCCACTTCTGGGATGTCTATAATTCATTGATGGAAAAAAGGGTATGTATGTTAATCAATTTCAAGAATAATTTTTTACCAAGTAAGATATTTACATTTGCATGCTAAGTTTGAGAAAGACCTAAACTAAAATACTTTGGCCATTTACCCATTCATGGTAAAAGTTCACTTAGTTCTATTAAGTTTAGTGGAATTAGAAGCAGTTTTGTTTAAATTTCCTTAGTTATGCTCGGTAAAATTAATTCTTCTAAACCCAATCAATCTTTTACCAATACCAGGGTTGATTTCAATATTTATGACAAAGTGTTCATTTATTGTACATTAGTGCTGGATAATTTAAAATTCGTTTTCTCATATATGTTGTTGTGAGATTTACATTTGTATTTCAGCATTAAGAGTCAATAGAATATTGGAAATTTATACGGTGGAATATTCCCTCATAGTCTAATTTAGAATACTATGTAAATTTAAATTTTATATAAAATTCTGTCATTCCTCTGAATATTTTTTATAGCAAAAACTTTTGTGCATTTTTTGAAGAAATATTGTGTCTCGGTTCAGTGTATTTTGTCTTTTTTCAGGACCATGAACATGATATGCCTCCATATTTTAAATTTCTCACAGTTCTTGCTTTCAATGTGTTCATCAAAGAAGGAGTCGATGTGGCTATATTTGAAGTTGGAATAGGTGGAGAGTATGATTGCACAAATATTATCAGGTATACATTATAAACTCTGTTCTTTTGCATTAAATTCTATTGCTACTTTTGGAAAACAACAAATTGGTAGAATTGAGTAGTTAATATCTTAGAATCTTTCCCTATTAAAATATGTATTGGTATATTTGAGTTCTGTTATCTTATTTTTTTCTTTCATTTTGCCCTTCAGCTAATTAAAAACATGTAATGTATGTACCTAATAGACATAAAATTGAGTATTCTTTTGTATCAGCTCCTAGACTTGGCGTTATTAATTCTAAGCAAAATATCAAATGGGAGGCATATGTAGTTATTATTTAATCTTAATTTATCGTGAGAAGAATACTGTTAATAGATTCTTAAGTTTATGTTGCAATGAAAGTAAGGAAAGAAGGTTTTGTGTATATATAATATAGGTTTTTAACTAGTTTCACAAATTAATTTGTCTTTAACTGCTACATAAAAGAGCTCACGAAGTGAAGTATAATATGTATTTATAAATATGCACTGAATGAAGTTACGCTCATCTTTTGTTGTTTTTCCATAAAATATTTGAAAATGCCTTATTTTCTCTCTTTACGGATACAAAGAAAACCTGTTGTAGTTGGAATTTCATCTCTTGGTATTGATCACACGAGTATTCTGGGTTCAACATTAGGAGAAATAGCTTGGCAAAAAGCTGGCATTCTTAAAAAAGGATCTGCAGCATATACAGCATCTGGTCAAGATTTAAACGCATTGACTGTGTTAGAAGACAGAGCCAAAGAAAAGGAGGTAGGAAATATTTATCTTCTCAACTTCTGTAGAATTATGAAGTTTTTATTTTACATGTAAAGATGCATTTATGATGTAAAATGACTATCACTAGAACATAATTATTTGTCTAAATCCTTTAAATAGATGTTGTTAATTAATGTTCTCTAATAAATTGATAGCTAAAATTATATTGTTTTTTTTTTAAGGTAATGTTGAAAATTTGTCCTCCTCTGTCTTCATATTCTTACAATGGCTTGAGTTTAACAAACATTCTTAGTCTACAATCAAAGGTGCAGGAAGTTAATGCATCGTTAGCTCTTCAATTAGCAAATGCATGGATTCGCTGGGTTCAGAATTCTGATAAAGATGGTGAGTTATCTTCTTTAAGTGAACCTTTGAAAATGAATTATCACTGGTTGATCTCACAAAGACATATCAGGAAAGTAAGTAAATTCATTAGCATTTCCCTATTCTTCATGTAAATCAAGTTCTAATATCAACTATTGGTTTTTATTAAATGGCATTCTTTTGATCAGTTGTCGGGCTCAAATCATCGTTCTATCCTTCATGGCAACTAATAGGAAATATATTTTCCTCTGGTGAAAGTACCTCAGGAAGTGGTCTCATCTGTTGAAGCACTTTTTAAAGTACAAATGAGATAGTGCTCTCCCATTTAGAAATTACTTTAAAAAGTGTTGTCACAATTTCTTCTGTTGGTATATTTATTGTCATTGCTAATTTATAGTTTGTTTTGTTGGCACATCCAATAAGGTTTTAAATTCCCAAGGAAAAACATGTATGAAAAATGTCTGACAGTTTCAGGACTCAAACCCATGTCCTTTACTTGCCAGTTGTTGCTCCAACCAGTTGTGTTCTCTTGCCAGAACATTTAGGCATTCTGTTTTGGGAAACTTTGTTGGCAAGGAAGATCTGGATTCTCTCAGACTTTTTTCATGACAATTTTCCTGGGTGTATGTCTTTATCTGCTATGTCACCTTTGGCTCTTTCCCTTTATGGAAATGCTTTCACGATCCGATTCCTCTTGAAGAAACATTCATTCATGATATTTGATAGAGTATCTTCATTTGTTAGTAAAAATTTATGCAATTCAATATGTTTTTGATTAATAAACCAGTTAATTTATTTCTCTGTAATAACTTGTCATAAACAAATTTAGCATTGTTCTTTGTGTATGAATTTGGTGTAATTTATCTTGATTTGCAAAATAATGGTCACATATAGTCTAGTAGTATATGTATGTGTCTGGAACTGAAGAAGTTTTGTTTGTTTGGAGAAGCATTCCTTCCGGTGAATGTAATGGAATTGGTGATGACTGAGTAATAGATTAATATTTAATTGAAGAAGTTGCGTGTATATAAAAGGGTTATACAAACAAAATTTGATTTTTTTTATAGTTGACATGAAAGCATTAAGCACCTTTCACAATGCAGGCCGAGTTGAGTGAGCCCAGGCAGTTCTGACCAAAACTGCCAAACGAGTGTATATTCACACACTAGAATTTCACAATTTTTCTTTTATGCATACAGCTCAGAGAATCGGCCACTTAAAATGCCTCTGGAAAAAAAACAAGTTTGATTCAACTTGCTCAGCTCGGGCCGGAACTAATTGGTTGAAACTCTCGGCTTTTAGTATGAATACTCTGATGCTGGCACCCATGTTTGTTCCCAGAGCGGAATCGGTTTGGCCCGGCTCGACTTGGCCTGCAGTGTGAAAGGTGCCTAATGATGAACCTTGTAAGCGTGTAAATGGTTTGAAATGGTGTTGTAAACCTGGGGAATACAGGTTCAATGAGGTGCATGGTGTTCTAAAGAGTATCAAAGTGTACAATATAAGGATGACTATAGCAGAAGTATAAAGCTAAAATTGAAAATAATGATTAAGTATTGTTGGAAAGTGATTCCAGCATGTCTTGAGGGAATGGCATTAAGTTATTTTTGGACAATTCTTTATCATAAAAAAAAAATTATTTTCCTTAGGACTGAGTTTTTTCATGATTTTCTATTATCAACAAAAATCTTTGAAGATTTTATTTTGAGGTTATAAGAAATCAGTCCATATTTTCCAATGGATGTGCCAAATACCTAGCAGTATGTTATAGAAGTTTACCTCTAGAATATATAATTATATGAGATGCTTTCTTATGGCATAAATTTAATCAATTTTAGATCATGATACTACCAAATTTGGAGTCTCAATGGCCAAGTCTTTTGAAGTAAATAATTATATGTTTTCTGGTATAAAAAAGTGCAGCTGGCCTGGTAGACAGCAGATATTACACTTACCTAATATAATGACTGTGAATGTAAGTTTGAAGATTTACAGTGCTGGTAAGTAAATATTTTATTCTTGCTTGAGATAAAATCGTTTCATAAATTATACAAGCAAAATAAGAAAAGATGATTCACATGATTTTGAATCCATTAAAAGCCTCTTTTGCAATTATTTGCTTACTAGTAATATTTGTGCTATTTGCTGAAATGTTATATGTATTTGTTTTTCAATTGAAGGTGGTGATGATTTCAGTAATAATATCTTTGAATTGTTTTTACTTTAGATTTTCCTTTCACCTTCTTTCTTGATGGTGCTCATACTTTTGAAAGTATCCAAGTGTGCATTGATTGGTTTAAAGATGCTACACATTCAGTTGATTCCAGTGTGAAGTGTCAACATAACATGAAGAATGGGTTAGTCATTAGTTCGTTAATCGTTAGATAATGATTTTTACTATTTTTCTCTTTTATTGCTGTTATTGAATATTGAATAAGTGCATTAGACTTGGTGATGTTGTAGCTGTCTATAACACGAAGGTCATATTTCAAATAGGAGCAGGTATCTTATGTTTGGGGCCAGTTGAGTATTGTGAATGCTCATCTCAATTTTTCAAGCAGTTTCACTTTATCATTGACAGAATACAGCCATGTAGTATAGCTGTTGATGGATAGAACTTTGTACAATAAAAAATCTGCTGGTGTCAGGAATTATTTTCTGGTTACCAACCTGAACATGCTACTTAGTCGTTTATGGATTTTTCAGCTCCTTCCTCTGCTACTATCTTCACGATTAAGTGTTCCATTACAGTATTTTATCTGATGCAATGCAATTTTTGGCCACTGATTACATTTTGTTTTTCATTGCTGTGGTTGTTGTTACATTTCTGATGTGATTATAGTTCGAACACCTTTTCTCAACAAAACTTTGTCAAACACAAGTTGGAATTTTATTTAAAAACTTTCAAATAGCTGTCTATTTTTTGCATTTGCTTATCATCTTGCATTATGCTTTTTTGCCTGGCTTTAAAATACATGGTTTTCCACCTGGAGAATTCATTTTTATTCTTTTCACTGTAAAATTAACTCATTAGGGTAATATTCTCATTTTCTCTGTACCCTTATCACTGTTTGGCTTCTTTTGTTCTAACAGCCAAAAAGTATCCTGCACTTAACTATAACGTCTAGCATGATTGCTGTTTTTTGGACTTTGATGAAGTCCATGCATAGGAACTTTATTTTAATGTCTTATAACTACAGATTAACCAGTATTGAGAAAATCCTGCAATGGATTTTCTTTGCAGTTTCTCCATCCAGAATATCCTCAAAGATACATTCCTCAAAAATCCAATGTTGTCAATACTTCCTCATGCTTGTGTTAAAGCTAACATTACGTGAACAAATATGATTCATCTGAAATGAAAGTGTGAAATGTTCAACCGTAGTGTCGTAAATTATCATATATGTATGTTACCCTAGAGCTTCGATTACTGGATTATGGGACAAGCTCTTTGTCAAATCATTTTAGCATAGCTTTATACTTAGGGAAATAATTCATTCTAATTTCAATTTAGTTAGGCGAGTTTTTACTTTTAATCAGATGAATCCATTTTTTTATTCTAATAAAATCTGTGTCGTGTGTTTAAAATTAAAGCTGAAAAAATTTTATAAGAAGAAAATTTGTTAAACCTGAAATGTTTGTTTCAAATTTTGAGTAAATACAAAATTTGTTGAATATCTGACGTTGGTATCTCATTTATTGTAGAACTTGGAGAGTAGTATAAGAAAAGTCATGAGCTCTCAAATATTTATTGGCATTTTTTAGTTAAAACTTTGTATTCTGATGATTTATTATTAGTATTTTATTTGTGGTATTGTGATCCTTTTTTGTTATTTTTTATTATTTTTCCAATGGCTGTTAATTTTTTTTCTGATTACTTTAAAGTCAGATTGAGATATTATGCTATCTGATACTCTTTTGTTTGAACTTCTATCCTTTTCTATTTCTGGTAGCAATGGAATTGATCATCGAGGTGACACAATGAGAATTCTTCTGTTCAACACAACTGGAGATAGAGACGTGGAAAGACTGCTCTCACCATTTGCTGGGAGTGAACTTTTTCACATGGTCCTCTTCTCAACTAACTCTCCAACATCAACTGTAGATCCTCATTCAGGTGAATTTCCCCATATTAATCTCCAAGAAAATTTCCTCATTTGAAAATCCCCTAAACACAACAGAAATACTCATTATCTTTCATTGGCATAATATCAATTTATCCTTTGCAAATCTGGTAGGAGCATTTTCTGTTGTTTTTAGTGTCTATGTGGGAATAAAGTAGGTTTAAAGGACTAAAATTAATGAAATTTATCATTGTTAATCTACCTTTTGCAAAATTGCCTAAGGAAGGAATTAACTTGTAAGTTCAGAATGCAACTTGGAGGAATTGTTGTGGTAAATGGAAACATGGAAAAAAAAACTATTTCTCTGCCTATAAGACGCAGTTTTTTTACACCAAAATATGCTCTAAAATCAGTCTGCATCTTATGCGCCAATGGTATACGGGTATAACTCCGTCCTATAATAAGCAAGCCGATTCGCCGGGATAAATTCATACCATTAAGTATTTTTACCGTATCAGGTATTGAAATTAGTTCAGTTAATTACAAATTTCGATAATAACACTTTTTTGATTAAGTAGTAAGGAATACAATTATAATTTTTTGATGACAGAACTTCTTTAAAAAAAAATTCCCAGGTAAATCGGAAATGCATACAATGTAGCACGTTTAGTGTAATCTCGCATGTGGTGCTGCTGCAAAACTTATACACATTGGGCTAACGGAGATGTTATCCTTATGCTAATACATTGTATCTCTCGCGATAAAGAGTTTACCGGCACTCAACCATATGTGACAAAGTAAGTGTTTTTTTTTTTGTAAATTCTTAACTGAAAAATTGAGGTGCTTCTCATGTGCCGGTGCGTCTTATGGAATGGGAAATACGGTGTGTGTGTGTGTATATATATATATATATATATATATATATATATATATATATATATATATATATATATATAACCTGTATACAGTATATATATATATATACTGTATACAGGTTAGATGGAAGAGGAGACTTTTTAGTCTCAATCTCGCCTATAATAAAGACCCCCTAATAATATATAATTCGATAGGATTTAGAATTGCATTATCAAAAGTAATAGTCACTTTTATTTTTTGCAGATTTGACCAATTTTTCGACGTATCAGGATCAGCAAAAGGCTAGATGTGAAGAGCATTTAAAAGTTTGGATAAAACATGATAAGCATATCCCTGGCCATCTTTTCCCCTGTGTTTTTGATGCTCTTTCCTATCTGGAGAAACTCCCTTCTAAGCTTATGGCGGAGGGAAACAGATTTAGAAAAGTGCATGTGCTTGTTTCTGGATCTCTTCATTTGGTTGGAAGTGTATTGAGCATTATTGATCCAGATTTATCATCTTTCCATTCTTCTGGGGAATCGATTAGCAACAAAAGTGAGCCTAACGTTGAAGCTTCTTTGAAATCTCTTTTATCTGCTAGTTCATCAAATACAGCTGCCGAATATAGTACTTTTAGATGAGAAAAATTATCTTTTTACTATAGCAGAATTTTTTAGTTGAAGATATACCTTTTTGCCATAATGCATTCCACTATTCCCTTTACCCATATGCATTCCACAATGAATTATGGGTATGTAAGTTATAGAAAAGCTCAATTATATTTATAGTATTTTTTAGAATGGAGAAATTTGTTGAAATAACCATTTTTATTATTGATGCCTCTTTTACTTGCAAAAATACTATTAATTTCTAATAGACTGATGCTTGTCTATAAATGAATAATTTTGCATGGTATGGCATAACTACTATGTATTTTTTAGGCTAAATGTAGCTCCCTTTTTATATTTTACAAAAATTTATAGTTTAAATTTGTTTCGTGCATGCAATTTTACATCATCTGTGTAACTTTTACTGTCTGTGGGTGATTTCAGCATTTACGAAGATGCTTTCTTATTTTACATTAAGGGGTGTCTTGCTCATATTCTTTCTTTGAAGTTTTTGTGTAAATTATAATTTTTTGTTGATTGCATGTTTGTTCAGATTAAAGTCTTGATGTGTATAGTATCTTGGTTGTCTTACCTAAATTATTTTTGATAGAAATCTATCTTTTTTGTTTTAATTTTTTTTTTGAGTTCTCACTCGTGATACATAAAATGAACAATATTTTTACTGAAGCTCCCCTGAATCTCATCCTATCCTTATTTTTGATGCAGAGATTGTTTTATCAATATCTAACTAAGTAGCATATTAAAACAATTTCAATTTTGTTAGACAAGTTGAGTTTTATAACTAGTGAGACAATTGATGGTGTCGATTAATATAAGAGAAACCACACCAAAACGTTTCAATGGCTTGGTTTGACTTCCCTTGTATTAATAAGTTCTAATAGTTTTCATTTCAGATATATGAATATTTTTGTTTTGTTTTTGTTTGATTTTGTAGATTAATTGTTATGAGTGCTGTATTGAAAATAAAAAGTTTTTCTTTGATTTTTTTGGGGTTTTAGTGTTATAATTATCTAATTTATTTCATTTAATTGATTGTGATGTGTATATCTTCTAATTTTCATCCATCTAAATAATTGCATATTTAGATGCCTGTGTGAGAGCATACATTCATAACATGTTATTTAAACAGGGTGTCTGCCAATCTGGAAAACTCAGAGAAAATTTTTTCTTCTGCTATGCTCAGGGAAAATTCAAGCAATTTGGTGGGTAGCCTGGAAAATAGATATTTTACTCTCCTTAGAAAAGATCTTTCCTTTAAAGCTTATATTATGTAACCATGCTCTTTCTTTCCGCAAACTAGTTTAAAATTTTGGCAATATTGCAGAATGGGACCATGTGGAGTCCCAGTTGCCAGGGGTACCCAGATCCTGTTTAGGTGTGAAAAACAGCAAATAGAGCATGACAAGAATTTGTTTTCGACTTAGGTGGTTTCAATTATTAGTTGGCGTCACAGTTTGTGGTTGGACTTTCTCAGTGGATGTCAGGCATTGTCCTTATTGAACATGAAAGTTTTCCTTTATGAAGACTCCCCCCTCTATTCACATCTTAGTTAGTCAAGTATTCCAGGGAGTCATTGAGATAGTAATTGAACAATTATCAACTGGTCATAAAAAATTTTAAACCTCTGAAAGGATTAACAAAGTATTTCCAACAAAGTTTATGTTTGGAAAGTATAGAATATTGATGATGGGATGTATTTTATGACTTGCAATAGTTATACACCGCTCATTTTACTGTCCGATTAAAAGTGTTAGTACTCCAATTTGGAGTTGAAAAAAAACTGAACTAGACATCCCACAGTATAAATAGTTACACTTAATTTTAGTATGTTTCATCCTATGTTAAATCATATAACGTATAATTTTTGTATGTATATAGTTTGTTTTTAATTGAAAGTTAAAACGATAAAAGTTTAAGTTTTTTCATGCTCATTAAGGGCTCATTTCTCAAATGGTGACTTAATAGCGTTGTCTGTGTTTAAGGTATGATCTGATGCCAATATAATATCCTGATGAATGTATGAACTGTTTATCAACATTTTGTGGACCCTGAGGGTGTAATGATCTAACTCTCGCTACATGCCTAGTATCCGGCTAAAGTGATATTCCTAAGCAAATCTGGAACACCTTGGAAAAATGAAAATACTATCATGGAAAACCATGAAAACTCCGGGAATTTCTTTTTTGCTGAATTGCGAATACTCTGTTTAAAATTTAATCAACTGATACCGTATTTACTTGAAAATAACCATGCCCTTTTTCCGAATTTTTTGTCCTAAATACTGAGCAAGTGGTTATATTCGAGTAATTCACTTTTCACGTGCACTTAACATACTGAGAAGTGAGAAATTTAGGGCTTTTATGTGAAAATATCATTATGTTATGTATTTATTTATTAAATCAGAGAGATGTCTCATCTCTTCTGCCGATGAGAGTAATGTGCAGTACATAAGGTACACGTAGGAAGGATGCATGAGAGTTAAGATGCTGCGCAGCCGATCCCAATTTTCTCCCTTACTTGTGAGACCAAAACAAAGGGGGCAGTTATTTTTGAGTAAATATACTGTATGACTCAAGAGAGGAAGTTGACATAAAGTATGAACACTGATGCAATGAGTTGTTCTGGAAGACAATCCATTTTTTGGCTATCACAGTGGATCGATTTCCCTTTACACCTATTCTCCCTGCTTTCATCTGTACATGGAGAAAATCCTTCCCTAAGAAATGTATGACATGTATATACTACAGATTTTTCTACACAAAATAACAAATTTCATGTATACAAGTAGGTACAATGGTTGGTTGAAGGAGAAGCCAAGCTTCTAGGTGTAATATTTTACCCTTTATTGCAGACCCATCTTTCAGCAATTGGTTTGGGAAAAGTCAGTACTTGGTCACATGCAAAATATGAAATTTTCCCAGTTATGTAAAATAAATAATTTTAATGATTAAATAACTAATAATTCTTGTCGATTGTGGAATCAAGAGGTATAGAGAAGCAAACATCCTACCTCCTAGTCTGTATGTATTGACTAAGTACATGGCTCTAACAGCACAGATATGCAACTATCTGAAATCATTCTTTGTTATGAAAATAACTTAAAAAATAGATTAACTTTACTAATCGCCTTTTACTTAGCAAATTGGAATCATAAACTAGCTATTTAGTCATTGGCAGCTGCTCTGCAGTGTGTGTGTGTCCAAATAGGTTATTTGAACATAACGGAAAAAAGCAACAAAATCAACTCAAATAGTAGTTAAAAGAAAACTTAACTTTCCCTGAAAGCAAAGATGTCATCCGGTAGTTCTTGTTTTAATTAGAAGTCATTAGAAATACAAAGTTGTCATAGCTATATTTTGTAGACAAGCAAGGAACTTGAACTAAGATATTAAAATATTTCTCATGCCACATTCAAGTATGTTTTGCAAGTTGCATGTTTTGGTTGACAGCTATGGAATCAGTCCATTCTATATACCAGAGGAAGTGCTATTTTCATAGATGTATGCAAAATAAGTGTCCCTCTAAATTTTAATTAAACATTTTTCTCTGTCAAGGAAATAGTATCTTGTTAGTGATTGCTCCTTAGAATACAATTTCTGGCTCTGTGAATGCCATTTCTACCTAGCCTCTTAGAACGTGATCTGTGTTTATTCCTAGAATGAAAAACAACCAAAGTTCTGGAAAAATATAGCCTTGTTCTTGAACGTCAGTTTTATTACACTCTGCTGCTTTCATAAAGGATTTACTACAAGAATTGTAATGAGTATAAAGTATCCTCAAAGAGCCCCTACAACTTCTGTGCTTTATAGTTTAAGAAACATTTGAAAGTGTGGCATTTACATAACCAGAGAATACAATTTACTTTCAGTTGCAATAACAAAATTTCATGAAATCGTACCACACTTCCTTTTGTACCACATTGATTTATTAAGTGTTGACAGGGTTAGTGGCAGTTTTCTGTGGGTATGTTAAATATTAATTGATGAATAAGGTATTGTCTACCTTTGAATGGCACCTGTTTACATTGGAGGAATGGAAATAATCTAAGTAAAGGTGATAAAATAGATTTTTTATGATATGAGTATGCTTTACCATTACTTTTGCCTTTCCTATCTAAATATTGCTGCATGTAAAGTAAGCTAAAAGTAAAATCTTCATTTGATATTTAAGGGTAGTGAAGTACCATATATTACAAATAATGTGCTATGGTCTATAATAAATTATTTTATTTCTACTCTCTTGGAAAATATACTTGGTAGTAAAGGATGTTTTCTCATCTACTTAGATCAAGGATTTATTTCTACATACTGAAATGGTTATTAAAATCATAGTGCATTAAAAAACAGTGCTTCCTTGCCTGTTGTTTTCCCTTGCATACTTATGAAAGGTCATATATTTCGATACAGATTTTGCAGTATCCTAAACCAAGAATTTGAAAATTCAAATTGAAAAATAAGAAAAACACAACTGTGGTGTCCAATTTTCTTGTTTATTCATTGCCATCTCCTCTCCAAATAAATGCTTTTATTGCCAAATGTAGAGCATTGATAAAGTGGAACTAGAAAGATCTGTTGCTCTTACATGTTTTTTGGCACACTGGTTGGGAAGCATTATTGTAGTGGATAAATCTTTTTGGTTAGAAAAAGCTTTATCCACTACAAGACGGGTTATTTGCAAACAATGGCTATTTGGTGCTTTTTTAACTCTTAATGTTAATTACATAGTTGTGTTCCTTTTTTTCGTTTAGAAAAGTTTGACAATTATAATACTGTAATTTGCTAGTACCCTTTATTCAGTGAATTCACACCAAGTACTTCAATGCACTGTTATATGACTGGATTTTTGATGGTACGTAATTGCTTGATTATTTTATAAGCTGTCTCAGGCAACTTTTTTTGACAAAATCTGTTAGACTTGGTTTTCTGAATTTTGTCATGTGGCCAAGTGCCAAGACATTTCATGTCATGTTGCATGGGAGTGGGTCCGAAACCAAAGTGTATTTTGAGAATATCAGCGTTTCTAAGAAATGCCAGTCTCTCAAAAGATGCTAAGCTTTCTGGAAGCTTTGACGTTATCTCCCAAAGCTTACTCACAACAATACAGTATATTACTATTTAGTGCCTCAGTTAAAATTTCCATTTTTGAAAATCTTTTTGTATGTTTTCAATTTTATGAATAATACTAACCCACTCAGTGGGGGTGCCCTAAATTGAAGGCATCTGCATTCATAGTGGGATAGCATAACCTAACCTCCCCATGGCTTCTAGGCATATTTACAATTTTCTTCAAAAAAATACATTTACTCTTAAAAACTATATACATATATTCTTCAAAAAATATTAGGATTATATTGAAGAATTTCTTATTGGATAACCAAATTGAAACTTATTAGGATTATATTGAAGAATGAATATAAGTTTCAATTTGGTTATCCAATAAGAAATTATGAAATAAAGGAAAAAATTACCTATTTTACTTCAGGGGCCTATTTGCTGAATTACGCCCCCATTGTGTGGGTAATTTAAGAGGAATTTGGCATAGATTTCTTAAAGATCGTTTGTAAGGAAGGGTACTGATTTTATGCCATGCCTCTCATTGATTATAAGAGGTCTGGCGATAAAGATAATTAAGGGTTCTTACCAGGTGTCGGGGTAACTCTTGGAAATAATTAGTCCGAAGTTCTTAATAAAATATAGAAAACCTTTTAATTACTGACATCCGGAGATTTGGCAGAGGGATGCTCGTACAAATCCAATGTCACTCAAAGGTGAAGGTGTCTATGGACACTGTGGAGCACTCCAATCCTCCATCACGCTTTGTCTGGGGAGAACTGTCCAATATTCAACGTTTTCACACCCCTCCCATGCCCAGAAGCTCGCATCTTTCTTGGCGTTGGTTTCTAGCACCCAATCATCACCTTCTCTTTCAAAATCTGACCAACAACGGTCATGACCTGCTTCCGCATTCCCTTTCCATGGATGGACACCATATGGCACCACCTCCACCAGAAAAGATCTTATTGCGAGGGTGGAAAAAGGCCTAAGTGTGTGGTAAACCGCTGTCCCTACTGTTCTTGGAAAATGGTCACCCAGAAAGTGACCATCGCTACAGCCTCCACCGTCCTCATTCTCTGAGTGCCTTTTATAACAAAAATAAAAATCGCTCCCCTGCTTTATCCTCGACATTACACTGATTAGTACAACTAACTATTATATTGTTAGATTTTAAATTGCTTTTTGATACAAATTATAAGATACAATATAATTTAAATAGATATATATTAGTAGTACTTGAATTTGTGAATTAAAGCCCAATTAACATATTTATACATTGAAATGGTGATCATTAACTACTTACATGTATCCAGATAAGTTGATACATGATTACTTTGAATGGAAAAATTACTGTTGGGCTTTTATTTCAATAAAATGAATAATTTTAAATTTTTTTTCAGTTAAAATGAAGCAGGTGCTTACCACACTCATCAAAAATCGAAGAACAAATAAGGAATTTATGAAAGGATAAAACTGAATAGATCATGAATCAAAGAAAATCATATTTTTCTGCTTTAATTCTAACACAGAATTGCTTTCTCTTGAAGATTTGATATCTCCAGCATTGTACCTAATTTATTCATAATCTTGTTATATGGAGTGACAAGTTTCAGCAAATCAGTCCTGCAATTAGTGGAGAGTAAATATATATAGAGAATAGTTATTTGTTATAAGATTCTTGTATTACTGTGAAATAAATTTTAAGAAATTTATATTTTTATCTATTAAATTTAAGGTGATTGTGAAGCTTGGTGTAATTAAATTTTTTTTATGTGTAGCAACTTAACTTGCGTGAGTCATGAAAGTGAGTTAATGCCATGCCTCTTAAATGAAAATATTGCACTTTCTGTATGAGGTTTCTGAGAGTCTATCTGATTTTTATAAAAACAATTGTTACTGTAAAATTTTACCATTTATATACAATGCCTAAATCTCAAATTTAACTTCTCTTACTTAAACATTTATTCATCATATAATTTTGGGACATACATCTATAGCGGCATAGCTGTGCTTGTCATATGTGACAAAACTCATTCATTACCCTTCACTCAGATGATAAAGTAATTACTACAATTTATTGAATGATTTTTGTGAGTAACTTTGCATAAAGTCAAAGGTAATGTAGATTTAAACAGATCATTGTCTCTCTAGTAGAGTTTTGAGGAAGTCTCTGTTCTATTTCAAAGGTACGATTCTTTATATTCCTGATGAAGCCTTCGTAGATGTTTGAAATTAAATTGTGAATCCCTTATAAATCGTTATTAAGAATTAATACGGAACCTACGGAACAACCCCTTAAGACGATACCGTTAGCTATCTTGAGGTATAAAAGACTTGTTTGACGTTGCGGTTTTGCTAAACGAGCTATTTGAGTCTTCGAGACCTCTCATCATTTATATCAGCCAGTATTCTTTACGATAGCCTCAAAATATGGAACAATAATCCCTCCTCTATGCTTAAACTTAATAAAGATGCCGCTCCCTCGCGAATTTAATTTGTTATGTTGGTACGAAGAAAGCAACTCCATTATTTAAAAATTCGCCACTAACGGTGTTGCTATTACTCGACTCGGTATCTTGAAGTTATTCACATAATATTTTGAGAGTTAATTTTCTCATTCAGCACAATACGATGAGCCACTAAGTTCACAATTGCAATGACTTCTCGCACGATGCCGTCTTTCCTCAGCTGGTTCAATCATTTCAATATTGGTACGTGTTGATATAGCGCGTAGCGAATGTGTTATGTTTTTGACAGTTACGATATTTGAGTTGTCCTGAGGTGCAGTCGTGTTTTTCAAAACATTAAAGTTGTCTTAAAAGATTTCCATTTTGCTGCAATTGTGAATTTAAAATTTTTAAAACTTTAGGTGACAATTGTATGATCTGATTCATTCTTTGAAACGTAACAAATGTTACTGTGGCATTAGAGAAGTTCGTAAATTCATGGTCGTGCAGTGTTTGTTGAAGTTTATCGAATTCAACGGACCTATGAGTCAGTTAATCCATTGTTCATAAAATGTACGGAAATTATATTACAACTACAAACAATGAGCGAGATGACCCGGAATGTGCAACTTATCCCAAAAGTGGAGGAAAACCTACGTCACTTTTCAGCAAGCGATGGTAAGTGTCGTTGTGGAAGTTGATGACGGTGTCCTTTATTTTCAAGAAATAAAATCATTTATTCATTGTAGTCTGTATCGATCCTTATTAATTATTGTCGGGTATTAGGATCGAATCATCGCTTCCGAACTGTTTTGCTCTGTGATTTATATTTATAAATAGATTTTGTTAAATGGAAATCAATGCTGAATATTGTTGATTGATACCCGTAGCCAGTTAAATACTTAAAATTATCAGATTCGTAACGTAATCTGTGTGATTAATAGAAAAATTCATTCGAATTTTTAATTAGATCGAATATTAATGTGATCTCTCCTAGTACTATTAAGTTTGCCGGATATTTATGATCAGTGACGAACAGTACAGTGAATATTTTGGATGCTAGTGAAATTTTGAAAGTAGATGAATTCATCTTATATTTCGTGCATTTAGTTACTAATTCCTAAATCCAATTTATAGGGGCAATCGATTCAATTGCAAACCTGTTCCAATGACATGGGATGATGATGATGATCTTGAAGACGAATCTTCAGCTTCGAAAGAAATAGATGATTTAAGTAATGTTCTGAGTAGTAAGCAAGAAAATGAGGTAAGAGGTAATTTTATATTTTACCATCGGCAAGGATAATGAATGAAATTCTTCATATCATTGGATAATTTGGCTAAATGTGTGACGTTTAAAACCAACCTATTAGTTTCATAGAATCATCAAGAAAAGTTTAATGACCCTCTTCTTTTCGCACTCGTGCTCTCTTTATCTTTTGTTTGAACGATTTATCAGTATGCATTCTCATACTGGGTGAAACCTTAAATATATCTCTTTGTTGATAATCGTTAAAGATAGATACCTCCCAATTATTATTGTGTTCCGTTTAAATACATATACAGATATCTTTATTTAAAACTAAATTTCATGCATTTCCTGTCCTTCTAAGTTTTGTATTCTCATTGTCTGTGTCCCATTTAAGTTGGTCCTGGTATTCAACATTTTTTCTTATTTAACTATCAGTATTCGTCAATGCTATCCATTTATGTTTAAATGACCCCTGGTTTTAATTAATTCTTATTTAATCACTTGTATACTCTAAAAATAGTACTTCAATGATAGAACTATGATAGAAATTAAAACTTGTTCAGTGTCATATTTATTTCATTAGTCAATACATCCTCATATTTTGTATAGTTTCCTTCTAATTTTTCTTATTAAATTTAATGTTCCTTTTCACAAGACTACTGTCTTTACGATAGCATAAGAGTGGTACCCATTGTCTGTAAATTGTATTAGTTTGTAGATTGAGAATTACTCAATAAGAAAGGTTTTTATTTATCTATAAGTTTTCTGCTTAATTTGGGTTTATGATTTCATATTGAATTATATGTTCATTGGTTTAATTAATACGATTTGATCATGGATTTTGTTTGAATTACTTCCACATATAACTATTTTAGAATATTCTTGTATTATTAAAGTTCAAGGAGGAATTTCACTGTAGTTGATATCAAAATATATAAGAGGCTTAAAAAATACTCTGGGAACATTTTTCTCCTCATTCAGTTTCTTTAATTTTTATCATTAGTACACTGGGGGATTGGAGAGGTCAATGGGTGTGGTCATCCCTTAACTTTGATGCCTAACCAGCAATTTGTCTTGGATCTGATAAAGAGCTTGAATTAAATAGTGCAGTTTTTCCTCTATCACTATGTTTTTACTGCATTTTATACGAGAAAACGGGCATAAAGAATTCTTCTTCAAACCTCCTCGGCCAGTTTCTAGATCATCCTGGTTCTATAGCTCTAAACTCCCCATTTATTAGTATGGGGCCACACTCAAATTACGTAACGCAAAATTCTCCAATTTTCAACCCCCCATGTAGCAGGACCGTAATGCTGGGCTTGCCCCCCCCCACTCCATTACGTAACGAGTGCTTTGTGAAAAGTTTTGGGCTTATTTTCAGGAAAGAAAGATTTTTAGTTGCCGATAATAATTCACTTTTTAATAAACAATTTCAAAGGCCTTTCATGCCTTTCACCTAGATTTGGTGCAATAACCGGTTGATAATTAGCATTGCACGAAACATATACTGGGGATTACCCGTGCAGCCTACTGCACTCCACTCACACTCTGACTACTTCCGTTGACACTCACCCTCGCTCGGATCAGAGCTGCTAATTTTCTCCAGTAAATTGCTTAATTCAAACTTTAAACATGCAGAAATTTTGTATGTATTACAGTTCTAAAATCGAGACGTAACGCTAACCTTGACCCTACTCCACGTACCAGGACCGTAACGCCTGGCCGGCCCCCAAAAATTGCGTTACATAATTTTTGTATGGCACCTATGAGAGAATGCATGGGCTCAGCTTTAATAATTACCTTGGTTGCCAAAGGTACTGGCTGTTTACCTACACAGAATTTATGTATTTCATTTTCAATTGAACTTTATTTTTTGACCATTATAAGAATATTCATTCTATATTTCTTATTTTGTTTCTCGTTTAAATTTTGTAAAACCATTATTGATATGGAAAAATTATAAAATTTAATTCAATGAAAGAAACAGAGCTTACTAGAGATGAAAACAAAATTTACGTGCATTTCTAATGACTTTGACATATCGGGGGTTGCTCCTAAAACTATATGGTTCTACCTCTCAGATGAATGAATTATTTAATTTGGTTATTGTTACCTCATATCTATGCAGGGAAGGGATTTAATTAAATGCAAAGTTGGAAGACCTTTTTGTTTTCAAAGTTTCTTTCCATAGATAATCTTTTTCATTAAAAAATGTTACTATATGATGGAATTGTACTCTTTCTATCAATAAACATTATCATATCATCATTTTATTCTTTTCGTCTTATACAAAAAATATCAACTTCAGAAAAATAAAACATTGTTATTATAAGTTGAAGAAATAAAAATTTTATTTGTTCAATTTATTTACATGGAATTCCACATAGTCAAGCCTGCTACCATTGATTTTATACATTTTTATTATTATTATGCACTAATATAAAGTCAACTTTAAGTTAGAAAAGAAAGCAATGATGATTAAATTTTAAAGACATTTTTTTTAGGATGAGAAAGGGCAGTCCTGGCAGAATGATAGCCAGCAAGATCCAACTTATGATCTTACGTATGAGCAACTTATTGCTAGGTGAGAAAAATTATTTTCTAATTTGGTTGCTAGCAGAATATTTTGTCATTTTAATTGTCGATTCAATTGTTTTTATAATGATTTGGAATTGTTAATAACTTACTTGAAAGTCGTTTACAAGTTGGTCTGATTTTTCTCTTTTGTTCTAACATCGCTCTGTTAGAAAAAACTATATTGAAGTGTGTCTTTTTTCAGTGCCAATGCCAGCTCCACCTATGAACCCAAGCATAGAAACATGGAACATACGTATCCAAATTCATATTCCATGAATTCCTCATCTAATCCTTTACGGAAGGAAGAAGTATGTCACAACTTTCTTTGGCTTAATTTTTTAACCATTAGACAATATATAATTTCAAGTCAATTATCCCTTTAAAATAGGTTGTATCAGAATATCACTTTTCAAAGTACTTCAATAAGAATAAACATCTTAGGAATAGTATAGAATTAACTCGTTTACTCCCATTACAGGAAACCCCTTTAAAACCCATCAAGCATCAAAATGCTAAAACTGAACTAAAGCAGAGGAAGGATAATTGGTTGGATGGATTTTTATCAAAAACTCCATGTCCTGAAGGGTAAGTCATAATTGGATATCTATAAATGCATTTTGTTTGGGGCCAAATTGCCATTTGGTTCTGTATGTCAGGAAATTTTATGATATTTAGTTAAATAGGTAAAATACTGTATTGCATGCATTCTCTGCCTAATAGTTAAGTAGTTCTTCAGTATTTTTGAAGGTTGCCATCTTCAAAGGAATGGTGTACTTTTAACTTTCCTAAGACAGTATTATTTTGTGTTTGCATTGTTTTTCAAAATAACTTATTGTGAACTCTTGGTTCAATAAATTATTTTGTACGATGGAATTTCACCAACTTTGGATCTGTCGAATTTTTCGATGCTGTTGTTTTGCTAATTTGTGACTTAAATTGTTGTTTTAGATTGCAGGTGGGGAACAACAGTCATCTCTTTGGAGATAGTGGTATTGGGCTGACAACTACAAAGTTTGCTGGAGATGATAAAGAATCCATTGTGAAGACTTCATCCCGCAGTCTATTTACGCCAGCTCCTAAACATAATGCTGAAGAGAAGTCAGGACAGGATAAGCTGCTGCAGAACCGAGTGTCTGGAATTGGTGATACAAAGAATGATATTAAGAAGATATTTTCTACACCTCTTTGCAGCAGAACAAGTACCATGAATCAGCAAGTGAGACACTTTTATACACAAACTTTGCATTTTTGAAAACTTGAAACGTGTCTTTAGCTCAATGTAGTTTGAATTGAATGTCAAGTATGTAGAATCTGCAGTTTGTAATATGCTTAAACATTATTTCTGTGAAATAATTTCCATTGGGTCTGTCACTTAGTTGTGGATTTCGTGGCTTTCTAATTGCTTTTCTGATCAATCTTTATCAATCATTCCAATGCTAAAATTTTCTATCATTGTTTTTATTTTTCTATAGAATGAAAAATCTCCTGTAAAGCTTGAGGCTGGTGAAAAATTGGTGACGCAGGACATTGTTCGAATTCAAAGAATGGAGAAGAATCATGGATCAATTCAAGCACAGAATATCAATTCATACTGCGATGAAAATAAAGAAAATTTAAACATGCAACATCTAAAAACAGCCAACTTATCTGAGGAAAAGGAGAAAAAACTGTTAAGAAGTCAATCTCATGCCTCTGTGTTAAAATCTGAAAATGGTATGTTTATATACTTCTCTTGCCTTTAACCTACTTACAAGGGATTCAGTAGAACTGAGGAAGTGGAAAGTTAGATGATGAGTCTTGCCTCAGTATATTTTTCAAAAATATGAAATATTTATTGGGGTTAGAGTAAACTTGGGGAACTTAATTTTTGCTCCATTTAAAGGTTTTAGCCTTGTCCTTCTAAATTTTTGACAATAAATTGCCATGATGTGATTATATCTACTATGTTATTCAGTAGTTTGAGACTTCTTCCCTGTCTCTTCTTGTTTCATTTGGGAATGGAATATTTACACTTAGATGGTAAACTAAATATTTGATGACTGTTAATTATCTGAGCTAGGGAGAGGAAGTGGAAGAGATTTCTAATTCCATGTAAAAGTTTTCCTTCTACATTTAAAATTAATCATTTTTTCTGAATAATTTGCTCAAAGTTAAAATTATATGTATTATATATTATTTATTATTGTATAAATTATATATATTATATATTATGTATTATTGTGCATTTTTATCTTTACCTATAATTTTAATATACTAAATGGTGTCTGTTCAGGAGATATATGTTGGCATTGTTATTGTCTCTCTTATGTTTCTCTTTAAAGTTCTTAAAATACCAGTTTATTGATTCTTCTTCCCCTGGCCTGCTTTCAGATCAAATGTTCACCCCGTCCAAAGAGGAACGAGAATGTTCAACTGTCGCAGCAGCTAAATCCATGTCAAATTTATTTCATAGTGGTATTTCTCAAAATGTTCATGCCTCTCGAATACCTACTCCCATTCGATCGTATACACCTCTCAAGCAACATCCACAAGCCTTTTACAAACCAGACACCAATAATCAGTTTAAGAGTTTTCATAGCCCAGAAAAAAAGGAATTACCTCTGCCCCAAGTTAAATCTGCCATGTCTTTTGTAAATAAGCATAGTGAGTCAGCTCATCTGTTTGGAAATGTTCCAGTCATTCATTCCCTTCTTCCCAATGCTGGGTTTGCATCTCATTCAGGAAAGAGTCAGAATTCTTCCCAATCTTATGCAGGGAGTGGAGCGCTATTATCACATCCTCCTAAGCCTCATTCCGAAGTGGGATTATTCCAAAATTTGGCAAATGAGTTTGGTGTTTCACACACATTTGGTGATCATGAGCCCAGGCCTAGTGTTGATTCTCATCATTCGTCTAATGCTTCACACCAACAAAATCAAAATTCAAAATCTTCTTTAAGTCATAATTTATTTTTGAATCCTAATGGTGTGGACGTAGTAGATTCAAGAAGTAAAACTGATCATTTTTCTTCAAATAATAATAATTCAGCTCAGCTCCATTCAGCAATTCATCACCAGCAATCACAGGGTCAAAGTCTTCCACGAAAAACCTTCACAATCAAACAGCCAACTTTTCAAATTCCTGCAAGTAAAGAATTCTACCATGATGCCATCCCTACTTCAACATCGCATTCCTTATCTGGACAATCGACCTGCCCAAGCTCTATCCAAAATTCACATCCATTATTTTCTGCACCAACTCACGGCAACACCCATCCATTTAAGTCTGCTTCTTATCATTTAACTTCATCAACTTCAAGTACAGTATACTCTGGATCATTTGGGCAGCATGCGGAGAAAAATCAGTTCAATCAGCATGCCTCTAATGTGCCCCCAGTCAATCATTTTGTCCATCAACCAGCTCAGGGCATATTTTCTAATTCCCACAATGAGCATGGCTTAGGAAGTCACTCTATGGGCACTCAGATAGCGCAGCCTATGAATGAAATCCACTCTGCAAGTGACTCTACCCCTCACGTAAATCCTCAAGTCTCTAGAGCTCCACCAGTAGTGAACGACTTTGCAGTGCCAGCACCAGTAACAACTGGACCTGCTGCAAGTTGTTCAGTCAATGCTGTAAGACAGAATTCTTCACAGAACCTGCGGAAGATATTGTGTGTCAATAACAAAAAATATGAAGTATTACGATTGCTGGGGAAAGGAGCATCAAGCAAAGTATATGATGTAAGTTCTGTTTTAGTTTTCATTTACTCATATATCTTTAGCTTTTGTGGGAATTGTCTCAATGTTAATCACTTTTTAACGTGATCATTAGCCTAAGTAGAGAAATAGTCATAAACCAAGAATCTAACATCATTAAAATTTTTTGGCCTATGATTGTCATTTCATTGCATAATTTTTAATAATATTATCTTGCTATGATTAGTAATAATTTGGTTAAATATTATGAAATTTTAATGTAAATTATGAAATTTTATGATTTATCTCCTCTCTGTAGGTTATAGATATCCAGACTAATCGTTGTGTAGCAGTGAAGCGTGTCGTATTAAGACAAGGTGATTCTTTAGTTGAAGGATATTTGAAAGAGGTGGAATTGTTGAACCAACTTCAAGGATCAGAATATATCATAAAACTAATAGACAGGTAAAAATAATTACAATGAAAATACTGGAAAATTTTTGAAATGCATGAAATATGTAACCCATATATACATAGATGCAAGTTTCTAAAAGCTCAGGTAAGAAAGCTGTCATAACACTTTCTTCAAAAGTATTTTGCTATTTTATTTTGTACAGTAGAAATCCGTTATAACTAGAGCTAACTAAAATTGGAAAAGTACTTGTTATAGCCAATTTCAAAAACTTAAGGTCCATCCTCTTGAATCCAAGAGCAGCGAGTGCGGCAGAATGGAATTTTAGGGTTTTTAATACTTACCTTAATGTTTCATAATGCATAAAATCAGTATGTTTGCATCAAAAATACTGTATTTACTTGAAAATAATGCACATCTTTTTGGTTGTCTTTTTCGGCTAAAAATTGGGGTGATCGTTGGAATCGACGACTACATTCGGGTACAATACTATTCGTTGGCATGTCCAGTAGCATGGGGCCGGCCATATCCTTGGCTCACCCTGGTTCCATATAACTCGTCAAACATTCCATCAATCCGCTATCGATGCTTGGACTCAATACCTGAGTTTATACTATATCGATGTTTGCTCTATATACGAAACTGTAGGCCGATAATTGAAAGGGAATTGCTGTTGCACTTCAAAGTGCCTTGACAGAAGGTACCTCTGATACATTTGGATGAATCCGGCATTTGGCAATGATACACTGATACTGCTAGGAGTTGCCTAGAAACGGCTGTAAAGCCTCACTGGCTGCAAAGCCTCACCGGCTGCAAAGCCTCACCGGCTGCAAAGCCACACCCTGGAGAATGATTCCGTGTAACCTCCCAAAGGCAATATTCGCCTTGTGCAATGTTGAATCAGCCTTATGAAAGGGAATTGTCCATTAAACTTTTTAAATGAACGTTTTGAATTTGCACTTACATAGGACTTTCGGCATAGACGACTACTGATGGAAAACAAGTGCATTAGGTGATGATAATTTTTGCAATTAATATTTTTCTGCCCTTTGAAGAGATAACACGCCTCAGATTACCATTAGCTTGTCGGACTTCGTCCTTCACATCAATTGAGGATTCTGCAATATGCATCCTGCAAGACAAACATAGAAATGCGGCACTCGTTATAACGATACTTCAGAAATTACCACTCGTTATAATGGATGTAACCCCCTTTAACTTTTGCAGTGAGACGGACAACAGCCAAAAAATCATTCTCTATAATGCAACTCGTTATATGCTGTACTCGTTATAACGGACTTTTACTGTAGTTTATATTGGAAGAAAAACAAAACATTTGTTTTTGTACAACAAAATGCTCGATATTTTCTACTTGTGTGTTCAAAATAAAATTGTATTTTTAAATTCCTGTGTTTGAAGTACTTCCTGGCCATGAATGGAAGCAAATGGTCGATACTTTCAAACACTCAAGAGACTGTCAGATCGTGATCATGGGTTTTTGAGTTGAAAATCAATTTCATAATTGTAATTATTAAAGATTTTTATTTCATAGTGATTTGGAAATTATGAGAAAGTTTGCCTAGATTTATAAGAATTATTTATAGATGTATTGGCTGTGTGTAGATGTGATAATCATGATTAAGTTTTTTGTTAATAAGTATAATAGTTATGTATAATAGTTATTTTGTTAATGAGTATAATAAATAATAAGTTGTGATGTAACTCAATAAAAATCATCAAGCATAAAAATTCATTTACTTTGAATGTTGTTGTTGTGAGCTTTTTTCCTGCACATTCTTTAATTTTTTTGGAAAATTCCATTGAGAGAAAAAAATATGGAGTGATTTAAAAATATCAATAATTAATTTAATTTAATTATTTCAGTGAAGTCTGCCTTGAAAAGGGTTTCAAAGTGCTGTACATGGTGATGGAACGCGGGGAAATGGATCTCTCTACTTCTCTCAGGATCATGTCTGCATCAAAATCGCAGCAGCAACCTCCATCTACTCCCAGAAGCAAAATTCCTGTTGTAACTATAATTTATTATTGGGTTTCCATGCTTAATGCTGTAGATGAGATCCATAGGAAAGGTGAGAAATTTCACTTTGTAGTCATAATTGTATTTCCGATACAAAATCATAGGTATAGCAATTATTAAAATTTTTGTATTGATATCCAAAGTTAACCTGATAAATTACCTAATTAATTAGTTCCTCTCTCACTCAGACCTACAAACTCATTCTTTAATTTACATACTGATGACGAGGAGAGAGCCTTAAAACTATCAACACCATTGCGTGCATTACACTCAGTTGGAGCTTAAAACTAGTAGAATCTTTATTACCGTAACATATTATTTTGCATATTTTCAACAATTTTGCAGATAAAACAGTATTTTCATGATTATAGACCTTTTATAATCTAGATCAACATAGTATCAAACTAGCATATATAAAAAGTTAGGAAATTAGAGGTATTGCCTGCCAACTGCAGAGGTAAGGTTTCCGAGAGATCCCCCAGTTCTGCAAGCCGCAATGCAGCAAGTGAAATTAAGCCCTTATTCATTTTCCCTGAGTTAATATACACGTACCTGTGCATAGATGTGTTTCCTTGTAAATTTTGACACTATCCCTTGTATAATATCTCTACAGCGCCTATCACTATCTTGATAAAGATGATCAGAGGAAACAATTCCCTCTGCTTAAGATATTATTTTGCTTGAAGGGCCTTTTGCTCGCTCTACAGCATAAGTTTTACAGACCAAGTGAACTAAGTAATTTACCATTATTATTATTATAACCAATTAATATTTGTAAATTAGAGATTATTTGTCGATTGAGAATACATGAATAATGATATGGTCAATTTATGCTCTATTTCCGCCAGTTCAAACATTTTTGAACCCATTTAGGATTCAACTTTTGCTACCAAATCACATCCACCCTTTCTGCTCACTAAACACATTTCTATGCACAATGTATTATACATAGTAGATGTAGTATATACATAGTAGATGTAGTATATACATAGTATGAAGCACAAGATCTTTCACCATTTTGAAATTTTTCTTAAGCTGTTATCATGTTCTAACTCACCAAATATATCAGCAAAGCCTAACCTAATGAATGTTTGGAAACATACCATATGAGTTATTGCAAGTCACTGATATTATTATAATCTCCACCCTAAATAAACTTAACAAACTTAAGTAACTGTCGGAAAAAATTGTGGTTGCCTACAAAAATTATCGTCTTACTTCTGGTAAGAGGTTTGAAATTAAGGCTGGAATGACTGTTTCATTTGTCAGTGGAAAAGGTTCATTTTATTATTGTCATAAACATTTTATATTCTACAAAAAAGTCAAGCATTGGTTTTAAAGAGTTGTTCTTTTTGTTCTGAAGTTGACTTATGCGCTGTAAACTTAAGTTTCTATGAATTCTCTACTGGTTTCTTGTGTTTTCTTCCAATGTGACATTCTCCTGTGTGTCATGTCTCTACTATGAGAACTGAAATATGAAATTCATTTATGTCTATTAGGTATTGTCCATTCTGACTTAAAACCTGCAAACTTCCTCCTTGTTGGAGGTCAACTGAAGTTGATTGATTTTGGCATAGCCACTGCAGTTCAAACTGATGTGACCAGTGTGGTGAAAGAAGATCCTGCAGGTACTCCAAATTACATGAGCCCTGAAGCAATTGGATTAACTGTTGTTGGCTCACCTAATTCAGGGGACACTTTCAAGAATCCAAAGGTAATGTGATATCACACCCTCATCATGAAAGTTTGCTAAATAATAATGTATCTTGGGAGTCCCTGGTAGGATTTCCAATCTTAAATACATGAAATCTCACGGTGCCTCTTGGATTCATGTTTGATTGCATAAGTATTATCTGATCATCTTTTTTGACTTCAAAAGGCGTTTTAATCTTAAAATGTTGAACTTCTATGTAACTAATTTTATTCCAACTCTTATCGCATACAAGCTGCAGGTTGATTTTAGGCCATGTTTCTCAGTAAAACTTGTGTCCCTCATGGTCTAGGAATTCTGACTTTCCTAATTCTAATATTATTGCCTTTTCGTATTTTTATGCTGCCTTGCAAAGTAGTGTAACCCTTTATTGAAAGTTTTGCTTTAAATTACTATATGGTGTCAGCTAAATATTATACTACTGTTGTATTGAATTCATTGCATTTGTAAGTCTTAAAAATCAGAGCATCCTCTTTTTTTGTGAAAAAATTGTCTTAGAATCATCATCATCTTGTAGATTAAATTTTGTCAGAAATGTTATTAAGAATGGTAAAGGTTATTGTTAACATATAGTCGTAACAAGATCATTGCTTCATAATGTCAAAAACAAAACATTCCTCTGAATTTAGTTCACATTATCGATATTATTTGTCTCTTTTAACCATTGACAGTTAAAAAAACTCAAAAATATAGGTTTAGTTTCTGATACTGAAATTAATGGGTAGGTAATGGGTATTCAATACTGGTTTTCTTTATCAAGATTTAAAATTTTCAAAATTTAGTCATCTATGTAGTGAAATTGCATGAGTTGTAACTGAAACTGGTATTCTTTATTTCTAGGCCAGTTATAAATCTGATGTCTGGTCCCTTGGATGCATCTTGTACTGCTTAATCTATGGGCGCAGTCCTTTTCAACATATTACGAATGAATCCATGAAATTGGATGCCATAAGGAATCAAAATTTTCCAATTCCCTATCCTGCTGACCACCCTGTTCATCCTCCTCTGCTTAGAGCTCTGAAGAGGTGTTTAGTCAGAGATTACAAGCAGAGAGCTTCAATTGCTGAACTCAAGAGCCTTGATTACCTTTACAGTAATGATGAAATTGATGAGGACACATGGAGCGCATGGAGGACTCAAGCTACCCAAAAGATACTGAGTGGCACATCACCAGAAAGAAGGTTGGAAGTCATGCAGGTAGGATTTCATTTTAATTTAATCATGGAGCAATTTCTTTTAAAAATAAGTGATATTTTCAATTACAAAACATTGTAAGGTATACGACAGTATTTCCCAACTGGCAGGATCCAAACCATATGTGGACAACTATTCAGACTCATGAGTCAAGCTGGTTGATGTCATTATATTTTATTTGTTTTAGCATTAAAGAGAAACAAGTTACCCTGTGCAAATATTTTGCACAAATTCTCACTGGAGTGCATGCATTTTGATTAAAAGCACTGCAATTGTGTTCTTAGTGAGGTAATGAACACAGGTATATACACAGTGTCCCAAAACGTTATGATAAGCAAAAGTTCAGAGGTAGAGTTCCTTCTGGCTACCCAAATCACTCCATTTAGGTTGTCCACTTTTTAATTGTTTTTGAGTTGTGAATTTTTTCGTATTAAAATAAACATGACTTTTAGGACAGTTTTGGTCATGGTTATGCAAATAATTGTGATTCAGCTCATATTATTTCTGGAATAACTTAATAGTTGCCTTAACCATCACTAAAACGTTTGTTGTCACAGCTGCCTCCATTCAGTCAAGAAAAAACTTCAAATTTCAAAATTTTTGAGGCCAATTTAAAAATGAAAGTCATTCATCAGCTATTTTCCACTTAAATTTTATTGAGCCATTTCCTGCTGTATAATTCATTGATATTCCTATTTCAGTGGCAAATATTTTGTATTTTTTTGTTTATTTGTTCATACTCATTGCCTATGAAACTTGGCTCCCTAACAATGAGGAGTGCAACACACCCAATGCCTCTGAACCAACTCAGACACAAAATTTTTTTTTATTAGATATAATTTTCTAAGAAAAATTAAATCACTTGAGCATTGGATTTGCTTATTATTAAGTTACATATTTTTTTTGTTATGTTTTGGGAAAATATTTCAAGAGTGAGAAGCACACAGCAATCCTTGATGTTTTAATATCATTTGATTTACTCTTTAAATTTAATCATAGAGAGACTATACTGAAATATTTAATATATTTTATTAAAATATGATCATGTCTTTCATTAAAAATTTACTGTAAGGAGTTGATAAATATAAGGAAGCTCACATGCTCAACTAATCAGAAAAACAGCACTAATTAAACAATTTTAAGCCTTTAATTTCTGAATGAAAGGATGATCAATTCTTGATATTCCCCTAAAAATTGATGGCAAGTTGCATACATTCCATGTATTTAAGTTTTTATAAGTTTCTCTCATTTATAGATTACTTGTTGGAATTTTTATTTCCTATATCTGTTGTTTACATTAGCTTGTTTCTACTCTTTACAAATTATGGTAATTATCAACCTCTTGCAATTAATATTTATTTAGACTGTTTGTAGATTTCAACTGTTTCAATGTGTAAAAGAGGTGTTATCAAAGTTTTACTTAAATCTCTAATAATGATTATGTACACTTATTGTGTAAACTGTCCATGTATTCATAATGTTTTATTCTGTAATTGAAATCAGAGCATTTTTTGTTGATTCTGCTTTTTCACATATTTTTTTTATTCCAGCTCCTACAAGAAGCATTTAGATCACCACCTACAAGGAAGAAATCCTGATTTCCCTTTAATTGTATAATATTTGTACATAATCTTATCAATATTTTCTACAAAATTGTTCAAATGCATCATGTACATTGTGAATTATATATCAAACTACATTGATTTTTGTATGACTTTAGATGCTTTGCATGCTTTTTTGTAGTATGCATTTTAAATGAGCTGCCTTCTTCTGCTATTAATTGCTAATATTTAAGAATACCTTGAGAAAATAATGCTGCAGTGGCAAATATTTTAAATTGTGAAGAAACTACTATGGTGCTGAGATATTTTTAAGCTGTTATTACTTCAAAACGTGTACTTCTTTTATGGAGAGAAAGAGTTAGTTGTACTTAACTGAGTTGAGGAATAATTTGAGGATATTGAGAAAGTAACAGGAAATGACAGGAAATGGAAAAGTTGATTAAAATGTCCATACTACTGATTTTCTGATTGAAATAAATTACTTCAAAATTTATTATAAAAATTATCAGTAATGCTTTACTAATTCCTAGCGTTGGAAATGGTTTTGCTCAAATTATTGAAATTTTTTGTATCATTACCATAATTATCAAAACAAAGTATAACTCACTCTCTTGGTTAAAGTAATCCTACTTTTAGGGGCTAACTCTAATCTCCTGTTGAAGTACCCTTAGAGCAGTCTGAAGGATTGCTAATTCTTACTAATATTCTATCATAGTTTTAGAAATGAATCTGAGCATTGTATTTTTATACCTAGAAAAATTATTGGATAAAATAAATATTTTTATTCAAAAACCGGTGCATGATATTTATTTTTTATGAAAATGGAAAAAAATCTAAGCCATGCGATGAGGTAAACAATGCAAAGTCTTTTAACCCTGATAACCACTTTGTACCAATATCATATTATGGCTCACATCCATGTAGCCTCAAAGAATCCCTCCCTTAATTATTTATATAATCTTTTCAACAAAACTATGTTCTACATAAATTGTCATTAAGTTCAATGAATTTAAACATCACCCGTTCTCCTAAACAAATAAGAGCTATCCAAATTGCACCCTTTATGCATGCTGTGGTAATCTTTCTTTGCCAGCAATCATTTTAGGTATAAGATGTAATAAAAGAAGATCCTTTTTCAGCAAATGTAACGTTATTCAAGAGTTTCTAAATAATTTAGAATATTAGGTCTTTGATTTATCAAATGTGCCTATCTTGTAATTTCATAATACATCCAACCTGATATCTCTAATTAATTATTAAGAAAGTCTTTTTCTTAACATTGCTTTGCACTGATAATGAGATCTCATCATTTAATTAAATAATTTTTGGGTTGTATTTAAAACCATAAAATAAATGCAAATAATAATATAAAATTATATTTATTTATACATAAATATAATCTAAATATCATAATAAATTCCTATCTTCTGGAATATTAACTTAATACGAAAATAAAGATCACTAAAATAGACGTTTTCATGCTTTTGCAATGCACACACAATGCTGAATCACTTTTTGAAGATTCGAATTGCCCACCTGCCCATACACCGTGGGAGAAAAAAGTTGGGAACTCAGCTAAAAATTACGATTTTTGATGGCCTATTACGACTGTATGGGTGGATATTTTTCTACGAAACTTTGGAATTTTGTTTTTCGATTCTTTTGTTTACTTTTAATAAGAGTATGAGTATATGATATGAGAGATTGGAAAATCATAAGAAATATGACAATTATGAATCATCATATCTAACATTATAAATAGTAGAAATTGTTAAACGTGAAACATAGGGGACCAACATATACAATTCTTGGAAACCCTCTTGAGTTAACTTCTCTTATTTAAAAAATTATCTTAAGTTTATGTCAGTTAAATGAATAAAATTTTAATCTGAAGCCAACAATTTTAACAACTAATACTCAGCTGTTTATAAGATGTGTAAATGAAACATTTAGGTACAATCATTACTAGAATATTGTAATAACGTTTTGATAGTCTATTGATGTGCCACCATGATTGATGTTTCAAGTTATCCTAGAAATATTGTGAGAATACTTTCAAAGCAGACTACACAATGATTTAATGGTAACTCTTTTTCTGCATAAATTTTTTGATATATTTGCATTAATATTCAGTGAAAGTTATGGAAGCCAATGGACTATGCTAAAAACAGTCATGTATTTACTGAATCTCCCTTAATATTCTCTCAACTTCAATCAATAATCAATCATCAACACTTTATGTAGAGAGGCTGTTTAGAATGAACATTATTTTGGAAAAGCAAACTTTATACTACATATAACTCAAGATATTGTAACTTAGATTTCATCATGGGTGGACTTGATGCACCTCACACTACACATGCAACCTTTGCTGATCGATGAACATAATCTTCTTAATATAATAAAAAGCTATCATGTGTTCGTTCATCATCATATATGGATATATGTGTGTATCTATTTAACAATGGATTTATAACATTATAAATAAACAAATAAAATAAAAAGTATTGCTCAGTGTGTGTTCATTATTTGACATTTTCACCTCTACAGATTTGAGTTTTTACTGAAAGAGTTATGGAACCAGGGTGAGACAAGGGTGCAAATCTAGTTTACCGCCGATAATAACGTGCACCCTAATTTTTGAGGCGACAAAATAAGACTGAAATGGGTGCGCGTTATTTTCGAGTAAATACGGTATTTTTTTATGCGAACGTACTTTTTTACGCATTATGAAGCATTAGCTTTAGGATTAAAAATCCTTCATTCTGCCGCACTGGCTGCTCTTGTATTCAAGAGGTCGGACTTAGTTAGACTCGGCTATAACGGGTACTTTTCCGATTTTTGTCAGCTCTCGTTATAACGGACTTCTACTGTATTGGTGGAAGTTCTCATATGAAATATTTCCTTCCAACAGTATGAAAATTGTTAGTAACCAGTAATATAGAAAATTTATGTGACAAAAAATAAATAAGGAAATTCTAGAAATTATTTTTAAATACAGCAATTTTTAAAACAATTACGGTAGCTTTAATTTGGTTAATGCTGGATATAGTAACGTTGGGATTCCTTTAATTTAATTCTATCTAATGAATTCTCTAGTAATGACATTATTATTAATCATAATTATAAAGAATGTACAGGGATCATGATGTGAAATTTTGAGTTTTTCACTTTTTGTACAACCTTGGAAATAATTATAAAAGAAAAATTCTTTAGGGCGTAACCCAATATCTCAGCAGTTGCTGAAAGATACCGAATGTCTCAAATAGGCTCTATTAGCAAATTCTACCTCGTATATCCTTGTCTTGCATCAACCAATCAAATTTTGCTTGTCAATCATATGAAATTTTCAGGAAAATCTTTTCAAGCTCTATGAATTCACCTAGGCCTTGCTGGCTTTGGTGAATCCATAGAGCCATGTTCAAAATTATCACTTCTAAAAATGGTTAATTCCATATATAAATATATATATGAAAGCAAGAAATTGAAATCTCCACTATTACAGTATTAGACGATATTGATATAAAATAGAATTGCTCTGTAGAGTGATGCTATTGGTATAACAATTAGTTATACAGTTAGTTTAGTTGGATATAATAATTAGCTAGTATACTCAAAATCATCACCATTATCAAGGGTTATGTTTTCAAATGCATAGATATTAAAACATTGCAAGGAAACGGAGCTTAATAATTGGAGATAGATTACTGCCTTACTAAAAATTATTCTGAAATCATGTTTGAAATGTAATTACAAAATATGATGTGGCCAGCACATGACTTTCTCCATGTATAAGATGTAAATATTTATCTACGACAGTATTTTCGAACTCTATATTCAATCTAAACTCGGAAGATGAGTGATTAATTTTTGTCATATTATCTTTTACGTCACATGCATTATAAATAATGTTTTTCGGGACATGTTCGATGAAAAACGATGAAATGGCCTTTTGCCCAAGCGCCCACTACGTACATAATCAGCAACTTCCGGTTTATCAGTATTTCACAAATAACTCCTACACAATCAGTGATACAAAAATATTTTTCAAATAAAAGTTATAGTAAATTCAATTTTCTAAAACTTTTTTAAATGATAGTTTATACCTAAATATAATATTTATAGAGATATTTCGAAAACCGGAAATGAGCTTTGAAAAATGAAGCTCAACTTCCGGTGTACCGATTTACTCCAAAAACTAATCAACTCTAACGACACCAACCAAAATACTATGTATGAAATATGGTGTCGATCCAACTGATAGTTTTGATGTTAGAGCGCCCACAAAGTACATAACAGCTACTTCCGGTTTATCGGTATTTCACGAATAACTCCTAATCAACCGGTGATACAAAAATATGTTAAATTCAAAAGTTACAGTAAATCACCTTATCTAAAACTTTTATAGGGTATACAATATACCTATATATCATATTTACGGAGATCAACGGAGATATTGTGAAAACCGGAAATGAGCTTTGATGAATGAAGCTCGACTTCCGGTTAACCGATTTACTCCAAAAATTAATCAACTCTGACAGCACACACCACAGTACTATATATGAATTTTGGTATTGATACTACTAATAGTTTTCACGTTAGAGCGCCCACAAGCACAGACACACATACACAGACATCACTCCGAAAATGGTCAAAACGTGTTCTAGGGACCCCAAAACATGTATTTCCGTTGAAATCTCGAAGTCGATTTTTTTCATGAAAACTATACTTTCTCTATACTTCGTATATGGAGAAAGTAAAAATAGAATATAATTAGATAATGTAACTCTTAGCAAGGATACTTAGGCAAAATTTATAAATTTAGCTAAAATTAATCCTGTACCATAAAAAATTTATATATAAAGCTGATTAAGTGAAGATTCTTAAAACTTGCCCATTCTTACTTATTTCTTTACTACAACATAATGATCATTTCGTTTAAGATTAATTAGAATTGAAAAGCATTAACACCAAGTAATGAGATAAATACTTGTTCATGTAAGTCTTTCAATTAACAATATTAGAATCAATACCATAGTCTCAGTATTATTCATCAACATAAAATCATAGGATAGGCTTAACTCTAACATAAATTATAACCTGTCTTCATTGTAAAGGAAACATTACAGGAAAAGTCAAGCATCTATTTTCCCTTTCACAATTCCCATGTCTATCAGGCTACTCCGTGGATGTAGGCTGAGGTATTCTAACTAATACTAAACTAATTTTAAATTCATCAACACCATTTGTGGTTGTATTTTCAATTTGCTGTCAATATAAAAATCACACAGCATATTTATTATTATAATAATTTATCAAAATATAAAGATATCAAAATATTTTTCTCATAAGTAGTGGCCACCATTATAAAAAAATCTCCACATTGTATCAGAGGGTGCTATTAGCATAGTTGCAACTCCTGGTACAGACATTAGGGTTACCTCTCTCTCAAAGCCAATGTTGCATTACAGCATCTGAAAGGTCTGTTCAAAAAGTTCCAGAACTGTTTGAATAGTGGGAACTCATAAAAAACTTCCAGGCACAAATAGGTGCCAAATGTATAGGAATAGCATTTTTTATAAGCACAGGAGCTGAAAGATTATCAGTTAAAATAACCTACATTGAAAGAAATTTTACAAAAATAGAGAATTTGACTGGTAGGTTGAAAAATTCAGCTTTAATTTGTCTCATACTGATTTCCATTAATGACTACGTTTGAAATAAAAAAACAATTATTGCTAACTAAATATTTAAAAGAAAGGTCGTCACCTGTCCACACTATTTTTTCTAGTTAAGTATACAGAGCTGCACGTAGTATTTTCAATTGGTCAACGACATCACATGGTAAATTTTTTTCCTGTAAAGCTTTTTGGGCAACTAGCGATCCAACGAAACCGACATAACATCATATGATTAGGATACAGTGGCTTAACAACGAATTTCAAGGGTGAAACGAGAGAGAGCTAATGTGACTGGAAACAGGTTTCCTTTCCACTGCTTCAATTGCTTGGGCACGATGATTAAGTGAAGTAATTCACAGTAAAGGAAAAAATTGAGTGAGGATTTTTTTAAATTTTAGCTCAGCAGTTTGAGCATATAATACAAAGAAATTTCCGAGTTGCTTTATAAAAAGTATTTCTTTTTAGTGGAAAATCATTCCTAATGAGCTTAAACACAAATTATCAGTTTACTTCTGAAATTCAAACTTCCATTACACAGTCTCTTATAAATGGCATTCAAATTGGTCAAACAAAGATATCCAGAAATGACAAAGAGGCAAAATATCATTCCTTCTCACTGGTCATAGAAAATTCAAGATTCAAAGGCCAGACATAAATCCAGTTATTGGTTTTCTTATTACATACTTTCAATTTCTCTGAGAATTCTTTCTCAAAGAAAGCTTCACAGTATGTACTGAAAATTTTCTGTGATTAATCACGCCTACTCACTAAAACATACAGAGCTCAATAAGCAACTTCTGATCAACTCTTTATGATAAAAGGCAGGAATAATTAAAAATCTGGCTCTCTGTCAAAACTAGCCTAGAGAACTATGCCATCAAAAAAAGGTACCACTGGCAACAAAAATGATCAATTCCTATGATTTTATCATAGAAAGTTTTCACTGATTGAGCAAAATGTTCCATTCTGTTCTGGCATCACATAAGCCTCACTGAATTCTTCCATTCTTGAAGTTTCCAAAGAACTACATTCCACCCGCTGTTCCACCATGTTGCAGCAAATAATCTTTCCTTGGCAGATTTAATCACCTCTGATAACAATTTGGACTGACTAATTTCAATATAAAGTCAAGAGTAGTCCTCCTCATCACCGTCTTCACTAGTATGCTGCTGCTGTATCGATGACATTAGCTGCGCAGCTGCCTGAAGTTGCGCCCATTGCTGCTGTTCCGCAGCAGCCTGCTCTTCTCTAGCCTGTAAAAGTCACAAGATTTCATTTACATACTAAGGAAAATACATTTAAAGTGATTTTTACGATCAAAGGATTCATCTTGATACACCATCAATAACTCATGAAATACAGCCTAACCTATAAAAGTAGTAATAAAAAAGAACATATTTATAGCATATTATTGTTGTGACGCAGCACTCGCACTGATTAGTCTGCGACGCGACATAGTTGAATTGAAGAACACAGTTCTAAGAGTACAGTATTATTTATTGAATAGTTTACAGTTTGTTGTATGTTCACAATTGGAGCAGGCTCAAACACTGGTCGGCCGGAGCCGCTGTAGCACATGGAGTGCAGTGCCGGGTCTGGGGACCTTAGACGCTGCGAAGATGGACAGGAATCGTAGTGCTGGGTCTGGGTGTACCTTAGACACTGCGAGTAGGGAAAGGAATCGTAGTGCCGGGTCTGGGGACCTTAGACGCTGCGAGTATGGACAGGAATCGTAGTGCCGGGTCTGGGGACCTTAGACACTGCGAGGAGGGAAAGGAGTGGAATGGTAATGGTCCTCGGTGCTAGAAGCAGTTCCTATATATAGGAAGAAAAGGGTCAAGAGTAGGGGAACTGGCACGTGGCACAAAGCCAAAAAGGGCCCAGAGAAAGGGAACTGGCACGTGGCAAGGTCATAGATGAAGCTAGGAAGCTAGTGGGAGGGAGAAGTAGAAAGAGGATCGGTCGGTCTTTCAAGGGAGTCTATTGTACCAAGCGAGGCACGTGGAGCAAGTTCATAGAAGAAGCCAGGGGGGAAGAGAAGTGGAAGGGCTTCAGTTGGTCTATCAAGGGAGTCTATTGTACCAAACGAGGCACGTGGCACAAGGTCATAGAAGAAGGAAAGGGTACTAGCAGTGCCTCGGAGATACTTGTCTTAGGAGTAATGGACAGTGAAAAGGCGGGAGAGAGGAGGCGCGTGGCCTATGAGGGAAAATGGAAGCGAGGCACATGGAACTAGGTTATAGAAGAAGGAAAGGGGACTAGCAGTGCCTTGGAGATACTTGTCTTAGGAGTTATGGGCAGTGAAAAGGCGGGCGAGAGGAGGCACGTGGCCTATGAGGAAAAATGGGGGGGAAACAAAGTAGACGCTGAGGCGCCTCCCAGTCTAGAGCCCGCTTGGCGAGGAATGTCCTCTGGCCGTTTTAAGCCGTCTACAACATTATCTCAAACTCAAAGTATATAATGCTAATTGTTTATTATCAATATACATAACTTCATTTTTCTGACACAATCACAATTTTTTTCAGGGCAATTTTGTTTTCTACGCAGCAACTTCCACTTAAACAAATTTCTCCCACTGCATTCCTAGCTTAACAATATACGAGGGTTGCCCAGAAAGTAATGCACCAAATTTTTTTTCTCAGCCAACAACAATGCTGCGAATGGGAAACATTACTTGTGCATTATTTGAAGTTTTCTGGGTGCATGTGCAAAATTTCTGGTTCTTCCTACAAATAGCGTAACTACAGGACTGCTTCAAAATGGCATCTATGAGTGAAGTGCGTTACAAGGAGCATGCAGTCATTGAATTTCTCACTGCAGAGAAAGAAACTGTGAGGAATATTCACAAACGTTTGTACAAAGTCTATGGAGCATCTGCTATTGACAGGGGTACAGTTACTGGGCACAGAGGATGAGGACATCAGGTGGTGGTTTGGCAGAGCTCCAAGATTTGCAGCGGTCTGGGAGACCATCCACAGCTGTCACACCTGACATGTTGCAATGAGCTGATGTTGTCATTCACGAGGACAGACGCATTACGACTCGGCAGTTGGCACTGGATCTATCAATCAGCAAAGGAAGTGTGGATACCATTATCCGCACTCCTGAATACTCAAAAGTGTGTACAAGATGGGTCCCACAGTGCCTAACGGTGGATCACAAATCTCTCAGAAAAAAACATTGTTCTGATTTGTTGCAACGTTTTGAAGCTAAGGGGGGAGTCTTTTAGTTCCGGATTGTGACAGGTGATGAAACCTGGGTTCAGCATTTTGAGCTGAAACAAAATGGCAATCGATGGAATGGCATCATTCTCGCTCTCCGCAAAAAAAAAATCTAAGTAACTGCATCCACCAGTAAGATCATGATCACTGTGTTTTGGGACTGTGAGGATGTGATTCTCATTGATGTGATGACGAGAGGCAGTACCATTAATTCAGAAGCTTATGTTATCACATTAACAAAACTCAAGATGCGCTTCCAGTGACTTTGGTGCCTTACCAACCCAGGAGATGTTTTGATTGAACACGCTAACGCTCGAACCCACACAAGATTGAGGACTGCTGAACACATGACAAAACAGGGTTAAACAGTGTTACCCCATCCACCCTACAGCCCTGACCTGGCTCCCTTGGACTTTCACTTGTTTGGGCCATAAAAAGATGCCATTCGTGGAAGACATTTTGAGGACGAGGAGGTGATTCACACAGTGAAGAAATGGCTCCGTGACCATAACAAGAATTGGTACCAACAGGGCATACACGCTCATGTTTCGCGCTGGAGGAAGGCCATACAACGAGACGGAGATTACGGGGAAAAAATAGGGTGTGTAGATTAAACATCATTCTTCCGTGTGTGTAAAACTCATTATGTGCAATAATAAATGTTGAAGAAAAAAAATATGGTGCATTACTTCTGGCCAACCCTTGTACTTCCCATTTACGAATGATATCTTTATAGTATCATCAGTATAGTGTTCCATGGTCTGAAACATCCTATCTCAAATTTGCAAGCCTATTAACAAATGAAATTAATCATCCAAAGAAAATTTGCAACAAAAGAATGGTGATGGTGCATGATATAAGCAATCATTGATAAAAGTATGTATCCCCATCTTCCATTGGAATATAATATGCAAATTATTAATTATTTCATAGATTGGAAGTCAAAATTTTCAGTTAACTCAATTCATCAAAATTATGAATTTGTGGTATTTTTAACACAGGCCAACCCTCTTTTTAAAGATATTACACTAAAATAAAATAAATCACTTAAAACTAATTTAAATAAATGTTAAACCTCTTACAAATATATAAGATAAATTGCACTGGAAGATAAACCTATGAAAATTATCATCTTTAATTTAAAATTGTCCTACATACATTGGACTATCTTGGTTAAAATTAGCATTGAAAACTAATGGCTCTTCCTAAATATTTTCCACCATTATGAAGCTTCTTCCAAATCCTGAAATTGTAACACATAGCTGATACTCTTTGCTCCAATAATAATCATTTAATGTTAACATAGGTTTCCATGATTATATTTGAATTGCTCAGGCTGTTCTATAAAGTTAGGGGATTTATCAATCCCACAAAATTTAAAATTGTTTTTTGTTCTAGTCAATTTTTTTCTTCATCCCTTTGGCACTCCCATTTAGTGTGCAGATAGAGCATTATCCCAATGTCTCCCAAAATATACTTTGCTACAGCCCTGCTTCTATGTCAATCAGTTACTTCAAACAAGTGGTATGTGCTAAATGATCTTGCTTAAATTCTGTCAGTGATAGTTTTATAAAATTTAATACCAGTAGTGATGCTCAGCCCAAAAGATGTGTCATGCAAAAAGCCTAAATACTTGAGTTTGAAGTGTTGCATCTCAGTAACCTATTCATCGATAGCAATGAAATAAACTGAAGATGAAAGAAAATTTATTTATAAGTTTTGTGAATACCATCAGCGATTTTTTACCATATCAACAATTTTTTTATTTGGCTTTGTATGTAAAATAGCACGGTTTTTGGCACTCAGAAAATAGTAGCTCCACTTTGAATGCTAATATTTCAAAAACTTTTTAAGTTGTCAACATGAGACTTCATAAGATGCAAGATCAATCTTTTATAAATGCATATGCTGAAGCATAACCTAGTTGCTATTTATTTATTATCCAAAAATTGTTGATAAAGAAAACTCTGCTATTTTCATTAGTTAACGACCTACGAGAAATTTTAAAGTGCCGTAGGCACCGCATACACGCAATGTCGACGAATTTGATAATTTATATAATGAAAAATTACTACCATTGTCCATGTAGAATTTTTTTATTCTTGTTTTGTGGTGCGCTCAGTCCGCCTATCTCACCGAGAAACTGGAGGGAAGGGGGTGGAAAAAGTGTGCAAAAAATTGTTGATACGGTAAAAAATCGCTGATTGTATTCACAAAACATAGAAATAAATTTTCTTTCATTGCAATTGATGAATAAGTTACTGAGATACAACACTTCAAACACGAGTATCTAGACTTTTTGCATGGACAGTAAAGTGCGTCAGTTTGTATTATATCTGGCAAAAGTGTCCCATCCACATGGAAATTACAGATATAATTTTTCCCAAATCAAATAATATCTCCTGTGAGAATTATTCCTCAGTTTCAAAATTTTGAGAAAAAATGCAAATTTTTTATTTGGTTAAGTGAAGATTTTTTTGGATGAAAATCAACATTCAAGTCTCAGTATTCTATAAGTCTATCCAATGGGACCAGAAAAAGAGGCAAATTCAGAAAAATTAAGCTCTTTTATAGCTCCTTCCATCCTAGTTTATTACAATATCTGGTGACAGTTAGCGTTAGCAAAGCATTTCTGTCATTCTAATAATATTATTATTACATTTTTAGTACATCATGACCCAACGTTAAGGTGATGAGATAGATGTTCTTCGTAATGAAGAAAAGAACACTAATACTGGTTTAAAGGGTGGAATCCTTTGAATTTTTGAGTAATTAACCAGGATACCAATGAAATGAACTCTTTGCCTTTTACATTTCAACGAACTGCAGTTACGAGAATACATAAACCTTACTTTTTCTCTCACAGACATATGAGGAAACAACATTTGTAGCTCAGACAATGTAAAGGAGTTAATTGACTTCACAATTCTGCTGGGTGATCAATGGTGATTGCTTTCTACATCATTGCTACAAATTTTATTGATGAATTAATTTTATGCCTTATGTGCTTAGATATAAAATCTTCTACCAAAACATCAGTGCCTACACAGCAGATATAAAAGCAGCAGCAGCAATGAAATATAATCAACTAATAAATTAACCATAATTATTTTTTATCTTACAGAAAAAATTTCCACGTTGCTGCTTTAACCTATTCAGTATGGCTAGCAATTTCTATACTCTAGTAAGTAAATGCATATAATTTTTCTCATATAATCTCTTCAAGTGTGCCGATGGGTGTTCCCCACTCCTGAGCTTCGTAGGCTAGATCACCAAACAACAGCCTCCGATATGAATGGGTTAATGAAATAAGGTTACAAATGTATTTAATAATCACTAATAATGAAATCTGCTCCATAATTGTCTACATTTTAATAAATTCTAATAATTGCAGATATTAAGATATAATTTAAGGAGTCTAATAAGTATTTTAATCACCAAATAGCGGCAGTTGCTGAATCTGATGTGCCCAAGCTCAACTTTGTGCTGTGTTAAAAAAGCAACACAAGTAATTTCTACAGACTAGCGGCAATAGATTGAGGTAATTACCAAGAGTGTTGCTTCATTAATAAATGGCATTTTACTTTATATGTGTAAACCATAATGTCAAGTGACCAGCATATTGGTTATTCTAATCATTTCAATCACGATAATATTTTCATTATGCAGACAGAAAATATTTACAAAACAATTTTAGAGTTAAACGTTAGAAACAAAATGAAAAAAATATGTATCTTTAGTTCTCAATTTTTAGTGATTGCCTATGAAGATATTAATGATTATTTTATCAACACCAAAAATTTGTCAGGTTATTCATGATTATCAAAGTCAATGAAATTGAGTGATGTAGAGGATATAGCGGTAAGTTATTGAGCGTTAGTGAGAAAGTATGCATACCTTGGCGAATAGTTCTTGCTGTTGACGCAGCAGCTCTTCTTCAGGTATTCCTAAGTTTTCTAGCCTAGTTGATTGCATGCGGCGCTTTGCAGCCACTGCTTTACAATCCTTTAAAACAGCCTCTGCATCTGAACGGTAGTCTCCAAATCCCAAACGATCTAATGCTAAAATTGCAAAACAATGAATATAATCAAACAAGCTAGCTGTAACTTTGTGTAACTTCATAAAGGAGAAGGAATAACTTTGTCCCAGTTCCACATGAAGAAAATTTATTACAAACAACCAGTTTCGACTAACGTCTAGTCATCATCAGGTGATTTTAGTTTGGAATGCTTGGATTTCTTTTCATAAAATTCAATTTTACAATAATTCAAAACAATGTAGGTCCTCTAAAAGAAAAATATATAAGCAGGAATCAGAGAGAAAAGTCAAGAATTTTCTCAGATGAGGGAATACTGAAGGATCTACTCAATGAGCATAATTATAATGAGAATTTATAACAATCTCAGTATAATAGGGAATGTCTAACTATAGTGCTACTATCAAAATTATCAGATTACATGATTATAAGTGTAATTGATCTCATTAAATTCGGAGGGAAATTAAAATTGAATTTCCAACACAATTGATCTAAATACACATACTTACGAATTAAGGAAATATATAGAGATTCTACAGCAAATATTTGCGAAAACAGCCTCAACAGCTGGCTAAGAGAATAAGCTATATAAGATGTTCTTTTTAACAGCAATTAATAAAATAAAATGTAATATCCCAACTTCCAAACCCATATAAAATATTATATTCTTAAAATTACAAAAGTAATTTTCATTAATAGACAAAATACCTTGAAGAACATGCTCTGCATTTATGGTCTTCTTCGACTGCTGATTGCAAATGTCATTCGCCTCCGATGATATCAAGTGGATGAACTCCGTGCAACAGTTTAAAATAAGCTCCCGTGATTCGTTGGCGACACGTATATTAGGCAAAATTTCTTTAATCATTTTGTTGATTGAGGCTCGAGGAAGAGTAAGATCTTCATCATCTGCCATTTTTTATTCAAACACAGCACAACACCAACAAGAATTCATTCAAGTTTTCTTTCACTGGTAAAAATGGTACCAGAATCATACGATTTAGTCCTTGTGATCACAAGCTATCCTTTGGCTTTGAAAATCACAGAATTACGTCACTAGTAGACAAACTTCATACTAAGCCTGGTAAAAAAAACAAAATAATATTACCAACAAAATCAAATCCACCGTAAACATACCATCTTGAGATTGCGGACAGTCTGAAGAAAACGTAAAAACGACAACTAACATGACTTTTCTTACAACTTACCTAAACCTTAACTTCTATATAAACAATAGTTTCAATTAAGACTAGACATCCAACAATATTAACAATGGGGATACACGAAAATCTCTTCTCTGACCATTATCATGTTTTCGTTCTATTTAGTGTTGCCAACTGCCATCTGTACGTATCCGTTAGAACTGTCGCGTAAACAATCTAAACAAGTGCGGAAGTTATATTCTGCTAGAATAGAAGTGAAAATAAGCAATATTCCGTACTATCTTATTTCAGAATTCACTTTTACGTTAATGATTTAACTTTTTGTTCTAAAAGTCACTGCATACGTAATTAATAACAAGTTATCATTGAGTTTCGTCTGATATCTAACCGAAACATCAGAACACTGCATTTTTGCGCATCCAGTAATTGCCGTTTAGAACTCTATTGCTTCAACATCAATATATTGTTAGTAATTACCTGCAGGTCTCTCTACCTCGAGAAATTACCACCATGGATGACAGAAATCCAATTTATGAAGAAATGTTGATTTTTGACCATGGCCAACTTGACCGAGTCAACTCCATTTCATTCGCACCATCAGTAAAATATGGTTGCATTTGCGATACGCTCAGAATGCGAAAATCTTTTCAATTTTATAAATGAAACAACAAATATATAATAATTGTTTTAATATTCTCCATGAATTATAACTAAAATGAAGAACATAAATATTGCTGCACCTTAGATGCACTACATCTTGTGCACTGGAAAGGATAACTGGCACTCCAGCAGTAACATAATATAAAACTAAGAACCACAATTTTGCAGTCAAATAAAAAAAATTGATATTAAACATATAATCAATTGTAACAGATATAAAAATGGTACACACAATAATGGAATCTTACAAGCATCTTTAGAAGACAAATCAAATGTACCTTCTTATAATTTAACAGTAATAAGTAACAAGAATATTTATTCCAGATTTGAGAACTAATGTTTACCTACACGTTCAAATCATTTATGTAACACTATGATAATTTGCTCACTGTAATGAAAGTTTACAGAATTATTACTTATTTCATTTCACGCCATTCACTCACCCAAAATATAATATGCCAAATGAAAGATGGCAAACTTTGTCCAAATTTTCTCTTTCACCTGCTTAATTCAAAATCACAGAAATACTTACAGTCAAGTTATACAAAAAGGAAATACGAAATAGCATAATCATAGCAGTAGCATTTCATTCTTCTTGCATCAATAATAAAAGAAACTGATGCGACATGGTAAATATAAAATAAAACTAAAGAATGGAACAGATGAATGAGAGCTTGGAGTGGGATGAGTGTTATTGTTGTGCATTAATCTTAATGATAATTGGCAAGATAAGTACTACACAATGAAAATAATTCAAATAATACTAAGCACTGGAAATTTCATCATAAATTTTAAAGTTCCAGAAATCTTTAAATTATGCATATATACCCATTGTTTCAAACAGTTTTTTGACCTTCAATTTATAAGAAAATTAACACCTTAATAAACTGCAGAAATCAGAATGTTTAAAAGGGCTTTCCTCAGTCTTCTCAAATTGAATTACAATATTCTTCTCTTTAACCAAAGAGCTGCATCTCGGTATAAAAAGAGACCAGTACAAGAGCTACCGGTATTCAACAACTTCCTTTCTTGCAAGGGTTTGATGCAGTATCAATATATTAAAATCACTCTTCTTAACAAAGGCTATCACTGGCCAATACTACTATTTACATAATACCTGCATATAAGTCCATTAACAAAGCAAAGGACTCAATGGAGTTTAGAGATAAAATCTCCCTTAAGACTGAAATGTTAACATTTCAATATCATGATTATCTACCCTTCTCACATGTGCTATCAATTTAATCTACATGCTACAAACATTATCCATGTATCTACAACTTCATCCCTGAAAGCCACTGATGCCTCAAATTGACTAATTAGCCACACTAGAATATGTAATTTATCTAAATTACCATTAGATCAAATCTTCTCTCACACCAATAAATACTGAAAAGTAGGGAACCAAAAGTTCAATAAATCTAACTACAGCCTTCCCTCCTGACGGAGATATGGATTGAAGGGTGCTCCTGCCTTCCTCAAGCCTTGGGTACCATTGTTGCATGGTGCTGTGGGTGCTGGATGGCCAGCGCTGCCACTTGCTTTATTACGAAGATGAGAAGGTATCACTCCTTGTCGTACAGTCATTAACTGGGTATCAGTTACTTCACAGTCGATTTGCATCATTGTTATATGACCCAAGGGAGCATTGACTGAACCTAGAAAAAAAAGAGTAAAGACATTTATCAATACAGAATTCAGACTTGGCATAGTACATAATTCTATACAACTCTAAAACATAGAACAACTAAAATATGAAATAGTATAGTCTGTTTCATTCTGAATTTTTCGAAAACATTATGACCACTGCAGAAATGACCGAAGAACCATTTGAGATGCCATGAGCATTTAAGATTTTTACATCATTTTATGCACTGTACCATTATATTGTTTTCACGTGTTGTAGTTAGGTTGTAAATGTAATGAATGCATAAATAGGTATTATGTAATATGTGTTGCAACTGGACAATTAGTCCAATTGTAACATTTTTTTAATAATAATAATAATAAAGACTTATCACATTTCAATTCATATGGATTTCTAATACAGTAGAATTGTGAATAATGAAATAATTTATATTTCAGTTATAGCGTAATAATACAATTTTACGGAGGAAAGTTTTATACAAGGAGTACACTTGGGAGATATAAAAACAAAGGAAAAACCGAGGATTTCCTCAAAACATTAACCCAAAAACCTGCAGAAACCATGGACCAATTACAATTCACAGATTACAACCAATCTATCAGCAAGAGACTGGTGGAGGGTAAGAATTTTCCAGAGTGACGGCAATTACAACCCGAATCACAGCATTTTTTGAAGAAGGTTTAGAAAAAAAACTTATTACTAGTATTCAAAACCATTGAAGAGTAACAGTACAGACTGGTGATAGCGATAAAAAAGCTTAGTCTTCCAACAGATGACTTTAAGACTCAAAGCAAGTTCACCCAACTGTTGCTAGTCTTAATGAACAAATCCTTAACCTTGCCATAAAATGTTGACCTGCTTACCATTTGGCATGACAGCTGGCAGCAGAAGTGTCATTTTAGGTCTGGGAGGCTGGTGAGAGGCATTCAATGCGGGGACACTGGCTGGGAGAAGGAGGTGATCCCCAGAGAAAGACACGACGTAAAATCTGTCTTCTCTTCTTCCAATAGCTTCCAAGAGATCGGAGAATTCATATTTGTCTCTTCTCCTGTTACCATCTCCACCTCTCTGACCATATACTGCCACTTCCCTCCCTTCAACAAAGGACGGATTTCCCAGAGGCCAATGGCGCAGCCTGATCAATCAAAGAAGAACAATGACATGTCTGGCTTTCATATACAATAAATGATAGCAGGAATAGATTTTTTTAAATATCACACATATAAAATGAATATGGAAAACGTTAAATAAGAGATAGATGCATATAAAAATCAAATCAATAGATTCAAAGAAGACAATAGCTTAAACCTAAAACTACAATAATTACGGTGATTCTACTAAAATTGTCTCTCTATGATGAAATGTAAATTCATTAAGCATATTTCAGAACTATCACAAAAGGTCTTTTAGTAAATAATATACGTGAATACTATTGACTAGTATTTGTTGAAAAGAACTCAATATTGCATTATCTAATGTCAAGGAATTTTCAGTCATTAGTATAAAATATAGCCATAATTTACTTAGGAAAAATGAAAGCTTTTGTGTTAATATATTTGGATTCAAAATTTTCCTTCACAACATATCCTGCACAACAGACCACGAACTATGATATACAAGGAAAGTATTACTCACTTTGAGCCCTTCTTTTTCATCCTGTTCTGAGCAACTGTCTCGAGGGAAGGCAGTGGTTTGCGAGATGGCATAGCTTGAGAGTTCCCTCGCATAGGCAATGGTGTGGGATGGGGAGGCACTAACCATGAATGGGGGCCCTTCAAAACAGAACCCTTCTTCTCAGAGGCAGACAAGTTCGCTGCCATCCAAGACTCCTTGCCAAACCAGCCTCTGAGCTCACTGTCGAGTCTGAAAGTTTTCCACCAGTACAAAGACATAGTTAATGAAACAGAATTAATATTACACAACATAAACAGAATTAGAATTGCACTCATGATAGCAATAAGTTCAAGTTTAAATCTTGCATCAGAGTTAGATTTACCTGATTGACTCTGTGGCATTTATTGGCAATGGGCACGTTGGATGAGGCATCGAGGTATTGGCTGCCACAAAGTCTGGCCCAGACACTTCATCATCATCTTCTTCAGAGTCCAATGGAGGAAGTTCGCCTTTTCCCAAAGACCAAAGTAGAGTACGTCCAGATGAATAGATACCAGGCACAACAGCTGGAGCTCTAGGGGAGTGTGGCACATTCCTTTCCAAGACCTTTACGGGCTCAGAACTTCTGCTTTGTCTTAAATGACTGGATAGCTGATCGTTTTGGAGAAGACTTCTACACAAACACAAGAAATAACAAATGATGCACATTAGAGCTAATAACAGTAAGATACAACAAACATAAATTGAACGTGTGAAGATGGTTTGCAAAACTTATTAAAAAGACTGATTTAATGATGGCAGTAGAGTGAGTAAAATTAATGATTGGGATATTTAGAGATGCAGTAGAAATGGTTCTGATGCTGAAAGGATGCCAGGGAATTTCAAGAGTCTTCAAAAGAGTTATCTAAATGCAGGAAGAAGATAAGACTAGGTCTGAAAGGGAAAAGAAATTTGAGGGTAGGAAAAGTTATACAGATATTCATTGACCCAGCCATAGATGACAGACCTAATTTCAAAATTTCATTAAGTACTTCAGCTTGTCTGAAGTTTAATGGGTGTTTGCTCCTACCCTATGTCTAAACCAAATTATGAAAATGTTGCATCAACTTTTTCTAATACAAGTAGCAAATATGTCATTTAAACCCCATTCAAAAGTATCACCTGAAACAGTGGATCATTGAAAGTACAAACATACATGTTATTCTGCCATAAATATATTTATGACTAACTCCATGAGGAGATCAATTAAACTTCCTGAGGTATTACTCAAGGCTAAAGTTTCATCTTCTTTTGTCATTAAAATGTATGTTCTATTCTCTAACATACTCAGTAACTAGCAATCAACATAATAGAAGATGACATCTGTTGTTGGGAAAGTTATCTTAAGTTTAAGAAGATTTTTTTTGGGCATTCTAAATGTTTGCTAAAATTTTCTCTCATTAAAATAAGGAAATATAGTTCTTTGTTCCTGTCTGAATTATCTATCTATTTCAGTAGAAGATATAGATTGAATTCATAATAATGTAACTCTGAATAATGCTCTCAGATATTTTGCAGGAAAAATGATCCTTTGACCTCTCCTAATGCAACTGAGTATACTAAACAAAGCTACTATAAACATGAGCAAAGATCAAAATGGACTGCATATGGGTGACACTGCTATCCTTACTTATAATTGAGGCACTGGTGAATAGTTTTGAAAAAATATTTTCAACCCTTAATCATTGTAAAATGCATTTCAATGATGCTCTTATTTTGACTAAAAGTTTAGCATTTAGACTGATTGTGGAAGACAATCATGTAACTGTTTGAGCTTCTTATACTTAGAAATATTGATTTAAAATTTGTTGACGAAAATAATGGAACAGGTTTATAGTTAAGAGGGTGGTTTGAAAACTAAACCCCATTCAGCTATTATTGTAAAGATAAATATATTTTATTTGCTATATATTTAAGCTACTACTTTCCACTAATTTTGAACATAAACACCATTTAAATTCAATCATTTATCATAGCATTTCAACAATTTGCAAATTCCCTCTACATAAAAATTGACTACCAGGGTACATAGTCTGATTGTCACAGCCTTGTACCACCAGTTGGGGTCCCATGAGGACTGCTCCCATGGAGCTGTACTTTGCACAAAATATGTTAACGGACTGAACATTTTGAAGCCACTGCACTAAATTTAAAAAAATGACAATCATGACTTGTTGGAACAAATTGAATTTGGAGTATAAAAATCTGACAGATTTTAAATGACTACCTTATCCTTTCTAATTGGTCATAGCTGGGTATTTGTAATTATAGCAAACAAAGTTTTGTAGACATCATTAGAAGCTTCAACTCTCTTACGCTCTGAACAACTATCATCCATTACCAATTACTCTTTCTCTACCCTCTTCAAAGATTACAGCAATTCTTCACTAAGAATTTTCTTTTCCTGCATCTTAGGGGTCTTCCCTTACTCTATGACTCCTCCCAATTAAAGCAATTGAATACTAAATTGTACTTCAGATAATGTTGCACAATGCTGGTTAGTGGTTAAAAATTTCGGGAAAAGACAAAATTATATATTGACATCTCCTCCTTTGTTAATGATAAAATAGTAGTTGGGACTTGATGTTTCAACTTTTGAGTGAAAAAATATTAGGAGTACAACAGTACGTAGCAGTAAACTTCAGATCTAACTTTTCCCAGACGTTCACTATAAATTATGGAAAAAGTAAATAGAAATATCCAAAGACCAACACTCAGAACAGAAAACCTAGCACTTGCCCTGCACCACAAAAATCTGCACAAGGTTTGATGGAAGTATAATAGAAAAGAAACCAAGAAGACATATTTTCTGTACATATACTACCTCTAGGTTAGCTAGAACAATTTTGCACTTGGGGGCTAAAGACATTTTTTAACACCCTAACTGGTATAAATTAACTTAACCTTTATACTGCAAGCAGGAAAATTTATTGGCCCTCATTGTATGCATGAAATGACCACATGTCAAAATATTGGCCCACTTATTCTATGCTCAGATGCTATCGTTTAAGAGAATAGGTTTGATCTTGAAACAATGATCTTTTTTTGTCTGTTGATACTCCAAAGGAATTCACAATAAGCACCCTATATATAAAGATATACTCAAGTTTTCTTGTGGAAAAATATTACTTAGTATTCAAAGTAGCTCGCCACCCTCCTAAGTTCTGACAGTTTAGGCATACACCAAAGTACTGACAGTTAGGGGGTTAATAGATTTAGTGCTGTAATTCTAAACCTTTTGTGTTGGACATAAATTTAATTCCTATCTGCCAAAACATTACAGGCTGATATAATACTAAATAGGGACTTGAGACTAATTACTTAAAATTACAAAAACATTCAGAAGTCGGAAAAGATATACAATGCAAACTGATATCCACAACTTTAAGATGTGGAAGAGTAATAAAAGTGAAAATATTAGAGTGAGATTTAATGGTAATTCAATAGGATGAAAGGTTGCTCAATTTCTGTACAAAGGCAAAGGAAGAAAGGCACTTACCCGAATGGTCCAATGTTGAGAGATACAACAAGCAGAATTGCAAAGAAGGCTGTCACTTTTTTGGTGTTTGCTGAAAAAATTGGAGAAGAGGAAACGAAAGACGACAAGGGAGACTTGGGTGAAAGTGGCGGACTGCTTCCCAACCAAATACTTTTCTCCTCACACTGAACATCCATCCCAAACTCGCCGAGGCATTTTCTTAAGGCCATATTTTCCTGCAAATTTCAAACAAATTCAATCTTACCTTCACATCTACATAACATCCACTATCCAAAATGGAAGCATAATTCAGATATTTCTGCATGAATGAATTTGAATTCTCTTACAAAAAATAATTACACTGGTATATTTAGTTGTTATAGGCTGAATTTCCTTTCAGATATTGATGCAGCTCAATTGTCTCTAAGAGAATCTTTATCTTCAGTATTATGATTCAGGTAGAAAGATATACAAGGGTTACAGTATAAGTAATCAATGTGCAAATATAGGTATCCTTTATACAACAAAAAATAAATAGAAGTGAAAGAGAATTAGAAGAACAGAAGACCATTTTTCATATTTAAAACAAGGATTAATTTCTATAGTGATTTTCAAATTTGTTCCAGACAACAATTGGATTATGACTTTAGTTAATTTTCCTAGTTCAACGGGCAAAAGAAAACTGTCCATCCTATTATCAATTATTTTATAGGATCTATTTACTCCTCATAATTATAAAAATATCCCTACCATTTTTAGGTTCTCGTTTTCCTTCTTGAGCTGTGTCAGCTGCTCCTCCAAAGTTGCAACATATTCTTTTTTCTTTTTTCGGGAAAGACAAGCAGACTCACGGTTTTTAATCATTCTCTGTTGCCTTTTCATAGCTTTTGCTTGCTAAATATTAAAAAGGAACAAAGAAAATAAATATTGCATAATTAATGAGAAAATATTTATGCTAACATAATAAATTAACTAATTTTCAAGGATTTTCAGGATTTTTAACAAGAGAAAAATATTGACAACCGACAACTATATAGCCTCTTTAGGCATCTCCAAGTCAAATGTTTGATCTGAATACTCTCTATGTGGTGTAAAAAGGCATTATCAACAAACTACGGTAAAAAAGACTATTATTTACTATTGTTTTTGTTGTTTATGGTGAAGTGATGAAGTTCCCAAGTTAACGATAAAAACTCTCAATTTGAATTAAAACCATGGGATAACAAATTTTAGACCTAAAGAATTAGTTAGCACAAAAGGTTTGATCCTGCGACTAAGAAATTAAATATTATAGATCCTTCCAGGTCCAAGCTACCTTGTATAAATTTTTCCAGAATTTTAACTGGTATTGAATGATTAAACTGGCTGATTTATCACCATGGCCACATATTTTTAAAAATTTAGAGTGACAGGATAAATAAGAATTGTTTAGTATTTGGAGCTACATTCCAAATATAATCATAGAATACTCACTTCTAAATCTGTTTTGGAGTTCCCAAGTTGGCAGGTCATTGAAGGTGCAGCAGGTGCGACAGAAACCAAGGTTTTCTCACTAATTGGTGTTGAGGGGACTCCAGTGACTAAAGTCACTGACCCATTGGTTGAGTCACTCTTGCTTTTTTTGATCTGATTTGCAAGAGCTACAAACTCTTTAGTGGAAAAAAATATAGTTGGCTGAGATGCTTTGGAACCTAAAGCAAAATAAAAAGAATTCACATAAACATTTAAATAGGTGTATTTTAAATAAAATTTTCTTAACATACTATCATAAATCTAAAATTAAAGATTACTACTACTAGGGTATATGAAGTACTCTACTTGGGCATTTTGATCTGCAAGAGACAATTACATTTAAGAGTGAGTAAGAGGAAATCCTCAAAAGTAGATTGTCAAATATCAGTGATAATATTAGCATATCTAAAGAAAATGGTAAATTTTCCTTCAACTATTAGCAAAAAAATTCAAACTAAAAATGAATCAAATGAAAATTGTTTGCTAACAAAATTTAATTTGCTACCTTACTTAAATTATTATTTACTCATTAATTTTGTTAAATTACACTTAAAAACTGTTTGAGTAGACAAATTCTTGTGAATGGATGAGTAGATAGAGCTTTATTTCATATCAACTTCCTTCAAAATTTCGAAAAAATCTTGTATAAATTGGAAAAATTTCCACTACTATGTATATAAAGGTAACTCATGAGAGTTAAAACCTGTCATGCAGTAAAAACTTTCATGTGGAAATTACCAAGTCCTCATTTAATTTTGTACAGTAATCTTATCTACAATCTGTAGTGCTGTATTTATATCAACACAATTGTGTGAAGTTGACCCAATGAAAGGCTTCTCAGGATCTTCTGTTATTCTTTTAGTAATCAACTGATCAATGTACACCATCATATTTCTTACTGTAATCAACTAAAACTGGCAAAATTTGAGAATTTTCTGAGACAACAATGATTTATAATAACATTTTTGTTGATCTGATTAGTATTTAGTATTTTTGGTAACCTTAAAAACCTCTCACGATCAGATCAATTATACTGCAAAAGATGGAATCAAGAAAATGTCGTATTTCAATGAAGTATAAAAAATTATAATGCTCTTAATATTGGGTCCAAATCACATAATTTTAAAGGATATGAAAAGATTACAATGACCCCACAAGAGATATTATGAATATTCTGAAAATAACTTGGACGGATATCTCAAAACTAGATATTGTAGCAAATTAAAAATCTGGTCACCTAAGACATAGATCATGGAAATCAGTACAAGTTTTATAAGTTCTCAGTGTCGAAGTCAATCATAGAGGGATATAGATATTTGCCATCTCTGGTATGACAGTTTCCTGGATTTTTCTTTCAATTCTAGCATTTATTTCATAATTATATTATCATGGAGAAGAATAGAATGTAGCAGCAACTATATTAGCATTACTGCCGAATTCCTTTTAAGAGAGAATTACAATGAGGAATTACACTAAGTATACTACTAACCTTCTGTTTCAGACAATGAACTTCTTTGCTGTAACTGAGAAGAGGAAAGTTTTGGGCGGATCACTTTTATACCTTTGGAGATCTTTGGAATTTGAGGGGTTGGAATTATGCATGGCTGAGGCGCTGAAATGATTGTGGTGGGCAGGATGGTGCCAACGTTGGTGCTCACCAAAGTGCATGGAGCACCAAGAACATCTTCTCTGGGTGGGGAAATTGGAGGCGTTTCCAAGATAACCTGCGGAAAAAGAAATGAGCAAAATATTCAATCATCAAAATAACCAATTTTCCATTCCTGTGATATACCTTACCTCTACCACTACTCAGATATCACAGATTAGGTAGGCTAAAAACATTGAAATGTTCTAAGTGACTACTTATACCATACGTCAATTTTCTGCACTAATAGTAGGCATCAATAGCTAAACCCCAAAAATCTAGAACCAAGTTAATAACATGTCAGGAATGTATTATGCATGCATGTATTCAGGACCAGGCAAGAGAGAACTTTGAGAGAACACCATTTTTAGGAAGCAACTATGTTTTTTTTGTTGAGAGTGACTTGCAAGAAATTTTGTTAAGTCAATATTTACTCATTACATGGGCACAGGAAGTGGTGAAAGGGAACCCAAGAATATTAGCATTTGAGCTGCCTTTTTGCCTATGTATGCTAAAAACAGCCTCCAGGCATAAGTTTGGCATTGGCAATAAAAGCTTGATTACTATAACTATGTATGGCGTAAAATACACACACCCTTTCTGAAAATCACGAGTTTCAAAGAATGTTTTTTCTCCCTTATCTTTTTGCCTTCAAAATTTAGTTTATGAGTTATTGTTGAGCTATTATTAGTCATAATTGTTTATTATTCTATTTTCAAACTTTCTGTATTGAAATTAAATTAAAATACATATTTTTAATATCTCAAGGAGCTGCAGTTTAAGAACATTAAAAACATTTTAAGCTAATTTAGATACCACAGGTTGTGTCTAGAGATTCCATTCTTTGAATGCAGATAATTTAGGAGAGACTCCAGGGAGCAAAATGGAAATGGATCACTGATATAATGTGTTTGAGGAGGCCACAAAATTCCTATTTTCCCCATAAGAATTCTATGTCCAAATTTTTATGAGGCACTTTCTGCCAACATAGAGAATGAAAATTCAAGAGATTGCTAGAAATTTAGGGGTACCCAATGAAAACTAACTACAGATCTTCAAATATTATCCTTGGTTTGACACTAGGTCAGGACAAATTTTTCTCCATAAGGATTGCACGGTGGGAATTCTACTGATTTTTTTCCAATCACCTCCAGATAAGACACAACTCAAACTTGGAATTTCAATAAGAGTCCAGATGATCTTACAAGCAGTTGACTATTTCATAATGAGCTCTGGGTTAGTTGCCAAGGAACTTTAAATATTCTTCCATACTAAATCTATGGGAATCTTTTCCTGTAAAGAACGTACAGCAGCAATTTTTAACACAGCCATTGAAGCAGTTTCCAAAGAGAGAATGGCTGCAACTCAGTACGTAGATGAAAGTCATAGATACTTTAATAAAACATGTTCTTATTTTACCAAATTGTTCCTGGGTTTGAAGCCAGGGCTCCATGGGTATTCCTTCCATTGGAATCAACAGGAAACTCAGAATGCCTTTCAAGCAACTTCCCAAATGAATATCAACCTGAAATTCTACGTTTAGTTTTATTTGGCATTTACATAGTGGTTATTAGAATTCCATCGTAAAATACAAAAATTATTCCTAGAATAATATAAGGGGACGTACACTAATTGCATAACGCAAAATTCTCCAATTATCGACCCCCCCTCCCCTATGTAACAGGACCGTAACGCCAGGCAGGAGCCCTCACCCCCCACTCAGTTACGTAGCCAGTGCTCTGTGAAAAGTTTTGGGCTTATTTTCAGGAAAGAAAGATTTTAAGTTCCCAATAATAATACACTTTTTAATAAACAATTTCAATTTCAAAGGCCTTTCATTCATTTCGTCTAGATTCGATGCCATGACCTGTTAATAATTAGCATCGCACAAAACAAAGACAGGGGACAACCAGTGTAGCCTACCACACTCCACTCGCACTCTGACTACTTCCGTTTGACACTCATGCTCGCTCGGATCAGAGCTGCCAATTTTCCCCAGTAAATTGTGCACGAGTTTTAAATTCAAACTTTAAACGTGCAGAAAGTTTGCAATTTTTGCAGTTCTAAAACCGTGATGTAAAGCAAACCTTGACCCCACTCCCCCCACATACCAGGACCATAACGCCTGGCCGGACCCCCCTTCTCCCCAAATTGTTACGTAATTTGTGTGTGGCCCCTAATAGAGTTAAATTGAAAAACTACCAAACATTTTCCCTATTCTCTCCCACCGTTTATAACTAAAATAATTATTTACTCCCATTTATTATTCTGGATTGACATAGAATTGTCTCCCCAGCGTAAAAACTAATAATTTCTTACAGTTATTTTTACATGGGCCTTTTATCCAAATGCATTCTTATTAGAAAATGGATTGCTTTAAGTTAAAAAATGGCCTTCATTGTCAGAAGAAAGGATTGTTTACAGCCATAACGTGTAATTTTGAGTCAATGTTCAAATTATTTTTTCAAGTTATATGAATAATCAATTCATCAAAATAATACATATAAGTAATAAGTTGACATAAACTTACATTTATAGGAGTTGTATGCATACACACCTTAATATCTAGTGTTCCTTCAGATCCTCCTGGTGAATGGACACCCTCTGAAAGCGATGAGAGAGACGAAACAGACGAAGGAGGAGAAGGAGGTGGCTCAGTCTTTATCTCTTCTTTCACACTGCACACTAAAATAGAAGTTCAATCAAACATTAGAAGTCAACGATAATATTTTGCAATGTTTAAGCAAAAAATAATTACATCTAAAGATAGAAAGATCATTTCATCTGACCAATGAATAAGAAGAAAGAAATGAGGCTCCCAAATAGGCGGCAAATGACTTCACCTTGAAGAACTTTCAAATAAATCACTACAACAAATGAAGAATTCTAACAATATTTATGGCTATCTTTACTGAGTTCAGAACTCGAAAGTGGGTTTTAATCTACAATATGTCCCTAGAAAAGTGTTTTCTTATAAATCCTTTAGAATTTAAGACTATATCTGTGATATTTTTAATTTTATTCTATTTGTTATGAAAAGAAAATCATTTAAAATCAGTGACTGTTGGCTAATCGGACGTACCAAAACCATCAGATAAAGCTGTTGCACTTGGAAAAGTGTGAGGCACCCATTTATGCAAGTCAAGATCATCCAGATCAACCAGACCATCAAAATTTGAAGAATCGACTGTCATACTCTGCTCCAAACAATCATTTTCTTCCATAAGGCTTCTTGGACCATCTTCTTCTCCCATAAGTAAGGGAATCTGCAAAATTAACATAAAATAATGACATCTTCATTACCTTTTACTCGTACACTGATAAAACCATTCTTGTTGTATATTCTTTTAAATAACATTATAATAGGTTTTCCAAAACAAATTTTCCCTAAGCGTGCAGTGGTGCTACTTGAAAGCAATGACTCAGGCCGCAATGATTTTATATTAATAATTTAGAAAATTGCACAACTGTAACGTTATAGAAGATTTGAACGTATATGCGAAATAATTCCGCTATATATTCCATCGAAAATATTTTAGGCTAATATGATTTGTAAAAAGCTGTCAGCTGAATTTTTATACGATCGTTTAAAAGCGTGCCAACTCTTAAATTGTACGCTCCGAATGAGTTTAGCTGGCGGAAAATTTTAGTTAAATAAGTCAATGAAACGTATAAATCTAAGCAAAGAGAAATTATCCATTGAATTTAAAACCCATAGTTTGTTTTTGTTCCGATTTTGCAATCTGTTTACTCAAGATAAGTATGAACGGGATCATGATGTCCTCTGACCTCTCTCTCCTTACGCTACTGTGTTCGGGACATAAGTAATTGTAACTTAATTTTGTATCGCAAATGAGCATACTAAGTAGACCCTAGACAATAAGATAGTAGGACTGATACTATTCCATTTATTAATGTTAACATTGTAAATACCAAGACATCAATCCCATACTACAAAATTGAAGAATATATTAACTGTAATTGTACTCTCCTTAAAAATAGCAATCATTATCTATCATTCGACTATACAATAAAAATGTAAATTATATCGGTAATTATCTATTTAATTGATCAGATACAATTCATAGTAAATCCATTTATTTTGATATTTTAAGAGAAAATATGTTGACAAAGAAAATTATGAATGTAATGAGCGTGTACGCATAACTCCGCGGCCAGACAAAAAAAACAATAAAACCGCCACTATTTCCACGCATTTGGCGCACTTATTTCACGCTGTTATGTTTCAAAGTTGACTGATAATACCTCAAGGTCAATGGGCAGTTGTTGCAGGAAGTCATCCTGGTTGATGTCACAGTCTGCATCTGCAATCGATAGAATTATTAGCATTTAAGCATGGCCACCGGATGAACAAAAACATGGGGACCCTTAATTCCAAGGGAGGTCAATGCGCTGCATCAAGGCCACGCCTCCATGCAACAAACAATACCAAGCAAGAAAGGCAGATAAACACTCACACGCGTATTTATTACTCTAAAAATATATTTGTCTACAGTGTTCAAGATTTCAAATGCTTCGTTTAAACAATTTAATGTTGAATGATAAACAAAATTCAGTTTTAAATTAAGACTAACTCAGGATTATAGATTGGTAAAACATTAGCAATCATTTCCGTTAAAAAGTAAGCAACAATAAATAATTTCACACGCTAACAAAGAGAGGGAAATAATGAATCACCTAATGTAAACGCTACATCGCCGGCGGTCGTTAGGCTTGATTCTTGACAGTCTTTGAAGTCAACTCCATCCATTGGTAAACCGTAATCATCTTCGCCATGCTCTGTGATAAGCATGATATTCTCACAAGCACAAAGAGGATAAACTGCGCATTAAATGTAACCAGTTTGATTAATTATCAAAACAACGCGACACGTCAACTTGCGACTATGCTGCCTACAGACGACAACACAAAAAATGCTTACATATCGATATATCGAAGCTTCGATGGAACAGCATCATATCGCAGGAGAGCTCATTCAAATTACCAAATTAGATGGAGATAATAATTATAGCCAATCTTGATTCCATTCTATCAGTACCACGTATTTCCTCTCCTTTAAGTGACGATTATAGAAATACCGAATGCTAAAATTGAACGATTTTCTTCTGTAAGTTTCTCCAAGGCTTGCCGAGATAACAAAATCAAGCGCAGTTAACTATATGCATTACAAAAAGTCACAACATTCATAGCTTGTTATTAGATCTCCTTAAACTAAAGTGATACTTAGACATCTTTAATCCGAACCTTAACATAATTTCCATCGGTCGATAATGTTAGAAAATGTACTATTTCAGATATATATAACATATTCTTGTATATTTTCTGAATGTTAAGAGCAAACAATGTTTGGCTATGCAAAAATATAAAGAAATGTTTAATCTATACCGCATTCGATGCAAACGAGGATACCGGTTGGTGACCGCAATTTTCCAAAACGGAAGGGAAAACCTAATAAACTGACAGTCGGCTTATTTGAGAAGTGGTGGAAACAATGACTGAAGTGTATCAGGAATGATCCAGTATATGATCACACTGTTTTCTTTTTGAGTGAGAGCTCACGGATTTCTTCTCCAAGGACTTAAGCAAAAATAAGTTAATTTCTTCAGAAAATTTCCAAAGGCAATCGTGCTATTTACAATAGAAATATACACAGTGGAAGCATATAGCGGTTAATTTAACTAAATATGAAAAATGTATTATATGCAAGGAATCTTTCAAAATTTACTCCGGTAACACGATATCGAGCATGCATATTTTCAAATGTGAGATTATAATAGCTATTTCTACCATTCTTACTGATTAAAGATAGATTGATTGGTTTTTATAAATAAAAAACAGATTTGCCTAAATGTAAATTACACATTAGAGTAGCGATATGATTATTTTGTGAAGTGATTAATTTGGAATTGAATGTTTCTGATTATAACACTAAACGAGTGAAACAAATTTGTAAGAGGCAACACTTTCTGTTTCACTGCTTCCTGATACATACACGTTCATATTTCAAGGGGAACATGCATATGTATTCGTTATTCATTTCAATCACAATTTTGATTGTGGCGCTGTGAAAGTGGTACCCTTGATACCATTGTTTACTTTTGAACCGATGAAGGAACCGCGGTTTAGGGTCTTTTGACCATCTGACCGTTTGTATTGTCATGAATTTGAGAACGGTAAAAATAATAAGTTGTTCGATTAATCTGTGAATCAGCATCCAGAGAAATGGGTACAAAAAGGTCTTCTACTGACCATTCTTCTATGCCTTCGAAAAAGTCTTCCAATCATTGGTCTCAAGGCCTGCTGTCATCGATGGAAGATCCAACTTTGAAGGTTGAGGAAGACGAAGATCTTGTTGTCATCAAAGATAAATATCCAAAGGTGGAATATATTCTGCGTTTTTGCTCGAGAGTAATTTTCTTGAATAATTTTACATTCGAGTGTTTTACAGGCTGAGGTACACTACTTAATTCTTCCCAAAGATGATATAAGCGGCTTGAGACAGCTGAAAAGCTCTCATCTCTCCTTAATTTATAAGATGGAAAAATGCGGGGAGAAGCTGATATCAAAGCATCCAAACCATAAATTCCGGTTGGTTACTAATGAAAGTTGTTCGGCTTAGACTTGAAATGCATCGTTTTTTACTTTGAAGTAATTCACTTGCCTAATAATTCAAGAATTAAGAGATTTTGCCTTTTCTCACTCATTAAGTAAGGAAATTACCTCAAAATTTCAGTAAAATCGTCTTTTCAACATTTTTATGTCCTATATACTGCAATAAATTCTATTTTAAATCATTTTAATTACAGATTAGGATTTCATGCTGTGCCTAGTATGGCTCGCCTCCATTTGCACGTCATAAGCCAAGACTTTAACTCCCCGTGTCTTAAAACAAAACGTCACTGGAATACGTATACCACACCATATTTTTTGCCAATATCTAGTAAGTAAAACATATGTTTTCTGATTCTTATGTTGAAAGAAGAAATACTTAGTAATTTTCACAGCAGGTTTATTGAACGACTAGTTTCGTCAACGGGTTGACATCTTCAGGTTTTACTAAGTATTTCTTCTTTCAGCATGTGTGTTGAGCTCCACACATACAAGTTACGCTTGACCATATTAATTTTATTTTCTGATTCTCTTTTGTGATTTCCCTGTTACACACAGCTTTCCTTTACATCTTTTAGCCTATACTATGAGTACCATTGCACAGGTTTATCATCCCTCTGTGGCTTTTTCCTGCAGTGAATCTTTTTTCTTAAGATAATATCTTTGATTTCTTATCTACCTCTTCTTAAGTTTTCCTCTCTCTTTCTATTTGCCAATAAATTATTTATGTTTTTATTAACACCATCGATGGCAGTTTAGATGAAATAAGAGTCTCAATCTCACATTAATTCATACCTGATGAAGAAGCATTTATATTTTATAAACATAGTAAATAGTACTGATATTTACTTTTAAATTGCTTTATTATGAAAAATTCATTATAGATAGGCAAAATGGTTCACCACTGAGGCTTCATTTACATAAGAATTCTATAAATTTACTTAAAACCTCTCCCTCTTTTTATTCATAAATCTTTTGTATCAGCAAGCTAACCCTAGATCCTAGTTACTGTGTTATTGAATAAAAAGCTATTTGCTGATTATCTGTTGAAATAGAACTTTTCAAACAAATTGTATGTATTTATTGTTTTTCCAAATGAAAAAGATGAACACCTTGAAGTTTCTCTCTTAAAGTTAAACAGTTAAACTAAGTAAAAACAACGTCTGAGGGCTATGGAATGTGATGGAAGAGACCTTCGAGACTGCTAGATATCCATTTATTGTAACTCAACATACCATATTTCATGAAAGAGGAAACAATGCATTCAAAGTATTAATTTAAATTCGAATATTTCAGAAATCTTATATTACACCATTTCTTTGTAAACTAGGAAAGTGTTGAATATACTGAGAGGAGGTAGAATTTTCTTAAGAATCTTCTTGTTTAATATCCCCTGAAGTGACAGCACTGTAAGTGATCTTGTATGTATAAAACTAAATCCAGCAGAAAAATTGTGCTTGAATGAATGATTTGTGGATAATTTACATGAGTATTATTTGAAAACTCAACTCATAGTTATGCCACAGAGTAGAAATTGAATTTTCAAAGCCTTAGTATGATGATTAATAGTGCACATTGTAACTCATGCATGTTTCAGGTGCTATATCAGATTTGAAGACAAAGGGGGAAATAAATAAAATGCCCTCTCAAGTTGCTGAAAGTTACTTAACCGCAAAGTTGAAGTGCCATGTTTGCTCTTTTGAACCAAAAACAATGCCAGAACTGAAGAAGCACTTACTGTCACACATTGGAAAGGAAGCTAAACAATAATTTGAGAGGTCTGCTTGGTATTCTTGAGTAAGTATATGCATTTTAAAAATTACGTAACTGGTATTTGTGTGTGCTTACCTGGTGAATTTTCCGAACAAATAACTCATGGGTTTCTGACTTTCATAGAAGCATATTAGTCATTATCTTTGCTTACAGCTTTCTACAAGATAATGTCTTCTCAAATGAAGTTTATCATTGGCTTTATCATAATGGCAGTCTATGATGAAATATTTTGGTAAAAGCTACTACTAATCTCTAAAGGTCTACTACGTTTAATCTCTAATGTATGGTGCTACTGTGTGTGTACTGTACAGTACTGACCCATATTTTAATATCTGGCTTCAGTATCTCATTCCAGCCTCTACTCACTCACTCTAATTTGCTCAGTTATGGTTGTTTGGAAAATCATTATGATAATGAATTGGGTGTAGAATTGGCTGATATGAAACACAGATGGTGGGGTCTCAAAAGGAAATGTGAATGTTTGGTTGATTAAATATTTTTATCTAAAACTCTAATACCTAGATTTAAGACATATTATGGGACTCTATATTGAAAATAAACTTCAACTTTTAATAAGATTAGTAGGTTTTCTAATGTATATCCTTCATTCATTTTATTTCCAGAAATCAGCAGAGTGTAGAAGAAACTGGGAGTTTTGAAATATACATCTCTGATTAAAAAAAATTGATATATATTGTTATATATAATCTAGAGGCTTACACATAAAAATAAATATTTTACTTCAAGTCTTTAATTTCTTCTTTTTTAATGCTAACTAGTTAACCTGCCATTCTTGACTTGCCTAGTGTATTCAGGAAGACACTGTTGTTTGAGATATTTGATGGAGGTTTGATCTATATTGTGGAGTTATACAAAACAAACCAGAGGTTATAACTTTTAGGAAATTCACAAATTACCCAAGCAGCATTTTGATGTTGGCCCAATGTCGGGCCAACGTCGTTTAATGTCGGCTTTAGGTTGGCCCAACATCGGCTGCCGATGTTGGCCCAACGTCGGAATGATAACGTTTGCCGGTGGTAAAACGACATTGGCTTCCAATGTTGGCCCAACATCGGTACGATGTCGGCTAGAGTCGGCCCAGTGTCGGGTTGACGTCGGTTTGGTGTTGGCCTACTGTCGGGTTGACGTTGGCCCAGTGTCAGCCCAACATCGGATGCTGATGTTGGCCCAGCGACGGAATGATAACGTTTGCCAGAGGTAAAACGACATAAGCTTACAATTTGGCCCAACACCGGTAAGATGTTGGCCTATTGTCGGGTTGATGTCGGATTGACAACCTATGTCTATACAATACCCGAAGTTGCGGCCAGTTGCCATCCACACAATATCCAAGTCGGACATTCGCTGCAAAAAGGGTCCTTGTCAGCTCTTTCATATCTTTTTGCTATTAATCTACTTTTGTGATGACATTTCCTCTTTGAAGATAAGTTACCAGTTTGAAAAAGTATTTCATTCCCTTGGAAAAGGAATTAATTGAATAAAAAACATTTATCTAAGTACAGCGTTTTGCATTGCAGTTTAAATTACTAAAAGGTTGACACTGATTGATGATTTACTATACTAGTCACCTAAAGTACTTTAAGTCACCAATGATCAGGTGGAATAAATCTTGGCAGTTGGCAAAAGTAATGTTAGATTAACTAAACCTACATCATTTTTATTAACTGAAATTGAAAAGTTTTTGAATGACAGTAAAATTAATTCTGCAACTTCGATGTAAATATACTATTTATTGAATAGTAGCAAAATACAATTAATTAATATTTAATTTTATTTGTTAATTTTCTTATGATGCCTAAATTTGGCGTGGTGTAACCAATCCTTCACATAATTTTCCAAGTCTTTTGAAGCAATACCTTCCCACTTGGAATGCCGAACAGCATCTACAAGAAGATAACAAAGCCCATTACATGCTATTGACAGCAAGTACATACACATTACCATTTAATTAGTCTTTACCCTAGGAATAAGACAAGCTAAAATGAAGTAATTTAAATAATATCAATGGTAAACTCATTGTGAAGAACAAATGAAGTGCTGTGACAATGGGGCACAGAATGCCAATTCTTCTATGAACTGTAAGTATAGTTTGATACAAATAAATAAAGATCACCCTGAAAATTACTGCAACAGTTTTCATAAATTAGTGATTTCTGAAATTTCATTAATGTGGAGTATTTCATCTATACATTATATACAATCTAACCTAATTCTAATAAATTTCTGCATGTATTCTTAGTACATACTATGAAAATGTACACATTTTCACACACACCATGGATGTTTAAATTCTTTTTTGCAAATCCCTACATTTGTAAACCCTTAAAAATTTTAGACGGCTACTTGACAAACCAATCTCAAATTTTAAGAAATTTTTTGATTCCCCACTAAGAATACTACTTATGAATTTTAAAGCAATGCATACCAAAAATTGCAGTCTTCAAGCCAAGTTCAGAGAATACTTTTTTCTTTTTATACCCAATCCAACTACAACTGGCAGCCAGGTTGTCTGTCATGACATGCTGGTGAATATGCACAATCATGTCCTTTGCAGTGTTCCCTCTAATGAGGGACAATTCAGACACCTGCAATTAAATTGATAAAGTACACATTAATCAGACTTTTCCAGTTGATTTATATATTATCTAGCTATATTTTATGAACATTCACCTTACCAATATCTTTCTAAATCCCACATCTTTCATTCTTCCCTCTGCTGTATCCAACTCCTCTTGGGTTCCCAGGGGAAATTCCTATCCACTATAATTTTCTTCCTCCTCATAGTTCTGGGGTCTGTTACCTTTTGCTATTGTAACTTTCTCTTCTATTGAGGCTAGCCTCTGTTCTATGTCTACAACAGCTCTCATCTTTAAGAGCATTGTCCTTTTATTTCCTGCAATTTTGAAAGTGATAAATCAAACCTCACATAATTGTCAATCAATAGCTCCCTTGTTTTAGTAGCAGAAAACTAGTGATATTCACTCACTCAACTCCGCCCTGTCCTCCTCTGTTCTTACATTGCTCCTTAGATTTCCCAAGGAAAAGAAGTCACCATTTCTCTTATCCCAGCACCATGTTCATTTGAATCACTATCTGATGACAATGGGTGGACAGGAATGTGCCTTCTTTCCCCCTTTCCATTTTCAGGGTCAGAACTTATGTCCGATGTTTTCTCAGCTGTAGCTAGCTTCTGCCTACCATCCTTCATGGAGCCTAAAAAGTAATGATAATAAGTTAGGTAAGGTTAGATAATAAATTAGCCAAAGTAATGATATACAGAATGTATAACTTAAAAAATAGCAACAAACAATGCAAATCACTTCACCTAAGTGTATGAAGAAGATGAACACTTACTGTAAACCTTTTTACCAATTTGTTTTGCTGAGAAAGTATTCCACCCATCTTCAGATAGCACTTCACTGAATAGCTTCCTGTTATTATTCATTCTGAGTGAATTTCATCCACAAATGTATGACGAAGCTATAAGCGAACCTGAAGAAAACGAGCGGAATATAATATTGGACAAGTTGTTAACATTGGATGTTTCTGTAAATGTCTACAATCAGTACGTTTACGAGTTTTACTCACCAAATTTGCATTCTAAGCATCACGATTACGAATCCAAATTAGCTCGCAGCAGCATGATCCACACCACACGCACGTTGAACCGTTGAGCCTGTTGAACGTTTGTATATTCGATCGTGAAAATGGCTGCGCCAGGCTGCGCGCCCCCCGCGTGTCTCCCCGCGAAATTTGAATTCGAATTTTGAGCAGGGGAGAGAATCTCCGTTTGGAATAGAAAGCCCGGAAAGCATTCCGATGGGATGTCCGCCTCCGCTTCACGATGTCATTTTACTTTGCAAATATAAACAATTTTACCATTTAATTTTAGAATTTTAAATTCGAAATCAAATTTCGCATGGAGACTTCTTTCGCCGGATGGAGTTTAGTGAACATATTCAATATTCATTCCAGAAGACATAGATAGTTTCACTAATATTATTATCATATTTAAAATAATATGGTCTAATATAATGGAATCGGACCCATTATAATTGGCAGCATTTCCACCTTATAAGGGAACAAACCGAATAATTGGAATGTTAGACGATCTCGAAACATGCGTAGAAACACATTTCCTTTGCTATATTCTAACTCGCCACTCCGGAATCGATTATTGAAATATTAACTCCAGAAACCGGCTTAGTGTCTAAAATACACTTGCCGTAGAAAGGTGTTCAATCGCCTCAGACGACTGCCAAACTCGTTTTTTTTTCTTTCTGGCCACTCCGGATTTAGTTATTGAGATAAGGGCCGCGGACCGATATTTTTTCTCAAGTCCTTAAACCGGCTTAGTGTCTAAAGAAACACTTTCCATAGAAACGTGTTCAATCGCTTCAGACGACCACGAAACAAGTATATTTTCCTATGGTTTTTTCACCCTTCAACATTATTGCAACTTTCTGTAGTTACTGTGTTAATATCCATGTATAATATCTATACAACATTAAATGTGGATATAAAGCTTTTTGGATATTGGTAAACCTTTATGGATATTGTATAAATATTACTTTCTACTAGGGGTACACATTTTTTCAGGACATTTTTATTACATACCATAATGTATGGAACTCTTAAATGTTTAAAATACACTTAACAGTACTTATATTACTCAAAGTGGAGAAATTTATTGTACTCCAAAAAAAGACATCGGGCCAATGTCGGACCAATGTCGGCAAGTGATGTCGGCTATTCCACCCAATGCCAATGTTGGCCCAATGTCGGCTCTGCGTCGGCTTAGGTCGGCCGACATTGCCGACACAAAACCGACATTGGGCCAACGTTGGCCCGATAAAGGATGCTGCCTGGGTAAGTAACATACTTAATTAGGTAATTAACTATGGCTGTACCAAGAAAGTTGTAGTTAATTTAGTATTAACAACAAATCAAATTCATTTAAAATTCTTATAAGGTTTGACTCAAGGAACATGGATAAAGGTTGAGTAAAAAATTAAATACCCCACCTACTCTGGAAAACTTCAAGGTGAAATTTTCCCTCCTATTTATCATCCTTTTTGTTAATCTTTAATTATATATACAGTTTAGCAACCTGCTCCAATAACTAACATCATACTAAAGCGCAAAACGGACTGACTGATCAAAACAAGTCCATTCTTGTTCATAATTCAACATTGCCTTGTATCTTATTTACTCATTATGTCCTACTTTAAAAACCCAACAATCCTAGTACCTTGTTAAAAAAGAGACTGATATCTGACAGAAAAAATTGAGATCTATTTCTCAATATCTCTTTCCCAGTACAAGTGAAATGATAATTCTTTGTATGTATCCAGCTGACAAAAAGTAAAGTTAATGGGTAGGAATAGATGAAAAATTTCATTCATCATATATAATCATTGTATTACTTTATAATAAACTTACCAATCATCATGATTGTGCTGTCTTTGACAGTTTCACTACCCCATCTTTTAGTTAATTAAGCACTCTTATTACGAGTAAAATGTAGCTTGCATACTGCAAGCAGATCAACAAGACCAATTTCATTTCAACACCACCTTCATATCGGCATCATATCGGGACAGTTCTCAAAAGAAAAAAAAAAAGCATTGAAAATATTCTTAAAATTCACTGCAATTTAATCGTCTGGCATCGAACCCAAGCCTTCCTGGTGAACTTACTATGCAGTACTACAGAAGATCACCATCTCTAACTATGTGTGAAAATTCAAGCAGAAATATTGACTGCAACTGCCTCAAATGACGTCCTACTTTTCATATACATACCTTATGTGAGAAATTGTAATGTGCTCGGGCAACGAACCCAGGAACAGCATGGTCTTATCTATTTTTTTTTTCTTAAACCAAGTCTTAATAAACATCTTCTATCTAAGCATGAACCTCCTATCATTTCGATAAGTGCATCAAAATAAATAATGAAACCTCTACAATGTATTTTAAATGGGGGATATATTTACCGCCTGGCTTCGAACCCGGGTCTTTCTGGTAATATTTTATATGCAGCACAACAGAAGATCAACACCTCTAACTATGTGTGAAATTTCAAGCAGAAATATTGGGTGCAACTGCCTCAAACGACGTCCTACTTTTCCCATGTATTCCTTATGAGAGAAAATTTAATGTGCTCTGGCATCGAACCAAGGAATTGTACGGGCTTATGAAAATTTTTTTCTAAAACCAATTCTTTTTATACATCTTCCAGCCGAGCACGAACTTCCTATCATTTTGATAAGTGCATCAAAAAATAATGAAATACTAACCCAATGTATTTTAAACGGGAGACATATTTGCCGCCCGGCATCGAACCCGGGTCTTTCTGGTAATACTTTCTATGCAGCACTAAAGAAGATCACATTCTTTAACCATATGCGAAAATTCAAGCAGAAATATTGGCTGCAACTGCCTCAAACGACGACTTACTTTTCCCTTATATTCCTTATGAGAGAAATGTTAATGTGCTCTAGCATCGAACCCAGGAATATAACTGGCTCATGAAATTTTTTTTCTTAAACAAATTCTTAATATATATCTTCTAGGTGAGCGAAAAGTTCCTTACATACCGATAAGTGCATCAAAAAAATTAATGAAAAACTATCCCCATGCATTTTAAACGGCCGATTTTTGCCTCGACCTAGCATCGAACCCAGGATATTTTCCGTAAAACTCATTTATGTTTTCGATAGATAATGACCATACATATAGGCTCCCTGAGTTTCGATTTTCTACCTATCCGGTAAGTATATTTTTTTAATTCCCGAAAATCAAAGCAATGTATTTAGACGGGAAAAATCGGGACTTTGGGGCCCTCTGGAATCGAACCCATGACACTGAGGTTCAAATTCGCAATTTTTCTGGCGGTTACATGTAATGGCCAATACGTCGTAAAATTTTCATGTTAATGACGCTTGTAGTTTAGCCTGTGAATTTGTATCCTCTCTATCTATCTATCTATATACATGAATGAATCCGGAGAAGCATCTATATATAATAGATACAGCTCAAGTACATTCCTATTAATGAAGTTCATTTTGTGAAGAAATATTACTGTTTTTCAATTAGATCACATATAAAACAAATAGTATAATTTGTTTTGACATTGAATTGAAGGGTCAAAATAGTATTTTTATTGTATATGATTCAATATGTGATTGATTTTTTTCCCAATTCCCAATATTTCTGTACTTGAAATTTTATTTTAATATGTCTACTTATTAGAAGTGATTTTTATGTTTTGATTTATAGGGTTTTGCCATTTTTCATTCTACTTCTTTATTTTAATAAGTGTTTCTTTAGCATCTGATTATCTTTGTTAACTTTGACTTCGGAAGATTCACTCCCCACACTGTTCTTTTTCCTTAATTTTGTAATTGACTTCAAGATGACATTTATGGTTATGTTAAACGCAGACCCCAACAAATGAAGAATCAAATATACTCTAATTTCTCACCATTTCAATTGCAGATCTTAGTTCCCAGAATATCCTTTCTTTGGTTCCATCTTCCATACATCTCTTCCCTCTTTCTTCTCAATTATCCTATCGTTTTGATTGAGTGTCCTCTTTCCATCCCAAAATTGAAATTGGTTTTAGGTCAATAAAGAACAATGGTCATATATGTTTCATAATATCCATGTAGCTATTATCTACTATTTGTGTAAAATGGCATAGTCTCTATAAAATTATATCCATTTTATTACACATCTGCAGAGAGATTCCCTTTTATCATTGGATTCAATAATAAAGTAGGGAAAATACAAAATGCACAAAGAAAGTAATACATGTAGGCTTCACACAAGGACTGATGCAAAAAATCAACTTTACAGACAAGCAGCAGGGTGAACATGAAAGAAATTAAGCCATTTACACCAAGAAGCGTCCTCAATCATGTACGCCACCAAGAACTACAGTTTGAAGAGAGTATCAAAAGAACATTCTTATAACTTGGATGGGACATGGATTAGACAAGAAAGGGTACATATATACATCAAAATCAAGAGAAATACCTTACAATAGGAGATTAACTGCATTCCACATTAGCATAAAGCAACAATTTTTACAAGGCTTTAGAATGCATTAATAAAGAATAACAAGGAGCGTATGTACAAAACAACACAAACTTAAATAAAGTTTAAAATAGAATAAAATTCTACTTTAAAAACAATGATGTGTTAAATCTCAGATGTATTCATAATTAACTTCTTTGTCAACATCAAATTAAGAGTCATTGATTGCTCTTTGGGTAATATCTACACTCTATTAGAGTAGTTTTCAAAAACCAACTTGAAAATTTATAGAATTATTTGTTAAACATAAATTTTCAGGAGATTGAGAGATTAGATATCTTAGATGAAAGTAGTAATTCTTTTCAAGTATTTTGAAGTGAAATTTTCCAAAAGTCAGTCTCCTGTATCACAAAGTAGTAGTATATATTTGTCATATCTAAGGCTGTCCTAATTTAACATAATTACCCATACTTTATTATTAGATATTATCTGAAAATTCTTAGTTTTTCTTCACAAATTAATGTTATTTAGAAAAACTTGGTATTTTGAAGAAAGACATTTTATAAATGTCTTCTTGTCAACATTTGAGGTTGATCACAATGTTTAATGTCTAGGACACACATTTTCGTTAGACACCAATACGCAAAAACGTTTTTCATTATTGAAAACTTTTCATCAACACCATTAGTTACTCTTGAAAGTTAGAATACTCGATTTTCTAAGTCATTCTTAGAGATTCGCTCAAATTTAACTCAACATCAAACGGGAAAACAAAGACATATGATGGGTGATCAATGAGTCAAAAAATACGAAAAAAATTACGATGCTTTGATCGGGACTGATGCAAATATGACATTCATCGATGAGTATTACGTTCGGATTCAGCATTCATTTTTACATAATGTCACTATATACACTGAATTTGGCACTTGTGATGGCAGAAAAGTACCTAAGTACTTGATTTTTTGTATTTTTGTGCAAGTCATGCTAGAATTGTCTGACCATAGTAACTGTTGCGAGAAGAATATTTCATCTCAATAAAATGCCAGCTGAGCTTAAAACTTAGTTGTTCCTCATGAACCAACTGGAAGGTACATTCCTTCATAAAACAATATCAGTTTTATCTACCATTTACACTGTGAAGCTAATTATTTTGCCATTTCATCAATTTGCAGTTTCAACATTCCAGTTAAATATAGTGTAGAAGCTTTTGAGCTTTAAACTCAACAAGTCTAAAAAACAGGTGCAACTGATGAGTCTACCTAAAACTTTTTGCCTTCAATGCTATAAATTAATTTTTTTGATAATACCTTGGACTTAAATTCATGGACTTTCTTCTCACTTGGAAGATTTTAGATCAGTAATCAAATTTTCCTCGTGTTCTTCATAAATCTTCTCTATTTCGAAATAAAAAGATCACAATATCACCTTGATCACATCTGTTCCCAGATAACCTGTCCAAAAACTGAGTTTAACAACGAGTTCCCAACACTCATATCTTCATACATTAGCAATCCTAGCATAGAAACACTTGTGAAAGACACGACTGCTTTCCCACCTTAGCACTGAACAGGAAGACCTGTACTTAGGATGAACTTATCAGTTTAAAGTGATCTCAAATGTGTGTTGTCCTTAAATGGACAAAGTTTGATCACTTTCCTCCACGATAGCTGCTGCCACCCCTTCCCCAAACATGAGTCGTCTCCTTTCGTGGGACTCCAAGCCTCAAAGCATCAGCATAAGACCTCTCCAGCCGCATCAGTCTTGCCATTTCTGCAGATGGTGATGGTGCCTGTGAACTGGGACCCCCGAGTGGCCAGCTGCACCTCTCGTTGCCCTCTCCTTGACTGCGCTGATGGTTTCCAGTGACGGCAGCAACAAGAAGAGCCTTTCCCGCATTTCTTCCCCTGCGATGGCGTCGTTTTACTGATGTCTGTGATTGACTCTCATCTGCACTCATAGAGCTCTCTGATGGCTCAGATGGCACAGGAGGCTTGACTTCTTCCGGCTTAGTTTCAGTTTTCTCGGTTTTGTCTGCATTACTGCTCCCCCCGCGTCTCCGTCCCTCTCCCCTCTTTCCTTTCCTTCCAGAGCCCACTCTCTCCACATCATCTCGACTTGCTTTTCTGTATGGAGTCAGCTTAATTCCATCTTCTTTTAATTCTTCCTGGGCATCCTTTGTATTCTCCTCCTCAACTGGGGATACTTTGGCTTCAGCTGAGGGTGGCTCTGAAACTTCTGCAGGTGCTGTCTTTTGAGTTAAATCAACAGTCTCGTCCAAATGAGAACTTTCTCTGGCCTCCATCAGTGTCCTCTTAAGAACAGCAAAGATTTCTCGGAACATCTGCCGTCTGTTCTCAGGGCTTTCTCCAATAGCATGCTTGTCTCCAACAACAATGCCATTTGCATCAGATGGTTTTCCAACCACAACCTCCCTAGTTGGATGATTTTTGACAAAGCGGCTTTTGGTTGGTGGTAATGCTTCATCATAAATACTGACATAACAGTCTTCCCCTTCTGTAATACTGCAAAGCAGAGTACCACGGCGAGATTCAGCATCTTTCTTTGACTTCTCAATATCAGTATTTGCTCCTTCATTGGATTTTGGAGATGGATGATGATGAGGTAACAAACACTCATCTGTTTGAGTTGACCTATGGACACATCTATCAGGATCATCTGAGAATCCAGAGGAAGCTGTCTCAGCCTCTGAGAAGAATAATGAGTCTTGATTTGAGGCATGATTGCTTGAATTTGCATTTGATGAGGTGTTGGGTGTTGAAGTGACTGCTCCAGAACGTGTCATTGCCTTGGGCTCTTCCTTCGCACTCTGGTCGACTTTTCCATTACTATTATTTATGCATGGTCTCTCTTGATCTACATCATCCACTTCAAAGTCTTCCTCCAAATCATCTTCCTCTGGTAAAAGCAGAGATGGCGGCCCAGAAAAATCACCAGACATCTGTAAATACATAAAAAATATTTTAGTTTTTTAGCCTATGGTATACACATTCTTCAATCAAAAGCACCATGAAAAATTCTTAATATGAGAAGGTCAATACTTTCTGCATTAATTATGAGATCAGTTGCATTTTCACAATGGGAGGAGCAAAGTGAAATCCCCCTTCAAAATCAGCATCAGAGATTTCTTATTTTATCTCATTTTTTAAAAACATATCATTTACTTAAATTTGGGTAAAGATAAAATAAAAATAAATGATTAATAAATTTGCTTGATTTTCAAGTACAAAAAAATCTCCACTACATTTTTGACCAATGACCAAATATGTCTTCCTAGACTTGAAAAGATTATTTAAAAAAGTTTTTGTGCCCCATGTTTTGATGGTTCCTAGATACTCTATGGTATGAGATTAACAATAGCAGGATCCATAAAGGACTGAGGAAGATGATAATTTGGTTACCTGAGTAGTTGTATATTATTTACTTGAATATTTATGAGGGCAATTCAACATTTGAGCTGCATAGTAATAAAATAAATTCTGCTATACTCGTACCTGTAATTCTTCTTGAAGAGAAAGTGGATGAGCTTCGCCACCATTTTGTGGAATGCTATGAGAGTTGACCAAGCTTGGATGACGATTACCAACATGACTCAGACCTTGTTTCCTCTGCACTTGAAGAAGGGCTTCATATTTATCCACTAAAGTTTGGTACGGGCTTTGATTCAAACATCCTCTGCGAATCTGTGGTGTGATTGAAAAGTCAACATTTAATTTACATACATAGGACATAGGATAAGGTAATTTTGCATGAGGTGGTGTACACCCAGGAAAAATCACAAGGAAGAATAGACTTAAAGTCCTACGCCTACAGTTTCCTGAATAGCTTGAGAGAATGCTCTGGTGGGATAGCTCAATGGACAGAGCACCTGACTGGCAATCGGGAGACCCGGGTTTCTCTGTCCTGTCAGACTTTTTTCAAGTTTATTCTTCCTTGGGATTTTACATAAATACTAAATACCAGAAAAGTTCAGAAAATATAGCCAAACTTCTTGTAATTCTATTTTAGAAAAATCAGTAGAAAATGTTAAAAAAATAATTCAACAATAAACACAAAATATAGAAAATTATAGGATCTAAAGAATATATTTAATTAATTTATAACAAAGAGAGTTGACTATTCTTAAATCAACCTGTTTGTTTTAATCTGCAACTTCTAGCATACTTTTGTATCACAAATAGTAAATAAATATAAAATTTATTTCATGAGTACTAATATTCTCAGCAAAATGTAGCTATGAATGAATAAACGTTTGTGTAGCAAGTTAAAAACCACTTAAAAATCACTTAAGAATTCACAGTTAAAATGAATGTGATAAATGACCAATCGACAAGATTGAATCACGTTGGAAAGACGTATAACATATTTTTTTTAACCAGAAAACAATAAAATTCATTGACCATAACTTTGTAAAAGTTCAACATGCTGAATAGGTTGAGTAGAAATACAAAACCGGTTTAAATGACTTGAGGGCCTGTTGATGACAATTAGGTAGTCAAAACTTGTCACCAGACAAAGACCATTGCCCATTTCTGAGGATTAGTAAAAGTGATTTTCGTGTGTTTTTAAAACCTGATTTTTATTTAAATTCTTCCTATTCAACAGAAAACAGTACATTGTTTTTGAATTAATGTTTATGAATTAAGTTTATGGTTCATTTCAATTTTCAAGCAGATCATTCCAGCTTACTATAGAGCAACTTCAATTACATCAAAGAATAATAAACAAAAATTAATACAACATAATAAAAAAGGCTCCTTACCATTCCGCTCACTTGTGAGTCAGTCTGACTTATTATAGACCCAGAAGCCATTGAGTTGGTTTCATCTTCATCTTCGCCATCGTCAGCTCCATCTCCAACGTCATTTGCATAGAGGACAGCCAAACAGCGGACACAGAGCCCATTTCCATCACTGTAACATTAGAAATAAATTTTAAACATTAATTATTCTAAAACTTTAGAATCTAACAAGTAAATCAACAAAATAAAAGTGGAATAAGTAGGATGTCTTGACTTTTGAGTTATTTACAGTTCTCCAGAAATGTTGGCATTTGCACAAAACCAAGATGATATTAATTCCCTTCTGCATTACTTGAGGAAAATGGGATTTGTTTTACTAATGCAGGCAAAATTATGGTATTCAATAACATATTTGTGAACATGAAACATAATTTGAATACACGTTTTACTATTTTTATTATTGTACAAAATGTTAATAAACTGATAATTTATGCATTATGATTTTTACTGATATGATAACCTAAATAAATACACTAGCCCAGTGACTTCCTAAGAAAGGGGAAAATTTTAGAATTGGTTTTATGCTAAGGGAAATATAGGGAAAATAAGGTGAGCAATCTGGCGATGGCTGTACTTAGGCCCAAACTGGTCTTACAATAAACTTTGGCAGAAGTTACAAAGAACTGTTGATTTTGTTTCAAACTGGGGCACTGTGAAACAGCACCCGGTGAAATGGTCCAGGGAAAATTCATACGTGGGGAATTCATACATGGGGAATTGGTCTCCTGACAGATTAGTACATTATAAAATTGTATTATAAATTGCTGTTTATTTATTTTTTACGCAACAACACAATTGTGGAGAAAACCACTTATTCATTCTCTGTGACTTGAAATGAAATTTAAACATAGCTTTGCCTTTGTTTATCGTATTTTTATATAAAAAGGATTATTTTAATAGAAAGGAGGGGAATTGATCCCTGCGTGCCAATCTGTCGGGAGACCAATTCCCCACGTCCGAATTCCCTGCATATGAATCTCCCCCGGACCAATTCACCGGCTACGCTGTGAGACAACTAGCATAATAAGTAAAAATGGTAATCGATTAAGATACTGTATTAATTACAACATAATGATTACAGACTTACCTAGCCAATTGGACTTCTTCTTCAATACTTCGTGCTTTGGCATCTCTCTGCTGTTTGACCACAACAAGTTGCTCTTCTAAGGATAGATTCTCCTATTGGAAGGAAAGTCTTGAATCAGCTAAATTGTAATTTACAAAGTTAATTGATAAAAGAACAGATTGATATATGTAACTTGAATGAGAAAGGGTTGAATTTGTAGAAAATAAAAGTTTTCCCTAACCTGGGCTAAAACAGCAGCATGCTCTTCCATGTCCTCAATTTTCTTCCTATCTCGAGACCTTTGAGCTCTCAAATCTTGAATTTGATAGAGTAATTGAGTCATCTCTCCACTATCTCCATCTTCATTGGAAGCACCCTGAAGAAATATATACTTTTAGAATTTTGCAAGAAGAATCAAGGTAAATTTCACACATAAAAGAAGCAACAGGACAGAATATAGTTGAATGCTAGTAATTAAGGGTAAGAAGTGCAAGGGGAGAGGATGATACGAAATAAAACAGGAATTTTTAAAAACAAATTTTTTGGAGGAAAAAAAATAGCTCCTTGAAAATTATGGTTTAATTAATATTTATTCTTTGTCTATGGGGAAACTGCCCATAGACAAACAATAAATATTAGAAGGTCAAAGGAATACACAGAAGGGTGGATAGCAGATGATGAACTTGAAGACTAGTTGCTGGGTAGAGTAGAGATTCAAGACTGCACATTATTGAGATATGAAAAAGACAGTAACCTCAAGGATTTAAATGAAAAAGGCATAAGGAAGTGATGAAATCCCATCAAGATTAGCTTGAGAGATCTTGTTATAGCCAAAATATTTTTCTTCATTTAATATGTAATGTGAATTTATGAGAAATATATTAACCCAATACCAAAAGCAAGATCAGACAGCAGTATATTCTAATGTATCATCAATTAAATAAATAAAATCTGTATGATTACAATGAGAATTATTTCCAGATGAATGGATTCAAAGAAAGAGTTTGATTAAGTGTGGCACAATATTGGTTTTTGAACTAATAAGATCAAAAAACCAGACAACAGGATGGACTTAGAATGCTTACCTTTTTAAATGGGTCAGAAGGATGAACACCTATGGTTGGTGATGTTGCAGTATCTACAAGAGACATCCTTCCATTCTTAGCCCTCTCCTCCCATTGATCGATAGTTCTCTGCAGTTCCTCACATCGAGCTTCGAGTGTTTCAACACCCATGGACAAGCTGAAGAAGGAAATTAATGGTATCAGCTAACTTTGATAAATTAATATAAAATACAAATAAATGTTTACACCTGACATCTATATACAGTTTATTTTTGAAATTAGGCAAATCAGATACTGCACATTGACAAATTCACTAGCTCCATTTATTTTGAGGAATGGGAACTCTAAAAATATTGCTGAAAATAATTAGTCAATTCAAGTTTGATGCTACTGTTACAGTTTCTTATTTTGCTTCTTATAGATTTAAATATTTATTTTTAGTGTTAAAACTGCAAGGCTTAATGAACAAGGGATGGTAAATCCGTAATTATATCATCAATAATTTCTATAGCCAGGAAAATTAAGGGGATTTCAAAGGATTTTTTCTTACTTTCTAATTAATTTCTTGTCAGAAATGGCATCAGTGACCAAGCGATGGTTGGTGCGCTCCAGTTCAGTAATGGATGCCTCCAGATGCTCATAGATTCCAAGTCTTGAGTCATTCACTTCTCTAAGAGCAGCTGTCTGTTTAGTTAAATACTGAAATAAGAAAAGAAAGATGCAATTTGAAAAGAGTAATTCACACTAAATTCTAGCTAATTATGCACTAAGTTTTCAAGTACAAAATGTCATAATCAATCTTTCATAAGTTATATTGTCACAAAAAATAGAGCTAAAAATTTCTCTTTGTAGAAAAGACACAAGTGGTGGACAGTCTGTTCAGGCACAAAATGTTCACATCTATGTAAGTTGCTTTCAAACCTGAAGCTAAAGCGACTTGTCTGGGTTGTATAAGAAGTTTGAGTTGTAGGACAAGTTGAAGTGCTTGCTTTTTCTTCACTATGAAGACCTTTGCTAAAGTTAAGACAATCAGAACTATAATCTGTTTATACTAGACAGACTTTTGTGACTTGGTGCAGGAATTGGTTTTCAGTAATCAATTAACTATTAGCAAAATTAGTTACAATTGGTATTTTAAAAGTCATCACCATTTCCAATTTACAGCAGAATTTAATTTGAATTATGTGTACGGGAAACAGTAATGTCTTCACCACAAGGTTCCTTTAAGATTTGAATTTTGGTCTTTTGCCACCAAAAGAGGCAATACATGGATTGTCTGGAAGCAGTGTAAAGTCTGAAAAGTTCCATCCCTATCACAGAAATTACTCCTAGATGAATATAGTGTGCTAATTCTGCCAATGGTCATTCTAGTGATTTCATTTCTAACTTACGGAATCCTCTACGAGGAATATATTTCCAGTATTGTCAAAGCTAACATTCTAATTAATCCATAAAGTTACCTTATTTTTCACATTTTCTCTCTACTAGAAGTAAAATTATAATATATATTTAAGTTTTCCATATTAATGGCAATGCAAACGTTCTCAAAATCTACAAGATAAGAATTAATTATTGATTCATTAATGTTGTAAAATCCATCACCACATATATAAATATATTGAATGAAATTGGGAAGTCTTTAAACACAGAGTTCATTATCCTTTAAATGTTTATCTTAATATTATTATTGCTGAATTTTGTACAGATATGATGATTCAATAACTTAAATATAATACTTTTGAAGGCTTTTCAAAAAATATTTTGTAAAATTCAAAGCATTAGAGAAAATTTATTTATCAATCACTTTATTAATCAATCACTTTTATCTCATTAATAGCTAGGAAACACTTTTAATTAGGAAATACCTCAATTTCTTGTGCCTGATCCTCAACTGTTGCTTGCTGTTCCCTCACTGTGGCTTCTAATTCCCTGTTCCTGTCCAGAAGTGTTTTTCCAAGTTCAGCCGCAAGCTGCATGTCTGCAAACAAATATTAACAATCAAATTAATGAGGTATAATTAACAAAGGAGTTTGAAAAAAATTTTAAAATATTCAGAAAGATAAAATGATACACCAATCTATTTTGACATTAGGAAATTCTCAAGGCAATCGCACTTTTGAGCTAAGCTTAAGTAGAACATGAAATCATTTCAGGGTTGCAATGTAATTGAAGAGTGGTACCTATCACTGTTAAAGGCTAAGTAATTCTTAACAATAAAAATTAACCAACACATCCTGCCAAAAAAGGTTGATAGGGATTCCCTCAATCAAGTAAAAAATCATTCCAACAGATATGTTACACATAGTCACATATCAGTAATAATAAAAAACAAAATATAAAAAAATTAAATAAAACTTTGCAGAATAAATAAATGACTGATGTGGTACAGAGTATGGAAACTGATCGAGTCTTTTTTTATCTACATTGAATTTCTCTGACATTTAAATAAACAATTTTTTTAGCTTCTAGTGCTGTGATGATCATCTCAGTTTTACCCAACAATGTTTAGAGGAATAATTCAGAACAAACTTCCATCCCATCCCATTTCAATAACACAAACATTGACTACAGAATCTTAACCAGGTAAGGGAAGGTAGCCATTCCAAATCAAAACTAAAAATCTTACTAGGTTAACATTAAGGAAATTGGCTCAGCAAAAGAAAACGTACCAGAGGCGAAAATTCCTCTCCTTTCTTCTACAATTGACAGCAAGTATTTGCCAAAATTGGTCGAGTTATAAGAATTATAGGAAATGCCAAGAAGTCGCCATTTATTATTTCTCTTGAGTCACCTTACTCCAAAGCCAAGTCCTCTCCTTAATTTATCAAATAATATTATTTTTATTCTCTAACAGAATCGTACACCAAAGTAAGGATTATATATAGATGTTTCAAGATTTCTGTTAATTTTGTACACCACGTATTTTCAAGATATTGTTTTCAATATATGTAATACTTAATAAATAATTTCAATATATACTACTTCAATATTATTACCAAATAATTTCCTATCACTTATTGACTTTGAAATTTGTCTTATTGATGTGAACAACTCCTATCAACAACTTTTGATACGAATGATGATCAAATTTATTGCTGATATTTCGCTTAACTTTAATGTTTGTAAGTACTCAATCTAATTATATATGTGCGTTGCAATATTAAAAAAAACGACGCAAATTTAATAAATAGGAAGAACCAGGATAACAATGTGCATTCGACAGCATAAATATGATAAAAATTAGAGTAGTTAATGTAGAATGCTTCATTTACTTCAAAAAAACAACTGCAGTTTTTTAAGACATTCTTCGTGGACTCCCACGAATTTATCCTCCTTTTACCGGGGCAAAGTTCTGTTTATCAACCAATTAAGATGCATTCTGAAGCACTGCGCTCGAAAGACATAAATCGAGATTCATGAGAAAGGCAGTCGATCTCGCGAAGCTTAAGAAAGCATGCACAGATGCGGTTTGTTTCAAGTTCGTAAGGTGGGGCCTTCCGCGAAGGAAGCCAACTCGGGAACAGGCGTTACTCAGGATTGCGGTCGAGAGAGCATTTACACGATGACAAAAGGGCCACCGCACCCGCCTCAGCGTATCGAGTGCACCCTTGGACGAGTGCTCGCAGACAGGGAACTTGACTCCTTCACGGGGAGGACGCAACCAGGGGAGGATATTCCAAAACTGGAATTAATTCCCCTAAGTAGGCTGAGCGAATCGACAAGCTTGGAACGATGAAAAACCAACATTTAAATTTAAAACCAACACATTTTATGGTTGGTTCGATATTCTACAAGAGAAAAGAATCATAAATACGAGAAAATGTAGTCAATCGTTAACTGATCACGAAAGTAACAGAAATTATCGCTAAACTTGGTGCGAAAACAACCTTGGAGAACATCTAAGATAATAAAGCAGTTAATTAATTAACAGCCATAATTTATAATAAATCCAACCTTTTTATATTTTTCTTCAATTCAGTTAAAAATTTAAAATATTCAGCTATTTGAGTCCTATTGTAAATTATCTTAGACGTGCATACAAGCTGAGATCCGCGAAATATTTGCGGTGATAAAATATTTGTGAAGTCGGTATAAATTTAGATGCGCGTAAAAAAATCTACATATTTTTTCGTAGCTCATCAGGATTTTTTTCAACTATCCATAATAAATACTCATTGGATCTGAAATATTCACTTTATTTAACAGCTCATGCATCACTTCGGTCTCAAAGATTTTGTTTCAAGTTTTCCGCATTTCATAAAGTCTTCGTCGTCGACTTACTAAATTCAATTTAAGCGAGCTAATCTCACAATGGCCTTGTTTCTACAAATTTTAACAGTGCTCTACTTAAGCTTTCAAAAGAAAACTCTGGTAAACCTCGGAGAGTTGCTGGTTGCACAATTGATTAACGATAAATAAACGTAAAAATACTGCAAATAGATAATTTACTGTTTAACATATCGAATGAAGCAATTGTGAAAATCTGTTCACACTTACGTTCCTTGATGAATGAAAACAAAACCTAATGCATGGGAAAATAAAAATCGCGAGTAATCTTGCAGAAACATATTCTAGGCTTCAATCCCACACATGCTTTAAAAAACCAGAAGAGTTTTCTTGGGGTTTTCTACCGAGTAGAAATTCAAAACAGCATACCTGTAGAAGAAACGGTTTATAAAGGTGGAGCGGACGTATTTTTGAGACAATTTAATTTACATTTCAAGCAGCTCTTGTGGGAGACCGAAAGATAAACAAAAGGGGGCAAGTTCACTTCAAACTTCCTGCCTTTCCATTATTTCTCCCATATGCACCATTCATTAACTTAACCAACTGAACTAGAATACAAAGCGGGCGACGTTGAATGAAATTTCGGTATAAAAAGCGGAGAATTCGTTCACAAATAATCTCCAGTCGAATAGTCAGTGTGAGGTCGTTCTGATTTTCTATTTTTCATTCCATCCATGACTTTTTCGTACTTTCTCGAGCCACGAGAGGAGAAAGAGCAGTTGACACGCACGACTGCGTCATTAGCGAATCTCGCCGTTCACTTTGGCGATCGTCTGTGTTCTTGTTCAGGTGCATAATAAGGCCATTGCCCCCGTTCGTAGCCTAAACGATAAGTGTTGATGGGATACAGGAGAAAAATTATTTTTGGAGAGAGACATCGAAATCACGACTGCAAAAAGATCTCTTTCCTTCCTTTCTTCTATTCTTATAGACCTCTAACGGTTATTCTTCCGTGGTCAATATTGTATCTTTTCCTAATTCCTCACTTCCCATCGAAAGAATCTTTAATCTTTTCTTTCTCTCGATATAATCCATTTGGTTTAGAGTCTCCTCATGTTCGCCTGTTTTAGTCCCACTGAATGTAAGCAATAGCCTAGACACGCTCGGAGGCGTCATGTTTTGGTTTACTGAGGGAAGAGAAATTAAAAAGGAACTACTCTTCACCAGGAAACTATATCCTATTTGATGCAATGAAAATTTTGAAAAATCTTATGCACACAAACCAAAAGAACACGACTAGTTTTGGCACGTAAGCATCATCATAAAGTCTAGTCATCAAAGCTGTTGTCATGCTCCTTTGGTTTGAGTGTATGGGATTTTACCAACTTTACATTATATTGAGTAGGATCTAATTTCCAAGAAAAAGCCTTTCTCAATTTTTCTACCCCTATGCAATTCCGCAAAGTATCACGTCAGTCAGTAGATTTAAAATTAACAGAGCATGAATCCACTTGCTATTGTAACAATAAGATAACAATATTTAAATTGATAAGCTGTGAAATTTCGCATTACTATGTGACTTTTGCATCGAATATAGTTAGGCTATGTTAATTACATAAATATGATTAATTAAAAAATGAATTTCGATTAGGCTAGACAGTAATTCGTTAAATTGCCAATATAAATTTTACAACAGTTGACCGATTATTGCCTCCTCAGTGAGGAAAGAAGCCTGCTAAATATGCAGAAAAATGATCAGCTGAAAATTCTCCCTTGAGATGAGGGCTGCTGTGTTTTCTTATCCTAAATCCGTATTGAAGGAAAGAGGACACCCGTGGATTAAGTATCTCTGTGGCACCTGCTCGGGGCGCCAGCGCTGCCCAACACGCGAAACAGTCACGCTCGCTAATTCGCCATAACACGGGATGTAGTGCGAGATAATGCCCTCGTGATGACTAGTTGCTCGCTTTCGGTCAGTAGTTGCATACGGATAGTTAGAGAAAGCGTTACCGGCGAATCGTTTACGTAATTCCCTTTGTAGAGTCATTAATACGAGAATACTTCTACGGTCTGACATAACACTGAGGAAACAGGATAATCTTGTATCCTGAAAAGGAGGCTGATTATAAAAGTCAATATTTCCTTGCATAGCGATTTAAAAATTTCAAGAATTGAATGGACCTATCCGCCAATTTCGCCTTTTACTCGTTAACCAGTGACTCCAGAAGGATGGCTTCAACCCCTCCATATAAGTCGACTACACTTAATTTTGGAAGGTTTTATAAATAAATATATGGAAAATTTTCTAATATTACATACAATACAACTAATAAACATAAAAATTATTAACTTAATTTTAAAAATTTAAATCGCTAACACGATTATTTTATTTGAAAACTTTTAGACGAGGTCTTCATGAAAACATTTTGATTTACATCCCTGTACCATAAATTTCAGATATGCATAAATTATGAAAACCCTCAGATGGAGAAAAAAGCTTGATGAAATCATTAGTAACGCGAGAGTAAGAAGAAACTTCCTACTTCTATCATTGAGATACACCGTTATATAGAAGGAAATAAATTTTCCTGGATAACTTCGATCAGGTCATGGTTTTTAGCGGTCCAGATCTCGGATTCTTGTTTAAACTATGATAATATTTTTTCTTCATAACAGCTTCAATCATAAAATACCATAAGCGCATTTCATACTAAAATATCTTCATATTTACAAATATCGTATGTTTCTTGGTAAGTACTCACGAGAAGTGGTTCTAAAAAAACCGGCCACGTTTGAAAGATAAACAAGGAAAACGTAAACGGAAACGGTTAAATAAGGCAAATGATAAGATTCTGCATGATAATTTCTTAACGGGATAAAAAAAACGTTTTCCCATGAAGATGCTTCGTGAAAAGGCATGTTTTGAATAGAAGTTCTATATTTCGAACTGTTTCATCTTATATCAATAAACATTCTCACTTAATTTCTCATGAGAATCCCTTCTGACCTTTGACGAAAGATTAATAGTTAATCTTTCGAATTAATCAATAGTCGATCATTAGGTCAGTAGATAATTTTCGCCAAACATTTCAAATTAAATTTAAAAGTTTCTCACTTGTCAATTAATTTCTTCCGTGTTGATCAGTTTTTCCGCTTACTGATAATATGCAGTTTACTCCATCGAAATCGTATTTTGCATCCAACGCATCTAAGCCAGAGACAATAATTTCGCCACCTTCTTCCCTCCGTATTTGTTCATCAAATAAAACTTTCTCTCCCGTAAAGACACATTTGTCACCGCCGCTAATATTTCCACGATGCCACAGCATGCAAAACTGATGAATTCTGTCAACTCATTTGATGTGGAGGGCGACGTCGCAACGCGAGAGCTTCTTAGAAGATGTTAGTCATTCCACGTTCATTGCAGAAAAGAATTAAAGGTATAAAATTTACATCCGAAGCAAAGTAAACGGAAGTAGAGGAGAGGAAGAAAGAAACTTAGGGCGACGTATAATATCGCACGGCATTCCGATAGAATCAGATCGACGCTTCCGTTGTGAAGAAAACGGAAGCGTAAGAATGGAGAGTGCTAATAATTTTCCAGCCTTCGCTCATACCGCGATTTTCCCCGCGGGAATTCCGCGTCGAAGCGTGAGTTTCAGTTTTCCTTTCGTTAGCCAATTTCCAGCGGTGATAGCCGCTAGAGGAAGAAAGTGGAAAAGATCGTCACTGTAAAGATGGCTCTCAGATAAAAGGCTTTCGGAGAAGCCATCGATTGATCCCTTCCGGAGAGGTCCAATCATTCAAAGAAAGAAAACCAGTAGGTAATGGTAAAAATTTTAAATTCACACTTGACGGAAAACTCTCATAGAAGACAATCATACGTACGACTTAAGACTTCTAAAATAAAGTGACTTAATTTGCTATGTAATTAGACAGGTGCAGTTCCAGTGGCGTAACGCAGGGAATGGAAAAGGAAGCTGACATTACTGAGAAATAATTTCAAATTGTTAGTACGATAGATACGAACCTCGTCTAAATTTCGCACAAAGACTTGCGAATAAAAAGGAATGAAAAGGGAGAAGACGTCGTTAGAGGAAAAGTAGCCAATGATAGAAGACCAAGAGCCAGGGACGGATCAAGAAAAAAAATTTGGGGGGGGGGGTACGATCGAAAATTTTAAAAATAAAAGATATTTCGGCTTCTCAAAACGTGATGTTAGAATTTTGTTAGACAAACTCGAATATTTTCGTTAGTGATTGCTTATTAAATTGTGTGTTTATTTGCGTTATTTGAGTTTCATTTTCGAAAAATAGGCACAAGTGATATTTTGGGGGGGGTCCGAACCCCCAGGACCACCCCCCTGGATCCGTCCCTGCCAAGAGCACACAACTGACATGAATGAAAACGAGCGGAGATTCCGTAATATTTTAAGGAAGGCTGTTACTAGCAATTTATAAAGGGATCAGCTTCCGCCAGTGAACGCGATTTCTCTTCAGACTAAGACTAAGCACAACAGCCCACCAGACACTGCACTGCTACAGCGGTTGATTCGATATGTTTACAACTCGAGTAAAGAAAACACGACTGAGCGACTTTTAGATTAACTATCTGATCCGAGACGAAGCAGATGGTGACGTTTAGAACTCCGTCGGAGAGACGAGGAATGGAGTTCTCGTCTCGTACAATTTGAAATCGCAAACAAGAAAGCCAAAAGGACAACTATTGAAGACTAGGCGAAGTAACAGAGGAGAGCGGAGATGCAAATAGTTTTAAAAAACATCGGACCTTCACTTGGGGAATTCATTTGGGGAAAATCAGCAGAACATCTTCAGCGGAATTTCTACCTTGTGATTAGAGTGATGGGAACTGGAAATAAAACTGCAGGAGTGCTTTCATCGGATTTGACCATAATTCGCAAAAGGCATTGCAGTTCCGTTGTTGAGACTAGAATCCTGGAAATAATCAAACGTTTCGAAATAGAGGAAGAGTCATTCTCCGGGAACGAAACAAACACTTCTGCTCATCAATAGTCCAGCGACCCAATTTCAGTTCGCTATCAATTTATCTGCGGACTACTCAATATCTCTTCCTCGAGCATGGACAGTTCAACTGCTTCCTACACCCATATCTCTTTCTCTCTGACGCCTGCATCACTTCTTCGCCTACTGCAGCGCCTTGCTCCTCTTGCGTCCCAGAAACCGGTCTCCCGTCCTTTAAATCTCTATCGTTGGATCGCAAAAGGAACCGCGGTGTCGTAAATAAAGGATTTCCGAAGAGAGACTGTCGAGTGAAATGCAGGAGAAAGCAAGCCCTCTGACAAAGTGAAGAGCAGTAAATGTGAGCAATTTTAGAAGCATGTTGCCGTTGGGAGTGGAGCCCAATTTTCAATTTGAATAAACTCTATGAGTTATGCCGACAAATTTTCAAGCAAAATCATATAAATGTACAAAACTTAAGGCAATTAATTACACCTAAATCTTGCTCATTGCTTCATCTGAATGAACTTCTGATTTAATTAGGTTAAAAAATTTTATAAATTAGTGGTCTAGTAAAAGTTTGTTTACCATGAATTTTTTACAAGTTAAAAAGTACCATACTGTTAACCCTGAAATGGTTTCGTTTAATTAGGTTAATTCGAAACACATTGTTATTTATCAAAAGTTTCCCAAAAAAGTTAGAATTCCTTACTAAAGAGGCTGTAACGATGAATAATAGAATCTACTAATTTGGCCTTGTCTTTGCGGTAGTCCTCCATTATAAAGAAGAAAGAAAAGAGCCCTTCTACCTTTACCACACTATAATAACAGTGTGGTAAATATATAAGTGCTTTTTTCTTTATAATGATGTATAACTTAAAGCTGCAAATATTTCCGAGACATTCTTTCGCGAGAAGAAATGTTTAAATTAAGAGTATAGAAAGTTGTGTAGAAAGTGTAAAAAAATCGCGCTTTTCTCTGTTTATTTCTATAGGATCTCTTACATAGAGGAGGAAGTTAAAACAAAAGAGAGCGACGAAGCGTAGAGTGAAATTTAGCGCGGCTGAATCTCGGGCGACATCCACTTTCAAGAGCATTAAAATAAAAGAATGACCGAGTGAGTATAAAAAGCACGTTCAATTCATTCGCTTTTCTCGTGCGAGGCATTCTGGAACAGCCCGAATTCCATCGAATCATCGATGATTGGAGTTGCATATTCAATTTGCTTCATTTCCTCCAATGCACCTTTCACTCCACATATCAAGTATGCCATTTCACTCATTCGGATATGGATGGCTAAAATTGTAGCGGTAATTCACGGAATTATTACGGCTTTCACTCTGAAAGGAGAACGTTAGTTATCACCTTATTTAACAAAGGCTAATTACATAGGTTATATCATAGCCAGTCTCTGCCGCCTGGTATGCATCTATCTGCAGATTTAACGTAAAAATAATAAAAGCTCATATATCCTTTATAAAATCATATAATTAGAATATTAACTTATCTATATAACTATATAGAGATATTTTTAATCTATTCGTACGTATGTATTTTATTCGAATATATTTCCTTGGCTTAGCTTTAGAGGAATAATTAATTATTTCGATAATTTATGACGGTAATACTGTTAAAACAATAATAGAAAATTAATTAAAAACAAATGCATTAAATGTAACCTATCAAATTTAAAAAAATGCATCAAGATAAGTTAAAGTCTGTTCGAATAATTTGAATAATTTGAATATTTTTATAGATTTTTCTGGAATAGAAAAATTAATAAATTTTCTGGAATTACAATACTTCCTCCACAGGCTATTATCACCTAGCAAATTTGGAAGGATCTGAGCGAATAAGGCAGTGATACAAACTTTAGAGCGAATGATCGTAAAAGATTTCAACGACCGACAATGATTTTCGAATCGAACCGAAGTAATGAGAAACGCAGAAGTGAACCGCAGATGTTCTCTTTTAACTAAATAGAGCTATTTCATGTCTGATGCGCTAAAGTGGAAGGGCCGATTCGAAGAACAACGACACCCCTAGGAAAAGTAAGTTTTAGGCCTCCGTACACTACTTTAAAGTCTATGAACCAAACTATTTATTATCTAAAATGTAGATACGAAAATTTATTTTATTAGAAATAAGTACCCGCCTGTAGGCCTCGCAAGGACCTATATTTTTTCAATGGAGGACCAAAACAACTATTTTCTAGGACCTAACAAAGACGCTTAGCTGGGAGTTAAACTGCTATCATTAGTATAATAGGTAAAGTGCATTAAATTCTGCACAATAGATACCAAAATTGGTTCGAAATAGATAAATGTAAGAGGAATATTCAACGCAAAACAATGACATTAGAGATGAAATGCTCTAAGGGGCAGATGAGCGATAACACAAGAGCAATGAGGATGAGGTGATTTTCGCAATGCAAACCTCTGATTCCGAATTCCGGCAGGAACCGAAGAGTGTTGGCCGTGGAGGTGTTCTTGCGAGTGTCGAGGAGCAGAGTGAGCAGTGGTTTGGGGAGGATGATGATTATAGTGGGGAAAGGCGGAACAATTGGAAGGGGGAGAGAGACTTTCTCTAAATCTCTTCGGAGTGAAGAAGTATATCAAGGAGATATCTATACTTTCGAAAGATTTTTGGGAGTTCGTTCTTCATGAACACTCGTGATTCCAGAGTTTGGAAGACCGTGATTCGCTTCAACTCCAGCGAAACCAGTGATTTCCGCGGTTAGGTCGGATGCAGAGGTGCCGTTCACCCAAAGATAGTTTTTACTCGAACCTACAATTTTATGAAAACGGAACTTTATTTGAGCGGCATCGTCTTTAGCCTTGTCTTCCGCGGGCATAATTTGTAACCACGCGGTTTAAGGTTTGAATTTCGGAATTAAAGGTCAACAAATGTCATCTGCTTTTTTATAATAAAGAACATAATTCAAAGATAAAAGTTTGAAATTTAAGATAAATATCGATTTGCGTTAACAACTTGTGTTGTAATTTTGCAAAGACTAAAACAGCAGCTTCAGATATCACATCCATCAACATCCTAACGACAAACAGCTGACTTCTTTAAAAACTCCGTCCATATCATCACAAATTCTTCATCAAACATCATTCTTGGTGAGATTAAAATTCTTTTTTCCTAGTTTAATTTAATTTTTATTCCAAGTCATAGTTTTATATCGCTGAGTTTTACGTTTAGACGGAATTAACGTTTGAAACAATAGCCTTTCAATTAATTTGCTATAGGACGAAATTTCAATAAAAGTTGATTTTTATTTTATTCCAACTTAAATCGTTATAAAACGGCATCGCCTCCAACTGCAGAATTTTATGCATTCGACGTTTAAATCTTAGCTCTTTGAGCCAAGACGTCTTTCTCATATATAACAGCGCCTTTTCAATATCGGTTTGTTTCCTAAGTAGAGTAGTCCATTTATTGATCGATTACGACAGAAAAGAAAATCTTCATTATAATTCAGTTAACTCTGTCCATTTCGGAAAATATATTTATTTATTTAAGGCATTCGCTGCGATTTGGTATGATTACCAGGTGGCAACGGTATCTAATGGTAAAGTAAACAGTTTCCGGAAAATGCATCCATCAATATACTTTTGTTACAATTCAAAATTCCTGCAGAGAGAACTGTTAGATAACTGATTTTCGATCCAACGCAAGAGAGAGCCGATAGAAGAATCGAGGACAGTGATTGGAAACACGCTGCACTTGTTCAATCGGATGTGGTCCTGTGAATAGTAGGTAATCAAACCAGTCGAATAAGCAGAGAGTTAGAAAGAAGGCCGGTGCATGAGGGAATTCTTTAGCTCTCACTCGGGTGCATCGCGTGGAAACACATTCGATAAAATTCATAGAAATCGCAATAAAGGGGAAATTTCGGTAGCCCTTGAAATCCCAAATAAGTTGAAGGTATGCGGAGTCTTGTTATGCGTGACAAAGAAGTTTTTCGCGAATCACTTGACCGAGTTTCTCCGGTTATCGATGCACGAATGCTGAAATCACGAAAAGAGAAATTCGATGGACTTATAATAAATACCTCTTTTAAAATGCGCATGCCCTAGAATCGAAGGCTGAATAGCGATTTTAAAGGACGGCTATTAGGTCTTTTGAGGAATCGTAATGCAAAACGTGATAATAACAAACCATTTTTTAGCTCTTTAACCGTGGCGACCAACTTTAAAATTCATTTATCTGTCCAAAGTCTTAAGAGCATTACTACATGAGATAAAGAGTGATTTCAAATATCTGAAATCAATACATCCAAGTCGTAGTTACGACCTAGCTACGACCGTGGCCACAGAGCCTTCATTATTATCAATTAATTGTAATTTAGGGGCATTGTTTATTTGCATTTTGGCGGAATTATTTCAAATAAGCAAATAGAGACGTTATTCTTCTTAAGATTCCAAAAAGTTTTTTATTTCTATAAGACCATATTTGACCAGGATGCATTGTATCCGAAAGAAATCGAACGGAAAAAATTAACGAATCAAATTTTTATCAAATTTGTACGCAAAGATGTATCGCTGATGGATGAAACTAAAAAGAGAGGGATACGAAAAGTCTTTAATGAGGCTTTAATGTAGTTTTATATTCGTATATAAGAGCTCATTTTTATGATCTATCGAATGGATATTATGTACTTTATGACGACATTCCATTGCAGTCGATAAAATCACTGTTCCTTTATGAACGTCTCCCAAAACGATACATTCACTGTCGACCGTTCGTTCTTTTGTTCTTCCAATGTCACGTCTTGCTCAGCCACAGAAGGTTGGATTTCCCCGCTATTCGTGGTGTGCCTTTGGGGGAAAGAAGAGCGACACCCTTCCGGAATGCCCTCCGAATGGACGCTGGGGAGACCTTAAAAGGTTTCAGACACCCTCTCTTTACGATGAACTCTTCATTCCACCACCACCAGACTTGGAAGCAAATTCACGACGTAAGATACACGCACCTTCCGAATATACCAGTCGATGGATTTATAAAACGGCTAAAATCGCACATAATTTTCGATAAAACCATCGACTATCAAAATTAGAGAAATAGTTAATCTGCCAGTATTTATTCAATTTAAAATTTATGAAAATTTTTTTTCACCTAGGCATTGCTATGCTTTCCTTTGTTATATTAGTTTCTGGACATCACAGTTCTAATATACTCAATACTTCTCTTTTCAAGATAGTATCGCTAGAAATCTTTTAATGAAGTTATTCTCGTATGAGAGTTGATCTAGATGTAGGCCACGTTACTGATTTTAATAAAAAGGTTAAGCGGAGAAAAAAGTAATTTATATTGGGCATTGTATGTTGAGTCAATTGTCTGCACATTTTGTTTGGTTATTTAATGTTGCCTTACTTTTTCATAAAACGTTAATCAGACGGTGCATACATTATGTACTTCACCTATTCGAAAGTATTGCATTAAATGCTAAGAAAGTCACAAAGGTGAATGCAATTAGCTATACATATAATATAACTTAAACATATCTTGCAAAATAAATCATTTATGCCAGAATTGAAGTCTATTCAAAAATCCTTTGTAAGCATTGAGACAAGCCTTCAAATTAAGATCGAAACTCTTTTTAATGTGATCGATCAAGCGATGAATGTCTTTAAAAGGCCTTGAAACAAAAATATTTAATTTTTTCCTAGGAAAAAGTTTATGAGATCGTATTTTCCCTTCGTATTTCCCTTTCATGTTTTATTGGAAATCTTTTTAGCAATCATCAATTGCAATCTTCCCTTAATTCGCTTCCAACAAATAGCCTTTATTCGAAAAACAGAGCTACAAATACATACTTTCACAGATTCTAGTTTTTCAATGCAAGTTGATTAGACGAAATAACATCGAAAGAGAAAAACTGTACCATTACCCTTAGCATGCGCGAGCATGGGAATGACAGAAATTACAACAAATTTTAACTCCCATTATTCGACCACCTTATTTAAATTTCATTTTATGAATATAAATTTGTATTTTATTTAGACTACATACATGATATATGTGCCCTTTCTTTCTCTTACACTAGTACGAAACAAGAATTCTATAACTAAAGACTAACTTTTTGCGAGTACAGTTTCATTCAATTCCAAAAATGATTACCAATATTATTACTTCCTACCGAATATTTCGAAAATCAAAATATGTGAAATTTTGACCAGGTCGAGAGAAAATAATACAAAGTTTACAAAGAGCACAAATTCAGTTGGAAAGAGTTTGCCCAAGAGTAAATTAAAAATAAAAAAGGAGAGAAATCTAAATAGCAGACGATTGGATAGATTACGTGACCATGGATTCAGCCTTCACGGTTAATGGAAGCGCTGACGTGCGATAAAGCAGTACTCGTACAGAGAAATATATCCCTTTGGTCCGACATAAACACAAATAGGAAAAAAATTCTGCGGAGGACCTTCTCTCGAAAATTTTTGGGGGAAAGCATGGACTCGAAAATTCAATGTAATTTTTTTATATCTCCATAAAAGTAGAAAGCACTAAAAAATAGTGCACTTTTAGAATAAATAGTTACTGAACTACGAAAGAGTATAAAATCCGATTTCTCGAGCACACTGCTAGTCCCAAAAACTGCTGTGTCAGCCACGTGTCCCTCAATGTCAGATGGGACAAATTTATAGTGCACTTTCTCAGAAATGTTTAAGATGAATAAAACACTACACTATCATAATAGCTTAAATTAATTAGAAAATGCTCAATAATTAGTCAGCAATACTCTAGTTAAATATATTTATAATGAAAAAATTCGCTCATAGGTAGTACACTCCTGGCCAAAATAAACGCGGCACCTCCCTAGCGATCCTTACGGCTGGTGCTGCGTTAATTTTGGCCAGGACTGTACATAAACACAATGCGATGATTTGGCAGAGGAGAATGGAGGTAAAATGTGGAAGCGCTTCAGAAGTTTCCACGAATCATTTTTCAGGTTACGAGTTCGCCGCACAGGAAGGTATTCCATCATTTGACCAAGTAACGGACTGAAATTGTTCTCTCTTCGCTAACTATTGACTCCTCCGTGGGTTGGAAGCAAATAGCAGACCGCGAAAGCGACAGTAAAACCGCAACCTCAAATCTCACGCAGGTGCCGCTGCTGCCGAGGAATCTTTCGCGCTAGAGAATGAATCTCTAGAAAAGGTAGCCTTAAAGGAATGGCAGTAGGTGAAGAAATAGTTCAGGAGCAGAAACAAGTTCCCTACCGTTAATTCCTACAAGTAGTGAGTAGCGATAAAGAAGTGAAATAGTGAATGAGCTTCTCAGAGCTTTCTGCTACAGCAGTCGTGACTATGCGAGTAAAATACGAATCAAGCTATGTTGAGTTTAATCAAAAATATATTATAACTATAATAACTTGTGTATTGAAACCTATTTTATTAAAATGTTGGTATTATACTATGGTCTTTTACGATAAATCGATCCTTATGAATTACTGCTGTGCTTTGAGTCGTTCTAAAACAAACTGCAATGTTTAAGAGTAGAAAACAATTAACTTTCCGTTGAATAGATAATTTTTTATACCATTTACATACGTAGCAAATTTAACAATAGCAAAGTAATTGACTGTTTTCTAACTAAGAGAATCAGCAACATATAGAATAGCATATAGCAACAACTCTCATGAGGCAATGCAACGACGACCTAAGGAGAAAACTCGCTATCTAAACGACAATGACTAAAACTTTGTGAAATGAATACTAGATTATGTAACACACACAATCTATCGTATCAATACTGATGATGATAGTCCGCAATGAAAACATTTCGCACCAATAAATTCTGTGTGAGTGTACGAAGTCATCCTTTTCCATACCCACAAAATTCACTAATTAAGTATAACTTCATCCTGCCGTAGAATATTCATCCCCTAAAATCAGATTTTATAAGAATACTAGATGAGATTCAAGTAAAGTTTCAATACTCAAGTGTTGAGTTCAGGCTTAACTTTAACTTAACTTAACGTGAGATACAACGGGACTCATTGTTGAAAAAGTTGGTTAAGTAAACAGTTTTCCACAATCTTAGTTTCAATGGTTTCAATACTGATGGAGAAAGGAGATAAACCTTACAAAACTTAATGAGACATTGATATAAAAGCAATGTCAGAGTACAATATCGCTCCGTAGTTTTCAAAACTGCTTATTTAAATAATTTCTATAGTTTGTTGCCTATCTGAAAAAATAGACAATATAAGATTATACTTGTTTCACACAAAACGAAATGATAAAATTCAAACTTATACAATTATTAAATGTCTTCTGAGTCTATCTAAAGATGATGCCCGGTGATAGTCATTTTATAAAAACGGTAGCCCCGAACTTAACCTAAGGAATTATTTGCTAAAGAAAGAATATTTAACGAATGAAAATTATTCGTTAAAAATCTCCACCTTGAAAATTCATAATTTAGCTACAGAACAGAATTTAACTCCTAGAAATAACTATTTCAAAGCCAGAAAACGCTAGGCATTTCAGCTTTATATATTGTATGATATGAAGCGTCAAGGGTTTGCCTTGAAACAGTTTTTACTATTTTATCTTTCACACGAAGAACGCCAAGGCGCAAAAAATTGAAAGCATCCGCTGAAAAAGCGAATGAATCATCGATTTGCTTCAACTGCAGAGGAATCGTAAGAAATGAAAATGCCTCATCGTTACGATTAAATATAGAAGGCATAAATCCTCCGATACACATTATACGAATAATAAAATTCGCAAATTTTGTCTCTACGCTGATTCTCCGAGAACCAAAATTACCATTTAGTCGATTCTATCCTCTAATCTTTATGATTTTTAAGACAAAGGAAATTATTTGTCAGCTACTGTTAAGCCCGTGCCATCTTATTGTTAAACCTCGCGTTATCTCAAAAAAACAATTCTCTAGATCGACTGTTATCAGCGCTTGATTGCGGCAGTGTTAGTTATAATCTCAGGGTTATTAATAGAATATAATAAAGTTGGAATTGAAAATCTGATATAACGATCAATTCAAAATCTTAATTTACATGTCAATTTGGAGAATCGACACGGAAAAATCTTTTATTTCTATTTGTCACGAAAATTAATTCCAAAATGCAAATCGAGCTTTAGCTCGATAACTCTGCCACCATAGTTAGTGAAAGCGTAGTACATCAAAAGTGAATATCTCAAAGGTCTAGAATGTAAGAGATTGTTCCATAAAACCCCATATGCGACACCAATGTATGGCTATCGGAGTCAGTCAGAATGGGCTCGTGAACGACAACAGGACATCCACATCAATTCTATAATCAATATTGTTCATTCACCTTTTTTACTCGTAAATCAAACTGTCTATGCAGAATTGAATGTCATTGCTCGTAGCATGTGCAGCGTGCTTCTATCGGCATAAGCCGTGCATAAGCGTCAAATTCTTTTTCGAAGAACGGATGCTAAGAACTTGTCACGCGTCTTTAATTTACTATCCTTCGTTACTTTCACAAACATCGTGGGTGCCTGACTTTTAAGAGGTAAGTAAAATATAAGAACGTCCATTTCGAGTTAAATTGAACGGCTTCCTCCGAATCCGTCTGCAGAGGATCCATTTCGCATTCCTTTTCAACATTAAAATGAGAAGAATGAAGGGATGAGACAAGTGGTCTCCGCGCTGCCTCTGCATTATGACACTGCAGCGGTGCTCAGGTGAGAGAGTTCTTACGAATCCCGGGAAGTTCTCTCGCGAAACAGAAAAGGCCGTAATAAAAGTTTTCCGCTATTAACGGTCATGCAAGGAAAGAGATAATAATTGAAAAGAAACGGTTCGAGCGAAGGTTGAGATATTAGAAGTCCTCCGAGCGAGAAAGCATTGGACGTCGAAGTTGCACGTCTCGTCGACGATGCACTTAATGTGCAATGAAGAACAGAGTGCAGTATAGCGATTGCATTTCTCCAACAGCTATTATTAACGAATTAGCGGACAGGTGAATGGACTCAGGAATCGATCTGCTGAATCTCTGTTCTCTGTACTCCTGAGGCTTCCGATTATCGAATGATCTTATCGACTCGTGCTTCTCGGCAAACGTAACAACAGACCAATGATACGAATCCCCAGTAAATGTTTACAAACAAACTATGCAATTTCGAGGCTGCACTAGATTGTAAGGATTGCTCTTACAATTAGATAAGTGATGATGTACATACATATACTCCTCCTGATTACGCTGATAGCGAGTTATATTCATTTCTTGCAAATTAATCTGGTAGAGACAAAAGACTATATGTTTCTAGGGAATATAGAAACATTCATAAGCGATGGAGGTATGTATATATATGGAGATATGGGTTCCAGTAGATCACTAGCTGCTCCTCGACAGAATAGTGGTGGTGGAGACAAATGTGATCAGAGATAAAATAGAAGTTCCAGAAAAAAAAGCAGAAAGCTATTGAATACAGTCTTCCCGAGATATTGCTTCCGGAATATAACCATTAGAAGAGCCAAACAGCGCCGGAAATTACTTTCGGGACTGATTTTTAAAAGATATTGACTACAAAGAAGATACGAAGAGTTAGTAGTACTTTCGGAAGCGAAACATGAAGCATACATCAGTTACTGAACCGGAACGCGCACATCATTTTTCACGTTAAAAAAATACCCCTGAAATGTTAGACAAAAAATATAGACAAAATGTTGAATTCAATGAGAACAAGATTCTATATGGACTCGGAACTATTAATAGAAAAGATCTTTGTCTCTATTAGTGACTTTTGGTGAATGAATAATTTAGTCAATGAAGTTTAGTTTAGAGAATGTGGGATCGTGTAAGATATTCTTCGGACTAATATATATATAATATGGAAATGAAAATGGGTCCAATGAAAAATTCTTAATAATATATATTTAAGTATAGAAGTAGCGAGAAACTGAGTGTGTATTATGAATGATATTTCTTGGTGACTGAGAATCCAGATCTTGGTCCTTCTCTCAAAAGGAAGGAAGCGCATGATTCTCGAATAGCCGCTGATCAAATTCGCAGGGATGTTTGAAGCACGGACATCGCTGTGGACTCAAACCGTTAGCAAATCGCACATCTAATCAAACGTCGAACACAATACATGGACAAACGCTTCCCTCCTGGATCTTACCACCGCCACCGAAATTCCCATCTGCGGTTTTCGATAACAATCTCACACGGAGAAAATTTTCAGTTTTCTTTTCTTTCTTCGAGGGAACTTTACAGCAGGAAAATCTTAATTTTAGGCTCAATTCTCATGTTCTCTCTTATTCGCCTTTAATCTTAAATATTTTTTCTACAAAATACTATTTTAAAAAAATTTCATATCCGAGATAATAAAAAAACAAAAACAGAAAATAATTTTCTCATTCACTTTACTTAAAATTTTCGCAAACAACCGCCAGCTCAAAATCTGTAATTTAATTCCTTCATAGAGTTCAACTGTATCATATTTATTTAAAAATTAATTCTCTAAATTTTAAGAGAAAGAATATCCGTTTGGCATCTAAATGATCGATAAAAGGGAAGAAAAATCTTCAATTTGTCGAAGTTACAGCATGTATTGATGTTTGCAAAAAAAAGGGCTCTTGGGAATGGTTCAATGAAAAAGGGGGAAAATTTAAAAGAGAAATCAACGCGAAATTCAAACCAAAAAATAAATTGAAAATATTTAAATTTAAACGGTTTTAAGAATTTTGAATGAACAATCAGAAAAAGTTTTGGAATTTCCAACCCTTTTTATTTCCTATTTCTCACAGTAAAGAAAACCTTTTTCATCAAAATATGCACGGGAAATAGTCCAATTTTTAGAATTTATGTGCACTGAAAGTTCGGAAATCGATAATACCAGCGTGAGTAAAAGGGATATGCAAATGGGTCTCTTCGAAATAACTTCGAAACGAAACAAAAAGGATCGTTCTTCCTCGTATATAATACTAACAAGAAGAGTGAAGAGAATTGGAAACTGCTAGCTTATCAGCGTGGCTTAGAACTCTGGCTAAGGTATGGATGGATTTATGGATGTCTCAATTTAGAAATATAATATTTCTAATCTTCCAAATTTAGTTTAAATGAAAGTGATTGGAAAAATCTAATTCTATCGAAGAAATTACTATCGTAAAAAGGTAAAAATCAAAGAAAGTGAAAATGCAAAAATATCAAGATTCCATCCATCAGCTTATGAAAGTTTCTATCTCCATCTCCATTAGGTTGCTCAACATCAGATTACTCATGAATCAAAAGTCAATTAGAAGAATAGATTGCGTAGATAGATTGATAGATATTAGATTGTTAACAGCGAAACAATCTGAACATATTGCTATTATTAACCAATTAAAGTAAAAAAGAAATTGCATCCCTCATTCTCTAAATTCTTCCGCATATCAAGAAGTAATTAACTGTATCCAGAAAGAAACTCCGGCACAATTCTTTCTCCGAGCAAAACGTATTGCAAGTACGTGCACAATTTTTCCTTGCTCGATGATGATTACATTACATGCTCTGATGAACAACATCGAAGACACACGAGCAAATTTGAATCCTTTATAATGGAACGTTTAAATTCAAAAGAACGAGATCGGCAGACTTTTAATTCTAGCAATCGTTTTTTTAATTTTTAACAATAATTTACTATGCATTAAGAAAATTTATCTGCGATTATTTTACCCTATGTTCCTATCACAAAGAGGAAAATATTGGGAGAAAAACGAAAGGTAGCGATAAGATTTGAAAAGATAAATGATTACTCATCTACTTTGATCAAATATTGACGTATTAAACGTCAGATATACTTCGGCAGGCTATCTTTAATATAATATTTGCGCATCTTCGCAAAGAAGGTATCAACGTCTTGAATTTTGTAATCACTAAAAATACAAATGTATTTCTTATTTTTTCGTGATTTACCCATGCGAATCTAATTTATTCTAAAGTTTTGAGTTTTACAAGTTTCTTTGCTTTGATAGCGTCAAGATGATAGATAATTAAAGCTACCATGGCGTATCTAGGATTCGAGTTGACTACGCTTGCATATTGCGGCGACGAAATTCTGTTTGCATTTTACCGGAAAGATTAAATGAACAAATTAGCGACCGAACGTCAGTGTGTGTGATGGGATATTTAATAGCCGTAATCAGAGTAGAAAATGCAGTTCCATAAGTTGGCAATGCTATGGAAATCACTCCCAATGCTGTCGTCACAGTGGTGAGTCAGTAATCGATTGTTTTGTGGCCCTCGACGCATAAACTCGGATACTTAGTTCAGTTTGGGGCTCTCCTAAGCGAATGCGCTTCTCGATGTATGATATAAGAAATTAGAATATTTCTTAAATCGCTAAGAATCAGCCAATAGCTATGATATGGCATCTCCCTACCTCCGTCACATGCCATCCATCAAAATTGCGAGAGCTATTCATCGGCGATGCAGGGTTTTCTTTTACATTTCACGAAAAATGAGCCATATTATTCAGTCCCCACAATACTGTGTATCACTATGAGAGAAGAAACTGATATAAATGTTAAAAACGAATATAGTCACCTGTAATTTACTAATTTAAAAGTATTTCTTTAAGGAGAAACTGAGATATATTTACTTCATCAAACTTCAACGTTCTTAACAGGTCGACCGTAGATAAAGGTAGATAAATTCGAAAATATAAAAGTATTGCTTTTTCATTCCTAAATTATAGCTCGCGAACAAACCATGATCGCGCCACTTTCGTTAATTCGCCATTAGTTACTCCAATTTGACTCACCGAAACGAAAACTCCTACTCAATAAAAATAAACTCGAAGATATTTTCTCACTATAAACCTTGAAACAATCCAGTCGGCATGGAATTACGGTTATACGTACGTCACTCTATAATCATAATCAGAAACCCGTATTGGAGGATTTAAAAGCTCGTATTCGGAGATATTTATAACGTTTAACACGAAATGTATACGCAAAAAGCAACCATTATGGCTGTTTATGTAAACCCTCGTTATACGCCACTCATCCTGGAACTTCTCTTTTTAATGCACTTGGAAAGTGCTTGCGTAAGAGGTTTCTTTAAATATTTCCTAAAAAGATTAGGTAAATTCATTAGGTTGCTGGTAAATCCGCAAGTCACTTCGCTTCAAGTGAAAATGGTGCTCAAGTCACCGGCTGAATGCTGAATGTGAGGTTAGTACGGTTTCCTGTTCCTTGCATCTCAACAAACTTTTAAGACACTCCTTACAGAAATTTACATCTCACAGTTCATCCTGCTGAGGCAGATGAAACATCCCGCGTGAAACCCTCTCCGGACCGAAACGACATACAGTATAGAATCGTCTTAATCGCAGATAAAAGTTAATGTTGAAAAATTCCTTTACTGCTCCAAATTATCATCCTATCAAATGTAAATGAATACCGTTTTTTATGACAAGGTTCCTTGAATTATGTCTCCATAGCGGTGAAATGTCGGGGTTATGGACAATTGCATGGGGGGAGCTCTGAACTCCTTGGAGAATTAAATCTGCAATTGGAGCATACATCAAATTAACGCAAGACTTTGGACTATGAGAGCCAATGTTCTGAAGAAGAATATCGCCATTTATCTAAACTATCACCGGAAACATTGATGACGGTTTAGTTCATCAACTACTATTTCTATGTTTTTACTGAAATTTAGTACTTATTTAGATATCATCAAATATAAAAATTTCACCCTAATTACACAGGAAAAAATTCTGGTGATAACCCTCAGTTACTTATCAGTCGCAAGGCTTAGATTAATTTAAAGATCTCATTCACAACGAGAATTTCGTAGGTTAATGGAGAAGGGGGCACGCACACTAACGCAATTTCTCTCAAAAATATATGTAATGGTATCAATCGAAATTGAAGGATTCGAGCCTGCGTCAATTGCGAATTTGGTCTTTTATTGATCTCAATGCGTCCGATATTTTCCTATGCCTTTTGGATACGGTAAAAGAACTCCAGACAGGTCAAAGGTATTGACGGAAAATTGAAAACTACCTGTTTAAGTCTAATACAGTAGGTTATTATAAAAACGTTTCATGCCTTAACGATGAGACGGTAATTTGAAACATATTGCCTTCGGAGAAGAAACATCCGACGCCAATCCTTTTACTTTTGTACCCCTGAGGTCGTCCCCAGAAGGCTAGGGGACCCCTCTTTGCCCAAAATGTGGAGAGGCTCGTTTTCATGAAGGCTTTTCATTCCCCGACAAGAATTTATGGTGCAAAATTGTCGCGAAAAAGTGGACATGATGTAAAAAACTAATCACGGTAATCGTGATTGCAAGGATCCTCAACTGCCACCGTTATTTACATAGAGAGTATTTGCGGTGGTTGGATGATTACCTTCCAGCATACTCCTCTCGAACTCGTCCTCTTCGTCATCGATCAGCCTCATGGTGGGCCTTCCGCCCCCGGCCACCCCTGCGCCCCCAACGCCCACCACGTCCCCCGCCCAGCCACACTCCATGTCCATCCTATTTCCAAAGCGATCCCCTTCTATACTTTCTCTGACGCACTAAACGGGTTCGGCACCGACAGCAGCGCAGTATGCAGATCAATTCCGCCCGGGTACGATTTCTTTGTCGGCACGCAGGTGTCGACCGAGTCTATTCGCAATCTGCCGTTGCGCAGCACGCACTTCAGCTGCAGAAGTTACACAAGTCGACTTAATCTATGGACTAGAGCCTCGAGGTTGTGCACCTTCGGACCTTGGTGGGCGCTTAACGCTGCTTCTGTCCTCAGCACGCATGCGCGTCGCCCAAAGGAGCCGTGGAAGAAGATTGGAGGGGAGAATGTGTTCGTTGTCAAGGCAACCACTGGCCTCACAATGGATCACCACAGATATCGACTGCCCAGTGTGTTATCAGGCTCCAGACAGGAGCCGAACTAATCTTCCACTTGATCCGCTTTCAAAGTCTGAGTATTCAAATCCTCGCACCGATGTTCGTCCCAAGCGAAGCTCTTGTTTTGCAATCCGTGGCTGGAGTTTTTTTCTAAGATCTAACGCGGTCGAAATCGAGTCTTTGGCATTCCGACGTCACTCAGCTTTACGTCACGGCGGGAAAGGGCGATGTTAATGAGCACAAGGCGGAGACACGCGATGGACGAAATGGACCAGAAGATAAAGACAATATCGGTTATAAACAATCGATGACGAAGCGGACTCTCCCGAATCCCAAGTGGGGCAGTGCTGTAATGGGACCGATGGAAGACTCGAAGGCGCCGAGAAAAAAATCTCGTAAATCGTGCGCGAGATCAATCAGCCGGAAGACCGCAGGGAACTGTGGGTACGTGGAATTACTTTTCCGAAGCGGAAACCCGAGCGTTCCTCTCCCTTCGGTGACAGACTCCGCTCCACATTCGAGAAGGCCTTCGGGTGGCAAAAAACGAGTTCCCTCGAAGGCGCTTTTTCCTCCGGCCGCTGTCCTCCCCGGAGGCTCCGACAACCCGAGAGTTAAACAAATGGGTTTCCAAGGACACGGCGATCTTCCTCTTGACTCATCCGGAGGAATCCTCTTTTTGCGGTCTGCGGAGGAGAGCAGTTTACGCATCGACGCCCGCTCCGGTTTTTCCTCGCCCCCATTCGGCGCTAGAAACGCGCAGAATTCCTTCCTCTATTATCGATTGCTTCAAAATGGCGCTCGTGGCGCCGTGCATCGATCCGTCCTTAAAAAAAAGAAGCCTAAGTAAAGGGGTCGACGGGGCACGTGACGTTGGCACCGGGGGTCGCGCGACGGACAAAAGACGGCCACTGTTTCGCCGCGCACGGATCACTTTAGCAGTGGTCGGAGGGAATTTCGCCCCTGGAAGACATCCAAATGCGGCACTCACGCAGGGCGCGTGTCACACGATAACCGCTCCTCGCAGAAAAGGCGTGGCCGCCGGCAAATCCGCGGACGGACCGCTGTCAACAAAGCGGAGGGAGAGACACCTGCCGGCGATACGACGGAGCTGCGCGCGGCTGCGAGTCGAAAACCTTACTGCGCTCCGCCGACAATCAATACTGCAGCTGCGAAGGAGGGGAGGGCGGCGGGGGATTGTGGGATGGAGGGGAAGGGCGGTGGATGCTGCTCTCTCCAGAAAACAATAAGAAAATTTGCGGTGAAGAGAAAAGGAGTCAGTGGACGTTAACACATTCAAAATCCAACGGACTCGAGGACTGAGATAAGGCACAGATATTATGCCCTAATCGCGAAAGCTATTAAGGAAGATGAATAATAAAAAAAGACTATATGGCTTGAGAAATTTATAGCTAATACAAAAAAGACGTTAATTTTTAATTAGTTTAATCAGCATTTATTGCGGAGGGAATTAGACGAGAAAGTATGTTAGTCGGGTTTTTAGAAGTTTAATGAAAATACACCCACTATGTTAAAACCGATTCCCATTAAAATTTTCCAAGATGCGGAGAGATTTAATTTGTTGAAACCAGCAAACAAACAATATTGCGACAAATTAATTCGTAAATTGCGTACTATGGCTTCCCAGAAGCCCAGCCGAGTTTGGGGAGCGTTCTCTTTAAGGTTTCATTTTTAATTTTCCCTGACGATATAACTCACGAATAATTTATATCAGATTTAATTAACTGACTCTTGCAAAAGGCAGACCCATGCCTGGATCATCGAAGCGGAATCTCTATAAATAACGAAGGGATGACTGTAATTAAGTTAACGGTTGGCGGGGTTTGAATCGATTTTAAACTGACACCGGCCATTTCTTCCGCCAAAATTCAAAACTATCAACTGTCAACCGTCATCCTAACATTGCGGGATTGGTCATCTAGTCGTCAGAACAGTATCGTCCCACTCATTTTATTTTTCCATTTAAGGAGCCAAATGTGAGGCTACGTTGCCACGTTCGCATAAGCAGCTGCTCGAAGGCCGCTTTTTGTCTCTTCTGCGATTCGGATGAATTATGGATACCCTTTCCTCGTCTTCAACTTTTTAACGACATTCGTTCGACCTGCAAGAAAGGCGATAGCGGGGATTTTTCCGATTAACTTCAGGATATTTTTATTCGCCACTGGAGAATCTGGTATTTGAAAAATACGCAGAGAGTTTACGAAAAGAAAATTTGGCTGTTTAGAAAACAGTTATCGATTCCTTGAGAATTCTTCTCTTCAAAAAAATAAATTTTTAAATTTTAATAAGTAAAAGGAAGATTTCTCGTCTTCCTCCCGCATCAACTTAAACGTGTGCATCCCTCTGAATCTGTTAAATAGAAAACATATGTAAATATTCTTTTTTATGATACAAGAATTCCAATTCCTAGAGCAGCCTTGCAGCAACACTTCGATGAAACAGCAGAAACCGAGAAATCTCATCTCCCTCTTCACTTCTTATTAACATAAGAATAACTCCTTATGAGCACAAGACGGGGTCACCTCTTCTTCGAAGTGAAATAGTGTGTTGGATAACAAGAGCCAAAATTTCAAAAGTAGCTCGTATTCACATTTTTAAGTTTAGGTCGGTTAATAAAGGAGATCAGCCAACTGAGAAATCAAGCAGTCATGATTAATTTATAGTTTGCAATCTATTAATTAATCATTAAATTTACGCAGCTAATGGGAAAGGGCTTATTTAGCCTTTCAAATAAAGGAATTTCTGACCTCTTTAAGTAATGAAATGCGATGATATTCTTGATACTGTTTCGATTATGGTATGAGCTGGGTCAGTGCATGAGCGATCGAGTGTATACCTACTTATAAGAATTGAATACTCTCGTTTTGGAAAGATAAGCAGAAATTACCAAGTACTTACATAAGTAATCTCTTAATAAAATCGGCTATTAATGAAGCTTATATCATACATTTTTTTAATTCAACCTGTTACTCTGAAGTTGGGAATAATATGTTTTATTTCAAGCCCTCTCTTCTTAAGATGTAACGGTCTAAATAAAATCATTCAAAAATTAAACCACTAGTTTCTAAAACCAAAAATATTCAGCAATTTTATGGTTTCAATGTCATTTGTGTTGGTTTTTCTTTCATTCAGGGATTATAAGTGGACATTTTCTTTCTTAACCTTCACGTATAATCAAGAGTCCATTGAATATTGTCACAAGATATTGTATCGTCACAATATTCGTTACTTGGTAATTAAAATATGGTAACGGATCAAAACGGCCTTAATTGCATAAACACATTACATATTTAAATTTATTCGTTTAAGATTAAAATCTCATTACGTCAGTACTTCCCAGTAATTAACCGAACAGAATTAATGTATATCGCATCCTTTATTTCTCAAACTAATGATTACTAGGGAAGTGCTGAAGATATTACAATTTATAATGAAAATTTGAACGAGCGAATGACGTACATACTACGTGAATTAGCCATCGCTCATACTCAAGGATTTTCGGTATTTTATCGGACGACTCGGTCATCCCAATAGCGGTTTACCAATATATTCTTACTCCTATATTAATATGAATTATTAGCACTGACAGAATTAAATCCAAGTACATTTGCGGATATGTAATGAAAGCGTCCAGCTAAGGATATCGAGCAATATCTGAAATGAGAATTGCGATTTATTGTATTGTCTATCATAATCAGAGGTTAGGTGCTGTACCTGGTTTACCTTCACTGGATTGAGCAGGATGTTAAACCAGCGATATAAACTATTCCTAAGTTAACTTCCTTCCTAATTAAATCTAATGCTCCATGAAATAACCGCGTGTTGGCGAGTTGAGAGAGTGGCGTCGATTACCTCTCACTTGCCATCGAATCTGCTGACTCAGTCACACTCACCTCTTTCCTTCCGCAATATTCCGAATGCTTTTCAAATAGTTTATATGCAAAAGTTCCTACGCCGGAATTCGAGAGGAACGCGTTTGGAAAGCGCGAAATGAATTCTGAGGGAAACCACGCAGAATGCGAAGAACCGGAAACGAGAATTTGAATTCAGAGAGAAAGACGTATTCTAGAACAGAATTTTCATTTCATGCGTGCAAACGAAATTTTTGAAATAAGGCGAGAACTGAGGTGGTAGGAAGAACACCTTGACATTGAAAACTGCGAAATATACGAACGAAAAAATCACGCAATGCAAACATCAAAGCAACGATTACTCAATTCAAACGATGATATTACAATATTTTGTTGCTATCCTTGTTTCTTATAGTCGTAAACTGTTAACCATCTGTTGTAATCGGCTCCGAGAGGAAAGAGATTCCCAGGAAAGTGTCTCTTGAAAGTGTAGAGAACTATTTTTAGGCGGACGTGTTGAATATAACCTGTGATGGGCAATCGTGAATCAATAAGGATATAAAAGATACATTTAAAGGGAGGATATCACGACTATGTATGAGTAAAACTGTATTTTAATAATTAATTTGATTGTTTTAATAATCAATGCTAACTCTTAGCGGTTAGAGTTATACATAAATACGTTCGGTTCAAGTATTAGAATAAATAATGTTATATATTTCTATTCTGGTAATAAATGGTTCCGATGAAAACTAAAAGATACATCAAATATGGTGTAAATTGCAAAAGTTCATTTGTGTATGGAGAATCAAGAATTAATAGTACTAATTATTTACGTTAACGTTATATTATTATCAGATCTCAGGACTGGCAAACCCAACAAATTGAGAATTAAGTTGAGTATACACTATCAAATAATTCAAGATAAATTCATCAATGAATGAATGGGAGAGATATAACAAAATCTCACTAATCTAGCGAAATTAAAAATAGACATATGTGACTTCAAAAATTTGGACTCAAAAGTATCAGCCGATTTGTTTGGCCGAAAAAACACCGAAAAATAATCAAAAAGAAGCGCGAATTCGCTCGTCAGATTTCTCCGCTCATTCGAGGGAATCCCGCGTAATATTCCCACATTGCTCTGCTCTTTGTCATCGACGCTTCTGCGACGCATTCCTCAGACGTTCCGAATAATGGAGACGAAGAGAGAAAAATGGCCTGTTGCTTCATCCCCCACCCCTACTCCCCCTCTTTGGAGCATCCCCTACTGTAGAGGGCGCCAACCTCACTCCCCTCTCCAAACAAGTAAACGCATTATCGACCAGCCCCTTAAATCCTCTGTACCACGCTACTGCGACATTCGCCAATTCCATTATGTGTAGGAAACCCTTCTAACCGTTAAAAAAATGAACTTCTATTCGCCAGACTGCAGACCCGAGACCCAATCATCAATTAATAATATGCAGCTGCGACAATTTCCAAATCCGTGAAAATAAATGTTTACTGTTATATTTTAAAACTTTCCTGTGCAATTCAAGTTAGTCGCAAAACTGTTGCGAATTTTCCATACAAGGTTTTCGGATGAACATGAAGGTTATTATTTTGAGGAATGTAGCCTAGTAAGTGTTTACTTATTGAATTGCTCATCCTACATTTAAATGAAGGATATCAAGTCGTATTTGCAGATCTGTACTTCCTTTGAAAATGAGATTAATCAAAGAGCCCGATTCAGACGTAACTTATTTCGTATTCTAAGATAAATTCCCGTTTGAATCAAATGAGGAACAGTCGGGATATGTTGGAACGAAACCGGATTTCATGACATTCATCTCTTGGTGAGCTTAAGAAATCGTAAGAAATTAACATGCGGAAGTTAAAGGGAATTATTATAAACGAAATTACCAACAATAAAAGAAGTAATACGGAACTGTAATGAACATTACTCATTATTATAACAAGCTATACTTTACATTTATACAAACGGGCATTATTAAACAATCTTCAAAGAATTTGAGTTTTATGAATGAAAACATTTGAGAAGATGATCTTGAGGGTTTCAGCTGAGTGCTGAGAGTTAAACGAAAGTGAAAAAGATTATTTCTCAAATGATTCGTTCTACCTACAATATTTATAGCTATTAGTTCATTGAGAAAATAGGGATACTTAATAATTAACTTTAACAGAAATAAGATTTTAGGAGAATAGTGAAGAGATAAAGCATTTAAGTTAAGTTAAGAACAAACAAAACATTGCCAGAAGACTCATTTCAGTTCGTAAACAGCAGTTTACACTTTCCTTAGTGTGTGCGAGTTTTGGGTTACTCTCAATTTACAGATAAATTGCACATATTTGTCAAATATACTGCTTAATAGTTATAGATGGTGGTTCATAGTTCTTCTCGGGTCGTCAATATTTTCTATTTAAAAGGTGAAAATAACTGCTTTTGAAAATGCTATAAGCCAATTTTTCCTTATAAGGGGATAGGCTTGAAAGGGAAGTTCTCTTTTGAAAGTTTAATTCCTTCATTGAAATAATAGCGGAATCTAAACACCACGCCCCTATTGGCACCTCTTCCAATGTCGTTCTTCGAGGATCAGGGTCGGGAAAGGAATGATCAACTTCTTCGGGCATTTAAGCGTTTATATATATCAATTTATCGATGTTTAACTCTGACGCATTGTGCCGTTAAGTCAAATATTGAGAGAGACTTTGATTGATCTGACATCTCTGCCTGGGGAATCCCGAGTCAATTACGCCGCGGGGGAGGGCAAGTTATGCTCGGTCATCCCTCACGGCAATTCCGCCCTCTTCTCTGACAGCTTACCGGCGGAGTTTACATGTATATGAGTGACAAAGGTTTTGCATTGTCTTCAACTTTATTTTCGAAGCCAAACAAAAAAAATATTTTCGTAGTAAAACTTTCGTAGTATTACTTTAGATTCTCTCTGTATTCGAAAACCTAAAGGTAAACACATCAAGATAAATCCCAAAGAGACAGCGTGCGCAGTGAAAGCGAGGGATTGACCATTTAAGAAAAACAAATTGCAATTTCAAGTGCAAAGGATCTGCAAAGAATTTTCCGTGTATCCTAAGATGTCGCTAACATGCCTCAATCAAAGTCTCAAGCAATGATTTGTTGTTGAAATCTTCATTCATGCGCCGGATATTTAAAAATAGAGTAGGGTTTGAGTTCATTGGCATTACTAAATGCACCATCCCTTCGGTAGACTCTTCCTAAAGCATGTTCCTTCGGAACTACACTTCCTGCATCTCGAAGATGAACAAAGTGAGAGCCTTGTACACTTCAATCGCCGTACCAACACATACACATGATTGCTTCGGAGGGATTTCCTGTGACCAAGGCTAACGAGTGTCCAAGTCATCCTTGGACTTCCTTTGCACTCCGTCGATAATTTCGCAAGTGCACACCGCGGAAGGGTGAATCGTTAGCCACACAATTACAAGTTCTCAACTCGAAGTAATTAATTGGGATGGAAAATTAAAATGGACATTCACTCGTATTTCCGCAATAAATAAAACGTCAAACATTTCAACATCGAATTAATTCTTCTATCTCTAAGATATTGCATAATAAGGATTGAATTATTATTTAGGAGACTCCATTTCATATTCAGAGGTCGCTGCTGTTTCTACAAACAAAATTGCAATTACGTTTTATAATTATATACTATTATAATTATTTAAAGTGAGATGGACATTATTTCGATCGTTAATATTATTTCATGCATAGTAGCCGCCTTTAGTAGAAAATAATTCGAAATTTCATTCCTTAAATTTAACCGAAGAATAGCCCTCTGGCTATAGCTCTTTTCTGGTAGATATCTAGGTATATTCAACGGAATAAAAGTAAACAAGACACTATCCTACCATAACTAGATCTTATCGGGCGAGTTTCAACGCGTCGAGGAATCATATCTTAAAAAATTTTCAAACATAGAAATATATCTACGAAATGACGCAATTGATTAATCCTATAGGTCAAGGCGCATGCTCAAATTTAGTTCCATATTTCGAGTTTAATCAAGGTCAAGATCAAGGTTTAAGCAATGCTAAAACTTGGGGTTATCTTACGAATTTTAAATGTTGTGAGAAGGTGATGAAATTCAAATGATCGGCGTAAAAGCCAGAGGATCAACGAATAGAAACAAAAGATGTTGACATTCTTCAACGGTGGTTGCTAGCCTGGTACCCATACCTCCAACTAGAGGGCGTTTTCAGATGGGCGGTGAGCAATTCCAAAATGAAAACAATCGACAGTCGAGGCCAACAAAGAGAGGACATTCAAATTTTCCTCGAAAGTATTAAATTTAATTGGAGCTATATAAAATCCTTTTATAATAACGTAATAAATTAAAACTCCCTTGGTGTGCAGGAAGAACCCAGTTTGGTATACTACGTCACTGGTGCTGTTGGCTCTGACTAAAATTGTAACATGAGCTACGCACCCTAGTGATGGTAAAATACGAATCTGTACGATGTACGTACTTCATTATAAAGTTGGTTTTTATATCACATGCAATCGAAACAAAAAATGTAAACACTTTTATGTAAATGAATTTGGTTTACTTTTACTATTGTTAAAATAAACTAATGATGATATAAAATTTAAGGATTTAAAATATGTTAAGTTATTCGGACATCTGCGTGTGGTATGGAAATAATATCCCACAAAAGTGGGCGTTGGGTAATAGGACCACTGTTATGCAGGGACGTAAAAGTGGTCAATTTGTCTTCCTCTAACGGACGTTGTTTATTGTGCATTTCTTCTCGTGGGAAGCATTTCTCTTTCCGCAGACACCCAAACAAACTCAGTTATCGTAGGCGGAAGAGGGCGCCACGGAGAATTGCCCTTCGCTCGATCGTCATGCCATGCCGGCGACGCTGTGAAAACGCACGCTACGTATTGCCAACCGAACGAAAAAACTTCAATTTATAAGGATGTATCCGATAAAGAAGAACAGATACCCAAGTGTGATCGGGAGACAAAAAAGTTATCCAATAAGGAAAATATCTCGGATTAAAATTTATACCTACGTATTATTTACCAAGGGCGCATATTAAGAAAAGTTTTGATTCACTTCAAGTTTTGCAAAATTCATGCTACGAAAATTATATCACAGAATGAAGTTCCGTTATCTAGAATAGGAAAGACTATATTTATAACTATAAATTCTGAAAATTCAATAAATTAAGCTGAAAATAAAAATTCCATGAAGGAAAATAAAGGGCTGCATGATGGTACGTTTATGTCACGAATACGAAACCTTGAAAGTCTCAGTATGTTTCTTTGTTGATTCCTCTGTTATTCACTTTTATTAAGAGTTAAAAACAATTGTATTTCCTCTTCGAAATACATGGTCGATGGAATACACGCATAGCTATGGAAAACGTAACACATAGGGGGACACAATTTAAACTGATTTCTTTCTGGGAGAAATCCGCGGTTTTTTCATGCCTAGGCGTACAAGTTAGTTTAATAATTCTCTTTGTAAACGTTAACTTAAATTCTAACAAGATTAACATAAAGATTCTTATTGCACTTAGCTTAAAAATTAATTATTTTACAGGCGTGTGCTCAGCTGCGATAAGGACCAAGTTGGACATTAAGGCCACCAATTTCCACAAAAGGAAGTTTTATAGACAAGACAGCCATGATATAAACGAAAGAAACACACAATTTTCGAATTCCATCAAAGAATGGAACACGATATTTGGTAAAATTTTCAAAATAGGGCAAAAAAATGAGTAATCACGGTCTCAATTTGCTCACACCACATTTGCAGTAACAGTTACAGTAATGTTTTGATGTTAAAATACATTCTCGACTCATACTCTCGAGTAAATTAGGAAAGAAAGAGCCACTCTCTGATTTTAAGTTACTCGTCTGCTACAGATAGTAGTATACTATTCTATGAGCCCCTCCCTCATCCTATCTTCTATTGACATAGGTCATCATTCGAGAGGAATAGGTTCCCATTATCGTGTCTAACGGAAAGGAAACAACGCGATAAATGGTTTAGACGTAAAGAGGGAGAGAAGAGAGGGGAAGAAGAAGAAGAGGGGAGAGAGAGAGAGAGAGAGAGCGGTCAGACGAGCAATCGGGCACGAGGACGGAGAGTCGAAGGATGCCAATGACAAATGGTGGAGAAGAATGTGTGTAGTACATGCAAATACAAGGGGACGAATGTAGGGCGAGATTTGGGATGAAAAGAATGATCGAAACAAGTGTTGCAGAAGGGGGATTTCATTCTTAATTTTGGCGAAGGTTAAGTTACCAAAAAGGAACAAGTCTTCCATCACAGCCACATGTTTTAGTTGTTAGAATGCTACATACCAGCGTATCAGAACAGGTGAAAATGAGACGTACCAATATTTCCTTTCACTTCTTACTGCGAATTCAAGATTTAATTTATTACATACGCTAATTTCTCTCGTACACTAATTTACATGCCATTCACTCCTGCCTGCTCTGAATAAGAACGATAAATAATAATTTCACTTCTACAGTCTATTACTATTTCCTGCTTCTACTCTCGCAACAGATGCTCTTTCCTTAACTTTCTAAATCCCTCTAGTTTAGACTATCGGCTTTCTTTCTATTCATACAGAAGTAATATGCCGAACGCGGTATTGCTGTCAAACTTCAACTCGCTTTAGTATGACAATTTCCGATGGCTCTGGGAGCTCTTTCCATCTAGTGCAGTAAGCACATGTTCTTTCTTTTCTTAAGAAAACCTAAAGGTATATAAATTTTCACTATCCTCGTCGGAAGATATTTGATATCTTGGTCTCAGCACATTTTTTATGCTCGGCAGTCAACGCTTAGAGAAAACTGCATGAATGGACCACGGATTTCCTCTCAAACATCTCATCTCGAGAGATGAATCAAACAGACAAGGTTTTTTGTCAGGAGCTTTCTATTCTTTAAAATGAACCGAAATGGGCAAATGAGAGTTCACGAAATTCCGGAGAGATTGTGGAAATGCCTTTTCCGTGTCAATGAAGGCCCGCCTTCGTGAATGTCAGCACGCGAACAAGAGGTCACGGAGGACGGGTGGAATGGGGGATGGCCAATGGAACACCCATTTCAGAGAGATCTGACACCAACATCTCCTTTTGGACTTCTCTGTTTCATTCATTTCTATTATTGTTCATTTACAAATTAAAAATATTATACCAGCGCACTCTTCGAATCGAGCTCCCTCTTCCAAAGCGAGACGGAACGAATCGTTTGACCTTATTAGCGTGTTTTATAGATCGACTTTTCCTTTCGATTATTTCATGTTGCCATCGTTTGGAGGCCCCACCAACTATTTCATATTCGAATATAAGTTAGATGCTATAAAATGAGTAAATTAAAATTATATCCGAATGGTTAACAAAAATATTTACTGAAGTTTAATTTTCAAACAGTCAATAGATATTGCAATTTTGAACTTGTGAGTGAGAGATAAGATTATTTGGAGGATAAACAATCTTCTTCTGAAATGAATAGAAATGTTCGACACTCTTGGCTTTTAATTAGTGTTATTTTTCAAGTTTTGAGATCTTATCCTACTTTCAGTTGGTCCATAGCTAGCGTTGATTTAGTAAACAACGATTGCGATTCACGTGATTAATGAATTAACCTTAGATCAGTTGGTTTGAGTGAAAGTAAAATGTACTATCAAAAGTGACTCAGGAGAGGTATTGATTGATGCATGCTACCAAAAACTGTCTTCTTAAATATCAGGTATGAATTATGTATATACTAAATTTCATAAAGAAAGTTTTACTTTATTTTTAAATTACTATATATACACTAACGAGACAAAGAAAAGTTTATTTAATTTAAAATATTCACTATGAAGTTCCACCAAGTGAAGGCCGAAGCGATTGAATTTATTATAAAACATTTTTTTCGATGGAAATAAAATAGACATAAATACATTTGCTGTATTTACAGAGGGAAGAGATGCGGGCGATTTCTTTTCCTTAGATGATGAATCAATATTTCGATGACTTTTTATGACAAGTAACATTCTCAAGAAGGATACGATGAGGTACTTAAACTAAAGAACTAAAAGGAAATATTTTCATTGTCAATTGTGTCGAATACGAAAATAATACATCTTTGACAGTTAAAATTATTCTATACAAATCAAAACATATTCTCTCTCGGAAAAAGTACTATTCCGTAATAGAGGAGATCAATGTGTGAACTATCCAGGAAGATGCTAAGCATAGCATTAGATCTATCAACCGGAAATTTCTATTTGAAATCTATCCTCTGCGAACTCTCTCTTTCTTTGTTCTCAAATATTAGAACAACAGAAAGGAAACCGTTTTCTTCTCCTGATTTCCTCGAAATGTGTTCATTTGGCGGTGGAGAGATTTATTCTCTAATTCTTTTACGCCTGGTCGATGCGTGTTAATTCTATTCGATGATAAATGCGCGATGGCCATTCGCCGCCACTTTGCTCTATAATTTAGCGCAGGAGTGAAATCGACCATCTCTTTTTCTGAACTCACCAAAAGAAGTTCCGAGATTGATGGAGACGCTTTGGCGTGAGGACTCCGCTTAATTGCCAACAAATAAATCAGACGAATATTTTCTTCATCAAGGCCAACTTTTACTCCTTCCAATACAAAGGAAATGGACCGCTAAGAAACACCCCCACTAATCCGAAGAAATTTATAAATAGCTGCGGAGATGATACTCTGTTTTCTTACGAGAATTCTGGTCCCACTTTTCGGCTGAAATTCAATTCATACAAGAAGTTCTCTCGGGTAGTACGAGATCATTCGATTCATTCGTTTCATGAGAAAAACACTGGGTAACCGATTCTGACTTCATGGATTGAACTATTTTCAGCAAAGCAGACTTTATTCTACTATATTTGTTTATTGGATATATTTGTAAACCTAACTGCGACAAAGAGTACGATTGGTAACCTTATCAGTATGTTTACATGTTGCACTAAACCATGAGCAGAATTTCATTATGTTACGAGTAATTTCTCTTGTGCTTTAATACGTGTTATTAAAACTATTTTGCACAAAGCAAAAAAAACACGTTCTCAGATTTGATTTCTGTTTAAAAGACGCATTATAACATAATTATATGACACACCAGATAAACACGATAAATAATGTCAAGCTTATGTTTTACTTATGTGAACTTATTGGGTTTTCCTGCGTGAAGTTAAATAGTAGAAAAACGCTACAGGATAGTGACAGACCAGGCAAATAGTTTGGATGGCCTGCGCCCATACTGAAAGGAGGCTAGCAGGTCACACGTGCATGTTGGTGATTTTAGCATTTGCAGTGGAAGATAAAATAAATAAGGAAACGTATTTTTTATTAAATTAAGTATGATAAATAAATGCGATACTGTGGATTCTGTGGAAGGAACTTACTAACCTATACGAAAGAGGTAGTTTTCAATATAGTAAACATAGATATCTTAACATTACTTCATAACTGCTTCATCGAAATTTAAATTCAATATTAGAGGTCAATATCAACAAGGGATATTTACAAGAATCGGCGATTTGAACGGGAGGAGAGTACACGTTTCGGAGATAGAAAGGAAGTGCATTTCCACGAGCACAGGAAACAAGGGCTGCCGAAAGGTTTTTACAGCTGTGGCCGGACGTCGATGGAAAAGTGCTCACAGTCGACGATAATTCAGTTGGAAATGGCAAGTGTGAAGAGGAGACAAGGGATGTCGGTATCACGGATGGTTCGCTCGGAGATCGTATTTCTTCACGCAGAGAAAGTTGTCCGGAGGCAATAAAGATGTGTCTGGAGCAAATGAAGTCCGTGCCCAAAGAGATCAGTGGAAAACACGCGATTTGATCAGCTCCGGTGCAGCAAAAATGGAATGAAAATTTTACGATCGAAGGAAGTTCATCAACACTCCATCGCCTTCAAACTGGATCGTAATTGATGAAAGTAAATTCATAGAACCGTAAATCAAAGTGTTAATGTATTAAATGATTCAGTTTCAGTTCACTTCGTTTCGACGATTTCCTTCCATCCATTTTCGATTTTTTTAATCTGACCTATAACACGAAACAAGCAACAATTGGAATGAGTTTCTAAACAATAAACAGTGATTATTTCAATCGGTTAATTCAATTAAACCAGCGATAGAAGTCCAGTAATATTAGAACGACCTTGCCACGACCTTCCATACTATCGATAGCCTCTCATCTTCGGATAGCCCACAAACATTGAGAGTTAACAAGAAAAACTTTCAGTCACCGATATAAATGAGTAACTATTTACGGTCCCTTAACTTCGGCCAATGTTTGGAACATCTCACCGTTTTTATTAGCAGTTTTATTGTGTCATGAGTATGATGTTGGTATTGGTATTGCTAAAATTGAGTATGTAATATGATGGTATTGCTAAAATTGAGAATGACTAGTAATTGTATTCATTATCTGAACCGTACAATACATGCAATTGTCACGAACTGATTATGCGGCAGAATTATTATTATTTTATTATTAATCAGATTATGAATTTGAACCATGAATATCTACGTAAGCTATTCATGAATTATGAACAGTTTATCCTAGCAGTATAAAGGTTTTGCTGAGCTGGATAAAGTTTTCAACTACGTGATACGTGATCGATTAAAAAAGTCAATAAGTGTGTGATAATAAGTGTTAATATGCTGCAAGGACTTACTTCGAATTCCTCAAGCTACCATAAGCTCAATGATAAAATAAAACGAGTAATTTCTCTTCCATTTCTCTTCCACTCTTTGAGGAAGGTATATCTCCGAACTTAAGCGCTAGCAAACAACACTTTTAAACGATTAACAGAAAGGACTTTCTTTCATGGGAGTTTTCCTCCAAGAAAAACGTCACTCAAAACTTCGATGCCAACTACCTTAAGGATTTCGGTACAATCGACCTCGAATCTAAAAATATTCAAGATGAACAACAAAAGTTTTCCCTTTTACAAATAATGTTTTCACACGAGCGGTGACAGTCCAAAAAAAACCCATCAAGTCACGCTTTCATCACTAATCCATAGGAGGGAGAGGATTGGAGCTGAGGTAAACTTCCCCTAAATGGTGCACGCTTTCAAGGCAGAAATAAAAACGTGCGTGGAGTGTTGACGAGAGGAAATCAGAAGGCGCTTCGTCATCTTTCGCGCGAATTGATTGGCTTCGCTTTTGCTGTTTGGGGCGCATACGCTCAAGGATATCCAGGGAGACAGCAATTGAAGGCGGCTATTTCCATTCCTCGGGACTTGTCCCCAAACACTCAGGTTTACCAGTAGGCGCAATTTAGATTAATACGCTGCCATAGAACGATGGAGAGCTTTAAGTAGTATTCAAATTCCGTGACGAGCGAAGATACGCAACTTATTATCTACGGTAGGCACGCCTTCCTTGGGACTTCTCGAAGATTGGTCACGGAGTTCACGACCACGGCTTCTGATATCTTGATCATCCTTATCCCTATAAGCCTAGCAGATTCTTTCCGAGACCTTTTTGGCCAATAAAAACTAAATCTATGGTTCCACATCCCATCCCAGGGGACAATGCCTATCCATTTGAAGTTGGTGACACGTGGTAAGCACATCAACTCCCTCACCGCCTAATTGGCTTAACAACAATAGATCATCCGCATATTAATTCTGGTAGCTTCCAAATCTTTTATCAATGTGGGTGGACATTTTTTTTTATATAGTGTAGTTACATAGAGAAATCACGACATGAATTAGATACGAGTAATAATAACTAACTCTATAAAGCATTTAGCGTTGTAACCCCTTAAGACGGTCTTGATTACATTTATCGGTTTTAAATTTGACTAAATAACCTTTCTATTGATTCATTGGCAGTTTGTTGTTTTCTTTAGTTGAAGAGGGAAGTTTTCTGGTGCAAAAAAGCTCCTACCGCATTAAGCATTTGCTATTCGATGATGTTAAATGTTATTACGTATTATGGGACCGGTGGGGCGTAATAGCTTCGAACGGCTTCATTTCTCACTCCTACTTTAAACTGATTTATCCTGGGAGGGAGATCTCGCATACCTTATCTCTTGGTGGTTGAGTTCGCATGCTGACCTCATAGTTATTTATCTTTAGCGTATTTGGTGTGGTAAAAGATAAGAGCTCGTTAACTGGATCAAGCGAGCCTCGAATCGAGCAGGATTCCAAAATATATTCGCTTGATGGCAATTAACAGGAATAATCTTTTTATCTCGAGCTATTTATTGGAAAGGTAGTATTGCTTGAAGTATTTCTTTTAGTACATCCGAATAAAAAGAGGAAGAAGTATTTTACTATTATTTTGTAAAGTACTCATCACTATAAAACATTTTCCAAGGTGAATGCTCAGCGGTTATCAAAACACAAAGTAAGAGAATTGGAAAGCATGCATATGTGCTCATTAATCTCAAAAGGGCTTCAATCAAGTTGCGAGCATCGACAGTATGACGGAGATATTAATTTAGAACAATACAATTTTGCTTTCTCATTTTAATTAGCTAAAAAAGTGTGTAATAATATATTCGTATAATACTTGAAGTTGGAATAGCAATTGGCCTTTTCATACATCTGTAAATGTAAATTTCTATGTCATAGTCATAATTATTATGCATATTGGTTCTCCCAAAAGTGAATACGTACGCTTATATTCTTCAGTTAAAGCATAACATCGAAAAAAAGTTTGACGACGAAGCATTAAGTTTATTACGTACTACTGAGATACGAATGGAATCGGTATAATGAGAATTATCCTCTGGCCTTGTTGTTGGAAACCCAACAATAATATCCATTAATATATGATAAATAAAAATAATCTATCTGTTTTTTGTAAATAGAATTTCTATATAATTTTGAAGAAACGTAAATAAGCGTTCATTTTTGCGCTTGATATTGAACTATTTTCCAAAATATCCAAAAATGCGCCAGTAAATCCAAAAATACAAACGAGTAACAACAATTGAGTTTGAATCTTCCAACTATCAGCTTGCTAGAATCAATTTTCAGAATCGCTTTACTGCAGGTTTTGTTTTGCGAGAATATCGAAAAAGATTATTTTTGCGGTGGAAACCGTGTATTTGATAACGAGAATTTTTCCGCTTTAAAACTGAGGCGGAAGCTCCTTAAATGATTTGAACGTGAGATTTTGAGAAATCGTAGGAAATTTACTTTTCGTGAGGGTAATTTTCTCCAGAAATGGATAATGAGCTAGGAGTGCTGCTCGGAGAGAGAGGGAGATATACCTGCTCTTTTCGACCGAAACGAATTTCAGAAAAACGGTCGACAGAAGAATCGGATAAGAGGTCGTGAAAGAGTGCGGGTGTCGTGCTCACGGATACTCACTGCTCTGAGTCACGCAGATGATCAAAGGCGACGTTGCCAAAAATAAATAACAGACCAAGGATCGATTCAATTGTGACCAGTGTGGTTTTAAGCTCTCTGAGGAATTGCCATCTGTCTCTTTCCTTACCTTTCCCATTAAAATAGGTGAAAATAGATGGTGAAACAGAATAGCAAAGGCACGAGAAGAGAATTACTATAATTCAATGGATATGGATCCAAATTTGTCAGGGATATAATATTTATTACCCGAGTAGTAAAAGTAAAGTATGAAGCTATTTAATTTTATAAAGCAATGCTTCGAAAATTCTTAAGAAAGTTATTGTGTTAGTATTATAATGACAGAAAAGGAACTGAAGTTAATTTTTTTCATGCTAATATGCTAATATTAATAAAAGTGTATTAGGATTAGATGGAAAATCAGGATGGAAAATATAGAAAGGAAAGGGTCCGCGGACTATTAATAAAAAGCGAGTAAATGGAAGCAACTCACGTTCTTCCAAAAAGGCAAGAATTTCTGCGATTTTCCAATATAAACAAAGATAAATGTATTTATGAGCGAGAGGATTGGACAAAGTAACTAAAAATAATTTAATCTTAAAATATCTATTGCCTAAAAAAATGAAAAGTTAAAATGATGGCTCAGGCATTCAGGCGAGCAGACTACAATTTTCAATGATTTATTATCTGATCGCTGAAGAGTAGATTTATTTCTTCCAATAGCAACCTTCTTTTATATATACCTTCATTCTCATTTATTTATCACTTAAATATTTAAGCTGACTTTCTATCCGAAAAATTCAACTTCTTCGCACCGAAAATTCCATTAATATGACATTAGCCGCGAAAGGTACTGATAACATCAATAAAATTATAATGTACGATGATGGTGAAAATCATCGCACCCAGGAGAGAAGGAAAACTTCATAAAACCTCGCTTACGTACATGAAATATATAATGATGAATATGCGTAAGTGAAGATAAAATACGGGAAATCAGAGCCGACTTGCAACACAGGAAATGCCTCGTATTACTCATGGAAAACCCCTAGAGTAAGGCATAAACGGCGTCGATTCATTTCGATACAATTAGAATGGATAGGCATTGCGCAACAGAAATCTTGAATTAAAGGAAACAAGAAAAAGAAGACGCGAAAAAAGATAAAAGAAAGTGGTCGATGGACGGCTAGGGAAGAAGCTCGTGAAATGCAGCATTTGGCGCAAGGCTATGTTCGGAGCAGAATTCTACGATCAAAACATGTTCCGTAACACTTTTGTCTCGATACCTCTTTAACTCAGAAGAGATAACGAGAAATTAAATGATTATGGGTGTCATTAATAACGTTGAGTTTGTGTATGTACACTCACAATATTCTCGGAAGGAAATATCGCTGCAAATCGAACAGGTGGAATCACATCAATGGAGGAAAGAGATCAATTGAAGAGGAAGGCATGAATGGGATAGAAGAGGAGTGGGAAGCGGTAAAGCGAAACGGGATGAGAGCATTTCCTTGACGTGAGGAGAGAAAGAAGGCGGATTTAGAAAAAGCCAGGGATTCGAGAGTGTGATACGTGCGATAAAACCCTTGGAAAGGGATTTACGGTTCTCCACCTCGCGATTCGAAACGATTTCATGGATCGACAGCATCTCAAAGTCACTGGCGACAGGTTCGATTCGGAATTCGATGCATGAACTCAAACAGAGTCCAAAGAACGGGTTCTCTGTAACACGTCAACGGGTTCTCTCCCCAAATATTGTTCTCTTTCCAATGGAGGAAAGGTGAAATGTAGAATACCGATACGGGAACAGTTTGAGGCATAAAACACTAATTTAAAAATGAATGTGGGGAGGATAGGCACGATTCGATTAGCCACCAATGCCATTATAGATTGCCACAAAACAATTCTGACGCACAGGAAAACCAGTTTTAGAGTATTAAAACGATTTCGTCGATAGATGAAGGTTTGTGTAAATCATACGCAGGTTGAGAAGAATCTCATACTTCTCATATGTCCTTAGTCATACATAAATTTAAATAAAAGATGAAACTAGAACTACGAATCAAGCAAAATACTTCCCTCCATACTTGAGATGCTCCATCCGCTCAAAAGTTATCAAATAACATTACAACATCTTCTCTGCGGCTGTGAAAAATAATGACCACGATGCGGTCGAGATAGAAAGAAGATAAAAGAGATGCCCTTGAAGAAAACTCAGCGAGCAGACTGCATGGCGGCTGTACCATGGACCAGGTTAAGTATACAGTGTATACTATACACGGTAAGGCATTACAGACTTAGGAAGGGATACGTTATTTCTAGGAAATCTTTCTTTACTCGACAGAAGAAGACAACATTTGTCATCTCGAATTACAGAAAATTGTATTTTGCAGTCAAAATATTCGGCTTTTTATTTCATATCGTAGAATAAATTGTCCTGACATTTTTAATGAGGGAAATCGGAATGAAAAATGTGAAGGGATAATTTATAGAAATGAATGATAGGGATACTATCTCGAGGTTTAGAGTGTAGGGGACACTGATGTACTTTTGCATACTGATGCACAGGGGACAATGATGTGCTTTTTTCGAACAATAATAACAAATTAGTAATTTTAGGTAGACACGTAGATTGAGTGATAAGTCGAAACTGACCTTCCTATTAGCAAAAATAATGAAAGAAAATTGGACACGGCTGTTATGGAATTAGAAATTAAAAGCACTCTATATGTCGTATGCAGATTGTTGAAATGCGTATTGTGTAAGGGAAGGCGGTTTTCCCAGGGATCTCCAAGACATGAACTGGTCGGCGCGCAGCCGCTAAACATACGGCTTAAGGAGAGTTTTAATTAACCGTAGCGAGAATATCGTAATAAAATTTCAAACATCTTTACTTATACGAAAATACTGCAATATAAGCGATTCGGAGATGGAAGTTAAAACGTAAAATCTATTGCCCCTTATTACTTGAGAACATCTTTTTTTCAAAAGTTCTCTAGTTATGATAAATATTTATACCATAAAATTAAGCTAAGAAGTTATTAATATCAGAAAGTCCTAGGATCATCTTGTAGGCTAAATACGTAAAATATAGATCTATAAATCTATTTAAAGTTTAATTAAATTTTGAACTACATCAAAAGATCGATCTATACACGGGTAAAAACAATAATAGTTTGTTTATTAATTTTATTTGGGTATTTATTTGAGCGTAATTCTCAAACCCATCGTCGTTTTCTGTACAGTTTCTGATCTTTAGGTACAGTTCGAGAAAAACGATAAGAAATGTGAATATAAAATCCCACGACACACTTAGGAAAAAATATTCGCTGCAAGTCAAGCTTGAGTGCTCACAACAATGCATTTAGATTAAAACGGAAAAAACTGTAGCTAAATAAACAATATTTCATAAAAATATAGAATACAATATGGAAAACTACACAACATTCTTTGTAGGCGAGACTTCTGATTAAAGGCTTGGAAGCAATCAGAGACTGATATTAATAAAATTATTTTCATTCAAATTATTCTCATTAAATTAAAATAAAGCCTATTGATCGTAATGCATAGACTTAATCAGGTGAACTCTGAATGCAAATGTCTCGCTAACGGTTCGCAAACTTCATGCGCAGTATCCTTCGTTTCTCCTCGAAGATGGATTGAGAAGAAATACGATATCGTTCAACGTCGGATAACCATTAGAACTGTGCCGACATAAGCCGATCGCCAGGGAAATATGCTTCTCTCGCAGTTTCAAGCTCAGAAGTAATCCGAGGAGTAAAAATCCCATCGACTTTCGAATTGGACTCGCATTGCACATTTGCTACGCACAAACGTGGCACACGCGCATACTTGTAAGAAGAGTGATTTATCTACCGGAGATAAAAGAGACAGATGCAACTAAATCAGATCAATAATAAACCTGTCGGCGGTACTTATTGGTTTGACAGATTGGATTAATCGATTAGGATATGGGATTAAACCCACACCTTTTAGTAAGTTTCACCGAGTTATGTCGGATTGCGTTCTCAAATCTCTAGTTTCGAAAAAATCAGGAATAATTTTTATTCAATTACCTACTGATATTTAATCATTTGGCTCTAATATGATTAAAATAAAAGTTTATCACCAACATTTCTCAAGATAGCTATAATTTCTATCGCAGTCGGAGACTTCATCTTTTATTTACATTTTAATGAAAATCCATTCACAATTCTTTTTTCAAAGATATATTAAACTACGAATAGCAAATCCTTGCGTGAATATTTCAGAAAGGCCTTGCAACATGATCGAAGAGGATTCGATTCAACCCAACAGGGATGTTATAAACTCATCTGAAAATAATATTTCATTGTATCATAGTAGCTTTTAGATATCGAGAAGATGTTGGTAGGAGGTTAATCAGTGAATTCATGCTAAAAATAATGTTGCGGAGGAGATAAGTATGGAATGAGGTAAAGATGGAGGAACCACATCAGGGAAAGGGATCCTGGTCAGAGAATTTCCGTAAACTGAACCTAATCCTGTACAAGGTCCTCTCCGATTAAACACATCTTCTAGATTAATAAAGGCATTAAATATAAGTTCTATTCGATGATAAAAAGTAGTTTTCAGAGTAAAATACTGAGCCTGAATTGATAATTCCACTGACATCTCAATCCACCTGCTATTACACGTCCTTGATCATTTTCATCGTTGTAGACAGATCTAAAATTTATTCACCTCAAGTAAACAGTTATATCCAGTTACTAATCCTCCGACCTCACCGAAGAATTAACGAGACAACAATCGCTCTTAAGGACAAATGTGAACGGATAGGGTATTAAGAGGTAATAAACGCGCTCCTCAAATAAGAGCCGCTTAATCGGCTCCAGAGATTTCCGGATCGAAGTTATTTCTTTACGACATCGATTGCTGTTGTATTTGCGGATAAGGCGGCAAAGTCTCGGAGACGTCGGTTGGCCGACCATGTGGACCCGATGAGTCACAAAGGGAGCGGAGAAGCGGATCGGGGGAGTCCGTTAGTTGGGCACCCAAATACGGGACGAAGCGATTACGCGACTCGAATCCGAGGACTGCTTCCATTCATCGATTCTCTCCACAATCGTAACGCAGCTGACCTTGCTCTGCAAACAGAGTGCCTCTGCTTGTGTCGGGGGGGTCTCTTTGATTTCAGCCGAATGCGACGATGTATCGCAGGGTCATGACTTAAACGCAGGATACGAGAAGTGCTATTCCTCATCACCGGATATTGAAGAGAGAGCCTTACCATAGAAATGGAAACTGATCTGGATGCGAAAGTATCCCTGGTAGAGGTCAGCAACCTCCTTGAGGATCTGCCGGCGACACAAAGCTCACAGCTGTTACAGCTCATCGGCTCATTACAGCGACCGATTCTAAGATTTCTCTCATGAAGATCCTCATTCAAAACCGTACATACTGAATACAACGCGTTCTGTTGAATGAAATCGATCTTCGTGAGATGTCTACATTCGCCGTGAAATATTGATAGCAATCTTTTTTTCTGAAACTTAATGAAGATTTCATAGTTTACTCTAACTTCCTTAACACTTTATTGCATTTGAACGTAACCTGTATTGAGTAATACAGTTTTCATAGGAAAATAAGTACTAAGTAATTGCATAAAAGAATCCCGCTAATAGCATCCGGAGATGCAAAAGTAAACAACGAGCGATACAGATGAATAATAAAGTCAACTCGAACAAATTAACACTTCCGAGTCAAAGAAATAATTAATCGAACGAAAGATAAATATTAGAAGATAACTTACTGTCAGCTGAAGGAAACCAGATAAGGCAACACACTCTCCTTATCTTATCGAATCTACTTAGTGAACGATGTAGGTCATTTATATTCTTTATGGCTCTCCAGCTTTTCGCGAGAGATACTCGAATCCAGTTTTACGGAAAGGAACACTTCAGCTTTCTCCGGTGAAACTTACAGGAAAATTTTTTCATTCACAAAAGTGGCTCATCCAAGACCTTGATGAGATATTAATGGCGAGAGAAAGAGATATTGCGTGTTAGACGTCGAATAAATCAAAATCATCGGAGGCGACTCAATACAGAGGAAACGCTCAATCATTCGATGAAGATTAGAAACAGCTCAATTGGGAATGGTCCTAGTGCTAACGAAGGCCAATAAATAAATTGAACACGGACGTAACAAAGAGCAGAGAAATTATTGATTTCCATTGTTTGACTTTCGTTAGATGGCAGATCCAACCATTGTCTACAACACAACAACAAGACACAATTCAAACAATATATATGTAATACAATTATATACATAATTGCAGTTACAAAAAGGTCTGTTTTCATTTTCCTTTCGCTAAACCACGTACCATTATGCAAAATTATCCACAATTACACTTCAAATTTACAAGGAAAATAAACTTGTCATTCATTCCACTATTTTTACAATAAACTTTATATAAACTGTGTTAGTAAGGATGAATTCCTCCACGGTCAACGTTTCATTAATTTTAATGAACAGGACATATCATTTACCCAGTATTTTATAAACTCATATTATCGGATTTTGCGATAAGTGGAAAACTCTGAAGAAGAGGTTGGTGGTGAAGGAACGATTGGATTCGAACCCATTGGATCGAATAATCAGCATCTTCGGCGTTGTAACGCGAATGTTTAGCGGGATTCATTCAAAAGATATAAACGTATGTCGAATCGACCGACCTCTGAAACGCTCCGTTTACCTTTCCTTTTCGTCGAATTAGCGGAAACATTTGCTCTAAAGACGAGGATAAACATGCCAAAACGGGTGGAAGAGCGTGACGAACGACTCGCGATTACAGGGACGGAAGTTCGGGCCGACTTCTCACTTTGGTAACTCCTTTGACAGTGTTTCGTTAACAAAAGAATCGAGTTCTAAATTATATCTAATAATAAATTAATATTCTATATTAATATATCTAATAATAATCTAATATTAAATTTATCTCACCAGGAAACTAATTTGTTGCAAACAGAAAGGTTTCGATGAAAGTATTTTGCTGTTCTTCCCTCTGTCTCCTGGTACCATATCCTTGCGAAAATACTGTCTATGATATTAAAATTTTGATGATAATTATGCAAGAATTAATTTTAATGTCTCAAGCAATATGTTCATACCACCGAGACTCTAAACTTCTGCTTCGTTAAAAATAATGATGAGAGAATGAATAATAGTAGCTATTAATTACTTCACACTTTCCCCAACAGTTCTTTTATACAGCTTCTTCCTTTGACTATGTAACAGAAGGAATCTAATATGCGGTCACCTTTATTTCACCTGATTAAAGAGGAGGAAGGGTTTCCTAATGAGCTGTTTTAATAGGTTCTCTTTCCCCCCGACAAAGATTTCGCTTTATTGAACATCGAAGAAGATACAAAAGTGTGAGGTATGATAATGTGTTTTAAAATACGCTCCTCAGTTGATTTGAAATTTAAATTTCTTTAGATGAATCTGTTGAAGACAGTTTTATCAGCTCTCAGGCGTTATCTTCCGTAGGTCATCGAACCACAATCATCTCCGTTCTGGTCTCCACCCCGTTTTAATTAAAACGCCAAATTTCGGTTTCGCTACGGTAGCCACTGTCCAACCGGTAGGAGCTGGTTATATTCAGTTCTACCATTAAATATCATAATTCTGCTAATAGTTTTTTACTGCGCAATGTTTCAATAATATTGAATTAAATTGAACTGTTCAACTCCCATATCTTAGACCCCTAATTACGTCTTATTCAAAGATGTTCATTGTTCTCCGCTTTCTACCTCTCTCATGGGATTTTGTTGACTTCCTCAGTTCCCTGTACACCATCGGTGGCTTACATCTTTGGTGTATCTAGAGAGATTTTTTCAAGCTTGCGATTTTACTCAAAATATTATAAATTAAACGAATTTCTTTAAGTTTCTGAATGAATTAGTTCTACCTTAGAAGATTCGTAAATTAACTAAGGGAAATAAATATATTTTGTATTTAAAAAAATCGATTCATTATCACCAAACTAAAAAAAATAATTGGAAAACATGAAGGAAACTAATCTTCGTAAATTTAAATTCTTTTTCCGTCAATGTGCCATACTCCAGAGCGCAAATATTTTGCACATAAAATTTCCATTCGTGCAACTATTTTCGGTCACTATATCCTCTATATTTGTTTCGCCTAAAAAGAACTTAAAGGTTCATCTTTCACATTTATTTATTCATCAATTTATCACATAAAGCAGAAGCCAATTTTAATTACTAACGCATCTAAGTAATTAAAATTATAGTCCGTTATGTTTCATTAACTCGTTAGCATTTTTTGCGTCGCAGTAAAAACTCTAAAAGCCCCTATATATATTCTCCCCTAACAGCCTCTCCCATTTTAATACCGCGCTTGCCTCTTCTATTAAACTGAAACAGTATTTAATCAACCGCTTTCCTCTCTTTTCTCACTTCAATTCCCTCTTTTCACACTCTCTGATCAACGTATGGATTAGTGCAATTTTGAAGTATCCCTCAGTTTAATGAAGGATTGCTCGGCAGGAGCCACTTCAGATTCATTGGAATTTCGACGTGCGAATACGAATCGCATGAGATCCTTATCGATTGCCTCTCGATTGAGGAGAAAATTGCAAAATGAGAATAATGGGAATTTGAAAGCGATTCTCGGCGCAGCGCCCTCTCCCTTCCATTGTTCATAATGGGATGAAAGATTAAATGGAAGGGGCGATTAAATGCTGAAGAGGGAAGAGGATTGAAGGATGAGCGAAAGCGCAAATTGGAGAGAAAAGGGAATCCGGGTGGACGGAGGAAGAGAGAGACATTAAGGGAATAATGAAGATAGGAGAAAGCAATGCCTGGATAAGCGGAAGGGTTGCCCGAAAATGGAAGGAACTCTGAAAAGTAAACGAGTAAAAAGACAAAGATATGCTTCCCTTCGATAAAGACATCAGTTTACGGATGGAAATTCGAGGGGAAAATTTACAGTTGGAGAACGTTTTGAAGAAATGGAAAAATAGGTTTGAAAGTGAATAAAAGAATAGAAATTTTAAAGTAGAAATAAATGATTTTAAAAATGTCACCTCTGTATATTCATATAGCGGAAAACTGCTAATATTTTAAGTATATCACATTTACCCTTCCTGTGAAACTATGATTCCAAACTATATCGACATGCGTGCCCTATCAAAAACCCTTTCTTCTGCATCGCTTACGTAATGAAAACATTTCCATACGAAAAGTCTCTTTGTTTCAAACTTGTTGGAAAACAAGTGTCACGCGTCACGTCGCCAGGCAACTGTAACAAAAGCGGCACGTGCACGTAATTACGGTGATTCCTTTAATATTAAACTTTTCTTTCGTGACCTTGTGAGTTAAACACGCACGCACGAGTACATTTACCACGAGTTGGAAGATTAATTCAATTTCTCAAAAAGTTGGCTACCGAAGCAATAAATATAATTAGCATTTAAAAAATGAACCCAAGCTATTGATTGTCTCCCCAACAAAAGATACGTAGTGACCCAAAAAATTTAAAAAAATAAACCTAATGTTTAAAAGCAGAGATGTATATAAAGATCAATATAATCACAAAAACCTTGAATCTATCGTCGAACGGAACCCGCATGTTTGAACGGACGTATTTCAAATGCCTACCGTTAATATAACTTATTTATCTCACAGAAAGTCTTTGTAGACGGTTAATATAAGGACATTCAAAGCTATCAAATCATTAAATCCTTTCCTCTGTTATCATCAAAGTCATCTTCTCGAATCTCCGTCATCATTATTCTCAAGTTTGTATGCATTCATTATATGTATCGCCACCGTTATTCATTCAGTCTCTTTTGCATTTAAGAAAAAATAAAAAAAACATTTAATATCTCTCCATCCATGGCCATTATATGTACTAGTATTTCTCTTTTCCCATCCGAAATTCTCTTCTCTCCCAATAACGAAGCTTTTTTCCTTAAATATCTCATAGACGATTGAATTTTCGAGTACTACAAACTAATCACATTTTTTGTTTCAATTTGATCATTTATATAAGTGTTTTATCCCGAATTAGAACAATATCGGCAAAAATATTACATTTTTCGTCATAGCTTTAATTATATGTATTTACTTTCAGTACATTTACTTCATTATTTTCCTGCAAAGGTGTTTCAATCCAACCTAATTCACAAACACCGGCAGTAATACGATCCTTCCGTAAAAATACAACTTCAGCAAAGATCTTCCTTTTTCATGCATTTTAACTGCAAGTCAGAGATTTCATTTTAGATAAATTTCCTAAGCATTACATGCATCTTACATATACTTCCTGTCTATAATTCACCAAAACGTATAAAATATATTCTCCTCGGCCCCACCAACTTTCACAATAACCATGGAAGATAAAATCATCTCATTCGGGGTTCTAATTTGACTTAACTAAATGTAGTAAATCACTAAACATATACCTGTATGAAATTGCAAAATGACAGAATATAATTCAAATTTCAACTATAAGAATATAGAACGGCGAAAGAGATACCTCAAAGATACAATACATAGAAATATGAGTAACTCACGGTGCGATTGCGAAGAGATGTTTGGATTGATGGAAAATGGAACATTAGACTCACCTGAAAGTAAAAAAAGCAAAGAAATTAATTTCCTAATAGGATTAAATTGAATACATAATTTTAATTACAAAATAAATAAAAAAAATTTTAATATAGCAAATACATAATTTTTGAATATAGCTACACATTATATCTAAAGTTACCATTAAAATTCATTTAAGACTCCAAGAAGATACATTCTTTTGAACATGTAGTTTATTCATGGTATCTGTCGATCTATTATTCACTCGAACGCAACCTATAATGTTCCCTTTAAGTTCCGAATCCGGTACTTAATTTAATTTTTGGGTTGTTATTAAAAATTATCCAATTACCTTAATTTTCTCTTCAAAAATTATTTCTCTCTGTATCTATTAAAGCTGTTGTAACCAATTTACTATAACTTATAGAATGAAATATTTCTGCTTGTTACTTATAGGAATAAGTTCAATTATTTCATCATAGCAACCTGTCAAAGTAGATAGATAATTACACAAATAATATTTAGTATCAACCGTGGAAAAGAATTAACTCTGAAGAAAAATATCCAACTTTGACCTACAAGAGTCGTTAATGACGTCATTACCCTTGTCATGAGAGATTATATTCTGAAATTATATCAAGTAACAATCAACTTAGAAACAGATATCGTTTCTTATTTGAAAACTGCTATTTCCTCCAAACTCGAAAGGAAGCTAAGACATTAAAGAAGATAAATAAATGATAAATTTGCCGTATAAAAAGAATTTGATTACTAAACGGCTGCAGATAGGAGACCAAAAGGTTAGCATTTCATTTAAATCTTATACACACTAATTGACTTGTGAACTACTGCAATAAACATGCTTTGCATATGAATATGTACACCGCTAGACATTATCTTTAAACTTTAAAAACAATATATATATATACTCTTTTGTGATGAACTTCAGTGGAAAAGAAATTTAGATTTCCCCGCTCGAAGGGAAATCTATAGGCTGCGCTGCCGAGCGGTGACAGCGTGTACTACGGTGAGAGCGCGAGAGGTTGCTGTCTCACAACACAGATGGCGGGACTCGTTGGGACTACGATTCCACGCTCGAATATCAAGAGTAGATCTCTCTGAAGTAGATATTAATTAATTAGATTCATCAGAGAGCCTAAGATCTCGAATAATAATTAATTGGATACAAAACTATTAGTTATGCACTGAGCTAAAATAGTTCCTCTAACAAATTTGTCGCGACCATTTAACTATGAGGAATAAAATCAAAGAATATTAATTAAGTTTTAAATAATGCAGCAATTTGAGACAAAAAACCCTATTTAATGTGAATTTTTCCAGCGCGATAAATTACTTTATATAATTACTAATACAACTATAATGTTAGAGGTTATACGCAAAAGGAATATATGCAGTAAAATCTGAAAATATAGTACATAAAATTGAGATATGTAATATCTTGCTGTAATAGGTTTTGAATTTACTAATTGCTTCTAAAATAACTAAGGACTCCATCATCATTGGATTTTTAATCTATGCTGAGGCTGTATTTTAATTATCTTTTCACTGAACTACCAGATTTCAAATTCTTTCCTATCTTTCTATTCTCCACGATAGACTTTAATAGTAACTAATGTCTAAACTAACTCTTCCAGTGTTCCCAATGAAGTCGATAATCGAGTAAGTTTAAAATTTTACGTTAATACATGTATATAAAAATAAATATTTACTGCATTGTAGAAAATATCATTGGTTTTCTGGGATATTTTATTTATTTTTCATTATCAAAAAAAGGATCTGAGTATATAATATAACGGTGCTGTTAATTTGCATTGTAACACTAAAACAAAAGACTCGTAAAACATACTTTCAAATTTAAATGCTGTTCAAGATAATAAAAGAAAAAATTCCTCCATCTCTTCTTCTGTTTTTTTTCCGATTTTCCCAAATTTAAAGATAATTTTAATACCATTGCCATTTAAATAGCTTCCCTCTTAACCACAAAAAGATTCGATTCAAACGTTAGCCAAAATAACTGCTGCCTAAAATTAGATTGGTCCACTCATAGTTGGTGGAATTCTGGCACAGAATTATCTTGTGACTTTATTTCATTAGGTGAAAAATCATACATATATCTACATTTCTACATCTACCCTGCAAGCCGCCGTCTTCAGGAAATACATGCTTAATACGTGTACTTAGAAAGGATTGTTTACTTAATACCGTTTACTTATTGTTTATGTAATTCGTTCTAATTTAAGTAAACGTAATTTACTTAAAAAGGAAAACCGACCTACGCTATTTTCGTATCAGATAGATTTATTGGTCGCTAAGCACGCGATTTACGCGAATTCTATCAACATTTCTACAGAATACCGCTAATATTTTAATTACTTGAGGTGTAAATGTATTTTAATAAACACTCCTTGATAGTGAATAGTATCCTCAAACCGTGATCGGCATCTGCGAGGAATTTCTCCACCACGCCCCAGTCCGAGTGCGTGGGTTCGCCGACCCAAATGCAGAGATAACAGAAGCGGGCAGTACACACATGCCGAGAATAGCCTCGGAGGAATTCATTCTTCAATTTATCTGTATCATTAGGATTAAATTCCAGGTCATTGGAAACTCTGCGTGGAAATACCGGCGGCAGTAAGTATTTCTCTTTGTCCAACGTCCACCTCCATCTGGCTATTCACCACAAATATTCACGTGCGAATGCCTTGCTGCCATTTAACAATCATCTTTGCGGATACATATTCTTCATTCTTTACAAAAACGTATATTCATGAAATATAAGACGATTAATAAAAGACGGGACTTGATTCCTAATCTCCCACTTCCTGGACAATTCCAGTAACCAATTTTGGAGCCACTAAAGAGCAATTCTCTATAAATCGATGCTGGATGAAGTGGGAGAACAAGAGTCAGAATCCCGCCTACGTCAGAATTTTTTTCTTTCAGTTTATCCGATGATGTCAGTTACAACCTATCAGAGCTGTCAATATGATTTTATTTAGGCAATCCCATTGCGAACGACCGAATATATTTTCACTCTCCAGATGTTGCAAAAATTTTCATTTATTTGCAAACAGAAATGAATCATTCTTTGGCAGGTTTTCCAGCCGTCAAAGATCCCTTAGATTTCTTTTCTCCTTCAATCCAAATTGCAAACGCGTAAACACTGAAATTTGTATTTCATGTTTATTCTTTCCATTTGAATATTTACCGAAGAAAGATAAGTGACTGAGCACACACGTTATTCAATACTGCCACAATGTGTATCTAAGTTAAACTCTATCGTATTTATGCCGAACTTCGCGGAAGGACATTCTGAAGTTATAAAGTATAACACATATAGTGTGGAAGTTTACGATGTTTTACTTCGTATCTTAGTTATTTTTTTACTCTAAAAAAATATATGAATTCATAGTAACTTGTTTATTGAAAGAACGCTCGTGCCTTTATGTCATAAAGACGGTATGAAAGGGAAGAAAATAATGATTGAGTGGAAAAAGAAATATAATTCGTGCGTTGATTAAAAACGTATTCGCTTAGCAAACACAATTCGGACGCTCGTCTTCTTCGACATCGGATGGTAATTCCCGCTTGCATCACATCTTTCCGCGAAATTATTTTTCCGGATTCCTCATTCTTTCCTATCAAATTCAAACATCCGCTTCCGTCGGCTATTAATAACGCTCATAATTAAGTAGATTCCTTTCCCATAACATTTTGCGCGTCCTAATTTTCTCCCCTCGTAATCTAGATAATAAACGAAGAGTATAAGAATCTCTCAGGTTTTTAGTTTTTTTTTAAGGCCCCGAAAATAAGCATCTGAAGCGCATATAACATGGGAGGTGAGAACTTTCTTGGATTTAATTGGGCTGATACGGTTGTATCCTGCAAATAATTAAATCTTATGCTACAATTGGCTGATTGAGCAGTTACACTTGCATAATCGATGTTAATCTATCGATTACATCCTGAATAAGGAAGCAATTTGAAACGTTTACGTATTTCATCAATATTCTACACACTAAGAGTATACAAGGTATACATTGGTCATACTGAACACTCTCTTTAATATTTATTATTCACAGTGAAAAAATTCAAAGTGAAATCATTCACTGTGAAAACCAACGGTTTCCTCTGTATTATACAACTAATACTTCCTTTGCACGAATTCTGTGATTTGATTCCAAAAAACGCTAAAAAATCCGGAACGTGATTCTACTATTTTACCACATCAAATCCCGATGGTCCATCCCACTTTATCAACGAAAAATGGAATTAAATTCGTCATTTGAATAACAGTATATGAAGGATTGAATCTGCGTGTCTGTTAATATTTCGGATAGCGAGCGATTCCTAACTGAAATTCAAGGACTGAAATAGATCATAAGTTTGAAGAAAGAAATTAGGTTTTTGGTCAACCTTGAAACGGAATTTTCTTCTTTTTAGAGAGATCTGAATGATGTCTCGGGCCGTTATGTCTTCGCCGAATTATACAGACATAATCAAATAATATATGTTATAGCACCTCGTAGTGAATCTCTTAGGTTTTTTCATCGCTTACATATTAAGCGCTTATTCTTTACTTTCCTCACTTCACACCATTTAGCCTCATCCTAACCATCGGTGGGCGATGCAAACAGCCTCTAACACATTCAAAGTTGACCGGTGGAACAGTAAAGCTGATCTAGGTCGGCTTCGATTTTTAACTCACATCTGCCATATTCCAGGCTTTCTTCTCTCATCCTAGGACACAGATAAACAAATTTTGGAAAGGATCCTGAGGCAACTGTTGAAAGATTAATGGAAGTATTGATTGCAAAATTGGGCCCTAAGAAAATTGAATGGGGTATAGAACATTCTATCGCATATATTGCTCAGAGACTAAAGAATAACTACCTCGAATATGTATTCTTTTATAATATCTAAAATAATAATAGTATAAATCTCAACTAAATAGATGTTCTAAGCATTAAATCGCAGTCTAACCTGTCTGAGGTTTTAAGGCGGCTGTAATTCGGTCAAAAGGATTAGCAAACTGTTCTCGAACAACAAGTTAATGACGATTAATGTTACAAGAGCTTAATCTTGGATTTGATTCAGGGAATGATGGGTGCGCGGTAAAAATCAGTGATTTCTACGGAATAAAATGCAACAGCACCCTAGGGGACCGTTTCTAATCACGGTATTGCATCGAAGGCTGGGTGCGACTTCATGGCTCATTTAACCCACTCAATGGTTTTATTAAAGTTAACATTGCATCACATGCATTAAACAACTGAGACCAGATCGTTATTTCTTCGATAAAAAGTGAGTTAGCGGCAGATATCCATTTCAGCGTGACTGTGAATTTCTTCTTTCGCGTAAAAAAGGAAATTCCTCACATCAAAGCATTACCTCTTCACATCGCGTCCTCCTTTGAACCGAGTACAAGTGATTTCTTTCCAAAGAGGATTAGGGGATTATACAAGATAACGGAACTATATAATAGCAAATAAAAAAGCTGAATCGATCCGCTCATTGCATGCCCCGATAAATACTCTATTCTTTCTGAATGGAACGTTCCACTGCAACACGACTTACCCCGTTTTATTGTACTCGAATAAAATACGTATGCTTTCGAATGATGCCAGCGCACTTATCCATCCGGGTAACAGAAGAGCAACTGTGTTGCAACTCCCCGCAATGCGATTATTTAAAAATGCGGGTGATTTCAAAGACAATCTCCCTTCAAAAAGAGCACCTTGCGATAATCCGCGCATGATGATACCCGCAGAAGAAGATCTTCATTCGCATTTTCCATACTTACTCCTCTACGATAATTCGCGATCGAATAAAAATCTAGACGATGAATTTCGATCGCTCAGCTTATAAGTGGAGACCTATTTCATCACATAAATCAGATATTATCCTGCGATTCCCCGGAGATATGAACGCCCGCATGATCATCCATGTCAAGTCTTATCCGAGACAATTCTCTCGGAAACAAACGACCCGATGAATACAACTCAACCCGTTCCCATAGACTGTGCCGCTGAACTAGAAAAATTTAATAACCGACTTCCATGACGCTCTAAGATATCCTAGGATTACTTTCCAGAGACTAGAGACGCAAGATGTAAGATTAGAAAGTGCTCGTTAAATAAAATTCCGTTTGGAACAGTAATGCCGGGAAACGCAAAGAGTAATTTATTTTAACGATAATAACTTAGAATGGATACTAACTATTTTTTACGAAAAGATAAAATAAGATAAAATACATAGTACCGGAAGAATTAGACAAGAAAATACGACACAGAATATTTCTGAAATGCATTTTGTAAATATATTCGCAATTAATCGCAGGCATAGTACTTCGCAGTAAAATACGTAGCAGGTTAACAAGATTTCCCCTACTATTCACGCCTGCATTATACTCTATATTTCATAATATGGCACCTAAGTGAAGAAAAATGCTTTTCACCGACATTCGCATTTCAGTTGATGCGCTAGTACAGCATCTACAAATTTAACTTTATACTTCTTTCCAGCGTGCTGCAGGGACACCCTTTCATCATGTATTCATATTATTATTAAAGAATATAACATTAATAAAAAATTACTTTGAACACATCAAAATTTGTTATTGAAGTCACGGACACATTTAAATTTATTTTCTGAAAAGAGGGGAAGTAACCGATTAAGATTCTTTTGATTAGTTCGAAAGTATTTGAACGCCGGCGGGAAAATGCTGAGAGAATGGATGAAAGCAATCCGTTCAAAACAGTCGTTCACCCGAAATTTATTTCGAAATCCGTGGCGGAATACGGATGTGCGAACTTTGGGGAAACAATCATTTTCCCAAGCGTCGATTCAAAGGCGGTTGCCAAACTATTCGCCCTCGGCCATAACGACTGTTACATCTACGCATTCCCTTTTCTCATCCGTTCGCTATTAAGCCGTTAGCCTGCTTTTCTTGCCGTCGCCCAATTACGAGGATGGACTCGAAGGGGCGATCTCTCGCGTGGAAGGCGCTTTCTCGGCTAAAGGTCGGCGGCGGATGAGCACGGATTCAGCCGTCGGCCGTCACGACGCCGATTTCATTAAACAAAGAGTTCGCTTCGATCGGACGCGTTTCGAGGGAATTTCAGGGATACGGAGGGCAATGGGAGGAGAGATTGGGGCGGAGATTTGAACACGACTTCTTATCTGGGGACCAAACTACTCATTATTCACGAATCGTCGAATGCAAACATGTTGCAACACTATAGATACGCGGAATATCTCGTCTGAAATTTTTGAAGTTCCTCAGAGAGAAGAACGGAATTTATAGTATCAGAATATTATTGAGGATGGGAAACCAGAGGGGCAAAACACCGAATGAGATGAGGAGAATGATGAGAAATCGGAGGGAATGGGTGGAGAAGAAGAGATGATAGGCTGAGGCAGCCTCCCCGACGGTGAAAGGGGAAGAAGAAGAAGAAGAATGTTATTGTATATAAATGTAAATCCTCAAATCTAAGTCGATTACCGAATAACATGCTTACATGTAAAATCTTGATAATAGTCATTAAACTATGGACCAGTTGCAATCCTAGCAAATCTCGAATTTAAATTTAAAAGAAGGATTTTATGCAGAAAATAATTTGAAGAGAGGAGAATCATTGGTTCTGCTGTAAAGTTTACTAGCACGCACTTGAATATGATTCTTGGATTAGTATATATAAACGCATTCCCTGAAGAAATTCGAATCTTGCAACATCATCCGTCAGCCGTTACAAGTATAAGGAGCCAGAATTTTATGATTTTTACAAGAATAAGAATGATGGCTAATCCTTTTTTTCCGCAATGCCCCTCAGAAACCGTAAACCCATTTTCTACTGGGGCGTCAGAAGCCACACAACCAATGGCGCCAAAAACGTCTTTGCCCGGGGCGATGCGCGATGCAGCGTGTGAACGAAAAACCGGTACCCAATCGCTTCCTGCACCAAGCAATTTTTTGAAAATATCTTTTTCCAGTCGAAGATTTCCATGATTATGCCGCACATCTACCATCAACCTACTGTGACCTACTTTTTGGCGTGGAACTTTATTTTGGGTAATTTCACCTGTAGTGCGGGATATTTTAATTTCATATTATAATATTTTTTTCGTTTATTTAAAAGTTATTCACAAAAGCTAATTGTTGGAATGGATTGTAAGCTAGCCGCTGATATTTGTCTATATAAACATCTAGTTCATTCACCTGTGCCAAAATTGGGTGTGTGTCCTTTCCCTGGTCCGCCCTCCCTAATTCGGCCATCTTTCTTTTCCCCTTTCACTTGTTGTCTCTCGAACATCGATCACGGCGCTCTGCATTCGACCCAGTGACACCTAATGGCATTTCCGTGAAAATCACTCTCTAGTCGATTTTAAAAGTCATCAAGAGATCGCGGAGTTTCTCCGAGACAGAGTTGGATGGTCGATGAGCAGTTGCATAATCGGTTCTCAAACAATCACCACGAAAGATCAGAAGAAGATGGCCTTTGGAACGAGCGGAGGTCGACTTTTTTAACCCTCCGTTGAGCAACCTGTTCACTCGGGAGGAGAAGCAATGGACCTCTTTCCATCGCCTCGCAAAACAAGTGCGAGTTCCGAAGCGTACAAATGTGCACGAAGCAATTAACAGGGAGAACTTAAATTTTCTCATTGTCAGACAGAGATGTTTGTCTCTGAATTATTTATTGGTCATTGTTTCATCAATATTATTGCAGGTATTTTTCTTTTTAGAATTAACGAGAAAGGACTGCCTCACGTAATCGATATTGCATAAAGCAGTATCCTTCAAATCGTGGTCCGCGGACCGCTACCAAATTGCAGATAATTCCTGTCGGTACGCGAAAATTTCGACCGAATCATGCAGATGCACAGTTATTTTCCCAAGTATATATTACAATTTTTGTAATTTATACAAGTTAATGAATGTAAATTGTAATTATGAAACATACCGGTATGATAAATAAAATACTACATAATTGTAAAATACTGTCTATTTGTTTTTATTCGTAACTTAGTTACGTTTAAGCCTGTAATATTTATCCTATACTACCGGTCCTTAGGTGCGAAAAGGTTGAAGAACGCTGGTATAAAGAATATCCATCGACAGTGTAATTGGCTCTTAAGGTGCTTCTGCTCAAATCTATCTGAAGCGCAATAACGGTATTCTAGACCAAACTATATTGCAAGCTCACGTTAAAGTGAAGGATCATTTGACATCCACTTCAACCTAGAGTGTCTGAAAATTCATGTCATCATCATGAGCGAGTCCCACTGTCTGTGTGTCGAAGGGTGCGCCGAGACGAGGACTCCCACGCCCCGCCAGGGTCAGAGGAACGGTGAAAGCCTCGAGGAAAAAATAAAGAATCGGCGAGAGTTCCCTTTTTGGAGCGAGTACGGTCTCGGAGCATCTTCGTCGAAATGTCGGTTTCTTTAAAGGCCATGGGTCGATCGATTTCCGTTGACGGAGTGACGTAGAGGATGAGTTATCGATGAAAAGAAGCTTCCGCTGCTCTAGCGAGATCAACTTCCGGCCGATGAGAAGCGGATATACCCTCCCAAGCTATACTCTATCTACACAAGGCGTTCCCAAGCTCATCCGTAAGTTACACGCCTTACTTATGCTCAGGCATAAAGCATCCCAGAATCTCAACTTAGTTTGATATTGGCATATTTGTGATAATAAGAAAATCATATACTTATTCTTAATAATAATGCTAAAATATGAAGCAATTTGGCTGTAATTCAAGCACTATTTATCATTATACTCATATGCTCAATGAATGAAAAATGAATGATAGGAATTGAGCGCGTTTGAATTTTTTCCGCCGATTTTGCATTCGGCATTGAGCCTATCTGCTATTACTTCGAAACTGTCTTTAGAGACTCTGAAGAAGTTTCAATATAAGTAGTTTGTGAATGAATGAAATGTGGCAATTAAGGAACATAGATTTGGGAACTAAAATTCTATTTTAAAGCATTTTCATGATTATAATATCAGATTCATCATCGCAAGTTATGTGTTTGTCCACATTTATATACAAATTCTAATATTATGCTTAGCTTACATTTCCACTATTTTTACTATCTTAAGAGAATTAGTATCTGAAAATATCAATTGGCGAACCACATGAATGATTTTATAAAGCATCTTTGAATTTTAATATTCCATTTTTACAAAATTGCCCTAAATTTTTTTTCTGTGACCTCGCTAAGACGCCTATTTATTCCATCGATTGCATTTTATGCTAGACTGACCTACATTTTCCTCACATTTCGGAGTCCAGCTAAAACAAATAAAATCCATTTTCCCCGTCTTGAGCTTTTCTTTGATTAATTACGTAGCTGCCTTTATTTCCTCGTGTAGTTATTTGAAAAAATGGCATTTAAACTTCTTGCCCATCCATGCTTTTTAAATCCTTGATGACTTATCAATGATTGTAATTACAATTCTCAGTAATCATTGGCTTAGGGTTAGGGATATTAATAATAAAAATATTACTGATCAATATAAATTTTTCCTGCATCAAAATTTTATCCTACACTATAAAATGCGTGGTTTCCTTAGTGCACGAACATGATTTCCGTACATTTTCATCATAGCCTTTCTATTACGCAGACCGTTAAAGTAGTTATTTAATTCAACCAGTGCCTGGTATTTATATCTATTTCCTCGTGACGTTCATTGAACTCTCGTACTATATTGTACATCGATGGATCATTTGTTCAATGAAGACATACATCGATTCACGCGCTCTCTGGCGAAACTACATCAATGAAGGCAATCAAGAGAGTCATAGGTTAATGAAGAACACGGTCTCTCCCTTGGCGTTATTGTTATTGGCCGAGAGAAAGGCTCCTCATTGCTCATCGAGCAAGCGCGCCAATCAGTAAAACAAGACATAACCTTTGAGCAAAAAAAGACTCGGTTAGCGCCTGAGGCAAAACCAATATGCAAAGAAGGAAGAAAGTCGTGGGGAAAGGTCTGTGGAGCGGAGAAAGTGATTATATCTGAAAGATCGTATGCCACGGTACAAAGAGGATGCTGATAAGGATCGGAGTCGCGTAAAGAGAAAGCGATACTCTTTATCCCGACCTCGGACAACTCTCAGCGAGTAATTGGCGTCCCCGAACATGGAGATATGAAACAACTCTTCGAATCCGGAGATTTGGAACTCTGCCACCCTTTGGCGGCGAAGGACTTTGAGGATACCGCAAATCGGAAGTATAAGAAATAAATCAAAAATTTATAGAAAAATGATGATGGATATGGTCACCACAGAGATAAGGATATTAGTTTTCAAGCCTCTTTAGCAAAGAAATCTATATCGTAATAATTTGCTCTCTATCCAGTATAGTTATTATATAATAGCGGTAGGTTTTATCAGCTGTTTTACTTCCTAACTCCTCTAAACACAGGGGCCAATGATGACCCCTTGAATTAGACTACCATTTCCCCGCACTAATTATTCGTTTTTTCGTAAACCTATCTTTGTTTATGCCAACGTTCAAATGAAAAATATCCACGAAAACAGAAATAATAAGCTATAAGAAAAGAATGAATTCAATAGTTAGTTAAAGTAAGAATATTATAAAGAATGATTATTTAAGTTTTTCGATACATCACAATTTTTATTATTTGATAAGAAACGTTTCTGGGATCGTACTCAATTTAATTTACAAATATCGATAAGATTGGAGAGCCGATTTATAACATTCAGCGAACCACATTCTGGCCCGCGGATTATATTTATTATCATGGGTCCAATATTGTATTATAGCGAAATGGAATATTGAATACTCTTGACAATAGCAAAAGTATTGTCAATAGCATTCATTCATGGAAGAGGTTCCAGATAAAAAAACAGCTCCGGATGAAAAATCCTAAACCTCGAATGACTTCAACACCAACAGCTGTACAAAATCGTATTTTTAAATTTCCAAGTCCTCTTTGAATAATCCGAGCGGTTTCGTAGTGGAAGGAATGTAAAATCCGCTAATTTTGCATAATAGGGTTGACCACCGCGGAGGCACTATCCGGGAAACAGTTAACGACATCTGAAAAGGGAACGGCGGAGACCGGATGCTGGCGTAACGGTCGTAAAGATCGCCACTCGGAAATGACTGAATGGTGAGAAATACACGTCGAATCTGTTGCGGTCATTTGGGAGCATTCGGGTCGGACGGAAATTGTCTTCCTTCTATTCCCTACGACGATTTTCGCTGCTTATGCGAAGCGGTGGAGGGACGGATTAGAAGAAAATAACGAATCACCGATAATTGCTATAAATCGAACAAATTTACTTCGAAAACGTGAGAGGGAAAGTAGATAGATGGGCATGGCCAGAGTAGAAAGGCGCGAGGCGATATTCCTATCAAAAACATAATATTTTCTAAATATGTACTTCAGCTGAAAAATTAAACACAAGTCGCTGCGGATATCCTATTACTTAACCGTTCAAAGCCATTTCATAAAATGTTTCAAATTATGAAATTGGACAGCAGTTATATCCACAGAGCGAGATGAAAATGGAATGCATACGGTGAACTATGAATACGGTTAGAAAACTCATTACAGCCCAAATGAAAATATCCAGTTATTTTGAATTAAATAACATATCATTATAAAAAGTCACTGATTTGTATTCAAATTCTCCAACAATTTATTCGAGAAATCTTTAGAGATCAAAACTTGAAAAATATAAACCTGATTGGAAGATAAACCTTCTAAAGTGGCCAAAATTATAGAAAGTTGTTTTACCAGTCATTCTACAAGTATATATGGAAATATATATTTTACTAATATATCTATTTAAAAATTAGGCGAATGTGATACGGAGTAAAATCATAAGGAAGAGTGTCATCAGGAAAATTGTAATTCAAAGTCGCGGCTGTAACCAATTAAGTGAAACCTAGGCAACAGATGCTGTGGAAGGCTCGTGGAGTATGTATTAGAGAGTGCATTAAGAAGAAATCGGACGAAGAGTTGAAAAAGGCGGTTGAAAAGTCAAGAGGACGTCGTGAAAGGGAAAAGGGGGTTTGTCTCACCGAATAGGAGCTGTTGCATCGGAAACGAGTGACGCAAAAAAACGCCAATGCAGCAAGTGACCCGATTTCTAAGACACACGCGACTCAAAAACACCCCCTACTCCTCATGTCCAGTGCCGATGGAAATTCCAAGAATAGATAAAAAGGCTATTGTGATCGTTGGAGTGAAAGGACGTCTAATAGGAATATAATTGATTAATTAGCGAGAATAAATAACGCAAATAATCAGAACGACAGGTTTACTTAAGTATATAAGCATTGGTAACAATATGGTGTTTTTCACAACGCATGTTGTCCTCTCGTTCAACTTCCAGATCGGTTTACCATTAAAGCTTTTAAAATCAAGTAAGAACTAATTAATGAAATTGAAACTTCAAAGAAAAGGAACGCTCTCTGTTAAAATTCAGAGTTTTTTTATCGTAATATAATAGCTAATAGTAGAAGTAATCATAAGGAGAAAGGAAGCCATCAACTTATGATGGACATAAAAAACTGAAACTTGGATTCTTTCGCCATGGTAAATAATTAGGATTATTTCGGAGTACGTACTTGTTTCCTTTCAACCAACAACTTTCAACAAGGCACTACAAACAATGTATTAAAATCTATTTTCTAACACCATAAAAAGTAGAACTTTTTATAAATCATCGGAGTAAGCTATATTAGTCTTTCGTGCTTAAAATGCCACCCCCTAGGATTACTTTTCTGCAGTCTTTCAATGTAAGCTTCCTTTAGCACCATGTCCCATTTCCGGCTTACAGTCGTTCAATATTTTGCACCTTCTTTCACATTAAAAGTAAACTTTCTAATCGCATTATTCCACTCTCGCAGCGGTGCATTTATCTGGAATAAAATGCGACGCCGCTGGATCGAGAACCAGACGTGAAAACCGGGGAGTCTTAGCCCGTATTCCCGCTTTTCTGAGAATTATACGTTTCGCCGAAGGAATTCCTTCGGGTCCTCTTCAAATTCGGTTTCTTCATCGAGTTCGCACACGAAAAGAATTGGCGCAACCCGCGGAGAAATTCGCGAACCTCGTAATATCCGTTCTAATTCTGCACATATTTCGGTGTTCATCCGTTAATGTACGGCGTTCGGAAATCGAGGCAAAAAGTGACGAAGGAAGCTGTAACAATTAATTTTTTTATCGCTGCCCGTATGACACGATCGACTTCCCACGTTTTGGATATGAAGGAGTATTCCGTTGTAAATGGGAAGTGTCGCAAAAAACAAAGCGGAGACAAAAGAAGGAAGAGAAAGGAAAGTGGATGGGAAAAGGCAGAAGGGGTCCATTGTTGCGACGGATTTTGAAGGGCGAAAGCACGTTCTCCTCTTAACATTCATCCATACTTAATGAATTGGAATGCGCGTCTCGTGCAGCAGAAGCGTAGCAGATCAACGTCCGTTTTCGTGTGGGAACCTGCCGAGATTCATACGGAGTAGCTGAGAGAATTTACTTTTTAGTTCGTTCGAATGAAGGGTTATTATTATTGCTTCAAGTTTGCATAAAAATGTATAAGAAGGACTGATTTGGTCATCTTGAACACTAACGTAGAACTGCACACTTACGCAAAAGAACTACGAGTTAAAATGTTATCCATTAGGAACAGCAATTTGGAGTATGGATATTATCTGCTCGTTGATAACAATGAAGGCTTGAGAAGGGAATTTGGTCTTTGAGAGCCATTCTTATAACTAATCTGCGTTACTAATAGCTCAAAAATATTTCAAGAGTGAATTTCTGTAGCAATATTCGTATTTACTCCTTACATTCAACTATTAAAAAAATGCCATTTACATGTCTTATAGCGAAAAAATTCAGAGTTTTTAGTTGAAAAAGCTTGTCACATCCTCGTTGTTTGTCTAAGAAACATCATAGCTTTAGCCTTGAAAAGTTTCGTTAGTTAATACAATGGGATTCATATTATCCGCTCTGGTCTAATTGTCAACCTGAATCCGCCTTGTCAGTTAACTTCTGTTTTCATCGGCTAACATTCAAATCGCACGGTGTAGAGATTTTTCTTTACGAATCTATTATTTTACATGTATAACTATCCAAATTCCTAATCCATGCAAATACAAGTGGTTCAAAATTTCACTAATCAGAGTTAATTAAAAAGCTAATGGCGAATGACGGAATATAAGGTCAGGTAAGCTTTGTTTTTCTCTTAATTCAGCTGAAAGTAAGCTGAAAATTCCCTCCGGTACGTTCCTCCATTCCATTTGATACATATAGAAACATATATGAATATTCATTCGATAAATGAAAGAACTTCGGTGAATAGAAAGGTGATTTGTTCTCTTTCTTCTTTTTGGGAGTCCATTTCCCATGATGCCCTTCCCCGCCTCAAAGCATCTTTCGCGTATTCATCGACAGTCCGCAGGCTCTCCTTTTCCATTTATATTGCCTTCTTTGCAACGCCTTTGACAAGTCCCTTTCTCTCGCTCTTCCATTCAAAACGAAGCCTTTATTTTTTCCCTAATGAAAACGAGGCTTTATTTACCGACGGCGGCGCCTCGCATGGCAGAAAGCGGAACTTTCACTTGTAATAAAGGAACAGCGTCCATTTTTTCTCATCTCATTGAAACGGGAATTTCAAGAATTACCCTTTTTCAAATCCTCTATTTTCTCACCGATTCTCTCGGTCGTGGTCCATCGGATGATTGAAAGGAAGTGTCTCGTCTTGTTCTGGTTTTTGGCGGAGGAAAGTTTTCCACTCCGATTCAACTGTGTTTCGAGTGTTCTGGGAATCAATGCCAAGGTTAATGTCGAAGGGGAGCTGCGGTTTTATGCAGCTTTAGGGTACATTGAGATCGATCTGCAAAAGCCATATGCGTTTAATTTTGATCTGGTCACTGTAATTGCATCCAATGTCTGACTTTTTTCAAGATCGATTTTAATGTTTTAACATTATTTTTGATCTGATCCCCGCTATTACATCAATCGTGTATATGAAGCTCCTGTGTTAGTACAACCTGTTAGAGTAGTCTATTTTATCAAAACAAATACCTGAAGTTAACTCTATTTACATTTCTCCTTTGATATATACATTGCATACATCAAAGGATCAAAATATCGATACATTTTGCGTTTATTCGAAGTAGTTTTGTTCTCTTGAAGCTCAGTTGTCACGAATCAAGCTGATTCTTGCGATTCGTATCACTATCGCTATTGCTCAGGAATATAAATGAAAGTATTCCACTTACAAGTCTAGTAGTATACCTCGTATCACCTAAATAGTCATGCGTGCCTGCATACGGCTAAGAAAGATATTGTTAGATTCGCGTTATGATCTAATATTCTGCTTTTCTAAGGTGTGAAACATGGTGGTTTGATCGCATGAACAAAAATATTTTTTGTATGAAGTTTAGTAAATACCGAAGAACGCTAGTGTAATTGTCCTAGACTGCGAAAAACTGAAAACGGAGAACAAAAATGTTTCTTATCCAATAAAGATAAATCTAATAAAGTTGCACTTATAACAAACGCATTTGCGAGAGTAATAATAATAAATCGTTTTTTCAGCTTTAATCCTCTATTTTTCTAAGTAAGATCCTCTAACTTATTTAACTCTAACTCTAACCTCCTCTAAACTTTTATCATTGCCAAATTACATGTTAATATATAAAATAACGTTGATATCAAGGGATAATAGCCAACAAAAGTTTTTTCAGATCTAAAAGAATGCAACACATATGTTTAAACATATCTTCGTCCGAAAATAGAAGCAGCATTAGGTAACCATTGAGATAAAGTCATCGGATCAAGAGATGATGTTCCCACACCGTCGTAAAAGCGTACGATCTTTTCGTATGAAAGAAGACAGATTTGCTTTGGAGAGTGCACCTGCTCACGGAACGCCATACGCGACTCTCGCGTCGTTGACAAGATAAACGAAATTAAACGGATACGCGCGTGCTTTTTAAATAAACAATTTTTTGCGAGAGTAGTGATAGAAAGCTGCTTTCTCTCTAGAGTACTTCCTGCACCTATAATAGCGAATGCGCTGTCACCTAGGGGCACGCGACGCAATCCTTCAGAATTGACAACGAATCCATCAATCTCAAGACGAACTGTCGGTTTCCGCATTCGAGTACGTGAAAAATAGCTCGACTTCGTAAGTTCGCGAAGACCAGGCGGGAATCTTTGGATACGATTCCGAAGACTCGCTGCCGAGTTTTTTTTACCGGAAGAAGGCTTCCTATTTCCTATTCCGCAATTAAAGAGCTTTCTTTCCTTGTCTGGAATTATAAATGATAGGCATACCGAAATTCTAGGCTAAGAATCAGTTCCAGACGCTAAGACCATCAGGGGCATGTCATTATCTATAATCGATAATGAAATCCGAAGATACAGCTTGAAAATAAAAAGTATATAATGCGACTCAAATCTCAAGGAATGTTGTAAAGGCAAAACCTGAAATGAAAATGTACCTAAATTAGGATAATTCCAAAATAATAAAAAGTTTTTAATCATTGAGGGGTATTTTCAACTAACTCATGACACTGTGTGAAGCGAAGTTTTAGTTAATACGAAAGTGTGGTCCCGGGTTCGATTCCCGGTGGAAGCCAATGTGCGAAATGACCTAAGCTGTCGAAGCACTTTCAACAATACTACTACTACGAAAGTGTGCAGTGGAAGAAAAAAGGTGAGGAATATAAGACGAAAAAGCTAAAAGCTTATCAACTCATTGGTGTTTTTTTGTGTCCCAGTCATATCGTTATGTTTAACTTCTTGTTTATCCTTAAATCGTAGAAAGTTTTACTGCGAATAAGCGAATCTGAATTTGCAAATTTGATGGTGAAAACGAATCCGTCCTTTGTGGGCCTTGCACTGGATTCGCAGATAAGCAACGGGGGCACTAATGCAGTCCATTGAAGCGTGATTGCCGTCCATCAATCGCCCCCCCCGACATTAGCCCTTCTTCCTCTTAGAAGATAATGTTCATCTTGTGGTCCTCGGGTATCACCCCCTTGGCCTACAAAGCAAATAGAGCCGCAGAGGGCAAGAATATATACGCGGACATGTATCGGCAGATCCGTTCAATAAATCATTAAGTGCTCCCACTAAATACACAACTAACTGACATGTTCTAGCGGCAAGTATGTTTTGAATTCATTGGAATAACATGCAGGCAGCTCTGTGTTTCATAAGAAGTCACCTCATTTACACCCTATATTTCATTCAAAGAAATGGAAGTATAATATGGCAATACCAACTGCGTTATTTTGATGTTAAGCTAAGGAGATTTCCTGAACATTTCAGCTACTGTAAGAAGAGAATAATTTTAATTTCATGCTGACGTATTAAAAATCAATAACCATAATCACCACCACTCATCTTAAGGAACTTTATTGCCAAAGCCATTGAGAACGATGTTTACATTTAAGGCGTATAAAACCCTCAAAAATTAAGAAATCAAAAAGTTTTGTTCACAGTATTTCAAACTAATATTATGATGATACAGATACGCTGGCACCAGGCATAGCTCGAACTGTGGCGGAAATTCTAATAAATAAATACGAAATACATTGAGTCGGTTATATTGAGAGCGGTGGTCAATTCAATATTCTATTTCCGCCAAAACATTTCGTTATGTGCGATATTAAATGGTTTTCAATATATCGTTCATAAGTGTGTCTATATAGCTCTAATAGTGTTGTTTGAATTCAATGTAAAGACGGTTCCCTGCACATAATAGTATCAATTTTTATATATCTGATATTTATGTTATTAATTTCCTTGTAAAAAAATCAGTGAAGCCTTGTAATGTAAGGGACGTGCTGCTGCAACTTATCGTGTCATAATATTCTTGGGAAATATTTTGAATAGTTCCACAAAATTCGTAAATGCAGAGCTTGCTACGTAGTCGGAAGGGAAACGTCATCGTCAAGACACGGAGTTCAAGACGCTCAAAGGCAACACAACGCGGTGATTCCTTTTTTATTAGCCTTCGATGCCTGTAAAATATGATCGCTGAAGGCTTATCCTTTCTAATCCGAACTCCCAATAAGAATTGGAAAAAGAGAAAAGTACACTTTTACGTAATGCTCTGAGTGCTTTAAACGTAGAAATAGAATACTAGCATGAAGTAACCGTAAATTAAAGATTAGAAGCGGCTGATACAATCAAGGAGACAAATCATCTTCAACGTCCAAAAGGCTGATTTTTGAAATCGGATTGCAGAGGAGGAACCGCGACGGCCGTATTTGGCGTGGCCTCACACCAGTCCGACTATTCGCAGACCAAAAGGAGAAGTGGAGCAGAGGGAAACTCCCAAGAAACCAGTATCAGAAGAAGACAGAAAGAAGAAAGGGATATCTCTCGACGGCAGGTAAAAGTATATCAACAAGTTTTCGCTCCACGCCCTTTCGAATCCTTTTCACTCACGATCACAATTCGAATCTCATCTCCGCCGACATTTTCTCTCTCTCGAGCGACAAGCAGTTTAAAGACAAGTATTTCAGTGATTCTCGTTTTGGAAGCGAAGGTTTTCGCGAAAGCTCTCTAAAAGGAAGGGGAATGACGTTCGTGGACTGAGTGAGTCCAATCCTTTTTAACGGAATTAACAGCGCGGGAGATCGGAAGGTAAGTAGGTAATATTTAGAAGAACGGAGAGGCGTAAGGCAAAGACTGTGATAAGGCCGATTCTTTGAAATGTCTTAGTTTCTGTGATCAAACTTCAACGAAAATTTCCAAATGGTTGAAATATGAATACTGAGAGGTAGATTGGTGTAGTAGGAGTTCTAAACGAAGATTTAAAGCTTCGGAGGTGAAGGAATAGAAGATTTCGCAGAAAGAAAAGTTATCATGTATAAATTAAAGAGATTGTCTGCGTAAAAAATATCGATTACAAATAAACGATATAGATTCAGGGTTAAATTTGTGGTACTCATTAACTAGTAAAAAATCCATGGTGAATAAACTTTTACTAGACCACTATTTATTTATCAATTAACCTGGGTCGTGTTATTCTGATAATAAATAGTGGTCTAGTAAAAGTTTGTTCACCATGGATTTTTTTCGATTACAAATTTTTATACTAACAGTTTCAACACAATGAAGTTGTATTTAGTTCCAGTATATCCCTTTAAAATATTTGGTTTACCTATCTTCTTCTGTCTCGAAACTTGATACTATGAGACAGAGACAAAGATCTCTTGAATTTTGGTAAACTAATCCCCTGGTTTGCGACTGAAACAAAGAAACGTTTCTTACAACGACTACGAGATGTTAACCGGAGCCATGAAATCAGTCACACCCTCGGCGTTGACACGGTCACTTACTTTTCCGGGCAGAGGAGCCACAGTGAACTAGAGGAAGCTTCTCATGGGAAAGATTAATACGTAGCAAGAGGAACTGCATCTAATTTGATAAGGTTAAGCTAGATTACTGTCATGGAAGCAAACGTTAGGCTATTCATTAGACGATTAGTTAAGCTGACCATATGTTGTGAATTAAAACTTATCATCTCGGCTTGATGAACGAAAAATTAATTTGATTTATCAATGTAACGCATTTTTGCAAATATTAAAATTACTATCATCTGACATAATGTTGACAGAAGACGGCGATAATCCGATTATTCAACGCAATTTGCATCTAAGTCAACGAGCATACAGATTCACGTATTTCGTAATTATATTTAAAAGACTACTCTGAAAAATGCTATGAGTGTCAAACTTTATCATTCCAGTACTCTTCATTAAATAGTCTTTAATGAGTAAATCCAAGCTTCATCCTCAAAACAGTTATACAGAAAAGAAAAAAATTAAATATATTCAAGTCTGATTAAATAGAAGCATTGCGTAACGCAATCTAAGTCAACTGACAAAGCATGAAAGCTATTAGAGCTCCTTCGTTCCTCAATATTTACATGTTTATTTTACTAATTAAACTACTCATGCTCATGCGTGGGAGCACAGCGGTGATTTTTCCCACCAGTGTGATATTCTTCAGAAATAATTACATTTACTCCCACTGAACTACCGATTTGTGTGAGTATGCATCATTTTCACTAATTGAATCAACGAATGACCTGACAATATAGGGGTCAATAGCCAATCGCATAGCATATTTCGTCTCAAATACATCGAACTGGACATTGGACAAGCAGAGAAAGGTGTTCTTGATGTTCTAAAAACCATCCGTCGCTACGTGAAAGGTAAGGATGGGATAACGGTATCTTATAGAACTTCTGCCCATGCATACGTAGAGTGTAACAATGCGAACAGCACTTGGAATGAGAAGAAATGCGGTCGATACGGTGTTACTGCATCAATCGATGTCTTAAAGAGTCGTGCGCTGCACCCATCTGGACAGGGAGCGGATCGAACGATAAAATGGGAATTCAGAAAGGAAAGCAATGAGCGTGCGATAGATTTACTGCCGAGGATGTAGAGGTGGTAATAAATGGTCGCTAAATGGCGTAGAGAGGGCTGAAAGTAGTTTACGAGAGGCGAGGAGTTGGAGAGGAAGTGTTAAACGCGCACTTAAATATTGAGGACCGTCCGCTATTTTAAAACTCTTAGGACGATAGAAGAAGCCGTTTTGCTGCGATTTGCATGAAGGGTGCAATTTAGTCATAAAATAAAAGGAAAGATCATAGAAAAATATTCTCTATAACCTTAATGTGGGTCGATGAATTTGAATTATAATTCTAATCTAGGAGGTCACTCTATATGTGAGAGTGAGATGCCGATATCATTAAATTCCAAATTAAGTTAAACTGGATTCAAAACTGTAATATCTATATACCAAAGAATTGCTTTCCGTAGGTTTGGTGGATATATATTTGATATCCATCGTTCTCGAATATTGCTACTATCTCAGCATGTTGAGAAAATGCCGATGATCTATAAAGGTTAACTGTAAGCATTATTCTAAGAAATCAGCCAAGATTCCAGCAATACAAATTTGAATGTATTCTCCAGGGTACACAATTATTAGAAATGGCGCGCCATCCTGCGAAAGTAACTCCCTGAAATTATAACCTAATTATAGCAAGTATGGAAAGTGTGAAGGAAATATTTAACGAAATTTCAATAGCAGTTAGAGAAAATGTTAGCTCAGTATGTCTAAAATCATGAAATATTTGCGAATGATACTAGGACGAAATCTGATACCTCGTGATACATGTAAGAAAATTCCTTTCTTCCGTAAATTAAATACGGTAAATGATTCTCTGCGTAATTATAATATCTCTTAAATAATATTATTCTGAATTAAATTATCTCTTAAAATATTTCTTACTAGAAGTCGTCACAATTCAAGTATAAGTTTGAGTTGTCAAATATAGAAAAACTTAGCTTCAAATTTATAATTTAGTGATGTTTTAACGAAATTTTCCTTCGCCTCGTAGGTAACGCCAAGTATTTATTGATATTTAAAGACAGTTATTCGACATTATTAAACAGAGCGGAAAGGAGTATAAAGAAAGAATCTTACTTGATCTTTTTATCGCTTCAATTTGAAATGCGTTCAGGTTATTTCCATGTTGTTTTTGCTCCACTGCTAATTAACGACGCGAAATAATGAGTAATAATGGTTTGTGATTAAGTCTACAAAGCAAAACATATTCGCAGGAGTGAACTGTCTGTCACACGCGTATATTCTGTAAATTCAGTTTCATTGGGAAATTCACACGAAACAATGGCAGTGGAAGTTGTTTTGAGCGTATGATTGAGGTTCGATAACGAAGGGAATGCGAGTGCAAGTGAAGATATTCTTAATGAGTTCCCTACCCAAACTCTGTTTCTGCTCTCAAGTTGTTAATTTGCAAGCACTTCCGGGGAGCCAGTGGCCTATTCGGAGAAACAGAACCCTTGGCGTACCGGAGGCGAAGCAGGCGTTGAAGTCTCCACCCCACACACCTGATGTGATTAACGAAGAAGAAATACTGTTGCGAAATGGAATTAATGCTGTTTGGCCAATGACCTTAAAGGGGATACTCTTAATTGGGTACGTCCAACATACGCCCACTGGACCGGAACGCGGCCGCTTAAAGGTTAATCCTAAACAGACCAGAAACGTCAACCAGCAAAATTTTCCAAATTTCATTAGTTATGCGATATTACATGTCAGGATCTTAAATCGATTGGCACAGTGTGTTGATGATTCCTATCCTCTCTGTACAACTTACTCTCTTGCCATCAAAATATATAGGCCTTATTGAAAAAACGACAGGTTTGCAGAAAGTGGAACAAATCTAAAGAAAAACAAATGACATATAAACAACAGATTTTGCATGGTTAGCTAAAACCTGTGCTAAAAGAAGCATTTTAGGCTTGAATCGGAGATAAACCATTAAAAAGTTTTTCCATACTTATGATGTAAGAGTAAATTAACTCCATAATTGAAGAGCCCATTATGGAGGCAGAACGTAGCTGCGATTATCAATAATAGTAAATATATAATAATAAGAATCTAGCATTTTGTCTTCCTTAACGAAGTCAGCACATCAAAAGGCTCGTATAACATGTTGAATTATGAGTAAAACAGAGGGTATCTACATAATCTCTACTTGCATCAATATTCCGACTATCTGAATAATTACAGAGGAGAATAATATTGAATAAATAGGAGAACGTCCTTATTTAGTAATGTGACTGAAACAGAAGATGAATAAGCCTTGTAGATGATAAATAAACATAACGCAGTATAGAAAGAAAAACAGATGGTTGGAGAAAGGCCAGGGAGAAAGCAGGAAGTTTACGTAAATATTGAATAAACGTAACGTAATGATGTTAGAAAACCTAAGACTAGCGGTGCAACGAAATTGATCGGCGAGGATTGGGATACGAGAGATGAATTCTAAGCGTTGTATCTTTTCTCGTGCTTCATTATTCATTTAATTAAATTAAAAGCTGACGCATTCACCATGTCTTGGCAAGATCGAACCTCTGATAACTTGGACTGCCAAAGGATGCGTTATACGCCAAATGATTCCCGAAAGTCAGTTCTCGACGAAGCTGTGACGCTACTTACGATTGTGTATTGGAATGCTTTATTTTATTTTTAGAAAGTTCTACGTTAATGTTGTAATAATAGTAACCATATAACTGCATTTCATCATTCATCCTAACCGATTTACTATTTATTTATAATTTCTTTGGGAATTAAATAGCGAATTTTCTGTCATTACCTTTACCTACTTCCTGATATACCAATTACTGTGATAGATTAAAATAGGAAAGACTTTCTGATTCCCCATTCAGTGTTATATGTTTTTACAGAAAACGAATAAAATTCCAATGCGGATTGATCACTACTGAAAGGGCTACACTGAAAACAAGTTGGAAGAAATGATTTTAAACATCTATATATCAAAAAAACTGCCAGAACCTTAAGCCCATATGTAACATTTCAAATGAAAATATAAATCTGACAAGGTAGCTTCAATGCATCTTTGAAAAGGACGATCTCTTTGATGAATATACCGATGTGAAAATCTGCTTTCAAAGGCCGTTGCAATCACAACGCGGAATAATACCATATCACACAAGTTCATTTCTTGAGAAAGAATCACTTACGCTGTGGAAACAAGGTAGTTACACCTTCCGCAATAGTGCCAATTATGGAAGCACCGGTTACCAGTTAGTGAGGTACTGACTGCTGCCTCAGCAAAAAAAGTAGTTTCAAGCTCAAATCGGAGAAATTAAATGGAAATATAAAAATGGAAGTTGAAGGCTCTTATTTCCATGAAAAACACACGCAGAACTCGAAGGGGGTTAGCGTGCTAGCCTAATAACACTCATACCACAGTATCTGATCCTTTAAAGAGAAATTTCATTTTTAACCCTTAAAGACCAAGGGACGTAAATGTCCCATTAATTTAAAAATTCTGGTTAGTTTATCTCTTGTCCTATTCTAATGATAGGCTGCCCACAGGGACATATTTGTCCCAATTTAATACCTACATAATTAGGCTATATATTTTCGTAAGAATTGAGTTGGTATCATAATTTGACTCAGATAACAGAATTTAGAAGAAGAAAACGGTATTTAATTTGTGGTTTTCTCACGGTCCTTAAAGGGTTAAGAAAGGGTTCCGTGCTAAGAATAGTCTTGTACCGCCGTCAATAGTTATCATTAGCTCATCCTTGTACTTTATCCATCCGCATCAGTCTGCGAAAGAGGCGCCGCACAAGATGAGCACGTGGTGCAGCGGTCACATGAGAATGCACCGCGGATCAAGTGCTTTCTCACGCGCACCCTTATGCACTCGACGAGATCGTGGGGATGCAGTGTGCGGGCGTTGAACCCGGTCCGCCAGAGGCAAGGGCGGATCCACTCTCTCGCTTTCATCCCTATTCGCTTTCTACGGGAAGAGAGAGGCCGTATTCAAATTCCACTTTCATCGTTCCCGAAATCGAGAGTTATCTTCACCCCATCGGCCAAATAAACACGATCGCGCGTCGACAACTTCCTCTCCACTTACGCCCGGCCTTTTTATCCCGCAAAAAATTACCACTTCGGTTTCACTAATTGATTCGATTGAATGTTGGCCATTGGAAAATTTGGGAGGTAACGGTTCAACTCCTACGGTCCAATTTCGCGATAGTTAGCGGAGGGCGGTGTGAAAATTGTCAAAGGCAACTTTTGGACCAAATTAACGAACCAATAAATGGATAATCAACAAACCAATAAAAAGTTATTGAAGTATAAATACATTCTAGTTATACGCAAATAGAGCAGACGTTTTTCGGGTAAGGAATGTCTGTCTTTTTGTCGAACGGACAGATAAAGAAACCCCGAATATAAGGATGAGTAGCTGTCAGAAAACGTTATGTCTTGCTTCTATCTAGAGTAACTATTATTTATTTTTAGACCTATTGCTGGATAGATATCTTAAATAATAGGTTATCGTAGAGTATATTATTCTAAAAAAAATGTAAAACACGGAAGATATTGCTACAAGATATGTAAGGTAATTTATAGCTAGAAAATGTATGGAACATATGGAGAAAGACAAATTACTAACGTAAATCACCCTTGCTGAGTCACTCAGTGGCGAAAATATTGACTTTTAGTTTCAGTTAAACTTACGATACATGGAAAGAATAAAATGGCTACATATAAATTCTAATCATTATGCGACTTTTAACTGAACCGCGAAAATGAATCACCTTCTGATAACGTAAAACTTTCCCTATGGTACCGTAAATACGAAAACCTGATCTAATAATTTTTACTTTAAATGCAGAAATAAAAATTTGATATATTAACCAAACGGGATCATCTGTAGATGGATAGTTTTTGCTCTATTAAGCATTCTTTAACAATATGGAAACAAGGCCTATTTTCAGTTTGATGTTTGGAAGAGACAAGATGTATAAATAGAAACTTTAAGTATGAATTACATTCCGTTAAAAGAACTTCATAGCCAAGAATAAAGGTGTATGCAAAGAAAAATCATGGCTAAGTGAAATATAAATTTCTGGTTTTGAGAAGCACCCGGCTGTCCAATGGCACCTTGTTTCCAAAATATGATTCGACTGACACCGGTTTTCCTCTCGAGCGTTCAACTCTCTCTCTTTCAATTGCCACCAGGGACCCGAGGCGTGAAATCTCCCGATTTCACACTCAATGAAGATGATTCAAAGATGAGAGATGCTAAAAAGTCAAAGGTCTACCTCTCACGCCATTACTAATATCAATCACGATAAGTGCCACGAATGAAATTACAATGAGAAGAATGAACTTCTTCTACATTACAGTGTCGATAAATACAGAATAATAGTTCAGCCCAGATTCTACATCTTACTACTTCGGTATCGGCTTTCCTAAGATTTTAGATAAAAATTTAAATTTATTGATGTGACATTATTTTAACGATTGAATAATTAAAGGAGAAATTTTCCGGGAATATTTTCTTCATGTTTTTCTTTTTTTAAATATCCCATTTACTCTTCTGATATACGACAAAATAGTGAGATCGATTTATCGAATAAAGATATAATTATAAAGATTAAAGATTTGAAACTTAATCCTTAATATCCTTAAAGAGTAACAACAGAGAAAAATAGCTTAAAAAACAAAGGAAGAACTTTTAGTTTTTCTTCCTTTTCCTTTAAATATAGTGGAAAAGAATTAATGTATGGAACCGATACTAAAAATATGCATCTCATCGATATTTGCTGAGATATTTTAACAAAAAAATTCGGAAAAACAGTTATGATGAATAATTTGGGCAGTGAATCTTATTGTGTTAAAAATCGTCATTCCTTTATATATTTAAGAATAAACTGAAACATCAATATCTATTAGTGTAAAGACTACATTCTAATAATAGTGGTACTGTATCTATGTAAACTTTATCTAATTTCGATCACAACGACAGCTAGTTATGACACCATGTGCAAACATCCTGACGACCGAAATAGCGGTCGTTGTATTCTGTTTCCGCGTATTAAATCGACGTTGTTTAGGTCATCACTGCTTTCCTTGGCGCTCGAGGCATACCGAGGCAGCCAACTCGCATTCGTCTCATTGAAATTCTCGGTGAGAGTTGCGGCGGGAACATCTTGATCGCAGTAAAACAGATTTCCGTTTATAGGATTAGGAGAAACGCGAAATTTGGGCGCTTCTTTCGCCCATAAAGCGTACCATTGCACGATTTTGAAAGCTGTAGTCCACTCACGGTTGGAGTTTTATAATACGCAAACATAAACAGAAAAGCATTTCCTGGGATGAGAATGCCAAAAAAATTGAATATGATTACTTCATCCATCTTTCTATCTCCATTCGTGATGCAAGTTCCACATCAACTCACTATCGTTTTACTAAAAGATAAATTCTTTGAAAATCCCCGATAATGAGACATTTTTCTTGAATTTCCTTTGACTATTTTATCTACTCTTTTTATCTACTATTTTAGTTACTCTAAACAAGAGGATCTGCACATTCATTTCACCAGAGGTAAAGAAAATTTGAAAATAAAAACATACCGACTAAGTCTTACTGGAAGAAGTTTTGAAGTGATGGCCTTAAAAATGTATAACAATCTACCTAGCTCTATCAAAAACACTAAAATGGTACATTTCTGTAAAAAATTAAAGAAATATCTTATAACAAAGTCATATTAAAGTGTTAATGAATTTTTAAAAGAGGGGAACAAGAATATGTTGTAGAGATGAAATGTGTTAAGTGTTTGTGAAATTTGGTTAAGAACAATTTTTTGCTGTATCATTACTCTAATGTATGTTATAATGTGAAATTTGACTGTGTTGTGTTTATTTGATTAATTGTGTATTATTAACATGACCTATACATGCATATGTATGTCGTTGGATAAATAAAAATTATTAATATTATTATCAATGAAATTTTCGCACCCATTTACAACTTCCACTATGTGTAACAACACACACACAATCTCTAACACAAACAAAGACCGAATTTAAGTTTATTCTTGAAGATCTGAATCATATCCCGGTTAAGTAAATCAAGATTATTTTACATTTATTGCGAACATAATACTCTTGCTTCTCTTCCCTAGCATATAAGAAATCATCAGACCGAGCTTGAGGAATATTCTATTCTCTACAAATATGTAAACTGCGAATGAATTAAAACATTTAGGAGAGCCTATATGGGTATCTACACATCTGAAAGGTATTGATATTAAAAAATTAAAATGATTTCAAAAACTACACAAGCGAAAGATTATATATAAGTTTTCTTGAAATTTTATATATTACATTAAGGTGAACTAATTCACCCGAGCGTAATAGTAAAGAGTGAGATTAATTCCCCTAATGAAGAATTTGCACCAATTCACAGCTATTTGTCTCATCAAATTTCTCAGATACTTTCTTCAGTATGGATTTCTAGATTGTGCCATACACTTTTTTGATCGTGAAAATAAAAATTAGAGTTAGCTAAGAAGGCTTATCCTCTTCCTTAAATCGTACGATGGCTTCGCGGGCAACTAAGCAGATTAAATCCTGAATGATCCCTCAGTTGACTCTCATTGACTGAGGTTGATTTTACTTCCTCGAATAAGCTTTATGGATTCATTGGACCAGAAAACAGCATAATCGCAAAGTCTCTCGCATATTCATTAAACCAATCGAATTGAAATCAAAAGCGAACAGTATCGCTTTCATAAGAAGTTTCCAAATGCGCGGGAACGGAAATCAGCTTCCTCACACAGGATTCGAACCCAAGGCCTTTATAGCAAGGATTCGGAAATGAGATATGATACCGATCTTCATCCTTCCTTCTCACACGGCCATTGTACTTTCGTTAAGATATAATCGTGTTACATGCATAATGACTGTGGTCGATGAGTTGATGGCCTCTGTGAGATAAAAATGGAAAGCCGAATGATATTGATGGATCCGATGAATGGGGTGAATCTTTTCCACGGCGGGAGAGATATCGAAAGAGATACGAAAGGTTTCACGGAGAGAGCGAGGATGCGGGGGTGTCGGCGAGATTAGAGAGAGAAAGTGCGTAATAGCCCCAAGTCATAGGTGGCCGAACTTAATATTCTCTCCCGTTATTAATGAGCGCAGAAGCTGGGAAATCAGGCGAATCGTTTTGTTAAGTTCGCCCTATTGCTCCCACAATCGCACGAATCCGAAAGCTTCTCGAAACATTTTCTCCGATGCCCTTTTAGTTCCAACCGATCTCGGATACGAATCGGCGATTATAAATATGTTATTCATTTTCCGGATGATTAGAAGTGCGGCCAAATGAGACGCACCCTGATTTAGATATTGTATATCGAAATACGAACATAATCTATTTATCCACTTCGTAAGAATTGACGGTCCACATAAGATGTGAAGTTATACAGAACCATCCAAAAACAAACAAAATATTCTGTAACTGTCAAGAACCTAGAACTTAGAAGAATTCTAGAACGTCAAGGAAGATATTAAAAAAAATTAAGCATACATAGGTAATGTGATATATTAAAGATCGTAAAGAGCGAAAAGGTTAAAGGATACTTCAACAGATGTTGACGTGTTTGATATTATCAAATTGGTAAGATTTTTAAAAGTAATATTTCATATTTAATTTATCAGTACCGTCTCATCACACAATTATTTCAGGTAGTTTTCTTTCCGATAACCATTTGAAAATTCTTTAAAGAGAAAACTATTCTTCACACGCAGTGCGGTAATTCAAATTTCCAATAAAATTTACCTATGTAATGTATTCCAGACATGCACTCACTTTGATGGGGATTATATGTCAATAAATCTATTATGGTCAAGCTCAACTTTGTGGAAGTTACTAAATGTGATTTATTTGATATTTAGTATTATTTGTCAAATTCGCAATGATATAACCGGTGAATTCAAACATCTCAGCAAATGCTGGTCCTAATCAATACAAAGATGAGAAATATCAGCTGTTAGAGTACTTCATCCTTAAATAGTGCCAGCGAGAAAGCTAAAAGCCGCCTGTACATTAGACCTAAAAGCCGCCTGTACAATAAAAACAAAACAAAATCTCAAACAAGTGCGGTGGCAGTAACTTTGTGAAACCTACCCATATTTACCCATACAATATGATATATATTATAAGGGTGATACATTATAAGGAGACCAGAACATGTACCGTGATTGGTATATTGAGCTAGAGAACTTTTACGCCAATACATGGTAACTCTTTAAAGAAAATTTAAATCCCACGAAAAGACTAAATATTCACACGATCTATGGGAATCTTTTCTAATATAATTCCAACACATTTAAAATGCTTCATGAGCAACTATGGAAGTCTGCCTCTGTCGATAAAAGAAACCGTCTATTATGGAGAAACTCTTAAACAGTCAGTTATACCCCGAAGGAAAAATGTATTCATTAAGGAAGTTATAGAATTTCAGGAATGCGGATCAAGGTTCACCCTTTCAGTGCCGTTGTTCGATTCTGAGGAGAAAATATAAAAAGAACGGAAACTGAATTGAGGAGCGGCACATAACTTTCTTTCACAACTATAGTCAGTTTGCTGGTGAATAATTATTATCTATGTATACTTTCTAAATTTAAAGCAGGAATATCATGATATGCGGCTTTTGTGAATAGGAGCCATTTAGTTTACACACTAAAACAATTCTCTCGGGATTCCTCGCCTCTGAAAAAATATAGTGACATCGAAGATTCCATTAAGTAATAGTTACTGTGGTATAAAACGGAGTAATAGTTTCGTGGTATAGTAAATCTACTGTGCGTAGCTAAATATGAAAATGCGAAAATGTATAATAAGGTGAGGTTATTTTACAAATGGAAACTTAAAAGCTTCAAACAGTAATTTCATATATGCAGTTGTAGGGAGCTAGATTAAAACATCATTCTGAAATTTGCCGGAGACGAGCTCTTCTTCTCTCATGGGCACCGTTTGCGCTGGTCCACGTAAGCAGCTTCCGATGCGAGAAAGAAATCGATTTGAAAGCGAAGACGAAGTGCCAGTCGAAAATCACAGCAGGGCGTGGAAATCGAGAAAAATTCGTTAGAGGCGTTCATTTCCTGTCTTGGGTTTGATGAAGATCTCTTGCTCCATCGAATGAACATTATTTTGCTAAGCGGAATACCAAATATCTTCCATCCACAAGTAAATTATCTAGACATTTCAAGTTGATGTAAATATAGAATATTTAAAAATTTCCGATGAATTTCTTCCAACGGCTACCACAGAATGCAGAAGTCATAAATGGTTGAAGTAGATCGAAATTAACGCTATTTGTCTTATATCCCACATAATATAAATCACTTTATTATACACGTGTTTAGATAAATATGATCGCATAAAAACTGATTAGGATGAGGCAACAAATAAATATAGTCCAAAGCGAAAGATATGCTTATTTGGAATGGCCCAACAGAACGAATATTTATTAAATATTTTCAAGGAGACGAGTGTAAAATTCTTTGAATATTTTATGTAAGTACTTAAGATATAATCGAGTTCGTCTATGAAGGTAATCATTGCCGGAAAGGAATAAATCAGTGGTCCACAGACAAATATCCGTTGTTAAGAGATTTGGAGAGCAGCACCATAATGAAATAGTTCAATTTTGGTTATTGCAAGAAGGGATGAAAATTTTTATTGAAGCATTCAAACTTTGATATACTTCTTAATTTATTGGAAATGGTACTAATTGGACCATAATAGATAAAATACAGGTTATTCCGTTTTTAAGTATTAAATAAAGAAATACAAGAAACACCGTGGAGGATAGAGATACAACTGAGACTGAAATCACGAAATTAAATTTCAACATTATGACAAATAGCTATGAAATTTTCGACGGAAACTTTTAGAGTTTCTATAAAACCGAAATCGACGTATGAAACTGATATGCTTTACTGATAACCCCAAGGTGGCGTTCTTGCTAAGAGACTACGAACACATAAAGCATTAAAACTTTCATTAAGGAGATAATATCTTTCTAACCATTGGAGGTAGGATGCAAATCTTCCTAGTCATCCACCGTAATTCGCTTTGTGGAGCGACACTTTTAACTGCCGAATTGCCAGGGCTAGTTACAGCTACCTCTGGACCGCAGCCTCCCTTTTTTCAGGGCCACTGACACTTAAAACTATCAAAATGTGTTTCCTATTACTACTTTTCATTTTCAATGCTCTATTGAGTCACATTCGAATACTAACTTCATATTTTTTTATAATAAGTATCGTACAAAAAATGTGAAAATCTGCAAGATGAACGCGATAAAAAGAATAGGAAATTATAATATCTGGTGGGAACAGCTTTTCTCTTCTTTCGAAGCTTGGAAAAGGGTAACTCGTTAGTTTTTGAACTTTTTTTGGACTATTTGCATTATCCTATTTATTTTCGATTATTTTTGAAAAAAACTATACGATATATATATAACTATATATATATAACTATACTATAGCAAGGCCAACAAGATGAGAGGCAAAGGTTAAAATCGGTGCAAACGACACGAAACGGGGCCTCTGTTAGTAAGGGAAAATGATTAAAACAAAAAATATGTTGAAAAGGGTGCTAGTATTTTTCCTCTTAATTTTCGATGTTTTATAATATAATAACCTATACAAATCACTTTGGACGATAATATCTGCTACAGATTTGAGGAGTTGATTTAGCAGTAGATTCGAATAAACAATACCCAGCTAGTGTGTGCCCATAAAAGGCAGCCTTCCTTCCTCCAGAATCCAGCGCCGCGATCCGTAGCCCAGAGCAATAGAGCAAAGCAAAAACTCATTGTTCGGAATGCTCCGGTAACGCAGGTACTCTCAAAAATGACTTTTTTCCCAAATTACGGTGGTGTTCAACCGTTATAAGTGGAATTGGTTATCCTCACTTCAAAGAATGGAGGCACGAATAGCAGAGGAAGATGGCGATCCGTTGGGCCAATCGACCCCGAGGGCACGGCAACAAGTCGGTCGAGGTGCGCAACTACTGTTATTGTCTGCGCGGTAAAAAAGATAAACGGCGATGAGATATCAAATCCGAAATAAGACAGACAAACGAAGTTTCATTGTTTCGACTGCGAGAACATGGAATGCGAAAGATACGGGACTTCGCACATTTCGACTTCTTCGGTCAGTTACGAAAAAATCTCGAGATGGAACAGATAACTTAAGAATTACACGAAAATTATGAATTGATGGGCTCTTGCGTCAACTTCTTCGCATTTTTCAACTCTGCGCTATTTTAAGAAGACATGCGAGTTCATAGAAAGCGTATATGCCATGAAAATGAAGCGTAAAAGCATTTAACTGAAAAATGGCGCTCCATATGGCAAATATTTCGCAACTTTCGAATGATTCGGTAAAAGCCAAAGCGGAGCACTGAAGAAAGAGAAGAGAAGGCGACAGCCAAATTAATAAAAAAAGGAATTTCAAAATTTCAACTTCTTACCGTCAACTCATAATCTAAAATTGCATAATACGCATTCTGAAGTTTTATCACCCAAAATATTGTAACATAATGATAGTATAATGAAATGATATTCGTGGAGGGAATTTCATCTGTTTCACCTCTATATCAAAGGCACATTTCACCCTACCTTCAATAGTACACAGCTATGAAAATATATTGGAAACTTTCTATTGTAAAATAACGATCTAGTTGGTGCTGAAATCGAGTGTTTTATATTTGATACACAGCCAATGGGAAAAATTATAAGAATAGAAGAAGCCGAGAAATTACTCGTAAAATTCGGTATAAATCTGTGTAATGTGTATTTATATGAATTTTTTTACTCAGAAATGGAGCTTGATCGTTTAAAATGTTCTAAATCTCTTCATCTTCTAAACATCATTAAAATTATTTACTAAAACTCAATTTCCTTCTAAAATGTTAATCGAGTGAATTCCAATGTTCTATTTCACCCAAAATATGAGTGAAAAACCTTAAATAATTATGAACTATTTATACGTTACATAGATTCCACCTCATTTTAAAAATTCTGTAGTACACAGAAACAAAATTGCAAAAATTAAATTTTTGGTTAGTAGGTAATACCTAATTTTCAGATATACCTACAAGGTATATCTGAAAATCTACTGCTTATTTATCGTTCTAACTTAAAATCTTTTAAGTTACTGAGGTTACTCCGTAGTAGGTACCTATGAATAATTCGTACTTATGAAAAACTCGAATTTTAGGATTATATGATGTTGAACGATATTATTCAAGAGCATTTCTAGAGAAGATGATAGGTCGTAACTGAAAGTAAAGAAAAAAGTTGGTTCGATGCGCTCATGCGTATTTAGGATTCCTAAGTCTGTTACTCAGTGATCCGTCTCAATTTATCAGAGAGGTTTAATGCGATCTTGTAAGCGGGCGTTAAACGTCAGTTAATTGATGATGGACGACTCATCAACGATCTCCAAGTAAAAGTGGCGTGAAACCGGTCATTTTTACGGTCCAACTGTTTTCTCTTGCCGTTCGTCCGCCGGGGGCCCTCAAGTAGCGATTTCTCCCTCTGCCATCATAACTCGCAAAAGATCGCCACCAAAAGTGGTTTTCATGGCTCCAATTGAAGAGGGTGGAAGGCCAACGACCCCGGAGCCAATGTTTATCCAAGGCCCTCACCTGTCCCCCTCCACGTCTCTTTAGTGGGTGAAGGCGAGCCACGGAGGCAATCATTAAACCGCTTTTGCTACAGACTTTCGCCTTCCGTTTAAGAGTTTCGGACTCAACCCACTCCAAGTCGTCGCATGTCCACGATACTCTTCCATTAGATTGGGGTGAGACTGGAAGGGATAATTCTTTTCCTCACATGGTGTATCTGATGAACACAAACTACTCTTTCATAAAAAGTCCGTCATTTCGAGGGAATACTTTATAAGCGCATTTAGATATTACCATCGAACCGTCTTTGATAGGTAGAGATAAGATAAGGCTTCGAAGGCTATCTTTGCAGATTTCTAAATAGCCAATGAATATTGATTACCACTTTATTACAATGACTATATTTTCTTAGACAAAATCCAAACCGAGATCCTAATACCAACGAGGCTGGTCACAAGGCCACTTTAATCAACGGGGAAAATTAAGGTACGTGATGATGTTTAGAATTTTAGACCAATAAGCACATATTTTGATGACTAGAAAATAAATATTTTCACCAAGAATGAAGTTCCACCTTAAGGCGATACGAGCTTGTTTACTCAAATATTTGTCAAGATTGCCAAAAAAATTCTAAAATCACCTTTTCATAGCCTTCATATTCCAAATATTTTCCTTCTACGAATGTTTTTAAATAATCAACCAAATCAAAAATAAGTAGTCCTACACAAAAGTTGTTGTGTCAAAATTTTGCAATTATCATAAATAAATTATATGAACGGTAATATTCGAAAACCGTAAAAATCATCAAATTGCATTTGTGGGCTTGTGGGCTTCTGTGTGTGGATTGTGCAATTTTAAATTATTAGGGGGCGGTAAAATGTTGAAATTTGGACATTCCTTTTTTATTCGAATGTGAGCTTGTTAGAGAATGACTGGATATATTCAGAGATGATTTATGGAGAAGTGGAATTTCCATTATCTTCATTTCTTATGGGACCTTATGGCTAGGACTGATTGTCAATGAAATACGGCCATAAATACGGCAGGTATAAGTATTCGCCATCAGTAATGTAAATTGGTATTTTAATTTATCGATAAAAAGTGTAATGCGCTAGTAATAAAATCCACATTCCGCTTACGGCGACTGGATTAACGAACAGCGGTATTCATACACGATATAAAATCACACTTTAATTCATTTACGCGATAATTTTCGAAAATTGTGTTGATTTTAATCTCCATTCATTAGCATCAATGGGGCCGGAAAATTGGCGATTTTCCGGCGGAGAAAGTTCCGAAACGATGAGCGTGCATTTTGACAGGCACGAAACAGATGAAGCTCGATATGGGAGGCAATGGGTGCCACCGATAACAAGAGATATAGGAATCGAATTCCACGCGTGACTACATGGATGCCATAGCCTCTATTAGCGGTCCATCGAAGGGTAGCAAAGCTGCGCCATTCCGCAGAGGAAATTCCCTTTTCCCTTTTGAAAACCTCCCGTACCGATTCAGCTTCCCCGCATTTCCCACGCTAAATGTCTATCCCAAAAGTAAAAAACTTCACGTTGAAGCAATATCGCTTCACCCTGCGGTTCACAACAATATTACGGTAGCTAAGGGAAAGTGTGTATCTTCAACATCAGAGTCACCCACGCGGGCAATCCGTTTCAAGTGAAAACAGAATTAGACTCGCCATCTTGAAATTTACTGAAAACTCCATATGTATTATAGAATAAACTAAGACTGAAAATCAAAATTATCTATAATTTATAATCAATAAGACGTAAAAATCAAAACTTTGAACGTAGAAAATCCTCAGAGGTACTCAGCTGGGTAATCTCTCTCGAACCAAAGTTTTCTATATGTGCGCTGAGCGTTTTAAATGAAAAACATTGAAACGTCTCACTGTTTTTCATGAAAGTTAATATTTAATAAAGGCTACAGAATTATACGAAGGTAAGATTTTATATTTTGAAGAAGGGACACGTATTTGAGAGATTCTTCTATTGAAATTATATGCCGAACGTAAAAAATCCTCAGTCTGCTCACTCAGCTGGGTAAGCTCTCACTAATCAAAGTTCTGTGCGCTGAGCATTTTCAATAAAAACACTTGAATCAGAAAGAACGTAAAAAGAAATGCCAATCAAAAGTGAAATAAACGAAGTAGCGATGAATATTGCAAAACAAGCAGAACATCCAAAGTATTTTAGAGATCGAAAGCGGGAAAGGGGATAAGACACGCCGACAGCGGTGCAAATGAAAGCATTTACCGGTCGTTGCTACGATGCATCGTTAAAAAATTATAAAATCATCATACTTTCTAAACAAGTCTTTCAACCATACGGCAAAATTAAAGAACGGCTTTTCTCTTGTAGATAAACCACAGAGTTATAAATTGGGCTTGGGGCGAAGGCTCGCTTGACTTTCATTAAGTTGATTTTTTTTATTTTCAAGAGCGGCCGCTTTTCCGGCACGAAGTGACTCCGGACGTCCGATTTTAGGAGTGCCTCTCGCCGTCACTTTTACGTGACCCACAAATGGGAAAAGGCGATTGATGAAATACACCCCCGCCGAGGGATCCTCTCTCGGGGGTCGCGAGGGAAAAGGGTGGAAAGGCACGGGGAGTGAAAAAACAGCAACAAAAAATTAATCGGCAAATCGGGATTGAAAGTTTGGAGAGACAATTAGGCGTAACGAGTCACGTTTCGCGGAGGCCTGTTTTTTTTCGTAAATTTCGGTCCATTCACGATCCAATTCGTGTGTTTAAGATAAGCGATTGGTCATCAACCCATTGTGTGTGTTGATTTAAGTTATTCTTTGGAGTTAGATGGAAAACTGCGAACTTGTATCCTCAATTCAGGAGAAGAACTAGAAAAAGGTTATTTTCACAAAGAAACGATTTGAAATATTAAAATGGATTGTGGAATTAGAATCATTTTGATTATATCTTTCATGGTGTTGAGAAAGTTGCTCTGCTATCACGATCTTAGATAGGATGTTTTTTAGGGTCAATATAGAAGAGCATTGTAGTTTATTGAATTTTTATTCAAGAAAAAAGATATATAAACTGTTCTACTTTAGTAACTTTTACACAGTACTGTCTATCACAAATTAACATTCGAAGTTCCACCTCCTGCACTTATGAATAATTCAGACTTAAAGGAAAGCTATATTCAACTATCATCTTGCCTAGGGAATGAAAAATAAAGAATTTTCTGATTCTATAATCTGGAAATGCTAAGTGTCATTATCCATGATCGTCTGATGCCTCCATATTATATGCAGTATTATCCAATGTAAGCAAGTAAACTTTTGTTAAACTCTTCAGCAAAACACAAATTTTACAGTTCGTGAAGTCAAGCAACTGCTATCCATAGAAAATGTTTAATATATGTGTTAGAAAACTGTGGCTAGCTCGCAGATATTTTTGCACCCGACAGTAAAAGACGAATTCAAAATGAGATAGATTTTTTTTTAAATGGGAGGATAAAGAACCGGGCCTTTTTTTTCGGATTAAAACCATTTCCATGTCCAATAGATAATTGACAACCAACATCCAAGAATATAGAAATTCTCACGTTTTGAGGTTGACTTTAGTTTGTTTGGTTTATTCAAGTGCAGATGGCAGATACGCATAAATAAATACGTGTTAATTCGATTTGGATATGTTTTCAACTTTTAAGTGAGATCTCTTCGGTCGGCGTAAAAGACTTTGAATGGGCAGTTCGCCCAAAAGTTTCCAGCTTTTAGATAGCATCGCAGACTTCTGTATGCAAGGCTGAGATATATCTTATAAAAAATTTCAAACATAACTCAGACTCAGTAGCTGAGACAGCATGTGCACCCCAAGTAAGATACGCATATGGATAAAACATAACAGGAAAGTCTGAAGAGAGCTGGAGATAGAGTGACGGGGTGTATTTTTGTGCGAGGGTGGAGCGGAAGAACTCCCACAGAGAATGAGATGGACGATAGGGGAACGGGGGTCGAAGGCGGGTCTTTGGGAAAAGGCTCCGCCTGAGTGAAGCCCTTCTCCGGCGACCTTGTTTACCGAGATTAAATAGGCCGAGGTCTTTCACCTCTTTTCGTTCACCTGTCGGGATCGCGTACCCTTTGGGACCTCGCTATGCCTATTCAAGGGTAAAGATTGCCTCCACTTAATAATTAAAGAGAAAATATCACGGTATACCTATTTTAATTCTTTCCAGAGCCTCTTTTAATCAGGAATCTTCCTTTTGGTCCAGCCTTGTTTCAATTAATCTTATCATCGAATTCTAAAGGAGTACAAGAGAATGCATCATGTAAAATGTGCCAAAATATCAATTACTAAGTGGTTTTAAGAGCCTCCTTGGTCAGTGAACGTTTATACAAGACATTATTGGCAAAATGATTCAAGTAAAAACAGAAACGTGGAAAAAACTCCACTCAAATTTCCACTTTGGGCATTAAGGACAGATTTGTTGAGGAATTTAAGGTCTTCAGCCATCAATTTAATGGTCAAATTAAAGAAAACTATTTGATGTTTGTCAAGCGCGGTACAATAGCACATTTCTGTCAATTAGAATGTGTTTGATCACAAAGGTAGATACTCTTCCCAGTTTTAAGCAAGATAATTCTTCATATTCTTATCCTACAATAATCTCATTTTAATCTCTATAACGTTTAAAATCATTAAGAACTGGTGTACACATTTCTCAGCCGTATTCTGAGGGCCAAGAAAATATTGCATCCAAAATTTTCCATTTCCATTGATTCAAGGGAGATGAAAATTTCTTTTTGACAATTTATTTAGCTATATTATCAATCGATTCGGGTATATTTCGCCGCAAATTGGGAGCAGCAGTACCCCCTGCAGTCTCTGGGGCACACCACGCGCCGAGCACGGAGGAGCACGTGCCCTCAGTAATGCATCACTCCGACATCTAAAGCGGCTCTTAAAGAAAGTCCGCGTGATCATTAATATAATGAGGAAAGCGTTGGAAAGTTAAAGAGTGTAGGAGCAAAAAGACCAAGCGGCGTCAATTTATCTTCCTAAGCTAGAGAGAGAGCAAATTAACATGCGGTTTGAGCGCATTTAGCTTGTAATTCGCGATGAAAACTACCGTAGTGCTTAGGAAGTAGAATTAGGTGCTGGGGGAAATTAATTGAGAAACCTTGTCCATTCACGGAAAAAGAACATAGAAGTAAGGAATTAATAACCTAACGCTTCGTATAACTCGAGACATGATGATTAAAATCCTGCTCAGGAAAATCGAAAAAGGTAGTCGAGAAAAATAAATACGAACGCTAAAGAATTTATAAACTAAATCCCTAATTCCCTTTGCATCCACGTATGCATAGAGATTAGAATTGTCTATGGTATAAACTGTTTTGGATTAGGTCAAAATCACACGCGAATACTCTTCCCCTTGAATTGCCACGGGTGATAGCATGCATTATTACGCACAAATGAAATGAATGGCTAAATCCACCGAAGAAAAAGAAATGAGACTACCTCAGTATACCAGAAATTAATATAAGTACATTTCGTTGCTTTTTGTTCCAAACCAAAATAGACTGAAGGGTTTACACGAGGCTTACACATATAAACAGTCAGACTATGAGATTTAAGGTAAGTTCTTAAAGGTCAATAAGCAACTGTAACGATGGCAATGTAGTCGATCCATTCATAAGGAAAGTAATAATCATTTCTTAACCGGATAGTAAGAGGGGGAAATGATATCATTAATCCCTAACTTTGAATGCATAAAATACTTGAGCGAAAGATCGAAAAATCCCATTAATATATATGCAATCACTTAATTTTTCAAATGTTTGGATTTTTTCTTTCTTATAAATACTCATTCATGATAATAAGTAAAACATTTATAATCTGTCCTGATTTTATATATAGCTCAATTTACTACATAGAAGCTGATACCGAACTGATGGTCTACTGGTAACGTAACTCATGATTCGTAAACGAATTTCTAAAAATTGATAGGAGTAATTTTTCTCTAAAGCGTAATAAAATCTGTGAAATCTGCGGTGATTATCTAAGATTTCTCTCTGAACATCACTGAAATATCTAAACGAACGAGAAATTCACTGTACAAACCAAAAGTTAATAGAGACAGTAGGATTTCGCCTTGCCCATAAATAAATCGGTAATTGCTGGAAAATTTGGATTGCAAGTCGTGCTTTTAACCTTATTACCATTAGATCTCGGAGATAAAATCAACGCTTTGAAGTAAGCCTTCAGGAGTATAACTTTCGCGCGTTCTCGCTCTTTAAAATGGGGGTAAAGTCGTGACTCTCTCCGACCAAGAATGATATCTGCAACAAGATATCGCGTGAGCGGCTTACACAGACAATCTATCAAAAGAATATTTAACACATCGGTCAATTTTGCTTATTCTCACCGGAGAGTGGGCAGCGCGTGTGACAACTCGCCACGAAAAAGACCACAACACGAGATGCAACTCAACGCGACCACAGACCACACGACAAATGCGACTCACCATAGAGATAAGAATGCTTTGCCAAAGGATAGCTAATCGATCGGAGATATAGATTTCTTCCCAAAAAGTGTTGAGCATAAAGTCCAATTTATTCGGCCTGATTTATCTAATTTACGAACCAAGCCAATATTGAAAAATACACACTGTAGAGATATTAAATGATAAGAATAAAAGTCTCGCAGTTTACGCTAGCGGCAATGACGAAGGAATGATAATTAACTATATTCAAAGTACATTTACTTATAAAAATACAACAAATTTTATATAACTATTCATTATTCATGTATCAAATTATAATCCAATCAACGAATTGCAATGAGTAATCCTCTTTGATAAAAACGATCCTTAAATTACTCTTGCTCCTGTTCACATAATTCACTATTTTATGACATTAAGATCATTAGTTATGCGCCCAATTTATGACTTCATTTAATATCCTGGTATTTCAATATATATTTGGTAGAGTAAACACAAGCACTATTTATCTTTATAATCAAATACGTGATCCAATAGCATAAATTAAAAGAATAAACTCGAAAACGCACTCTAAACAATTCATGTTTCTGATGGAGAAAAAAGGGTATATTAATCCTAATAGTTATTTCGGGAGAAATCAACGAATGAAAAGAAGCGCGCATCGCGGGATTGGGCGGAACCCTAAATGAAAGCGAGATGTGTGTGGAGAAATTCCTTCTCTCATCACACGTCATAGAATACGTGGAGTTCCCACGAGCTGTCTTTCTCTCTTGAAGGAGGGGACCAGTGGCGCAGCGAGGGGGGGGTTTTAGGGGTTCAAACCCCCCCCAAGAGTCAAGTCCTATGACTAGCTTTGTACTTTTATTTCTGCTGAAGAGTACAAAACCCCCCCCTCGCTGAGGGGGGGTTATCACGCAAGTGTTACAGATACACTGCTTGTCATGTGTTTGCTTGATAAATTCAGCGAAAGCTTCGCGTAACCGTAAATATGGCTCCGATTTCAGTTAAGGTGATGCTTTCGGTAGCAGAGTAGACATCGATATCAATGGGGCGCAATGATACGAGTGTTTCGCACACTATGTTCAACGCGTGCACTTCTTAAGCCTATCCTTTAGTTAGATAACTCACGGCATAAGATAAGATTCCCATGAGAAAAATTCGAAAGTGCTGATTTGTTTACTCCTCGAAAAAATACAAGGGAACATTCGAGAAGTAATTCTAATTTGCACCCCGAAAACAGAGATTAAGATTACGTTTGAGAAACAAACAGATAGATCAAACGCTCAGTTAGATCTTTTGCTTGTGACTGTTTCAAGGTAGTAGTAGTAGTAGTATTGTTAAAAGTGCTTCGACAGCTTAGATCATTTCGCACATTGGCTCCCACCGGGAATCGAACCCGGGACCTTTCCCGCGTTTGCCTTTCACCAAAGGCAAACGCGCTGTCCACATGACTATCCGGGAGCCTCTGTTTCAAGGGTGTAAATTCAAAGATAGGCTCGTGAGTAGTGCTTTCGAAAAATTCACAACAGTTCGAAGGAGAGTTTAGTTTGGATTTCATTCAGATGCACATCCAAAAATTCCTTTCACAGTCCGCTAACAGCTCGAGGCCGCTATCGGAAAAAAACGTAAGTTAATAGCTATGTGTTTTTTGAGAAATAACCATTATTAGATGCATAAATTAGGATTTTCTTATTTTAGGGCTGTTATCAGAGGACACATCTCAAGATGAGTTTAGCGACAATTGAAAAGCTACTTTTTCCTTTATTAAGCATTCTAGACGATTAAAAGTCTGCACACAGTTGACTCTTAATTACTCGGGATGATATAAAATATACTTATCTTTATTTTATGATTGCCTGTTAATTTGATGTATATTTAATAAAAATTTTCGCTAACCGAATTTCTGTAAAGATTTGAAAAAGTATTGGAGCAATGAAAGATTTCAGTAAAAATTAATCTGCGATGATATTATTAATAATATACAATTTTCGTAGCAAATCTGTCAGCTGAAAGGTATTGTGCTCGTAAGTTACGCACATATTTATCGGAACTGTGACTTGATGACTTGAATTAAACTTGATAAACTGTTAAAACTGTGAATTAAATTCTTCAGCTTCCTTTTCAATGCAGCCAATTTTTTCTCTGGTGATAGAATCCCACGAAATGCATGACTTACCCTGTTAACCGTTTGGTCATGCAATGCCCATTCTAAATTTCAATTCATGGAAAATATTTGTTTTCCTTGAACATTCAGTGCGCAAGACTGGGTTTGCATCAGCTCTTTGCTGGTTAAACCACCTATTACTTAGTCTAAATAATTGTAAGTTGACGTCTTCATTTTTTTCACCTTGGTATGTGACTTTAATACTGCAAGTTCAATTATAATACCAACTATAATCAAGAGTCTACTGTATTTTTTAATGCAGCCGAATTTTTAATTTTCGGTATGAGACGCATTCAATGAAATGCTTAGCTAATACATAAATAACGAAATCAGGCTTAATTGTAAGCCTGGCAGAAAATTTCATCTGATAAAAATGATTTTTTGTTTCTTATACAAACCTTGTGCAATAAGCTGTATATATACTTCATATCATTATTTTTATACATTGATGGCGTTTTCTTGACAGGCGATATTTCAATTAAATTCCAAAACCTGCTGATGATATAGTCAAATAACGAAAGATAATGAAATAAGCATGGGCGCGCCAATGTGGGGGAACAAATGAGTGGATGATACGTTTTATATCGCTTGCCAAATAACCGTAGCTATTTTTTTCCTTCCCACGCTTTGAAACCTCTAGGAAGAAAGAACTCTGGAAGACTCGGAAAGTTTATATCTAAATCACTAAAAAGCTTCAGCATAGAAAAAATGAGTTTTTAATAGATATTGGACGTATCCAAACCAGAAATCCAAAGAACACACTTGTTAAGTTTCCAATTGTTCGCTTATGTAAACTACTATCTTGCAAAGTGTAATAAGTTGGCCACATATGCGTTAAACTCCTCTAGTTTTGAATGTATTTAGTTTTTGAAAGAATTGACATGGATTGTAGTAAGTAGCGGGCATGAATATACTAGCCCCTGTAAAGTAGGCAATTTTCGTTTCCTCAGACCCCCCCCATTGGTAAATCCTGGCTGCGCCACTGGAGGGGACTATGGGAGAAATGCGAAGGGCAGAACCGTGGATAAATAAACAGAGTATATATAAAGAGAATATTCGTTTGTAACGAGATAAATTAAGATAAAGAATTTACCAGGAAATACCATGAACGCCGTTATGAAGATTGCATGCTCTAATATTTATGTTCTGTAGTTGAAATAATTTCGCATTCGGAAATATCAAAGTAATTTTTCACGAGAAAATACTTCTTGACATTTAAAGAATATAAAGATCAAATAAATTGCTTTAAAAAAGGAAAGTCTGAAAGGTATTTCAACTCGCAGAAAATTTAGGCAAAAATAAAGAAATTATGCAACATATTCCTTTATAATTTAAGTTTTACCGGTACTGACTGCGGATATCTCAAATTTCTTCCTACGAATCAGTCGGAAAACATGTTGTATAATCTTCTCTACGAATCAGTCGGAATAGTGTTCTTATTGATTGAAATAGATTGTTTTCGTTAGAAAGCAGAAAAAATACTAAGGTCCTCATTTATTGAAGGAATTAGAATTTTAAAAGTTCTTGATAAATAAATGTTATTATTCTTTAAGAGTTTTTTGAAGATATTATTGTAAATATGTAATATGATGTAAACGATTACTTAAATAATAATTGTTCTGTTAATGTATAAGGTAATGGATTATGTATATCATGTACTATGAAATGTAAAAAGTTTATATTTGTAAAAAAATTGTAAATTGTATAGTAATGACGAGATACCAACCAGGAAACAGTGGTTTTCTGTGTTCTGTTAATGATGAAAGTGATTTGTATTAATAAAAAAATTCTATTCCGTTCAATTAGTGTAGGCATAATTCATGAAACAGTCATCGGCTTCAGTTACCTTTAGGAGCATTAATGAGATAAGGAAAGGAAAGATTTAAAGAGTGACTGAAAGTAAAGAATTGTTTGAATAAATGTTCAAACATCTTCGCCTAACACACATGCTAATGCGTGTCCAAACACAAAAGGTAATTTCGAAATATTTATCAAAGGGAACCTTTAACCCATCGCCAGTAACCTCGATCGTCGCATATTTAAACGGACGACGGTAAAGAGTAACTACTTTCACCAGTTCTTTTTAATAAGATGAAAGTAAATGAGTTATTTCAAGAGACACCTCCACGTAATAACTCAATCGAAAAACTTCAAACGCAATAAAAAGTGCCGATTGGAATCGGTGTGAGCGGTTTTTAAGGCAAATTTTGCGAGACGCTGAAAAAATCCGAGACGTTTAGAAAGTGTGTTCACATAACGCGAGTCCGAGTTTCTCAGGAGACGATCCTTAGCTTTCTAGTGACGGGGGACGAAAGGGAGGCTTCTGATTAGAGAGAGGGATATTTCCCACGGACAAACAGGTGCATGAACTTTCCTCCCTCGAGACCATGATTCAGATGCATTCCTATCCTCCCACGCACTTTCTTCCCTGTTACAGCTCCTTTCGGTAGCGTTTATCTGATAATTTACGTAATTGGCTGCAACCTGAATTGCTCTTATCAAAGTAAATTCATTATTAAGTATTATTAGCAATGTTTACCTTGGAAATCCTATCCATGAAAGTAGATACATAATATTTGTGTTGATTTTAGAGGTATATCTGTAGAGGAAATACTAGAAATACTATTAATTATGTATGTATGTACTTATATATACTGGCCCAAGGAAAAATTTACTTATCTTAATATTTAAAATCGATATCAATTAATTATTCGTAAAATTCTCTATCGGAAAACTCCCTCAAAAGCTTCAATACGAATAATTTGCATGACCCTTGCCATTATAACAGTATTCATGTTAAATTATACATCATGAATGTGAGCACGTAATAATAATGTCTTTGCTAAATTATGTTAATGTGTACTCCTTTGATTGCTTAATTACTTCTCCGATTGCTATAAAAATGGAAATTTAGCATCGACAAAGCGTTATAGGGAAGTAATCGCAAGGAGGGATAATTATTTTTGGTCGTTTTTTCCCCAGACTATTAGAGATGCTAATAGGGAGGAATGAATTATGGTGGTGTATTGCACCCCCTGCCATACGCCTCTGGTGACTCGCAGGGTATATATCTAAATCTAAATAGGCAAAGAATATTACCAAACTGACCCTATACCATAAAACGATCAATATTCTCCGAAAACAATGCCTTAGCTTACTGTGACTGAAGTGGGAATGGTCATACATTTGATTACATTTGCTACCAAATGTTCGTTGTAATCTTAAGGTGTAATAAGTTAAAGTAAGGCACACTTCAGTATTTACGAATAAAGGGATACGGCCAAGAATGGACCAAGTAGGGTTGACCTTGAAATTAAAATTAACTTACAATTATAAAAGGTTAAAGAGAAAGGGTAATTTCTATAAAGGAAGGAGATGCGTAAATTATTGCGGGAGAACACACGCACTTAGAAAAATGTACTACTTGAGTAAAAGCAATAATGACAGTAATGTAGCACACATAGTAGTATGGATATATCGTTGGAGTTGTGATGTTAGGCGGTGTCTCCTCGTGGTTGTAAAAAGAGACAGCCGTCTGTCTCACTCCTTCCCACGCGACCGGTCTCCCAAGGGAATCAAACAGCGAATTGCGTACACGACGGAGGTGTTGAGAATGATCGGCAAGTCCAAGAAAAGATTTCCTTTGCCGATTACATTGAATACCACAGATAGAAAAGGCTGTAGATGTTCGCTCTCCCTAATGAAATAAACAATAAAAATACTCGTGTATTTACAATTTAAGATCCTCCGTATGAACTGTGACAAGGAGTAATCGTTCCAACGGATTCTTTGGAGGAATTTTATGCTTAAGCTGACATTTACATTTATTCAGGAATATCACAAGATTATAAGCGGGAAATAATCGTCCTTCAAATGTATGTTACCGCTATTTCGGCGAAATTCCAATTTACCATAATAAATGGTTTCAGAGTTCTTATATCTAATAAATGGCTTTCATCTAAGTAATGACTCCCGTCAAATTGCCCATTGTAAGTTTTAAGCTGAGACAGTTCATAGCATTACGTATTAAGTAAAATCAATGGAAATAATGATAATTATAAATTGCCTTCTTACGGATCATTTTGGCTATCACAAGCATTAAAAAATGTCATAGAGCTCTAGAGACTGCGAAGGTGAAGGTGCATTAAAAATATAATTACACAAACGGAAGATACTCAATTTGAAAAGAGCAATCTTCTCTCACAGAGAGTGAACGCAATTAGCTCTGTAATCAAGAATGAAGGAATTTTCATTTTCAGACGAGTAATACCTTATGAAAGAGAGAGGCAGAATAGAGTTGCGTACTATTTAGGATCGTTGATCTTTTTCCAGACTGCACAGTTTCTTGGTTTGTGATTTTCCTCTGCACAGAGGAACATAAAATCATCGACTACAGGAAAAGCAATCATCACCGTTGAGAGTGGTTTCAGAAAATTAACTAAGAATTTCAGACGTCTTACATTTCAGCGCAGGAAATTGTGGACGTTAGAAACTCACGGGAAAAAGGCTGTAAGTATAAGCCGAGGTGAAAGGATTCTTTGCTTTCCAAAACATATTTTAGATTTAGAGAATTTTGAATGAATGAAGGTCGAGAATGAAAAAAAGAAATTTTCATTCCGTCGAAAAATTCAACAGCAATTATCTCCCTCGAATCTGAATTCACCCTTTAATCCTCATTTAGCCAAAAGTGCACTTTAGTGTTTACGAATAAAGAAATACGGTCCAGAATGGATAAAGTAGGGTTGGCCTTGTAATGAAAAATAACTTGCATTCATAAAAGACTGAAGAGAAAAGTTAATTTTTATACGGGGAAGAAATGTGTAAAGTATAGCGATAGAACACATGCGCTTAGAAAAATGTTCCAGTAATTTAATTTAAGTCACCGTCCTCTCCCAATAATCGCACTTTCCATTTGCCAGGATTAAGAAGAGATAAGAATGTGTTATATCGGGGGTAGAAGATTATTTGAATTGTTTTGCAAAACAAAAAGAATGTCTCCTTAGATTCACAGATACATAAGTTTTAGAACACTCAATTTAGTCGCAAAATTATGTAAGTTCTGCATTTTATTAGTCCTTAGAGAGTGGCAAGTTAACCCGAAGAAAAGGCATTAGAAACAGAGGAATTTTTTTCTCAACAAGGAGTGTATTAGTATGTAGAGAAATGTTCGCGCAATGAGATATCACCTGCGATCGCATCAAACAGCTCACGTCTCCCGTATCCTCCCGAAGCCGTTAACTCTCGCAATGGGCAGAAGGTGAACGTGAAGGGCTATGTTGACAATGCACGAATATTATAACGGAATGGATCCACTATAACAGGACGATAGTAACCAGCTCTCTGAGAGAAAAAGGGTAAAGCTTGCGAGCAATTAAAACTCCAAAGATTTAATCTGAAACACAAAACCCGCAACCAATTATATAATATTAATATTTAATACAAATTATGTCAGCTGCCAAATCATCCGCTATGGCGGCTCGCGGGGTATATATCTAAATCTAAATCCGCAAAGAAGCAAAAAGGATTAAACATAATGCTGGATGAGTGAATAATCGAGATAGTTTTGCAATGAGAACTTAAAAATCAACAGACTGGTATAGTAAAATATTTTAAGACTCTTCTGTTAATTAGGGGCAATTTGACTGCAGAGCTCATATCTAAATATCATTTGCGCGAGCAACTTTCCCTATAGATTGCCTCCAACGAATGCAAAAATGTAAATAAAGCCCCTATAGTGAGCACTCATTTACAAAAGGTTAACGATAGGGGACATTCGAACCCTTTTCTCGAACAATGGAGATCTTTTAGGACGACATGTGGTTTGTGAGTTGCATGAGTCATCGTCTCTATTTAAAACTCATTACTATTATTTCAGTGGGCAATGTTTTGCCGTTTCCGGAATAACAATGGTAACAGAATAGTAGAACCCACAGTTTGAGCACATTTAATAAGAAAAACGTCCCTGAAAGTTACAATAGTAACCCTGCAGATGGCCAAAATTTTTAAAAAAGTCTATTTTGAGACTGAGCCTACTTCGAAAAACGAATAGTTGACGTTCAATGGATGGAGCATTTCGGATGTTAGCTCAGTTTGTAAAAGATGACTAATTTAAGGATTGACAGCAGTGCATAAGAATAAAAAAAAACTCTAGCTAGTGAAGGAAACCTCTGCAGTAAAGGAAGAGCGAAATTAAATGCAGGAAACGTACATCGTTCGACATGTAACACAGCGGATATGAATCTAGGTGATATTTGCAGCCAGAGAATATAAATGTGAATAAATGTAATTCGGGATATCTTATTACTTAAACATACGACATGAGAACATATTTCCGAAGGTCTTCGTTTGGAGGTTAGCTTTATTTATCAATGACACATTGAACACATTTATTACTAAAAGGGGTAGATTACAGAAAGCGATAGCTTTTTGAAATGTGGTGCTATATAAGAACGCTGAAGGACATTGAATTGGCGACAAAAAGAGGTCGATAAACCTTGTCGTATTTGGACTCGTTTGAAGATCTAAGCTAGATCTTTCCATATTTTGAACAAAAATTCAACTTTGATAAGCAAATTACGGAAAAATCGGCGACAAGTGACCGGCCGAGTGGTTAGCGTACTCGCATGTTATCCCTCAAACTGTACGGTCCCGGTTTCGAATCCCGGCTAGTCGGATTTTATGGCTGGTGAATGGATAATTTATTATTAATAAATAAATTATTAATGCAGTTTTTGAAGGAATTTTGATGGTGAAAAACTATAGAAACCTTCGTTTTTATATCGATTTGCATCCTGAATAGTATTTTTAGTACGATAATTTCACATGAATGCGTAAAAAGGCAAAATGTTTTAATAGGAAAGAGAAAAGCAAATAATAGATTATGATAGAAAGTAAGAAGGATAGGGTGGCGTTTAGGTGGGGAATCTTCCTCAATATACCTTCAGGTCATCCTCAATTTACAAAAGGAAAGCGAAGAAAGGAAACATGAATGGACTTCTGAGCTTTTACTTGATACACTGATATGTGAAATTAAAATTGAAAATGTGAAAAAAACTGATCTGGATTGTATGTACCATTGAAGAAATGTTACAGTTAAAGATACAAGTGTTTAAAACATCTGCCACGTTCAGGGTAATTACGAAAAAATATGAAAAACTGATAGTGAAATATTTTATAGCGTTGAAATGCTCTGTAGAACAGAAACCTAGTTTTGTCACATTCTGAACCGTATCAAACCTGGGAAGTAACCTTAAAATTTTATCAAAGCCAATGTAATGCTTTAAAGATAAAGCAAAGAAAATTATCAATATTTTAAGAAAATACTTGTTTAAATGATTTATGTATTTTTTCTAGTTTAACCGTCAAACTGAGACCTCAGCAAAATTCGGCATAACTATCTATTAGAAATGGGACAGCCTGGTAAAGCGAGCCATATGGTAAGTCAATCCACTGTCCATTTGATCATATCCGGGTCTCCTGCGGATTCTAGCCGTAAGGGTATTGAAACATTTCCTCAACCGGGCTCTCCCTTGCGATGTCACACCCTTTTTTATTGCATCCGTTATATGTGGTCGCTTTGCCTCTATATTTAATACTTCCTCACATCGTTTCCCATAAGCCCAGTCTCCTTCACCACATACACAAATCGCAGACAATACAAGTGCCTCAGTTCTTAACTCAGGTGATTTCAACGAGAGCAAACGAAGTTTTATAACTGCGGTTCGAAAATCTGAAATTATAAAATTTTCAAAGAAAACGAGAAGGAAGCCTATTTCGTATAATTCTAAAGAAACTGTTTGAGAATACCGATCACAGCTAAGAGAATTCCTCCTCTTACAATACTCCGGAGGTAATTGACCGCTTAACGTGAACCTCGAATTCAATACTGTTTTCAGTGGGCGCAATAAAATCTTCATAGATATAATGGTACCGTGCTTAGCAATTGTCATTACTGCCGCACACAATTTTTATTTTAAAGTAACGAGAGGCGAGAGGTTCTTACCTGTGCAAGACCAGAAATCCGAAGATTCCTCGAGCGTCGTCCAATCTCTTAGGAAGTCCCTGTACGTCGCCATTTTAGCGTCCTTCTCAGCAACCTGGAATAGTAAAGAAAATGCTCACAATAAATCAAATGGAATCGCATATAAAACAGAGCATTGCTACATAATAAAGCGATATTCCGCTTGCTATATCCTATGTCCCGTCATCTCGTTTCATACGCCTCTGGCGGCTCGCGGGGTATATATCTAAATCTAAAATCTAAATCTAAAACGAAGGACGGCCAGTCGATTACAGAAGGTAAAAAGTTTGCTTCCGTTTTCGTTAATTCTTATTTGATAACTAACGATGCGTAAGCAGATTTGTAAATTATTCAAACCATTGCTGATTTTTTTCGCAAAAAATAACAATTGTGAAAGTGAAAAGCTGTATCAACACGAAAATAATCACAAGTTGAACACGAGTTGAAGAACCAAAGTTATTCAGCAGCAGTGGAAATCACTAAAAGATTCGTGATTTTATATTAATACTAGTAAAGTGATAATATTGCCAAGGGATGGCCTGAATGTCACCATGGACGGATATGTTATGTGGTACCCGCTTCGCTTTCGGAAGCGCTCTTCGGTGCCCGGGCGCCAAGAAAGCTTGAGTACCCATGTCTTACAGCATTAATTGTATCTGGGCATTCATTTTCCGTGTCTTCTTACGGAATTACGCATGAGCTCGAAATCAACAATCGCCTTGATCGTCAGGGGGATGGGTTGTTTACGACCTCAAAATTTCGATAAAATGTTCACGTACTTTATCTATTTGTGCGCAATTTCGAATCAAAAACGATATTCCACGACCACAATAAGAGTCCATGTTCTATTATCTTTCTTTTGGTGCTTAATTTGACTTCCTACGACTATTATTTATAATTTAACTTTGAAAAATAAATTAACCCTGCAACTAAATAAATTACCTCTACGTGCATTTCTTATGGAAACGTTTTGACCCGTCTGGGTTCGAACCGTGGACTTAAGGGAAATAAAAAGTAGCCTATACTCTGCGCGGCGTCGACTTTTAATAATGTAGAAAATTTCAAAGTTTTACGACTCTCGGTTCTCCAGTTTTTAGCTAACATACACACACACGCACCCACACTCTATTTTATATTATAAATATTATGTGATGAAATATTTATTTTAAATTTACTAACTTCGTCTACCTCTTCCATAACAAAAACAGTTTCTTTAAAAAGTTTCTCGATAAAGAAGGAATATGTATAGTAGATGGAAGGAGTTGAGGAGAAGTTAGCCGCACAGAACATTTTGAACGAAAAATACCACTTCTCCAAAGAATTCCATATTTCTTTATTTCCGTAATCCGAGCTCTAGCAACATGGTTGCTGACAAAATCCACGAAGCGTTGAAAACAAACTGCCCTAGAACAAACGAACCTTAAATCGGATTTTTTTCTCACGGATATTTAGTGTAGCACAGCGACGTAAAAGGCGATGTTTAGAGTTGCCTGTTTAACCAGTTTCGGATAGCTATTGAGAGAACGTAAAAGGAAACTAGAACAGGTCATAAGAATAAGATTTCATTTCACTTGTTTCTAAAAGACGACGACCGAGTAATAGCCTATGGTTTCGATATTGTTTTATATCGCTAGGAATTGGAGTCAAAATCGTCGAAATTTCTTGAATTACGTTTTAATTGCTTCGGAATATTTGTTAATCATTAACTGAGATATGGAATCACGCTTGTTTAGGATTAGATCTCGAAAATATTAAAGTTAGAATTAATTAAATAATAGAATTGTGGCCTCAACAAACATATAACTTAAAACTTGCTTAGTTCTCAAATAAAAACCTATAAAAAGATATTTCCAGAGAAATATAAAGCAGTTTATATATATCTTTGATTTTAGATATATACCCTGCGAGCCGCCAGAGGCGAATGGCAGGGGGTGTAATACACCACCATTATTCATTCATCCCTATTAGCATCTCTAATAGCCTGGGGAAAAAACGACCAAAAGTAATTATCCGTCCTTGCGATTACTTCCCTATAACGCTTCGTCGATGCCTCTCGGAGATTGCGTTCGCTCCTTACTGGCATTAACATTTCACTTACTTCGTCTATAAATTCTGAACGAATGAACTTTTCAAAAAGTTTCCGACGATATTCAGATCTTCTCATCGGTAGTGAATTCCAACCGAGGGACTCTATCATTGCCGTAACGCTGCTATCAAACCTGAAATCCCCGCAAACGAATCGGGCTGCTCTACGCTGGACCATCTCTAAATCTGAGACTAAACCTACTTCGTGTTGGTCCTAAAACGGTAAAGCAGTGTTCTAGACTCGGCCGAATAAGAAAAAATAAGCTATTTCTTTGACTTGCCTTGACTGTACAAACTTGTCAGTTGCATGTGATAATAGTTACAATGAATCCATCAGTTTCATACGAGAGGTGCGAATATGCGATATTTTTGTCTTCTCTAATCCACGTGCGATAGTAACGGTGTTTATTGATAGAGGCTAACTCCTACGATTAAAATGAAACCATAAAAATTTTTCACGAAAACAGCATAAAGTCGTGAAATGATGAAGCTGTTGCAGTTTTCAATGTGATAGTGTTCCCTCTCATATAATCTTCTTATTAAACGATGATGATAGATTTAGATGAATTATTATTTCAATAAAATCTTACGCGAATAAAGTGAATTTGATATGTTCAGTGTAGGTTTTCTGTATTTAATAATCCGAGCAACTGACCGACCGCTTCGAAGAGAAGAAAGGGAAAGAGTCACTCAAATTCCTCATCTCCGACACTCCGCCAAATTCGTGCATCAGAGAGAGGCGAAATGATAGGATGCACTTGTTCCGCTGACAAAGGCCCCGTGACACGATTTGAATTGAGTCTGTGAACACGTTCCTCCGGCGGGATTCACCTAAAGGGCCTAATCGTCGACGGGGCACTCGGAAATGGGCGATTCCGTTATTCCCTAAGGGGTGAGAGAGAGTACTTTGCCGAGGAGGCGGGGGTGAACGTGATAAGACTCAAAATATGGGCCCAACGGTGATGATAGCGTTGACCTCTGGCGAACTCACTTGCCCAAGTGTCCGAAACATCTGCTCTTGGTTTGGGTTTGTCCTCCAGTCAATTCTACTCAGTAAAAGCAGAGAGCAAAGCATATGAAAAAGATGATCAACTTCATCCGCCGAATAATGACAAGTAAACAAATATTTTGTAGATTACATACTTTCATGCGGTCCCCTTAAGTTGTTCTTTAAATTTTAAAAGCGTAGAGATAGAATTTCTGCACTATTTGGGGAAAGATTTAGATATTCGAACTTTGTAAGTTTCGTTGGAGGAGGTAGGCTAACGTGAACTCAAAAATTCATCAAAATCTACCAGGGAGGCATAATGTAGTGGAAGTACCCGATGATGGTCGACCGAGGAAGTTATACTTTTCCTGCAGGTTGTATATTGTCGAGCACCTTCGTGAATGATCAATAGGTGAGCTATTACCACTAAATATTCCTATTATTTCATTTAAAATAGAATAGATTGCATGGCATTGAAAAAAAAAGATATGCGTTTAATATGAGAACTTACTTACTATGAAATACTATCATCGGTACGAAGCCGGATGTAAACATCATCATCAATATCCTAAGTGAACTAAATCCCACGGCTGCATTTGGTAAATCCGTGATAGGGGTTAATTAAGGATACGATTTTAAGATTAAGGATTTAATAATTCAGGAAAGTGAAGATAAAGCGGTAATAAGACGGTTCATCTCCGGAAAGTTCAGGAAACATCAGCTGATTCATCTCAACAATAATTATTTGAACATCGAGATACAATCAAATGAATTATGGTTTCACTGACTCTATTCGTATCCTAAACCTTCCCGACCACCAACGGGTATTTAATGAATAAAGACTATTTAAAAACCTCCTCCGCAGGAATATTCATTATTTTTATCCGAAGATATGATTAAAATAAGCTAATACACGACATATCTCGGTTTTGATCGTGGGGAAAGAGATTAATTGGCGTCATTCAGTTTGACAGGAGACATTTCCTGCAGCAACCACCGCCACTTTTGATATTTTGTTTTCTGCCTCCCCTAAGATGCTCGGAGACAAATTGCATCAAGGTGCTCGAGATCGCAGTGAGCTTTGCGCTCCGCAGCACACGCACCTGTTGAGGAGCCATTGCCTCTGCCACTTACAGGTGTACGGACTTCGCAAGGCAAACGCAACGAGTACATATTGAAATCACCTGCTGATTGTCCAATTACCGCCACCATTGCAGGAGAAAATGGCACAAGAAACTGGTGATGTTCATTTTCATCTATTAAAACTCTAGAGACAGGACCCTCAACATCTGATACGTTCTAAGGTTAGGTTAGTTATAGTAGGTTAGTCACTATATGTTAGACATGTTTATGAGTTATTGTCACCTGTGCCAACTACATTGATATTATAAGAACCCCATTTTATGAGATGAATTTCATATAAACTTATATATTTTTGAAAATATTGTAGTAATTGTTTTGCTTGGAACGTAAAAATATTAATTCAAATTATTTAATCTAGAAAAAATAATGCAGCGAACATCTCAATAAAATATTGTCATAAAACGACAAAGATAAGAGAAGAGAACCAGCAGGGGAAAAAACAGGCCTTCATCTCGATGGATGTAATATGTAGTTGCCATTATTTATTAGTCAATAATTCAAATAATATCTCCTTATGTATATGCAAATGACATGGAGAATTACTAGATACTGTTCGATAACGAAACTGTAAGAGATGCAAGGCCGACTTCGCATAATAAGCAGGACGCAGCAATTAAGGTAAGGGCTTATTTGTCTGTGAATCGTATGAAAATCTGAAACCGAAAAAATTATAAATTTAATCCTAATATTGGACACAAATGACACTAAATAAATGTGTATCTGTAGAAATATTTTAGATATCCATCAGTAACAGTAAACTAATTTGTGCAAGTAAAGTGACAAGGATATAAGCTAATATTGATTACATCGCAGTCATAAAAGAGACGAGAAATGTCGAGAATTCGAGCAGACACAAATGTGGCGAAACTACGCAATAAATGAAGCCGAAAAATCGCAAGAGATAGGAAGTCGACTGTTTCCACAGGGCGGACACGTATCCGCGCCGGCCCTGACGACGCAGCGATGACATAAGAGAGATGCCATTTCACGGAATTTCGCAGACCCTCGTTCAAAAGAAGCCGAGCAAACAAAGAACAACGAGACTTTCTTGGTAAACTTCGTACGAATTGGCTGCTCAGTCATAAGTGGGCGAATGTTTGTAGAAGCCACAGCTGGCCGTTGCGAAAGCAGAGAACAGACCAAAGGACGAGAAAGATCCGCCGAAGTCAAGGACCCGCCGAGCATTCTTCTCCCTTCTTTCGTCTCGCTTTCGAAATCTTCGAATACGTATCATTTCCACCTTAAGGTAACGAAGAAGGCCTTACCGAAGAGTGGCAGATTGTTGCGGCGGGGAATCCGTACAATTTAGAACGGAGCATAATCGAAGATTTAAAGGAACCGTCAAAAAAATCAACAAAAAATACTGAAAATGAGGTGGCAATGCCAAATGGACGGATATAGATCGAATCTTCAAAATATTTTCTTTAAGTCTGTAAGTTCACATCAGGAATAAAAGAAAAAGAAATTATTCTTTCAAATTAAATGCGAGTCCCCCCTAAACAACTACCTAAGTAGCTGTATAAATAAGCGCTGGTGCATAATATAAGATATTCGATTCCAAATTGAGGTAACTCTCATTAGCAGAAATACGGCTTCATTCAATCATAAAATGATTAGGTCTTCACTAAACCAAATATTTGGCATGAGGAAAAAAAGAGAAAGTAGTTCAATGAAACTGAAAAGCTGCCCATATGTTTCTTAGAGGAGCCAGCGCTATAATGTGGCCAAACTTGCCATAACTCCTTTTCGTGACCCATATTCCATGTATTACTAAGCTCAAAACTACCATTTATTTCGACTATTGATCACTTCTCGGAATTCGTGAAACATTAAAGAAAAACAAAAAATAGCTGCTGAACGAAACAATCTGATATTCCAACCGCCCATACTTAATGATATCTGCTACTTTCTATCTACACTAAGCGGATCGTTTATCCATTACTACAAATTTCTACCATTTCGAATAATCTAAAATTTTCCGATTACGTACTGGATTTTCTTCCTGGAAAAATACTAAATCAATAAAAAATTACCTATCAGAAAAAGGAATTAAAAACAGAAGTCAATGTGATGGAAACTTCCAGTTTATGACCGGATCAATTAACCGTACTTGGAATACAATACATTCGAACTTCTGTGATTTTGTGTAGGTTGAGTCTCTATTTCTTAAATAAGTTCGTTTTATCCACAGTTTTACGCTCATTAAACAATCCTCAGTGTTCTGCTTGGACTCCCATCCACAATAAAATTCATAAAGTGAATTATTTTGATCACTATCCCTGTGATCCATCATAGCATATACGATTTCAAAATTCGTGCGTAGTTGATTCTTATCCACCTCTTCGTTAACAGTATAAATTAAGTCATCGAAAGAAGAACAGTTCTCTAGAAAATGTGATCATTCTGACGCCTCCACCAATAAAACAAAGCCGCTTATTGAAATGTTCTTTTCGACGAAAAATACGCGAGTTAGACTCACACACGCAAGTCAACTACCGAGTAGATACCTATGACAATTTCTAACAGTCACATATGCCTCAATGTATCCTAATGTATACAGGGTCGGAAATTTGATACGCATCTTAATAAGTTGATACTAATAATGATTAAGTTTCAAAAACGAATTTGGTCCCTTTCAGAAATATGGAGGAGCTTTAAAATCGTGATGATTACAATTAAGATGAAATGAAAATTTATTAAGCACGCTTAACAAACTCTTTCTGATTAAAAAAAAATCAAACCCAAAAAATTAAAAAAGATATCTTTGTCAATTCATGATCCTACATATAAATAAAAAATATAACTAGAGAAAAATCTTTCAGTCACCGGCAAGAATTCAAAATTTGCCCGTAGCGTTCAAAGTGTTAAAAGAGGTATAACACGAAAAATAAATTGCCGATGATTATATTTAAAGTAACAAAAATATTTGACCACAACCATATTGATGAAATCTAGAAAATGAGTCATTTTCTCAGATTTACCTTTCAGAATTGAAGGTTACCTCACCTATTCCAAGAGCCTTACAAGGAAATAATTACTAGGATCAATAGCTAATTCTGAGCACACCTCCCGGAGTATTAGAAAAGCTGAACGCTAGTGTACTTTATACGTTATAGGGATATTTCACCCTTTAACCTCTTGCCATACTTCATTAACTGTTTTCAAAGTCATTATGTAAATATATTTGGATTCACGCATGAAGAATCCCACTAAAGTATTCACCACGAATTAACCACCGAAAACGTCTCCCCGTTTCTCTCTTGGTAGATGAGCCAAGATCTTCCTTAATTGATAGGTCACTAATATCACTAGAGCAGAAAAAAGGACGAAGAAAAGATTCCTTTTGATTAACGGTGCGGAGTGTGCGACGAATTATGCAAGAAAGATGGAATTGGTGCCTCAAAGCGCCACGTTACGCCGGTTACGTAGAATGGAAGTGAAAGGAAACGTAACAGTAGAGAAACGCACAATGGATTTGATAACTTTCTATAAACGCTAATCGGTGCTGTGGTAACGACAATAGCACAGATTCTGCGATAAAAATTTAATTCAACGCTATTATCTTAGATTTGGAATGTTTTTCTTCCTGCAAATCTTTCCAGTTGCCTGAAGATGAGTTAAAGTAATCGTAACCGGTCGTCTTATTCAATAACGATGCAATTTCAAGCAATGTAAAGGCTATGTCACCCAAACTTACCATAGAGGTAATCTGGTTGGTAAAAAGCCACAAATTACTCTCCTTTCTAATCTATTGGAGAAATTATGATAAAAATTCCTCCATTTAAATCATAGAAAGGTAAATGCTTCCATGTTCTTCTTCGTAATTTCAAACCCGAATCTTTCACCATTAAAATGTATCCGTTATGATCAACAGGTAGATTTAGATATATACCCCGCAAGTCGCCAGAGGCAGGGGGTGTAATACACCACCATTATTCATTCATCCCTAATAGCATCTCTAATAGGCTGGGAAAAAAAGATCAAAAGTAATTATTTGTCCTTGCAATTACTTCCCTATAAAGCTTCGTCGATGCCTCTCGGAGATCGCGTTCGTTCCTTACTGGCACTAACATTTAACTTACTTCGTCTATAAATTCTGAACGAATGAACTTTTCGAAAAGTTTCCGACGATATTCAAATCTTCTCATCTGTAGTGAATTCCAACCGAGGGAATCTATCATTGCCGTAACACAGGTATTACCTGAAATAAGCTACTAGATCATGAAAATTGACTTTTCATCACAAATTCCATGGAATCAGTGAGCGTATAGAGTGAGAGCATAAAAGCGATAAAGTCGAAGTAGAGAGAGAGATTTACGAACTAAAAGCCACTCAAACATACGGAATCTTTTTTTATTTCTAAAAAAAGAAGCGACACCTCTAAGTTACTTCCGAGGAACAATAGTCATGGGATTCCTCTAAGAGGCAGGTAATGTAACGTGACGAAAGGCACTTTCTCATGTAGCACCACGTCGGGGATATAATAGAGCAATCTTAAACACGCCTCATCTAATACCAGTCTGCAGCTATCACAGACCGCAACGCTACATTTTATTATGAATTTACATTCCTCCCGATCTCGTATAAATTAAATGCCTCCATATCCATCATATCAATATAACCGTCCTGCAACCTTTTTTATATATATGTCGCTGCAGACTGAGGAAGAATCGCTCTCACTCTCACCGCTTTGAAGATTGACGAGGCACTTGAAGGCCGCGTTGGTGAAAATAACAACTCGATCAATAATCGGTATGATTTTTAAAGTGAATGAATTGTGTCGAACATTACAGAACAAGATATACCATAGAAGTTCAATAGTAAGAAGACTCTATTAAATCGCCAAATGCCAAATACAGTGTTGTTTTTGTTTTATTGAGGTGCGTCGACATCTACGGTCATTTAGCCCAAATACATTTCTTATAAATCCAAAGATATCAATGTCTATTGCACATGGATGGACATGTATACGGCCTTACTTTTAAATAAAGAAATGGGCGTTAGACTATAGTAATGATTATTTATTTACGATTGTGAAAGGCATGTGGAATGAGCTGAAGAATAGTATTACATTTTCTTTACACTCTCAATGGTAATGACTTGCAAGGAGCAAATGACGAGGGAATATTCCCAAGTTTCAAATTGCAAGTGATTGTGCCATATATTTGTTCTCTCATAGCTATTATTAGCAATCGTATACTACTGTGACTAAGGACAGTACAATTAATTTTTATAGGATCGCAAACAGCAGAATTTAATTTTGACATCCAATAAGCTTTATCACAAAAGGATACTCGATTTAGAATGACTTTAAGTCGATTTATATTGCAAATATGTACACACAGTCTTTTATATTTTTTCCCTGTGTTGTACCAACCGCTACCTTGAACCGCCTTGCAGGTAGTGCAAGGAGGAATTCCTCGATATTTTAGCTCTGGCCATTAAAGAGATTGCACAACGAATTATAATAGTTTCTCATAGCAGTTCTGTAAATATCAAAAACATATTTTGCTATTTCAATTTATCATAATGGAACTAGATTCAACTAAGTCTAGCGACTGCCAAAAATCTAATATTCTCACACACTTTCTAACAATATACGCCTATGCTTTAAGTAAGACCGGCGTCCAAATTGATCGCCATTAAGATCATAGTTTTAATTTCTACGGACTTCCACACTTGACATCTAATCATCTCAAGCAATTTTTAACAATAAAATCAAGCAGCGCAAGCTATATCTGTCTCATTCAACTGATATAACTATTGCAACAAAACTACTATTGCTTTTGTAATCTCCATGTTATAGACAACTTTCTTTAACATCTTTTAGCTTGTACTATCAGCAGATTTGCGCAGGTTTTTCACACCCCCCTTCTCTGTGGGTGTTTTTCTGCTGTGGATATTTTTTCCTAAGATATCACTTTAGGTTTTTTTTTTACTTCCAGTCCTTCTAAAGTTTTTCTCTCTGTTTCTATTCATATATACACATGCTTTTATGTATATAATACCATTGACGAAAGGTTAGGTGGAAGAAGAGACTTTTCAGTCCCTTTAAACAGGCGCCTTTAATAAATACCTTAATAATAATAATTTATAGTAAGGTTATTGAAGGAACGTCGTCGCCGAAAAGAATGAAATTTTGAGATTGAGATTAATAATTATAATAATAAAAGGACTGAGATTGAGAAGAAGACCGAAATAATATTACGCATTTAACGCTTAAGTGTTCGTATAAAATTGGTACCGAAGAGAAGAACCAGATACGACAGAGGAGACTCATTAATTGAGGACGAAGAAGACGGAAGGGTTCGGTCGCTTTAGGAAGGGAATAATGGAATCGAGAAATCCAACAAGCGGAAATGATGCAAGACGAAGATGAATTTGGGGCGGGAACCATTGAAATAATAGGAAAAGGTCACGGTTTTAGAAACCTACCGTCGGCGTCTTCGACTGTAAGAGGATTGAGTAATAAAAGTAAAGATGGGGACAAAATATCCTTTTGGTATGTTGATCTGAAATACAAATACGAATAAAAACAAAAAGAACCCGTATAATATGAGGTCGATTTAAATGAGAAAAATAGAGGTATAACTACATTTAGAATTGCAAGTAACAGGTAGATAAATGCTGTAGGAACGTAATGTCTGTATTGAAAGTATGTTGTTTAAATTTACGATAGATCAGAAAGTTAACTCAGGGTATTTTTATTACGTAAATAAGAGACCCTAGAGAAGTATGACAATGCGCTTAAAAACAGAAATTGTTTGAATCCTATCCGAAAAAAATCAACATAAGATCTATTCTCAAGGAGCTCATCGTGCTAATTTTCAGATGAATGCCTTATGTATGTATTTTTAAGCGGAAATATACTGTAGTACTGTAAATTCACTTCCGTGTCCTAAGTAGGATACCTTGGCCATTCACTCTCACAAGTCGATTCTAGAAGCACATACATACATTACGATCGGAAAAGTTAAATATATACTGCTACGAGCGCAATATTAAGAAACGACCAAGACATTCGATTTAAAAATATGCAAAAAACTAAGAGTGCTGCTTCGAGTTACGAAAAACTTTTCACAAAAGGAAACGGAAATTTTGAAACCCCCAATCGAGTCAAATTAGCCGCAATGCAACGAAAATTCGGTATTGCCGGCACCTATTCAACTTAAGGCCATTCGTGTATTGCACAGGTGCATGTAAGTTCCCCGAGTTCCCACGAAGTTCGTTGATCGCTCGACACACTTCGATAGTGCGCGTTCATAACTCCTCGCGTACGCTGCCCGGATATTCCACGCTGTGATTGCACCTCTCCGTTCGCCTCGTTTTCACAGAACGGCCATTCGAATCGCCGTAAACAGCCAGTGACACACATTCCGAAGTGCCTTCTGTGATCACAGCCGAAACGCCGACGCACCGCTGGACGTTTCCCTTTTCTGCGATTGCAGAAGCAGAGGTCGATCGAGCATTATGCGCGATAAACGCCGATGGTTTTACAACTGAGGGAACAATATAACTAACTGGAGGCAGTCATGTGGTACACTGAATTATATAACAAATCAAAACCACACAAGCGTTAAAAAACGAGATCAGAGAGATAAACAGGAATAAATCACACCTTTTCCGGTGTTGAAGTATCAAAGCGTAGCGTAGACTACAATTGAAGAACAGAAATTAAGTGAAAAGGAAATTTCTTACAATGATCATAGATATATATAAGGGAGGAAAAAATCATAACAACGATCTACAGAAGAGAGAAAAGGACATAGGGAAAAATACCTACTTACAATAGGGAATGATAATAAGAGATACTCGAAGGAGTTTTAGGAGCAAATTCAATTAAAAATGTACGAGAGCGTAGTGTTTTCCCGGTGATCAAATTACTATAATTTTATTCATGAATTTGGCAATACAAATTGATATAATACATTCTAGCGTTGATATTTCAATTAAATTAACACTTTTGATATATATTTTTAATTAATTAGCTATAACTTGAAATCTAACCTAGATGTAATATCTGTTTAAATTTAAAATGCATAAGATTATATATAAAATTATTTCACCCTAATTTCTAATAAACACCTACTCACAATGCACAATAATGAAGTTAAAAACCTCGGAATGAAAAAATAATATTGGTTAGAATCAGATGATGCAAACAACCATAATACAATCACACTGAGTAAATGAAGTATAGAAATCGCTTGATAATACAATTTCCTGATAGCCTAAATCTTCCATCAACCGTAAGAACTTATGCAAGGATCACTTAAGCTCCATTAAGAATAATCGCTGAATAATAACGCAAACAGATTAAACATGACATGAATCCCAATGATGCTTAAGGAGCTCATCAGTAAAATTTATGCAAATAATAACGACTTTCCATTCTTAAAGAGTCTTAAATAAATTCTTTGAATAATAAGTGATTCTGAACACCTAATCCACAACATTTTACTTCTTATTTTGAATCAGGCAAAACAGCACCGCGAAAAAGAAGAAAAAATTAACAAACATTAATCATCACAGCAACATCCGAGAAGAAGTAAAACTTAGGCTTATCGAGGTGCTATCGCTTCGAAGGAAAACTACGCAACTTTTCTTTCTTCACTGAGTTAGAAAATCTCCACGAAGAGCATAACATAATTCTTAAAAGAAGAGTACGGCTCGTTTAGAATACATACCGAAGACAGAGGTCTCGTTAAGTGGCCAAAAAAACCTTAGTAGATAACTGAGCAGAGCCACCAATGAAATGCTCAGTTAATTTCAATGTACAATCTCGGTCGATCCGACTATGAGCATAAGATGAAAGAAATACACGCAAGGACAAATAGTTTAACGAAATACCACTTTCCATGAGCGATTAGAGATATCAATAAGTGAAAGAAACTCTCCATTCACTCGATGTTAACACCAGCTTCCACACGCCGACAAGAGGGCAATGAATGTAGATTAATATCGTGAAACTATGGGTACAGACAACTACAACATTCTCGGAAAAAGTGGACGATTATGAAGACATTTTCATAACCTCGAAGCTTTGCAGTTAAGTTCGATTTTAGTATTCGTATACTGAAAAGTGATGAAAGCATCGCATTAATGCAAATTAGTTGCATGAGGAGGAAAAAAAAGTGCCGTCAATAAAAATGAATACAATTCTACCGATTATAGACTTCCAGCTAAATTAATAACACTCTTCTAGAGACTATATTCGCTATCATTTGCCCATGTCCGGCAAGAATTGTTGAGAATTATTAATTAACAGCGCTTAACTATTGGGTAAACGCAGAAGAAAAGGCAATAATCGATCACTCAGGTTGGTCACAAGGTTCAAGGTTGGAGAGAGACAATCCTCTGCCGAGGGAAAAACGCGAGTACGTTCCTCCGAAGGATTTATAAAACCACAAAACCAGAGACGGCAGTTGAAATCAGGGACATTTCAGTTCCTCCGGTACTATACGTTGACAAATGTAAACGATGCGCTGAGTATGCACAAAGACCAACATTCTGAGAGATATCTTGTGAAGAGTGGCTGCAATATGTTTATTTATTTTTAACCCGTCTTACTTATGAAGTGACCATTTCAGAAACAGTAGAACAAACTAACGTGGGAAACAAGGGGGGGAATGTTAAATAAATTAAGCTGAAATGAGTTGGTTAACGACAGGTAAATTCAAAAGCGGATGGAAGGAAATCTAGTTCTAGCAAAGATAACGAAAGAGTACGACACACTGTAGATGCTGCAGATATTTAAACTACTTTTCATTTTTAATTGCAGCAAGAAATAAAGTATATAGTTCATAAAGTCAAGAATTAAAAACAATGTTTATAATTTGTAAGCCTCACAAATTTTTTATTACAGTAAACGCTGCGAACGTATTTAAAGTCTATCTTCTGTAATATGGCCCTCCCCAAAGTAAAGCCTAAATATATTGTTTTTTAATTTACCGAGGATAACGGGACAATTATTGGAATAAACTACAAAAATCTTATGTAAGTGGATTTGCAGGGAATATTCACGGTGTTTAGCTACTATCAAAAATCATCCACACACGGTGATCTAATGTAATACTATACTGGTACAAGGTATTACCTGGCTCCGGGAAGGAGTGGTCACGCACAGTGAATATCAATAACAAAAAATAAGGTTCAGTCAAAATACGATACTTAAAAATTCCTATTTGAGGTTACTTTTTAGGCGATTTCAGTGATTCACGTAATACTCTAATACAAAAAACACCCTAATAATTCACTGATAATCAGGAGCGCCGAAAGCAGAGCAGTTTCTCGAAAACAACAAAGCGTTCCAGTTGGCGCGACCTTGACGAGGGCAGTGGCGCGAATCAGAAATAAGACCGATTTGGGCGAAATGCGATCGGCTTGGGAATTCGGAGATGCAGGAAGACCGGATTAGAGAAAGGGCAGAGTGCTTTGGCTCCGAACCCAAAGTGGATGGACGACAGCTAACGGTCAATTCCACCCACTTTGAGGACACTCCGATGTAAAGCCTGTATACAACTGCCATTACTCCAATGTACACAAGTGTCTTGAAAACGCTAATAAAGGCACCACGACCGGCATAAATTAAAGATGCATAGGTGAGGCCAAGATACGAATCATCAGATTATGCTATCGTTTCTAACTTAGATTCAAAATTATTAATTTAGATCTTTTCCTATCAGAGCATGGAAATGAGAAAATAACGGTATATTGTGAAAATTATAATGTAGATGGAATGCAGATGCGGGTAAAAATTATTTATCAAAACATTAGTACGGTTACATTAAGACCCTACCATGGCAGGGAAGCAGTACCGTCAGGAAACATCCGTTAGCAAACGTCTTCAACAAAAGTGGAACCGTATATACACATATAAGTAGTAGTAGCAATAAGTAGGCAATAATTTCACATGCGACACTGCTTGCATCAATTAAATCCACCATACATAAAACTAGGAGTCTATGGAATGTGTTCGGCGATAGTAAAAAACATGCGATAGGAATTCATTCCCAAGTTCCTTAGCTAGAGAAAACGCAAAACTTCGCATTCACAACTTGGAGATGCACCTTGGGGATAGAACGATCCTTAAACGGGTAAGAAATACTTTTTCGAGTAAAGAGGGCAGAATGGGATAATATGGTCGGATTAGAATGTGAACTCGGATGGAATAAACGAGGGAAAGCTGGGACTCGCTCGTGAGAATGATGCTAATTTTGATAACGTCTTTTTGCAGTCCGTGCGGCGACTGCCAAACAGTGTCAGTCCCTTTCAAAGGGAGACAATGCCAGAAAAGCATGACGGATATCCTACCACATAGTCATTTATAAACAGTTATACCGACAACATTACAAATTAAGAAGTGCATATGTAGCATTAGATTGGGACTTGGCAATTTCAACAGTCAAATTGAATTAAGACGCTACTTTACTTTCAGAATAAATCAAATCAAAGGGACATAGATAGTTGTTCAGGTCAATTATTAGATGGAGCAAACGAAGTTTGTAATTAAGTGAACATGTAAAAACTATGACATTCAGGGCAATTGTTAGGGCTGGGCCACATAGAAACATACCAAAGGGCGCCAAAATTTAGATTTGTAATTGAAGACTGCCAAATAGAGAAAAGTCGGTCAGCGGATGCTCAAAAAATTAAATTAAATTCTTTATTTCATTTCAGATAGCTTTAATTTCCATTCTCTTTCGATGTCACGGAAAAAATCTAAATATTACTGCTACCTAAACAAGCACACGGCAACCATGCCAACATCAACTATGACCATCAACGAACGAACTTATTTACATATTTAAGGTACGAGTGTTTAAAAAATATATGGACTTAATTAACAATATCACATCAAAACTATTCTGGAATCTGATGATTCTCAAGGATATTGACGTCTTTCGATAACGGTTCAAAGACTCATCGGACGAATTAAGATCAGTCGAGACTCTCTGCAGAGTGAATCTGAATGGACTCATTTGAGTGGCGCGATATCACGCACCAAGAGCTGTAGAAACATCGCCCCTTCAAGCGGTAATTTACTTCTGTTAGGAACGATCCGCACCAAAAGATTCCCACAAACAGTGCTATCCTTCTTTCGAGGAATGCATCGCCGATCAACGCGAACAGTTGAAGCCGAGTCTCGAGGATTGGGAAAACATCAGCAGAAAATTACACCGAAACATTAATCCGTCCACACATAACATATATAATGTGAAGGAGATTCAAGGTGGTAATTTGTTTCTATGTTTACATCACGACCCCTCCTCGGAAAATTATTCTGATATGTTGCAAACCTACGGAGTATCATATAATTTAAATATGCAACTTCTCTGAGCACCACCTTTAAGTTATTCTTCAAAATGGATGAAGTTATTGCCAGAACAATCGATTTTCCTGCATATTATACAAGTAATTTTATTATAAAAAACATTACTCATGGGAAAAATTCCAATGATTTCGAAATTCGACCGAAATATAATAGAAATCGATAAAAACAAGACAATATTGCAGAAACGTAACCTGTATAATGCTATGTTTGCTTTTATTGTAATTTAATAGTAGTTATTCTCATGTCCGTCTACTCTTAGGATATTTTCTACTGTTCCTATATCCTAGGCACGTTTTCACGTGCAAATTCACCAGTACATTATTAACAATATTAATTCTTTCATACTAAGTATAATGGATTTAACTGCAATTTATCCATATATCACGTAACAGGAAAATTCAGTACTGCAAGTGGTTTCGGTCCAGTTTCAATAACATCGACCTTGAAGAAACGTCTTATTCTACGGAAAACTTACAGCTTCTTCATATCAACCGAGAAATGTCCAAGGAAACCTCCGTGGAAAGGAAATTTTCCAGAACAGATGTCTGAATAAAGAAAGAAGGAATGCCATATATGCAAATGTAAAAAATAAATTCTAAAGACTTGATCCAATGAAATTCCACATTATAAAGAGCAATCAGAGGAAACTGCCTGTTTAAAATTACCTACCTCCAGAAAATCTCCCGCTAAATACCCATTCAACTCTAACAGGATGTATTAAGGAATATTACGAAGACAATCACGATTGCATCTCATACACACGTAATTGAAAGCCTCAGTGCATACCGGCTTAACATATTCAATTTTCAATTTCCTGGGATGATTCGCACCATAAAGAATGCATATTTAATTTCCCATTACGCTTTAAAAAACTCTCAAGTAATCGCATTTATTCGAATCTCTCTGTACGTACAATAAGTAACCCTCCGATTATCCTGCCAGTTAAAAACGAGGAAGTGATAGATAATCACGATGCTAAAATTATATTCGGTAAAAACGTAAATCTAGTAACTTTTAACCGCGGTTAAACACATGAATTTCGAAGCAGACGGGAATATTTAAGAAAAATAAAGCAGGTGAAGCAAAGAAGTTCTGCGTACAACGTCGTGAGAGCAGATGTCGCCCCAAAGACTCGGGTCAATCCCCTTCGGTCACCCATCGCAAGATGATGACCGGAAAGACGAGACACCGAGGTAAAAGGGTCCGCATTTAGGTTGACACAGGTATGAACGGGAAATAAATTGACTAAACGGGGAAATAGCGGGGAATTATCCAATCTCTGCCACTCGACGAGATCCTTCGCGGATCCCAGCCAAGAAATGGGGAACGCTATGAGTTAACAGGTGCCGAAGGTCACATCCCGTTAAATCTCCTTCTCGGTCAAGATAACGCAGAAGAGATAGGCATTCCATTCAACATATTATGCATTTAAGATTAGGAAAGCTCAAAGACCGATGTCTCCTCTATGAAAAATACTTCCTAAGCCAAGATCGACTTATTGAGCTTCTAGGAATAAGAAAGCTCCATGAGCGATAATGTTTCCACGATTAAATTCTAAAGTCAAAGGTGAGACTATCAGGACTAGTTTTCCAACAGCAGCGAAGAAAACAGTTCATCAGGGCGAACAGTTACCTCCAAAAATGCCGTGCTCAAAGCAAAGTCTGCGTTACAATAAGACTGGCGAGTTGGTAAATTGATCAGTGACTGTTAACTCATCACCGCTGCAAGTGAATTAATGGTCTACCGCAAGTGGGTGCTCGACGAAGCTTCGAAGATTGTTTCATTGAGATTCTCTTACTTATTAAATTTGAAATACTCATATCTCTAAATGTTTGAGAGCCAAGGCTGTGATGATCATCGACGAGCGCAAAAAAGGTATTTATTTTCTTCAAGTTTCTTTTGCCATACCTAGAACTGAAGAACCTGAGTAAACCGCTTGAGAGTGTTTAAATTTACATTTCCACACACTTAGCATCGTTTCATTACCATTAGTCAAGAACGATTAAATTATTTAACTAATACAGAAAGCAGCCTGGGTTTAGATAAGGGAAGTAAAGCTGTGTATTGAAGTTGATGGTAGTGCGTCCGCGAGGAAAAAATGCCGATTAGCATTGCTGCGCCATGAGTGGGATGGCTGCCAAAAATACTATAGTTAATATAATATAATATAGCAATAGAAAGTTAATAAATTAATTACTTAATACGTAATGTTGATGTTAATTAATACGTAATTTAACATCATTAGTTTTAGTCACTGTTCGTAAACACGCAACAGAAGAGGATAGAAGTTAGTGATTAGATTTAGATATATACCCCGCGAGCCGCCAGAGGCGTATGGCAGGGGGTGTAATACACCACCATCATTCATTCATCCCTAATAGCATCTCTAATAGCCTGGGGAATAAACGACCAAAAGTAATCATCCGCCCTTGCGATTACTTCCCTATAACGCTTCGTCGATGCCTCTCGGAGATCGCGTTCGCTCCTTACTGGTACTAACATTTTACTTACTTCGTCTATAAACTCTGAACGAATAAACTTTTCGAAAGTTTCCGACGATATTCAGATCTTCTCATCGGTAGTGAATTCCAACCGAGGGACTCTATCATCGCCGTAACGCTGCTATCAAACCTGAAATCCCCGCAAACGAATCGGGCTGCTCTACGCTGGACCATCTCTAAATCTGAGACTAAACCTACTTCGTGTGGGTCCCAAATGGCATTGCAGTATTCTTGACTCGGACGAATAAGAGAAAAGTAAGCTATTTCTTTGACTCTCGATGAGCATCCTCTGAACGTTCTACTAGTTAATCTTTGCATTCTATTCTCTTTTCCTATCGCAGCTCGAATATGTTCTTTCATACGCCTATTTACGTATTATTTCGCCTCACGTAGCTACTAAATATGGAAGCGCTTTCTTATTTTGAAAGTCATATTTGCGCCACGATTTAAATCATATTCTGGATGGAAAACAAAGAGGAATTCAATACTGAGTACATATTTTATAATATGTAACCTTTGAAACTTATTTGAGATGACAAAGTGTTAGTTCCGGTGGTCGCTTGGTTTTTATTCTCATGATTCTGCAAAGCACGCAAAGCTCACGTTCTAAGTTGAATCGGATCCCAACTTCCACGCGCAAAACCGGAATTAGAAGAAACATTCTTGAGCTGCGCCGCTCAACAACTGCCGCACGCGGTGCTGAGAGAGTGGAACATAGCTGAGACTCCTGTCAGAAGAATTTCAATCAAAAGCAAAAAGCAGCTTTATAATACTGAAACGTACATGCCCGTCGTGTGTGATTTCATCGCAAGAAATCTGCTACGTCGAGGAAAATATTCACTAAGGATGAAAAGTAGAACAAAGAATCCGATGAAAAAAAGAACAGAATACGACTTTACTATAATGAACGAAAACGATTTACTATTGCCCCGATACTTATTCAATTACTTCCAGTAGACCCAAATTTAAAATGGGAGAACTTAAGGGAATACAAAATACTATTATGTAGGATGAAATAAGTTATCCTTAATCTGCGAAATGCCTGGTTGGATCTTCATTCAAACTGATTTTTAATCCTAATGTAATGTACTGAATGTATACAAACGCACGAATAATGTCATTGTACTAAACTATTACCGTACTACTTCTATCGTATTGAACATTAATTCAGTTAATGTCAGTCTAGGTGGGATGATTCTCAGAAAATAGGATGGCAAGGAAATCGGACTAGCGAACCAATTCATCCATAACAACAATGGAATCCAAGAAAGGGTCGATGGATAATTGCTTCCTTAGCCATTGATGCGTTCGACACAGCTGACCTGACAGAGGCGCGAGCAATCACATGTCCTCGTTCAAGGAAACGGAACGGTAACAATTCTTACGATTATTTTGGTCAGAAAAAGAAGCGTAACAGTAGAGCTGAATATGAAACAAATTAGTAACGATCCAACGAAATTAAAAAGGCTGCTGACATAACTTGCTCAGTATGACCGTATGCTAAAATTAAGTAACCTAGGAGGGATTTAAAGATACTGGATTTTAATGTCTATGTCTATGTAAGAACCCTGCAAGCCGCCTTTCGGCGTGTGGCAGGGGGTGCAAGCACCTTGACTCTATTTTCCTAAACGGTTGCTTTCGCGTATACTTTGCGGAAAAAATGAATTTTTGAAACGATTCGTTCTAACATCTATTTCCCTAATCTTTCGGTCAGTATCAGAACGGCCCATATAACAGGGGGGTCGCATTATATCGGTTACATCATCTGAAAGCGTAATTTCTCTGAACTTGTATAATAAATTTATCCTTTGAATTTTTCTTCTATCTTCTAATGATTCCCATCCCGCGTCCTGTAGCATCTGAGTGACACTCGCTGTTTTATCGTAGCAATTCTTTACAAATCGTATCGCCTTTCGTTGTACTTTTTCTAAATCCCGAATATGATATTTCTCGGCGGGGTCCCATACACTACATGCATACTCAAGGTGAGGCCTGACTAACGCTAAGTAACATCGCTCGCGAACTTTTTCTTCGCTCCTACCGACTATTCTTTTAACGAAGCCGAGTTTCTTAAGTGCTTTTCCACATATATTTCGGATGTGGGCACTTCATGACCTATGGGGAGCGTTAATTCATGACCTATGGGGATAAATTATGTGCATCTGTGGGAGATGATTTGAAAAACATTTCTCCTTATTTCTCTTTGGTTATAGATGTGAAAGTCAGAGAAACGTCGAAAAATTATTACATAAGAAACTTTACATGGGTAACTTCGTGGAAGCCCATGAAATCAGAATTGTTTGATAGAAGATTGAAGATGGCAACAAATATTACCATAGGAGGAAATACAAACAAGAAATGTATGTGTGAATAAAGAGATGAGAGGTCGTAGAATCGTTAATGCCTGCTTGCATCCCCTTGAGCCGTTTATCTGTAAGTGTTACTGAAGGAGATAGGAGGAAATTTTCGTACTGTCTGTATTTCTGTCAGTATTTATTCGCAGAAAAATCAGGAGTTTGATAAAGTGTATGGTTAAGTAGGGAACTGAGCATTGGATTACGAGACTATGCGGTAGGGTATAAGAGAAGCAAACACATATACACGTGGGATGCATCGATAGGAAAATACAAGCATAATACAGCATAGAAGGTGATTATGGTGATATGTTTCTCATAAGTATGAACGAATCGTGATTGGCAGCTTCTAGTTAGAGAAGCGTGAGATGCTCGACCCATATTCCTCTAATAAAGAGAGGAATAGCGGAAATGACTATCCCTACATAGCAATCTGGTGCGGCAGATTTTCGCGCAGCAACGTGACTTTGAACTTCGTAAGCGCTACACTATCACAAATCCCGTTCACTCTAATAATAAGAGATAATAAGGTGCTCGTGCATCGAAAGGCCACCGACATGCCTGCGAGCGGACTGTTTCCGAAAACCACGTATGAACATTCTTGAAATACCAAAGCTCTCGCGTGATTTTATAGAAAAATGTCGATGCTTAATAGATTTAAACAACTACGAATGTAACCCGATTTGGGTAGCATTCCGCTTAGCTTCTATGCGACTTCTGCATCGAATTATTAGCAAAAGATGAACTCTCACATATTGGCGGATAAAAATGAGGAGGCCAAGGAGCGATTGAATCTCGATGTTTTAGCTGTATATTTGATTGTATTCTACTATAGTTCGGCTAAAACGGGCCAAGAAGCTAGAATTAAAATCTAATTATAAAGTGCCTCTACGATCGCTATGAGCCCAATGCACTTATCACATGAAAATGGCATTATTAATGTCAATTAGAGATGAGTTTAAGCTGTGTACGAGGTTCTATCGGGTCATCCACCAGATCAATTATTGCCGACGATTCGATAGCTTCGACACACAATGCCCAAAAGACAATGACAGATGAGAATATATTTTAAAATTAGACGTTTCCTTATTTTATTTCTTAATTGAAGTACTCCTTTGTTAAAGTTTGGAAAATAACCTCACAGAAGTATGGAGTAAATTGAGAGAACCCGCGAATTCGCAGCATACATAAAACATAATCGGTCGTACGCTATATATTAATTTTTTATTTACTTAATGATAAGGATTACAAGTAGGCTCTAGGCCAGGTGGTAGTCATCTTTTCTTAGGGGAAGAAAATACAATACCCTGCCTGGTATTCACCTTACTACACTATTGTTAGTTGAGAGGAAAACCCCCAAAAATCTCCCAAAGGCAGTACTATATCGCTAAGTGTAAACCGACTTTAAGACAATAGATGTGTGTATAAATTTAAATATTAGATCAATTATTTTTTATTTCTATAATGTTCTTCCACCAAGTGAAGGCCGAAACCACCAACGCCAGAATAGAAGACGGTTAGCGGGCCTATATGATACTTGGCACATCCTGGTCAACGAGTGACGTTGGCAGACTTCCAACCATTGCGGTTATTTTTAAACATTTGTTACAAGTACATTATTACGTGCATACCGAAATAGAGCAATAACTTTGGAAAGTAGATTGGCGAAGCTGCTATGGCGATTGCAATACACAATAAATTCGCATTCAGAAGGCGGATGATGAGAAAATCAATTTGGAATGTGGAGGAGAGCCAATTCACTGTTTTGCAAATGCGATTCTTACAACGGCGATTTTCCATCTTGTTCTCTCTCCCCTTTTTCCCATCTCGAAACATAGAATATCGAGAATTGTCGGGTAAAAGATGAAAGCATAACAGTCGAGTCTGTATTTAGATTTAGACATGTACACCACGACCAGCAAAATTCTTGTCTTGTCCATGTGACCGAATTCCCTTCATTGAAAAAGATATTTAAAGCAGCCTTATCTGAATTTCCTTCATAAAAACACATCGAGGGATATTTATATATTTTCATACAATGTAATGTAAGCTATAAGTAAATTCATTCACATGGTGATAATAATACCTCTGCTAATGAAAGGAATCAAATTGATTATTACTAAACCCCAAACAGTAATTAAGGAAACACATCGTAGTGCTTTTATAAGAAGCAGAATCCGCACCTATAAAAGATAAAGAGCGAGGGACTTTCTCCTTGCCGCAGGGGCCATCGGCCGAAAACAAGTGACGACCTTAAGCCGCAAATTGCTCGCCACCACTTCCGATTGTGGTCGAAGGCATTCTTAAATGAGCATCAAAAATTCTTGGGACAAAAAAGCAGCGGATACGCGTAATAGTCAACTGAAAGGGATATCGCTTAGCTAAAGAGAAGGAGGGAAGATCAGCTTTGCTGAGGGGAAAATGGAGATCAAACGTAATCAAAAATTGTAAATAAACGGAGATTGATAGATATAAGTGATGTAAATGCGATGAAGTGACGGAGAAATGAAAGCAAGCAGACAAAGCTTTTCCTTGGCTAAGATTCGAATTACGAGGAGGACATTGACTCCGAAGAGAGTCGAACTGGCACTGCGAAAAGACATAAATCGCGATCTTGAAGTGGACAACGCATCCAGTGGGAGTCTCCCGGAAACTAACTTCGCGGAGAACCACAAACAAGAAGCAAATTGACGGCGTAGAGTGGCATTCCTTCCTCACACATTTTTTTCCACTCTCATTCTCCTTAGCCAATAATGTCTAAGATTTGGCTCATAAATTACCCTGAAAGCCCGTTTACTGAAATTAAAAATGAAACTGAAAGGAGTTGTGGCCGATGAAATTGTTTCGGAACAACCTGACTTCAATTTTAAAATTAAATAGCCGAAAACATTGGAAGGCAACCGTGACAATGAAAATATTACTGGAGAAATTCATGGGAAATTCTCAGCGAACGGACGCGGCGTTAATCTTCCCTTTCTGCGACGAGATCCCATAAAAGAGATTGGTCTTTAAGCGTTCACTCGATCGTAACGATATCTCATACGTAAATACTAGTGAATGAAGCCATTAAAGGTTATATTTCAAATAGCATTACTTATAAACACATAAGGTGAATGTCAAATATGAAATTATTCTGAATTATGATAGCATGGAAATCCCCTATTGTTGGTGATTGTATTTTGAATCCTATAATAGATGGCAATGAATACTGTGTTACTCCAAAAAAGTATCGCCGCATTGAATGTGATTAATACGCATGGGAGAAACCACATTTCCTACGGCCAAAACGTAATCAAGAAGACTAGAGCTATTTTCAAGTGAACAAATTAGGTAATAAAGGTAAGGATATGTCCTAAAGAAGAGTTACAAAGAAGAAAGCTATATAAGTCCACACTCGAACATATTAATCCGAGATAAACGGTTAAGATCCTCAAGGAAAGATATAATTCCGCATCGTCATTTCATTATAATTTAAATGGGTCGGATTCTTGAGGTGCTTTCCCTTCGGATTATTAATAATTTTCCGTCAAAACGGATGAGATATTAAGCGTGTGAAAGGGAAAGGAAGTACTTAAAACCCTTCCTTCCCAACTCAACCTCTGGTCGCTCGGCCCAGGGGAGAGAAAAAATGAAAGTGGCTGTCGACAATGGGCCTCGAACAATAGGAGAAATGAATGCTCGTTGACAAAATTTCATGAAACGGAAAGTACGAAAAACTTTCCTTGGCTACATAAAATGAATTTTTACTTTTATACAAGGAGAAATGTCTCTCAGAAAAACATCCCCAAGGCAAATTTAACGCACAGCTCCTCTTCAAAGGCTATTTTGCATTAACAGAATAATGAACTTCAAGTCTCATAATCGATTAGCATGTAAGCACGGTGAAACAAAGATGTCAATTCCAAGATGTCGTTCGTTACAATGAATTTTACGACGAAATACAAAAAATAATCGTACGCACGTATCTAAGGATGAGTATTTGAGAAAACGATTAACAAACCTAAGCTGATCCATGACCTTCGAATTTATTTGGGACCCACACGAAGTAGGTTTAGTCTCAGATTTAGAGATGGTCCAGCATAGAGCAGCCCGATTTGTTTACGGGGATTTCAGGTTTGATAGTAGCGTTACGGCGATGATGGAGTCCCTCCCATGGAGTTGGAATTCACTACAGATGAGAAGATCTGAATATCGTCGAAAACTTTTTGAAAAGTTCATTCGTTCAGAATTTATAGACGAAGAAAGTGAAATGTTAGTGCCAGTAAGGAGAGAACGCGATCTCCGAGAGGCATCGACGTAGCGTTGTAGGGAAGTAATCGCAAGGACGGATAATTACTTTTGGTCGGTTATTCCCCAGGCTATTAGAGATGCTAATAGGGATGAATGGTGGTGTATTACACCCCCTGCCATATGCCTCTGGCGGCTCGCGGGGTATATATCTAAATCTAAATTTTTGACAAGACATGGAAAACCCCTTTTTTCGTTTGACTAATCTCCAATGTAACATTACAAAATCATTGCTTTTCAGGTCACTTTAAAACACCGGACGTGGAAGCTATCCACATTTTCATTGAAGAATGTGAATGATTCGTTAAAAATGTGAACTATCTTCCTCTTTTTATTCCCGTGCAGCGATACGGTGCAGCATGGTAAATTCGGTGCCGTCAAAATTCAGTTATTCGGGGATAACGCATCATTTAGGGGGTATTTGCTTTGAAGTGGCATTTTTATCCTCAGAGGGATTGCTGGAAACTTTACTAATTCGATGAAAATGAATGAACATCGCTGAGAAAATCAGAAAAAGGTTACTAACGATTAACAGCTATGTATCCTTTAGAAAACTACATGCAATTGAGGGTAACGAATAAAATACGATAAATATTTGTCATCTATGGAGAGAACCTTAACCTGGTCAAACCCCATAATGGGTTAATTAATACTCACTGTGCACAAAAAAAACGGCCGTAAAACTGTATTCCCATGCCTGGTTGCGAGCAGAGTTAGGAGCTGATAATGTACCAACTTATTGAATACAGAATTGTAAATATTAGGGTATTAAAGTAGAATTATTAACAGAGTTAACTTTTACTTTCTCCTATAAGTTCACTTCACCAAAGGTTTCTCAATCAGCAAGGAAAAGACTGTTAAAATTTACCAATAGGGGCCATATCTTAATGCCATATAACTAGATCATGGCAAATTTAGATGAGAAAAACAACGGGCGATTATTTTAAATAGAAACTTTTGATTACTTCGAAATCGAGTTCGTTAACAAGCATTTGTGAGTTATCAGTTGCATAAAATTTACTTAATATTGTTAATGATTTATCTCCTGACCATCGAATCTATGCCGACGTATACTTTGATAGGTTTCTTTTCATGCAAAGCACGAATGAAAGTTAAAGACTGGTAGAATACGATACCACCAAACCGGGATATTCCCGGGGCCTAAGGTAAATATAAGCCATCCCAAAAATACAATTTACTCTCAGAGAGCAAAGTTCGCAGCCAATTGGATTTATATAAAAAACCAATCCAAAATCGTCCACGGGGGTTATGAGATGTAGCGAATTCACAAATTATTACGAAAACGCTGCCGTCATTTAGATTCTTAGAAACTGGTATTACTTGTAGAATAATTACGGGGTGTTCTTAGCAAATTTTACATCAAGTTAATTTTTGAAATAGCTCACTATTCTCTACAATTAACATGAACTTATTACACTAAATTTAAGAATGTTGTGATTCCAACAGAGAAATAAGGTTTAACAACGAAAAAATAACAATAAAATTGAAGCAAGTAAACAATAAAATCTTCAATAAATTTGTTAGGTTAAGCTTTCTACTATCTGAATTGCAATTTATAGTGAGAACTGTATTTAGAGAATGATAGTTGGAGAGCGAACTTACATGAGCTATTGAAGTTAATGCCTGTAGAGAGAGTATACTTTCTCGCAAGCCTGTTCTCCGGATTGAGACATGAAAAAAGAAGTCGCAGAAGGAAAATATGAAAGGATGTCTCAAAGAAAGCCATTAATGTATGTTGATACATGATTGCAGTGTTTAACTGGTCAAGGAGGGACACCACGTCTGAGAGCGATTCCAAAAGACAGTAATTAATACATTAAGAGTAATTTTAATTTAGTAACAATTTAGAGGGTAACTGAAATCCAAGTAGGGTGCTTGGTAGTGGTGAGCACCAGTTTTTCAAAAATATTTAATTTGGCTTATCTCACTCTATTCGGCAAATATAAACTTGTGGTAAACGTATATCCGGGTATCTCTCTAAAGGCATGTCTTATGCGTCTGTCAACAAAAAACGCCTGTTATGAACGTCATTTAATCGTCAACGGAGGCTCAAGGATTCCTCGAAAACTATTTGCCTGAACTCGATTCCAATTCAATTAGGATTTTCAGACGATAATTCTAATTATTCCGGAATCAAGCGACCCGCTCTTCGTAGCACGCGCACTCTTTCTTGCGTGGATTACACAACGAGCATCAATACTACAGAAGTATCATTTTAACAACATACTTTTTGTAAAAAGCTAAAAATACGAATTATACCAATCAGTGTTCTCATTTTTAATCGACAAGACGAAAACAGTTGGCAATATTTTGATGGCTCTAAGAAACGTTTGGTAGAGGAGAGGCCCACGTGTCGACCCGATCCTTGGAATTATTCGGATAGAATGGCTGTTACGCTGATTAAAAGCTCTTCTGAATGAACTGCGAGATTATGTTGGAAAAAATACGAAGAAATATGGCGCGAAAAATATTGGAATACGTAAATTTATGAAATTACAGAGCTACCTTTTTCTAAAAGCCAGCATTTCTGATTGCTATTCATTACCGACGAGAAGATTTCATCACTAATGAAGAAGTTGGAGACTATCAAACTCCAAAGAGCCATAATCAGCGAGATACATCGAAATATATACTCATCAGAATATAGCACTTCGAATACGTGGAATCTGATTTGAATAGAAGAGTTCAAGGAATGTACCCACGTGATGGAATTACAAAAGTGAATAAGCGAAGGTGAGAAGATTTTAAAAATCACAACGGAAGGAGATCAAAAAGTCAACGGAGGAGATAAGGAGATATAAAGAACCAATGTACAAATTACCGCCAAATTATAAAACAAATTAATAACTGGAAATCCTCACTCCCAGGGCACTAAAATATGCAGGACATAACACAAAAATAAAAGCAGGTGCAGAATAGAGCGGCTCTTTTAGTATGGTGTACTATAAGTGTAGTTAGAGCGTTGGAATAACAAAGCTAAGAATTTTTCCCTCTAAGCACTTGAAGGTAGGCGGAAATTCGTCGCAAAATTCTCGAGAAGTGACTTGGCAAAGTTAGCTGGCGCTGTGTATTCAAATTCCATCCAAAATTCTGATTCCAAGTGCGCGCAACAGTAGTATTTATACCAATCAATATGAGAGCAGCTTTCGCATCCCTTCCCGAGCGATGAAGAATATTCAAACTAATATAATTTTTCCCCCTGCCATACGCCTCTGGCGGCTCGCGGGGTATATATCTTAATCTAAATACGATAATTAAGGAACTTCTACTAAAAGAATGGCAGGGTCGATATACAAACGTAACCGTGATGGGCGCGTATCTTAAGGCCGGCAACCCATGTTTCCATTATCTCATTACATTCTCCTAATTAAATAAAAGGAGGGAAAGTAAAATTTTATAATGCACTTACACTGAGCAGCGGATCACTCTTGCGGATCCTCGGCGGGAGTACTGGTTCTGTTTCCGGCAATTCTCCTGTCAGCTGGCGCCTAATCTACCGAAGACACTGCACAGATTCGGATCTTCCCATCTGAACTCAAGTTTTACTGAAACCGGGGGGAAAATTCTCGTATCGATGGAAAATACAACTCGGATCACGCTGCGAACGCAATGACAGAATAGTCTGGCTAAATTTGAATTTTTTACAACACCTCCTGCGACAAACCGGACGGCACTGGCACAGATACGAACTTGTAATTCTTATCCACTCCGGATCGTCAACGAACAAAATTTCGGGCGAGGATGAAGCCCCTGTAAGCGATCGTGATTAAAATAGACGACTGAAAACGAAGCGAGATAGGAAACTTAAACGGCTGCTGGACGGAGATTTGAACGTTCGGCGCGGTAATCTGGAATCACGCACTCGAGAGAACTTCTCCTGCGCCCGCGCACGTGCGACTGCCGTTGGAAAGCGAGAGAGGAAGAATTTCCCGTGGTCTCCTCCCCCTCCACCCGCCATACCTTCCTCCTCCAGAAGGGGAGGGGCAAACGAGTTCCAAGGAGCGTGGATGGAACATATTTTTCCCCTTCTACCTCAGGAGATTGCAGCCACCCTTTTCCTACCAGAAGACCCCTTGGCGCCAATCTCAATGGCCCAGCGCGCAGCATGGCGCAGGGTCGAGGTACTCGTTCTCAACTTAATGAGCAAAGAAATCAGGGATGCCACGGTTTTCAACCAACATCTTCCTCTCCTGCGGAGAAATTCCTGTAGGGATTTACCTTCTCCATTTTTCTTATTGTTACATTGGGATATTTTCGTATTTGGTGAAAAATAGACTTACCTGGAAAATAATAATGAATGTCTTATCTAGAAAAGCTTGAATTATTTCATGGTCCATTGCAGGTCAAAAGAATTGAAAGGAAGCAAGGAAAGAAATACAAAACGAACACCTTAGTCAAATTCCTCGTAAAATCTGTATCCTTCCGAATTTTCTCGAATGTTCCATCTTCAAACACTCTTGTATGATACATGTTGTATCACTTGAGGAGGATTGAGATGGAACAGAGAATAAATCAATATTTCCTAGACCAATTTCAATCAAATAAATCTTAACAAGAGGATTTCCGCTGATGGTTATAAATGAGTAACTACTTACTCAAATAAATCTTGGAAAATTTTGGAAATGAATCCAATACCTAGATTTAGATTTTAGATGTACATATATACCCCGCGAGCCGCCAGAGGCGTATGGCAGCGGGTGTGATACACTACCATTATTCATTTAGTTACCTAGTAGTCTAAGTGGCTTTTATAACCTCAAAAAAATTTTAATTTAGTTTTTTTGCTAACCCATATTCACATCAAGACTTTATTTGCTGGTGGATTCCGGTTTCAGTTAACCAAATTAATTCGATACAAGAGTGAATTAAGGAGTAAATCCATTCACGTGTGCTTTCATTTCATCAAAGATTTATTAGACGAACGAACGCGATATATTTGGCATTGAAGTTCTGATTGTTTTGATGAACGCCTGGAGAGAAAATCTCTAAATCCCGTCGACTACTCTTAACGAATGCAACCGGATTTCCGCCAAGAAATGTTCTCTTCGTTTTATATTCGAATCGTTAATGAAACGATCTCGAGTAAAATCATTCAATTCAAATCTCAGGGTTACTGAAATACCTACAATAAGAAAAAGGTAACGTGTGAGAAAGATCATAGCGGAACCTATTAAATAAAGTAAATGAGTTTATCAAAGTCACCCCCTGACATACGCCTCTGGCAGCTCGCAGGGTATATATCTAAATCTATACATCTAATTTCAAATGTTGATGTTATAGTTCATGTTTCTTTCTACATTCACTATGAATTTGATAACTAGGAGACGTAGGATAATTGTGTAAGATTCACTATTCTGTTAAGAGTACCAGTTTTAAAATATTTTGCTTGAAGTGCTCAGAAGTCCCTTTGCATCAATATATCGTATTTCCACAGATTCGCTTTTAAAATGAATCCTTAGGATAAAGGTCACCTTTGGTTTATGATTTTCCAACAAAAGGTGAAACCCTCGGCCGCTGCTTGCTTTTTAGCCATAGTCATGCGGTGCTGGGAACTGATTCAAGTGTGAACGTACGATCCCCAATGAAAAATCCCGTCAGATTAGATTTCAGAATGAGTCCTTGAATTAATTAATACCAAGTAAAGAGATATTATTAGGTATTATCATAAAGTAACTATACTAGTATAGTACTCTATGGTATAACGAATGTGTGTATATCTTAGCTATATTTCCATCACTCCTGAGGTCGATCGCGGAAGAGATTATTAAGATCGAAAGTAAAGTCTGTAATATTACATATAACTAGTTTTATTTATTAAGTGAACTATAAATATAAATTTAAAAAAATTATAAACATATATAAAGAACGACTCGATAAAGCTATCCCGGAAAGATAAGTGCTAGCTTATTTGCCTCTATTTATAGTAAAACTTCGTCTAAATGGGCATCACTTTCTCATATTCCGTATTCTCTTTAGTTCAGTTCTGTGGATTTAACTTCAATTGTAATTGTAATGATTTTCTTATAGATGGAATCAATGACCTTAATTTTATATACTTGACAAATGGCTTCCTCGTTCCCTTTTCGGCAAATTGTTAATTTTCTGTGGCAGTATAATCCTCACGCATGCTAATATTTGACTCAAATACCATTATCATGATCGAAAAAATGTTTCAATAGATTGAATAATTATTTGGAATTTGTTTTATATTCTAATAGAATTAGTTATGAAAATACAATTTGGCCGCGCCGATAGTTTATACAGACAGTGGCGTCGATTCTCTCAAAGAGCTCATGCCATCATAAGTATTTGCTACTTCCTACTTTGAAATTTTGTGTCGTCAATTTTTCGTGGATTTCACGCCTGCTTATCTGAAAAACAGGTTAGATTTTAGGTAAACTGAGATTCAATAGTACTAATCAAAGAAATAAGTATTCAAAAGGAAGACCAACTTAGAATGAATTGAAAACTAGTTTGTGTAAAAATCGTATTTTCCCTATTTCGACCTCACCTAGAATATTTCTGTGTGATTTACGATTCTTACGGAGTTTAATTAGTCTTCGATTTAGAGATGGTTCAGCATAGAGCATTTATGTTTGCTAAAGGATTTCAGGTCTTACAGTATGTCTTACAGTATACCGGTCTTACAGTATACCGGTCTTACAGTGTTTCAGCTATGATAAGAGTCGCTTAAAGATAGAACAATTGATTATGATGATGACGGAGGCTATTCGAAAACTTTATCAATACAAATCTATTTGATGAGATTTTGTTACTCCAGTTACAACGTTCGCGAGCTCCAGGTGAAAACAAAGAAGTTTAACAAGGAAATAATTGCAAGACGGATACTTACTTCTGGCCATTTTTCCCGCGGAGCATTAGAGAAAATAATACGAATTAGAGTTAGGGATATAGATTAGAATCTCCAACAGCCGTCTTTGGCTATTGGAGATTTTAAACCTGTAATTCACTAACAGCCATTTTCCACTTTTCTTTCCTTATAGGAATCAAGATGTTTTTACACCCACTGCCACACGCCGCAGGCGACTTTCAGTGACACTGACAATTTAAATGTAGGTGACGTACTCCGATTTAAATGTTTGAATTTATTTTCCATCCCACATGATCGTCACAGCAAAAATTCTCTTAACTACTTTGATATTTGGAGAAATTCTACCTTGCCATTTTCATAGATTATGGATTTAGTAGGATTTTATGTATGGATTTTCATATATTATTCCTGGAAAAGTCCAATATTTTCCCTAACTTGGCAACTTTCAAAAACGTTGAACTTCACCACATCAGATTTACTTTAATATTTTAAAGTCAAAATGAATAAATCAATCTATTCGTGATAACCTGAGGGTATCGAAATAAAAGGAAAATCCTGATTTTGAACGGAGGAAGATTTGAGAAATAGAATTACATGACTGTGGAATGGAATTCCAAAGTTATGTGAAATTAGTTCGATATATACTATAAATAATGTTTATAAGGGCAATAGTGGCTAAGTATGAAAAAAAAACTTTTTAAAATATTAGACAGTATAAATAGAAGGAAGAGGAGTTTTCACAAAGTCCTCCAAAAAAATCGTCTCAAACTATTTATCTTTTCCCTCAAGATTTTCTGTACTAGGTTTCACAATTGTCAGCGTATTAAAAATGAGAAAATTAAGGCGGAGTTTTTAAAAAATCAGCGCTTAATCATGGATTTACGAAATTTCGTATTTTTCTCCCTCTAGACTGGGTTACTCTTTCCAAATAATCAGTTTGTTTAGTTATTTTTTTAAACTAAAATGGGGTTTAAAAATTAATGATTGTACACCTAATTGAGATTTGATCATTTTAAAATAGTTACTAGATATTAAAACTTGGCCCATATTTGATGCTCCCGCTCATTTACATTAACAATAGTACCCCGCGAGCCGCACAAAGGCGTATGGCAGGGGATGTGAAACATCGAACTACCTAAATAATTTTCAAATTAGCGCACCTTATACTATCAGGAAAAGGGACCATTAAAGGCCATCTGTTCTCTCTATGATCTCGCGAAATATTTTTGTCGTCTGGCTGTCGCGTTCGTTGAGAGTTGGGATCACGACGTCGCGTATTTTGTCGTGTAAATCACTGTTTAAATATTTCTCGAATAATTTTTGCCTATAATCAGTTCTTCTTTTCTTAAGAGATTCCGAGCTGAGGGCTTCGATAATTTCGGACACACTGATATCGAATCTATAGTCTCCCTTGACGAAACGAGCCGCTCTACGTTGCACGCGCTCTTGCTCCAAGATCAGTCCTTCTCCTGTGGATTCCAAACTGCGGAACAGTACTCAAGTAGCGGACGAACCAGCGAAAAGCAAGCTTGAAGTTAAAATTTCAAAAATTTATATGTATAATCTGGATGTAATTTATATGGCTCTTTAAAAGAAATGTACTCAGATACTAGATGAAGTAATACCAAGGACTCCATCTCCTTCCCTTCTTGGTAGTTTACCCCAAACTTTATGTCATCTAACATCGTCTTTTTTCCTTTCCCTTTGTTTTTTCCCTTGAATTCTTCATCAATTCCATTCTTTAGCAGTCCCTCTCAATATGTGGCCCACCCATTGCCTCTGTCGATGCATAATTACTTCAATTGAAACCCCCTCTTCCCCAATCGTCTCCAGCGCCTCCGTGCTTGTTTGCCTTTCCACCAACTTCTTCCCTTTAATCGCCACACACACATCTCGATGGCACACAAACGTTTGACTTCTTTTTCTCTTAATGTCCACGATTCACACCCTTACAGAAAAGCACATCATATTATATATTTTTTTATCTTTTCCGGATTCGTTTATCGAGACATCTCGTTATCACTTCCCTTCGAATTCAGGAAGGCTTCCTAGGCCTGGGCAATTATTTTTCTAGCCTTATCTTTGCCTTTTCCGTCCCAAGAAACAGTGCTTCCCAAGTAAGAGAATTTATTGCTAAACCAGCTCTATCCATCTCTACAGAGCAGCTGCCAGCGACTATGAAATCTAGTCTATCATTACAATTTGCCAAATAAAAGGTGATGAGTAAAGGTAAAGATTTCTTTTTCGAGTTACGTTTAGAGCAAAGACTGGTTTCAGATAGTAGTATATCTATGCCGATTGTGCCACGCACCTAATCGAGTGTTAATACATAATTAGAGTGTAGTCAAATTTTTGCTTCTCTATACCTCTTGTTTACACACTTGACAGAAATCATTAGGTATTTAATTATTAAACATATTTATTGTGTATAATCGGAAAAATGTGATGTTTTGCATGGGAAGATTAGCACATATATCAAAGTTGGTCGTATGATTTTGAATAGGAGCGCAAAAAGTTGTTTTACAGAAACGAGGTATTTTCTAAATAAAATAACTAAAAAAGATGTAATAAACTGAGTGAAAATGAATATAATTCTTTTTATTTAACCAATATCAAATAAAAGATAAAATATACACCTTTAGCACGCAGAGAGAATTCCAAGTTTAAATATTTGGAAAAAATGCGTGTTATAGGCCGATAAATATGGTACTTCTCATCGCATTATAAACTCCAAGTTCCGAATTTTGCATATTATTAACTAATTATAATATCCCCTCGGTGTCAGGGGGATATTAGTACCTAGTTATCTAAGATAAGTTAGTATTTTCCACTAAACATGACTCGAGAACCAAAACTTGTAAAACCGTCAAACTTCCAACATTATTCCACAGTATACAGTCAGCACCACGCAGAAGTTTCTTTTGATTTACTTTAGGTTCTGTGTTATATCTCGGACGAGTCGAAGACTTCTCCAAAAAAATGCACATAAAGTTGATTTTTATCGTTACAACTTTAATTTCTTTTAAATACTTAGGCTATACTATCAAGCCAGTAAATTCATTGTTTCAAATGACCGTTTGGTTACGGACGTATACCCAAGATTGTCAATAAATTAAAAATAATCACTAGACCGAGGGTAAAGAGTTTTAAACAGAGTTAACAAGATATAATATCTATAAACATTTTATTCTTATCATATTCTCATAATGGATTTCGGCTCGAAACTATTAGAACTTTCAAAATTAACATATTGGCGTTTTTTTCTTCTATTTTTGCCGTTTCAAAGGCATGTTCTTTGAACAACGCTAAGATGAGAGACGTTCTGTGGGAATATTTTTACTTTAGTGAGTACCTTTATATATATTTAATTCCACTCCTATTTTCCTCGTTGAAGATCAACGATCACTCCAGCTAGTCTGTTATATATTTATTGTTAACTCTCAATATTATAGAAAATATTTCACAACTATTCTTGCGATTGTCAGTGAAATATTGTAAATATAAAATCTCAAGTTGTGCGATGAGTTAGATATAAAAGTAATCCATCACATACCCTACAATTTGAATGTATCATAACATTTGAAAATATAGGTAATTTTACTTTCTGTCCATTCGTAATCAGTGCCTCTGAAACAATGCAGTCTCCTGCAAGTTCTGAATAGTAAAAGTTACTGGTGTGTTCTTTACGACCGTTCCTAAAGTTTGGCGCCATTGTTTCCAATATAGCGATTTTATCTCTTTCTTCTATTTTAGCGACATCTAATTTTCTACTTGTGCACGGCTTTGTTACATTGTTAAGCATTCCGCGGGTACCGCGTTCCACCAAAAATTAATACCCTTAAAACGTTGAACACTTGGCCAACTAAAAATCTAAACGTTATTTATGTCGATTAAAGACGAAAATCGTGTACTTAAACTATGCAATGCCGTAAATGATGTTATATTTACAAACACGAATATTTACCATTTTAATTTAAAACTAAATTTTAGCGATGTAATTTTTCTCATTTTCTTTAGCAACTTTTCATCCATCGACTCGTATAATATGAATTTGACTTAACTGATTGGCCTCCTGGATTGTGACTGTATATTCTCTACATTACTTTACTCCCTTATAAAATGCAAATCATGCTATAAAACTTAAGTATCCTAACTTTCTTCTCTTACAAACGACTTCTTGATCTGTTTTCCATTGACATGGTCTCAAAAGGTGTAGATCATCTCCCTTATTCGGAAAAAATGCACCGTAGTAATTATATAATGTTGTGTAAAATTGGAGCTTACTAATTTTCCATATTTAAAACTTTAATCTAAAGAAGATATAATGCATGATTTTTCAGTAAAGTAACGGTATTTTAAAATTAAGCCCATCATTCTATCGCCTAATTTGAAATCTATTGTTTATAAAACAGTAAGCTCTTCAAAAATATTAACAATTTCTCATCAGTTTTATCATAAAAATAATATACAAAAACTTGAGGGATATAGCATCAATATGCTCATTACATTTACTAAATTGTAAAAAGATAAAAATCAAAACAGCCTAAACTAATTTAAACAGTACCTACGTTACAAGCAATTAAATATTTCTTTCATAGCAAACTGTTGCAAGGTTTAAGTTCATTGTGCCCTCCTACTAAGAAAAAATAATTTCAAACGTACTCACAATAAAAGTTTTGGTTTAAGAGCTGAACATATTTGAGAAAGCAAGGTAAAGGGACTAAGAAAAAGTAAGACATGAAAGATGATCAAAGTCCTTTGACATTTGAACTTCATTAGTAAATATATTTTGCCAAGCTAAGGCTTTACAGTCTTGCAAATGGAATCTCAAGGAAACTAAGATTAGATATCAACTTAACATAACACAATGGACAAACACCACTGTAATGATGACAAACACACAATACAGCACTTTCAGTCATAACTCTTGGACATTTACAGAGAATTGTAGCCTTACTTTGACATCAAGAAAACATAATAGTGCAGATAACCCCTACCATGAAAATGTTTCTTATACATATATATACATTCATATTTTTAAAGTCATCAGGGCTTACTAATGGGGTGGAATGGAAATAAAATCACAATGATGTCATCTTCCTTCAAAGCACTTGCCTCATTGCATGAATTGATTGACATTAAATGTTACCAAAAAATAAAAAATATTGATACGCTTCCCTAACAAGTCTAAAATTAAACTATTTACACTGTGAAGGAGAAAACCGAGTCTGAAAGAAAATCTTGGCAAAAGATTTAAAGGCAGCAGACAATAATACTTGAATCACAACTAATTACTTAATTTTTTAAAGTAAAACAAATGAAATTTAGGAATGGAGTATATATTATAATTCTGTAGAGTTGATTCTGCATACTGATACAGCTACATGCATTTATATTGCACAGGACACCTCAAGAAACTTGTTTGTGCAATTGACCCAGTTAATTGACATGAAGCACCAAGATCATCTACATGAGAAACAAATATTAAGTTACATCTAGTAAATTTATTTTATCCATGTTTGTTTGAATTAATACACAACAAGCATAAAGATTCTTATCAGGGACCATCAAGTAAGCCTTTTAAAACTCAAAGATAGATCTTTCAATTTGATCATTTAAATGGGGAAAAAGTAAATCATTTGTCTTCATACAGAGAGAAATACAAAATCACTTTACTAAAGCACCCTGTTTCCCAAAAAAAACAACAGTCAGATTGTGAAAGAGGAACAAACATCAACATTAACCTCAAACACAAGCACCAAACAACTATCAAAAAAATATTTTCAGATATTTTTGTAGATTCAGAAACAACTTAATGCAGACTTTAAAGAATGATAACAGAAGAAGGCAAAAATGAAAACAGGAGAAAATGTATTATAAAAGCTAATAATAAACAATATTAAACTTCTAACTAACATAAATTTGGTAGCTGTGATACTCTGAGATTTCCTTTATCCCACAATAATTAATAGTTTATAAGTATTTACTAAATTATTGCATTGAACAAAATTTTAGGTGTGCCATCAACTTTCATCCATGATAACTAAAGTGACTTAAATAACTTAATACCTTTATTGGATTAAAAAATCACAAATATAACAGAAACAACAACTGGAAAATATTCTCAACTCCAAAATCCAGGAAATAAATTTATCAGTTATTATGAATCTGTCAGGTAAAAAACAAATCAAATGTTACATACATAACATCTATCCATATCTCATCTCTGTGAATTCATAAAATTAAATAACTTGACTTGTTCTTTGCATCTAATTTCAACCTCATTAAAAACATATCTAAATATAGAAGGCTAAACAAAAATATTTTCTGTTCCCTTAATTCAAAACAAATTTTAATCAATCATATCATAAGTAAACACCATTCCTTTCTCATTAAAATATCAATATACTGAGAGAAATATAAAATATCTGAATCATACATGAATCTTTAGCAGGAAAAACAAGTTATTACCATCAATATGTACAAAATAGGTTTTCAATGCATAAAACTTATTATATGATCTTTCACCATCCTGAATGCTCAGGTTAGGGCCCATGTGTTATGAATAAAACTAACTATTGAAAATCAGGGCAGAGGAACAAATTTAAGCTCTTTCAAATAATATAAGGAAATAATGAAAACAACAGTGAGCTATATGCTGTAATAAAATTTCCAAAGAAACATTCATACATTATAAAAGAAAACATACAATCTAATTTAAGGATAAAAATTATCATGAGAAAATATTAAAGGATTTTATACATTTTTCTTCATTTATATTATCCTCTATATTAATATTTCACCTTATTCCACTATTGCCAAGGTCAATTTATGCTGTACAGAGGTCTAAAATAAAACTAGTAAAACAATGATAAAATCTGATCTTTTGATGTATGCTATTTCAGGAACTTGAATGGAATTTTGAAGCTCGGATTCTATGCAGACACTGAGTGTATAACTTTTAAATGACTTAGATATCAAACACAAAAGTAGCAATATTCAGCAGCTTTAAATCACCCTATCTATTTACAGTGACTTTGATAGTTGGTTTACTAAGGCCCTGAGCCTATTAAGGTAACCTGTGACATTATAATCTTACCTTGGATTAAAACATAGCACAGATAAATCAAATACATATAAAAAAATAAGACAAACAACAAACACATGGATGAACAGATACATACATACGTTCTAAAGTTCCCAGTGACTTGAGAAAAATTTGGCTCACGGTTGAACACAATCTTTTTATAAACACACTAGAGGTCTGCATGGGCCGGGTAACAAGGCAGTCTATTGGGCTCGGGTCGAAGATAACTTGGGAAGGAAAGACTTATTCGCCCTTAAAGAGCGTTAGTTTATTGCATTTAGGGCCAGAAGCCTCTTAAAGTTGCTACGTATTACTTAAACAAAATGATCAATCTTCATGAAGAAGTAAAAAACTGTATTTGTTCACATATCACAACGATTAATTAGAGGGAGATTTATGGAAAGTTTGGGCTCGGGTCGGAATTGAGAACAATAATTTGCATCCACACTCGGGCAGGGTTCTCGGCCCATGCAGACCTCTAATACACACAGCGATGCTCAAAACAATGTCAAAAAGTAATGAAAAATGGACCCACTAAATTAAGTACTCCACTGGTAGAGTAGGTGCTGCTGTTCAACTTCAAATATAACACAGCTGTAGAATTACGATAAAATACACAAAGGAATACAATAGTTTACTGCATTTGGGATCAATTCTGCTTCTTGTGAGGACTTGGAGATCATACATTTTTTCATAGCATTACTCATTTCCATGACTTAAATCAAAATTTAAAGAAAATTGTAAAATAAGAAGAAAAGAATAAACAGAAAAAGGGACACCACTGAAGATTGATTTGAGTTAATTTTACATTCTACTGCATATTAAGATGAGGCAAGAGCTGAGGAATAGAACCTTATACCTAACGCTTATTCCAAACAATCTCTGGCCAATCGTAATGATCATCAATGGTGCATTCATTACCATTCAAAGATGAAGTCTTCAAGGGAAGAACAATTCATACTCAACTAAGTCAGATATTTACAATTATCAACGCAAAACTAACTATCTATAATGAGGGCACGACTAATTGCAAACAGATGACTCAGATCTGACTTTTGAGAAAATACAATCTATTTTCTTCAACATTTTCACCAAGTCTGACAGACACACAGTATCAAAACCAGTTTCACAGCTCCAACATTCCTCAGTGAGAACAACCAATAAACACTTTTCTTTTCAACTCATGACTCCTTCAATTAGGAAAATAATATCTAAAATGATATTGGAATATCAAAAGAGTTATCATATTTCTCTACTTATTTGAAAGATGATTTTTATCAAGAAATTTTTTTAAAGGAGATTCTTTTCTCATAAATGCTCATCAAGCTTCAAAAAACATATCTTAAGCTGGTAATATTTTTAGGTACCAATGAAATATTTTAATAACATGAATAGACGTCCTTTTTCATTCTGAACAATAAAAAAATGAAAATTTCACAGGTTGATATGATAGCTAGCATCTTAATCAAAGGATTCAATCTTTATACCACATATCAAAATCATTGTGGTGGCTTTTCCTTTGAAAGAACCAATCCCCATTGTCCTGTTTACTTGAGAGAATATAACTGGTCTTCTTCATCAAAGATGCAACAACATTTAAACTTCGTATCTTCAGATAAAATCTTATTAAAATTTATACTTGTACACAATGATAAATACTATTTCTGTGAATAAAAGCAAAGCTTTGAGCTTACTTTTTACGGCATATGTTTAAGGAATAAAGACTTCTCTACATTAAGGGAAAAACAATATGTAGCTTTTTTTTCTAAGTTTGAAAGGGAAATACATGTATTATACCTCAAGCCTACCAATAGCGCTAAAATAGATAATGCATGTGAGATGAGAGGACATCAACAACAATCGACATTCAGTTTAAAAAGACAAAGTTTTTACTTCCTTAACGTTTGGTCAAACTTAGGAAACAAACATATTTAAATACAAAATGTGCTGAGATAAAAATGCAAATATAAAATTCTGCTGTAGTCGTCGTTCTGTGAGCTACACCGAGAATGTTTAAACATCCAAACAAAAATAAATAAAAATATTTTTGACATCTTACTAATATATCCTCATTTCTTGAGAACTTAGTTGGAGAAAACCCCAACAATATTGAAGATTGTGACATGAGTAAGGGAAAATGGAAGACTAGGCGCATTTTGCAACATAGGATTCACAAGACTAGAGTAAAGCAAACATAATGAAAAACAACACATGGGACCCTATCCTTGCAGATTATTCCTTACATTTCATCCACCAAAAGTAACATACTGCTTACAGGAAAAAATAGTACAAAATTGAAAATTAGTGCAATGATGACTTAATGACATTTCAAGCAATTTCATGACTGGCAACAACCTTAAATTATGAAAAAGTTAACAAGCTATTAGGCCACATTTAATTGCGCAGACATCTGAATTTGAATTAAAAATCATTCTTACAGATTAGAAAATAAATGAAACTGTTTAAGAACAGAAGCATCATTAAAGAAACCATTTCTATTCTCAAACCATACTGAGGTAGTATGAATTGAAAGGATGAAAATTAATCACATGTGAAAGAGTTTTGGAGTTTAGAATAAGCACTGATCACATATTAAGTTAGCAAGATGTCAGAATGAAGCAGAGTATAGAAGTAATATCACTCTAAATAAGGCATAGGAGCTTTCAGGAAAGAATCTGCAACAGAAGATAGAATTGCACACAGCTGATGATTAACACACTTCTGCCAAGAGAAAGAAGATGCGGTGGGAATGAGTTTCATCTGCAACATTATTCTACAAGTGGAGGCAAGTTTCTTCATGACAAGACAAGGCTCTCGACCTCTCCCATCTCTGTGGCCGTCTCCTCATCCTCCGTCACATAGCTTAGCACCCATTTGAGACTGATGGCTTCCTTCAGATAAATAGAGACAAATTTGGGCATAAATATGTGATAAAATATTTTTTCCTTTAACACATTTATGGTGCGGGTCATAAGGAATTTTAAGAAGACAAAGCACAACATAGAGGCATATACAGTAGAACCCTGATCCATCGTTCCCGCATTTGTTGTTTTCCCGGATTTATCGTTTATTTTCTATAGTCCCGACTTAGGCCCATAAGGAGACATGTAAAGTAATACCGCATTCATCGTTCATCGAAATATTATTTTCCCGCATCCGTCGTTCAGATTTTTGGTCCAATCGAGGAAGAAAGACAATGTATTAGGAATTGCGACAACAATTTTCTTTGAGAGCTTGGCATGAACTTTTTTTAAGGCTGTGGTAGCTCTTCCTAAAAATGGCCGATTTTTGTAAACACATTCGGGGCTGTTTTAATACATCGTATCCTATTGGAGAGCATTCACATGGGTGCAAGTACGAGCCCTGTTTGTCCATCTCAGTTTACTGGCATATTTCACCCTGTTTGGACCGTCTCTAGGAGTTCAGTACGTTCTTTTTGAAAATTTAGGGGTTTTCTTAAGATAAACTTTCGTTATGTATTCATTTTAATAGTATGAGCTGAGTCTACATTTCCCGTTTTGATCGTTTTCCCGCATTCATCGTCTTTTTCTCTCGGTCCATTCAAAAACGATAGATCAGGGTTCTACTGTATTGCAAAAATCTTAAATTTAGTCTATTTTCAATTTAATCTATTTTTGTTAGGGGCAGTACACAAATTACGTAATGCAATTTGGGGGAAGGGGGTCAGGCCAGGCATTACAGTTCTGGTACGTGGGGAGAGGGGGGGCAAGGTTTCCATTACGTCACGGTTTTAGAACCGCAAAAAATAGCAACATTTCTGCATGTTTAAAGTTTGAATTTAAAACTTGCGGGCAATTTACCAAGGAAAGTTGGCAGCTCTGATACAAGGGAGCACAAGTGTCGAACGAAAGTAGTCAGAGTGCGAATGGAGTGTGGTAGGCAGCACGGGTATTCCCCTGTAAGTGTTTTGTACGATGCTAATTATCAACGGGTCTTGGCATTGAATCTAGGTGAAATAAATGAATGGCCTTTGAAATTGGAATTGTTTATGAAAAATTAAATTCTTATTGGGAACTAAAAATCTTTCCTGAATATAAGCCCAAAACTTTTCACAAAGCACACGTTAAGGAGTGGAGGGGGGTCTGGCCTGACATTATGATCCTGCTGCACGGGGGGTCGAAAATTGTAGAATTTTGCGTTACATAATTTGTGTAAGGCCCCGTATCTACATTTTTTTTTTAATGTAGCGGCCCTCATTAAAATATATATCACAGCTATATCATAGTTATAGGTATATACTGAGAGTGGACAATATCCTTGAGAACTCGTGTGAGAGGTGAAAATATTCTTACTATGAATTGGTAAAAAAATCGCCAGGAAACTTAAAAACTTAATTGACTTGATAACAATAAACTTATTTACTCAATTTTACTGCACGTTGTCAGAGCAATTTCTCTGGAAAGATCAGTAATGTAGAGTAGAGGAAAGAATGGTGAAGCATTTCTGTGATGTCTATAGATATAGATATTAATGCCAATCAAAACATAGCTCAAACATCTCAAGGTTACAGAGTCTTACATGTATCATAGAAGATTGTCACTTCTTCCTCGTTGGAATGGGTATTTTGATAATAAAAGATAAATGTTCAAATATATAAAATTTCTGAGCAATTTAAGATTTTAACAGCAAAGATGGTCATTATCATCAAAATAAGATCACAAAAAACTTCTGGGTATTACAAAGCAAAATTATGAAAAAGAGCATACCTTTCCTGGAGATGCAATCAGCATGACTTGAGTGATGGCTGCAGGTGGTAAAAATGGATTGTGAGCTGGCAAATCTGTTCCAGATGCAGGAAGTAACCGTAAGCGGCATCCCTATTTTTATGGTAATGGAAATAAATCAACAAAATAGCAGAGAATTCATTATTTGGATCCATATTTCATCATCAATGATGACTACAGTGCACAAGCTGTATCATTTCACAATATGAATAATTAACTAAAAATATCTATAACAATTAAGTACATCAAAGTAAAAATCACTGAAATTCAAAAGAATGATTAATTAAGCTATTCTATCTATAGAAGGTAAAAAAAGTGAAAATAAAAATGGTTAGGGCAACCAACTAGCACTGGTAGATCCCGGTTCAAGTTCAGGTCCTGTCAACCTTTTTGATGTCCCTTTCTTCTTGACAGTTTCCTTAGGCCTTTATGTGAAAAGTCATATTTGCCCATTTTGCTTACGAGACAGGTAGAGCAATATAAACAGAAAGAAATGATTTTCCCCACATACTTGTATGCTTTTATAAGAATATAATCAAAAAATCTTCTAATGGAAAGTGGAAAACTGAAAGGAGATGGAAATTAATGGATGGGTGTGCTATTTAGGGTGCATCTATTTAATACAAATAAACAGACTTTTTTGCAGAAGAGCAAATGATGTTCCAAAACCAATTAAGCACCTCAACAAAGAATCTCAGTAATGAGCCAGATGTTTAATCAAATACGATATAATTTAATTCGTTTAAATATCAATTAATAAGACCTCTAATAAATATCTCATAGACTAAATCCAAATTATATCAATCAGACATCCATTTCTTCTCAAGTACACCCCCCAAAAAATAAGAGAATAATTTAATTAAATTAACAACGATAGTTTCTTTCCTACCTTTGGAACGACTGCTTGGAATAGACAATTTGATATTGGTGCTTCCAGTCGACTTGTAATGGTCACCACAAGAACAGATACATCATCACGGTCAATAAGTTCACTTTCAACATTTCCTAATCTCAATTCCACTGACATACCACTTCCTTCTTCACCTGAAAGAGCAACTATTGGAGGCCTCTTTCCTAAAATCAAAGGAATAATAAGTCAATTGTAATTACAGAATTTTAGACCATGAATAATTAGTGATATTACAGATACACTGATATGCCAAAGATGTGACATTAATAGGAAATATCCAGCTAAAAGGGAGAAAATTAACCTGATAAAAACAATCCTATTGAGCCTTAAATAAATATTAAAACTAGGCAATAACATCTGTCACATTGTTTTAAAAAATCTTAAAGAATGAGTCATTCACCTCTCTAGTTCTAGCGTTAGAAGTATATATACATTGATTCGTGATAGTGTTCTTAAAAACCAAATTGATAAATACTTTTATTTTCAATAAAATTAATTCTGAAGTATTCCTTAAACAATTTTCTGCATCAAATAGACAGTGGTTAAGGTTGATGGTTCTTTCAACCACCAATATTATTACGAAAGCCAAAAAAATTAATAACAACTGTGTGAGTTTTCTATCACTAAAAAGAGGTAAAATCAAGTACTTGAGCTATCCATGAAGAACAGATTCAGTAAACACTTTCTAAATTATTTGATAAAAACATCCACCATCTTATTACATAAACCTAAAGTGTAAATCTTATGTAATAATACTTCAGTATAATCTGAAGATAATGATGCTGCAAACTGTTAGATCTATCTGAAAACAATGGTAAGTAGGATAGATGATTATCTGCAGCACAGAGGTTTTATGGAAAAAATGAAAAAGTCTAGTTTCCCAAAATCTCTGCCCTAACAAAGGATACTTCAATGGTAATTTGCTAAGAAGTGTCCTTTCCTCTCAATGCATTTATATGATAGAAAATACATATGCCAAATGGCATACACTAAGTGTGACCTACAACAGGCTGTATTAACTCTAATAAAGACTTAATGGGCTGGACAATGTCCTTTGCTATCTTTTTAATTAAATTTTACTTCATGATAGTTTTAAGTCAATTTCATTAATTAAATTTTAAAACTGTTTGCTTCAAAGTTACATGGTAGTATTATTTGAGGGAAATTATTTACAATTTTCAAATGTATATTATAAATAAATTTGCATTTCAGTTACCAAGCCTAAGTACAGGAAGATGAACAAACATTTTCAGGAAAGAATTTACTATAGGGCCACAAAGAATGGTTGAAAGAGCTGCACTAGCCATTTGTTAAAACCTCCTATGAAACACCATTTGCAAAAGCCTTCTGAAAATTTTAGAAAACTTTAACTTTTTTGTTTTGCTTCTTCAGAGACATAAAATAAAAGGTATGTCAATAAACAATAGGAATGCTTCACAGCTTTTTTCGTTTATGTTGTTCTCTTAGATTTTCTTCTCTGATTTATCAGGTACTAACATACATTAATCTCAAATATTTAAACCTTTGAAAATAAATTTCCCTACATCTAAAACTTAGAAAATAATCACAATGACTTAAATGAATAAATTAGTTTTATTACACGTCCAAGTATTTGTGGAAATTATTCACCATGTTGTGGGGGCCCAGGGTATGACTTCATCAAAATTTGATACTTAATATAGAAGAAGTCAAGGAATAAAAATTGGTGAATATCATGTATTGGGAAGGATTTTTAGTTATTAACAATAAATATATAATGGTTATAAAGTTAAAGAATCAATTGGTCTCAATAACCATCAATTTATGCTGACAAGTACTGTATCAGAAATTTAAAGAAGCACAGATAAAGGTGTTGTTTTGCTAAGAATTGGTACTCATTACTCACATATTGGTAATTGTTGCATGCTTCAAAATGCAGGATGGGAAATAATTACACTTGTTTTGGCATAATTCAATACAGTAGAACCTCGATCTATCGTTTTTGAAGGGACCGAGAGAAAAAGACGATGAATGCGGGAAAACGATCAAAACGGGAAATGTAGACTCAGCTCACACTATTAAAATGAATACATAACGAAAGTTTATCCAAAAAAAACCCTAAAGATTTCGAAAAAAACATACTGAACTCCTAGAGATGGTCCAAACTGGGTGAAATATGCCAGTAAACTGAGATGGACAAACAGGGCTCGTACGCGCACCCATGTGAAAGCTCTCCAATAGGATACAATGTATTAAAACAGCCCCGTATGTGTTTAAAAAATCGGCCGTTTTTAGCAAGTGCTACAACAGCCTTAAAAAAAGTTCATGCCAAGCTCTCAAAGAAAATTGTTGTCGCAATTCCGAATACTTTGTCTTACTTCCTCGATTGGGCCAAAAATCTGGACAATGGATGCGGGAAAATAATATTTCGATGAACGATGAATGCGGCATTACTTAACATGTCTCCTTATGGGCCTAAGTCGGGACTATAGAAAATAAACGATAAATCTGGGAAAACGACAAATGCGGGAACGATTGATCGGGGTTCTACTGTAGTTAAATGGTAAAAATCTCTAAATGCTGATTTACAGTACATATTAACTTTCAAATTCAATAGACTTACATCCTTGGTTTTTACATTAAGATCCTGTAAAGGAATGATAACATAGATATGATGTATATTTTGTGATTGTAGGCAGGTAGTCTTGGTTAAAATACATATTTAGTTTGAAGATGGGTATTTTTCCTCAGTTTTCTTTAAAGGAGGGTAAATCTAGAAACTTACCAAGGAAGGAGGGAGATTTATGAAAATTTCCTTATGAATTCCATTCCATGAATTGATCCAATTCCATCGACTGAATCCCCCACTAACTTTTAAAATGCCACATTTCATGATAAATACACAACATGTTACAAAAATTAACAATCAGATTTTACTACAAGCTTCCTGTCACGTCTTAGGCAAATTACTGGTTCAACTAAGCCATCTACGGTAAAAAGGAAAGCCAATATAATCCCATAAACCTCAAATACAGAAAAGGCGCATATTAAAATTGCCTTGACAAAAACCAGATACTCTAAAAGGAGAACTACTTCCATAAATACAGATAATTACCTGGCCTTATCCTCTGAAGAGGGACATTGAGATCCCCAATAGGTTTCACAGCCAATGGTTTCTTCACAGTTTCCTCAGCCTTTGTCTTCATGGCTACTCTGACAGCCTTCTTCTCTCCCCCATCAGCTTCCCCATCCGACAGGCCCACCATTGCATCATCCCCACTACCATTCAGGCTCTCCTCCTCCAACGAAGCCTTTTTAGACTTCTCTACTGCTGTTTGAGAGTCTTTCCCATCCTTGGGATGCATCAGTGATTTGAGGGCGTTCTCTAGAAATGAAACACCTTCTGGTCCACTTTGCCTGCCCCCTCCGGCTAGCACAGATTCTACCAGTCCCTCCAGGCTGTCCAAGCCAGAGCTGTCTGCAATTTTTGAGTTAAAACCAGTGTTTTGAATACCAGGAGTATAGCCACGAATGGGACTTGTGGAGGACGAGAACACACCACTGTTGGCGTTTTTAGGACCGGAGGCATTTGCTGCGACTGATGATGGAGTGCTTGAAATGGAACTTGATATTGGCTTGTTAGCCATTATATTTGAACTGATGGTTGTGGGATTCAAGGGAGGCGCTGCAGTATCATTATGACTGGAAAATGATGCACTGGCACCTGATGTTTGACTTGATCCACTTAAGGAAAGTCCAATAAGATAGTCCAGACTATTAGACTCCTGTAAAAGAGAAAAATCTATTAACAAATTGTAACTATTGGGTGGCATTACGATTGATTTTTGTGAGCACATCACTCTTATGATAGCAAACTCTAGCACATACACATTCAAACTCTCACACAATAAAAAACATAAGACCTATGCCTAGACTAATCTTAAGGTTTTACTAAATAAGTGACTTGTTTATGGTAACAGTAAATGCTGAACTCTCAGAAAATTGTTTCATATTTAAGTCTTTCATAAATGTTTGCCTTTACTTTTAAATTTACCTAAATTGTGTGTAGGATTTACACTAGGGGGCAAACTATAACAGTGAGAAAAGAAGCAAATTGACAAGGAATAGATTTATTTATACTAATTATATACTAAGACAAATTCGAAGCAGTGGACTTAAGCGGTGTTTATAAATTATTGTGCAACACATGTAACAATGTGTATGTTGGCCAGACAGGGAGAAAATTCAAAGACAGGAAAAAAGAACATTTTAAAGCTTTTGTGAACAATCAACCCGAAAAATCGCACTTTGCGAAACATTTGATAAATTGTGGCCATACCAGTGATTTTTTTTTACAACCTCTTCATTTTGCAAGTAAAGGTAAACGTTTAGACGCATTGGAACAATTAGAAATTCTTAAATGCAAGAATAACCGTGAATGTGATATTATTAATGAATATTTGTTTGATAACCATTCTCCTATTCTCAACGCTGTTGCTCTTCCCCCTTCCTCCCAAGTTGGCCATTCCTCTTAACCCCATCCCCCCCCCAACACCTTCTACCACGCCCATACCTTGTCCTTACCTACATTGTCTCCTATCCCGGCACCGCTCTTCCCTTTACTCCACTAACTCCTTCTTTTTCTCTTCTATATATACTGTGAGTTCTTATATGTATGCACCTGAAGATGATGCTATGCATCGAAACCCTGGGTCGTCTGTAACAATTTCTTCTGTGGTAGTAGTATAAATAAATCTATTCCTTGTTACTTTCTCCATATACGAAGTATAGAGAAAGTATTGTTTTCATGAAAAAATTCGACTTCGAGATTTCAACGGAAATACATGTTTTGGGGTCCCTAGAACACGTTTTGACTATTTTCGGAATGATGTCTGTGTGTGTGTGTGTGTCTGTATGTGTGTGTGTGCTTGTGGGCGCTCTAACGTGAAAACTATTGGTGGTATCAATACCAAACTTCATATATAGTACTGTGTTGTGTGCTGTCAGAGTTGATTAGTTTTTGGAGTAAATCGGTTGACCGGAAGTTGAGCTTCATTCATTAAAGCTCATTTCCGGTTTTCAAAATATCTCCATAAATATGATATAAACGTGTATTGTATTACTTATAAAAGTTTTAGATGATGTAATTTACTATAACTTTTGTATTTAATATATTTTTGTATCACCGGTTGATTAGGAGTTATTTGTGAAATATCGATAAACCGGAAGTAGCTGTTATGTACTTTGTGGGCACTCTAACATGAAAACCATTCATTGTATCAACACCAAATTTCATATAGAGTACTTTGGTTAGTTTCTCTAGAGTTGATTAGTTTTTGGAGTAAATCGGTTTACCGGAAGTCGAGCTTCATTCTTCAAAGCTCATTTCTGGTTTTCAAAATATCTCCATAAATATGATATTTAGGTATATACTATTATTTATAAAAGTTTTAGAAAATGTAATTTACTATAACTCTTGGTTGAAACATATTTTTGTATCACTGATTGTGTAGGAGTTATTCATGAAATACTGATAAACCAGAAGTTGCTGATGTACTTTGTGGGCTCTATGGGCAAAAGGCCAATTTCATCGTTTTTCTTCGATCATGTCCCGTAAAACATTATTTATAATATTTTTGGCGTCGAAGATAATAATATATATATATTAATCACTCATCTTCCAAGTTTAGAAGGAATATAGATCTCGAAATTACTGCGCTAGATAAATATTTGCATCTTATATATGGAGAAAGTCATGTGCTGGCCACATCAGATTTTCAATTTGCTTCTTTTGTCATGGAATACCACCATGTTAAGACTCATTTAGTCGAATCTATAACAGTGAGTGCGGCGGTTTAGACAATTTCTTTATGAACTCATCACCACTTATTATTGCCATTTTGATGCGATAAATTCAAAAATGTATAATGATAAAAAACACTTCATAATCAGATATTAATTTAAGTTCTTCATCACATTCAAGGCAGGTTACAAGTACTACAAACACATCAAGGGGGAAAGAGTGGTGTCTGCTTCCCCCCTTGAATCTGCCCATGATATAGGCACACATGTATACCTAAATATCATGGAATAGTAAGCAGGACTTACAGAATTAGATTTCACACTGCTGGCTGGAATTGGTGCCATAAGATCTGACAACAGCTCAATGTCAGATGCTTTAGAGGATTCTTTGTTAGGAGATAAGGAGGTGACATCAGTGAACATTCCAGAACCACCAATCAGAGGAAGCACACTTTCTTGCTTGTGCTGAGTATCAGTTGTGGACGATGAAGCTAAACGATTCATGGGGATTTTTTCAGGGGCTCTGAAAGCAATCATAAGGCAACACTCAAAATAATAAAAAAATTATAAGCAAGATAAAAATGTAATCTTATGCATCAATCGAAGGCAATATTATAAAATCACTACATGTGTACAATGGAATTACATAAGAAACAGAAAAGAATAATAATAATTTTGAGTGGACCAAATTCATTTCAGGAGACTTAACATAATCAAAATGAAATATTTATTAAAATTATATCATTTAGGAGGTAAACTACGTAATTTGTAATCAGAAAAAGTTTTAATCACTATATGTTTCACTCTAGTAAGTCATATACCCGTTAGTCTTAATTCATATTGCTCTTTTATGTTCAATTGATTTTTTTTAATGAATTCTAAATAGTTAGCAAAATTTTTAAGATGAACTGACTGTCTTTTTTGCCATATTCAAGTTTTAGTACAATTCAGAGAAGGTGAAGAAATTTTTATCAACACTCAAAATCCAAAGTAAACCAGAAGTATCAAAAAAAAAGTCTCTCTGTGCTACATACATAATTCTATTTCTATATAAGAGGACTACCTTTTCATTATAATGCTATACATATTACTTCATTTAAAAGAAGTTTTTGATATCTTAACAATTGACTAGTGAAATTTAATCCTCGACTACTTTTTAATTTCACCTGTAGAATTGTTCTTTTAAATAACGAACATGACACTGAAACAATAGTGAAAACTCATTGACAGATAATCTCAGTCTATGGTGATGATGCTATGACTATCCAAATAGTTTACCATTAGCAAACAACATTATAAAGAAGGAAGACAATTTGAAGTATTACATATAGAGAGAATCCTCAGCAGCATTATCATAGACCAGCTAAACATACATTTATGCAAAATATATAAATTGACCTACAAAGACTGTTATTTAAGTTTGACAGAGATGCACTGTTTTCTTTAAATGACTATTGGATAGTGATAAAAAGGAAGTAGTTTGGCAGGAGAATATTGTGACATTTCATTAAAGAAGCTGATGCGAATATGCCAAAAATGTCTTGTAAAACAAGATTGTCAATAACGACTTACTTGTCTTGATTTTTGGCATAAGGGACCTTGCTTTTCTGACTCATCTAATAATTACCCTCAAGATACCCTTTTAATGAAGCTTACTTATGAAACAAAGGTCCTGAAGGTTTCACTGAAGGTGGAAGGCTCTGCTTCAGCAAACACTCCCCAAGAGCATCCAGATCATTCATCCCACTCCTTTTGCTGGAGTTTCCAGCATCAAAGACCTCTAAACCTACAAAATTTTACAATTAGATCAATGTAAAAATAAAATACCGTATTTACTCTATAATAACGCACACCCTTTTTGGTCTTTTTTCGAGGAAACAACCGGGTATGCATTAGAATCAATGGCACATTAGATTCAGGCACAATAGTACTCGGACACATTGTTATATAGGCCAGACGCATCCTTGGCTCGCCCTGGGTTCTATGTAACTCGTCAAACATTCCATCAATGCGCTATCAATGGTTATACCATATAAGCCCCCCGAAGACTACAGACTAAACTGTCTACTGATAAGTTTTAATTAAAAGGGTTAGTCCATCAAACATTTTAGAGACCAATTTTGAATTGGTTAACGTGTGGACTTTCAATGGAGACCTCTACCGGTATTTAGTATATAGTGAATACACATATAAATATACATACATGACAGCACATGCACGTATAGTGAACATGTATACAGTGCTACAAATGGCGTTATCACATGTGTTAAGCTGCCCCTTAGATTAACAGGTAAATGATTTTTCAATTTCTGATGCTCGAATTTTGGGTGTGCATTACATTTGATGGTGGACTATTTTCAAGTAAATACGGTAATATAGTGTAGATAATGGATGCTAGCAAATTACTATTCTAATACACCAAAATGTCGGCTCATTGTATAAGAAATTCAACCTTAGATATTTCGATTCAAGTTAATGTCCCTCTCAACCATCCTAGATTCTATCATATACTGAGAAAATAGCCTATTGCCAGTCTGCCTGGAAGTTGATGCTCTACATTTGTAGATAGAAATCATGATTCATAAGCTCCTTTAGGTAATTTAAACTTCAATTTTTTTACTTATTCATAGGGTAACATTATCTTTGATAATTCATCAAAGAATTTATATTTATATAGGATTAAAATTAATACTTAAAATGAAAACAAAATGAAAATTTTGTGTTTCAGCCATGGAAATTTTATGAAGTACCATTACTATCTACTATTAGTGTATTAAAGGGAAGTTTTATCTGTTTTTCATTTTTGTTCAGCATGCAGTTAACACTACAAAAAACAGAACTTCACTGCATGCAAACTAAGTTAAGAGTTTGAAATAGAACACCAAGAAAATTTTCATCAGACAGCACAATTTATCAGTCTGTAAATTTTTGTAATTTTTGCAAAAAGAGAAAAATGTGGCTGTGATATCACAAAAAAACTGTTAAATATTTATTGCTTTTTTGAAAATATATCTAGCTTAGAATCTTAAATTCTGAATTTTTTATGCAGTAGTATAATTTTCAACAGCAATGAAGTGCCTCTTTACTAAATTTAATGCACACACTTTCGAAAGGGATAATGGCTGATGAATTCAGCAATTATCTCATGTAAGATGAATAGGCAAAGACAATTTTCATAGCAGATTTGCTAATAATGCATGTTTGTTCAGAAAATAAATACCTAAAAACAGTAGATGTCTGTTATAACGAGTAGGTAACGTGACTTCTCACTCACAACTCACAGCAAAATGGATAGGGAGTTATGCCCATTATAATGAGTGGTTATTCTGGAGTATCGGTATAACAAGTGCCATTTTTTTATATTTATCTTGCAGGAGACATAATAATCAATTGACATGAGAGATGAAGTCTGACAAACAAATGGTTATTTGAGGAGCATTATCTCTTCAAAGAGGAGATAAATTGAATGCAAAAATTATTATAACCTAAAATTCACAGAATCAGGCGAGATATGGTGGAAATCCATCATGCAAAATGAAAGAGATAATTGGTACTTTTTCCACAAAATATTTTTTATTTGTACTACAGGTTTCAGCTGATGACGGTCCTCCGTTGAAACCGGTAGTACAAATAAAAAATATTTTGTGGAAAAAGTACCAATTATCTCCATCATTTTGTATTATAACCTAATTCATTCATTTGTTTTCCACAACTCTCCTCACCTTTCCTTGGCAAAAGTGCCTCAGGGAGCTTTGATTAGAGACTTCTAATGAGTTTCACTCTCCCCTTTGTCCTTCCGTACATCTTATCCCCTCATCTCTTGTTTCTTTTTGGCAACAAACCCTAAATTCAGCACTGGAATTTTAAACTGAAAGTCCATCATACAGGCATCCACCTGTGATGTGTTTTAATACAAAACTTGGCACCAAATTATCTGATCCAGGATGGGTGAGAATATAGGAGAAAAGAGCAGTGCAGATTTGGATATTAAGGGTAACCTCTCCCCCTCCCTTGCAACAAAGTCATTGCTTCTGAAGCGTATGAATGAAAACTAACTCGAGAAAGCAATTTAATATGAACTAGGATTATCTAATGATATACCATTACTATTACTTCGACAATTATTGAGTAATAATTTTCCACATTTGATGTTAGAGGATGCACTTTGATTATGATTTATGAATTACAGAAATCATATTTTAGTCGCAAATGAACTTTTTCACTCATTCTGATGCATTAACGTAAGGAACCATATAACTAGGATAGATAGAATAGGAACTACAGTTTCATTCCGCAACACTCGCTGCACTCAGATTCAAGAGGACAGACATTTAGTATCAGAGATCGGCTGTAACGAGTTCGCTTTATAATGATTACTTTTCCACTTTTGTTATCTCTCATTATAACGGACTTCCACTGTATTTACATCAGATTTGGTGGAATTTAACTACCGTATTTGACGGCATGTAAGACGCACCTTTTTTCCTAAATTATGTCTCGAAAAATTTCCCTGCGTCTTATATGTGAAGGTTCAACCTCCACAGGTTAACTTTCAATACTGAACGCTATTTTTAGCCCAGATGGTCTATACTACCTATTTCGGCTCCATTATATCAGTTATACTCTGATTATCAATTTGGTATTACTTATTATGAACTTCCAACATCTAGTTTGAAAATGAACATAGGGCGGATTTGGACTATTTTAGCGCGATCTGGTAGCGGTATCGCGGTATTTTCAGGTTTGGATCTTGCAACCCTGCTGATCATAACAAAACAGTGTGTCCTCTTCTTGCTGAGTAAAACAATTTGTTTAAAAAAACACCCTCGGAAATATGACTACAGGAAATAAGAGATTAAACTACACTATTCAACATAAACTATGAGTGTTAAATTACGCTAAAGTGCATGGAAACAGAGCAGCAGCAAGGCATTTTGGTCCACCACCTATTGTTTCTGCTTTATTTTGTAATTTGTTCGGTTGCTTGCCGTTCAATTATTGAAATATATAATGTCAAAATAGCTTCCGTTTGTCAAATTTTCTTAATACTAAATATCTTTGGTAATTGCATTCAATGATTGTGTTAATATTTGGCTTTTACGAAACGTGACAACTAAAAGAAACAACATTTTAAGTTATTGTGGTACCGCGCTTTCGCATGGACTATTAAAAATTTTTTTTCCTTGTGAGTGGCCAACTTAATGAGGGTGAGTCTTATATGCCGGTGCGTCTTATATGCCGGTGCGTCTTATATGCCGTCAAATACGGTAATTTCAACACAAAGAATAACACAAAAGGTGTGCTATTCCATAATTCATAAAATAGTAAAACATGAGTTTTGTGGTATCTGCCAGAAAATATAACATAGGTTATTAAAAAGGGTTGGTGCAGAGAATTAACAGAAGTGATGTAGGATTAAGTGAAGAATAAGAATTACCAGAGAATTTGGCTGGTTGATCTGCTAAAATAGATTGTGGTTTGAGTATGGGAGGTGCCTTAGCTGAAGATGGAGACGTCACAGGTTCAGGAGGAGCACCAAATATATCACCTAGGACTGAATGTAACTCCTTTCCAGCTACAGCACCACTAGATCCACCACTGGCACTCTCAATACCTGCATGCATTAATAGGAGATATTATGAGGGTTTTGTAATATTTATATTTAAAGGATAACAAACAATCTTCACAAAAGCAGGATAAAATATTAACAAGTTAAAAATGAAAAGAAACACTGTAAATTTTCCACACTATTTTCAAATGGCTTTCCACAAAGTAACGCCTGAACATCTTGATTTCATTAACAAGTTACTTATTCAAGATTTTAAAATATCATATAAATTAATTGCTGGGTAACTAACAACTTTGGGTGCAGATAATAGTTTAAAAAACTAATACATAGATATGAATTCGACTTAATTTTCATTTCTGTTTCAACTGTTGCTTTAATAAAAGAGATAAGGTGCTACAGATAAGAAATGATAACAAACATGTATGCTTTTCATAAATTAAGCAACAATATAATGATTATCATGATTTACAAAATGTATTTGAACAAAATAAACATTAATTGTAATTGAAGTTTAGAAACATAAATAGCTTTGAAAATGGAGAATTAAAATTAAAACTATACAGTATTAATTTACAAAAAGACTATTACAGTATCATAATTAATACAAAATACAGTCCAACTAAGAGTCAGAAATTATTTTGTGATCTATTAAATAAAATTTGTAACAGTGCAGCAGTTAAATCAAAGGTATGCATTAGCTTGATTGAGAAAGTCAAAATAAGATACTCTTGATCATAACCAACCCTGAAGAGAAAAACCACGTAAAATGAAAAAAAAATTAATTTTGAATATACATATGATTCAACTTTATCAGGTATTTGTTTTATATGCTAAATGCAATTATAAGGTTGTCAAAACCAAATAAAAGAAAAATATTGATAAAACAATCCACTATAAAAAAGTGTCACAGGTTGTCAGGAACACCTGATGCAATTGAAAGTGAAACAAAAATACGTACATGCGAGTAACAAAGGCTTAATAATAAGAAAGGAAAATCTGCAGCATTTTGAAAGCTTAAAAAATGTCATCAGCTTACTGCATCTTACTTGCATCCATCAAAACTTATGGGTAGAATTTATTAAAGATAATTATAATTAATGATTTGTATACTGAAAGTTCAGGTAATGTTAACTTACCAAGGTTTGCAAGGTCTTTTGCAAGGAGAGCCTGAGGCAATTGTTCTTCACTAGGGGTGCTGAGATCAAGAAGTGATGTTGTACCCAATTGTTGCTGTTGCTGCTGCTGTTGTTGTTGCCTCTGTAGTTGTTGGCGTGCAGCATATTCCCCACGCACCATTACTTGAGTGTATCTGTCCATTGCTTTGTTAAGATCATCTGATGCCTGAAGAACTTCAGCTACTCATAGAAAAAGATGCAAAATGACATTAGTTAACAACATTTTCCTAATTGAAACTGAACCAGATGATAAAAAGTAATAAGTGACCCTAATAAACACCCTAAACTTAGAGAAATTCTTAGATCTCACCTCAAGAAATGGTTTTCAGCTTGAACTAAAGGGGTTAACGGATTGAAATTTAAAAGTTAGTTCCAGAAAGAAAGAAAGCTAATGATTGAAGTCAAATTACTTTTTCAATACCTAAAGACATATTGTTGTTATGAATTAAGTACCTTAATCAAACTACCCATAATTACCCAAGGTAAAAATAAAACAGAGGTAGTTGCAAATATAAAAGAAGTATCAATAGAAAATACATAAAGGAAAATGCTTAGTTAATTTATTAACAGCCGTATTTCAAATTTTCTTTCTTTAGAGAGAAATTCATTTTTTAAATACAAATAAATCTAAATGGGCAGAATTAACAATAAACCAAAAAGTATACTATCACTGGCAATTAACAATTGCATTAAGCAATTTACAAATTACACAAATTGCTCTTTGCTTCAGAATGAAAGTTGATAGTGTTAAATAATCTTTTAAAGAGGACTATCAGCTTGCATCGTCATATAACCGCTGATATAATCTAGAAAACTGCATTTCCAATTATTGGATCAGTTTGATATGAAAATAAATGGATATTATGGGTAAGAAATGCAAGTAGAGCATCAACTAATTCTAATTACAATTAACCAATGAAAAATTACGTAAAAAAGGTAAGTTTTGATAAAACTTACCATTGACCAGACTTTGGAATTGACTTTTGAAGACACAAACAAAATTTTGTATTATTTTTTTCTATTACTCATATTTTTTATCACTTATATGCTTAAGATATGCTTTACATTTTTTATGAGATGAAGATAAAATCCTTTTGGGTGATTTGAATTGAACCATTGAATCTCCTACATATGCAAGGCATTTTAACTGCGTGGATGTCATTTTCATTCAACACATTATCAATAACCTAGTACTTGTACAATGGATTTTCTGCAATTCTAGAAATATGTCAATACTGGTCAATGCTAAATCTTCACTTTCAATAATATCTTTCACTTCAGATAAAGAACTATAGCTCATCAACCACACCAATCTTCCAATTAAACTCAACAGGTGGTCATTTACTGCAGAAGGTCTAACAAAACCAGCACTGTGGTGGCAATTGTATTAGAAAACTAATTTGGAAATTATTAACTACAATATTCCCTGATTCCCTTAGTGGATTATGGGGATAAAGTTCCTATGGGATCCTGTAGAAACTTTGCGCAATAAGATTTAAGTCAGTATGCCACTTTTATGTGCCTCACTGCTTGTATAATTTTTCTAAACAGCCTGCAAGGCTCAAAAATGCAAATTAGCAGTAGCAGATTATCTTACAGAAAACAAAATTCAAGAAATAATGTTTTTTATTTAAAATAGTTGTCATGTAATTCAATACATTTAGTTCAACTACTTTCCTGTTTTTTTCAGTAAAGTAAACTTTCCTCAACTGTGAAAATAAACATCAGTCTCAGCCTTAACCTCATAAATTAATAAGAATCTTTATCCTTTCGGCCATTCCTCATGGTTGGGAGCAAAAATAATTGCGGAGGGCCAAATATGGCAAATATGAATTATGAGGAAGCACTTTGAAGGGAATGCCATGCAGTTTTGAGGAATAACCTTGTAATTACCATTAATTCATCTTGCACAAGAATTGAAATTAACAGATATCACAGTTTGGCTATTTTCAAACCATTTCTGACTCAGGCTGAGAATGTTTAGAATGACCCTCATATTCTAACAGGGAAAGAACTTACCCATTGTGGTTTCATCAGGAGCTTCAGATGCCAGTCGAGGAAGAATCTGAGATATACGAGTGCAGCTGGCATGCAGTTCTCCCATGAGTTCCTTCTCATCCTCAGACCTATTGGCACCAGCTATACCATCACGAGTCCAAGATTCTAGCATCTCCCACAAAAGCCTTGCAGATGTTCGAGCAGACTCAAGTTCAGTGGCACGTTTGCTCCTTCTCTCTGCCTTCATCTCCTCCTGAACATATAGTATACAATATTACAGAAACCATTACTGGCCACTTGGTTCACCCTATGTATCTAATTACACTATCTCAGCTTTAACTCATACCTAACTGATCTTCAACACAAGTCTCATATGATATACTATAGTGTAGTATTTCAGTCTTAGATTAACCCTCATATGGATTTACAAATTTATTTACGACGTTGGATTTTCGGCGCCGCAGAGGCGCTGCGGTATTCTTTGTCATTATCTTCCAAATTTGGCACTTCTTAGCAAGTTTTTTTATTGATAATGCTACTAACTTCTATATTCTTTATTTTTAACTGTGTTTTGTTCGATTGAACCCATTATTACAGAAGTTATAAATAAAAACCTTTAACACTGCATTCTTTTCCGTTTGCTGTCAAATAATGACAGAGGCCATAGAAATAACGCCCTTAGGCTAGCCACGAATTTCAAAAATCTATTATTGTATTTAGATGAAGTTTTGTAAAAGAACATTGTAAAAAAGAAAAATTTATGATCTTGGATAATAGATGAAAGAAATTTGGCATAGCAAACTTGGCCCTATGATAAACAATTTTAAATGATTTAGAAAGCTTCATCGTTTAAATATTATGATTATAAATATAATATACCATTTCATGCGTAAAATAAGAACTATTAAATAAGTATTGACAGCCCGACATAGCGACGAGAAAACTCGTGTAGCCGCAGCGGCGCCGAAAATCCAACGACGTAACTTTTCCCATTAAAGGCCTATAAAATGAAAGCTATACCCACTAGGCCCTTAAAATTAATCTTATAGACTAAGAATGCAGAAAAAATAGACTACTGAAAGTTACAGCAAGATCCATGAGATTGGGCAATATTTAAAGCATTTTAAAAACCACGAGCGCCGCAAAGGCGCAGAGAATCCATATGAGGGTTAAGTTATGTAGTTAATTTTACTCAGTTTGCTTTTCTTAAATTGATGCACTCAATATTTCCCTTATCTTACTATTGGTAAAGGTTTATAAAGGTTGAGATAATTAACCCTCCGTCAGTTGCGCTGTTGTATTCTGTACAACACAGACGGTTTTTCAGGTCCCGTTTCTACCTGGTTGGTCCCTTGAACCTCAAGCCCGGGTCTATTCCTTTATTCCACTACCATTAACTTTAAAGTTGTCAAATGCTTCTTTTTAGTCTTAAACCGACTGCGAAAGCGAGTAAATCTGTGAAATTACGACTGTTGTAACACATACAACGCACAATCATTTGGGTAAGTTTTTCGTTGGTGAACTCTATTTTTGCATATTATAATGTTTATATGGAGTTTTTCATTTATTTTGTCTCAAACTTTATTAGACACATTTCAATTTCCGAACTAAAGATATCTAGCTTTTAAGGTACTCTCTGAACGCATGTAAATAAATTAAGGTGAATAATAATATTTTTTACTAAAAGTTGTTTACTTCTTAAAGTATCCTCTTAAATGATATTATTACCTAAAGTTTAGCACTCAGAAATAATAATTAGATCAATTAAATTTCCAGTTTTGCAGATAAACGATCTGTTGTATGGAATACAACTCACAACTGCTTGTGTTATGAAAATAGGCAAGACTGATGAAAGGTTAAGTGATGTCCAAGGTCACTTTTACCTCAGAATCATGCAATGTGTGCTTAAACTTCATCCAGTTTATTAAAGATACATTAATACTAAAGTCTAATAATACTTTGTAAGCTTGCCATTGTTTTTTGAGGGATTTCAAAACATCTAAAACAAATAACATCATTTGAGACTGGTCATGCATCTTACGAAAACTGTGATGGTTCTAGCTTATGAAGTTGCATGTTTGAAGTAAATCCATCAAAGAACTTACAATAAGATGCTCCATTGGTTTGTTGGATCATAGTGTTGGGTGTGTAGGCCTATAATTAGCAAGATTTTTTGGTCTCTTTTAACGTCACTTTTAAGCAAGAGAATAACATTTGTGATTTTCCAATCATTTTCGATCTTATTCTCACTCATCAACTTTCCTCACATTATTTTGAGAAGATGATCTTTTCTGTAACTACTTTAAATACCGTAACTGGTAACTCTTAATGGACCAGGAGATTTATTAGGTTTAAAGTTGCAACATAAATACAGACAGTTCCCAACTTACGAACATCCAACTTCCAACTTCAAAAAGACAAGTTCCCAACTTACGAAAAACCATCTGAAGGTATGACCAAAATCATTTGAAAAGTGCAATTTCTAACTATAATGAAAATTAAATTAAATTTTCATTTAGAGTGGCTCTTAATATGTGTTTCGAGAAAACTACGTAATATTTTGTGGCTGGATGCAGTAATATGATATGTGCACATCTCATGTTTCATTTCTTATCCTCAAGTGTGAGCTACTTTGTTCAGTTTCCATTCGGTCATTGTAATATTAGTTTGTTTTCTAGTCAAGTATGCGGTCAAAACACTCGGTCCATGTGTTGGAGAAGTCAATTTGAGCAAGCATGCTGTTTGCAATATAAATACAGCATATGAATGTTTGACATTTATTCAGATGACCAGACTATTTAAAAGTAAATTAAATGAAGATTTTTAATCATCCCTACACTTTTCCTCCAATGCAACAAAGTAGTAAGTGACCTCTCAAGTTTTCTTTTGATAATTGCATTAGGTTTATTTTATTTTCTTAAGCTATGTAGTAGAGAAAGTTCCCTTTTGAAATTTGTGTTTAAAAAAATTCTTGCAATAAATGCATGGATATTGTAACCTTATACCAAAAATATTCTCTTAAACAAAAATAGGTTTACAAAATATGTAAGACACGATGGTCCATCTCTTTTTAAATGGAAAACATCTACATTAAGACTGATCTGTCTTTAACAAATATGTAGCCAACAGACTTTGAGTAGAAAATAATTAATTTCATAAAAGAATGAAACTGGAAAAGGTTCAGAAACTGACCTGTCTAACCATGGCCTTAATAAGTTGATTAGCATTCTGTATATCTCTAGGATTTTTGCTTTGCAGAAGTCGCTGCAAAAGACGGGATAAATGTTCATCTTCAAACGGGGCAGCAGTCTTTGGACGTTGAGGTGGTCCTGGGACTGGTACAGAATTGCAACCCATAGCAGATGGTAGTGGTACTTGACTTGAGGGTATCGGCACGTGAGGATTTCCAACAGAATTTATCACAGGAGAAAATGGAAATGGCTCTGGATCCTGTTCCAATAAAAATCATGAACATTAGGTGGGTGAAGAAATTATACTAAATACATTTATTTTGAAGATTATTAAAAATTAAAAACTTTTAGGAAACTATACCTACAAAAATTATTAAAGACACTGTAAAATCTGTTATAACGAGAGCTGACAAAAATTGGAAAAGTACTCGTACTAAAGCATTCTCGTTATAGATAATCAGTAAATGCTAAATGTCTGTACTCTTGAATCTAAGGGCAGCAAGTTGGCAGAATGGAATTGTTGGGTTTCTAATTCTTACGCAAATGCTTCAGAACTACTATTTCATTAATTCACAAACCATATAATCATTGAAAAGTTATGGTATATCATTAGATATTCCTCATTCACATCAAATTTCTTCATCAAGATATTTTTCGTTCACACACTTCATTAACAATGACTGTGTCACTAGGGAGAGGGATAGATAACCCTGGGAATCCAAATCAGTACTGTTTTTATCTCCTATATTCCCACTTATCCTGGATCTGACAATTTGGTACCAAGTTTCGTATGAAAATAAATCCCACGGGTGGATGCCAATATGATGGGCTCTCAATTCAAAATTCCAGCATTGACTTGAGGGGTCATTGCCGAAAAGAAACAAGGCAGGGGGATAGCATGTATGGAAGGACAAAGGGGGGAGTGAGAAGTTTCTAATCAAAGCTCCCTGAAGCATTTTTGTCGAGGAAGGGTGAGGAGAGTTGTGGAAATCAAATGAATGAACAAAGTGATGATAATTTTTGCATTAATTTTTTTTTTGCTCTTCGAAGAGATAACATGCCTTTAATAACTGTTTGCTAATAGGACTTCATCTCTCACATCAATTGATGATTTTGATGATTAAGATATGCTTCCTGGAAGACAAATATAAGAGTGTGGCACTCATTATACCAATACTTCAAAAATAAATAATCGTTATTTTGGATGTAACTCTCTATCGTTTTTGCTGTGCGATGGACAACTGCCCAAAAAATTTAATACAACTCTCATTATATGCCCTTAAACATTTTATCAGAAATGACAATTGTTTTCATCTGCAAAATAAATTACAAAAAACAAGCACAAAATATTAAATCCAGCAGAAAAAAAGTCTAAAAAATTTCTTTTCGATACTGTTCAAACATAAAACCATATTTAATTTAAACTTTCTTGGGACTGAGAATCAAATGAGACATTTAAATGGTGAAATAAGATCAAACCTCAATACATTGAATATCTAGAGGATTTAAGCATTTCCTAACAACATTTTCAATTCAATCATAGGAATCTGAAAACTTTCCAGGCATTAGCATTTAAAGTTGAGATTAAATTGAGAACTTAACAAGAAATTAAGAAAGAAAAACAATTTTCACCAGCTTACTTTGACAACTCCTTGCTTTCTAAGCATAGCATATGCTTCCCGTACTTTGGGAAGAGGAGGATTTTGGCCTTCTGCTGATGCCCAGTGGCGTAAAAGGGCCAACACTCTGGCCTGTACATCAGGTGGTGTTCTATTACCCAGGTACTTTGGAGAAACTAATTTGATAAGCTCATTCAGGAAGCGGAACTTTCCTACTTCTGCACGGAATATGGGTCCACACCCACCCATGCATGCCTCCAAAACCTGACAAGACAAACGTTTATTCTGTTAGCTACACAACAGCTTATTTTAATAAAAAGAGAAATAAATTCAATCAAAAAAACATTATATAATTTTTGTGGCACTTGAAAGAGACTGTATGAACGTTTTTGAAAGAGTGATAATAATCAGGGTTTACAATTCCAAAGATTCTCGTTGGTATTTCCTTGCAAATTTAGAAATTTAAAAAATAATCATTAACTAATGTCAGTGAATATCCATAGCACAGGAATACCTTGTAATTTTCTATTATATTTTTTAAAGCTATATTTAAGGATTTTATATGTGCATATACTCAGGGCAAAATAGCTCTGATAATTTTACAAAAATATTGAGCACTCGTTAATTTTAAAAGTTTATTGGTCCTCCATGATAATTTGATACTATTTTAAAAATTTTACAATAAAATACCTCAACTATGATAAAAAATGATTTCAATATAAAGACAAAATGAAATCATTTTCAATACTAAAGAAAAAAAAAATATAATCCCATAAATATAAAACTCCTTAAACTTTATAAAAATTAAGAACTAATGATCCAACCATAGATGTAATGAATTGAAGCAAGTGCTATATGCATACTGTAATCTAGTTTAGATAGATTAGTGGTAGGTCAGAGGACACCACTAATCTAGCAACATTCAAAATGGCACCAAAGTTACACACTTTAATTTCAAGGTAAAATATTTGTTGAAAAATCAGATTAAGTGGTCATTATGAAGTTCTCATCCTTATTCTTTGATAAACAAACATTGAAAATAGAGTTATTTTTAATTATGTTGAAATAAATATAAACTGTGAGAAAGTGATGCAGCATGTATCTTTCTAAAGCCAACAGGGAAATAACAAAAAATAATATTTATGCAGAGGATGTAATGCATTTCGGGCACAGGATGTACTAATTATCTCAATTAATATCAGAATAAAATTTTTAATTTACACCAATGTTAATTAAAACTTAATTCAGAAGTGGGGAAAACTGAGATAAAATTATCTCATAGGGTACTATGTGTAGAAGACATAACAATGAATATGTTTGCTGAGAGCAGTAGGAAAGAAACAATTTCAGAATAAGAAAGGAACAATGTAAGATTGTAAAATATGAAGAAGTAACGCATTTAAAAAATATTTCCTTAAAATTATGAGGCACTCTATTCTTTTGTTGTAGAGAACAGATTTATTAGAGACAACAAATATGATGAGTGAACGAGCAAGAGCAGGCTGACAAATGCTTAGAAAGCAGTTAAAAAATAAACTATAAACAATGAAAAAGGAAAGAAAAGCACCACAAAAGAAGATGGATTTAAACCCTTCTTGGAGAGAAAAGTAAAGAAACAGGAACTTGAGAACCTAGAGCAGAAGATGAGCAAGACTATGATACACTTAGTAGCCTCTGAAGAAGTAAAAATATACTGTTACAAACTGCTTTATTGATGGTTAGGAATGGAATGCAACGTATGGAAGCACAAATGGATGTCTCATACAAAAAGAAATCAGAGAATGGAAGGAACACCACGAATATGACAGCAAAATTATGAAAATAGAAAATAGCCAGAAAGAGAGAACTCTTGTATACAACCCAAAAGTAGTCAATGGTAAAACAATCTCAGTAGGACAATAGATGAGAAAAAAAGTTGAATGAAAAAACTTAAATTTATAATTTGTTAAAGATACCTCTGAGAACTATGCAAACATGAGTGTCATATCATTTGTCTTTATAATGTCTATTCAATTTGCCATTTATTTTGTTTCTTGGTAACTTACCCCAGGCTTTGCCATCTAACATATCTTCCCCTCTACCTTAGAAATACTTCTAATTGCTTTCTTTAGCGAACCCCTTCATTATTTGATCCACCCATTCCTCTGTTGAGGTTTAATTGCTTCAATTAAAATCCTCTCCTTCCAAATCACCCCTAGCACATCTTTTTTCTACCCAACTTAATTTTCCCATTCTGAACCACATCTTGATGGTCTCAAATCTTTTGATGTCCTCTTCTCTTAAGGTCCACATTTCTCCCCCACAAAGCAAATAACTCCAGACCGCCAAACTTTTCCCAATTCCTTATTTGAAACATCTAGTCTTCAGTTTTCTTTGCATATAGGAAGGCCTACGTTACCTTTTCTTTAAACTCATCTGTGCACTTACCATTCAGAGACAGAAAACTACCTAAGTGAGAGAATGTATCCACGTTTTATTTTTTCTCGTAAAGCCATTTTTTCATTAACTTAGCTTTTTCTGAAAAGCCTCATTACTTTAATTTACTTACATTTATTTTCATCCCAAACTTCCAAGCTAGGGCATTTACTAGAACGTGTAAGCCCCTTTCGGCATCAAACATTTAGCTTTGTCATCTGCATATATTACTAACTTCACCACTTCCCCACTAACTTTCACTCCCTTATTTCTTCCCAAGCTTCTAACACCATTTACAATGCAAAGGCTTAAGGTGATGGTCATCGAGGAATATAGAGGAGAATACAGAAGCCTCAGGAACAGTAAAGGAATTAATAGAAATATCACAACCTGCCCTTTTGATTTTATGACGCCCATTACAGATGATTCTTTCCCATAAATTCATAAAAATTATCATAGTCCATTTGAAACTTAAATCAAAAGAGATGGGGCTGACGATTATTTTTCACCATCTCTATTTTTGCCTAAGCAAGTAAATATCCTTACTAACCATGATTTTCCAATATATCTGCTACACCTCTATGGAGAATAAATTACAGTAAAATGCATGATTTTGCATTTTTATTTATATTTCAGTACAAAAATAGATTAAAAATGAAATAGGATTGTAAAGAATCTTTGTGGCTTACATAAAAAACAAAGAAAATCAATATATATTTTGCTGGATTTCCAGAAAAATTAACTAACATCATTAAATGTTAAAAACATGTTTAGAGATTAGAAAAAAAATAATTGATAATGTAAACTCACTGGCACTAACCTATCAAAATTTTCCTGTGACAAAAATGTAAACCCTGATTTATATAAGATGTGAGACCAAAATAACAGCAGTAATTAAATAAGATTAAAATTAAAATACTCAAAAGGATTCGTCGCATAAGAGCTACGATTTAATCCTATTCCACAAGATATTCGTGGAAAAAATCGTGTGGAAAATCACAAAGTTTTTCTTCATTACCTAAATGGCTTTCCACAAAGTAACGCCTGATCATCTAAATTTCATTTAATTTACTTGGAAAGAAAAATAAGTAGTATCTACATTTAGAGCTTGTAACGCCTCCCACTCCACTGGGGATTGCACTTTCGATGCAATTAATTTGGCAGCAGCATGTGCAATGGATGTTGCAGGAGATCCTTCAACTGAGACGTCACCAGTTCCATCAACTCCCTTCTCCACACTACGACGTACTGCTTCCACAAAAGCACCTACTGCTGCTCCATTTACAGCTGTATTTTGAGGACTTGTGGCCCTCTCTATAAAAAATTATACACAAGTTTTAATTCGATGAACGGAATCTATTAAATAGTAATCTAGTATTCATAATAAAATACTAAATAGAGAGGCAACTAGAATTGCATTGCATAAATAATGGAGTAATATCAAATACTAGGTGCAGAGACAGACTATAAAATGAAAGTATGACTATATACTAAATGGTGGTTAATTTTAAGTAATCCAACTCTAAATTACCCAAGTAAGAAGGAAGGAAATCCATTTATAAAATTAAAAGCTCGAATACCGATTACTGAAGGTACGAATACTTAAGAGGATAAACTAAAATTAAATGTGAAATCTTTTAAGAGTTATTTCTAGAAGATCTAGAAATTTACCGGAGTGGTAAATAGAGTTATATATAGTGTTGCTACAATTTTATATGAAAATGATACTATATAGTCCAACCAGTGATTACTTTCCCAAAGATTTAATAGCAATGTCGTAGTATCCTCGTCGCGGATTAAATCCGCGACAAAATTTGCTAGCTTAGTGTACTTGTGGGTGTCTTACTAAATCATATTGGTATAATGATCTAAATAACATCGAATACGCATTAAAGCAAAAAGTAAATTTAAGCATGAAAGGTAATTATCCTTTAATTTTTAGAAGTAAGAAGTTCAGACGATGACTCTATCCATAAAAGTAATTTCAAATATGATGCCAACATGACACTTTTGAAGCAAGAATTTTGAATGTAAGGTTCGACGTTATCACTGTGACATTTCTTTAAGCATAAGTTGACATCGTTGGCCAAAACAATAACCAAAAGAGCAAATAAAGCCGAGAGTTTTCTTTCGATTTGAATTCATCAGCGATTTCAAAATCTCCACAAATCTAACCAAAACCACTTTGCTAACTTGAGAAATCTCTTGAAAAATAATACTTCCATATGACAGCTGTGACACCTGAGTACCGGGCCGGTTATTACTTACGTATTAGTTCTTCAAGCGACGACACTTCGGCTTCCATGTTGCCTAAACTATCACGTGACCTACAATCCCTACAATCGCCAGTGATTTCAAATTAATTCAATTGTTTTTACTTCGAATCAAAGAAAGAAGGCAAAGTCTTTTAATTAAAAGACCGATTTTTTTAAATTTTTGATCAATGAAAAGTAAACACTGTAGACCTGTCTTGCTATTTCAGTGTGAACGACTGCATCATTCTGTGGAGAATCATGCAGTCTCAGGCAAGAGAACTATATAATGAAGGACTCGTTCTGCGAAAGTATCCTCTAAAGTATTCTGGCAGCTTTCTATTTAAAAGTTCAGTTTAAAATAATGAGATTGCATATGAATCCTACTTTAGTTTCAGCGATCCTTAAGTTCCTAAGCCGTAAGATAATGCAGTTGAGAGACTAACAGAGGTCATTTGCACATTCAAAACTCAATATCATCAAGCTTTTCTATGACGATAGTTAGAAAGTTTAGAAAAAAGAAGAGATAACTTCACGATCAGCGGCGGAAGCGGGTAAATTATAGGCATATGCGGAAGATTTGTGGGTTATCTTCTATTAATTCCAGTTATTCTGATATACATGACGAATTCGACCCTGTAGGTGTTCAAGAGAATTTGGCAGAATATCTAGAATCAGAAGAAAAGTGTATTGAAGCATTTCACAATATGAATTGACAAAGACATTTCGTCTTCGCAATACATCAACATGACACGAACCACCCGAACACCTTATGGGGTGGAACAAGTGAAGTGCGATATTTCACTACCGTGAGGTCGGTGTGGTCTGAAGTTGAAGGCTAAGTAAGATTGGTAAAGCCGTCAATACAGACATGGCTTCGGCACTACTGCGGTCGTCATGGAAACTCTTTTCTGGAAACGCCATCCGCCAGAATAATTCCAGGCAAGCGACTACCACTGCGAGCGGAGGAATGCTACCTGAACCAAGGAGAACTCCTTTTGGACTTATAGGAGTAGTTGCTGCTGTCATACCTGGCTTATTGATTGGAGCCACCATTAGTAAAAACATCGCAAGTTTCCTAGAAGAAAATGATTTGTTTGTACCATCTGATGACGACGACGATGATGATTAACTATGTCTCTGTACCTCCGTAGCCGCTCATCATAGTAAGTAAACTCGTCGAAGTGAAGGTTCGGTCTATCGAGTGCGTTGACTCTATAATGAATTTGATTACAAATAGACAATTGTATTGAAGTGTTGTTCGCATATTTTATGAATGGTTCAGTGAAGACCATGAACTTTTTACGGAGATTGAGGGGTATACAGTTTTGTAATGTGGATTATCTTCTTACAAGATATTCAATAAATATTATTCATTGAAGATATTCACTTAATTTACTATAGCATATATTTAGACTAGTTCTAATTACCTACTTCTCTTTGGCTATAGGATACTTTTCGTCCTTATCGCTGAGACGGACAAGTCCTAACAAAGCTGTGCTCGTGGACCGTTTGGTGGCATTCATTTAGGTTTCAGTTTGGCCTCATAATGATGCCTTTTTAATTGGAAGGTAACATTTTCATGACAGATGTTTGTGACAGTTTTTTCTGAAATAACTCTCTGTAATAGCTGCAGAATTATTGTATAAAATGATTTTTTGTTAAAAGTTAACTATATCATGTTATAATAAATTATTTATGAAATCACAGATAGTGTTTTAGTTTTGGAACCGTCCAAATTTTAACCAATTTTAGCTTACTGTTTTGATAGTTTCTCTGTATGAACTTTTTGAATCTTCCTTTACAATTCTCTTTGAGCAGTTCTAGGCTTAATAGCTAACTAAAGTTAGCTTTCTTCTTAAATACATAATTTTTATTTTTTATAACTGCTGATCCTCTGTACCAGTCTCTCCCAAACCATCTGGATCTGTGGAACAATAGATTATGATATCTATGTTCTATGCAACCCTGCAAAATATTATTGTTACTGAAAATTTTTTCTTATTCCAAATTTTGATGTCATTGCCAACGTGAATTTATTCCTATCAGAGGTGCTATATTTTCAAATACTATTGATAATTATTTATTGACCCCAAAGATAAACGGAAGTGAAATATTGCAATGTGAATGGGACTCAAACCCAAGACTCCAACTATCTGGTGTGTGAGGACCTCTGGTTGGTGCCACTTTGTGAAGCACCACTTATCCTGCTGACTAAGCATCCCTTAATCATAAGTGGGATTGATGCTGCATGGTAGTGTATCCACCTGGAAATTGATAGATCTGGGATTGAGTTCCTGTCATGGTTTTTTATTTCATTTCTTAGGTTTTAAAGATGCATGTCAGTAAATGCAAAAATACTTCCTTTTCTTTGTATATTTCCTGCTAATTCACATGGTCCTGGGTAATTTTCTGCAAAATTCTCCTTTCTCAATGAAATTTGCATCTTACTCTTTTTACTAAAATATTGACTGCCTTCTTAACTTCTAATATTAGGAATATTTTTTTCTAGAAATTCTTTTTTGTTGCTTTGCAGTTGTTTAATCTATTTGTTTCCTTTCCTTCGCTTTATCTAATAACTGGGGCAGCCTCCCAAAAGCTCTTATTTATAATGTTTTTTAATGAAATTAGTAATTTCTAAGGATCAAGAGATATGCAGGCTGGTTGAAGGAAGAAGGACTTAGAGGAAGTGTGAATTAATTGGTAATACCTAATTTTATTGATAATTAAAATCATATAATTATAAAAATGGACCATGAAAACATACATTAAATTTAACCCTCGAGCGCCCACGGTTGCGTATACGCAACTGTGGGCGCTCGAGGGCGTAGGGTTAACTACCATTCAATTAAGTGAGCAGTAACTAAGGAAACTAGAATTGGTTGTACACAGACAAAGCAGAGGAAAGAAATTTGTGAGGAACTTTCTGAAAAGCATCCAAGTTCACTTCAAGTCTAAGGATATAATTGCAACAAACTTAACTAAGGCAGGCTGTTGTTCTTTCAAGGATATCAAGAATCACATTACTGATTAATGTGTGTTTAGTATAGGCGAACCTACTAACTGGTGCAAGTGTTTGAAGTGACATGCAAGAGAATATTTTGGCACTCAGAACACTCACAATATCTTTATTAGGTATTCTTAACCTAAAAATGCCCCACAGCTAATAAATATGGATTCTGCTCATTAGAAATGAAAATTAATGATTATTTAAGTCAATTACAAGATTTCTCACCATCTCACTATGGTTTGGAACCACAATAGCATGCAAAACCTTAACATTCATATAATATGGGATTTGCTGCAAAAGGTTTGCCAACCCTGTCCTAGTGAATAAGTTCATCTCAGTGAAATCATCATAGTTCACACGAAAATATGAAAAACCGAATGCAATGGTTTTCCTTTAAACATATTTTGATTCTATAGAAAATGAGTCCACTGAAGTGATTATATATGTTGTTTGGAAATGATTATGTTTTTATACTCTGTTTCCCAATTGAAGGGGAGAATTGGGCATGGGAGAGGGAGTAGCCAATGAGAGGCATTTCCCCTGCCACCTCAACTTTCCCCTTCCTCCCCCTCACTCCTCTCCTCCATTTGGTCAACTAGTGTTGCCAGAATTTGGAAATAGATGCACATTGGTGGCGAGACGACGACTTTCTGCTTCTCTTGAATAGAATGCAATAATTTTTGCTGTCATTTAATCATTTTTTCCCATAATGTGAGCCATTAGGTTAAGTTAATAAAGTAACTATATAGAGTACTTATGCTTAAGTAAGGAACTTTGGCAATGCTGAAGAGCGACATGCACTGCTCGTAGGTCAAAGAGAGACTGAGTCCTCCCCCCACCCTCACGTTCCCCTCTTCTGTGATTGGCTAGAAAAGGGAAAGGCACGCAAGGGAATTCTGCCTCAGCCACCTTCAGTTGGGAAACGGGGTTTAGGAAATATTTTACTTTGAAACTTTTCTGTTCCTGGGTTTATTTGATATTGTAGAAATAATTTATTGCCTATAATATAGAGCACAGCAATAATAAAATGTGTACATAAATAATGGTCTTGGTAGGGATTATTCCCATGAATAGGACTAGTTAATTTCAATAAGTGATCTTTTTTATTGTAATGAAATCCATGTACACTCCTGGCCAAAATTAACGCAGCACTTCCCTAGCGATCCTTAAGGCCGGTGCTGCGTTAATTTTGGCCAGGACTGTACATACATACATACAAAGATTTCCTCTTGATCGAGAGATCATTTGATATATTTCTTATTGGAAATCATTAATGCATCAATTACTGAACCAAAGAACATTAGATATGAAAAAGGAAGACATTTAATAATATGAAAAACTTAGAAGTTGGGCAGAATTTGGTTCTCGAGCTTCAGACCAACATACGAATGTGCACTACTTTCAAATTGTCTTAGTTAGGGTTATCAAAAGGTCCATCTATCAACATCTATTTCTTATCCTTTCATTGTTTCACTCTCCTCAAAATCCCTCTCACAATATCTTTTTTCATTCTTTACACAACATTGTGCCTACTACTTCTTCTCACTTCACCTTGGAATCACCCAATTTCAATGCTATATCCTAAACATATTTCGATTCAGCTTTCAATAAAACAAATCTCTGGCAAAAGAGCCAATAAATAACTTGAGTAGCTTTTAGAATGGGTCAATTCCATTTTTTTGTTACGCTTGGTCAAGATTATGGTCCTAACGAACTGAAGCCCAGGAGGCCTAATGATTGGACCAAATAAGCAGTGTGTTTGCTTATAGTGCAAGTGGTTCAATTCTTGGTTGGGGTTATGAGGGGCATGTAGTTAGTCAAATTCTTTTACATAAATTGTTGCTTAAATTGCATGTTTAATTTTATCTCTGATGTCACTTGTTTTTTGTAGTTAACGCTTGCAGAAATTCAATTTGAACTGTTCATTAGAACCTTGTTGAAAGCATCTGAACACACACTAGTTTGTTCTAATTTGCTGTAATGGAATAATACTTTCCATCAGCTTAATAAGTTATAGAGATAATTTGTTCAATTCCCATAGCATGATATTTAATAACTACCTGGAAGAGGGTAAAAAAATCTACATTATGCATCTTAAATTGATACATTTCACTAAGAATTGTAGATGGACAAAAGAATGTTTCTTTCATCAGAACAATACACTGGTCCACACATCAACAAATGGCCAAAGTTCTTCAATTATGTAACAAATTGCTACCTCGTGCACCCTATTCTTTAGATTTGGACCCTTAAACAACTTTTAATTCACTTTACAGATTCATGTTGAATGAAGAGATGCCTGAAACAGACTCCTATTTTGCAATGATCAAGAAATATCTTTTGGAAAACTTAAATTACTTAGGAATGTTATACAAAGAACGTAGAGAATACTTACATAGACTTGAGAATTATATTGGATTTTAGAAAAAAATTAGTTTGACTAACAGAACCCCCTTCATATCCATGAAGAGGTGAATGCAAGGTCTCTTTTGGTTACTGGTATCTCCATTTCAATTCAAAGTTCTAATTTTAAACCAATCACCTATTGCTAGGAATAAATAAGTATTTGTGACTGATGAAGAAATTAAAAGTTATTTTATATGACAAAATATATTTCAATTCAGAAATACAAAATAATTGAATAATTCTTTGGTAAAGAAATCCTGTTGAAATAAATTTCAAACATAATACAAATCTTTCTGGATATCAGAAAATTTTAAATAAAAAAAACAAAAAAAAATCTTTATTTTTAGTTCTTCAGGGGAAAATAAGCCTGGGCTGAAGAAACTCTTTCCATTCCATTGTCAGTACAACGTCTTTGCTTTTATTCTCCTCCTCCTCATCCTCCAAATGTATCTCGAACTTTCCATTGACCCTGTCAAACTCCTTTACACCTTCTGGAAAACAAAAAGTATGACTTTAGCACAAAATTAGCTTTAAGAATGAGCACCCAGGGTCTATTAATATAATGAAACTGAAACATAGAAACAAACTATAATGCTAATGAGTAACTACATAAGAGCCTGGTGACTCCTAATGATAGGTTTTGACTTCCAAATACACTAAATGCAATTTCTGTAAAACAAATGTTACAGAGACAGTATGGGACTACCCCTTAAAATTTTTTACTCCACAAACTGCAGCCAGTTCAAGTTCATTGACAGTAAGGATTATTAAGGAGAAGGATATTTATACTCAAATCCAACATTATATCTATACTGGAATATTAGTTGGTCACCTAAACTGAATTTTCAACACTCATTCTACATAAATTGTAATTGAATCAAGGATTTTACAATGCACTAAATTTAAATTTGATAGGGATCCTTTCACTTAAAATCCTCCTGTAATCACAATAATACATAAAATACTGCATAGTATAAAATATTTAATAATTCTTATCTTATTGACAACTGTGCATCTTGGAAAGTAATATCATTAGGGAATGTAATTTATTTCTTGAGGAATGCATTAACATATTCATATGATTTAACAAATAATTTGATTAACTTTCACGAGTCCAACTGCAATCAAAATTTGCTTTTCTCCAATTCTGCGGTTAAGCAGTAAGACCATACAAAAGAGTAAGGTGCAGCATCTTTTCTAGACAACAAGATTGGTTATCATCACATGAGGAATTAGGCAGTGATGTTTCCTTGGCAACTGGTATTTGCAAAATATGGCTCAAAATGGAGATTTCAGATGTTGCTAAAACAGGGGTTGTTTTTTCTGATAATAGGAGAAAATAATGTAATTGAAGAGTAAGCATATGCATCTTTTGAAAATTAGAATACAATTAAACATTACAACCAAATGAATGAAATGCATCCCAATAATACAGAATCTAAATAAAATGAATTTTAAATTGAGCATTACAAAACAAAACTTTACTTTAAAAGGACCAATTTGACAACAATTATAAATCCAAAAACAGAATAAATATATGAGAAAAATCTTATGAATATCAACAAAGTTTACATAATAAACTTCAAAACATAATAACAGAGATTCAATTAAATGATCAAGAGAACCAAGGGCGTCGCCAGCCACTGGGCTAGGGGGGGGCAAGCTGCCAGATAAAATAAAAAAATGCCTAACTTACAGGGGCTAGTTTATTCATGCCCGCTTCTTACTACAAATATGTCAAATCTTCCAAAAACTAAATGTATTGAAAACAAGAGGAGTTTAACGCTTATATGGCCAACTCATTAAACTTTCCAAGATAGTAGTTTACATAAGCAAACTATTGGAAACTTATGATAAGTTTTGTTTGGATTTCTAGTTTGGATACGTCCAATTTCTATTAAAAGTTAATTTTTTTCGATGCTTAAGTATTTTGATGCTGTAGATATATACTTCTCGAGTCTTTGAGAGTTCTTTCTTCCAAGAGGTTGCCAAGCGTGAAAAGGAAAAAATGTTACGGTTATTTGACAAGCGATATAAAACGTCTCATTAAATCACCACATTGGTGCGCCCATCCTTATTTGAACATCTATCGTTATTAGACTATATCATCAGCAGATTTCTTAGGAGTGACTTGATCCGTTGCTTTTAAAATTACCTCCTCTTCTAAGAAACAAAAAATCATTTATATCAGATGAAATTTTCTGGTAGGCTTACCATTAAGCCTGATTTCGTTATTTCTGTATTAGCCAAGTTTTTAATTGAATGCGTCACATACCGGAGAGTAAAAATTCGGCTGCATTAAAATATTCTGTAGACTCTTGATTATAGTTGATATTATAATTGAATTTGCAGAAATAAAGTTATATACCAAGGTGGAAAAAATGAAGACGTCAACTTACAATTATATAGACTAAGTAATAGGTGGTTTAACCAACAGAGAGATGATACAAAACCCAGTCTTACGCACTGAGTGTTCAAAGGAAACAAAAGTTTCTACGAATTGAAATTTTGAATGGGCATTGCATAACCAGATATGAGATTCGTGGGATTCTATCACAAGAGAAAAAATTGGCTGCAACGAAAAGGAAGCTGAAGAATTAAAGTCACAGTTTTAACAGTTTCTCAAATTTATTTCAAGTCATCAAGTCACAGTTCCGATAAATATGTGCGTAACTTACGCACACAATACCTTTCAGCTGACTGATTTGCTTCCAAAATGGTATACTATTAATAATAACATCGAAAATTAATTTTCACTGATATTGTACAGTATTGCTCCAATACTTTTTCAAATTTCTACGGAAACCCGGTTATTGAATTATTTTCGTAACTATACAGCAAATTAACGGGTAATTATAAAATAAGGATCGGTATATTTTATATCATCCCAAGTAATGAAGAGTCTACTGTACAGACTTTTAATCGTCCAGAATGCTTAACAAAGGAACCAGTTCCTTTGGAATTGTCGCTAAACTCATCTTGAGATGTGCCTTCCGATAACAGCCCTAAAATAATACAATCCTGATTTATGCAACTAATAATGGTCATTTCACAAAAAACTACATAGACATTAACTTACGTTTTTCCGATAGAGGCCTCGAGCTATTAGCGGACTGTGAAAAAATTTTCGGATGTCCATCTGTAACTTATGAAATCCAAACTAAACTCTCCTTCGAACTGTTCCCTGTGAATTTCTCAAATGCACTATTCACGAGCCTAGCTTTGCATTCACACCCTCAAAACAGTCACATGCAACAGATCTAACTGAGCGTTTTATCAACCTGTTTGTCTCTCAAACGTAATCCTAATCTCTTTTTTCAGTGTGTAAGTTTCGAATTACTTCTCGAATGTTCCCTTGTGTTTTTGCGAGGAGTAAACGAATCAGCAATTTCGAATTCTTCTCATGGGAATCTTATCTTATGGTGTGAGTCATCTAACAAAAGGATATGGTTAAGAAGTGCATTCGTTGAACATTGTGTGTGAAACACTCGTAGCGTCCCATTGATATCGATGTAGGCTCTAGGCCTGCTCTGCTACCGAAAACATCAACTTAGCTGTAATCGGAGCCATATTAACTGGCATGCAAAGCTTTCACTGAATTTATCAAGCAAATGATTGGGGTTTTGTACTCTTCAGCAGAAAAAAGCACAGAGCTAGTCATAGGACTTGACTCTTGGGGGGGGGGGTTTGAACCCCAAAACTTCCCCCCCTCGCTGCGCCACTGCTTGGGCCTATTTGCAAAATACTCACCGCAAAACTTTCTTATGTCCATTTTGAAGGGAAAACGAAAAAAAACTGAATCCTTTGTCTTCTGCGGGCGATTGTCGGACGATGCTCAAGGAAGTTTGAGAGAGAGGACATAATCGCATAACCTCGCGCTGTGATCGCATCGAGAGGCAGTTCTAACTACATTGTTCACCCTGAAACCAAACTTTTCTTCTTTTGGGAAGGAAGGGGCGAAGGAAAGGAGGGATGGCTGTTGACTCTGCTGCAAAATAATGTTGAAATATTTGTGCTGCGCTGGAGGTATAAATGGATTTCCTAAGAGGAAGTACTTTTCCCATCACTGGTGTTTACACGTGCCAACACTTGACTTAGTTTTGGGTCTAAATTCTTTTCAAATACGCTCGTGCCTAAAAATTGTTTCTACAACACATCCTGAGCCAAAATACGAATGGATCTCCAGGGGGGACAGCTGCCCCCCACTGGCGACGCCCATGAAGAGAACGCATTCTGTGATCACATATACTTGGAGATCCCTCGAATCAACCTGTATACCACAGCAAGTGAAAAAAGATTTATACAGAAACACATAGTCAACAACCTCGATAAGCAGGCTGCTTGAAACAGCAGCTGGGATAATCAAACTTTCTTGGACTTTCAAACTTGCGTCAGGCAGTTTGGCATTACTTGTGCAGAGGGCATGTGTGTAAAATTTGAAAACCCTTATGAATCCTTGGTTCATTTTAAAATACTGAGATTTTTGGATGAAAATGAAGCAAATTTCAATCAATAAAATCAATTTTTAAAGAGAATCTTAGGATTTTTTCCTATAAAATTAACAGTTATGGGCAAAAACAATCAATTTTTTGCTATAAAATATTGACATTTTTGGAATAAATGAACAACATTCTGATCAATTCAATTAATTTGTAAGTGAGAATCAAAGGATTTTCTCTCTTTACAGGAATATTTATTCACTAAATAATTATTAATTTTCACCTTAAAATATTGAGGTTGTTGGTTAAAAACTTGATAATTATTATTTTGACCAAGAGTTCCCTCATTTTAACCCTTGTGTAGGCACCCAACTTTACCTACGTTGTTGGGCACCCGGGGTACCCACCTCTTTAGATCTCATTTTTGAACACATTTGTAAAGGAATTCGTTCTCTAAACATTTTATTTAATAAATACATATTTTATGAAGGTACTAAAGTCATTTTTATATCATTTTACCGGTTAGAACTTCTACAATTAACAAAATTAGAAAGGTATGTTTATTCTTCGGTTCTTGACGCCTGAATTCCCTTTTTTTCATTAAAAATTCAAATTTGAAGTCTTGTAAAATTTAAAGTAGAAATGGCACAAAATAACAAGTGACATCAACGTTTAGTACGTTCTATTGCGCGTGTAACCATATAAGCTAATCATTTCTGTTTTCATAAAATTTGGTATTTATCATAGATGGAACGGAAAAGTGCCCATTTTTACGGGCTGTTTCACGGAGTGCTCTTTTTGAACGTTTGTTCCTCAAAAACTGTTCTTTCAATCACAAAGATATTTTGATAGAATATTAATACGGGTATTAGTAATTAAAATACGAAGTTTCAGAATATTTGTATGAAACAATAAAAAGTTGTTGTCGATTTTGTAAAACAACTTTTTCTCGGAAGTGGATAGCCGTAGAAATACAAAATTAGGTTCGTTAGAAAGATTTCGAAATGGGTTTTCACGGTAAATAATTATTTTTCACAACAAGGTAGCGGATTTTTTTATACGAATTTATATTTAACGCCGGGATTCGCATTGTGCAGCAGTGTTGCCGAATTATTGGTCTTGCATCTCGAGCTTTTCTACACTCCGTCCCTCAGAGAGGCTTTCTTTCTATCGCCATGGTCTGCGAAGCTACGCCTAATCATATCAATTACGTTTCGTATTTTTACTTATTATCTTATCTTATTGTTTATCTTTCTTACCCTTATGTTTCGTAGAAACTGAATATATGTGCTTCAGTGCTACTCCTGGCTTTCTTCTGGTATTTACATTACTGAGAGAGCCGAACGCTTCACAGGTTTATGTAGAATACATAAAACATAGTGTCACTTTCTTTTTTTCTAAGAATTTTTTCGTACAAAGGCTATTTGAAGAACAATAATTAATTTCCACTAAAGAGTAATTATTTGCTCTTATGTCACAAGGAAGGGGAAAGCAGTTATTTTAATTTCAATGATGCATTCTGATATAAATATTTATGAAAGTGGTAAGAAGAAGCCCCATATAATTTCGTGTTACAGTAAGTTTAAATCTGGAGGTGATACAATGGACAATGATTATTAGGTATACAACAAAATGCCGCACTTTGAGATGGCCGCTAGCTATGTTTTCAATATAATCGACGTAGCTACTTTTGCATCCTATCGGATATACTATGAAAACAAGGAAATGCTGACGTCAAAAACCAACCAACGGCGTAGATTTATGCGAAAATTAAGTGAAGAACTGGCGAAGCCAGTAATTTAGCAAAAATCACAAAATTTGCAAGTTATGCGCAATATTACAACAAAGATAGCGATTGAAAGTGCTATCGGGCAGCCAGTTATTGCGGAGGATTCTACTCTTGGTGCGTCTACATCGGACAGCTCCGGGAGAAAGAAGATCACTGGGAGCTGTCACCTGTGCTATAAACAATTGATAAGAAGGAGAAGAAAAACTAGAAAAGTGTGCGATGTATGTCAAAAACTTGTCTGTAATTAACATTCGAAAACGTATGTCAAATCTAACGATTGATGTGAATAAAAATTCTCCGTGAAAATTATCATCGATGTACATATTATGCAGCATATATTGCCCAATAGAAGCTAACGAAAAACTACCACACAGTCAGTACAGCAATATTACTATAGCTTAACTTAAGGCGCTCGGGTAAATTTGAGGTGTTAGTACTTAAAATTTGATTTTTTCAGATAAAACGATATTATCGTAGCTGAAAAATGAGACATAGAAAGAGCAGGGCGAGATAGGGAGGTTAGGAACTCCCGAAGACATCAACATGGCAACACTGCTCAACAGTTGCAAATCTCGGCGTTAAATATTAATTCGTATAAAAAAATCCGCTACCTTGTTGTGAAAAATAATTATTTACCGTGAAAACTCATTTTGAAATCTTTCTAACGAACCCAATTTTGTATTTCTACGGCTATCCACTTCTGAGAAAAAGTTGTTTCACAAAATCGACAACAACTTTTTATCGTTTCATACAAATATTTTGATACTTCGTATTTTCATTAACAATAAACGTATTAATATTCTATCAAAATATCTTTGTGATTGAAGTAATAGCGTTTGAGTAACAAACGTTCAAAAAGAGCACTCCATGAAACAGCTCGTAAAAATGGGCACTTTTCCGTTCCATCTATGATAAATACCAAATGTTATGATAACAGAAATCATTAGCTTATATGGTTACACGTGCAATGGAACGTATTAAACGTTGATGTCACTTGTTTTTTTGTGCAATTTCTACTTAAACTTTTATACGACTCCAAAGTTGAGCCTCCATAACAAAAAAGCCGATATTTCGCGTGACTGACGCTGGCCGTTTTACGGAAGTAAGAAACATACCTTTCTATGTTTATTCATAATAAAAGTTCTAACCGTTCAATTGATATAAAATTGGCTTTAATATCTTCAGAAACTGTCTATTTATTGAATAATGTTTCCAAGGAACGAATTCCAACGCATATGTGTCAGAAAATGAGAAGGAAATTTCAAGTGGGTACCCGGGTACCCCGGGTGCCCCCAGGACGTATGTGAACTTTTAATGCTTTTATTTAAGCATTACATATAGTTAACGTATTTATAATAGTAGTATTTACTAGGGATTCAGGTAGATAACGACGATCTGAAGCATCAAAGCCATATCTTTCTTTATAATCAACGTACAAGCAAAAATATACCTTAGTGGGTACCCGGGTGCCTACACAAGGGTTAACAAAACATTTCAATATGTTTACATGAAAATTAATTATCTTTGTCAATAAATATTCCTTTAAAGAGAAAAAAATCTTACTATTCTCACTTAGAAATTTTTCTATATCTATCGAAATTTGCTTCAATTTTACACAACAATCTCAATATTTTAACCTGTTAATTATTAATGTTTCTGAATAATGATTCCATTCAACAGAAATAATGTTACGAATCTCACTCTGAGATTGATAATTTCACTCGAAATTTGCCTTAGTATTACCAAAAAATCTCAATCTTTTAAAGCAAAAATTAATAATTTTTGTTAACAACTATTCATTTGGTGGAAAATATCCTATGATTCTCACTTAACAGTTGATCAAGTAGATTGAAATTAGTTTCATTTTTAACCAAAAATTTTTATATGTTAATGCAAAATTTAATCATCATCGTCAGTAATAATACCTTATATGAAAAAATATCCTACGATTCTTACTAAAAAATTGATTATATCAATAAAAATTTGACTCCTATTTTACCAAATACCTCAATAATTAAACGAGAAAATTAATAATTTTTGTCCATAATTATTTATTTAACGATAAAAATATTACGAATTTTACTGAAAAAAAATTATTATATCGATCAGAATTATTCATTTTTAACCAATAATCTCAAAATTTTAATGCAGAAATTAATAATCTTCTGCAATAACTATTCCTTTACAGAGAAAAATTCCTAAAACTCTCACTGAAAAATTGATTATATTGTTTGAAATTTGCTACATATATAACCAATGATCTCAATATTTTAACACAAAAATTTTTCTTCTTCCTCAATAACTAATTATTTTTATGGGAAATTTAATGGAAAACCAGCAACAGAAGTATTTGTTTAACAATGAACCCATTCAGACCCCACATTCTTATTTTACCATATGATTCAAAACAGTACTAAGTATAAATCAAAGTATTTATGTGGATTTTGAAAAATTGTTTTCATTAATACCCTGTATGTCATTTCAAAGAAAATTTAAAATGCTGCAAAATGACACCTCTCCCAGCTCTCTAGCTGAATTAGAACCGCTTCTAGAGGGATTTAAAAAATGAACCTTCACGTTTTTTGGCGAGTTTTTGACAACTTTACATAGCCATATCCCAGAAACTGTTTTTGATAAAAAAAATGGTATTTTTCTTAGTATTAGCGATTAGTAAAAGAATACAAAATTTTAAGAAAATCTGAAATGGTGAGGTAAAATGCATGTGTTGAGTTGAGTATGGAATGACCCTTTACATGCTTAATTTACAGCACATACATTTGAAAACACATTACTTTTTTGAGCATGGATTTTAGGCCTGATACCTCATTTCATTTTAGCAACAGACAAATGATGGGGTGCTATTCCCCAAGATACCTGCTGCCTGATTTAAAAGTATACCCTCTAGCGTCGAGACAGGAATCAAAATGAAAGGTCAACTGATACCATATTGAATGCAAGAATCCCTTCCAGCCAAGTGGAGGATGGCCTAAACTTGCATCAGTTTAAATTGGTTGATAGCATACATCTATTCACATAATGTATAATATTGTTTCATACAATATTTCTATTTCATAGGCAATAACTGAAAACTATATATTCTTTAAAACAAATATAAAATATCCTTACCCAAAATTCTTATAGTGACTGTCGACTGGTCTTGATCACAAGCAGTCACTACACATTCGATAAAAGTACTGATACATGGCTCATAATGGTCATTCATCTTCAAGATCTGCAAAATAAAATACCCTATAAAGCATTATGAATGTCATAATTCTTGCAAACAAAGAAACTCGACAGGAAAGAATCTATTCTTTCCTGTATAATTAAAAGAAAGAGATTACATTCAGAATTGCAAAAAAATGGAGAATAATCCTGCATTAATGAAAGTAGAATATATTATCATAGCACTTGATGAATAACGAATTGTCACTGTTTCCCGAATCAAGCTAAAAACAAAATAAAGCCATAAGAAGTAATTTAGGAATTATTTGGTAAGTACAAGAGATGAAGTTAGAGAAAACAGTGTTGAATATCTTGCATCCTTCTTAGTTCTTCAATGTGCACTCAACTGATAACGCCAAAGAATTCCTATGAAAATCTTCCTGACATAACCTCTAATTTCAAATAATTAGGCACAACTTTCCTTCCTCCGTACAAGATGTTCAACTCAAATGAATCTTACATTCAAAATTCCCTAAAATAAATTAACTGATGAAAGAATAATAAATAAACTTTACTGATACAGAGTAAATATGAAATTTTCAGAGCTTCGGTGGAAGATCACCAAGCTTTTACTTCAATATTTATAGTCTTCTATGACGTTATGACTTACTATATTCTATATAGCAAATTTATACTTATGGCCATAAGTACGTCACTCATTGCTGTGTTACAGAACAAAGAAGATATATATATATATTGAGTAGTAAAACAAAACCTTATCAATTAAATTAGCTACTTAAAAAAAACAACCTTACCTTGAATGCAAGAATGTCTCCCTCTCTTGGAAACTTTTCAACGATGGGAAACTCAGAGTAGTTTCTTTTGCTTGAACTTGGGTTGACCGGTGTTGACGGTAGAGGCTGAGTTTTATTCTCAGGCTTTGAATTAGAAGGTTTGACATTCGGAACACAAGCTTCTGATGTTTTGTCATTTTTCATTAGATGAGCAAGCGTTGCACCTAAACCGGTGTTCAAGACAGCTTTCTTTGGCCGCCTACCAACAGGTAAGCAGCTGCTCTGGGATTCACAAGAAGCTGTGGCATTCTTCACACTATCTGTGGATTCAATCTTAAAAATCCGACCTGTAACATGATCGTGAGAGTCAACTTCTTTATTTATCTCGGACATGGATGCTTTATCGAGATTGGAAGACCTAGAACACTCTTCGAGTCTGGCATCAACACTGACAGCACCACCAGCTTCATTTGAAAAATTCGTATTCTGTCCGTTCGCTTCGATCGAATGATTTTCTGTAGTTGGGGAGACAGATACCTCTTCATCGTCTTCCGAATCTGAGAATCGCTTATGCTTTTTCGAATTGGACATGTTATTGGCGGAAGATTGCTTCACGGGATATGCTGCAGCATTCGAAATATTAGGTTTTAGTTCTGAAACAGGAGGGTTACTAACTGAGATATTTCTGCGTTTCCTTTTTGCACGACGGTTTCTCTTCCTTTTCTGGATGGGTGTTTCGACAAGTACACCCTCTCGTTCCGCAAAACCCCCAGTTCCATCAAATATTGTGTGTTCAAGCAAACTGTTGTCAAATGATGTTGACTGTGCTGAGGAAGATACATTACGGGTCTCATCATTAGCTACCTCTTTGACCTCAGAGATATTCATCTCCTGTAAATCGTTCGCACTTGTTTCCAAACATTTCTTTGTGGGCGATGAGGCATTAACTGAGGAGCTTTTTTTGCGTTCGTTGCCAATACACACTGAAGTAGAATTCTCCAATTCTTCATTTGTGATCTGAACAGTAGAAGAATACATTACTTCTCTCGCATTCCAGCAGTTTCCCTTAGCTAATTTTGATTTCTTTTTTCCAAGCTTTGCTGGGATATCTGTGATTGAACGTTCCACGTATTCCTCGACTGGTGAAGAACTTTTACGTTTCTTCCGAAGAGTCATCGTGGAGTTGTATTCAGGATGAAAGTTTTCAGGGAGAGGATCTATATTACCAGTTGATTGATCAGTATCCAATTGACTTTCTAAATTATTAGTTTTCCTCTTCTTCTTTCTTTTCCTATTCTCTCCTTCTTCGGCCGACACATCTCCAAGTGCCTTAATAATAACGGCATCACCAGAGGATTTTCTTAACCTGAAATTAAAAAATGAGAAGACGAACATGAATCATTTTAGTTTAGACTTGTAGACATTATTCAGAGTCATAAATTTCAATAACCGAGGAGGGAACTGTAAATTAAAATAACATGAAATTATACACAAAACCAACCAGAACCTAGGAGAAACGTTTAGCGGAAAATTATTCATAAAGTATGAAATTCAACATAACTTACTCGAGAACGTCTTTTTCGTTGATTATTCCCACGTCTTCTTTACTCGGAATATAGCTATCACATACAAATATTTCAAAGTCATCATTGATGACAAAAACTTCACAGATATGCTTCTTCAGATCTGATAAAGTCTTAAAACGGTTGGAATCAACATATACCCACGATTTTTGTCTAAAATCGGAGAAATATTGACTGAGATCGACTAGCACCCTAAACCCACCCATGATTTTAAAAGGAATTCAATGCGCTATTTTTTCAGGGAAGCTGTAAAGCACTAGATCTTTCACGCTTTCAGCTCTTTCCATGCTTCCCTCCCTTTCCTACTCTAGCTTCGCTGCTGATGCTTTTATTTCCGATGTTTACCTTGTTTAACAATTGAAAGATCTGCGGCGGAGGCCAAGGCCGCCAAGTCGGCTAAGGTTGCTAAGGTTCGCAACAACGTAATAAGGCGGCATATTTCAGTCTGGTAAATTCCCTGCTAATGGAATAAAATTTGCTTTATTAGGCTCTAACCCGCCAGTTTCCGACCTAACGGTGGTCAGAAGCTGCCGGCTTTGATTCCATTGTACAGCGTTTAATCTAATTCTCAAACAATGTAACGAATCGACACAAATCAATTTCAGTTTTGTTAAAATCTTTCGAGCTCTATTCAGAGATTTGTGTGGCAATAGATGACTGGTCTGTTTTGTGTAGGCACGGCCTGCACAAAACGGCCTTTAGTCCCCGCTATCGCGGAGCAAATGTTATTGCAGATATTTATCGTATACTTTTTCTGCGATTTCTGATGCAATTATATTCAATTGAAATAAGAGTCAATTATACAGTTAATTAACTTTTTGAGGAATTTAAGCTGAAGAAACTATCCATTGTTCTAAATGAGGTATGTTAAAATGAGAAGCTAATTTGATCATATGGTGTATCCAAGTATGAGTTACCTAACTTCCTATCATTCTGATAACTCTCTTTTGTAATATCTCAAGCTTATTCATGTATACCTCGTAATAAGGAAACTGGTAAAATTTCCGTTTAGTACCTGTAAACTAAACAATAACATAGTACTTCAATATGTAACGAACCAAAGTTTTATTTAAGATGGCAATGATTTTTGGGTTGGTGAAACCTCAAGATACTCTACATAAAGGCTTTTCATGAGTTGCTATTCATTCCTATCTTTTCCTCAAACATCCATGTGTATCCTTGCTACAAGATGCATATTGTTCACACCATGTAATTGCATTCTTAATTCCTTGTTGGAGTTTATCACAATCTTCTTCAGCCTCAATATCATCATCAGCAAATAACAACTACATTACCACTAAGTTCTATGTCATTTATAAATAATAAAAACAAATAGCTTTTGAACTAGTTAAGTAAAGTGCGACCAATACCATGTGCTTTTAACTTGGCTAGCAGATGAAGATGTCTAACCTTATCGAAGGCTTTACTAAAGTATGTGTACACAAAGTAAACTTGGTATCCTGAGTGAAAAAGAGAAAGTACAAAAATGGAGTATGAGTAGATTAGTATCTGTGAATTTGCATTCAAGGAAGCCATGTTGATCCAGGCTAATGGTTGGCCTCAGAACAGGAACATTAATATCAAGATAATACAGCTTTCAAGTAGTTAAGTTATAGATGATTGAATTGTGTCAGGCCTGCATTCTTTAATATTTTTTCGATTACCACTCTTAAAAATAGGTGTTATGAAGGAGAATTTCAAAGGTTGAGGATAAGTTCCAGCAAAAAGAGGAGAGTTTAACATAAAAGTAATGAGTGCAGCAAGACTTAAAGCTAAGGACTTCAAATTAATGGAGAGATCAAATCAGGACCAGGCCCATTATTGGTATCCAGGGATTCTATTTTTTTAATCACTCTTTTCTCAATAATATAAGGCAAAAATAGTTGGTCAATATTGTGATTATACTGTAGAATTCTAGCTAGTGAAACAAAAAAACTCTAGAAAAATATTCGAATAATACATCTGATATATATTTTGAGTTAGTTGCACTTAAATGATTTAGATCAGGGGTACTCAACCTTTTTTGGCATCCGGGCACCAAAGGGTGCTTCCGAAAGCGAAGTGGGCACAACATAACATTTCCATCCATGGTGACATTCAGGCAATTCCTTTGCAATATCACTTTACCAGTTTATTATATATACCAGATTATTATCACTTTACCGTTGGCCGTTTGAAAAAAAAAAAAACATTCCATGGTAAATAAGATCTAAAATATTACAACGTATATAATTTCATCCCAACCTCACATCTCATATGTGAAAACCTCTCATGTGAGAAAGTCTCAAACTCCAAAGAAGATTTGATAACGGGGAATACATCTGGTATGAAGGTTTTCGCTGCTTGTGCACCCTCTGCGTTCCGAAAAGCAGCAGTCCTTGATTACGAGGAGTTTGATACATTAATAAGCTGAGCCGAGCTGAATCTTCGCATTTGTATAATAAACTAAATATGACATAGATATGCGTCTTGTTACTCTAGACATAGGTGATAAGAGGGGTAAAATGTTTACGAAACCCAAGACCAGGACAACCAAGTTTCTGACCCTTTCCTCGCCAAACCTCCACTCTATCCTTGATAGTGCAATCCAAGAAATAATGTTGTGGCAAATAAAAAAAATCTTTTTATCGAAGCTTGGTGGGCACTGTATGAGGTCGCTTCAGGCACCAGGTTGAGTAGCCCTGATCTAGATTAATCTCTGAGGAAAAACCTTGTCTTATTTAAGATGTTCACATTATTCCAGAAGTGTTTAATATAATGAGGTAAGTCTAGTTGGACATGATCATTATAAGATTTATAATCAAACCTACTCACTTGTTTGCATAATCTTCTAGCATCAGAGAATTGGCGATAATCATCATCATAGCGAGTCAACTTGAAGTTCATTTGGAGAGTCTTTTTTTATGACGTATGGCCTCACATAACTGACTAGAAACCCATCATGGAAACTTTGCATAACTTATCCAGACTTTAGGCAGAAAGAGTTCAATACCCTTTTGCCCCTTTAATAAGAATCTGACAAAGTTATCAAAGGAATTATCCACATTTGAAACATTATAAACAGCACACCAATGTCATTTTTGGACCAAATATGCAAGTTGTTTTCCAGGGAGTAAATATAAGTCTTGGAGGGTTGAAGTAGTGTTAGACAGGAGAGCAGGTGAAGCCTTGATAACCACCAAGCTAATAAGTTACCTGCTTCTGTCAGAAGAATTAAAGGCTGAACCAGTAAACACTGTGATTCTTCAGTTGTACTAATAATAATAATAAGTAAATTTATTCCATCTTGAAGATAATACAAACAAAATGAAAAATTATTAACATTATGATGGAATTAGGTACCCCATAGGTAAAACCTGTTTCGGGGTTACCATCAAACTCAAAATAAACAGATGGATAGTTGTTGCAGATACATACAAAAAACATTTAAAAAATGTAAGTGGTTTAACAAAAAAGGAAGAAAACGTTTGTGTGTTCTTTACACTTGTTCTTAAAAGAAAAAAGTAATACCTGTAAATTTTACAAAAAAAAGCTAGATACATGTATATAATAATAATAATACTATTTCTATAAAAAATATAATTATAACCAAAAAATTATCATATTCAAATAAATCTATCAACATTTTCATTTGATAATAACCAAGACTTAGCCAACTGAAGAAACTTATAACAACGTTTCTCATTTTTTATTTCTTTAGGCAAGAAATTAAAAATCTTTGGTCCCATATACACAAAAGACCTTTTAAAAATAGTCAAATTCGGTTTAATTAAATGTACATTCCCTTTTCTCAAATTATAATGAATTGAACTATCAGAGATAGTTGGCATATTACCACTCTTGACAGAAAACAACTTCAAAACCTTAAACATATACAGGTGTTGTAACGGGAGCAATGTTAAATTTACAATTAATGGATATGAATGCTCAAATCTAATTTTTAGGCAGATTATTCTGATAATCCTTTTTTGCAGGATTAATGCAGACTTAAATGTGTTTTTAAATGCACTTCCCCAAAATTGTAATCCATAATTTAATTTGGATTGTAATAGAGCACTGTAGATGACTCTTTTACAGGATAAAGTACACTTGTTACGTATAAAGTAAAATTTTGATAAACAAAATCATAAATACAAGGAAACAGATTCAATATGGCAATCCCATTTTAAAAATTGGACTATAATTACTCCCAAATATTTTAAATTATATACTCTTCCAATTTCCAGACAATTACCGTATTTCCCGGCCTATAAGACGCACCGGCGCATAAGACGCACCTTGATTTTTCAGGTTAGAATTTACGAAAAAACTTAAATACTTCGATCATACAGAAAAGAATCAAAGTATTTTAATGATAACATTTTACACAAAAACGGAACATTAATGTTAAAATAATAACAAATATATCGGAGTTTATTCATCATAGAATCCCAAAAATTACTCATCACTGCTGCTAAAATCATATGAGCAGGAACGGATCTAGAGAAAAATTTTGGGGGGGGTCCGATCAAAAAATTTAAAAATAAAAGACATTTCGGCTTTCACAAACGTGACGTAAGAATTGTGTTAGACAAATTCGAATATTTTCGCTAGTGATTGCTTATTAAATTGTGTTTTATTTGCGTTATTCGAGTTTCATTTTCGAAAAATAGGCACAAGTGATATTTCGGGGGGGGGTCCGGACCCCCAGGACCACCCCCCTGGATCCGTCCCTGCATATGAGCAGTTGTTACCACAGGAGACGTCACTTTCCTCATACAAAATGTCATCTTCACTTCCATCCAGCGCATTGCTGATTCCGCACTTTTTGAAAGCATTTATGATGGTCTCACTATTAACTTTCTGCCAGGACTTCTTCACCCACTCACAAACACTAGAAATTGACGGCCGTTTCATTCTTCTAGTCGGTGTGACGTCGTGAGTTGGTGCTTCCATCCACTTTATCCATTCTTCATGCATAAATCCTTTGAATGGTTTATTGACTGAAACATCCAAAGGCTGCAGTTGAGAAGTCAACCCACCAGGAATCACAGCGAGATGCGTCTTCAGTTCAGTAGCAAGGATTTTTGCGGACTCCGTTATGTGGGCCTTAAACTGATCGCACACTAATAAAGACGATTTCTTTAAAAGTCCACCTGGGCGCCTAGGCGCCCAGGCGCGCCTGGACCACACCTTCTGCAACCACAGTTTCATGCCCTCTCCATCCATCCATCCTTTAGGATGTACATGAATATAAATTCCATGTGGAATTGTACATTTAGGCAGCGTTTTTCGTTTAAAGATTAACAAAGGAGGGAGTTTTGAACCGTCAGCACAACATGCAAGGACAACAGTATAGCGTGTTTTTTCGTTACCAGAAGTCTTTATCATCACTGTCTTGGCATCTTTAATGTCCACTGTTCTATTTGATGGCACGTCAAACGTCAAGGGAACCTCATCCTTATTTCCTATTTGTCCTATCTCAAAACACTTCATTTTTCTCAAGTTTATTACGTATTTGTGGAATTCGATAATCTTTTTTTCGTATTCAGGTGGCAGTTTTTGTGCTATTGTAGTTCTAGTACGCATGCACAGACCATTTCTCTTCATAAATCTTTCACACCACGACGTTGTCCCAGCGACATCGGCAACAGACATATTCATTGCTAATTTTCTCGCTTCCATTAAAATCATTTTTGTTGAAACAATGATCCCGTTCTTCCTGTGATTTATTACCCAGTTCTTAACATGTCCCTCAAGCTTTGGCCATTTAGGAGAACATGAATGTAAAGTTTTTAAAACTGTATTACAAACTACTTGCTCAAAAAAGTGTTATTATCGAAATTTGTAATGAATTGGACTATTTTCAATGCCTGATACGGTAAATAATACTTAGTAGTATTCATTTATCCTGGCAAATCGGCTTTCTTATTATAGGACGAAGTTATACCGTATACCATCGGCGCATAAGACGCAGACTGATTTTAGAGCATATTTTGGAGTAAAAAAAGTGCGTCTTATAGGCCGGGAAATACGGTACATGAAATATTTGGACAATATGCATGATAGAAAAAGATTATACCATCTGGACAAGGATGATTTCCAATATCATAGCATATGTACTTCGTTTTTTCGCTAAACTCTAGTCCATTGTAACAAAACCATTTACTGAGAAAGTCCAAATCTTCTTGTACATTATCTCTAATTATTGTCCAGTTGTGTCCTTCATAACACAAAGCAAAGTCGTCAGCGAAGGCTGTTGCATTCCCTTTGAAATCATAGTTACACAGGTCATTGATATATAACAAAAATAATATAGGTCCCAATACAGATCCCTGCAGTACTCCAGTTTCTATAAGTTAATAATCACTATAACTGCTTCTTATTTTTACACACTGAGATCGTAGGGATGAGTAGCTCTTTATCCAACATAATGGAACTCCACAAATTCCTATCAGTTTTATTTTATCCAATAATATGTCATGATCAGGAGTATCAAAAGCCTTTTTAATGTCAATATATAGTCCTACATTACGTGAACTAAAATTTATAGCTTTATATATGTATTGTAAGTGATTTTCTAAAGCATATTCTACCCCCATTTCACACCTAAATCTAAACTGGCATGAACTTAGAATCCCGTTTTTATCCAAAAATGTCAATAATCTTTTCTTAAATAATTTTTCTATGATCTTGGAAAATATCGACAAAAGTGAAATAGGTCTGTAATTTTGAAATTGGGTTTTATCACCTTTCTTAAATAAGGGTATTACAACTGCTTTTTTTAAGCAACTAGGAAATTCACCATTTGAGAAGCTTAGGTTACACACATGCGTAAGAATGGGTGCTATATTCTCTACAATAATCTTTAACATAGTACTGTTAATCCCATCAATTCCAGGTGATTTGCCATTTGGTAGTAAGTTAATTAAATCTTTAATTTCTTTGGTCACCACCGGTTCTAAGTACATTGACTTAAGCACATTTCTATTTACACAGGGATTGTCTAACATTTTGTTGGAATGAGCATGATTTGATTTAGCTTGTTTGAAAATGCTGATAAAATATTTATTAAAATTTTCAGCTAGAATTTTAGGTTCTTTAATTACATGCCCGTCGATATTTAATTCAATAACTTGCCTGCCCTTACCAATATGACTTTCGCCAGTTAGTTCTTTAAACAAGGACCATTTCCGTTTTATATTGCCATTAAATTTTTCAAACTCTTTCAAATAAAAGATATTTGATGCATGCTTTAATTGAGTTTTCAGACAATTTCTAAATTTCACATATACATTTCTTAACCTCTCATTGTTAGGGTACTGAAGAACCTTCTTATATAAATTATTTTTTCTTTCAATCTTATGCATCAATGCATCAGCAACCCAAGGCTGAGACTTTACTATTTTAATATTGCTTATAGTACTGTACTTAGATTTCTCAATACAATTCTTTAACATATCAATTATTAAATCAAAGGCTTTCGTCACATCTTTTTCTTTTAAGAGAGGTGTCCAATCAATTTTTCCTATCATTTCCTTAAAAGAATTATAACTAATTTTTAGCGCTTGTGGGCACTGGTCAACATTTGTCTTAAATAGAGTATGTTCCCTTCCAGTTATAATTAATTGAATCATTGAGTGCTCAGTTATATCTAAATGTAAAACATTGACATTAAATTCTAATTTGTATGTACATATTACAAAATCTGACGAAAATATGATCTAAGCAAGTAGATTAATTTGCACTCACTCTAGTGGGCAGATTTAATAAACTTTGTAAACCAGAAGATGATAATAAATTTAAATAGTGATCTGAATCATTATTTGTAACCAAAATATTTATATTAATATCACCAATGATCACAAGATTACCAATTGCTTTTCTAATTACAGGCTCAATATCACTTAGAAATTGATTTATGAGAACATTTTGATGTCTATAAACACTTAAAATTCTGAAATTAACTACATTAGTTTCTAAACTTAGCATTAAACAATCAGCAGATGGTATATTAATTGGAATAAGGCTACATACTAGATTATCTTTTACATACGTAAGAACACCTTTTACATGACTGGTATCGTTACATTTGGCAAAGGATTTGTAACCTGGAATATTATAAAAATTGATTTCACTTTCACTTATCCAAATTTCAGATAAGATTATGATAGTGGGACTGGGATTGACGTTATTTAAATGCGACATAAAAGTAAGAAAATTACATCGTAAACTATGTATATTTTGATGAATTATGGTAATATTCTTGATTGAATTAATCATATTATCAGATAAATACTGCATAGATAAAGGATTTAAAGCACATTCAGATCATCTAAGGATTCAATAATTACAACTGAATCGTTCTCTTTTTTTCTCATTAAAATTTTTCCATATTTTATCCAGAGGTATTTATAACCTTTCTCCTTCTTCTTTTCTCTAGCGGCTGCGAATATTCTCCTTCGTGCTGGACTTAGGCTTTCATTGATGTAGACCGGCGTCATGATTAATTACAATGAGAATGATACTGACTTTGTTAATGAACAAATTGAAAAGGTTATAGGGAAAGTAAAAGGCAGTAAAAACCTAATTGTTTTAGGAGGCTTGAATGTGGTAGTTGGGAAAGGCAAAGATGGGAAAAGAGGGAGAGTTTGGACTAGGAAATGGAAACAACAGAGGGCAAAAACTGGTAAGAGGAATAATCTCACCGTCACTAACATGATTTATCACCAATATCAGGTGGAGGTATACATGAAAAAAAAACAGGATATACAGGTAGGTATGTAAACAACCATATTTTGGTGAGTAAGTGGTTTAGATTTAGTGTTAAAAACTCACTAAGCTATCCTGTTGCCAATATAGTAACTCGGTTATTTATCAATTAATGATGAGAACTGAGCTCAAGTTTAAAAAGAACTTTCATACGAAAACTGCTACCAAATTAAATTTAAAAGCCCTCTGTAGTGGGAAAATTAGAGAGTTTAAAGAGTCTGTTAGCAAGGCTCTAGCAAGTAAAGGAAGGGAACTCACCACAGACAAGGAATGGGAATGGATGTAAAAATTAGTATCAGTAATGGTACTCAAGGAACAGTTTGAAGAGCCAAGCAAAATTAAAGTAGGAAACCATGTGTTATGGTTAAGAAATGATATAGAAATGTTAAATAAAATGGCCAATACTGAGATAAACATGGAATACATTTACAAAGCACTACACAATAAACATGTTGGAAACAAATTAGGCAAGGGAATAAAGGTGGAAGGGACAGTTAAATGAGCTAAGGAAGTTGGGTGAAAGCAAAATGGTTGAAAATATAGAAAGGTGAAAAAATTTTCAATAAAATTAATAATAAAATGGTCACATTAAAGGGGAAAATATCTTACTAGATTCAGCCAGTGTTAGAGGATAGTGGAAAGAATAAGTGGAGGAACTGTGTGAGAAAGATATGAAGCCTTCCAGCATAATGATAGAAGGTGAGAGATTGGTATTGTACATGGAATAATATATGGTGAAATAAAATATGGTCAACTATTGACAAGATTGTTTGTTATTTATTCATAGACCTGAGCGAAAAAGGCTACACATGTTCTTAGGAAAAGATAAATTTTTCAAATTTCTTGGAGAATTTATGATGAAGGGAAGTGACCAGAAAATTTCACTAAAACAATCCTGATTCTGGATGGACACAAACAACATTGGAGCAATTTGATCAATGGGATCATCTTTTTTGTACTCACAAACAAAATTTATTAATCGCACCATTTTAAAGTTATTTGATCCTCCTCATTTGTTGAATGCTTCCAGGAATTTATTCATGGATCACAACTTCATTATTACCATTAGGTTGAATGATGAGGTGGTACTGGACATGCCTTCATGGACGCACATCAAGAAAGCCTAAAGCCATGCAGCAGAAACCACCCTTTACAGGCCTATGCATCCCATCACAGAAGTCCACATTAACCCCCAAAACAACTGCAGTAAGCATGTGCATATATGGTGTATTTTTTTGTATGTAGGTATTTATATGTTGCTTATTCACAATTTCTGTATTCATTATCATCTCTCAGAAATTTCTCTTGTATGTTGTTCATTTGGTTTCACCAAGTATTTGTTTATTATTTCTTGCATTTAGTATAGTATTTTCCATCACTTTTCATCTATTTCCTTTGGTTAAAACATAGAATGTAATATAATAGAATACACTGGAAATCACTGGAAATAATTGGTATTTATTGTGGATTATATGATAAAAATCAAACTTTCCTCTTGTATGCCTCCAATGTAAGTTACATCCGTGCTTCTGTGTTCATGGTGTAAAGAATATCAAAAACTGCATTTCATGAAGTAATTTCTTATTACCTTTTCAGCTTGAAAAAAGATGAAAGTGAGCCTTGCAGCCCAAATTTTCAGTCGCTTGAAAGTTGTTGAATATAGAAGAATGTTCTCATTCACTCTAGTGTCCTGAGTATGTTAATAGTTTAGATTTAGATTAGGAAATAAATTTTAAATCTAATTCACATTTTTTATAAATTATATTTTAGGATGGTTGCCTTGCGGTGCCATATCCACTGCATCATTCATTCATGCTTCATGGATGAACTTTTTGCTTCAATGAATGCATATGGCAAAGAGGCACATTTAAGCCACTAAAGAGTGAGTTTACTTTTGGGAGCACCCATTTCCATTTTTGAAATAGGGTTACATATTTAATGAAGGACTGGAAGAAGGAGAGCAGGGTGGACTCAAATATTTTAAATTGCATGTTTAACCATTTTATTTAAATAACATAAAGTATTAAAAAGCTGAATTTGTTTCGGTAAAAGGCCATTTATGAGTCTTGATAATTTGAGCTTATTGATTTTTCATTTTAAATGGTTTCAATATTTCAGAAAATTTTGAGGTCATTTTGACCTCAGGCAAACTATGTAACTTTCTTGAACGCACTAACTAAGGGCTAAAGGTTGCAATGTCAGTATTTAAAATTTTTCAAACCCTGTCTGTTAATATTCGCGAATGAAACAACTATAATAGATACGGAATGATTTCCTGGTCGTTCGCAGCTGTTTGTGCGTAGTTCAAAAAGCGAATTTTTACATCACCCCATATTTTGATTGCTATGGTAGAGAATTGAATAATTCTTTCCCTGTCTTAATCTTATTGTCCTTGAACGGATGGATCGAAAAAAAAGGAAAAGTCTTCGTCAATTTTCATCGACACGTGTTTGTAACGCCAACCTTCCGTCCTGCTTCAAGACCGCGCGAACGTGCCGCTTTAGTCGCGCGGGAATTAGCGTACGTGTGGACGCCACTATTGGCTGATTGGTCTCACGTGATAAATCAACCCTTTAATACAAGGAATGGATAAAGCAGTTATCCTTTAATTGACTTTGCATCTTAAAAACTCTTCGTGGAAAGATTTGTTCATATTGGTAATCATACATTGAACATGCTTATGCACACTTTATAATCACTATGTGTATTAATATAATTCTTATGCTTGGGATACAGAAAGAAAAAACCTCAATATTTTATCTGAAATGGGCTAAATCAGAACCATGTGTACGATTTTGTTTATAAGAAAGAAATCGCTATGTTAGGTTTATATTAATAGCAGAGAAAGGATTAGTTTATAGAATGTACCAAATAAAATGAAATATTCATGAAGCTATACAATTTAATATTGCGAAAAAATTCTGGTATTGCTGATTTTATATACGGCTGCGCTGATAATTTAAAATCGTTTGTATTTTTACTTAAATAGTTTCCTTGGAAGCTTCCAACTTCTCAGGTAATCGCCATATAAAATTTGGTTAGTTCGAAGATAGAATTGTCAATGGCACATATTTGGTGTATAAACATTGATAAGTTGTGCTAATTTCTAATTTACTTTTCATTGAAAATTCATTCTCGTAAAATTAATTATTTTATTTTAATTAGTAAAATGCTCGGTGATTATAGACAATCGTATTCCCATGCCTCTATTTCTTAGATATTAAAGATGAATTTTCTTTTTCAATGATTATTTAATACTCGTGTATAATTACAAGAGAGGATTCTCTTAGATTTCAATCAACCATATCTTGTCATTTATCACCATTTGTCACTCATTGTTGATGTCTTCGGACCGTTTGTCTCTGTACTTCAGCAATTTTAGGTTGCGACAACATGCGTGCGTTGCTTTCTGAACTTTATGCTGTTTACGCATACACAAGAAAAAGAATAAATTCCAGTTATTTGGAAGTACTAATTCTCATTATCATTCAGACGTAGAAGCATAAATTTACTGCGCCTAAAATAAATATCACTCCTTGTTTTCTGATACGCACCCTTTGTTCGTAATAGATTTAAAACCTGATTTATTCCATGGGAGGAAACTTCTCATTTTCCATGAGAAGGCCGATTTGAAATCATCAGGTCAATTGTATGTTGAGTGATGCGTGTGCTATTGAAATTTTACGTGAGTAAAGGAATTTATTAACTGAGTACACCGAAGGGAGCATTTTCACTTGGCATAAGTAGTAAGATCAGAAGACACAATTAATTTATTAAGGCTATTTCTTTAAGGAAGTGACTAAAAGGCTGTAATGATCGCCTAAAATGACCACATGTGACCTGAAGGTCGCTGGTTGTCCACCTCTGCTCTATTCTAATATTCTTAACTGTCGCACAGTGTAGTCGAAAAAAGTTGGGCAAGAGGTTCCTAATATTTTTTAATGCGGAATATGAAACTTTTACTCGCTACCCTGGGAAATTGATGGATTCTCACCAATCCAACATCAAACTTTTAGCTATTATCATATTACATCCCGGCTGGAAAGGTTAAAGATTTATTCCAAAATAATTTTATAGTGTACCACGAAATTAAAGCTCGCATATTAGCGGATTCGAGGGATGAATAATCATCCGTTACTCCTCGGAAACATTTATTTGCTTTATGACCAAATAGTCTTTCTAGGTGCAACAATGATATTCGACAAAATTCCTAAAGTGGTTCCATCTGTGACCTTAAGAATATATATATCTAAAAAAATGATCATTATTTATTTATTTCATGTCATTTTCACTGCAATTTGGCCAGGTGGCAGCATTAGAGGGGAACATACCATATTAAAAAATAATTGCCTGGCATTCGCCCAAAGACGGGAGGAAAACCCTTCCTAAAACCTCCCGCTCCCTCCTCAATTTAATTGAATTTAAATAGTAAGTAGTTAATGTAGTAAAATAGTGACATCAACAATTATTTTTATAAGAAAGTGGAATATCTGTGAAATTTCTGTCCTTGTTGTTTAACTTAATTGAAGTAAGTTTGCAACTATACACTTGGGAAACATATCGCTGCACCGTAGAATTCATAAGCTTTATTCATAGCTTCTTCAATATCTACGACCTTGTCCACCTTTTGAACTAGCTTGTGCTTCTCCTACTTATATTTCTTTGTATGTAACCGATGTAATATACTACTAATAATTTATTTAGTTACAAGTTTTAACAATTTTCAGTACGTTTCTATGTCAATACGCAACTGATTGCGTCAAACTATTACGCTTGAGCATTGTAGACGAACGATATACTGTATGTACGTCTTCTATGTAAGTCTTTAAATCATCCGAGACTGACGACAAAACATTATGGACCAGGCTAAATTTATTGCTATTTATTCATGAAACTAATTTAGTTAAATCGCGTTTATATGCCAGTTATGTAGGATGATGGTGGTAAAACTCTCGTTTCAATGAAATCGATCCAATTTCCCGTTGTTTGATGATTTTGGTCTGTGCCTTTTATCGTCGAAATCGGTTATATTTCAATTTCTCTGCTTATTTCTTCTTACCTCCCAAGTATCCATTCGTAGTTGTGGTTTCTTTAAAGATTGTTTTTTTTTCTGAAGAACGCCTCACAAATAAATTAATCCGGTAAGAGCTGCATATTTAACGATAAATTTATAGCGTGAATCTATTTCCTATAGGAACAGAAAAGCAATGGATTTAATGCCACGATCGTTACAATATCTTAAGGTGCGTCCACACTATGCCGATCGGCAATGACGATCGGCAAGGCCGAGCCAATGAAGACGCAACTGTCGGCTTCGGCATCATGCCGATCGTCATGCCGATCCTTTCCCGAGCAGTGTCGGTAAAGATCAAAGGAAGCCGATCGGCCTGCTCGTAGTGGAGACGCTTCAGTTGGCAAACCCCGTCGGCATTAGTTGTTTCGCTCAAGAATCGAAGCCACCATCTACCTACCTCTATATATTTTGTTCATATTACTTAGTTCTCTTGTAATTTTTATATTCCGTTGAAATAGAATGGACTGATTCGGATACTCTGAAACTTCTGGATATGTACCGAAAGCTTCCAGTTCTATGGAATAGTCGGCTGACAGATTATAAAAATCGGAATAAACGGCATGATGCTTTGCAGGAGATCAGCATTTCATTCTGTGTTGACAAGGAGGAGATAAACGGAAAAATTCGGTATCTGTTAAGTCATTTTTCGCGGGAGGTGAAGAAAGAAAAGAATTCTCGTAGAAGTGGGGCCTCGAACGAAGAAATCTACAAAAGTAAATGGTTTGCGTACGAGAGTATGGTCTTTCTCAAGAACAAGAATAAACATACACCGATAGTGGACACTGAGGTAAGATTCTGCGGAGACAGGGACCTTATTCTTTCAATTTTGCTGTATGTACAATGAGATGTAACATGATTTACTTGTCAATTCTGAAAATTCAATTGCCCTTGCGATGAACTGAAAGACTCTACAAACTTGTTCCTCACATTTTGAGCGGCAGTCGACTCTTTCTAGCCAATCGGTTGAAATTCTTTGCTTGAGTATCTGAAGTATTTGATCTCCAAAACCGTGGATTGATTTCTCCTGTGTCTGAACATTCTATATCAACCATTCCGGGAGGATTGTAGATAAATGTGTTTTTCCGCAAGAAATTGTGTAGGTGAACTAAAGACAGAACTACTAGCTGTGCAGTTGTTGGTTGCAAAAGCATCGGCTTGCGTAGCATACGAAAAACAGCAGAAAGTATTCTAAAAGCATTTTATGAAACTCTACTGCTTCTGCTCAGTCGATAGTTGAAAATTCTACATGCAGAACCTTTTTCTTGGTGTCCTGGGAAGGGTTTCATAATGTTCATTGATAGAGGGAAGGCATCATCAGCAACAAAAACAAATGGTACTGGATCGCTTTGCCCCGGTAGAGGACGAGGTGAAGGAAGATGCTAAGTGTTTTCTTCAAGACATTGGTTGAAATATGTTTCGTTAAAAACGCCCGCATTAGATATTCTTCCCTGGCATCCAACGTTGGCATATATAATATATAAAATTGTAATTTGCGTCCACCACCGCAAAGAGCAGGGGAGAGCTGGGAAATGACGTACACTTAAGGGAGATTTATTACAGCTCTTATAATATTCAGTATAGAAGCATAGACACATGATCGAATGTTACTTTGTTTTATTGGCTACCAAATCGTCACCAAACGGCTGGATTATTTATTTTTTTTTTGTAAAAAAATTAAAGAAAAAAGTTACACTGTATGGAATTGCCCCAGCGGTTGGGGTAATCCCGTACGGGGGGACTATGACCTCGTGACAAATTATTAACATAACCTGAAAAACTTGGCATAGACGGATCACCAAGTGTATCCAAAATATAGATCAAGAACCGTAGATGGTTTGATAGTTACCAGCTAATATTTAAAGGCTTCCCACCTACTTCTCTAATTACTTGAAGCTTAGAAATAGTAACAAATCAAGCGAAAACACTATTTGTTTCACATAAACCACACCGTGGATCATACAGCAACCACATGTTTCCGTAGAGCTTACGGGGTCTTTTGATAGGGTGCAAAACCGATCGGACCCCCACTCTAGAATCGGAAAGCATGATGTACGGTCATACCCCGCTGTACGGCTTTCCCCCGCTCTCCACTAAGATAATGAAAAAGCTCCTGTAGTTAAAAAAATCAGTTCCAGAGTGAATTGGTGCTTGCAGTGCAATGTGTTTCCCATCCATAGCCATTTGAAAAAATCCTTTCAGGGAAAACGGAATCACGAAGAAGATGGTGAAGTTGACGATGATGGAGAACTTGATGAACCACAGCGAAAAATCATCAAGTCTCCCAAAAAGAATTCATACGTTTCAAAACCTGGAAGTGCGTATGTTAATGCGCCTGTGGTTAACGAAGCACTTGATCTAATTCGCAGTATCAACGCTAGACGTGTAGAAAAGGATGAGTATTCTCTATTCGGAGAGCAAGTGGTAATAAAACTGCGCAAAATTACTTCTCCTTACGCTAAATTCACGGTTCAAAAGATTATAAATAAGGTGCTATTTGAAGCAAAAATAAAGGCAAATTTGACAATCCATCTGCCATGTATCCCTATTTTCCGGTGTCTGTGCCCACTTTTAGTGTCCCCCTCTTTTACTTCAGGTTCTCCTATAACCGCATCTGGATTTACCACTCCCCCATCTACTAGTGCTCATTATGAGTCTCCTGATGTCTCCTTGGACTGCAATAATTCCGTCCAATGTGATGAAAATGATGAGTGCAAGCACAACATTTTATGTTCATTATAATGTAATTATTAAATTGTTTATGTGTTGACTAACACAATAGTAATTATGATTATTGTATTGACGATTATGTAAATGCTATACAACGATTATATTAAGGTAGATTTATTTTGGAAATTTTGAACATTCTTTGTGCCATAAAAATTTACGACAAATTTTAAAGTTAAATAATATTTATTTTATACCTTGATATAACCTTGAAGAATTTGCACGAGAGCTTCACCGACTTCTGGCACACAGCTTGAAATGTTTTTTTTTTTGATAACTTAAAGGTGTACATAATGAGAGAATGATAGGATTCTTCAGTGGTGAGGAAACGCAACGTCACTGCAAGATGTTCACTGGCTGGAATAGCAGGTCTGAATGAGGTATCCCTTCTAGTAATAGCCGGGATATTCAAATTCAAAAATGTTTCAAAATCACTGCTCGTCATACGAAAGAAATTTCTGAAACCCTTATCGAATCGGTATTCTAAGCTTAAGTCATCTACATCGTCCGAAATAGTCTTTCATTAAATCACTCGCGCTGTATCTGTTGCGACTCTTGAGACTGGGACGGACCCAAAACCTCTTCTTCTTCTTTCTTCTTAGCAGGTACACAAGAATCAATTATAACAGCAGCTGGAGGCCACCAGAATTGCATCGTCTTCGTCACTTTCAATCATCTCGCGCGCGTTGTTGCGTCCACACTGAATGTGTAGTGTGGACGCGTGCCGATTCTATGAGGCCGATCGGCTTTGCCGCGTGGAAATGCCGATCGGCATGGTGTGGACGCACCTTTATATGCGGGGACATATATCGTGCGATGCGCTTTCTCCGAACGTAACGTAATGAAAAAGGACTAGAGACCTCGTAGCAATGAAACCCTCATACCAGCATGATGATGATATGGTTAACTTAATTTTTTTATGTGACAATTCACTCGAAATCATGTCAAGTTCTTCTGCGATACATTTAGATTTTACCATCTAAAACTCTTCCTAAAAATCTTCTCGAAACTGAATTGATATCTTATAATTTATTGAGAAACAAGGTAAATTAAATTTTCAACTTTCAGTAAGCTTTTTTGACTTATTAGAGTTAAATATAAATAAATAAGCAGCAAAATGAATACTTTGTTAATGAAAAATAAATAAATATAGGTACGTTTCTTTATGACTATAGTTTACTAATCGCTTTAGTTCGATGCCCCCCTGACCCTTCGCCTTGATACTAAATAGTCTCTATTCATTTTTGCAATGTCAACGGTCTCAATATCCGCAAACTCTGCACTTGCGACGTAACTTAAATTGGCGTAGAATTTGAGGAATGAACAACTTACATCTCACTAAATTGATGTATCATCAACTAGAGTTACAGAGAGTTATCTATCATTGCGTAAATGTTGAAGCATTTCCATGAAGCCTTAGCTTTAATTGCTGCAGTCAATAACCTCGGGTTCAGTATCCGGTATCAATGTACTGATGGTGTGTGCCCTGTGTTTCTCATTTTCACTCATTATTTTCTACGAAAACAGTCAAAGAGAGTCGATAACAACAATTGCAGAGGGATTACCGCATATGAAACTAAAAAATGCTGATCAACATGAAATGCATATTTGCTAATTTCAACATTCGTTAAATTATTGTAAAAGAATGATTGAAAATGGTGTTCCCGGTCCATTTTCTTCGCGTATTTAAGACATGTTGCTTAATCATTTTAATTTATGCATTACTTAAAAGTTGAATGTAAATATCTTTTTTACTTTATCAATCGCCGATGTCTATCAAAGAAAAATTATAGCTTTCGAAGGATTTTGTATGAAACTACTATCTCTTCTTCTTTCTTTCTGCTACAGTGTGATTCCTTTTTCCAAGGGCACCCATAAAGGTTAAATCAAATAAAAATCTCAAAAGAGTGCATTTTTTAAATCGTATCGTATATTACAAATTCTTTGCTAATATTCATAAATTGAATAAATTATAAAAAAATCTTTCTAATTTATTTTTTAAAGATGCCGAATAGTACTAAAAACTAGATAATATGTATACTTCTCGGCTCCTGCAGGTACCCCATTCTCGGAAGAGAATGTTTGTTTGCAACAATGTTAATGTTGAAGAATCTCCGCAATATCTCTGTACTAAATTGACTATGTCGTTTTCTCACTGAAAATAGTTTGCTTGCGCGATGTTACATTATATTCCCTTATCTAATTTCAAAATTATTCGGCCACAAAAATGAAATAACTTAATGAAAGGCACTATGTTGTGCGCAATTTTCATTTTTATTAGAAATATCCTTTGTTGAGAAGGACATTTCACCAATAGACAAATCTTCTGCAGTTTCAAATGCGCATACGTTTTATATGAACAGTAAGCAATAAAAACGTGTTTTGCGATATCAATTATGAGGAACAATGTAAGTCCACTTTTCAACTCAAGTTGAAAACGTTTCCTTTGCTCTATTGATAGTTGACATACGCCCTTGCGAAGCGGACCTTGCAGAAGCAGTATACGCCTTCACCATGGTTGATTTATCCGGAGGTCCAGATGGACCAATTGAGCATGGATTTAGTAATACAGTTTTTATAGGACCGGCTATCATTATCATTAGTTTGGTCTGTAAGTATCGAAATCATTTTAATATTTGAAGATAAAACACTTCATGAAGCTATTCAATCAGGTGGTTGACACTTCATGTTTGGGATAAACATACCTTCTTGAAGACTCTTTCTTCTGTTGTAGATTTGTTCTTTTTATTATTTTATATGCCTTTATTTATTTACTCAGTCTTGAAGGATGTGTGCAGATCTATTTGCTCAAAATACGAACGTCATCACAGCCATTCAGCTGTGTTGGCAGTTACTCGTCACCTGTATGATTTTACGATTCAGCTTTATCTCACGGTTCTATTCAGCGTTATCAGTTGAGATTGAGGTTTTTTTCATTACTTTAGCTAGTGGCTGCTCTGAAGGAACACACGTGAGGAGCCTTGTTTGTGAATCTGATAGTATTTCACAGCTCGCTTTGACATCATACAATCTAAATAATTTAAATTCTATCGTTCGTATTTTTCTGCAATTACGGAGAAGATATTCTAGAAATTTTTGAAATGGAGGGCATGTCTACCGAGCAGTTAATGGAAGCGATTAAGAGTATGAAGGGCCTTAGCGACGAGGATCGCGATGAAATAATGAACAGTTTATCCCAGCAGAATAGCCCAGGTGTTCCAGCTCCTCTTCCTGAACCGCCTTTTACACACCAAGCAATGGTCCTGACAGTAATGCTGACTCTTTTGGGCCTCATATTTGGTAATAATACAAACTTCATTATATATATATATACACCTACATCCATTCCCTGCAAGCCTCCTGTAGGCGAGTGAAAGCTTAAATTTTATATACTTCTTGACTTATTCTAACAGAAATTATTGTTTCGAAGAATTTATTTCCCATTTGGAGTATTTGTTATTTTCCTTGATCGTAATTTGATAATGAATATACTATCACTTAAGCCTTTTAATTTGTTTCCTGACGTTTGAATTGATTTTAATTTAATATGTTTTGGTAAATGCCACTTTGCCTCACATGTTGATGAGCATTTAAAATTTACATTTATGGATTTGTTGAATGGAAATTACAACAGCCAGAACTGGTTATTTAATTTTGAAACATGGTAGACCCTTAGAATTTATTGTGCAATCAAAATAATTTGTTGTTTGCATTTACAAAATTTTAGTTAATGTATGATTTCCAAAGGAATTGATCACTTTGATTCCACATAAAGACAAATATGCCGTTAGGCTGTATTTATCGTAGAGACTTTCTTAGTCCAGAATTATTCACTGATATTTAAGATACATATGTAGCCAATTAAAAAGTGAATAAAAAATAATGATTTCAATTTTCTTTTCTTTATAGAATCAAAGTTTGTAGCATATTCTTGTAGTAAACCAGTGGTCTTTAACACATCTTATTCATTTATATCTATTTGTGGATCAATTAATAGATATTTTCTATTTTCTTCTAATTGATCAACAACACTAACTCCTAAAACACGCCACCTAAGTGAACCTTAAAACAACCCTTGCCTATTGTGTAGGAGGCATTTTGTTAGAGTTTAAAGATCAAGCAATATTGTGGTACTTATTTATAGGATTTAGTAATTTGCTGTTATAAATAAAAAGTAATAGTTTGCAGGATGTTGAGAATCAAACTATGAAAATTTAGTAAAAGTTATGTTAGAAGTTGTGATTACCTGTAAACAATCTATTCTAATAGAAGATTTCAGATACCTGATGAAAATTATCTAGTGACAGTTAGTTAGTTTCATTGTCTAGAATTATTTGCATCAAAAACTTCTAATTTATTTTTTCATTCTTTCTTGTCCCCAGCATAAAATTAGGTTCATGATAATTAAGTACAGTGAAAATTTCAGTGCAAGTGCCTCTTCCTAGCCATAATTCATATAATTTTCTCTCTTAATTGTCTATGCATAAGCCCCCTGTTCCATATCTAAGTAAGGGATTAGCACTTTTTATTATGCTCTTTCCTTTTTTCTTATTTAGTTTATTTTGGGAGACTGAGATGAAAACCAGCTCTCTATTTGGAATACATTCAGTGGTGGTAGTCTTTTTGAAAGATGTTTTCTGAAAATCTCCTCTGGTTCAGAGGAAAACCTACAAATTTATTCCTTTGCCTTTCTGAGATTTTCATTTTCGCTTGTAGTAGTAGTTGTAGTAGTATTGTTAAAAGTTCTCAGACAGCTTAGGTCGTTCTGCTCATTGACCTTCACCAGGAATAAAACCTGGGACTGCTTTCACCTAAAGCAAACGTACTTTCCACATGAATATCTGGGAGCCCTTTCATTTTTAGTATTGCTCACGTTTCCTTTAGCTAAAGTATCATCGGTGTTTAACTTGCCAAGGTGGTAAAATGTTTTTGTTGCAACTAATGTCATTCATCTGCTTGATAGATTTCAGTTCTTTTTGAGGTAGAACACTATCCCAAAGCTTATAAAATTCATCTGCTTATACAATCATGATTACACTTATCAAAAATCTAAATCAGGAATGGATGGCTTATAGCTAGTTCTGAGTGACCACATAAGATAGCTGTTTAATGATGTAAGAGCTTTTTAGTTGCCATATATTTAAAGTAGTTTCTAATATTCCAGCTTTCAGCCTGTATAGTGTTTTCATTACTTAAATTTTTCTATAAATATTATAAATTTTCTTTGCCTTATTTACTTCACTTATTCTTGCTGTAATTGTAATGCAATGGAGTCATTTATTTCTATTTATAATTTCTATTTACTGATCTGTCATACAATTTTTAAATTGAGTACCACTCATTTTTGCCATGATATATTATGTATTTTTTGTAACAATCATGATGTATAAAACGGGGATACATTTTATTTTTACTTTCTCCCTATACGTAGTAAAGAGAAAGTATTGTATTCGCTTTAAAATTCGACCTCCAGAATTCAACGGAAATAGATGTTTTGGGGCCCATAGAGCTCATTTTCGCTATTTTCCCAAACATGTCTGTCTGTGGTAAAAATGTTTGCGGGCCCTCTTTCTTAAAAAGTAATTATCCGATCATTTCCAAAATTCATATTTAGTATTTTCCTAACAATGCCAAGAGTTAATTAGTTTTTGGTGAATATCGCTGAAACCGGAAGTTGCGGTTTATCCGGAACAAAATTTTGTTTCTTAAATATCTCTGTCAGAATGCAATGTAGGTATATACAATTACATACAAAAGTTATAGATATTGTACATTACTACAACTTTTGTTTGAAACATGTTTTCATAACACTGATTGTTTAGGAGTTATTAATGAATACTTGCTAGTCGTAAGTTGCTTTTTATCCAAAAATTGTAGTTTTTCTTAAATATATCAGACAGAATGTGATGTATTTATATGCAATTTGTACAAAAGTTATAGATAATTTATTTTACTACAACTTTGATTGAAACATTTTTCTTTAACACTCATTGTTTTGTAGCTATTTATATATTACCGGCATAGGCTTCTATTTTCAATAAATATGGAGAAAGTCATGTCTTGGCCACATCAGATTTTTCCTGTTTGTTTCATTAACTGTACCTTTCAAATAAATACTTATATTATTTATAATTGTGCCAAACTGAAAGCTATTATATTCTACATTAAATGATTATATATGAGAAAATTTATTCAGAAATGATATATATATATATATATATATATATATATATATATATATATATTAATAGCATTATTTGGCAAAGAATTTTATGTGAGAAAGTTCAACATAATCATTGTCAGTTTGTTTAGATGATCACAGGGATTGTTTTCATTCATAATATTATTTTAATTGATTCTTATAAGATTAGATTCCATGCTTTTCAAGACATAAGTTTAGTTATAGAAATGCTTGACCTTGATGGAGCAGGAGGGGAGGGAAGACTGTGATTGGAGGAGAAAAATAACTGATAAGAAATATTTATGTGGCAGAATTGTTGATGATGTGTCTCTCCACATCATTTGAGAGTGTAAAGATGTCGGAGGCAGACGTAATGAGAGACATGCTGCAAGGCATAGGTGCCTTTGGCAAGGGTGTAGGCATGAGTGAGGAGGATTCAGAGAAAGCAGGAGGCATTCTTCAGCAGTTGATCAGTGGATATAAAGATCTGGATGATGAAGAGAAACAAGAATTTGTCGAAAATATCCAGAAGACATTCCAAGGGAAAGTCCAAGAGGCATTCACATCTCACATGACTAAAGCTTTCTATATGAAGGCTGGGCTGTTACTCGCTTGTGTGATAATCATCCTCTTCGTTTTCGGTAACAATTTTTCTTATAAGTAATTAATTTCTGTGCCTCAAAATCCCCATAATTTTCTGCACCAGAATACTAAATTAGAACACAATTCTCAGTTCGTATCAAACATCTGGCAGTTTAGAGTTGACCTTATTTATGAAGTTCTACAAATAGCGGACAAACTGTATCTGTGTTCGTCTAATCACAACTCTTAGATTGTTCATGCCCTGAAATTTTATTTATCAGCTGCTTTGAAAATAAGCTTGTCTTTAAATTGTTTACTAAAAAGTGGAGGATAATAAAATAATTGAGTAACTGGACTCCTGAATTGAGAAATACAATTTCCTGTAGTAAAAATAGTTTTGTATTGGGTTTTAAGTTAGGTACAGAGTTGCAATCTAGTGTTACATAAATTCGCAAGATTTCTTTAGGATCAAAAAAGAGGTATGAAGTCTTATCCTTGAAGGAAATTGCTGAATTTCACTTGGATAAGTATATGCTCTAAATGAGGATGAGGGATTAATAGTTGTCTCTTAGTGAATATAAGAATTCAATAAAAAGTATCTTTATTGAGTCTGTTTGATTTATTTTTATCAGTTTTTGTTTAAACAAATTCATTCATCTAGTCAGTCAAACATGTGATATTCAAAGTATGACTACAACAGAGATCATGATTTCTCTCGGGAAGTCATTTTGTTAACCGACTGAATTAACAGGATAAGTAATTCTTCAAGAATTTGATTTTACCATTAAATTAATTTTATTTTTTCTTTAGAGTGAGTTGTTTTACTTCTTGTTTTTAACCACCACCACTAACTGTACTCTAATTTTCATCCTGAATCATCCTCCTTCTGTTTTCAATTCTTCTGTTCAGTTCTTTCTCCACTTCTTTATATCTATATTTGAATACCATGGATAGCTTAAATTGGAATGCCTGTCTCTTTCTCTTTTCAGTATTTTTCGGGTATAAATTAATAAAAAGCATACAAGATAAGGAGAAGAAGAAGGAAGAGAAAAAGAAACAGAAACAATCGAAGAAAAGGAAATGAGATGTTAACTGTCAAAATTTGGTGATGCAAGTTGTGAGGATGGACAGAATGCTTGGATGGTGTTGGGGAGTTATCGTTGAGTGAAGAGTTTATAAAACTGTGGGGTACCATTACATCAATAAGGAGAGTAGTTCCAACCAAATGTTGCATTTAACATAAGTTTTGTATGATTGAAATAAAATACTCTTCAAATTAAAATAAGAATGTATTTTAAATTTTTATACAAATTCATGTAAGTGAATGCTGTGTAGAGTATTCATTTGTCAGTAAAATTTTTATCTTTGTTATTTCTTTTTCATGTTTGATTTCTTTGATTTGATTGAGGGTTATCCAATGTAAATTTTTAATTATTGATCCTATAAATTTTATTAAATTGTTTTATTATCGTCAAACTTCTGTGTATAAATATATTGACTGAAATACATCGATATATGGTACTTTTTATTTCTTTGATTTATCTAATCTTGTGTCTCTTATCTAACTAGTTATCTTTTGGATAGTCTTATCTCCCTTTTATACATAAACTCAAGATTGAGGTGTTGTGATGTGCCATTTTCAGTTGGACAGTTACTATTTTCATTGAATGCATGTCTCAAAGTTTGAACAAGAGAAAATGACCAAAATAAAAAGAAAATGGAGTGTGATATTGCTTACTCTTTCATGGCTGTTTATTGAGACTCAGCAGGATTCATCTGTTACCTCTGGAATACCACTTTGCACGGAGAAGGTATTACATTATGAATTATTTTGTTATTAGTTATTCAGCTATCTCAGTTTATGAAAAATGTCTCGAATTTACAATAAATGGAATGGTCATCATTATCAAAACATATTTAGGTGTGTTCAGATTACATAGCTGAGAATGGATGTCCTGACGTGTCCAATTGCACTGGAATTGTTCTTCCATCTCCGACTGTGTGCAACTGCTGTAAATACTGCCTCAATTATATTGGTAATGATTGGTTCATCTTTTAGTTTAATATCCAACATAAGTAGGGAAGTTCAAAGTTCAAGAAAAAATAGAGCAAATGAAAATCATTCAAGTCAGCTCTTGTTTTTTGCAAAAACAGGAATTTTTAATGAATAGCACTCATATCTTATTGAACTCAATGTCATAATTTCTTCATCAGTCAGATGAATACTAATTGTAATGCCAAGTCATTTTGCGTAGCTCATTGAGGGATTTTGAATGTGTATGGACCTCTGTGTTATGGATATATGATACACAGTGGGGTTTATATCTTTTTAAAAAAATCATTATCAATACGATTTTGTGTAGTTTCATTATTTAACTTCCATTATTATTTTGGAATTAATGTGAAGATAATACTGCAGTGAAACCCATCATAAATCACCTAAGAAAAAACCTTTTACAACAATATTTAGTAAGTACATCAGACTAACCATTTCTATTACTTAAATAGTGAATTCAGATTTGTTTGGCATGCAATAAATTTGACTTATCTCATGTTTGAGTTGTATTTGTATGATTATTTTGTTTAATATTACAATCCAAAAAAACTTGAAAATTTTCTTAAGGAAAATGAATAACTCATTTCCTTAACCTAAACAATAATGAATGCACAACAGCCAGCTTTAGCCAATAATTTCATCTACCAAAAAAAAAAAGAATTTCAATCAGAAGCAGTAATTGTAGTTAGTTAAGCAGGTGGTAGAATGGTTTCTTTTTGGATTTTGAAAAAGATTGCTGCAAGGTCAATGTGCCTTGGTCAGCTGTGCTGTTTCTATCATCATTGGTCTGGCCTCTGTTGAAGTGGTATCAATTGAATAATTTTGTTGATGAAACAATTGTTTTAGAAGAATAAATGTGCTGGATTCATATCTCAGTCTTAAAAAAATATAGGCAAGGTTTAATAGACATTGATTTGTAACTGGGATATTCTTTTATAATTCTCCAAATGTGTTATCTAATATCCTTGTAGAAAATAGATGTCTTTGGTTGTTTATATTTGATCAAATTATCTCACTTCTTGAGTAATTATTGTTGTATTCACCTAACAATAATATTCGTGATTCCAATCAAGACACGGAGAGAAAAAAATGAGAAATATCAAAATTGAAAGGTAGAATTGCTTCAGAATATAACCTGTCAAATAACCAAAGACAATATGAGTGATGTAATAATGCTTGCCATAAATTCCTGATTAACATCATTAATCAACACCAACTGATTTTTATATTTTAGTTAATATATCCATGGTTTCTTTAAGAAATTGTAACTAAAAAAAGAAAAGTCTTTTCCTATTCTAATACATGCAGGAATTACGTAAAACCTGTACTTGCTACTCAGATTTTCCTCATAACGCTTTATAGTTTTCCTTTCTTTTTTATAACTTCCATGACATCATCACTGTTAAAAAAAGTCTGAGGTTAGGAAGAAAACGTTCAATGAGTTCATGAAACAACAGAGAAATGGACTGTGCAAATAATAGTAAATTGTCATTTACAAAGTTTATGAAAATTATAACATTAAGTGAAATTTTGGATTATTGTACCTTCTGATTAGACATGAGTCCTCCCCCATCATTAGCCTGGACAATCAAGAGGTGCTAGAGAGAGAATATATTTTACAAATATCTAAGCATTATATTTGTGCAAAAATAACCCAAATATGCCTTTCGGACTTAATTCAAAGGCCTTTTATCTTCAGTAATAAAGCAATTATTTAAAATTCGTCATGTTTGGCAGATGAAGATATATTTTCTTGAATCCTGCCAGCTTTTCCCTCTTGCTTCTAGTTGATTCTTGTCCAAGAATTATCGAGATATTCTTACTAATTCTCAGGAGCAGTTATATCCTAGGATTTCTATTTAGAACTGTGGAACATTTTTAATGGGGACTGATTTTAAAAATTTGTGAAAGAAATACACTACAATGCTGAACTTTAACTGATAGCTAAAGAGCCATCTGACGATCCTAGCATATGGCTGATTCCCTCACCCTGCAATAAAACTGGTGCAGAAAAGTGACTCCTGGAGCGGCCGTGCACCACCAGTTGAGGCATATGTGGTCTTCTACACTCAACATATTAATTATCTCTTTTAAGAAGTGGCAAAAGTCCAAGGATGTAGCTGTTTCTCTGGTTTTCATGTCATTTTAGTATGTAATTTTTATTGCCACGTTACCATTTATGTATAAAGACTAGAAATGATTGAAGTCTCACCTGGGAATTTATTATCCTTGAATTACTTAATAATCAGTTTCATTTATGCTGATGGAGCTGTAAATGAGTTGAAGTTTTTTCTTTGAAAAGTAAATCTTTCTGTTGCAGTCAAACAATTAAGAAGGAGTTCAGAATAAATTTTCAGGATCTGGTGATTTTTTTGTCATTTGATGTTTGACTCAAGAGATTATCTGTTAAGATTTACAGAAAAGGCTCTATAGAAATCTTTGGTGTTGCTTTTTTCTATGCCTTACACAATATCTGATGGTCCTTGGTTTTTGTTAAAGATCTGTTTCATATTCCATTTTACACTTTAAGCTCATTTACTTATCAACTAAACTCTCTTTGCTTCCTTGAATCCATTGATTCACCTAGTCTCTTTTTAATTAATTTGATCATGCTAGGCTGTACTTTGTGGAAGGACATTCTAAACTTAGAAGAAAAGAACTCTGTAAACTTCCACAGTAAATGATTATCTTAAACGACTGGTATTGGCTCAGGCCATCTTCAGGTAAAGGAGGTATATAAAGTTAAAGAAATTTTGAGGGGAGGATAAAGAGAGGGGAAGGGTTTTGAAAAGTATATTCATTAACGAGTTTTCTGCCAAAGTGATTTCTATTATCTCCAGCACGTCCAACTTTCTCCCCCTTCGATTCCCGATGTAGGATTTTCGCAGAAAAGGAACAGTGATGACCACTCTCCAACAGGTGGGCTGCAAATGCTAATGTTGTCGGATTCTTTAGCCTATAGCTCTGAAGGTGCTCCTGGACCCTTGTCTTGACACAATGCCCATAATGTATTTTAATGTATGTTTAATGTATTTTAATATGTTATGCATCTTAACAGAGGGATCAGTCCTAAAAATTTCAGTGGTAATTTCCTAGGAAATTATTTTGGAGAAACTGTCTATATATTTTGTATGCTTCAAGTAAATTTAATTACAATTTTAGCTACAGATCTTTGGAGTTTTGAGGAAATAATTTGATTTTCATTCTTACCTCTCTCAGTTAGCTGAGGCATATCTTTTGATGGAATTGAACTATCTTTTGATGGAATTGAACTTTTACATCAAAAATATCGTTCTGCCTTCCTACATACAGTTACTCAAAGTTAACATATTTTTAATTGCAGAAGAAGGTGGTCTATGCAGTCCAGGTGTCCCTGGACAGGCTAGCATCCAGATGATTTGTGGATCTGGATTAACTTGTAAAGAACATATTTGTGTTAAAAGTAAGCTGACTGTGTTATACTTTATTTTGTAGTATATTCACATATTTAGTGAATATACTTTGATATGAAAATTCTTTCAGAAAAAGTTTAAATTATTATTAATTTAATTATTTGCATTGCATTGTCACCTATCATCATATCATGATATATATTGGGTGTTCCTAATCCTCATCTCTAGATTTGTTCATTAATATCTGACTTATGAATTCGTTTGTGGCAGTGGACACTCTTTGCATACAGAAAAAAACAGCTTACGATGATCTTTGGTTGCATGGTCAACTTGGGGGTGGTGAAATAGAACCCAACTGTGATGACCATGGAGACTTTGCTCCTGTGCAGTGCATACCTGGGTCTATGTAAGTGTCATACTTTACTTGTTTCCTAAACAAATGTCCATATAAGTAAGTTGCAAATGTGTTATTAATTACTGGTGAAAGTTGAAGCATACAAAAATGAAGGACTAGAAGGAGGGAGAAGTGACTTACATTTGGTGTAATATTTTCTTGATTTTTATGCTTTGTCAGAAATTAGTAATCTGATGGGATATCAAAATTAAGATTAAAAAATTAGGTGTGTAATAGTTTATTCTGTTTTATATGTATTGAATACTACAAATTTAGATCTTCAAGATGAAATTTAACTTAGCACGAGGAAGCGTGCGCTTTAAACCCGAAGTTGAACAAAGAGTGAAAAATTGTGACATGACTGGGACTCAAACCCAGGTCCCCCACTTTCCGGGCAGGTGTTCTAACCACTAAACTACCATGACACCACAATTTCACTCCTGTTAAAGGGATCCATTATCAGCAGATAGTGGCGCTCCACATAGTGGCACCGACCACCACCAGGGGTCCTCACTGAGGCAACTGACCCACAAAGCAATATTTAGAGGAATCCCCTCAAAGGAAACAAGAAAGAACTTCAAGATCAAATTTAACTTAGCACAAGGAAGCGTGCGCTTTAAACCAAAAGTTGAACAAGGAGTGAAAAATTGTGACATGACAGGGTCCCAGTCATGTCACAATTTTTCAATCCTTGTCAACTTCAAATTTAGATCATTGAAATTTATACGCCCATATACACTATAGATTCAACTTCAAGTAAAATCTTCCTATAAGGATTTTACATGAACATGGGCATCATTCTTTTGTTAATGGTTAAGATATCATCATCATTCGATTACAGCTAGTCATACTTGTACTTAGTCTTCAGCAGGGCCTGCCAAAGGGTGGAGCGACTGCCCAATGCCCACTTTTCCACTCCCATGCTTACGCCTCTTGCAACATTTTGGGATTTCATGGTAAAAAGTACACTTGTGTAAGCTCTGTAAAATACAGGGATATAAGAATAATGTATCATAATACAAAACCTTTGCTTGAAATCACTTGGAAATAAGGAATTGAAAGTATGAAGCCAAATATATAGTTTCTACCTCATTTCTTTGAACAGTTCCATAAACAGTAATGCGATTAAAAATAATTAAGAGACATACTTTGTCTCTTAATTTTTTATCTAGTATTTTTATACCTTGTATTACTATTATGTCAGAAGCTTAAATTTTTCTTCAGCTTTATGTAAATACCATGAATATGTTTCAATTTGAAGGATATCAATTATTTATTGAAAGTTATACTCCAAAATATATTATTGCTAAATGTATTAATAAATAGGAATGGAAAATAAATTAACTAAAGTTATACTGTTTCCTATTCCATGATGGAGTTTTTCAAAGTAACAGCTTCAATTACTATATTAGACAAGGTCAAATCATACACAGTTTAGGACCAACAGTGAAATACATAACAATAATACTCGTTATGGCAGGAATTTGCACGTTCCTGATGCGCGCACCAAATCAACTCTGCTAGGTCCTAAACACATGGGATTTGTTATTTACAACAAATGGCTTATGTACCTCAAGAATGTGAAATCTGATGCTGCTTTCAAAAGCAAATGTAAATATTTTTTTATTGGAAAAATGCTTTTTAGTACAGATCTGTCATCTTAATTTCATGTATTCTTGCGTATTGTGTGATTTTTTCTTAATTATTCTTACTTTTGAAATTTTTCAAATTGATGAAGTCTATATCATGCATGTGATCATTGACAAATAAAGTTATTATTATTATTAATAAATAGTTTTACGAAATTAAAATTATTAATTAAATTATAATTAATTGAAAGTATAATTAATTCTTACGTAGATAAATATTAACAAATCATTTTACAAAGATACTAACGTTTTCAATTAGATAGTAAAGATAAATCTTCTTATAAAAGATGATAATAATTAAAAATAATAATGGGCTCCGCATGAAACATTTCGCGGCTGGTGTATTCTCTCTCGTCTGGTTGCCTCGTGTTCTTCCTCGAAGCAAAATGCCTTAGAATTAGTGTGTTGATACAATCCTTGAAAATGGGATGCCAAGTGTTTCGTAAGGGATGAAGATAGTTTCCACAAATATTCTCAACTTCCTTTCTTCCACAGCGCACTTGAATTGAATGTAGCGACGCGCGCTATCCGTTAGTTAACAGAATCCTGAAATGTGAATAAGATATAATGAAACAAATGAAGTTGCTGGAAGTACTGCAGCAGTTATTTTTACGACGGATTGTCATAACTTAAGGATATAAGTAACAATACAAGTATTTATGATTCGGAAATTATGCGGAACATTTTAAATTTATTTCAGCCTACTCGAGGAGAATTTTCATCCTAAGGCGTGCGATGCTCATAATTGTATCATAAAATACGATTTCGAGATAAGTTGTCGGGTCTGGTGCTCACGCTCATTATAAATATTACAGGGGAATACTCTATGCACGTAGTAAAAAAAATATCTTCTCTGCCCTATATGTACTTTATTCATTTCGTTACTGCTCTGCATTTCAATTCACAAAATGCTTTTTCTCTATTTTTGCATACTTTTCCACATTTCGATGTAAGTAGGAAATAATTAAGGTTGTTTTTATTTCTTTAGCTTTAATCACGTGTTAATTTTGTGATTATCTTTAATAAATTTTATTATTTTTTAAAATTTGAAATTTATGTTACCTATAGTATAATTTTTAATGATTATTTGTCAAAAATATTCGTATTTTCCTCTTCTAACCTTTCATTTCGTCCTATCCTTAAAGCTCTTTCTTGAGTATTTAATGATACAGTGCCCGCTGTAATATAATCATTTCATTTGTTCCTTATGGAGACTACCACAAAGACACGGCCTAAGCAGTGGATTCTAATAATAAGACTGGAAAGCTCGATCCAGCCGTTAAATAAATTCTTTATTGTTATTATTATCTGCGGCCCGCTAAGTCTATGTGGTAGAAGCGAATCTGATTAGTATTACTGTACTTATACTACTACTAATTCATTGAAACCTTGAATACTCCTACTTAGGAAGAAATTAGCTTTTATTTAATGCGGAAATGAATTTGAATTATGAATAATATCCGATCTCTTTATTTACAGATGTTATTGCTCTTCCACAACCGGTGAACGAATATTTGGAGAAATGGTATTTAAACATGGTGACATGATCTCCAGAATGGATTGCTGTAAGTTTAATTCGCTCAAAGAGACTATAATTCGCTATAAATTAAATGTTAATTGACTTCCTAACTCTCCTTATCGAAATGTTTTAGTACCGAAAAACTTTGTTCACTTTTTTTGAAAAAGTATAAATCCCTTAACACTCCCTAAGTATTTACTGTACCAGTTACTAATGTTCTTATCCGATTTCCTATAATATGGAAGAATGTCATCCAAAGCGTCATACGCTCTCAGTCACAAATTTTCAAATTAACTGGAGTCAATTTAAACGTTCTGTGAAAAATCAATCAGGCTGTCTCCCTGATATTTTCATAAACCGTATGAAAGTGTTATCGATTTTTATGACATCTCGTGCTGTCCTATTCTGAAATGCTTGTTATCGAAGAATTGATTTCAAGCACTTGACTCGATCGAAAAATTCGATACTTGTGATAATTTACGAAACTCAGGAGAGCAAATTATCAAGTCTTTTCTATGAGCAGAAAAGATTTCTTGGGTAGTAATCCTGCTCATCATTTTGCGGATATCTCTATGAAATATTTTCATTACAACATAGAAGTCGATATTTTTACTATCAAATACAATTTCTTTCCTCTCTGTTAATGCGACGGACATTTGAATAGATTAACACTACCAATTAGAGGATGAGATTATCGTAATCATTTATAGAAACCCACGAAACTTATCACACGACCATTTTACATTCCTTCCATTCCTTTGAATGGTAATATTACGTTTATGAATACTAAGCGATTACGGCTATGATAGTAAATGCTAAATTCTAGTTCCTGAAACATTGCTCGCATAAATTCGGAAAAATATTATTTCAGATGATTCTTATTGCGTTTCATAAAATAATAGGCAGCTAATACTGCATTTGAATGTTTTTACTTTATGGTCACCGTATGTACCGTATATGATCACCGTATGTACCGTATATGATCACCGTACGTACAGTCCTGGCCAAAATTAACGCAGCACCGGCCGTAAGGATCGCTAGGGAGGTGCTGCGTTAATTTTGGCCAGGAGTGTACATTTCAAATTATTGTTGATATGGTCTAGAAGTATTTTGTAATCGGTAATACCCAATCTCCCTAAGGTTACATGAACGTTCAACGACAAAATTGAAGCAATTATTAGTTAAAACGGAGCCTTCGACTGAAGGAATTCCTTTTAAAGCAAAGGCATTTTTGGTCAAGACTCAACTCAACCCTTTCAAAATTCAATTTAGTTTGTTTAGGATCCATGTTTTTCCGAAAACTACTGTTGAACAATGAACAGGAGCTATCTAATTTGAATTTTACATTTTTGTTCTTTAGTTTATGTAATGACCTACTTAAAATGTGTTGATGCAATTGGTACTTTTTCCTTGTTAAGAGATATGTTTTGGACATCGTAAATTAAGCTTTATATGCACACTGTTAATATTGCAGCATGCTCCAGAGCAGAGTGGCGAGCAAGGAACCGCATCAAGGCGTTGGAGGATCAAGCATCTCGGCAATTGCAGATGACTTCAGTCTTCGCGAGGTGCACTTCCAGTGGGTCATACGACATTCTTCAATGCGTGAAGACGCGCTGCGCTTGTGTGGACAAAGAGGGGGTCCCTCAGCCTCCAGATTACGGGAAGAAGGTGGACTATACGTACCTACCCAACATGAAGGATGGAAAACCATGGTGTTGTGAGTATTTCGTCTATTTCTAATATGCATCTCTGAACCCAGGATGAGTTTCGAAAAATGCTACTTCTCTTTGTTGTACACCGGATCTTTACTCAAGTAAATCACGTATTGGTGCATCTGTAAAAGAAAACTAGAGAAGAAGTTTTACAGCAGTGTGTGTTCATTAAACATTTTGAGAAATTGGATTTAGGGATACTAATTTCCATCGAAAGCTTCTCGAGCTTGTCTGTTAATATTTAGAAACAGGTCACGTTCTCTCTCAAAGTTTATGTCTTGATGTCAATAGTGTAGACTATTCAGATCCAAGAATCTATTTCATGTTTCAAGATGAACTGAATTCGAAGGTCGTTCCTTGAGTTTCTTGTTCAGACTTAGATTAATCCCGAAACCCTCGTATTTTAAGTAAAGCTAAAGTTAAAAGTGAAGTATAAATAAGTTTCCTTTAATAAGTTAAAAAAATCCTCTAATAGTTTTTTACTTTCTTAGAACAGTCTGCGAAATTATTAATAAACCTTTTATACATCTAAGCCATTTAGAGTGAGTAATATATTAAAATCGCTCAGGACATCTAAAACTTATGAGTTTCTCTACAAATGGCGTTGGGAAAATCGATTGTAAAGTTATTTCAGATATATCAGATGATTAATATCTCACTCTCATACTAGTCAACCTCACCAAGTACGAACCCGGATCGTTCGAAACTCCATGTTTGAGAGAGAGAGGGAAATTCATCGACATGATGCATGAACTGGAAGGAGGAGGGGATGTCGAGGCCATCGTCCTTGGTGCCGAGTTCGTCATTCCTTCTTGTGATCCCGATGGCAGCTACCAGAGGCTGCAGAAATCTTGGGAAAGGTACCACTTTCTTATATCTTTTTCCACCACGAAGGAATCACTTTTCTGCATGACTGTTAACTCATACGTGGCTGTACTAATACAGCCAGATTCGCATTAATACAGTCTAATTTTCGCTGCAAGTATTAACATATAATTTGTGATTAAATAAACATTGGCTGTGTGGATAACTACACTAAACCAGTTTGGCAAAGTTTCTCTACCATTCTTAGACATTATCTGTAAGATGTTCAATCCCACTGGATCACAATTTATTTGGATTTACTGCTTTGGTTTGCAGCATATACTGTGTGGACCCGAATGGAAACCCGTTGGGAGATGCAGACGGAGCCTATTCCTTGCCGCACAACTCCTTGGCTGCCGAAGAGATGGATTGCAGTGAGTTAATTCACTTTGTGGAGATTTGTTAGAATTGAATTAGCTCGGTCTTTGCAAGCAATTTGGCGCTTTAAGCATTATCTATGGTGCCATTTTGGTGTGCGGAGTTGAACGTTGGTTCCCATTTTCTGAAGATTGGACGCAAAATGTTTTTATCATCTTAAAATTACGATTTTGACAGCATCTAGAATCCATTTGCCCATTTTACTTATTGGCTTATTGCTAAAAGTCATTATGATATGAAAAAGGAATTCACGTCGATATGTAGTCCATGCATCTGAAGTAGCGGCGGATACTAAATGGGGCTTAAGAAGGTGCTCCCGAGTATCATTTTGGACAACGTGTTCAGCTTCGGTAAAGCGCTCCCGGGTTCGAATCCCATATGCAAAATTACATAGGTCTAAGCACTTTTAATAATGTTAGGTTAAGGATGAAAATCGCCCCTTTCCCTAAACCATTATTAAAAAGTGAAGTATGTAAGTTTCTTGGTCTCGTGAAAGCACAGCACACAGCTCGAGGAAATGACGTGGTAGAACATGTCACTATTATAAATATCTCTTAAGGTAAGCCTGGCCAAACTTGGGCTGTTGCGATAGGGTTTTGATTTCTTATGCTTTAAAACCGTTCAATACATCTCATGTCGAGAGAGTAGAAGAACTATTCATAAATCTTCGAAGATCGAATTTTAAAATTTTTTTAACCTTCCATATTGTATGTATTGAAATCAAATGAATGAATGGATTCTAGTAAGTATAATTGCATCCAAATCTAAGGAAATGAAGTATCAACTAAACTTGGTGGTATGTATATACCTTATATCACAAATATAAAGGAAGACAAAGTTTGAAACACGTGACACGAACATAACCAATACTCAAAAGTCTAGTGTTGGTTCTGTACTCAATATTACAAGAAAAATTGGAATCGCCTTCTTCATTTGATTCCCTTAATGTGTGAACCGTTCTTTTACCTTAGATTGCGCGAGAACGGTGTACCTCTTGAAAGAGTGGGCTGTAGAGGAGAATGGAGGAGAATCGACTGAAGTGCCACCCGTCATCGTGAGGATGCCTGTTTGCTGTCGGAACGGCAACTTTGCCAAATGGCAGTGCCACCACGCCGAATGCCATTGTGTCAGCAACGACGGAGCGCAAACCAGTATCAATGTTCCCATCGAGGAGGTCTCCACGCTGGAGTGCTACATTAAAAACAATGGACATAAGTGCACTCCAGAAGAGGCTGCTTAATTACGCAAGCAAATGACTCGTTTCTTCTGCTTAAATATTTCCGTCTTCGACATTTTATCCACGGTTAAGATTTATTGCTTTAGTGTACAGAATCCTTGCAAAGGACTCATTTCTACTGCGTTAATATTTCTGTATTCGATGTTTTATCCACAGGTTAAGATTGATTGCTTTAGTGTACAGAAGCATCTTATTATCTATTATTTTGTATTACAGTATATTTTCAGTAATATTTTCTGTTAACTAATAGTTGTTTTTCTACGTATTCACTCACTAACGTTTTGAATTAAATACAAGAGAGAAACCTTACGGAATTGGCTGGGGTTGGCATTTTGTGGAGGTAATAACAAACTTTATTCGAAGAGGTGTCATCCTGCTCCTAAATACTACCAGAAATAAGTTAGAAAGATGAAATTATCAAAAAATTGTATGAATTATCCACTACTGAGATGTGATAAGAAATAAAGGCAGTAGTAAATTATGTTATTCCTTACTTATCAAAAACTTCAGGAATTTAAAATATTTTAAATAGTTAATTTCTTCAAAATCAAATAAATTAAATAAAATCTGGAGATCGGTTTGATATTTATGTTTTCTTGTTTATCAGAACAAGCATTTAAACCACGTACTTTAATTTGGGATCATATTAAATAAACTTTCAAAATTCCACAAAATGTTTTGTGGAATTTTGAAACTTTATTTAATATGATCCCTATTACGGAGTTCCACCAAGTTAAGGCTTCCTCGATTGAATTTGTACTTTAATTGGTAAAAGGGGCTTCGATGTTAGTTTTTGAACGAGGACCCATTTATCTTTGCCTTGTACCCTGATTGAGCTACTGTTTCGAGGTGAACTTCTTCTCGGATTTCGTTATCAACCTACGAAAGTTGCAGGTTTATTACGATCATTATTTATGTAAGAGTTTGATCATTTTATGGGTTGTTTGTTTATTCTCCTTCTTCATGATGGACGCTTTGATTCTTTTTTCAGATATTTCTCTATTTATGTGAAATTAAAAGAAGTTCAGAATTAAAATGTGAGCATCGGTGTTGTTTCAAATCAAATGACACGGTGTGATGAAAATTGAGAAAGCTTCCTAGAAATTATAAAATAATGTTTGCAGTTATATTTAAACAAAACTGAGATCACTTAAATATGCACCCTCACAGGAAATCGAACTTGAAACCCCATTTTGCCCGCGGCGAACGCGCTACTTAGCAATCTGGGAGCCTCGGAATTCTTTAATAGCAACGAGAATGGTATCCCTCTAATCTCCTTATTTTGAAGCTTAGTTTTACATCTATTTGGGATAGAATTTGTCAGGAAAAATAGTCTTTCAATACCTACTGAATATCGTTTATATGGACGGAGAAGTTTATTACAACATACCAGATAATGTGAATTGAAATAAAGGTATAATAATGGAGCTTAAACAAAGGAATGATGAGGGAAAATATTGTATTACACGTAAAAAAATACAGTTCTCACGTTAGACAGTTATGAAAATATATTTGCTTTTATTGTGAAGATTATCACAAGTATTCCTTTATTGGAAAATATGACTATGGATTGAAAAGAATTTGCAAACTACTAGAGATTCAAAAGACGTTCGAAATTGCTTTTAAACACGGAAAGCAACGTAGAATTCGGCGCGTGCTGGAAGAAAATTAACTTGAGAAGTGTTTCATGTACGTTTATGTCTTAGTTTTCTATACGAAACTCCATAGATTTGTTAAATGTAAATGAAGTAATCGGTCGTTACTTTCGCGAAGCTATAATACAGCTTTTAAATATTTTCTTCGAATACAATCTGCTTGCAATGCAGCTGGACAAGGGGACATTATCCTGGGCTCGCACACAACAGCATGAGTACAGCAGATAATGCGTAAATCACAGATTACCGTGGCTAACATACGTATTTATGTTATAATGTAAAAAAATAACGAACAAAATTTTATTTAATACATTTTATTTTAAGTGCCTTGAACTGCATTGACAATTCACACAAGTTCTTACGGAAATGAATTTATTTGTAAGCAACTAGACAGTGTTGTCTTCTTGGGCCCACCTTGGTCTAAGAGCATTAAGCGGAGCGTTATATTTGTGTGGCGCCTCTTGGAAGCGAGGGTCAGTCCATTGTGAGAAACGCTTGAGCCGCACTCTTCTTTGAGTGGCGTGCACAGGGGCTATCTCGCGCCTAAATCACTCTCCAAAACGAAAAAATTGATTTTCCGCATCTTTTTCCGCGAAGAATTGGACTCAGGGCGTGGTCGCCGTCGAACGGTTCCTCATCGGCCCAATTAGAACGCGCTCACGAAGGCGGCGAGCAATCGATGGCCGAAGACACGCAACGGCCAGGAACACTCCGTCAAGAGCGGAGTCACTGCAGCGAACTCCATGGATACGATACTCATCGGACCGGAGTCCACGGCGACAGGTAAGAGGTTCTCGACCCTCCCAATGCACACACGCACGCAGTGAATACTATGCACCTATGGTTGGATGGTACGTGAACTATTAGAGGAAAGAGTGCTCGTTACGTGAGGCTTACGGTGACCTCTTATTCTAGTTGAAGTTTATTCTATCCCGCACTAATTCAAACTTTTGGCTTCATTGAACCATCTTCGTCTTCTTCCCCCAAGGCACTTGGAGGATTCAATCAAATTCAATGGGAAAGTGGAATGAAGCAGATTATAATTATCTTTATATTGTTCGTGAGAGGAGCCATCGAATTTTTCTGCCGCAGTGCCCATTTCCCTCCAAATACTTCTTTCCTCCGCCAGGTGGTCATACCTAAAAACCATTTCTCTGAGTAGGAAATGTTTGATTTTCGATGCTTGTTTGTCTCCATAGGTTGTTCGATGAGTAAAATAGAGTTGCCCCACTTAAAATAGAAGACACGTTTGTGAAAGCTGAGGCATTTGAAGGTCTTTGACTCCCCTCGGGTAAAACGGTGCCGATTCTGCTGCTGGCACTTGCGTCAAACTTTTACGCATGTCGTCGAATGGCAAAACATTGCTTTGGGAAATCACCCATCAGTATCGAAATGAAAAATACTGTTCTCGGAAAACTTGAGAACAACGAATATTGAGGTCATTAGTATGAGCATTTTTATATTTTTCGCGCCTGAAAATTTTTCTTCTTTATTACGCAACTCGAGGTTTAAAAATCCAATCCCCACTTTGAGGGTCTTATGAACTTTGAGCCTTTGTTTCTGAAGGTAAAGTAAACTTCTACTTAGGTCGGCAGAAAACTATTGCAAACGGAATTTTACCTTGAGCTATGAATTTTACATGGTCTCTGTTTTTAAAGCGACGAAGGTTTTTTTTATTGCATAGTAATGTGTCCCGCATTACGCTCGCCGAGCGATAAAGAAGAGCTTGACTCAGCATCGGCGCAACCAACATAACAATAATGGAACGGATTACAGCCAAACTCAGAGAAATGATAACCTAAAAACTATCTAAAATTACACAGAAAAGGAATTTGAGGGTTTTTGAAAGGACTTCTTATATTTTAATCGTATATTTAATCAACTGATATTTGAAATAAAATTTACTTATGATGTACCAGCTGGGTTCTAACCATTCTGCTTTATCAGAGTTATACCATATAAAATATAATTTAAATTTAGAAGAATATTTTGTCCCAGATGAAATCTTCTCACGCAAAAATCTTTGCCACACTACGTTAACTGTAAGTACTGAAATGTGCCCATACAAACCAGGGATATCATTCTTTTATTATATGTTTGTTATTCCTAATTTGAAGATTAACGAATTAATGACCAACCAAAGTATCCTTTGATATGTAAGTACTTGCTCTGAGGTTGGTGTATTAAATGGCTCCTATAAGCTACGGCTAAAACATGCAACAGTCCGGCAGTACGAGATGTAACGTTTGATCGTATACTATTATATTATGCGGTCTTTACATATTTTAAAATTAAAATAATTTTAATTTATTTTTATACAATGGCTGTAAGATTCCCTGACGAGTTTAATCTCGCGCATCTGTTTAGGATTTTTTTCTTAACGTTCCTCATTTAAAGCATCTGATTTTAGTAAGAACGATGGTGTGGATTTGTTAAAAATTATTAGCAAAATAAATTTAAAAAACAAAGAAAATTAAAGACTGAGATTTCCGTTAGTGCTTGATTTTTTGTTTTATCTACTTGCATTGATCTCGTATTTACTTATTGCAAAGAAACCTGTTTTGGTGTAGAGAGTCAAAAGATGGGAGAATTATTCATTCCTACCAATTTTCGTGGGCTGCGGCGAATATGGTCGTCGTTCTGAAAATTGTCGTAATGTTGAAATAATCATTGTGTCATTTTGGAAATTCCATGCTTTCATAGATGTCATTTAGTAGCTTTATTAATCAACTGGAAAGTTTGCATATGACACCGTTAACTCGGGAAAGAAGTTTCAAACCTTTATATGATTACTAAACGCCCTCTTTATCTAGATAATTGTCTGCTTCATGTATCCAATTATCTCTGATTCGACCCCAAGCGAGTCAAAGCGTTCCCATATGCATGCTAGTGTCATTTTGATAGTTTGAAATATTTATTTCTTTTACATTATCAAATAAAAAATTGTGCTTCTATGAAATAGAAGAAATACTATTATCTTAAATTGCTGAAATTTGTTTTCCATTCGACTTTACGAGAGTGTTAATTAAATATGAGTATTTTGTAAAATTTTGAGATTATAAACAGCCTGTCTTCCTGACAACTTACATGATTGTTTAAAACTAGCTAGTGCGTATTACTGTTCGAATCCATTAGAGGCAATGTCAAGAATTTCTGAAAAACTATTCAAAAAGGAGACTGATTTCGGATTTTTAAGCGAATGGGTAGAAAATCAGCCAGAGTTCGGATTTTTTTCCGAAGAATTTTCACCAGTAGAATTCTCCAATTACGTTATTTAAGTTTTACACATTCGGCATGGATTCAAGACCGATCGTCAAATATTTCTTAGATTTAGCGTAAAGATTATTTCTTCAGACCATCTTCAGAAGATTGCTCAATCATTGGCAACTCGAAGAGTGGTAAGATATAACAGATTATTCTAAATAATTCATCCGTTAGTAATAATGCAATCGATTTTACGCACTAGCATGCCGTGTTATAGCTATAAACACTCGACCCTTCCCAGAATACTATACTTAGCACAGGAGATATTTTCTATTACGATCTTAAATCATTTAAAGTGGTTCGAGATTTTTGCGTGAGTTCTTGTAAAGACTAATATTTTGATGACTGTGATTTTATTTCCTTTATTATGGAATGCTTTACTGTTATATTTATTTATATTGATTTTATCGTTGTTTATCGACGTATTATTTGCATAAATTATAACACAAATTTGTGGGGCCATAATAATAAATAAATAAATATATTACTTTCCTTTTGAGCGTGTTGAAGAATTAAATTATTCACTGTCAAAGCATTGTGAATAATTCCTTTTTGCGATTTCCCATTCAAAACGTAGCACTGCTGAGCCCTAGCTGTGAAAACGATTTTTAAATACCGACAATCCACTTACGATTAAATGCAATTGTACGGTAAGTGGATTGCCTGGATAGTTTTTTCCACTAAATGTTGAGCTCAGCTGTGCAATTTTTTAAAAGTGGTAACCTGGAATGATTTTAAGTTGAAATTTTTTGTGGCAAAAAATTAATATGAGCAAAATGTCACAAATAAACAATTTGGCCACCCGCCAAGAGGGTTCGAGGGCCCTTGAGCGTGCAAGGGCACCCGAAACACTGAAGTACAGGATCGAATCCGTTTATTCCGGATGAAGAAAAAACTTCCACTGGGGTCGGCGACCCTCTAATCCTGGAAGCGCTCGCGACTGGATTCGAACTCGATACACGGTAGTGTGGCACCTACGAGGTGCTTCGACCAACTACGCTAGCCTTCCGAACTTTTGTGGTGACGCAAAAGTCATTCTAGTTAGTCCGAGGATGTCCCAGAGGAGAAAGCTCGAAATGGAAGCGTGCGATACTGAATGTCATTTTCATTTAGTTACTCTTACGATTCATCCATACTCGTCCTCTAGCTTCTCAAAAAAATTCCATTTTCTTTCTAGGTTCGTACAGATGCAGTTTCGACTCAAGAGCCGAATTCTTTCCGAACACTTCACGGTCGTTATAGAAATATTTTGATATTTTCGGGGAATTCCTGTTTATTCCCAGCAGTTTTATTCGTCACTTCTTAAGTGAGCGAAGTGGATAGGGTTCATCAAAGGAAACAATTACAAACTTTCGGAGAAATCAAGGAGAAAATCTAATTTATAATTCACGTTTTGCGGAATCTTAACTTTCCTGATTTTGAATGTCATAACGAGAGAAAAGGCACTGTATGGCGTCCCTTGTAGATAGGCAAACGTACTAGACGTGCGGGTTGCGTACCTCAGGATAATTGTTTTCTTTTGTTTGGAAGCCTGAGAAACAGAAGGGAAGTCTGCGAAAGTCAAATCGGTAGTGATTGCAGCAGATTTTATTTCTCTTAATGGCTCTTATGCTTATGCTATACACTCAATTTCAAGTAATAATTTGCTTAAACCATATTCCTAGGAATAGCTCAGTATTATTTTCTAACTCAATCACTTAAACATGATTTTCATTGCAGTATTTCAATCCAAGCAATACGCAATCACTGGTTCCCGTGAGTGTCCTTGAAATCGGACTATTCGTGACACGGAGTTGTAAAAGCTATTTTCGTTGATATCTCTTTGTCCTTTCTATTCTTGAGTCCCATATCCTGCATTGTATGACTGTGAGTATATCAGGAATGGAGAGAAATTTTCCCGCATTTTTATCACATGCTCCTAGAAAAACGTTGGATTTATGGGAAAGAAAGAAAGAAAAATAGAAATAATTTCAAATAAAAATGATGGATATTCTTTAATGTTTTGATTATATCTTTCTTGGTGATTTCAATGTATGCTTCATCTACCACTACGGTTGGATAGATTCTTGCGGTGAACACGTATTATTGGTATTTAATTTTTAATGTTCCTAGCTTATGTTTTATCTTTTGCATTCTGAAGGAAGCTAAACAAAAATGTCATCTCTTAAAAAAATTAACCTTTCTAGGTTAAGCTTAGTCAAATGTATAAAATTATCGTTGAGAGAATAATCAATAATAGGATCTTGCTAAAGTAATGACACGTGCGGCTAAAATATTCACCTGCAATCTTAGTATGTTTCAAAGATTAAATTCACGCTCAAGACATGCTGGTAGCTCATTCGCACGCGCTATTACGAGGGCTAGAAAATAAACGGACCAATTTTCATATGTTCGTGATATTTATTCCAAGTTGTTTCTTTTTTCGAACCAATAACATGTGTTATATCTCTCCACTGGGTTAGATTAATGCTCAAAGTTTCATTTAATGTGTATAAGGTGATAAGAATATTTTATTTGAGTTCTAATAAGAAACGTGAAAACTTTCTATTTATTTGCGCGTATCAAACGCACAAGTAAATTAGAAGTAATGAGAATTATGGATAAAAAAATTGTACGGAAGCATTGAATAAGATAAGTGCCATAAGAAAATGACGGAATTTTTAGGCGACATTCGAATGGTTCATCTTATATACGAAAGGCAGAAAAATTGACTATGAGGTGGATAGGAATTTAATTTACCAGCAGATTACAAATGGCTCTTAAGAATGGTTTAAAAATACTGTAAATAATTATGCAAGAGGCATGGAAATTACAATTTTTGTGGCAAAAACAGATATTTAAAATGAGTTATGGGGAAAAGGGATATTAGATCATAATTGAAAAATTAGCACTTGCCATGAAAGCAAATAGAATTGTGAATGTTTGTAACATCACAATTTTGTTCCGTTCGAACCAAATATATAAAGAAACATCCTAAAAACCGGTCGACCCTGTGATTTATTTCTTTCTGTGGCCGTAGTTTAGTTTTCTTTATTCTCGTGAGTAAATTGTTTTTGAACCTCGAAAGAAAGTATAAGGAATAAGTTTAGGTTCTTAGCGAAATAACTCCAGGACTAAATTTCCCGGATGGATAGTCTCTAGTAGTTCAGAAACACAGCGATTATTAGTTTAACTTGCCTTGTTAAATTTTTAAATATTTTTATCTGTTATACCAAAATAATTAAACAATATACTTCCTCGTGATACGTATTCATACTCTTATAGCTGGGTATATAGAGTTATTTAAGAATGCTTATATTTGCTTTAGGGAAAGCATTGAATTTTTTATCTCCTCCAGCATCAAATATCTGTTTCTTTTTTAGCTTAAGCAATAAATTAAGCAGTAAATGAATATGTAAATGGTTTCAAATATCCCTGGATAAAGAATTAAACGAAAGATTCTGAGATTTTTAAAAGTATAGCTCTGTAGAAAATATTCAGTAATCTTGTTGAAATGTGAATGCTTTGAATTTAAAAATACTATTGATGAATTTTCGCTAGTTGGAATGCGTAAGCTCTCTCTTCTATTTTTAATAATTCTAAAGCGCCTCTCTCGATTTTGAATTCCGTCAGCAAATGTCTTTTTTATTCTCACATCTAATTATAACTGTAAGGAGAACTTTCCTTTTCATTGAAGGTTTGTCGCACCCTATACGAATTTAATTTGCATGTTCTTAAAGTAATTATTTTTTCGGGATTATGCACGAACCGATTCATATATTTATTCAAATAATGTTTCAATTTGGGAAGTAACATCAACGCAACTGAATCGTTTCGTTAAAATTTACGACAGGAGTTTGTTTATTGAATCTGTAAGCTCGTTAATTCGTAAAGCCCGTTATTCCGTAAAGGTATGTTTGAAATCTCCACTTAGATGCCAAACATATTTCAAGATCCTCTGCTCGCTCCTGATTCTGCATTACTAAGAAGAAGAAGAATGCATTCCATCATCAATCAAGGAAAAATCTGAGAAAACTAAAATTAAACTTAATACAAAATAGAACTACAGGGAATGAATATCCAAACTACGGCCATCTGACCTCATTTCCATGTGGTCACTTTCAGATTGCTAATGTTTACAGAACTCGTGACCCCTTTCGAGGGAATTTACTCCAAAATATTTTTAATTTTTGTAATTAATACGTATTACCTTTTTAATTTTGATTAATAATTTTTTGATTCATTAATTTATATTCTTCTTACGAATGGGCTTATAGGGTTCTCAGCATCTCAATCTTGGAATGCATTGGCGACTTTTAATAGATTTCGCGAAACTTGATTAACAGAGTAAATACAAGTAAATAAATGGTTTCACTTTACCGTATGCCATTAATTATTGTTTTGTTGGGGGAACATCGCGTTAATCCCTCTTAAATCGCAGTTGAAGTCTCTTCCTTTCACTTTCGAGGTTATCCCAACAATAAGATCATAATTAGAGTGAGAAAAAACTTGTGAACCTCAGCCTTAGATTCTCATCTCACAAGTTTTTCTTAGACTACCCAGTTGAAGAATATTCAGCTTAATCGTTAGGGATATTGTAAGACCAATAACTCACTCACAATGATACTCCATTCTCCATCTTATAAACCTATTTTTCCTGGATTAACCTTTTCATACGTCTCATTCGGCAACGAAGCGTTTTAGAATTCATTACACTCTCTACGCCAGGACACGTTTAGATATTATTTCCTTTAGATCTATCAATTTGCCCCCGCCGTCTCAAAAGGAAATGAGGGGAGAAAAGGAGATTTATCAATTTTATTTCCTAAAAGAATAGAAATCAGTAAAAGAGAACTTATTAAGAAGTATTTTAAGCCATCCATGGGAAAATTAAGTTTCAATTCATCGCGTCATATATTACATCGATTGAAATTAACTCGGCAGTTCAGGATGCCTGCGAATCTGTTTTCGAAAGAGTCTTTCCTATCCGCACATGTTGCCTTGGCTTCGGTTTTGGCAGCGACGGCCGCGTCGCGAAGACAATCTCCCCCTCCGTGCGTCCTTCCCCCGCGACGCCCTCCCCCGTCCGACAGTGCTGCACTCTCACGGAGCGTCGCGCATTCACTTGGATCAATCGTCGTAGGACGTGGTCTCTCGGTGTCCACGGATAGATTCCCTTCGCATCTCGCTGTCTATCGCCATCATGCAGGTAAACCTCTTCTGCTTCATTTCGCTTCAAATCTTAAGCTAATCGCTCGACCGGCGCCGGGGATCGAGCCCTGGCCGAGGAGGACGGAGGACCCCGTTCGCCCGGTGCTGACCGGAGGCAGTCGGAGGGCTTTTCTCGGCCTTCCGGTGATCTTCTGTTGTGGTGTGCAGTTGTTGGTTCGCAAACAAGGATCCCTTTTTCTACTTGTATCGATTCTTTGTCTTCTTCGAGGAGGCTAGTTTGGTAGTAGAGGCGCTGCCACGGATAGCTCAGTGCCGATCGATCGCCGGGACCACACGCCATGGAACCGCTTCCAGGAAATGCGACAAAGAGTGAAAGCGCTCGTATGAGGACATGGATGCGATCTTGATGCGATCTCGATGCCGGCACGAATCTCTGGTCGATTCTCTTAGTGAGAAATACGTGCCGTGGCTGTGCGAAAAATAGCGGTCGAGGAGAGTCTGTGTGGTACCATGTGACTTTTGCTATTGCAGAAAAAGAAGGATCAGCCGTCTCCGTTTCCAACGTCACTGTGGCACTGAATGAGTGTGGGAAGTGTTGAATTGGCTGCTTGGAGTCCATAGTAATGCTTTTCCTACTTAACTCTAACCTTTTGGCACGTTCGTATCGTTCCTCCTTATTTTTAAATTCTTAGATAAGTTGCACCTAGGTTTGTACCAGAGATAGATTTAGACTTCATATCTCTCCATCTCCGGATCGAACTTCTTTAGGCACAATCGGTCGCTTTTTAATTGAGAGGAAATATTTTTACGGCTTAACGAATTCCTACGCGAAATCGATCGGGTCAATGTCGAAACTTCACCGTCCGCGCTAAGTCTCGCATTATCAACCGTTTGCGAATCCCACTGCTTATAGCTGGAAGTCTGCCTCGCTAGAAGTCAATTAGCAAAGCTCAATCTTCAATCAAACAGTGTTTTTCCGATAAATATGACTCTTTTGTTGTTTCCATTCGAGTTCCGGGTTCGTTATGTAATACATCATAGCGTAAAAATGCAGCAATAAAAACACAAAAATTAATGTAGCTTCGCTTCGTATGTTCGTCACTACAATCGATATTTTATACATTTACGCCGGATCTTCGTCGTTATTGTTTAGAAGGATGTTATAGGATTTAAGATTCACTCGAATAATGATGTGAATAATGACATATCCGTAAAAATTCTCTATTTATTTCATTATTAGGAAATTTTTAGGAGATAAAATGAGTATCAGTTGGGGTTATTCTGATTCCCTTTTATATAACCTTATTCCAATAATCCTCAAGTGCAATTCGATTACCCTAGTTTCTTGATTACCCTCCAGTCGCTAAATACGTCATTGAGAACCATCAATAGGATTTCGAAAAAGGTCGAGGTTTAGTTGTCAGCTGTTTTATATAATATATTTTTTAAAATTAGATATTAGCAAATAAATTAGCTTCCTCTTTGAATTTGGCTGGTTTGGCAGTGAGTATTAGGACATTTCCGCAATAGATTGGATAAATTACGTCAATAAGACTTATGTTACATACTGTAGCATCCATCATTTGGTCATACTTTAGAAGGCCGAACAAGTTTCTGTAAACGAAACTCATGACCTCCAACCGAGGTCGCCGCGGATCAAGATTAATGCAAGAAAAAAATCTTGATTACGTAAAGTAGTTATGAGAGTCTCTATTCAGAGATTTCGAGGTGACTAGGTTATCGATGCAACACGATATTTCGAATTTAAATGGCCGAAGTGATCCGAGTGAATCTTGCGATGGGATCGAGTAGGACCAGTTTGTCGGAGGGCGGGAAGGCGAGAGTGAATTCAAAACCAAAACATATCGCAGGAAACACTTTGGGCCTCTGGAAGTTGACCGCAGTTGAAGAAGCTCAGTTCAGAGCGAATCTGTTTTAAGGTTTCCGAAGGGTGAAGTCATTCGTCATGAAAGTCATTCCATAAAACCCCTTCATCCACCTAACATAAGACTATTAAAATTATCTCCATGAGGGTAACTTCCCGATATTGAATTCCTATAATATGATTTTTAATAGTTTTTAAAAGAAACTGCTTCTACACATGTATCTCTTTTATCCTTTGACGCATTAATCTGCAAAAGAATCACTTCAATGTCCCCAGAATAAAGGCGAATAATTTATAATGTAAGAAAACTGCGAAATTTTAATTTGACGTAAATATTCTTGAGTTTCCACGATGAAGGGGCTTACGATCTGATAGTAACTTACCTTATATCGCTGTACTCAACTATAATAATAAATGCTGTTTCTACCTTTAAAGTCTGATTGAATATACTGATCAACTATTAATCGTGAAATTATGTTGAAAATATTGTATATACGAAATTTCCTTTATTATTTCTTTCTTAAGATCAAAAATAATGTGTATGGTCATAATTTAACTTTTCTTTATCTTTGATAACGGTACAAGTTTGAAAATCCTTCAGTTTTATTTTTTATTAGTGAGAGACATTTTACGTTTTATGGAACAATGTTCGAAATTTTGATTAGATTTTAGTGTTGATTTTTTCTAACAAAAGCATTCTATGATGTAGTAGTGATGGCTGCTTCATGCTATGATAGTGAATAAAATAATTACATAATTTCGATAGCAAAATCTTTAATGAATTAAGCTATAATTGAAAAGCGGAAACGCAATATTATAAAATAGAATATCCTACAATACAGTAATATAATCTCGAAACTAATTTAATAATCCCCAATCTTTCTTTCTTTTACCAATATACTTACGAAAATCAGGATTGGCGGTTTAGTAAAGTAATTTATATAAAATTATTTTGACGGATGACCTTGACATTGAACTTGAATTATTATTGAAGCTGATACGGATAGCTTCCAATGCCAATGCCGAGTAAGATGGAAACATCTTTAATCTTTTAATCATTATGATTACAATCGCCCTCTTTGACAATGCCAAAATATTTCCTTTTTATCAAAATATTCAGTACATTTTTAAAAACTAGTAGAAACTTCTTTATAGGAAATGAAAAATTCGTCTCATCTTCGATAACGCAGTCGTTCTTTTTTCCAGGACACTCCGTGGTAGCTCAGACTTTGCGGAATTCCAAGCTAATCATTCGTTTCTTCAAATATAACTTTAAATCGGAATTGAATGAAGCGTCCTGTTTTTAATTAAATATTCACGCATTGTCGTCTTAGGTTTCTATTAAATGACTATCAGAATAAAGACCGAGCTTAGGAGCTTTGAAGAATTAGCTATAGCACTCTAGGACATTATGTTGCACATCAAGAGCTTGCTTTCTCACTAGACATGAAATATTTCGTGCCACACTGCTTGGATACACTGCAAAACAATGCCTCGCCGCTCGGCTTATTTCAGTATCCTTAATTGCTTAATGTCTTGTATAATCCATTTGTTATAAGAAATAATTGTTTGTTGATTTTTATATTATATAGCCATTATAAGCCAGATTAAAAATATTAACTCTTTTTGACAGTAATGTGCTAAGCTCCACTCACCTATATTTTATTCCTACGCTTTATCGAATCAAATTCTCAATCCTTTCTTTTTGATGCAGCATTACATTACAAACTAAAAGTCCTTTTTTCCGTTTATATAAACTTATTAAGATTGGGTGAAATAATTCGTTATTAATTTTAAGATTACTTTAATCCGAAATCCGGCTCTACAATATTTTATTCTTATTTAACATGCTCCCAATTTCTAATCGAATGGCATTGTTTGACATTTCAATCTAAAAGAGTGCTTCGAAATTTAAATATGCCAAGAAACTCAGAATAGAATTTTAAGGATCTCTAGTACCTAATAATTTTGTGTGAATTTTGAAAATTAAAGCACAATAAAAGATAAAGAAAACATTTAGCATCTCTCCGTCTTATGCAGTCGGACCACTTAATTAGTGAAAGAGTTCATTTTATAGTTTTCCCCCTGAAGACGCTTTCAAGTTGGAATCTTTTTTTTATTTTGGAAATCTTATTTGCGCGATCGGTCCCCCGATGAACACCATTCTGGGATAAGCTGAGCTACTAAATGGTGTGAAGATTCGGGGATTGGTGTTTACAAAGTATTGGAGGATTTTTAAACGAATCCATGATGCATCCTTCAAGATGTATTTCAATTGAGTACATGTATTTGTCTGTGAATATTTCACCTCAATGTATATAGGCACCATTGTCATTTGATATATTCTCCTTCCAGATGCCTCTCACGGGTCTCTTCTTTTCGTGCACCTATTTTCCTTTTCAGCTCTTCATACTTCTTAATTTTGGTCCGCTCTTTCAATTCGTCCATTCGTGCCATCCTTTCTTTCTCTTCAATCCTTTCAGTGCTCCCCCTCCTATAATTCCCCATTCTCCATCATTCGTTATACAATAATATGAATAAAATGTTGTTTGCAAATTGCAAGCTTACAGGGAATGAGTTTTAGGTCCATCCCTCCGCGAAGTATCTTTAAACGGGTTCGAGTTTACCATTTGTTCCTGAAGGGGAAATTTTCTATGAAATAACTAGTGGATTCTTATCTTAATCCAGAGCTCGAGCTATCTATCTTCTCTGGAAGCGGTTCGAAAAATATTCACACCTTGCATTCCTTACGGGGACAAATTTGAACCGACCTAGCGTCGAACTAAGATTTCTTGGTAGTTTTCGTTGCATATGCACGACTTATAGCAATCACTCGAATTCCAATTCTCTATGTTACCATAAAGTGATTGAAAATATTCTTTAAAATGCGGACCATTTACTCTTATGGGGAAATTCAGGATTTTGGAGCGTCCTGGGATGGAACCCATGAAACCTATGAACGAATATTTTATTCTGTAGGTCTCACGTTAGAGCCTATACTGTGGTTTAGGCTACAGTGTTGTATACTCTATACCCAGAGGAGCGTATAGGCAATAATAATAATATGGGCAAAAACCTGTAGGATCTTCTAATTTTATTTTGTATAATTTTTGCAAGAAATCATCAATCGATCACTGCTGTATTCAGTTTTAGAGGCATAAAACTCACTTTTAATGTTAAGTGATGCGCGTTTGCTGATGTGAATAAAGTAGTGAACACCATAATCAGTGTTTAATCGTCCATAAATGTTTCCTCTTACCTGATTCATCAGTTGTATTTACGGTTGATGTAATCGAGGCTGAGTTTCAGCAAACGAAATCTCATTTGGAATTGGCGCGTTCCTAAAGTACGAAGAATTAGAGGATGAAAAGAGAGATACGTTATTTTATATCACAATACTGAGATTATGTTAATTAGTGTCACATACACGTATGCAAAATATTCGGAATTGTTTCATTAAACTATGGCTAAAATAGGATATAATGAAGAAGAATAAACTATTAGAGAAATTAACGGATTAAATTATTATATTCATGGTAACTTTGTGGAGTAAATGAGCACTCATCTTAAAATAAAACTAATCGTAACGAGATTTTTATTTAACAAAGCAAACAAGAGAAAGTGTTCCACAAGTTACACCAGAAAAACTTGAGTTTATTGTAAACAAGAGATTTTTATTCAATTTGATGAGTCAACGGATTAACATCTTTAGGTGGATCTGGACTTGCCAGCCGTAAAAAAGGAACTTAAATTCCCTATGTAAATAAAAAATGATTTATCGTAATTTTAGATTTTTTGACCAATTAATAAAATTGTACGAATCATTGATAGGATGAAATTATCCAAATATATTTTATATTCAATTTAATGAATTCGCTACGTTGAATTTAAAACTGAAGACACATATGAAGCCTTTTTCCACGCTATTTAAAATTTGAGGCATTGGAAACAAGAGTAGATGCTACGTGAATGTGCAGGTGAAATTTGATTTTTTAGGATGCAGAGACATCGTAAAAGTAGTTGGAATGCTTGCGGCAGAGATCATTTATCATCAGGAAGAACTTTTCTCTTCGTGGAATTTATCAAATGTTTATGACATTGAATACAATCATGTAAATATGTAGATTTTGCAATCACACTTAGTGCAGATGAAAAATTATTGTTTCTTTCAAAAAACAAAATTGTACGAATCATTAGCCTAGATAAACTCACTTTATATTTATGTTGGATCGAGAATTTATAGTTACAAATAAACAAGCAGATCAAAGGAATGATTTTATAGTTTTTCTTAGGATATGTACTCGCTCTGTAATTAATAACAACCGAAATTAAAAGAGAGAAATCTCGAAATGTATAGTAATTGTACGATTAAACTGAGATACTGCTATCAATTATTTTGTTTAAAGCGACCTTAACGTATTTTTAAGAAAAAGTATAACAAGACGTAGATTAAACTTATATTTAATAACACTTTTTTATGATACGAACTTCTTTTTCACTTTATAAGTAGGCAACTAAAAAGATGGATCAGAGGTACTTATACAAATGATACATATTCTCTTCACATTTGATGTCTCATTACCTCATTGTAGTCCATACTAGGATAGTGATGGATGTATAGTATGAATATGAATAGTATCTCGTGCGAAACATTGATTATCGTGACGAACTCCCTTCCAAAAAGATTTAAATGGATTCCCAAGTCATAGGAGTGCACTGTTATAGTGAATTTCGCCATTGAAATGGTGAATGAACGCAATGAATTGGAAGACTCCGCATTTCCAAGTACCAAAACTAGGATTGAGGAGAGCTTTTTTGCATTTGAAGGACGCCATCAAATATCGATCGGATCGATTTGAAGCGGGGTCAAGGTCTTTCTTCGACCGCCATTCCAAAATTAAGAGGACAATCCATTCTCCGAATCGGAGGAAGTGGACAGATTTATTCGACTTTTGCTGTAAAAAATGCTTCATCTGTAATCTTAAAAAACGAATCACTTTTATTCCTAGCAGCTGAAAATTAAAATATTTTCCTTTATGATATTTATAATTTTGCTAGAAATTTGGATACTATTGGGCGTTCTGTATCTAAAATAAAACAAGAAAATTTGTTTTCTCCCATAAGTCTCCATTATGTTTAAGTAATATATAGGAAAGAAAATTTAAACAATTATATTTTATTGGTCACTCATTCGCTAACTTAGTTGAACTTTGAAGTATTAACATTAAGTGGAAAATCAGAACACCTACTAATTTAGGCGACTGATTTTATTGCAGATTATATGAATTTCTTCTTGTTTCGGATATGTTATTTTCTAGCACTACGCAGATGAAATTCTTTTAGAGAAGTAATAATAATTCCAGTTTTCTGTTTCACGCGAAATTTATTTCTACGAAGATGATTAGATTTCAATCATACAATTGATACTTAACTGTGGAAAAAATTGCTGGGTTTAATAGTCTTAATTGAATTAAAATTTTTCAGGAAGCTAATAAGATGTGTGATAAATACCGTAGGGGGATCAAAAGCCACATTCCTATTCATTTTGTAAATAGTGCTTTGACTAATGATTTCCTACATCAGTGTAGGAGATCTGCGTCTGCGTCATTTTCAACCTTTTATTGGAAACAGTAGTAAAAGATGTTAATCAGTGCTGCGTAAATGAAAGACAAAACAGATAGCGGTTCATGAAAAACAAACTTTCGATTGTTGTAAGTGAGATAGCATGGAGATAGATGTTGACAAAACTGGCGGAGTGTTGCCGTTGATAATATTGCCAAGAAGAATAGAAGTTCTGAAGTAGGCTGTGGAAGAAGCTGAGGAAGAAGTGTTTAATAGCTCCTGAAGAATGGAGAGGAAGAATAATTCATCAGCTGATTCGACATTCAAAATACCTTTTAGAAAAGAATAAAAGGTAAAAAGAATGTCGAAGTACGTACTTTCCAAAAATTGAGGTAGCGTTAATAAGGATGATTCAATCTCAAGACTGAGGAGAAATATTTTCATACCTTAATGAAATAGAAAATGGAAGGAAATGATCTTGAAATGGGAAACTTCACATGAATGTCTTTTTACTACGAAAAATAGCTATCATTCTTTCGAGAACCACAGCACAAATTTGAAAATGGAATGACTGTTTGAGTAATTATGTTGGACCCTCTTAAAGCAGCAGTAAGAGATAAGTGAGACAAAGTTATTTTATGTGATTTCGATATGGTTCTATGTTATACTATATTAAATACTATTATGAAAAAATACTCTAATACTAAAAGAAGAAGAAAATTCTTGGAGGCCTGCATGTTGTGAGTATAGAATATAATTGAAAAAATAAGTTTGGTTGATAGGAAAACAAGCATATGTGGTAGAGATGGCGGGAGAGGAGAATGTTTTGATGGAAGTTACAAAGTAACCGACAAAGAAATAAGTGGGTCAGATATTAAGAGAAGAGCCGAAATTTTTGGGCTTGTTTTCTTGAAAGAAAGAAGATAAGATGCGGTTGAATATCAGATAGGGCTCTGTTGATTAAAAAATGCGTATCTACGACTTTCGCGCGTTCCACTAATTTCATCCGTGTTCGTTGATTATGACGAATTTTTTAGTTACACTTTCTTCTAAAAGCATATTCGGAATTCCACAGGAAAAGATAGATGCAGAATTTGGCAATCAGAACTCTGTGAGGTATCCAACAGGTCTTTAAAAGATAGTGTTAGTTTTCTCTCATTCGTCTTTCCCTGAAATGCAGTTAGACGATTTAGAATCCAGATGAAACAAGGTTGGCTTCCACTTTAGATGTAGATGTAGTCCAAATAAGAGCATCTCTGCTCATTAGAGGAGAATCAAGGTTCTACAGAATATTTTTGCTGTGCTTAAGTTTCACAGGCGGATTTTATTTTGGTAAGAGAGATCAAATTACTGGCTAAAGCTTTTTTAAGACTTTGTCGGCAGAGAATTCATATGTGATGCAGATGATGTCGGGGTTACAAGTAATGACGAAGGCTAACTCATCGAGATTTTGAGAAAGAGTTTCAAAGAAATAATCACTGAGATATAGAGCTGGATTTACTTGTGGTCGTTTCCATATTCTCAAGCATTAAAGAAGCAAACAGACTTAAGGGAGAGTTTGTATTAATGAATTCTTTCGCGTGAACCACGAGCGATTTGCGGAGTGGATTTGCAAATTTCATATCTTACCGAACAAAATCCATCGCTATATTTTGATTAGATGTAAGTAGTTTGATTAGAATAGAAAAAATTTAAATATTAGCAAAAAAAATTCCGCTACCAATTTTTTAAAAACTGTTAGAATTCAGTTTTTAGTATTAGCGTGAAAATGAAGTTTTAACGAAAAGAATATAAGTTTTCAGGATCTGGAATTATTACCAATTCCTCCTAAATATTACTAGCGTCCTTGTAATATTTTATGTATGAATCTTTTATTACTGGCTCTGTACCTTTTCCTTCAACTTAAATTTAGCATTGCATAATATTTTCTACTGCAAATAACGATAAGAAATCTACATTTACCTTATTTCCTTCGAAGAAAATTTTGCGAACCAAACTATTAGTATTAATGGCTACTTAGAATCCAATGAAATCGCATGTTTAATTTAATTATTTTAGCGCACCATTTTCCTAAACAGACGGAGCTTACTTACAGTATACTATATGCTTACTTTGATCAAAATGTATGCACTGAAAATGGTCAACCTGACATTATACAACAACCATTCCTCATAAAAAGTACATGCACTGAGTTTCAGTATTTTTTAAGCAATAATTGATGAAACAGAGAAACTGAATCAGATGATAATTTGAAATTAATTGATCCATTTCTATTGAAAAAACTTAAAAGCATATTTTTGGGGAAAATACAATTGGGTTTTTGTCGCTGTCAGCTCGTTTGTATTCCTCGTGACTGTGTTGACCTAGGCAGTTTGGTTTGATTAAATAACATTTAACGTAAAAGAAAGCACCTGTTGCACTTTATCAATTAAAGTGGGACGTTGATGGATTCTTCTAAGCACTAAACGAAGGACGTGTTTTCCTTCCAGTTACTTGAGCACTCCCTGAGAGGTGAGTGCCTCCAGCCGCTTAGCGTTCCAGGAGGACAAGATGCCTCTTGGCCTGGCAGGGAAAGCCCCATGGAGGTCTCAGAGCAAGTCCGAGGGAGAGGCTCTCGTCTCTTCCAGAGGCCAAACTGATTCTTCCATGACAATGTCATCACTGCTATACACGGAGGAGGTGGGGGCCCAGCATTCGGGCGGCGGAGGCGGGCCCACCGGCAGAACCGTAAGGGTGGCCTTCGCCGGTACCGAAGAGGGTGGCCGTGTTGGTTCTGGGGCCGCGGTCGCCGGGGGCGGCTCACCCGACGACGACCTCGCCGACTGCATAGACTCTGATGGCTCACTCCTCTCACAGTTCCACGAAGATGCCATTAGACAGGTATGCGCCATTCTGTTTGCATGAGCAAAACCATTTCTGTTTTTTTTTTAATTTTCAGTGGAAACTCGTTTATGCGTTTTTGAGACGCCACTCAGTTAAAGATGATTTTGTGTTTCCTTTCATCACTGCAAATCATTCTCAATGACTCTCAAATTTCTGAAAATTTTCATGAAGAATGGAAGGAGGTAACCGAATACTTATCGAACTTGATACATTCGCTGACATTATATGAAGGTTAATATCTCTTTCGCCTCTATCTCCTCTAAATGGGACTTAATAATTGCCTTCATAGTTTATATTTTTACTTTCTCCATATACGAAGTATAGAGAAAGTATTGTTTTCATGAAAAAATTCGACTTCGAGATTTCAACGGAAATACATGTTTTGGGGTCCCTAGAACACGTTTTGACCATTTTCGGAATGATGTCTGTGTGTATGTGTGTGTGTGTGTGTGTGTGTGTGTGTGTGTGTCTGTATGTGTGTGTGTGTTACTGGGCGCTCTATCGTGAAAACTATTGGTCATATTAATACCAAACTTCGTATATAGTACTGTGGTGTGTGCTGTCAGAGTTGATTAGTTTTTGGAGTAAATCGGTTGACCGGAAGTCGAGCTTTATTCATTATAGCTCATTTCCGGTTTTCAAAATATCTCCATAAATATGATATATACGTGCATTGTATAACTTATAAAAATTTTAGATAATGTTTTTTACTATAGCTTTTGTATTTAACATATTTTTGTACCACCGGTTGATTAGGAGTTATTCGTGAAATACCGATAAACCGGAAGTAGCCGTTATGTACTTTGTGGGCGCTCTAACTTAAGAACGATGCATTGTATCAATACCAAATTTCATATATAGTACTTCATTTTGTTTCTTAAGAGTTGATTAGTTTTTGGAGTAAATCGGTTTACCGGAAGTCGAATTGTATTCTTCAAAGCTCATTTCCGGTTTTCAAAATATCTCCATAAACATGATATTTAGGTATATACTATTATTTATAAAAGTTTTAGAAAATAAAATCTACTATAACTTTTGTTTGAAACATATTTTTGTATCACTGATTGTGTAGGAGTTATTCATGAAATACTGATAAACCGGAAGTTGCTGATTATGTACTTTGTGGGCGCTCTGGGCTCTATGGGCGAAATGCCAATTTCAACGTTTTTCATCGATCATGTCCCGTAAAACATTATTATTCATGTTTTTGGCGTCAAAGATAATTATATATATATATCTATTATATATAGATGCTTCTCCGGATTCATTCATGTATATACCTATATAGATAGATAGATAGGATACTAATTCACAGCCTAAACCACAAGCGTGATTGACTTGAAATTTTTACGGCGAATTGGCCATAACGTACAACCACCAGAAAAAATGCGATTTTGAACCTCAGTGTCATGGGTTCGATTCCAGAAGGCCTCAAAGTCGCGATATTCTCCATAAGGATACATGGCGGGGATTTTCGAAAATTTTTTTGAAGCACTTCCCGGAAAGGTAGAGAGTTGAAATTCGAGGGATCGCTAGATGCCGTGGATATCTAACGAAAATCAAAAAGACATCTTCGAATATTGTCCATGGTTCGATGCTAGGTCGGGGCAAAAATCGGCCGTTTAAAATACATTGCGGCGATTTTTAAGATTTTATTTGGACCATTTTCCGATGGCATGGAAACTTGAAATTCGGCATGAGGTTAGATATCATGAATATATTTCATAATTAAATTTTTTATATTCGCTGATGGTCCTTGGTTCGATCCCAGAGGGCCATTTGCACTTCTCAATGCATTTCTTACGGAGATAACGGAAACAAAATTTAGGTACTTCCCGACATTCTATCGACTTCAAACTTGGCATGACACAAGAGCAAATTTATAAAAATCAAACTGTGCATTCACAGCTTACAATATGTCCTGGGTTCGACACCAGGTGTCTCTGCAATCAGAAGTTGATCCGTTTTTAGGAATTACTTTGAAACCTTTCCCAATAATATAGAAACTTTAAATTCGGCATATAGATAGACATCATAAGTAACTTTCAGAAACATGTTTAAGATTTCCAAGATCGTCCTTGGTTCGAGTCCCAAGAGCCATTTACATTCGTGAAAATTAGAACGTCTTTTGAGGCAGTTGTAGCCATTATTTCTTCTTGAATTTTCACACATAGTTACAGATGGTGATCTTCTATTGTGTTTCATAGTAGGTTTACCAGTAAGACCCGGGTTCGATGCCAGACGATGAAATTTCAGCGAATTTTAAGAAACAATTAAATCCTTTTTTTTTTCTTTTGAGGACCGTCCCGATATAATGCCGATATGAAATTAGTGTTGTCGATCTGCTTGCAGTATGCAAGCAACATTTTACTCGTATATATATATATATATTAATCACTCATATTCCAAGTTTAGATGGAATATAGAGTTCGAAATTACTGCGGTAGATAAATATTTACATCTTATATATATGGAGAAAGTCATGTGCTGGAAACATCAGATTTTTTTTAATATAGAGAACATTAATCAGTTGCTCCCGTAATGTATGTAATGTAATATACTTATGTAAAATAAGTCATGCAATAAGACTATTTGTAACACTAATTTTTAGCTTCTTTTAAGGTTTATGAAAATTCTGATTTTAATAGAAAGTTAAAATAGGTCCTTTAAAGAGGTATATAATGGAATATGAATCTCGAGTATAATTCTCAGTTAAATTTGAAATTATTTATTCATTTTCTGTAACAACAAGAGTTCTATGGTTTGGATTTCTGGCTGCAAAAATTATACCTAACTAATCTTTTATTAGAACGTACTGTGACTGAAATAAGATCCGCGGACCATTGCATATTCCTCTTTAAGACTATTACTCTGTTTAGAGCTGTAATATAGATAGAAAGATACAAATTATAAAGAGCACGTTGCTTTAATGCATAGGTTCCCAAACTGTTTTTTCATGCGCACCTCTTTAAATTTTCCATGGACCCCCCAGCCTACCTAATGTTGAATTTTTCTTCTGAAAAGCTATATCTGGTTTTCATTTGGTTGTATTATCTTTCAAAATGGGATTTTTGGCTTTCCAAAAACCTTAAAACACCCTCAAAAAGTGAAAAAAATCTTTAACCACTTTTCACAGATCATTTACTTTATTTCTTCGAGACTCACTGAAAAATACATAAACGAATTACCACTATATATTAGAGATTTTAGTTAAAAGTAATTTCACCTATATCTTGAATTTATATTGTTTATATGTGTTACTATAATCTAGGTGGTCTTCAGAGTTTCATTTACATGAGTAAGATTTAATAACTACATCTTCGGTAAATCTTCTGAGAGAATGTGTTTAATCAACAGTAATGCAAATCTGTTTAAACAAAGAATAACAGAACCAAATTAAGTTTTTATGTTCTCATTAGTTAGTTAATGAAATAAAAAATACCAACTAGTAAAGGCTTGTTTTCAATGCATTTTATAAAATTGTTGAACATTTCCTAAAAGCTATTGCATCTGCATCTTTCAAATTATTGACTTATTTGTGTTTGTTGATATAAACTTCTAAAAGTTAAAATAATAAGGTTTCTCCATACTTCCTGGTTGCATTGTCAGTCAGGATCAGGATGGTTCCAATGTCGTGTGATGGCATTGGTTGGTCTCGGCTTGGCTGCAGATGCTGTGGAAGTACACGTTGTACCATTGGCTGTCCCATCTGCTGAGGTTGAGTTTTGTATCGAGGAACCTCGGAAGGGATGGCTAGGTGATTTAATATAAATTAATCAAAAGATTTTGAACATAGAATAAAAGAATGCAAGAATGGATAACATTGTTATCAAATATCATAATAAATAATCAATATAACAAGAAATGCTATGCATTATATAAAAGTTTGGAAATCAAGTATTATATCTTAATTCTTCTTCAACAAAAACAATTAATACCTGATCATTAGAAACGTATGAAGGAATCTTTTGACTTAATCCAAGTTACATTCCTTTTCTGGGGTGTATTTTTTGTTACTGCTGAATGTAAGAATAAAATATATCGAGTGTCCTTGGTGAATATTTCTATTTGGCATGTATTCTTAAGAAACCTTCAAACATTTTATTCTTGAAAGAGTAACAAAGCCTAATAATGAAATTTATACAAACCTTTATGGAAGAATCCATTTGAAATTTAATTTTTCAATTACTCAGCCTTCTATGACAAAAACACTTGCATCTTTGAATTAGAATTAAGTAGAGTTTACTAGAAACATTAACTTGGTTCATCCCAAAAATTTCAATCAACTTTTTATTTTTTCATTGCCTTTACAGTTTTTAGATTAAGCTAATGTAGTAAATAAATTTAAAATCAAAGGAATTTTATTTAGACGCATGACTAATCCAGATTTTCCTCTGTTGTGATCAATCATGATCTTTATTTATCCCATAATGAGTTAAATCTCGGTATTTCAATCCTACCTGCTGAATATTGTTCCATCTTATGTCAATTCCAGAGAAACCTTTAACTATCCCTTAACTTCTTCTCAGATATTTCTGTTGACATTTGCCACCTTCCCCCATGCTCTTAAATTGGAAATATATTTCCCATGGGTTAATGGAAATCATTTTAGGTGACCAGGATCACACATTGTACAAATGTATGAGCCAATATAGTTGAACACTTGTAGTGTATACAGTTGAAACAGCTTAGAATTGTCATCTACTGTCAGAAGTATCATCTACTTTTAAGATGAGACGAAAAAGGATCTTTTACATTGAAATTAAGGCTAGGTAGCATTTTTCATAAACTGCTTAATTTTGAAGTTAGAAAATCTTATTTTCTATGTAGAGTATTCTTGCAACCATTTGAATTTGACTGAGTGACTGTTTTGACAGTCCTAAATATGTCTTGTATTTTAATTTTTGCTTGGTAAATTTGCTCTTAAATTCCTTACCTTCTTAACCATTGATAACAGTTAAGTTTAATAAAAACTTGTTGCTAAGACATACAAAGGAAATTTGCTTGACCTTTAACTTAAAAGCCATTCACTTTTCATTGTTATATTTAACTTATTATTATTACAATCATTTTTGCCCATAAGAACAGTGTTAGAACTTGAACAGCACACGATGAATCAATGTTCACTTCTTTACCTTCTTCCTCTTATCTTCCCAAAATCTCTTCATTCTTTGTCTGTTATATTTAACTTATATATTTATTTTCCACATCAGTTGATAAGATCATAATCATTAAGTCTATTTAATGTTATTCTAACATGGAATGTTAATAATTTTTCAAAATGAACAGTTAGAAGTAATTTAAGAATTCATGCTGATTTATTGATACCCTACTCAAACACTTATTCATGTATTTTACATTCATTTTTCAGTTACAATAGTTTTGGAATACCCTCATAGAAAGTTTCATTATTACACATTTTACCTAATGCTTTAAAGATTATTGAAACCCCTTTAGATCATAGTGGATTTAAGCATCTTTTAGTCTGAATTTGCTTTGCTTACACAACTATTATTGAAGTGTACAGATTACCTCCTATTTACCCATAATACATTTAATTCTTGAAATAAATTAATTCAAATTATGAAGTTTTTTTAGTTAGAATTTTTTGTAGTTTTAGCTAAATTTACAGATGTAATTGAAGTGTAGAGGAAAGAAGAAGGTAAGAAAATAAATTAGTAAATTTTGAAATTCAAATTTGTATAATTTTAAGTAATTACTATGTATTTCATGAGATAACATATAGGAATGTTAAAGAAACTTACCAAAAGCTCTACTAGAAAATTTTAAATAGAATGATAGGCTACAAAGTTCATCATTAGGTGGAAAATGCCATAAATACAAAACTCACATACAAGAAAGATCACCAAAAATTAATCAATTAAAGAATATGAGCAACATTAAGTTGCCAAAAATGAAGGAAGTGTTTTGTGGATGAATCCAGGGGAGAGTGGCAATCCTCATTTAAATCCACCTTCTTCCACCCCTCTCTCGACCAAACAATCTGCTTCATTCAAACTCTATAATTGAAGGAAAATTTCATCCTCCAAAAATGGGAAGTCCTGGCTTGGTTTCTTAGCTTCAAAAAATCTGCACAATGACAACATAAAGAAATTTTTGTTAGTTAGGAAAATTAAATAAGAGTGATAAATTTGAGAGAGAGAGAGTTATTAAATTATATAAGAGTGATAATATTTGTAATGATGGATCACATGATCTATTCACATTATGATTTTCCTTTTATTCAGTTCTATCGCTCAGGAATAGATAAGAACTTGAGAAGGCTATTTTAGTAATGGATGGTTTACAAGCAAACATTATAAAGTCTTTTATTCAGGATAATAATTGACTAAACTTTTCTCTTTCTATTTTTCAATTTTAGTTAGGAAAGTGATATTTGCTATGACTTGATTTTTCTGGATTATATATGTGATTCATTTCACAAATATTTGCTAAGTTATATCACTTATGAATCCAGAAGCTCTCGTTAACAAGTAATACATCACCTGTACATTTGTAGAACACATTTGTTAACACTTGTAATACTAAGTATTCTTCAGAATAGAAATTTGTACCACTGGTATATTAACCTAAACTTTTCAAAATATTTTTATAAACTTTCTTTAGCTTTAAATTTTAAGTAAAGTAGCATGTTTACATAGTAGTTTTAGTAGAATATGCATGAATAATTGTTAAAACTAAAATTCTTCATGGTTATATCATGATAAACCTATTTATGAAAACTTCACAAATTTGTTGAGGATAATGAATCTCAGTAAAAAATGTTTGAAATTAGCAATTAAAATAATTATTTAAAGCTAGGATGATACATTTTCACCATATCTGTAAGAAATTTTTCAATTTTCATGTATTAAGTTATGATAACTATGTATCATTTTAGATTCATTTTCAATTTAATAATTTAAAATTAACTCAGAAAAATGCAGCTACTAATACCAATCAACTAACACAACTATTTAAGAAATATCAGTAGTATCAATTAAAAAATATTATGATTGTTAAACAGTATTCTTTTCAATATTTTTCATTGTTCACTTTTCTCATTCAGATCTGACATAGCTTTATTTACCATGTATTTGCATAGGTGCTATTACACTATTAGGCATGGTAGTTGGTGGAATGGTATGGGGAAACCTGGCCGACAGAATGGGAAGGAGACGAACTCTGTTGTCCGCATTGAGCGTTGGAGCTATGTTCAGTGTGATTGCAGCATTCATGCCTACCTATGGAACCTTCATGACAGCTCGTTTTTTCTCTGGCTTTGGGTAAGAGCTACTATACCTACACCACTGGATTCAATAGGATCACATTTAATTCTATTTAGTTTAAATGGTTTAGAATTTTAGTAAAGTTATGAGTAATTAATTTTAAGTTGTAGATTATTTGAGGAAGTTAAAACACATTAATGTGTAAGAAAAGAGTCTGTTTTCTGAAAAAGTATACTTATTAAATGCAAATGTTTCTAGAGGAAGGATCCAAAGGTGAAGGAGAAGAAAAGAAGGATCCAAATGATGGAAAAGAAATATATTATTTAGGCATACAATTAAAGATTTTCAATGGCAATAGTTTTATGAAATTAATTTTTCTTATAATCTATCATCACAGATTTCTTCTATAGGCTCTTATTTATTAAAGAAGAAATTGAAGGTGAATTCCAGCCATTCATAAATTAATAATCTCATGTATAATGAATGATTCAGAAACTATTTTGAATCAGACATAAATGTATAATGAACTTAATGTATATAAACAAAATATAAAACCCGCAGAAGATCAAGTCAAATTAAATTATTATTCATATATAAGACAAATAATCAAGTCAAATTAAATTATTATTCATATATAAGACAAATAATCAAGGCAAATTAAATTATCACATAATTATGATTGGTGATTAATACCCCATAGTAAGAAAATGATACCAATGCTAATTTGTAACAAATAATCTAAGAATACCCTTTATTCATTTTTCTCATCAATATGTTTTAATTGATTTAGTTAGTGAAATAACACATTTTGTTTCATAGAAAGCCACTTTGCATACTTCTTTGATGCCATGAAATTTGGAAAATGATTCAGGAGAGAATAGATTTTCTTTTTGGAAAACAAAAAAAACCTGTACATACCTCAGTGATTAATTTCTTTCATAAAATTTACATTACAAAAAATGCAGGATTTGTATGCAAGTAAAACTGAAGGAAAATCTTTAAGAAAAATTAACATGCAAGCTTTGAAATGTTCATTTCTAAATTAAATTGCATTTGTGTCAAGTGATAGTGAGTGACTCATCAGAGAGCAAAATCAAATTCATTCAGAATATTGTTTCTTATGCCAGGAAGTGTTACTTATAAAATTTTTGTTATTTTATGTAGCATTATTAAAACTTAATGAATTTTAATACTAAAATATTATTCAATTTGAAATACTGTTTCTGTCCTTCAGGTTTTAATGTATATATAAAAATTTTTGCATCAGAGATCAAGAAAAAGAATTAGTGGAGGGAAGATAAAGTTTTAAGGCTAATGAGTCCATCAGTTATTAGATACTGATTATTTATTTTGTTACTAATTCTCTTTCAGGATGGGAGGGTCATTACCTGTAACTTTGACATATTTTAGTGAGTTTGTGCCAAAATCTGATCGTGGAAGATGGATGTGCTGGATGCTTGTCTTTTGGGCTCTTGGTGGAATGTATGTGGCTCTTATGGCATGGGCAATAATCCCTAGGACAGGTTAGTTAACATACAAATGTATAATACATATAACATAATACAAGATTCCAATTATATATTTTCATTTCTAGATGTATCCAACTCTTATTTTGTTTATAATACTACAAGCTGCTAAAACTCTCTTTCTAAAAATCTAATTCAGGATTAGAATTAGGATAATTTCAATAAAATTCCAGATGAATCTCATCAGTAGAGCAAAATTTTGATTTTAGTTGGGTGAATGATAGCTAATAAAAATATTTCTTTAAATCTTGGATGATAGATTTGATGCTATTTTATATTTATTTATTGGTTAACATTATGACATTGATGTACCCATAAATACATACTAGTACATTTTTACAGAAATTTTTGTTATCTCAGGAACTGATATTTAAGCATTAAAGCATAGCGTATAAGTACATTTTGCTTGATATTGATGATAAAATAACTCAGTAGTCTATCCATGTGAGGTATTCCTTGCCTTGATTTTATTGCTTTGTATCATGTTTTTATGTCATCTTAATAGATTCCATTAAAAAAATTCAGCAATTTCATCTGCTGCTTATAGTTCTACAATTGATTACTCTTTTTGATGAGACAGAATACTACCAAACAATTCTTAGGATTAGAATATCTGACCTTCATCTCTAAATAGATATCAAGATGTATCAATTATTCTTTGAAGGACTTGAAGTGGTTGAAGAAAATCTGGAGCATTTTAGTGCATGGCATCGCTTCCTGTTAGTTTGCACCATACCTTCATTGGCTGCTATTGTCAGTCTAGTGGTCTTCCTGCCAGAATCACCACGTTACCTCATGGAGGCAGGGAGGGATGTTGAAGCAATGCTTGTTTATCAGGTTACTATTTATCCTTTTCTAAACTTACCAATTTGATAGCAGTTAATGTAATTTTTACATTTGTATTCAAGCCCTTTCTTCTCGAAATGTTAAAATTATCAGCACAGCAACCTGATCCATCTTTTATTAATACTGAAGGGTTTGTAAATACTTTTTTTCCCAAAACTCAAATGAAAATAAGATGGTCCAGTGTTGTTTTTCATATTCAAAAGCAAAATCTCTATCATCTCAAAGCATTTTATGCAAAACAGCTGCATACTGAATTAGTAAAAATAACAATACAAAATAATTATTGATAATGGTGGATATTGTTAAATAATGGTAAATTTAGAATCATTCCATGTATTCTAGTCAGGTGGTTTTCAAATTGTGGTGCACAGAGCCCTGAGAACTTGATATGTGCTTTACAGAAGCTCTATTTCATTAATTGTATGTTTGCGAAGATGTGATACATCTGAATAAATTAAAATGATTGACTGTTGAGAGCATCTCATTGGGTAGTTGAGACAACTTACCTTTAGGGAGCAAGAGATTAACTGTGATTTAACTGCTGGTTTGTTCTGAATGAAACTAAATATGAAGATCATTTTCCTCAACATGTATTGTACAGTCATACGGGCAGTAAATGAAAAGGACCAAGCTAAAACATTATGATAAGTCTAATGTAAGATGTAGTAAATTTATATAAAAGTTAAATATTTTTATCTTTAATTTGAAATAGATTTGATTTTTTAGAAAGCAGAGCGATTATATATAAAAAGAGTAAATTTTATTCTCTGTATTTGAAAGAATAGCAAACAATTACCATTATTCTTTGTTATTCAAACAAACAAATATTTATACTATTTCAAATGTTATCCCAATTCAAATTTTTAATATTTTTTACAAAATGTGTGATTTTGGATTACAGCGAATATATGAAGGGAACAATGCAGGAAATGCCTCCCCACAGTATCAACTCTCTGAACTAGAGGTCCCAGGAGGTAAAAGACCTCCATTACCACCTGGTCTTCTTTCCCCTCCTTCACCTGGCAAATCAGTTCTGGGTGACATGACTCATGGACTGGAGATGGTAAGCTCATTAATTTATATTTTACTCAGGATTTTTGAGGCTTCATAAAGCCATTTAAATCTTGCTTCAAGGTACTCGTTTACTTTCCATAATATATAATCTTATTTACTGACCCTAACTTGAAGTTGATGGCTTTTCTCAAGGAAGCATGCAATCCTATGATACAATTTTCCTGTTTTTGAAGTGATGCATTTCACCAAGTAATAATTCTATGAAAATATTTGTTTCATATGATAACTCATGAATGATGCTGCTGTTTATACTAGTTCCGAAACTCCTTCCTTCAACTCTTTGTGGCTCCAAATGGTGGAAGGACCTTACTCATGGTACTGGCATGGTCTTCTGCATGCATGGCTCACCTAGGAATGGGAACCTTTGTTCCCGAAAGAACCAGAGCATTGGAGGCACGTGCTTTTGCGTCCAGAGCTCGTGTCATTACTGGCATCTCCTATGAGGGGGTGCTCTTCAACCGATCCGTCGAGAATGTTCGGTAAGGCTTCAAGATTTCAAGTTGAATTTTCTTTCTAAATTAGATATTTCTATATTTCCATCCATCTCAGAGCCAGATTGCTCCACTGTTCTTGAGATATAACTCAAGCTTCATACATCACTATCTCCGTGAACCTTACCTTGTATACATGTTCTGTGGCAGCTATCAGCTTCTTTCTAATAACACGATTACCTCTTATTCTTAGGTGGTCCGACTCACACTTCTCCGGATGCCGCTTCGAGCACGTCACCCTATCGCACGTGGCCTTTTCCAACTGCACCCTCGAAGGCTGTACTTTCGCCGCAGTGCGTGCCTCCCGCACCTTCTTCCTCGGCTCCTCCGTCACCGGCAGCCATTTCGTCGACACTGACCTTTCTTCTCCACGGCGTTTCCTGGACGGATGTCACCTCGCTAACAACTCCGTCCTCTCGCTCGTCAACAGCTGCCCGCGCGTCGACGTCGACTTCAGTGCCTCCGCTCTCCTTGGCGGAGGGTTCGGCGCCGTCATAGTGGGTCTTCTTGCGCTGCTTCCAGGGGCGGTCGCTTCTGCTTGTCTCGTCGACAGAGTCAGGAGGAGTCGGCTGGCCGGTGAGTCCGCCGATATATTCGAGAGGGACTCCTTTTTAAAATTTTGTCAGCGTCCACTATGTATTCGAATATGGCTCCTCAGTTTATACAGATACTAATTGACGAATTTACATCCACAAAGTGAGGTATTCTCGGATCCAATACAGCATACATATAAGTTTTCCAGAATTTTTCTAATTCGTGACCTAAAATAATCGCAATTAATGACAATAATTCGGGGACGAAATGAGTGCGTGAAATTGTCATGCTTGCAGTACGTTATCAATAGAAAAATTGTACTAGCTGAAGCTTTATTTTAGTATTTCATTTATCTAATGATTGAAAAATGTTTATTTGCTGGTGTTGGTGGTTACCATTTATTAAATTATTCATCATCAATTTTCTAGCTATCTGCAAAGAGCGTTCATGAAGATTAACAGAACGCTGTGAAATATTCGCCACCAAACATTCACATCTATATTAAATACCCTAAAAGCCGCTTTGGTGGCAGGTGGTGTTAACACTAGATGTTTGAACTACGTTTACTTGACGTTTTTTGCTTTGATTCGTATCAGCAGCTTCTGTTTCCATAATCAGATAATATCTATAAAAATTTAACTTTAAAAAAGCAGTGTTCGTTCACGTTCACTAAATGTGATATCTAGAGAGAAAAATAAATAATTGAGAAAGATACCATAATACGGAACATAGAAATCTGTGTAATAAATAGTCGTAAAATATACTGAAGGTGGGGAAGTGGTACCATTTTATGATTCTCTCTTGTAAGCTACTCTGTGTAATCAAAACTGCTAGGGAGACCCGAAAAAGTAATTGCATTAAGTAACAATAAAAACTGAAACAAGAAATAAAATAACAGCCATCTATGAAGCATTTCAATTATGTACAAGCATGTATTTAGGAATTAGGATTTTATGGACGCTCTTGCTGGAAATTAAGTGAATTATTTTTGATGGAAACACTTAAAACATTAATTTTTTTCTTGGAACGTAAACTTGAAAAATTGTAGGTGTTGCTTTTCATTCCATCATATCGCATACTTAATTTTTGAAAATATATTTAGTTTTATTAAGTAAGAATTATTAATTACATGGAAGAAAAATAGGCCCGTAGGACTTCAACGAATATCCCTTTTTCATTATGTCATTGCCCTTGTGCTGCGTTGGAAGTAAATTATGTATTTGATAAAATCTGCTAATTCTCTGCGATCTGCAATTCTCAAGTTTTATTAAATAATGTATTTTCCGTTATAGGTGTTTCGTTCATTATTTCTGGATTGGTGACTCTTTTCATCTGTCTTCTGAATAGCAGCGCTTCATTGGTTGCTTTCGAAGCTGTATTCAACTTTGTGTACGTTTTTGGGTGGAATGGTCTTAACATCGCTACCGTAGAATCATATCCAACACATCTGAGGTAAGATAACACCTATCTAACTACCAATATCTTCTATCTTTCTGTTTCAATTGTGGTTTTTTTGATCCGATTTCACGCTTTGTTCTCAGAAGCGAAAGTGGTACTAAATTACCATACAAAATTTTAATTTAGCAGGTGTTTTTATTCTGGTAGCGTTGCACAGACCTCGAAATAAGAGAAATCTGAGGTACCTAGTCATTAATGAAAAATTCTTTGGTTCATTTGAAAATCAATCGCTTCTTCATATGTATCATTAGGTACTGCATGATATCACTATTTTGTATGTACCATTTGGTTATGACTTGTTCGATTCTGCAATTGGCAAATTTCAATTGAGACATTTATACGATTCATTTGAAAAAAGAGAAATATTGTGACATAAATGCAAGGAAGCGGTCCGCCACAAATCGTTGAGCTGACAATGGGTTTTTACTTTTCACCACTTTGGTGATCTTTTAACATTGTGCTCGTATTCTTAGAAGATAATTATTTATAATTATAATAGCATTTACGTAAGAATCAATGAATATCAATCCAACATATCCTGATATCAGTCATCTCCATCATTATCTGCCGGGCGAGTGGATTAAAAAGATTAAGGAGATGGTAGGTAGACGAACGCTAAGAAATTATTCCTCGCCTTAGTCTTCTTACCATCTTCTTCGTATTTTTTATTTGTTGCTATGAATTTCCACAACCTCTCGGACGTCTCCCTATATTTTAGAACAGGTGGATATCATGATCTTAAACCACTCGGATTCCTTTTTCTTTAAAACCATGGCTTTCAGAAAGAAACTTACTCAGTTACTTCCTTAGGGTAGTGAATGCTCTTTCCATAATTAGGGAATGCAATCCCGGAGAGATTTTTAAAATCCAAGATAGCGTGACTGTGGATTTTTTTAATCCTATGATCTAATATCCCTGGGTTGGAGGGTTAAATGGACAAAGAAAAATATCCATTACTTTATAACAATATATTTGTTTTTGGTGCCACATGTATGAAGCATTCAGTATATTATTTAAGAGTAGTAGAATTGATTTTTCCTTGGATAAAACACAGAGAAAACGGGAAAAACAGAAAACGAATCTATAAAAGGAATAATCTTATATCTATATAAAAATGAAATGATGTTCGTGACGTCGTCTAAAACTCGAAAACGGCTCAACCAATTTGAATATTTTTTTTGTTTTGTTCGCCTCGGTACGGAGGTGGTTTAGGAAAAAGAAAATTAGGAAAAACTTAAAAGGAATAGCCGAAAAATGGAAAAAGCATTTCCATAAGAAATGCAAGTAAAGTTCATTTTTCTCTCTGCAGGCTTTATTTCATTTGAAAATTTAAATTAGAAATAATAGTCGTACAAAGTCGAATCAAGCAACAAAAAAAGGGGAATGGAATAAAGATTCTTATTTTGGTCGTGAAATATTATTTACGAATAGAAATTTTGAGAATTGTGATAAAATGCGAGAATATTTTATCAAAATTTAAGGCTGTAAACAACCCATCCCCCTTGACAGTGAAGGCGATTGTTGATTCCAAGTCCATGTATTTATCCATCAAAATGCATCAAGAATATAAGTCCAGTTAAAATGAATCCTGATAATAAGTGATACACTTTATGAAGAAGAAAATATTGCATGAGATTTTAACATTTGCTGTTACGAACAATATCCGGTGAAGAATCGCACGGAAAAAAGTACGAACATTTAAATTTAAATTTTTTAAAATTTTGTTTAAACGTCAGTAGCAACCAAATTTTATTTACAGCAACGTGATTGTTTACTGAATTTTCAATTAGAGTTTTAAAACGGTTTTACTCTCTCTCTAATCGCGGACCTAGCGTGAGGATTTCAATATTGTAAACTTCTGAAGGCAAGTTCGACATATATAACAAAAATATAAGAAATAAATATAAATACACTAGATAGAATTAGGTGGTACGAAGTTCACTGCGTCTTCTAGTTGTTAATAAAATCAATTTCAATTTATTAATATTTCTATATTTGTAAAATGGCCGTAATGTTTTTCCAGGGCGACAGCATTCGGTTTCTTCTCGGCGTCCTCTCGCTTCGCCGCAGCCCTCTCTAGGGCCCTCTTCTCTGCACTCGCGGCCTCGGAACCCTCGGCCACGGCCGTCCTCTCAACGGCCGCGCTGGCCGTCGGAGGAGCCGCGTCCCTCCGCATCGGCGATACCGCGGCCGCTCTCCTGTGACCGGTCGGCCATCGTTCACCGATTGGTGCAGTGCATCGGGGGGGACAAAAAACGGAGATGTGCCGCTTAGTGTTCAGATCGGTTCTCAAGACGTTTGGACAGTGCGTCATCGGGTGAATCCCGCACGAGGTCGATTCTTTCTCAAATAGAGGAAGGCGATCGCCGAACTCGGATGAAACTCGCTGTTTTCAGACACTGATGGTTCCAAGTGAGACGTCAACTATTAAATGAACTGCAAACATTTTTGGAAGGAAAATAACAACGATTTTCATAGTTTTCTGCCAATACGTATCCACTGTATCTGTGATAATTTGTAGATTAACCGATGCTTCTTTTTCTGCTCCATCTGATTTACTTTGTTTCAATGTACATAATGTATGTCCTCTGTTTTTGTGGTAAGGAGTGCCCTCTTAGTTGGGGTGATTGTCATATCTCCCTGGCGAGCGTCGGACTGCTCTCTTCGGACATCGTTTTAAGGCGAACCCTCATATCAAGTGTTCTTATCGTTTAAGGCATTCATTGATTATGGCAAGTGTATTTTTCATTCGACTGTGCGTTCGTTTAAAATTTTGAACTAAAAATTACGTAAAATGAATGTCTCGTTTATTTTTTTTAATTGATTCTTCATCGATATATAATGTTGCAGGTTCTGTCATTTGTGAAAAATTATACAATGGAGCTCTGTTTTCCGCCTTGATATTAGTCGATTAAAAATTCCAACCCATATGTCCCTCTATTTAAATCTTCTTTGAGAAAAGTCTAGATAATTCTATTTTCCGTAAGATTTCGGTCAAAGGAAAAACAAAAATCTCTACGAATAGATTGTATCTCTTTTCAGTTATATTTAAGACTCATGGTTTTCCTCATATCTCTTTACATCTTAGATTCATCTAAACATAAAATGATTGGGTTAAACATAGAATCATACTCTCTCAAAATAACTACCGGTTGAATTTATTTGTGCAATTAGAATACGTCAATATTATGAATGCATTGATGGAATCAGATTGCGAGAAAATAATCGAGTACATCTGGAATCTTCCACTAAACAGTACGATGAATACAAACAACATACGAAAACGAATGGCATATTCATATCTTAAGAAGCCATCTAAAAGATTTCCATTGATGTTGTAGGATGTAAAACTTCTTAATTTTCATCACTACCATAGCGGAAGATGTTGGGAAAATGATTCGTTCTCGTTCTATGGAAGCTGTATCCTTATGTGAAATAATTTGAGCGACTAAATTAGTCAATCGAAGAAGCTAAAGCTAAATTTTAAGACTGTAGAAGACGTAGAAATTTCTCAACACATAGAGCAATTTCATAAGCAATATGGTAACGCATTTACATGATTATACAAAACGGAAGAGACCCAAGCACATTCAAAAATGCATTTATAGATTACAAAAACGTCTTATAAAGTATCAAATTAAAAATTCCAGTTATGGAAAAAATAATCAACCGAGAATTAATGAAGTATGTTTTCTAAGGTATCATGTATTGTTCCATCCATCTAAATAACAACCTGATATCTAGAACCAAATTTAAAATTTAATTTAATTAACGAAAGTGAGAATTCAGAGATTACTATTATTTTATTTTTATTTTCAGTAAGGGCTGCAATAAATGGGTTCTAGGCAAAAGTGTGACAAAAAAAATAAATTGAAAAGTATAACATTGATTACTCATATTTGCAAGTATTCTATGGTGTTTAGATTCACAAAAAGAATTCCCTTTTCATTTCTTTTTTGTTATTTAAACTATTTTCACATTTTTTTTCTCTTTACTATCTTTACCATTGATCCGCTCGTACCCCAGCAAGAAACAGAAATCTGGCCAATATTATCATACATTAGTATAATAGTTTAAAACTGTTCCAGATTCGAATAATAATAATTTTTGAAACCGTTTGAATAGCCGTCGTGATGTTTAGTATAGAAGACATCGTGCAGGTATAGTGTAATGAGGGAGTTGAAAAAAGCGGTATGGATTCTTCCTAGATTGGATCTATCACACACCCAAAATCTTCTTGTCCTAAGGTGAGGGTGAAAAACTTGTGGCACGTGTGAAAAACTACTAAGTTGCAACAGAGAAAAATGTTTGGCTGCACCCACCAACCCTCTACCTACCCACCTCCACCTTCAAACTATCTCCTTACTCACCCTATACCTTCCCTACATCCCTACCCATCCTCTCCCTACCCACCCTCTACCTATCCACCTTCTCCCTTCCCACCCTCTCCCTACCCACCATCTCTCTACCCACCCTCTCCCACCCCACCCAACCCTTTCCCTACCCAACCTCTCCCATCCCAACCTCTCCCTACCCACCCTCTCCCTACCCAACCTTTCCCTACCCACCCTCTCCCATCCCACCCTCTCCCTACACAACCTCTCCCTTCCAACCCTCTCCCTTCCCACCCTCTCCCTTCCCACCCTCTCCCTTCCCACCCTCTCCCTTCCCACCCTCTCCCTTCCCACAATCTTCCTGCCCACCCTCTCCCTTCCCAACCTCTCCCTACCCACCCTCTCCCTACCCACCCTCTACCATCCCACCCTCTCCCTACCCACCCTCTCCCTTCCCAACCTCTCCCTTCCCACCCTCTCCCTTCCCACCCTCTCCCTTCCCACCCTCTCCCTTCCCAACCTCTCCCTTCCCAACCTCTCCCTTCCCAACCTCTCCCTTCCCACCCTCTCCCTTCCAACCCTCTCCCTTCCCACCCTCTCCCTTCCCACCCTCTCCCTTCCCACCCTGTCCCTTCCCACAATCTCCCTGCCCACCCTCTCCCTTCCCAACCTCTCCCTACCCACCCTCTCCCATCCCAACCTCTCCCATCCCAACCTCTCCCTTCCCAACCTCTCCCTACCCACCCTCTCCCATCCCACCCTCTCCCTTCCCACCCTCTCCCTTCCCAACCTCTCCCTTCCCACCCTCTCCCTTCCCAACCTCTCCCTTCCCACCCTCTCCCTTCCCACCGTGTCCCTTCCCACAATCTCCCTGCCCACCCTCTCCCTTCCCAACCTCTCCCATCCCACCCTCTCCCTTCCCACCCTGTCCCTTCCCACAATCTCCCTGCCCACCATCTCCCTTCCCATCCTCTCCCTTCCCACCCTCTATCTACCCACCCTCTCCCTACCCACCCAGTCCCTTCCCACAATCTCCCTGCCCACCCTCTCCCTTCCCACCCTCTATCTACCCACCCTCTCCCTTCCCACCCTGTCCCTTCCCACAATCTCCCCGCCCACCCTCTCCCTTCCCAACCTATTCCTACCCACCCTCTACCTACCCACCCTCTACCTACCCACCCTCTCCCTTTCCACCCTCAACCTTCGCACTCTCCATTCCCACCCCGTCCTTTCCCACCCTCTTTATTCCCACCATCTCCCTTCGCACTCTCTCCCTTCCCACCCTTTCCTTTCCCACCATCTCCTTTCCTATCCTCTCCCTTAGCACTCTCTCCATGCCCACCCTATTAATTCTCACCATCTCCCTTAGCTCTCTCTTCCTTCCCACCCTCTCCCTTCCCAACCTCTCCCTTCCCACCCTCTCACTTCCCACTCCAATGTTTTTGTTACCCTCCCCCTTCCCTCTCTCCTCCCACATACCCCTCACTTCTTTCTATCCCTCTTTTAATCAACCTCCTCTTTACCAACCTTTTCTTCCTCTTCCCCATTAGATTTATTCAAAGGAAAAGTAACAGCAATACAATGAAAAGTTACAGAATATATAAATTATACATCATCCAGCCTTTCATATCCTTAGGAATCTATACATTCTGCAATAGTTATTTAGGTTCAAATGATAGGAAATTTATATATTTGTATTCTATATATACATTTCAAGTAATAGGAAACTATAAAAGTTCTGGCCTTACAATTTTTAAGCCTTACATGATTGAATATATATATTGGCTCGGAAAAAATTATAATATTTCACTTTTTATTCATCTAATGTGTTACTTATAAAGATGTGCATCGATCAATAAACAGATTTAATCTCTAAAGATAGAATAAACACCTAATAGATACACAAAACATAAACCTTCAAAAGTAATTTTTACCATGCACCATCATTAGTCATATTGAAGATTAAAAGTTGAAAAAGCTTCAAATAGTATACATAGATAAAGATTCACTGAATTGTTCAATTTATTGTTCATTAAATAGCATAGAATGTAATTATATGAATGGAATGTACACTGTACTGGGACAATTCAGTTCACTTCGAAAGTCACAGATTTTATTTCACATGGAAGTTTATATTTTATTCTTCCCAATCTTAAATTGGTTCTGATGCCGCCCCCAGCGTAGCAACACAACTCCGTCCCCGACGCCGTCCTACGAGAAATATAATATCTATATATAATATAATTTTAAAAAATAATTTCTGTGTATAATATATAATATAAAAAATTCTCATCTTTTTATGCACCTTCAATTTCCAATGGCCTTGCTTACTTGGTAATATAGTTTCAAAATATAAAATAAAGCCTTTACAATGACTAGCTGTTTATGAATATCTTACGGAAAAGTGTCGGCTTTCATTGTGATGGAACAGCAAGCCATTATGCAAATAAATAACACACGTTTCTACCTTAATTTTTTGATACTGACTTAATTTACGTTTAGGAAGTAATTTTAATTGCCATTTACGATACGTTAAATTAAGTATTGGTCTTTAAAACAGTTGCTCCGGTTTTTTCTTCCAGAATGTATTTACATCGATTGCATCAGTATTTACGGGGTACACTGATAAGTACTCGAAACTTTTAGGATGAATAAAAAATTATGTAGTACTCCATGCGTTAAGGAATGTAACATAGCAGTGCCGTTGAAACTGAGGCATTGTCTCAAAAATGCAAAAGAAAATAAATTGAAAGTATATCAATTGTGACGAAAATCGGCTGAGATTAGAGAACTTTAACGAATGAAAAAAATACTACACATTATCGATCATACATAAATATGAATTGTAATGACGCTTGATTAAAAATGTACTTATCGTATTCTGTGTTCCTTCCATGGACCGAATTACTCTTCGCAGCATCTCTTCATTCCTACTCTCGCCCTTCCATGAAGTAGAAAAGTTCCGTAAGTATTTCAGAAGAACAAATAAGAAACATTTATTAAAACATTATTTCATAAACAGAAACCCTATGTTAATTAATAGAACACGCTAACTATCATACTTGGATGTGATTAGTATTAACATTAGATTCAAATTTACTAATTGTAATTTGAATTCCATCCGTGGACCGAATATCCATCCTCAGTATCTTTGCGCTCCTAATCTGCTCTTCCATGATGGAGAAATGATGCGACCATATATGAATAGAATATATAAAAAAGGTAATGGAATGGGAATTCAAAAAAAAAACAAATAACACCAGGTTAATCCAAAAATACGCGCTTCGTAGCATAAGTAAATAGGAATAGCCAATATATTAGATTTATATTATAGAATCGGAGTAGTAATAACATTAGATTCAGTTTGTACTCATCGTATTCTGTGTTCCTTCCATGGACCGAATTACTCTCCACAGCATCTCTGCATTCCTACTCTCGCCCTTCCATGATTGAGAAACGTTCCGAGCGTATTTCTGAAGGATGAATTTAAAAATAATTTATAACATATTATCTCCAAAACAAAAACAATACGTTAATTAAAAAGAAGGTAGTATCTATCATACTTGAACATGAATAGCAATAACATTAGATTCAAATTATACTCATTGTATTTATCATTCCATCCCTGGATTGAATTTCTCTCCTACGTATCTTTGCGCTCCTCATCTGCTTTTCCATGATGGAGAAATGATGTGAGCGTATTTCCGAGAAATAACTGAAAAACAGTAAATGAAGTATTATTTCGAAAACAGATAACTCTATATTAATCTAAATACACTACTGATTATACTAAAAAACGAACAGCAAAAACTTTTTATTCCTTTTGTACTTATTGTATTTTATGTTCCATCCCTGGACCGAATATCTCTCCTCAGTATTTCTGTGTTCTTACTCTGCTCTTCCAAGATGTAGGAAGATTGCGAGTGTGATCTAAAGAAAAAAAAGGAAACAGTTAATAAAATAGCAATTCGAAATCAAAAAACCTGTGCTAATCCAAACTACTTATATAATAGTAAAAATAACGATCATAATAAAGTACTATTCACTCAAATATTTGTTTGAGTATAGTGTCTATTTGAGCATATAATTTACTTAGTATTTACTTAGTAAGTTATTACTTTAGTAGTGTATTTGAGTATATACTTAACTGTTAATTTTATTCAAATTATACCCAATGTTTTCAATTTTCCATCCATGGATCAGTTATCTCTCCGCAGCATCGCTGCACTCCTTTTCGTTTTTCTATGATAGAGTTTTGGTTTTTTGGCGTGTCAGACCGTTGAGGAATACCGGAATCTCAAATATCTTGCTTATTTATTTAATATTCTGAAAATACCATGTAAAAATAACAACTCTATACGGGACAATCGCAAGATGTCGCTTGATAATTCTTGGTTGAACGCCCTGTGGACATCACTCCACAGAAGCTGAAATAATTCATCCAAAAGTGAGAGAATTCACTTCCTCGGAACTTGAGAAAGAAAGAAGCGCAATTTAATTTAGTAGTTACAGAGATTGTTGTTCAAAGAGAGATATATAATCTGAAAAATATCTACCAAAATCACGATTTCAAGGCTTTTGTGAATGAGTCACCTGCCTCCCATTTTGCAAAACATCTCTTTCAAAATAAGCATTCCAGCAGTTTTTCTCCCGACATTTTATATTTCGAAAATAAAGATAAACGTCTCAATACCTTGGAGCAGTTCAAAATTATACGACATTCTACACAAAGTAATCACTCTCTCACGAACGAGTACCTATTTCAAACCCCCTCCCCTATCCTCCAAGCTGCCCTTTCCCCTCCCCCTTCTTTCACTAGCGACACTACCTCCTCTTCCGTTACCCCTTCCCTTCAGTCTCCCATCCCATCCCCCCTCCTGATATGTCCTATATCTATTATATATAGATTATACCACTGTTTGGTGAAATTATGGTTTGTGTTGACCTGATGATGGTAGAGTACCAGCGAAACCAATAGTAGTCTTTTCTTTTAAATAGAACCTGTGGAAAAGTGAACATCTGTCTACTTCCATAAGAATGGATTTCCACAACATCAAGGCCGCCTCCGTCGATTTTAATATTTCAGTGATTCTACCCAAGTGAATATATATTCATTATTCAAGAACTACATGTCTGGAGATTTTGAATTGATTTATAAAATAGTCATAGGAAGATGGAAATCTTCCTCCTAAGGGATGGATGATACAGTAATGATGGACGGTAAAATACAATTTTGAAATTAAATAAAAATCCAGTTGATATGATTTCAGTAGGTATTGTATATAAATGACCTCTAAAAATTGAAAATAATTGCTTGATGATTACAGTCCAGCTTTTATGTATTATTCAAAATCGATTCTAAAAATTACGACACTCAATACGATTTCTGGTTAGAAAAACTTCGACCCCAAAGTCTGGAGGATGGATTCATGAAAACTAAGGACAAATGGAATCTGAATCATAGAAGTTCGTTTAACTGTAATTCAAGGTTAAAGAAAAAGAAAGATAACATTGACGCGGCAAAATAGCTGACTAATCTGTCAATGTCACAGCTAAAACACCTTATCTTCGTTCACTATACTGCTGAAGCTGCGAGCGGGGTGGCTCATAGGATTTACGAGCATTGTAGGTTTTTTTTAGGCTAAAGGGAATTTGTGGGAATGCTTCTAATTTAAGTGGCTCCGATATAGGAAATAAAGTTAATAAACAATCGAATACCTTAAAAATTACTGAGCAAGTTGAAGATGAGCAACAACGCGTTTCCCGGGCTTCTCCCATTGTAAATGAACTATCGATTGCCATTATTAATTGTAGAAGCATCAAAAACAAAGTAGCCGATCTTGAACATCTTATCCGAAGTAACGACTCCGACGTAATTATAGGCACCGAAAGCTGGCTAACAGACGATGTTAATGACTACGAAGTATTTCCTAAAGATTTTAAGATTTATCGTAAGGACCGTCAGGATAAAGTGGGTGGAGGAGTATTTATAGCGGTTAAAAGTTCTTTGCGGAGTAGTTCACATACGTATCCTAACAGTTGCATCGAGAGCGTATGGTGTACCATTAGTCAGCCAAATAAACCCAATTTACATGTATGTGCTTTTTACCGGCCGCCCAACTCTTCGCGTCATGTTTTGCGTAACCTAAACGATGAAATAAATTTTTACTCGCGTAAAAACAACAATAGCATAATGATAATTGGAGGAGATTTTAATCTTCCAGACATCGATTGGCAAAAGCACGTAGTCAAGAAAAGAGCTCGGGACAATGACTCTTGTAGGACCTTGTTAAATTTAATACAAAAAATTCATTACACCAGCTAGTCAAAAAGCCTACCAGGGAATTAACCATTTTAGATCTTTTTCTTACGAACACCCCCGAACGAGTATCTAACACATCTGTTTGCGATGGAATATCCGATCACAAAGCCATAATTATAGATTTCGACCTTAACTTGGTAAAGCACAGAAAACCTAAGCGCAGAGTTTATCTTTACCCGCGAGCCGATTTCGAAGGATATCGTAGTAAACTCATGTACGAATTTCTGGATTATAAAACGCGCGCGATATGTTTAAATACCGAGGACACGTGGAATCTCTTTGTAAGAACAATGCGTGACCTAATGGATAAATTTGTACCCTCAAAACTTTCAAATCAAATTAATGAACCTAGATGGTATAATAAATCAAATTAATGAACCTAGATGGTATAATAAGGAGACTAGGAGAGCACTAAAGAAACAGAGGCGTTTGCATTCCAAATTAAAAGCCGCTGCGAGGCAACCGAATAGTATCAACATAGATCGAGTAGAGAGCGAACATAAGGAAGCAAAGTCGGAAACTAAACGAATTATGCGAGATGCCCTCCGTCAATATAAAAAGAAGATTTTATGCGAACACTTGGAAGAGGACCCAAAAGCGTTTTGGTCGTACGTTCGTGAGGTCCAAGGTAAAGAGCAAACTGTTGGTTCATTAAAGGATACTTGCGGTAACTTAGTAAACGATGCTAAAGGCAAAGCTAATATCTGGAATGATTTTTTTCGAAGCGTTTTCACGTCTGACGATACATCAAATACTCTCCCGAATGTTGATAAACCTGAATCAATGTCGAAAATCACCTTCAGAGAAGACGGCATCATTAAACTATTGCAACAGATGAAACCGAATAAAGCTCCGGATCCTGAAGACATACCGGCTCGAGTGTTCAAGGAAGTTGCGGAGAGCGTAGCACCTTTTCTTAAAGTTATATTTGACAAGAGTATGAGCGAAGGAAAATGTCACGCCAATATTTAAAAGTGGCTCTAAGGACGATCCAGCTAATTACAGGCCTATATCTTTAACATCACTGAGCGGTAAAATTATGGAACATATAATAGCTAGCTCTTTAATGGGTTTTCTTGAAACCTCCAATTTCATAATTAGGAATCAACACGGTTTTCGTAAGACTCGTTCTTGCGAGTCTCAGCTGGCTTTATTAGTACACGATGTTCTAAACTCTGCTGAAAAACATAAGCAAGTCGATGCGATATTTTTAGATTTTCGGAAGGCTTTCGATAAGGTTCCTCATCATAAATTGCTGTACAAATTAGAAGTTGCGGGTATCAATGCACAATTATTAACTGGATAAAAGACTTTCTCACCGATAGAGAGCAACAAGTAGTACTCGATGGTATTAGTTCCAACTTGGTTAAGGTGACCTCGGGCGTCCCTCAGGGCAATGTAATTGGACCGTTGTTATTTTTAGTATACATCAACGACCTCAGCAATCACATTGAAAGCAATGTTAGGATATTCGCAGACGACACAGTCATTTACAGGGAAATAGTTAGTTCAGAGGATAGATTAACCCTTTCGAACGACTTAGATAGAATTATGAATTGGTGCGATGATTGGCAATTAGAGCTTAATGTAGAAAAGTGTTCGGTAGTTAACTTCTTCGAAGGTAAATCTATAATAAATGATTATTCTTATAGTCTCCGAGGGGTAAACCTAATGACAGTAGAATCGGTAAAGTATCTTGGAGTAACTCTCACGAATAATCTATCATGGAGTGCCCACATCCGAAATATATGTGGAAAAGCACTTAAGAAACTCGGCTTCGTTAAGAGAATAGTCGGTAGGAGCGAAGAAAAGGTTCGCGAGCGATGTTATTTAGCGTTAGTTAGGCCTCACCTTGAGTATGCATGTAGTGTATGGGACCCCGCCGAGAAATGTCATATTCGGGATTTAGAAAAAGTACAACGAAAGGCGATACGATTTGTAAAGAATTGCTACGATAAAACAGCGAGTGTCACTCAGATGTTACAGGACGCGGGATGGGAATCATTAGAAGATAGAAGAAAAATTCAAAGGATAAATTTATTAAATAAGTTCAGAGAAATTACGTTTTCAGATGATGTAACCGATATAATGCGACCCCCCTGTTATATGGGCCGTGCTGATACTGCCCGAAAGATTAGGGAAATAGATGCTAAAACGAATCGTTTCAAAAATTCATTTTTTCCGCGAAGTATACGCGAAAGCAACCGTTTAGGAAAATAGAGTCAAGGTGCTTGCACCCCCTGCCACACGCCGAAAGGCGGCTTGCAGGGTTCTTACATAGACATAGACATAGACATTATCTGCTAACTCTTACAATATGTTTGTCATAAGAATCAAAGTAATATTTTTTGTACTCAAATGCAAAAATAAACCATTAGAACTTAATCTAGAGTAATTCATGATGATATACTTACCAAATAAATGAGAGCCTAGACGAAGTCCACGAAAATCTTGACCTCAGGCAATATCCACTTATTTAATGAATATACACTTTTCTAATAAAATTAACCAAACATTAATTAAGCTAAACTTCGAAATTTGTTCGAATACGCTAAGTTTCGAATCTATTGTCCATCTACAATTCAAATTTTAAGGCTTTCTGGAAAATAAGACCGGCAGCAACTTCTCACTGGGTTACGTCTCCGAAGTTACTAAAGTTTAAACCTTTAGAATAACCATTGAAGCAAATACAGCGCTGTGATTGGTCGTTGATTTAACCATTATTCACTCCCTACTTATCTTCAAAGGTTAATAGTTTTCATTAATTATAATCACCACCGAAATAAGATTTAATCAAGAGCAAAACAATTCAATTTAAACTTAAAAGAAATTGGAAAGTTTATATTAACTTTTAACTCCTTGATAATAATCCGCGTAGATTTCTCGTCTCCCCCGGATTACGTTATTTCTCATAGTTAAAAAACTTCTGCAAAACATATCATTCTGCTAATGTTTTTGTGAAAAGACTCGAATAATAATAAACTAAATATTATGTACAAATAAAGTTTTATATCGTGAGAAGGTCTGGCAATAATGAAACGGGACAAGATGAGTATCCATCTGGGAATTTGAATGTTAATATAATTTTATAAGGAAAACTAAAGCAATGATGTAATTATAATAAAAACGTAAAAATATTATCGAATTTTTTTCGAAAAATATTTATTTTATACAAACAACAACTCTTATAACATTTTCTTTCTAATTGTGGAATATCTCTCCAAGGTAATGAGATGAGTACACACTACTGTTATGATTCGTAGCTAGCAATAATATTTACTCTGACAAGAGAAAATATTGCAATAGTATCTTACTTTTTATTATACTACACAATAGAATTCCTGAATGTAGTACTTCATCAATGCTTCCTTCGATGGAACCTCTTGGGACGCAACTTAATCAAAAACAATCAAGTCCTCGTATATAAGAATAATTGCTCAATTAGCACGATTATGACCTGGTTGACGTTCTCATCCAAGTGAACTAATCTCAAAGGTATTTGATGTTCAACTGGTACGAATTTGGATTGGGTCATGATGAAACTTTTTGAACTTCGTTTCCCTCAAACTAAACCGAAATATCACAATGCAAAGAGAGGCAAGAGATATTGATTTTCAAATTTCATATGACATATTTTTACAGTTCCCATCCGAGTGATATTAAGTTAACTTGAGCTACATATTAACTCAGTACATAAGGATGATATTTCTTAACGTTTATGCGCTACTACGCGTTTATACTATCGTCTACGTGATATTATGTAAGGTACTTTAAATTCCTTGGTTCGTCAGAGGTAGGTAATAGACCACTTGAACAATGAAAACCAAAGCGAAAGAATCCGAGGTCGTTGGAACAAAATATCGAGATAAACGAAACTCTTCACAAAATATTGCTCGCTAATACTGAAAAACATTTTCCCGAAAAATGAACTGAAAGGGAAAGCTACTTCGTTCTTGTGTATATATGCAAGTAACTCTCACTTCTCTTTACAGAGATTTAGAACGAGGCGGGAAAGCGAAAGTTCTTGCCTATTAAGACTCACGAAGCAAAGCAACAAGCCTAATCGAAAATTATCATGGCTCCCGAAATAAAGCGCTCAACTATGACTTGTTCAGTGATAGCGCAATATCAACGACATATTTTTGTATCACTGATTGCTTAGGAGTTATTCGTGAAATACTTATAAACAGGAAGTTTCTGATCATGTACTTTGTGGGCGCTCTTACATGAAAACTATTTGAATTATCAACACCAAATTTCATATATAGTACTTTGGTTAGTGCCGTTAGAGTTGATTAGTTTTTTAAGTAAATCAGTTAACCGAATGTTGAGCTTTACTTTTCGGAGTCCGTTTCCAGTTTTACAAAATATCTCCATAAAGAAGATATCAAGATACACATTATTACTTATAAAAGTTTTAGAAAATGTAATTTACAATAACTTTTGCAAGAAAAATATTTTTTATAACTGATTGTTTAGGAATTATTCAGGAAATACTGATAAACCGGAAGTTGCTGATTATGTTCTTTGTGGGCGCTCTGGGCTCTATGGGCGAATTGCCAATTTCATCGTTTTTCATCGATCATGTCCCGAAAAACATTATTTTTAATGTTTGTGACGCCAAAGATAATAATATATATATTAGTCACTCATCTTCCAAGTTTAGAAGGAATATAGAGTTCGAAAATACTGTCGTAGATAAATATTTACAACTTATATATGGAGAAAGTCATGTGCTGGCCACATCAGATTATTACTTTCTCCATATACGAGGTATAGAGAAAGTATTGTTTTCATGAAAAAATTCGACTTCGAGATTTCAACGGAAATACATGTTTTGGGGTCCCTAGAACACGTTTTGACCATTTTCGGAATGATGTCTGTGTGTATGTGTGTGTGTGATAGTGGGCGCTCTAATATGAAAACCATTAGTTGTATCAATACCAAACTTCATATATAGTACTGTGGTGTGTGCTGCCAGAGATGATTAGTTTTTGGAGTAAATCAATCAACCGGAAGTCGAGCTTTATTCATTAAAGCTCATTTCCGGTTTTCAAAATATCTCTATAAATATGATATATACGTATATTGTATTACTTATAAAAGTTTTAGATAATGAATTTTACTATAACTTTTGTATTTAACATATTTTTGTATCACCGGTTGATTAGGAGTTATTCGTGAAATACTGATAAACCGGAAGAAGATGATTATGTACTTTGTGGGCGCTCTAACATGAAAACTGTTTGTCGGGTCAAAACTAAATTCCATACATAGTACTTTCATTACAGTCGTTAGAGTTGATTAGTTTTTGGAGTGAATCGGTTAACCGGAAGTTGAGCTTCATTCTTCAAAGCTCATTTCCGGTTTTCATAATATCTCCATAAATATGATATTTAGGTATATACTATTATTTATAAATGTTTTAGAAAATGTAATTTACTATAACTTTTGTATGAAACATATTTTTGTATCACTGATTGCTTAGGAGTTATTCATGAAATACTGATAAACCGTAAGTTGCTCATTATGCACTTTGTGGGCGCTCTGGGCTCTATGGGCGAAAGGCCAATTTCATCGTATTTCATCGATCATGTCCAGAAAAACATTATTTATAATGTTTTTGACGTCAAAGATGATAATATATAAATTAATCACTCTTCTTCTAAGTTTAGATGGAATATTGAGTTCGAAATTACTGTCGTAGATAAATATTTACATCTTATATATGGAGAAAGTCATGTGCTGGCCACATCAGATTTTTTTTCTTACGTCGGCGGTATCTGTTATTCCACCTCCTTGTCCGCAAAATAAGAAAGAGTGAAGAAAGGTAAACGGAGTGGTCAGAATACCGGAATAATCTTTGAAAAGCGTAAGCGAAAGCTTAATAAACGATTGAGTTGCAGAGAATTAACTCAACGACCACAAAAAGCTCTGAAAAGGTGAAGAAATTGCCTAGGCTCATCTAGTATTCTATTATATTTCAATCGTTGCTTCGACAGCGAATATATATATTAATACCGAAGACCATGCTTTACCATCAGTATGCACTTGAGTTGCGAAGAGGTATGTGGAACGAGAGCATCGTCGACTGAATAATATGATAAAGCATGCAATCGCAAAGTAAAGGTTTGAGATTCACATTTTAACATAAATTCTTGCGGTATAGGTACAAAAAAACGAATAATTAGAATAGTTCGTAGCTATAACGAGGTGTTCGAATTTCGGAAAGAGCGGCTCTAGGACTGAAGTCCGCCTCAGCCCATGAAAATCACTTTTGCGTACAAAATCGCAAAATTATTGCAAGTCTGTTTCACTTCGGCTAGGTTTCTTTCTCAAACGTTGGCTATTCTTCCACAAATATGTCGAAGTGAATGAGAGTTTCGGAACGATATTTGCAAATATCAACAAATTATATAGCTCGTGAATACCTTAAATTGATCGTGTTACATGTTCTAGTTCTATCTAAAAAGGCTTGCATAGAGTCTGAATAATATATTTTAAAGGAGTTCAAGTTCACAGTAAACCTGCGATAGACTATTTATCTACAGAAAATGACGAAAGTGATCTTTCCTTTTGTTAAAAGCGATATTATATAAGGGTGGGGTAAATGCTAGCAACATGTTTCAACAGGGCTTGAGATGATTTATAAGAAAGCCTATTAATAGTTTTATATGATTAAATTATAACGATTACGAGTTACACATATACTGTAAGTTAGTGTCAGCTAATGGCCAGTCGATATGAAGGGGAAAAGAAGGAACTATATACCGAACCAACTACAACCGATTATCCTACAAAACAAAAAAAAATCAATAAATTACACTGTACTTTTCAAAGGTTCCAAACTATTTCAACCAAGCATTATTTCACTTAACGTTGAAGTTAAGAATATTTACAAGCGCTATTACATGACGAAGAACTCTCAATTAAATATTTATAATGGTTAGAGTATTAAGTGCGTTTACTAAATAGATCAAATTTCGTTCCTCACATTTTTTCCGCGAAGGTCATTCCGTGAATATTCCTTTTCCAAACGATGTACAGCAGATGCCCATCGATGAGAGAATTGAAAGATCATCCTTTAAAACCTGGAAAAAAAGAAATACCAAATTAGTAAAACATCAATTTATTTTCATCCGGAAAAGTACTGTACTCGACGCCAATGTGTAGGTATATTTTATAACTGATAAGCTTAAATTTTGAATGTCCGTTATATGAAACTACTATTTCAGCGCCATCTATGGTGTTAGATATAAGACAAAAAAACAGGTGGAATGCTAATAATCGGATAATTAAAGTAACAAAATTTCAGGGAAAGTGATGAATATCGAGAAAAATCACAATTTCCATTTAAGCGATGCCCGAACGTAATATATTATACAAATACTCAAACTACACACGAAATTCCGCGATTACAACTTCTAAAATACTGGAACTTTTAGCTCACAAAAGCAATTATATCTTTAAAGCTAGATCGCAATCAATGTTTGAATAAGGTTTATTCGTTCAACTTACCATTTAAAGGAAATCCTTGGTGACAACCACGAACATCTTCAGGTCTTCAAACGTCGGTCTTTCTTTTTTTCAGGAAAATTCGTTTAAGAAATAGTTATTATTGCAAAAAGAAAACGAAAAGCTTTGAAATGTCACTTACGTTTACCAGTTTCCAAATCCAATGGAAGTCACAACATTTAAATTGTAACGGAAATTTTAAAACAATTGACATAACTTCCACACCAGACGGGGTCCAAGCATCAACTGAGGAAATTTCCATCAGGACAACGGTTGACCAAGAAAGCTGAAATTTGATTGGTCGACTTAGGATAATCCATTGCTGCCCCCCCACTGCTCAAATAAATCATTTTCATTGATGATAATTATAATTAAATTTACATACAATTCTATGAAGTACCTACTTTATTTAAATTTAAATTGTTACGAGTATTAGTTTTCCTTAATAAAAGTATTTATTTATGCTTCGACTTAAATTTGACGTTTCCTCCAATGGGAATGTTCGAAACATCGTAATCGTTTACTGTTTAATTATAAGTTTCGAAATTGTAATATTTCTATTTGTTTACCATTATTACTAAAAATTGTTTAATATTTAAAAAATATCAATATAATTAATTACGCTTCGTCGGCCATAACGAATGAATGGAGTTAGCGCATCAATTCACTTCGTGGATTTATATCAGTAAGTGTCTTTAAGATTTCTACTCGAATACATTTAAATTGATCGAAAACACTGTATTTATTCAGAAAGATCTACTCATCGAAAAAACACAAGTGCATTGCATGATTATGGAGAATTAAGATCGCTTCGGCTTGAGAATATCTACATCACCTCCTCCTAAAATAAAACGGAGACGGATTGCTAAAGAAATCAATCTTGAATAGTTATTTTAGAAAAATTTGGTAAGACAACAGAATGTTAGAAGTATACATTTTTAGATCCTTTACTTACACGTTTTATAAAGCACTTCGAGTCCAAAAAAGACCTTGTATCCGTCTGGGAAGAAAAGAAGAATTCTAAAAGCATTTCAACCACATTCCATTTCGACCACAAGGTCGAAGGTCTCATCCTTTACGAACCTCTCTGTTTGATGCCTTAAATATGCTTCGTAAAGCCACAACAATACTTAACAAGCACTTTTTATTTATACTCTTTTTACACTCATCAAAGAAAAACATATTATAAATACCTTATTGCAATTGCTGAAAACATAAACTCCTCGGAGGAAGGCGACATATTGTGGAAATCCACCGCAACGTGAGAAGAGATACAGAGTATTGCTTTTTCGGTTTTATTAATCGTAGCATTATCATTATTATCCATAACACATCACTATGGCGATGGCGATTATTCGCTGAATCCAGCAGCGGATAATAAAACTGTGGAAAAGGACTCTCTCTCTTCTCTCGTAGTTGACAATAACTTTTCACTTGAGTATTCCATGAGGTCAATCCCACTATGAACGGGTTAAACACGAATTGCGGAGATTAATCCATACACCGTCTTGAAGAGTTTGCACTCATTCATTTCAAATCAACTATTATTAAAACTTGAAACTAACTCAAAGAAGGTCGCCATTCCAGTCACGAACTCCATGTAACCAAGAGGATCTTACGTGGCCTTTAACCGCCCTTTTACGCTTTTCCGATCGTCACGAAAAGACTGAAGTACTAAATTTGCGTGCGAGGAACTTTGGGTAATGTGGAGTTACTGGCCATGTTCATTCTGTTTCTCATAATGGCGGTCTTTCAGCCCTTCTAAATTTACCTGGATTATATTTTTGAACTATTCGTGACTCAAGTGCATACTGAGGGTAAAGCATTCTCACTTTTTTTCATACCATTATAAGTTACACTGCGAACATTTACAGGAAAGTCTATTCGTGTAATACTTTAACATCCATAGCATATCCACAGGAATGCTATGGATGTAGGAGTGCAAAGTGTTCAAGACGGTGTTACCCTTTGGATTAATGTCCACAGTTCGTGTGCAACCCATTTACAGTGGGAGTTAACTCATGAAATATTCAAGTGAAAAGTTTGTGTTACCAACGATAGATGAAAGACAAACTAGTACTTTTTTCTCAGTTATATTATCCACTACTGGATTCAGTGATAAATAACATATCATCACGCCAACGGCGTGATGATATGTTATGTAAAATAATGGCAGCATCGTTATTACTTTCCATTCTATCTGTCTCTCTTCTCTCGTCGTTCAAAATAACTTACCACTTGAGTACTCCATATCAGATGTGAGTTTTTAGCATTAAAAGAACATATTTCAGAATTTCAAAACTGTGAGATTTTATTGTGTTTCTGCGCCGAAAATTTGTTTTATTAACATGGTGTCCTTTAATTCGTGTGAAAAGTGTAGAAATATAAAGTGATTGCTAAGTATTCTTGTGGTATTACGAAGCATATTTAAGGGATCAAACAGAGAGGTTCTTAAAGAATTGAGACCTTCGACCTTGTGATCGAAATGGAATGTGGTTGAAATGATTTCAGAGTTCTGCTCTTCTTCACAGACGATCCGACCCCGTTTAATTTTAGGAGGAACATAAGGTAATACAGATATTCTCAAGCCGAAGCGATTTTTATTATCCAGAATCATGTAATGCTCTCGTTTTTTCATGATGAGTAGATCTTTCTGAATAAATACAGTGTTTCCGATCAATTTAAATGTCTTCGAGAAGAAATCTTAAAAATACTTTCTGATATAAATCCACGAAGTGAATTGATGCGCTAACTCCATTCATTCGTTATGGCCGACGAAGCGTAATTAATTATATTGATATTTCTTAAATATTAAACAATTTTTAGTAATAATGGTAAACAAATAGAAATATTACAATTTCGAAACTTATAATTAAACAGTAAACGATTACGATGTTTCGAACATTCCCATTGGAGGAAACTTCAAATTTAAGTCGAAGCATAAATAAATACTTTTATTAAGGAAAACTAATACTCGTAACAATTTAAATTTAAATAAAGTAGGTACTTCATAGAATTGTATGTAAATTTAATTATAATTATCATCAATGAAAATGATTTATTTGAGCAGTGGGGGGGCAGCAATGGATTATCCTAAGTCGACCAATCAAATTTCAGCTTTCTTGGTCAACCGTTGTCCTGATGGAAATTTCCTCAGTTGATGCTTGGACCCCGTCTGGTGTGGAAGTTATGTCAATTGTTTTAAAATTTCCGTTACAATTTAAATGTTGTGACTTCCATTGGATTTGGAAACTGGTAAACGTAAGTGACATTTCAAAGCTTTTCGTTTTCTTTTTGCAATAATAACTATTTCTTAAACGAATTTTCCTGAAATAAAGAATGACCGACGTTTGAGGACCTGAAGATGTTCGTGGTTGTCACCAAGGATTTCCTTTTAATGGTAAGTTGAACGAATAAACCTTAATCAAATATTGATTGCGATCTAGCTTTAAAGATATAATTGCTTTTGTGAGCTAAAAGTTCCAGTATTTTAGAAGTTGTAATCGCGGAATTTTGTGTGTAGTTTGAGTATTTGTATAATATATTACGTTCGGACATCGCTTAAATGGAAATTGTGATTTTTCTCGATATTCATCACTTTCCCTGAAATTTTGTTACTTTAATTATCCGATTGTTAGCATTCCACCTGTTTTTTTGTCTTATATCTAACACCATAGATGGCGCTGAAATAGTAGTTTCATATAACGGACATTCTAATTTTAAGCTTATCTGTTATAAAATATACCTACTCATGGGTGTTGAGTACAGTACTTTTCCGGATGAAATTAAATTGATGTTTTACTAATTTGGTATTTCTTTTTTTCCAGGTTTTAAAGGATGATCTTTCAATTCTCTCATCGATGGGCCTGTGCTGTACTTCGTTTCGAAAAGGAATATCCACGCAATGACCTTCGCGGAAGAAACGTGAGCAACGAAATTTGTTCAAATTGGCAGGTGCACTTAATATTCTAACCTTACATTATATTTTATTGAGAGTTTTTCGTCATGTAATGGCGCTTGTAAATATTTTTAAATTCGAAAGAATGCATGGTTGAAATAGTTTGGAACCTTATTAAAAGCACTGTGTATTTTATTGAATTTAATGTGTTTTGCAAGATAATAGGTAGTAGTTGAAGCTGAGAGAGTGCATGAAATTCCGATATTACTGTTAGAGAAGTGAAAGTATTGGAACGCGTTTTAATCAAGTAACTTCGCTTTTTTAATTAAGACAATGCTAAAAGGCATACCAATTCAAAGGGAAATGATGAGGGGATTTTTAATCGAATGCTCTTCCTCTCTACAAAAAATGTGTAATTTAAGTGTAGAGCACGAGTTATTCAAGATTATGATAAGTAATTATCTCTAACTTTCTAATGTGCATATAGCGATAGTTATTCGATTTTATAAATAGGATATAACTCGAGGAAAACTTTCCGCGTATTTACAGCAAGATTATAAGTCAACTGCTTAAGCAAATTTTTCTTCTCTAGATTCGTTTTTTAGCATCAGAATAAAGGAGTAATTTATTCCATCGCTTGTTAATTGTATTACGAAAACTATAATTTATCTGGTGCCTTTCAAGTATATATCTTAAGTATAATTGTAGTTATTCATTGATGCTGATTTTAATTTTTCAAACGAGAGATAGACATAACTCGGATGGTTTCCATAATTTCATTTTTATTAATTCTATACCATGTTTCGGATGGTTCTTGATTGCTGGAAGGAGCTGTATTAGATTTTTAAGTATCGAATTACGTTTTGAAGTACAATTATGTCGTGTAGCAATATGGTTCCTTCTTTTCCCCTTCATATCGACTGGCCATCAGCTGACACTGACTTACAGTGTATATGTAACTCGTAATCGTTATAATTTAATCAGATAAAACTTTTAATAGGCTTTCTTATCAATTATCACAAGCCCTGTTGAAACTTGTTGCTAGCATTTACCCCACCCTTATAGAATAACGCATTTTACATAAGCATAGATCACTTTCTGTAGATAAATACTTTATCGCAGGTTTACTGTGAACTTAAACTCGTTTAAAATATATTATTCAGACTCTATGCAAGCCTTTTTAGATAGAACTAGACCATGTGACACAATCAATTTAAGGTATTCACGGGCCATATATTTGTTGATATTTGCAAATATTGTTCCGAAACTCTGATTTGTTTCGACATATTTGTGGAAGAATAGCCAACGTTTGAGAAAGAAACCTAGCCGAAGTGAAACAGATGGCAATTATTTTGCGATTTTGTGTGTGAAAGTGATTTTCATGGGCTGAGGTGGACTTCAGTCCTCAAGCCGATCTTTCCAAAATTCGAACACCTCGTTATAGCTACAAATTATTCTAATTATTCGTTTTCGTACCTATACCGCAGGAATTTATGTTAACATGTGAATCTCAAACCATTACTTTCCGATTGCATGCTTTATCATATTATTCAGTCGACGATGCTCTCGTTCCACATACCTCTTCGCAACTCAAGTGCATCATGATGGTAAAGCATGGTCTTCGGTATTAATATATATATTCGCTGTCGAAGCAATGATTGAATAATAATAGAATAATAGAAGAGCCTAGGCAATTTCTTCACCTTTTCAGAGCTTTTTATGGTCGTTGAGTTAATTCTCTGCAACTCAATCGTTTATTAAGCTTTCGCTTACGCTTTTCAAAGATTAATCCATTATTCTGACGTCTCCGTTTACCTTTCTTCACTCTTTTATATTTTGCGGACAAGGAGGTGGAATGACATTGACCATCGACATAAGAAAAAAAATACATTGCGCTCTGTCATGCGTAAGGATATGAGAAGCCCTTCACATAGAGAAAAATAGATTGACAGAATGCTACGATGATATTCATCGGCAGTCGATGATATTGCGCTATCTCTGAACTAGTCATAGTTGAGCGCTTTATTTCGGGAGCCATGATAATTTTCGATTAGGCTTATTGCTTTGCTTCGTGAGTCATAATAGGCAAGTACTTTCGCTTTCCTGGCTCGTTCTAATTCTCTGTAAAGAGAAGTGAGAGTTACTTGCATATATACACAAGAATGAAGTAGCTTTCCCTTTCCGTTCATTTTTCGGGAAAATGTTTTTCAATATTAGCGAGCAATATTTTGTGAAGAGTTTCGTTTATCTCGATATTTTGTTCCAACGACCTCGGATTCTTTCGCTTTGGTTTTCATTGTTCAAGTGGTCTATTACCTACCTCTGACGAACCAAGGAATTTAAAGTACCTTACATAATATCACGTAGACGATAGTATAAACGCGTATTAGCGCATAAACGTTAAGAAATATCATCCTTATGTACTGAGTTAATATGTAGCTCAATTTAACTTAATATCACTCGGATAGCAACTGTAAAAATATGTCATATGAAATATGAAAATCAATATCTCTTGCCTCTCCTTACATTGTGATATTTCGGTTTAGTTTGAGGGAAACGAAGTTCAAAAAGTTTCATCATGACCCAATCCAAATTCGTACCAGTTGAACATCAAATACCTTTGAGATTAATTCACTTGGATGAGAACGTCAACCAGATCATTATCGTGGTAATTGAGCAATTATTCTTATATACGAGGACTTGATTGTTTTTGATTAAGTTGCGTCCCAAGAGGTTCCATCGAAGGAAGCATTGATGAAGTACTACATTCAGGAATTCTATTGTGTAGTATAATAAAAAGTAAGATACTATTGCATTATTTTCTCTTGTCAGAGTAAATATTATTGTTAGCTACGTATCGTAACAGTAGTGTGTACTCATCTCATTACCTTGGAGAGATATTCCACAATTAAAAAGTAAATGTTATAAGAGTTTTTTTTTGTATAAAATAAATTTTTCTCAGATATTCGATCATGTTTTACGTTTTTAATATAATTACATCAATGCTTTAGTAATCCTTATAAAATTATGTCCGATCAAATTCGCAGATTGATGCTCAGTTTGTGCCGTTTCATTATTGCCAGGCTTTCACATGAGATAAAACAATATTTGCATATAATATTTAATTTCTTTATTAGAGTCTTTTCACAAAAAATATTAGCATAATTCGATATATGGCTGAAGTTATATAACTATTAGCCATAACGTAACCCCCCGGGAGAGGAGAAATCTACGCGGATTATTATCAAGGAGTTAAATATGAATATAAATTTTACAATATCTATTTAATTTAAATTGAATTGTTTTGCTCTTGACTAAATCTTATTTCGGTGGTGATTATAATTTATGAAAACTATTATCTGAAATCAAATCAACTGGATATTTAATTAAATTCGAAATTTTATTTTATCGTCCATCATTACTGTATCATCCATCCCTTAGGAGGAAGATTTCCATCTTCTTATGGTTATTTCATAAATCAATTCAAAATCGTCATTTATGTAGTTCTTGAATAATAAATACATACTCACTTGTGTAGAATCAGTGAAATATTATTTTAGTTTTCGAGTCTTCATTTTCAGGAAGGCAGTTTGAAGGCTTTATTTTAAAATTCAATGGAAGTCTAAGATTTGTCACATTCCTCTTCTTGGTGCATCCTGTAAAGAATATCGGATATAATTACTGGTAATATTACCAGATTATTTTAGCCGATGCTTCAACGGTCGTGCAGAGGAAGAAGCTGGATAAACGCTCCAATTTTATTTTACGAGCAGTAATCGTTTAATGCATTTTTCATGCGAGTTCGCTTTGGGAAATCTTAATCAGAATTAGATTTTTCAAAAAAATTTATAAATTATAAAAACAGAGAGATAGAAAACGTTACGTAATGTTTTATGAAATTAATTCGGGGTTAGTAACGGATGTCAAGAGCTGATGCCATATCAATGGGGTTTATATTTGAATCTTAACTTGTTTTTTTTTCGATTAGTTATCGTTCAAATGATTTCTTTCTGAATACCTTTCTATCAATATAAGATTAAAATTTAGCTTAGGTATTATTCTTAAATAATAGGTACATACTGATTCTCTCTAAAAATGTACATTTTTATTTTCAATCTAGAATCCTGAGTTACTATCAGTTATGAATTCTTAATATTTAAATTAACTTCTGTTTAAGATGTTTGCTATCACAGCGTTTTGTCTTCAACTGTACTACTGGAGTTGAATTTCGGATATGATCATTCATAATATATTCCAATGACTTAAGTAAATACTTTCTACTATTCTTGTAACGGAAGTTCTGAAAATTTTGAATTGATGATTATTTATCATTTTAAGCATCTTGATTATTCATCTACTAATAATATTTCATTTTGCTTTGACATTTTTATAGGATTCAAATAGAGATTTTAAATTAGCAATAAATGAGCAGGCTGTAGTGTTTTTTTAAGATATTTTTCAGATCATACATCTTTCTTTGTACAATATTCTCTGTAACTGCTATATTAAATTGGGCTTCTTTCTTTCTCAAGTTCCGAGGAAGTGAATTCTTCCACTTTTGGATGATTTATTTCGGCTTCTGTGGAGTGATGTCCACAGAGCGTTCAACCAAAAATTATCAAGCGACATCTTGCGATTGCTCCATATAGTTTAATTATTTTTAAATGGTATTTTCAGAATATTAAATAAATAAGCGAGATATTTGAGTTTTAAAAGACTTACATGGAACCAGGTACTTCAATGGAGGGGGGGAGGCTCCCGGATAGTCATGATGACTGCGCGTTTTTCTTTGGTAAAAGTGGTCCCTGGTTCGATTCCCAGTGGGAACAAATGCGCGGAAAGACCTGTCGAAGCATTTTCAATATTATTACTAGTACTACAACATAAAGGAGGGAATAATATTACTCGCATGATCAGTTATATTATTTTTTTTCCAGTATTCCTAAACGGTCTGACACGTCAAAAAACCATTACTCTATCGTAGAAAATCGAAAAGGGGTGCAGCGATGCAGCGGAGAGATAATTGATCCATGGATGGAAAATTGAAAACATTGAGTATTATTTGAATAAAATGTACAGTAAAGTTTATACTCAAACACACTACTAAAGTAATAACTTAATTAGTAAGTACTAAGTAAAGTATATAATCAAATAACAAACGTTTGAGTGAAGAGTACTTTATTATGATTGTTTTTATTATTATTATATTAGTATTTTGGATTAACACAGGTTTTTTGTTTTCGAATTGTTATTTTATTAACTGTTTCCTTATTTTCTCTTTAGAATCACACTCGCAACTTTCCTATATCTTGGAAGAGCGGAGTAAGAACACAGAAATACGGAGGAGAGATATTCAGGCCAGGGATGGAAAACTACATACAATAAGTACAAAAGGAATAAAACATTTCTGCTATTCGTTTTTAGTATATTATAGCGTATATTTAGATTAACATAGTGTTTTCTGTTTTCGAAATAATACTTCTTTTATTTCTCGAAATCACCCTCACATCATTTCTCCATTATGGAAGAGCCGATGAGGAGCGCAGAGATACCGAGGAGAGAAATTCGGTCCAGGGATGGAATTCGTAATACAATGAGTATAACTTGAATCAAATATTATTACTATTCATGTTTAAGTATGATAGAGAGTACCTTCCTTTTAATTATCGTAGTGTTTTTGGTTTGGAGATAATATTTTATAAATTATTTTTAAATTCATCCTTCAGAAATACGCTCGGAACTTTTCTGCATCCTGGAAGGGCGAGAGTAGGAATGCAGAGATGCTGTGGAGAGTAATGCGGTCCATGGAAGGAACACAGAATACGATGAGTGCAAGTTTAATCAAGCGTCATTATAATTCTTATTTATGTATGATCGATAATGTGTATGTTTTTTATTCGTTAAAGTTCTCTAATCTCAGCCGATTTTCTTCACAGTTGATTTACTTTCAATTTATCTTTCTTCTGCAGTTTTGAGACAATGCCTCAGTTTCAACGGCACTGCTATGTTACATTCCTTAACGCATGTAGTACTACATCATTTTTTATTCGTCCTAAAAGTTTCGAGAACTTATCAGTGTTCCCCGTAAATACTGATGCAATTGACAAAAAATCATTCTGGAAGAAAAAACTGGAGCAACTGTTTTGGAGACCAATATTTAATTTAACGTATCGTAAATGGTAATTAAAATTGCTTCCTAAACGTAATATGAAATCAATATCAAAAAATTAAGGTAGAAACGTGTGTTATTTATTTGCATAATGGCTTGCTGTTCCATCACAATGAAAGCCGACACCCTTCCGTAAGATATTCATAAACAGCTAGTCATTGTAAAGGCTTTATTTTATATTTTGAAACTATATTACCAAGTACGCAACGCCAATGGAAATTGAAGGTGCATAAAAAGATGAGAATTTTAATTCCGATTCCTTTTATCGGTCGTTTAATTTTACATTCCGTTAGATGGTTTTAGAAATATCTAGTAACTATCGAAAATATTCTTAATTTGACGATTAGAAAAAATTTCGTTACCTTGCTGAACAACGCTATTGTTAATTCAACACATTTACGTTTTTTAAGATAATTTACGCCATTTTCGTCGTATCATTTTCTTAAATAAAGTTAAAGAGAGAAACAAGATCGGCGATCAAGGAGATGTCAACTTACCGTGTGATTATCATCTAAGTTAATGATGATTCATAAATTATAGAATGAATACATAGACAGCAAAGATTAGTGTTGTGGATGACTCATTATGGTTTGAGCATTGTGTACTTAGATTTTTCAAATCCGGGAATAATGTCGGCGTGGTTAAAGATGGCATTAGTTCAATATATTTTCCTTTTCATCCCTTCCGTTTCAGCTCTAATATCTGCTTTAATTTCTTTCTATTCCCAGAGATTATGATCTCACTTTCATTTTCTCTTTTTTGTTAGCAGAGCTGAAGTACATGTAGTTAAGGAATCACTTTAAGTTCGATTCTTCCTCGAATTTCAATTACTGCCATTCCTAGTATTTTTTCACAGTGGTAGCCTTTTTCACACTGGTTCGTGCCATTTTCACCTCAGCGTCTTTTCACAAGTTCAAGGTCTTGTTTTCAAATACAATCTCTGACATAGTAAACAGAATCTTATTTGTCTTAATGCAAAGGTTTCCCCTCCAAGATTCTTGCGTTGGTTTGCACCTTAACTGTTTTTCGCGAAATCTCAGGAAAAACAAATTAATTATAAAGGAATGATACATTATGAAAATCTGAGTAAGTTATATATTGATGTATTTTTTTATCATTATCTTCCTCTGGATATACCTGTATCTCTAATTTGTTTCGCTAATACACGCTTAGTATTTATTTAGTATGATTTTAAATAATGATCTTCATAAATTTGTGTTAACACATGAATCATTATTGAGAGTATTCAGTACAGATTCTTTCTTATTAAATTTCAGATGATGTAGTAGAAATATAATAGTGAAACATGGGGATTCTCTAATTTAAGACGCATCCTGAAATAACTTTTTGTATAGATTAATAACATTGCGTTATAACAGACAGTTGTGCTTTGCGGAGTCTCCGCCTACGCGATAAGTGATTTAAATACTGAAAATGTGTGTCGTGACTAAGTTTAGTTTGTGGTGAATCATACAGATATTATTTTTCTCGAAGGACGGCGTCGGGGACGGAGTTGTGTTGCAACGGCGGGGGACGGCATCGGAACCAATTTAAGATTGGGAAGAATAAAATATAAACTTCCTTGTGAAATAAAATCCGTGACTTTTGAAGTGAACTGAAGTTTCCCAGTACAGTGCACATTCTAGTCATATAATTACATTCTAAACTATTTAATGAACAATCAACTGAAAACTTCCGTGAATCTTTATCAATGTATACTATTTGAAGCTTTTTTCAACTTTGAATCTTCAATATGACTAATGATGATGCAAGATTAAAAATTATTTTTGAAAATTTATGTTTTGTGTATCTATTCGGTGTTTATTCAATCTTTAGAGATTGAATTTGTTAATTGATCTATGCACATCTTTATAAGTAACACATTAGATGAATAAAAAGTGAAATATTATAATTTTTTCCGAGCCAATATATATATTCAATCATGTATAGTTTAAAAATTGTAAGGCCAGAACTTGTATTGCTACCTATTACTTGAAATGTATATATAATAAAAATATAAAAATGACCTAGCACCCTGAACCTAAATAACTATTGTAGTATGTATAGATTTCTAAGGATATGTAAGGCAGGATGAGGTAAAATTAATATATTCTGTAAATTTTCATTGTATTGCTGTTACTTTTCATCTGAATAAATCTCATGTTGAAGAGGGAGAGAAGGTAGAGGATGGAGGGGGTTGATTAAGAGAGGGATAGAAATAAGTGAGGGGTATATGAGAGGAGGGAGGCAAACAGGAGAGTAACAAATAATTGGGGTGGGATGTAAGAGGATGGTAAGGGAGAGGGAGGGAAGGGCGAGGGTGGGAAGTGAGAGGGTTGGAAGGGAGAGGGTGGGAAGGGAGAGGGTGGGAAGGGAAAGGGTGGGAAGGGAGTGGGTGGGTTGGGAGAGGGTGGGAAGGGAGAGGGTGGGAAGGGAAAGGGTGGGAAGGGAGTGGGTGGGTTGGGAGAGGGTGGGAGGGGAGAGGGTGGGAGGGGAGGGGGTGGGAAGGGAGAGGGTGGGTAGGGAGAGGGTGGGAAGGGAGAGGGTGGGTAGGGAGAGGGTGGGAAGGGAGAGGGTGGGAAGGGAGTGGGCGGGAAGGGAGTGGGCGCGAAGGAAGAGGGTGGGAAGGTAGAGGATGGGAAGGGAAAGGGTGGGAAGGGAGTGGGTGGGTTGGGAGAGGGTGGGAGGGGAGAGGGTGGGAAGGGAGTGGGCGGGAAGGGAGTGGGCGCGAAGGAAGAGGGTGGGAAGGGAGAGGGTGGGAAGGGAGAGGGTGGGAAGGGAGTGGGTGGGTTGGGAGATGATGGGAAGGGAGAGGGTGGGAAGGAAGAGGGTGGGAAGGTAGAGGATGGGAAGGTAGAGGATGGGTAGGTATAGGGTGGGAAGTTAGAGGGTTGTAAGGTAGAGGGTAGGAAGGGAGAGGGTGAGAAGGGAGAGGGTGGGTAGTGAGAGGATGGGTAGGGAGTGGATTTGATGTTTTTCAAATGATTGTTGGGCATATCGCTAAGGATAAATGCCAATACCTCTAGTTTGACTTCAGCTACATTCCCCTCCAGGAAGCTATTATGCTAACTTTTTTCTCTTGGCAGTGCCTTCATTGGCGTTTGGCCTGGTTTCGAAGGGCGCCGTGAAGAGCTCGATATTTTGGAAGATTGAGGAAATTAATCTTAAAATCTAAGATCCTGTCATATTAAGTATTTTAGAATAAAGGACGTACAGTCATTTGCATAAGTTCTGTTGCTGCTCCAGCGACCAAAGAGTTCAGATTAAAGTTTCAGTTTGTACTATGTGATTTTCAGGTAGAAATTAAAACAGAGGTGGGGGTAAAGATTTTGGTACTTACCGTGTGTAAAGGTAGTTACTTTGAAATTTCTGGGAACCTGATTCGACTAGAGACAGCTCTTTGAACCATTGAAAGGACTGGTAAATTTGGTCTGAGAGACCAAATTTCCTTTACCGAGCTTATAGTAGAACATGTTTCATATCAACTGAGATTCTTGGAAATATAACACTCCCCTCATGTAGTTCGCCGAAAAAGCACTTTTCAGTACTCTGTTTTTCGAGAGGTTTTTTATTTTGAAAGTGGCAGACTATAGTAAGAAATTATGACTTTCTCTCACAAGTTGCCAATACTTGAAATGCAATTATCTTTTGCAAAATGCTAATGATTGATCACGATATACAGGGAGATCAAGATATAAAGGGCAAAATTTTCTTACATATTTTATAAATGTTTTTAAACTTTTTCCCTTCTTTTATTGCAATATAAGTTGTATAACATCTTTAGAATATGTAATTTACTCAATCAGCGTTTCTTAATTAACCAAATTATTCTTTATTCCGACTGGAAAACCACATTCGCTGTTAGTATTAAATTTTGTTTTGGATTCTCCTTCATCTAATTTAATATTGAAGATTGATAACGCTAGATAAATATTCTTAGTTATTCCGCATCTTTTTTCATTCCTCATCTTAACATAAGATGAAGAAGCTTACGTAGAATAACATAGTGCTAAATTCCTCAAAAAAGGTCCCAAGCTCACAGTAGATTTTTCATGGAAAAATGCTTAATGCGCACAGACATCGAACCCTAGATAAACTTGTTCAACTTCGGACAGATAATAAGACATGAATCCTATTAAATAGTCTGGTTCTAGCAATCTGTTTTTAAAAACCTGCTAAAAAAATCTTGAAATTCGCTTCAATGCATTTACAACGAAATAATTTTCCACAAAGTTAGCTTTGAAACAAGTATAATTTTGGAGGACGTTTTTGCAGTATACAATAGAGAACCATATCTAATAAAGAAATATTGATTTACAATTTACTGTCCTTAATGGAACTATCTCAAATGTTTCTATAACTCTCAAAAATATATTGTTATTTGGAAAAACGAGATTTTGGGTCTGTGATAGATCCGATTTGCAGCAGATTTGTCACATATTAACAGATTCTCTTGTTTTAAAAATATTTTTACTCTTTATAGTATCTATAATCTTAGAAGTGAGGCATTTAAGAAGATCGATAGAGTGGCTTGTATTTAGCTTTTAAAAGAAAACAATCGACCAATGTTAGTTTATTTAAATAATACGCCAATAATCTTAGAGTATCAATATATAATATTTACATTAGATTATTATTTAAAACCTTGCATAATTTTAAATAAAACATATTTGATGGATCCATTTACATAAGATCTTTTCAACAAAATTTGGAAATTTATTTTGTTTCGTGATGATTCGTAATACTCTTCAAGACCTTATGGAAGAGATGGCAAAATATAATATAGGAAAAATAATAATAGGGAATCCTTTAATTTACATTGTCGAAGGCATTAAAAATAGAAAAGAAGACCAAGAGTCTCATGTTTTGTATCGGAGGCAGTTAAAGTAAAGTTAATTGATTGGTATAAGGCGGTAATAGTTGACCTTTTTTTCCTGAAACCATGCTGTGAAGGAGTAAGAACATCATGTTTTTCAAGAAAGGATAATAATCTATTTTAAATAACCTTTTCAAATATGTTTGCAAATTGGTTATGAATCGCAATTGGTTGTGTACTTCAAGAATATTGCCTTTATTTTTTAAGATGAGGATCAATTTGGACACTTTTAAAGGTTGGGGGTAAATACCAAGACTAAGTGATTTGTTAAATGAGATACGGTAAGATGTTCAATATGTAGGTTAGACAAATTAAATTAATAAAAAATATACCATCAAACACATGCAAAAAAGAACACTACACCATAAAATCACTCAATCAAAAAGAATGCTTTTATCTAAAAGCAGACAAAGGGAATAAAGTAGTTATCTTTGACAAAAAACAGTACAATGAAAAAGTAAGACTCATGCTAAATGAAGGCCCTTATTTGACCATCCCCAAAAATCCCCTCAACAAAATGATCACTTCCACCAAAGAGTCTCTTAAACAATGCAAACATCTTTTAAATTTCCCATTGAATTCCAAACTTCATGTATCCAGCCAAGCAGTTCCAAAGAAGTATTGCCTCCCAAAAATACACAAGAAAGACACTCAATTCAGGCCTATAATATCTTCTATTAATTTCCCCACTTACATTTTATCACAATGGCTACGTCAACAATTCAAACACTGGCCACTAAATCAAGAATCCAATGTTCAAAACACAAATCACCTAATTGACCTCCTTAATAATGTCTCCTTGCATGAAAATGAAATACTTGTTTCGTTTCATGTTAAGTGTCTTTTCCCAAGTATTCCTTTAGACATCATTTATTAGTTCCTCGAGCAATGGTTATCAGAGCACAACGTTTCCTTGGAAATCATCAAAGAATACATTCTTCTGACTAAAATTTGCATGAACCAGAATTTCTTCCATATTGAAGGTAACTTCCACAAACAAATCAATGGCACAGTAATGGAAAATTGCCTTTCACCATACTTCTTAAACATAATCATGATTTTCTCCAAAAACAATGCGAAGACACCTTCAAATACTTTCCAAGATTTTGATTAAGATATGTGGACGACATATTTGCGGTCTTCGGCACTTAAAAAAGTAAAATAGCCGATTTTAAATGAGCAATATGAGACCATAAAATTCACCTGCAAAGAAGAAGGCAACGGCACTCTCCCATTCTTAGATTTAAAAATAACCAGGCCACTAAATAAACTCACATTCAACTTATAAAAAACCCAACTCACACAGACATGTATATTCCCCAAGACTCTAACCATCATATTTCTCAAAAACTAGCTCCATTCCACTCCATGATTGATAGACTTCTGAAGGTTCCTCTATCGAAAAAAAGACTTCAACAAAGAACTCAATCACATCAAAAAAGTCAGAAATCAAAATGAAAACCTCAATTGTAAATAACGTGAAACATAAACACAAACTCAACACACAACCTTAACCTCAACTCAAGATAAAAAACACAACTTCATAAAATTATCTTCTACCCCAGGTACTACCAACAAGTTAAAACCTATTTTTTCCAAGTTTGACTTAACCCTGGTCTTTGTTAATAACAACAAACTCTCGAATCTCCTCCATAACCCCAAAAACATCACCCTATAAACACAAAAATCAGGCATATATGAAATTCCATGCCAAGGTTGTGAAATTATATATTGGACAGACAAAATAAAAATTAGAGAAACGCTTTCAAGAACACATCTCACATTTGAAGCATAACTGATTATACATATTCAATGTGGCACAGAATATACAACAACACAATCACAGGATCACATTGGAAAATTTAAAACTGAAAAAATTGATACAAAAATCCTAAAAACTAAATGCCTATGAAAGCATTATCAGACACCAGAACAAAAAAAAACAATGAATAGCGACATGGGCCCCATCCCCCACTCTTCCCTTTATTCCCTTTTGGGACCTGCCCCAAGACGAAGGTAGGATATACCAGAGGACCATCAACGTCACTTTGGGATATCTGAATTCTTTTCAGACCCTTGCATAAGTCACAGGAAATCCCCCTCCCACTCCACCCCTCACACAATACAGACCCCACACCTTGCAGGCCTTACTTTATATTTTATGACCCCTGAGGACAGTAGCATTGCTATTGAAAAGATGTTCGGGTACAATTATAGTACGGTATTCCTTCCTTGCTTTATCCGACTACCAGTAAGTAAGAGGAGGAAAGCCGACAAAGACGGCTTTTGGAGATTTTAAACCACTAAGGGACTTATTTATATAATTAGGTCTGCATTGAGTGGGTTAACATTCACCTGAAAGATAGGTTACATCTTTGGGTTCTTTTTTGATAAAAAGAGTTTCAAAATATTGGTTTAATTATTGTATATATTATAGTTTGATCCATTTGTGATTAAAGGAACATCTTTGCAGTTGAACAGGGTTGTGAAGACAGCACCACAACTTGCTGAATGTGTCTGTTGAGAAGTGATCCTTCTATCAGTTGTGGACACAGTTGCTGGGTGTACTAGCCGGACTGCCGTGGACGGGACTCTTTGTAAGGAGGAAGAAGAAGCAGCAGCAAGCTGAGCAGTCATTGACTTAATCTCTTCTCTGAACTCCTCCTCTTTTGGCATCATGCTTTTCAGAGGCAGTTCATCTCTGCCAAAAGCTATCAGAGAGAATTCCTTGATTAGTGATGTCATCAAATTCAGATTTTATCAGGTAAATATTTGTAGCTCATGTTTAAGTTAACAGTTAATGAATATGGTGATATTTGTGTTTTATGCAATTTATATGAATTCTTTTGTAGTGTATGAGAATGTGATATTTAAAGAATTGTGTTATTAGAGAAATCCAATCCAATGCACATGGTGTCAGTGGAGCTTCAAATACAAGAATTCATTGAAAAAACATTAACCTCAATCTAAGCTTGACAATGTTTACATTCAATTAAAGAAATGTATAATTTTAAGTTTGGAGAAAACTGTTACTTCTTTTTATATTGTATGATTGAAATGTTAAATTAAGGGGAATATTGATTGTATATAATTTTGAATATTATATGTACCTCAAATTGAATTATATTGAATTGTCTATACCTTTGAAATTTTTAAATGACTGAGAAGAAACTATCATTAAAAATCACTAAAGTCATATCAGGGTGACAGGAGGGTCCTATAACCTTAAATTTGTAACTTGTTCTTCTATTCACTGTAAAGCAATTCCCAGATATGCAGTATCAAATTTTATTTGAGTTATGGGTGTTATTTTGTGGGATCTCCATGGCACTTTCTCCTATGGTTGGGGTACAAACCTGGTTGCTCTTGTCCAGGGTTTATTTGCTTTACAGGAAGGTAGCAACTGCTCCTTGAAAATATATTAGTCAAAACTTCAATCAAAAAGCTTCAGTTTTACAAACCTCTAACTACATATCAATTTTACATACATTTCTGTTGATATAAGTGTAACATCCGGAATTCCAAACATTAAGATCAACATTGGAAGTGAGTATAATGAGACCTACACTTTTACCCTTTCTTATATAAGTCAACAATTTACCTTTAACTATCAAATCAATTATTTGTTTGTTTGTAGATGACTGCATAATATATAAAACTATTAGGAGCAACAAAGATAGAGAAGTACAGGGAACCATCCTGTAACACAGTTGATAGGTTCCTATAAAATGCTGTGTTCTGTGAAACAGTTTTATCTGGGACCCAGAGTCAGTACAAAAGGAGGGTTACATTCCAAAAACTTATTGAAAAGGAAGGTTTTCTTGTAACCATAGAAGTGACTTAATTTTGATTAAAATATGAATGCATTATTTACAGCTACTTCTCTAGATAGACCTATATAGGAGATAAATTCTAACCATGCTCCTGAAGTGTTGTTGATTTGAAATTTTTACTACATAGTGGCCACAGCATTTAACCGCCAGAATAATTCAGACTTTGACCCTTTCTATCATGGGTTTGATGCCTGAAGACCCCAAAAACCCGATTTTTTCAATAAAAATGTATTGTGGAGATTTTTGGAAATATGTAGTTTTGAGGCACTTCATGGTAAATAAAGGAGTTGAAATTTGAGAGATCACTGGATGCCATGTCCAACTAAAACAGTCCTGTAGCACATTGCCAGATGTATCCTCAGCTTATCCTGGTTCCATGTAACTCCTCGAACGTTCCACCAATGCGCTATCAATGTTTTGACTCTAAGAGCCACTATAGACTAAACTTTAGGCCGATAGCTTTTAATTGAAAGGAAAATAGTCTAGCCAATCAAACTTTTTAAATGACCGGTTTTTAATTGGTTCATGTGCTCCTTTATGTATGACTTTCGGCATAGACAAGTACCAGTATTTTGTATACAGTGTATACATATATATGGTGTATAAATATATGTATATATCAGCATACATGTATAGTACACACATATACGGTGCTGCAAATGGCATGACCTAAGGTGCACGTTACATTCGTTGGCAAATGATTTTTCAATTTCTGACACTTGCATTTTGTGGTGCGCATTACATTTGATGGCACTTAATTTTGAAGTGAATTCGTCAATTCACAATTCTTTTACTAATCCTTGTCCTTATCATAGTGAAATGCAATTCGTTACCAAGTAGAGGTTTTCTTGATAGAGTTAATCTCCTTCTTTTGAATCTGCAGACTTTGGTTGAAATTGCAGTGCATTCACCAGAGCACTTATCGGCTGTGGTTGACAGTGGACTGTTGGCCCCCATGATAAGAGAAACACTTGGTGGGGGAGGTGATGGCCTGGATATTCTCAGTCAGGCCAATGCTGTGATGCTCCTGGGAAGGCTGGCTTCTCCTGATCTTGGCGCTCGCCATGTAGATGACTGGTGCTGCTGAGACACTGGCAGGCATCCTTGCTCAGTCTAATGATGACCTCTTGGTAAGCTCACTACTTCTTCCAGGTGATGCACACTTCAGACAGAATTCTTTGATCAATTTATTCATTTCTTCAATATGACTAACTTAACTATGATTTTTCTCATTTAATTTAACTCAAGTCTTCCTCCTTTATTTCTAATATATTTCCAATACTGTCTTTGGGAGTCTTATCTGCATGTTACCAATTTATTTCCCTCCTCTTCTCATCAAAGATTTCAATCTTCATTCTTCCAACGAATGGCTATTATTTCAGTATTTTACAATATGCAATACACACAGTCACATGATATGCACTGATATTTTAAGATATAAAATTCAAGGGAAAACTTCTCATATTTATCCATAATGTATTATCTGGTTTAGAGCGGGTAAATGACATTTTTGATAAAATATGTATAATTTTGTTGTAAAATGATCCATTCTTGACTTACTAGGATTCTTCTTCAGCCTTGCTAAAAGGAACTTCCAAGTTGGAAGACTTGCTCTTTGCTTTGCTCTTAATCTTGACGTAGTAACCAAGTAGCCTGAATTGTATACTTACTAAAATTTTTATACATATCATTTTAATTAAACAATAATGCTTAATTAAAGGTTTTCCTTTAACAGGTCTTCTGAAATTCTTTGGTGGAATAGCGCATCTTCGGCCAAAGAAAGTATTGTCTGCATATGCGTCATTCCCTAGCACTCTCTTTGAGGCTATTAAAGCATCTGAAGTAGCTGGTGTTGCCATTGAGACACTTGGATTTATTGGATTGACTCCAAATGGAAAATAAGCTCTTGATGAGCACAGCTGGTATTTAAGATTCTTAGTCCCATCAGCTTTTTACACACTTCTTTTCGGTTTGGCTAATTATTGTCACAAATTTTAATATTAGTATTAATTTGATGAATATGTGCACTTCCTTACTCTAATCAAAACGGTTTGTTTCCAACTGGAATCCAATGGAGGAACAGCTAAGTGATAGTTTTAAAACTTGCAGAGAAAAAACAAGGTAAACTGCTCATGTAACGAAATTTTTGACCCCTCAATCAACTGCTCTATTTGCAAGGAATTACTTATAATAGTAAATACAAGTATAACTGATTGGATTGGGATTTAGTGTTACCTATTGAGCCCAATTGGCAGACAGTGAGTGCGACAAGGGGAGAGGGGTGCTCCTGTTTCAATAGTCTTATTTAGGAATAAACATTTTTCAGTAAATTTGTTTGTAGAGTTATGTTTTTCATTTGGCCCTAAGTGGAGTCCTTACATTTTACAATGTACTAGATAAGAATATTAAGATTCTTAATCGTTATGCAGTGCAGATTTTATACCCCCTGTGTTGTCTCACATGTTGCTGTTCTATTTCTATTTATATTTTATGAATGAACTCTAAGTATTCATAAGTAATAATTCGACTTATACACTGAACATAGGCTAAAACATGAAATTCACCTGAAAATATTAGGAGTTGACTTATATGCCAGATCGCCTTATATGCCAGCATGTATGGTAATTGGTTGGTTTGATATCAATTAATTATGTCATAGCAGGATTCATTTGTTTTACAAAATTCTACAATATATATAATGGGTTTTATGTTAGGATACATATGGATTATGAATGATTTTGCTAGGCATGGTTGACACTATTTAGATTTGTTTGATCTTTACCTGTAGAACAGGTAATGTAGGTTAATCGCTGGCCTTAAAGAAGCTTTTCACCATAAATTGGTGGCTATAACAAGAACTTTCTTAAAATTCCTCTTATGTGTTGAGGAACCAGGAGTTTTTGCAGAGGTTTATGTTGAGATAATGTATTTTATTGAGAGGAAGAAAACATGAAAAATATTGTGCGGAAAACTCGAATTTAAGGTGCTGTAGGTAGTTGCGAGAATATATTTCATTCTCTGTGACTCTAACATTAACCAAGATAATTTAGTGTATTCGATTTTTTTGCATTACCATTATATCTCACTGAGGCATTTTGGATATGCTAGAATACTTGATTTGCATAGATGAAGAGTGTATCTCTGAATGTGTCTTAATTTTGTTTGTGCTTAAATATAAATATATTTTCTTCATTACCATAGCACTTCTTTTCTCAATGACCAAATCTTAAATAATAGTTGTGCGATGAAAATCTTCAATCGGTGCCGCAACCGAATATTCATGGTCCCTACCATAATTTCGGCCAGCAGTGTACATTGGTTACTTCGTATATTCACGTCTTCCCTTCTGTCTTTGAATGTTTAGTGTTCTATGATCCTGAAGATGTAGACGAAACTGGTTGCTCTGAAATAAATTAGTGGAAAAGTATATATCATTTTCATATTATGAAATTACACGTTATCATGGCCGCCTCCTTAAATTTTTAAATTCATATTGATTATTTCTGAGGTGTTACATAACTCTAAGATTTGCACTTTTTGTGGAATGTGGACTATATATGAATCTCAAGTGGTGTCTGCATGGTGCGATTGGAGTATTCTGTAGAGGACTAGAAGAGCCACGTCCTTTCCTTTCTGTAAACGGGGGCTATTATGATCAAGGTGATGGTACTCCATGTACTCCACGTAGTGGCACCAACCACCACCAAAGGTCCTCACTGAGGCAACCTAACCACAAAGTGAAATTAGGAGAAATCCTCTCCAGGAAATTTTACAAATAATGTAGATGAAGTTTGACTTAGCACAAGAAAGCGTGCAACTTAACCCATGGTTGTACAAGAAGAGTCTAACCAATAAACTACCAATCCACGTCCTTTTCCCTTCTGTAAATGGGGGCTTTTATTTTATTTTTCCTTTTTCTCTTCTTGTACAACCTTTGGGTTAAGTTGCACGCTTTCCTGTGCTAAGTCAAACTTCATTTCCATCGTTTGTACAATTTATTTAAGTAGGAGAAATTCGTTTTCCATTTTTTCTCATCATCGCTCTCATTTTACTTCTTCCTTTGCCCTCCCATTCAAAATTTCTCACCCTTTCATACACCATATCATACCGGCCTCTTTTCTCAAGATCCTCGATATCATAACATTGCTCTTTGAGCCAGTTTTCTCTCCCCTTATGCGCTTCTCTACCTAATTCATTGTTCAATCTGCGGTACATTGCTTTGTTCTCTTTCCTCTTAGAATTGGTGTTCCGTGGCAGCAGCGTTCGAGTTCAGTCCTCTTAAGCTTGTGTAGTAACCTCAGCGCCGTTTGGTCGCTCACGCATTGTAACCATTGTGAAATAAATAGCCACGTTTGTTATCTACGGTTCCTGTTTATTATTACTTCAATAAATACCCTACGGCATAATCGAGAGCGTGCCACAAGTTCTTCATCTTCATATGCTGAAGTAGGCAAATGTACCTGAATTATGACTAGATCCTTTGGTATCATCCCTATTCTTAATGCTATTAAGAATATTATTATGCTATTATCCTATCATCTATATATAATACTTTCTCCACTCTTTTATCGATATCATTTCTCACTACTATCCCCACCCTATTTTTTCGTCTTTTGATCCCTGAATAAAACAGTAACTTCCCCACTATTCCTTTCATCCTGTCCCTCCCATCTTACTTCGCTTAACCCTATTATATCTATTTTATTTCTCTTCATTTCAGTTTTTAGGTTCTCCAACTTTCCAGCTTGTAACAAGGTTTTAACAATCCATGTACCTATTCGTATTCTTTTTGTATGCGTTACATTCTCTTGCTGCTTCCCCCAGAGATCCGATCAGGAAGCCTTTTTACTTCCGGAACATTTGACTAAAGGTGGCAACATTGTGGCAATTTGCAAGGAACATCTCTGGGATCTTAAATACGTTGGTTTTCCGTTTCCTTACGTATCCTATTGCCTATCCTAAGAAGACATATTTAACTTTTGCTCCTAACTCAGCAGCTTCCTATCCTATTATTTTGTCTTTTTTATTGCTTTCATTCCTGACGGTATTTTTACTGCCTTTTTGGGTTTTTTGTCGTCCATTTTATTATAGCACATGTATTTGGGATAACCTGTATGAGCTAACTAACTTATTATTATTATTATCGAGAAGTAGAAGATTTAGAGATGTCCTTCAATATTTACGAATGTGTACGAATTAGCTCTTTCAAAAGACTTTCAGGGGAAAGAAAATCATGTGCATGAAGAGCCAAAAAATAAGTTGGACGTTATATTCTATTAGAAAACATTCTAGAAATGACTCAAATGGCCCTTTTAAATTTTCATCTCTTCATAATCGATCGTCAAACACATTTTCAAATTGTTTGGGATAGGGCTGAGAGCCTTTCCGCGGGGTACCGACCTTCGTTACCTTTCCTATTCTATTCAACCTTGGGAGAGATAGCACGTTGCCTTCCAAAGCCCTTAGTGCCCAACCTTTCAAACCAAGCAATTGCAGAGAATTTCAGTGAGCGCCGGTCGTTCATAGCGAAAGGTTGTCATAGTAAACTGATTTTTCACTCTCCGTCGCGAACGATTCAACTTGAATTTGGAATTTAAGCATTTATAGCTTAACATAAATTGTAGTATTGTCGAAATTAAGTAAACAGTGAAACTCTCATTTATTATCGATTTTTAAACTTGTAAACCTTCGCCGTCTGGAGGAATGCCCAAACTTCGTTACCAAACCCGCGACTTCGTTTCTTCTGTGAACTACTCCATGTGGCAACACTGCAGAACAACGAGCATGACTCAACCGGACTTCGAGGGTTATTTTTCTTTGGAAAAGTGAGTATAACTCAATTTCTTCTCCATATAACCACGAACGAGTTTCCTAACGCTTGTTCGGTATGCGAAGTTTGCTACAGCGAGGAGCCGATTCAAGATTTGATAACGCGCTGTGTAGCGTCGGAATTGTTTACCTTTGTGTGTTCAGTTATCGATGCTGTAATAAGGATTAAGACAAAGGGCTCACGGATGTTTTACGCCTTGGCAAGACTCTAGCTTTACCTTTTATCGGTAATACCCTCAGTTTGAGTAAGCCAAAATACGCTTTCTTTGCTCTCTCGAATTCATTAATGTTTTCCTAACAGCTAGTTCATTGTCTGATAAAATTTTAACATGCATCGGTTGCAGCAATCGTACCGAAAAAAATAACGGTAATAACTTTTAAAATTATAGTGACATAAATTGTGTTTTCTAATCGTACATTCATGACAACAAATATGATGTTTTTGTCTTTCAAATTCTTCCATTGCTACGAACTTTGTCTATATCTACGACTTTATAAGGACCTTTCCAGCTGCCAAAATAACAGAGAAAACCAGAGGCCTAACTAATGCTTGAAGTAGAAACATTCTCTTAGTCGAAAAACTTGTTAATCCTCGGCCGAACTCCCATAATAGGACAATATATGTTAGACCTCCTTAACAACACTTTTCGGTTCCAAACTTTCTAAGTCAAATTTTCTAAGGCCTTAGCCTTATTATTCAAGGACAATATTTCAGAAAATGTTTTCCTGAAACCAAGAAAACATACATAATTTTTTATCTTCATCATATATTCTTATAAAACGACAATATTACAAGCGGTTATTGTAATTTAGCCTTGATTAACCGCACCTACTTCGTCGTTTTCCCCAACACTAAAACTCCGTGAGCCAATTTTTTTCAGGTCTCTTTGAGCTCGACTTAGCAATGGTCCGGTTGTATCAGACATAATTTATTATTACTTTAAAACATACAGATATCCTCCCTATCAAAAATCTGTTGGCTGTTCATCAATTTCCAGCTTATATGATCACCTATATTTCCTTCAAGCAATTTTTTTATAGTGAATTTTCGAAATAGAACTCAGACCTAATCATACTCGGCTCATTTCAAGCTTGCAATGTCTTAATAGTAACATATTTCACTCCAAGTAAAGGTTCATATTTGTAATCTCAACGATCCCATCCATTATTACTACTGATTGAGTTTTGCAATTCACCTTAGCTCGAAATGCCTTACATATAATATTTACGACAATTAGATATGAAACAGTTACATTATTCTATAGGAGCGGCGAGGCTAGCTCAAGAGTCCTTATCTATTAGTTGCGCTGCTTTTTCCTAATTAAGCCTAAGAACTATGTCTCAGACGAAATTGGCAACATTTATCGGTTATATTCAGCGATATGTTTCGTCGTTAGGGCAGAGCGGTTGTGTTCAGCGATTGACTTCATATATGTAATTTTCGTTCGTTGCCCGAAGAGGCAATTGAACGTATAAATTGTTATAAAAATCCGAAGAAGGTACGGAGGTACATCGCTGGTGCTAGATTTTCTTGTGAGTTAGACTCGGACGCGTAATAAATTCGCAATCTAAAATGCAGTACCGCGAAGAAGAAAAAAAGAGCAGAGGAAACTTGCAGAAGGGGGAAAAATTTATCCACACCTAAAGTATGTTTAATTATACTAAAATTTTAAAATTTGCAGTTCTTTCCCTTCTATGATATGTCCTTCAACAAATTAGCACCTACAAATATTGATTTAATTAGTGAAAATTTACTTCTACTACAACGAAAAGGTGATCAATCATAGTTCCCCATGCCAACTGACGTCCTACTAGTGATTAATCATTAACGCTCACATGATCTTTCATCGGTATGCCTGCACGGTACAGCAAATAAAGAATACGCCTCGCATTATAAAAAGGAATATCGAAACATTTCAATTTAAGTACAGCATAATACATTACCCGCACACTTGAAGGAGCGGGAAAAATCTTTAAAAGTAAGAAATAAAAAGTACTAAAATGACTTATAGGAACTGTATTACATAAAACCTAGACCAGTTTAAGGGAAAAGTCCGCAAAGTTACATACAACGACGTTTAACGTCCGCTTTACAAAGCGAAATTATTTATTTTCCCCTAAACGGCATCCAAAACATGGGTGCATTCTAAATTCGAGATATATAATATTCCGTTGAGCAGTTATCGGGTTATCACCTCAGTAGTAGGAAACTGTTGATCACCATCTGAACCAAAACAAGCCTTATTTAAATTGGTGATTTTTATATCTGGAGCAAATCATTTATCGGCAACTAGCGACTTTATAATACAAGAGGAGAGCTTCCACCGACCTTAATGCGGTTCGCGACGATGTATTATAAATTAATAAATTTTAAAAACAGTAATATAGATCATTATTCGGTCAACCGGGCACTGAATCTTCCAGTATTAGAATATCTTTTAAAATCGTCCCTTCGCTCCTAGACTTTCGCGGCTTCACTCTATCGCGGTATTTTCAAATATGTCTATTCATAAAAACGTTATGATTTTTGTTATAAGAGGTTTAAAATCTCCAAAGCCGGCTTTGTCGGCGTTCTTCCTCTTACTTCCCGGTAGTACGAGAAACCAATAAAGGAAAGGACTTATCAGACGTGTTCGAAAATTTCTTTCTCTACGGTTATAATATTTGTAACGCACGAGTGTAACAGTGATTAAAGGGTGCTATTTCATGTCTCTAATAATGTTAAAAAACTCATTAAGGTGGTAAACAGGTTTTCTATGCTTTAACTACGTACGTATTTCATTCATAAATAAAGAATCCTAATTCACGGAAACGTAGGCAAACTGTATAACATAAGTCAGCTTCTTTTCAATCTGGCTTTTAATATTATATCCCAGAACAATTTACTTGACTTCACATTATATAAAATGATTACTTAAAATACTGGCTATGAGTTTAACTTTTAAACTCATTAGGCACATCAGTAGTAACTGCAGGATTTAAAATAGAACTGTGCAACTCTGCTCAAAGGTATTATGCATAAAGAAAGCACATTTCCCGTTTACTGATAGTTAACGCCGATGAGCCCCAACAGAGTTCCTATTTTTAGATACTAAAGCTGTAATGATTACCCGTGGTTCTCAGATGGATGCGATATTTCTCTCTCCCGATTGAGCGGAATGATATGCCAATTAAGCGTGCAAATTACACATTATCGAAATAGTTTCGTTTTAGATCCTCCATATTTTGAGCTTATCAGTTTGCGTGAAACGTTTGCTCAATTATTCTGCATTGACCGTATATGAAATAACGAATGTTTTGTCTCTCTATCTATGACTGCATATACTCCTAAAGCAGAATGGATCTTTAACCCTTAGCGGCCACACGGGGTAACTCGTTTCCCCACGCCGAAAAAACCTAGTTGTACAAAATATACGGCTATTTTAGGACTTATAACCGGGTGCTTCATGTTTGTTGAACGGTTCTTCAACAATCCTAATGATTTTCATCGGTCAATTTATAGATGGCGCTCTAGGAACTGGTGATATAAGTGGGAACTCCGAAAAACGGCCTTTTTCAGAAAATAATTCATTACTCCGCTTTTTTCAATATTAAGGGCTAAAATTTTAGGGTTGTACGCAAAAGATATACCACTACCATAAAAATAACAGTATCTGCTGATCTTGCAAAAAATGTATTTATTTTGCAAAATTACTGTCGGGAAAAGTGGAAAATATCACACATCAAAATATTTGCTTTTTTGGGCTTTTATTGGCTTCTAAATATATATTTACTTATAGAAAAGTGAAAAGAATATTATTTTCATGATATTTAAACAAAACAAATTTATTGACCAGCACACGTCATGCACAGAGGCAACCGATGTTCCTCGCAAGCAGGCCTTCTACACGACGAACATTCAACCCGCGTTTTTCTATCCTTCTTCGCACAGTAAGCACCAATTCTTTTTTTCACTAGAATATTGAAAACTCACCTTTATTTTGTCAATTGACACCACAAACAAGTTGTTACGAAAAAGAAAATATCTGACTCGAGCAATAGTTGCGGCCACACTGGGGTAACTAGTTACCCCACGCCGATAAATAGAAGGCTCGAAGCGCCCCCACGCGTTTTTTCGGGTTCCTATGTAATGAGATCACAAGTCACACTTGTCTGCTACAGACAGATGTAGTTACTTGTATCAATTTCAAACGTTTTAGACCTCTAATTTCACATTTTCTGAGTCTGGGGTAACGAGTTACCCCCAGTGGACGCTAAGGGTTAACTACATATAAACGAAAAATATAAACGAAACTTTAAAGTAACCTCTATTTAAATTAATAATTCTTGTATAAAAATTTATGATAAACCTCAAGATCTTTGCTCTATTCATTCCAGGTCTTACCGATGCTATAGTTTTGTGGAAAAAAGTGTTGCAATGTCTACTAAAATGCTCATTGACTTACCCAAATACTAGTTTTGGATTTAAAACTGATTCGGAAACTAAACTATGCGCTAAGAATGATCCGAGTCTACGAAAAAACTAGATTACTTTTATATGCCAGGGATTGTAATTTATAGTATATGAATTGTGTAAAAAGATTAAAACACATGCGTGCAAGAATGAATCCCACATGACAATGAAAACAAATAACTAATAATAAGGAATGCTGCGGAATGTACACTGAATTAAAATTAACGATTTTATCTCGCGCATTTCTCCGGAGGTGAGTCATATCAAGACACCAGTTGGAATTGGAAAGTAATTGAGACAGATTGCCGGAAAAAGGTGCCATAACCAAAAGATATTCCTACTGTAGTCATGTTAACTTTAGCTGATGAGAATAATCCTTTTTATCCGGTGTTATATCAAATATGTCTGTGGGCACTGTCTCAATGTCGTGGAAAAAATAAACGTCACATCGGTTCCTAAGAAAGGGCATACTATAAAACTGGATGACTCTGAGCCAATTTCGCTGCCTCGATGTGTTGTTAAATAAAGGAGAATATATTACTCAATAATGCGCTTTCACAAAGCATTCCATCTAATAAAATTTTACTCCGACTTGACATCGAAACTATTCTAACGATTTCTCGATCGATCTGATTTCTGATAACGAATTCTTCATCATTTCAGAAGTTTACTCAAAAAGGTTTTCGAAAATCTGGACAGTTCATCTTTACTAAATGAATCGAACTCTTTGGATCTTGTGCGAACGAACCGACGATAGCTACGATCGATTTCGCACTTTTTCTTGTGTTCTACCTTTTTGGTTGTTACTATAAAAACAGCAGGGCAATGGTACCTTCGATAATAGGTTTGTATCCTATCTGTAAGTTATAGTGCTATATATAAGTGCAGAAACCAGTGTTATATCAACTATTTTATTGATTATTCTGTCGTAAATGTAATCCATTTTGGTTCAAACAATATACCAATAAAAAAATTAAAATTGAAAAAACGATGTATTTCTCATAGCTCTTTCGACCCAAAGGGTAGCAAGAAAGAAATTGAGGAACATATTAGTTTACTGAGATTACAATGGAAAATAATTTATATACTTTACAGTAGTTTTTCCTCCCAATGAATGCTTAAATTATATAAAGACTAAAGATCATGTATTAGCTGATAATCAGCACTTTCTGTCAGTTAATGTCAACACGACCTGAGAGGGAAATCATTTGCTACTATCAGAATCAATCCACTTTAAATAACTTAGTATTTCGATAGATATAATAGTAAGCGTCTTTAAGCTTTCTGGAACAAAATCGTTGATATGGCACGAAGTTACCTGCTTTCCCAAAAAGTTCAACATTTTCAACCTATATCGTAAGATGTCAAAAAAAGGAATAAACAGGGCTATACGAAAGGGCGGTTGCGTAACATTGGTTACACCCTCTGAGATCGTATTTTCTCTGTATATATTAAGTAAGCCTAAGTATTTCATCTCCCTAAGATTATAATCATGCGTCCTGTAGAATCTGAAAACGACTCCCTTATCGGTTGAAACAATTCTTTACAAACTGTGTCGCCTTTCGTTGGGCATTTTCTATTTCTCGAATACAGACATTTTACGTATACCAAGTGTATACTCAGGAGGTAGCATAACTAATACAAAGTAACATCCTTAGTAGATTTATTCTATTGGGGAAAACGAGTGCCTTAAGTGATCATCCGAAAATATTATGGATATGAGTAGCCAATTTTAAGTTATTTTTGATGAATACTACTAATTTTTCCACCGATTCTACTATCGCTACGTTTATCCTTCAAGGTTGTTCTACATATTCATTAGTAATATATTTTCCTTCCAACACGTTAAAAATTGAACATTCGTCTCTATGAAATTTTAATTGTCTGCCATCGCACCATTTCATAATTCGTTCTAAATTCTTACCTAACTCTAAAAGCAATAGTTAAGCTTCAATACTATACAACAAGTATTCAAACACCGATCACGCATCCCTTGGCTGAGATCACCTTGTGTTGGTGGGAGCTAAAACCATCCGGCATGACATCTGTCGGGAAGAAAGCCCTCATTTATTCCATAGCTTTCAGCATTACTTTCATTTTGGGTAATAATTTGCGACTTTAGAATTTGTTAAATTCTTCTCGAATATCTTAAAATATTGATTTTATTTGCTTAATTTTTTGGCAGATTTCAAATCGCAATGAACACAATACGCTAGTTGAGACGAGTTGTGTCTTACGGAAATTATCCTAACCATGATTCCTGACATTTTGAGAAAAAAATAATGAACTTGCAATTTTATTATTCATTAATGTATGTACCACTAAATTATGTGAAAGATTTAGGTTTACCCCGTACAACTCGCTCGTTATGCCAGTATATACGATATATTACTCGCTGCATCCTCTATACGGCATATTTGAAATATCTGAATGATAAATTCAATTTTCCAATTATTTTCGACTTAAACTTCTCTTTAAAATGTTCTTAATTAAAAAGAACTGCGCTTTCCGCTAATTCCTCCAACATCCGAGGAAAGATTTTCGGAGCCAAGAATTTATTCGCTACAAATTCTGCGCGCGTGTTTTTCTTCTAAACTTGATCTGAGTGCAAATTATTTAATAGCCTCCGTCCAGTTACGAAAGTCAATTAACATTAGCTCGATTTTTTACAGCTCGTCTGTTAATTACACTCGTTATGCTCATTGTATTGTTTTAAATTATTAGAGGATATATATTTATCCACAAGATCTTGCAAAATTCCACAAATAAACACTTCAAGTGCCATGCGGGTTTTTCACGCATGGGATAAATATTAAGTTTTTATGAAATCCTTCAAAATCAACTCTTTAGTAAATATTAACATTAAACTAAGGTTTTCAAAGTATTACCAGATTAAATTAAAAATGCATAACAAAGGCTCTGTTGTATAATGATCCTTCTCAATTATTTGAAAAATAAATTTTATTAGTAAGCAGAAAATCTAAAATGTGAGAGGCCATCAAAATTAGATTTGAAAGAATAGCACTACTATTAGTAGTAATCTGAATAAGCCCTAAAAAGATAATCGAATAACGATTGATCTAAAATTATTTATATGTAGATCGATACAATAAGAAACTGTTATGTTAAGCCGATGTGTTTACTTTGAAATGTGGGAATAAAATTTTTACTTTGAAGGATATTTGGTTTTAATTATTATATTATTTGTTTTACAGGTGAGTGCAGAATCCTCAACTCATAACTGAGACAATACTTTGTGAGTAATGAAGTTATTTCTATCGACTTAATTCATGCCTCTTGGAAATGGAAAATCTCCTTCCCAGCTGAAATAATAGTTTTTTAAAGAGTTATGCGAGAAAATTGCGAGACGCTATTTATAAATAAGTACATACAAACTAAAAACAATATTATACGTGTAACTAGTTCGCAAGAAGACAACCGATGATATTTCGGATAAAATGGAGTTTATAATAAGAACAGAGGTGTTATTTTTCGAACTTAAAAGCTGCTTGGAGGCTTTCTATAGATTAAGACCTTGATGACCATGTTAAGGCAATATATAAACACACAAAACAGGATTTGAAATAGCCCTTCCATTTTAAAATATTACGTTACTTATAAACTTAGGGAAGAGCCAAGGTATGATGCAAAGGGCAGGTTCGTTAAAACACAGTAATAATAAAGTAATTAATCGTTTGGCAACGGCAGCGCGAAAAATGTAAATGATTTTTCTAGCGCTTCTTTAGACCTGACATTATATAAAGTTACTTAACCAGAAAGTGAATGCTTAGAGACGATGTTAAATATCAACCTCAGATAAGGAAGCACAATTAAACTTTTGCAACAGATTAAATTCTGATAAAGCTTTTCAAATGCCACTTCGGTTTTTAAACGAAATATAGGAAAGTATAGTTCTTATTCTCTATGTGAAACTAAAGCTGCTAAATTTTATCTCTTTTATTTTTAACTGGCCAAAAAACTGGCCTGTTTAAAATATATATACAAAATCGAAATTCTGTGGGTGTGTTTGTTGGTTTGTGTGTGTTTGTCTTCGATTGGAGTCCACACAGTTTGATCGATTTGCTTCATACTTAGCATACGTATTCTCTGAGATTAGGAAGGAAACAGTATTGCATTTTTAATCTATATTTTTGCTGGATTGAAACGGTAATCGCTCAGATAAATTTCCAAAATAATTACTTGTAAACTTCATTTTTATTGGTTGCAGGCTTTATTTCTTTGGAAAATTAAATTATAAAAAATAGTCTTGCAGAGTCCCGATAAGCACCAATAAAACGGAAACTGAATGAAGATTCTTGTTATGATCGTCAAATATTGTTTTTAATTCGAAATTTTTAGAATTTCGACAAAATACTTGTACATTTTCCAAAACAATTGCTTGGATACGACAATCGCAAACAATGCGATTGTCGTATCCAAGCTCATGCATTTTCCTGTATAATAAGAATAGCTTGGGATTTTAGTTGTGTGTACTGAAGGGTATTTTCTCATTGCACGACCTTCCACATGAATTCAATCTACTTCTATATTCCCCGTTGAGATTCAACGGGCGCTTCAGCTAGTTATAGATAACTCTTTTATAACAAGGAGCCTATTGTCGCTAGTTCTTTAATGATTTTTCTCGAAATTCAGGTAAAGTAAGCTATTGCGTTCCATTGGACATGGTTTTACAGATAACAACCGTAATAAGTTCACAATGTCATTAAATATGCCGATAATAATAGGCATGTAATGGTGATATTTTAAAATGTTTCAAAATATTTGGTAAATTCCGAAGTTTCGGTTAATGGTAGCTAAGCGGGGTTTTTACCGTTTTCTACCAGTTTCTTTTTTTTCGGGTAGAAATTTCGAGGGTCGCCATCCTAATCCGGACCCTTACCTCCGCTTGAAGCTCGGTAGCGCCCGTCCGTCACAGCATGGGGGACCATAGAAAAGACTGACCGCGTGGAATACGATTTAAAAAGTTATAAACAATTCAAATGAGCAACAATTTATTATCTTCGTCGTCTCACTCATCCTAAGAGATATACAAGCGTCTTTTGATAGACGTTCTACAATGAAAATTAAGATTTTTCGTGATTTGGCTAGAAATTACCCGTTTACACACGGATTTACACGGGGGGTCAGATAGGCGGGTGTTTTAAATATCTCAATGGGGGTTTAAAAATTCCTCCCCCCTACCCCAACCCAACGGCAACGTTGCCGTGTGTAAACGGGCAATTTCTTGCAAAATCACGACAAATCCTAATTTTCATCGTAGATCCTCAATCTCGCCTAATAAAGACCCCTAATAATAATAGAGCCATAGAGCCAGAGATTGAGGATTGAGACTAAACAGTCTCCTCTTCCATCTAGCCTGTAAAATGATTCCGAACACCGAGGAAATTTATATTTCATTCGCAAAGTCAATCGAAAATAATTTCACCATTAGGTTTCTCGACACATGTCGCTTCATCCCAGCGTCATTAGCTTCACTGGTAACAAATTTAAAACCATTTAAATATACTATTACTAATCGTATGTCATAGTCGAAAACTGCTAAACTGGAAGTTTCATAAAAAAAATCGAAAAATTATTTATGCGCTATATTTTGACTTTTTTTCGACAGGAATGAAATTAATTTTCATTATTTTCCTACGGCATTTGAAACAGAGTGACTTCGTTATTTAAAATCAATATAATAAACCCTTTTTACATACTCCAAAAGTTTGAAACTGTTAGGTTACTTATAAATAGAAAAAATATCAAAGTTAATGCAATATTGGTACATAAATGTTTAAACATTTTTTTAATTATTATAAATAGAAAAAGATATATGGTTAAAAAAGTTAACGTTTAATTTTTTAACCCGCCTTCCCAGGTAAAGTAGACTTTTGCTAAATATAGTATAAGTATGATACTGAATTATATCTCAACTTATGGTAATTTTACAGTTTACTTAGGGATATTTTTATTTTTTAGTTAAAAAAGTTCACATTTTTCTGGAGATGCAGCATTAATGTCAATGTTTAATAACGAAAGTACCAATTTTCCTCAAGAGATGGCATTAGTGGCGAAGTTTATAAACAAAATTTCCAATTTTCCTCAAGAGATGGGACTGGTGGCGAAGTTTATAAACAAAAGTTCCAATTTCCCTCAAGAGTTGGCATTAGTGGCGAAGTTTATAAACCAAAGTTCCAATTTTCCTCAAGAGATGGCATTAGTGGCGAAGTTTATAACCAAAAGTTCCTATTTCCCTCAAGAGATGGTATTAGTGTCGAAGCTTATAAACAAAAGTTCTAATTTTCCTCAAGAGATGGCATTAGTGTCGAATTTTATAAAACAAAGTTCCAATTTTCCTCAAGAGATGGGACTAGTGGCGAAGTTTGTAAACAGAAGTTCCAATTTTCCTCAAGAGATGGCATTAGTGTCGAAGTTTATTATATAATTTCACCTCCGTAATTTATGTGAAAAAGCACTTAAAAAAACTCGGCTTCGCTAAAAGAATAGTCGGATGACGCGAAGAAAAGTTCGCGAGCGATGTTACTTAGGGTTAGATAGGCCTCACCTTGAGTGTGCATCTGGTGTCTCACGATAAGAACCAACCTTATCTCTCGGCCATACGCTGTTGCCTAGCCTGGTATTTAAAATTTCAATCTTATGCATCTTCGATTATGACGTTCATTTTTTTGTGGTGAACTCTAACGTATTAATTGAAAATACGAAAAGAATTTTCTTGACTGCAATTTCAATATAAAAAATATTATTATCCCTTCCATGACTCAAAGCATTTCCATCCCCTTCCCTACCCTTCTTTCAATTCAGCTACCCATTCCCAACACTTTCCCTACCCTTCCCAACCACCTAACCTAACCTTGCCCTTACCCTGAACCTTACCCTGACCCCAACCCTGACCCCAACCCTGACCCCAACCCTGACCCCTACCCTGACCCCTACCCTTACCCCTACCCCCTAGCCTTACCCCTACCCTTTACCCTACCCATTACCCTACCCTTTACCCTACCCTTTACCCTACCCTTTACCCTAGCCTTTACCCTACCCTTTACCCTACCCTTATCCTACCCTACCCTCCCAAGACCATAACCTTCCCTGACACTACCCTTTCATCCCCTAACCCTACCCTTTCCCTACCCCATCCCTCCCAAGACCATAACCTTCCCTGACACTACCCTTTCATCCCCTAACCCTACCCTTTCCCTACCCCATCCCTCCCAAGACCATAACTTTCCCTGACACTACCTTTTCTCTCCCCTGACCCTAACCTTTCCCTTCCCAGGCCCTACCCCTACCCCTTCCAATCCCTGACCCTACCCTTTCCCTACCCCATCCCTCCCCTGACCCAACCCTTTCCATACTCCTTCACTACCCTCCCTCATTCCCTCTCCCTGCACACAAACTCCCTAAAGCCTTCTTCTCGACGTTCCCTCTTCCTTTATTTATTTATGCCGGCTGAAGGTGAGGCATACTGTGCCCCTCCTCCCTGCCACAGAGATTATATTTTATTTACAGACATTTTACAAGTATAATAAAAATATATATATTAAGTACAAAATAAATAACTAATATTGCCATTACATAGCAATGATATAATAGATAACATAGCATTTCATAAAGCTGTTAAAAATAGATTCGTGTGATACACAAACTACATACTGTAAAAATATGCATAGATCAAGATATTACAGATAGAATAAACACTGAATACATGTATGAAAACACTATAAACAGTTGTAGAACATACATCACCAAGTCACATGGAACATTGAAAGTTCAAAAACTTTCAAACAGTATAAATAGATAAAGGTTCACTGAATTTTTCAATAGATGATTCAATAAACAGTTAAGAAAACACTCACAGAACTGTGATATTGATGATCACAGAACAGAAAAAAATTCAATATACAGTTGTTAAACGTACATCACAAGATGCATTCACTGAACTGTTCAATAGATGATTCAATAAATAGTTAAGAATAAAATTATTTAATTTAGATTTGCACTTCACGGATTAACTTCGATTCACTTTATCAGTTTGGTTTAGAAATTATCCTTGTGGAGCGTCTATATGTACAACGTCCTTAAGTTACCATAATCCTTTTCCTACACAAAGAAGTGTTTATTTTATTCTCTCCCGGCTAAAATTCATCCCGTCGCAATCCTCCAACGTAGTCACACCACGCCGTCCCTCGATGCAGTCCTTTAAGGAAAATAACATGAGTATTATTCAACAAAACGTAAATTATTCAATGAAGCACATTCGCGTTGAATTCAGCACTTAAATCCTGTATCGCATAAATGGAGTTTTTGCAAAACAAAATTGTGGGTAATGACGCAATATTATTATTATTCTAAAAAATTAAATTCTGTAAGATTCTTAAATTGGATAATCGTAATGTTTCGCTATTATATTTGACTGCTATATTTATAAGAATGTTCTCTAAATATACTCAATAATGGTGGTAAGTAATGAACCGAATTCAGGAATATTTTATATTTTTTAAATATATCTATTATATATAGACGCTTCTCCGGATATACCTATATATATATAGGGGATCAAAATTCTAACCATGTTCCACAAGTGCCAATGCCTTGAAATTTTTACGACATATTGGCCATAACGTGCAACCTCCAGGAAAAAGCCGACTTTGAACCTCAGTGTCATGGGTTCGATTCCAGAAGGCCCCAAAGTCGCGATTTTCCCCATAAGATTACATGGCGGGGATTTTCGAAAATTTTTTTGAGGCACTTCCCGGAAAAGGAGAGAGTTGAAACTCGAGGGATCGCTAGATGCCGCGCATATCTAAAGGAAACTATAAAGACATCTACGAATATTATCCTTGGTTCGATGCTAGGTCGGGGCAAAAATCTGCCGTTTAAAATGCACTGTGGCGATTTTTAAGATTTTTTTTGGATCCTTTTCCGATGGCATAGAAACTTGAAATTCGGTATGAGGTTAGACACCATAAAAACATATCTTAATCAAATTTTACATATTCGCTGATGGTCCTTGGTTCGATCCCAGAGGGACATTTGAATTCCTCAATGCATTTCTTACGGAGATAACGGAAACAAATTTTAGGTACTTTCCGGCACGATATCGATTTCAAACTTTGCATATAGAAAGATCAAGTCCATACATATCAAACAGTGCATTCACAGCTATCAATGTGTCCTGGGTTCGACACCAGGTGTCTCTGCAATCAGAAGTTGATCCGATTTTTAGGAATTATTTTGAAACCTTTCTCTATATTATAGAAACTTGAAATTCGGCATATAGATAGAGATCATAAATATCTTTCAAAAACATTTTTTAGATTTCCAAGATCGTCCTTGGTTCGAGTCCCGAGAGCCATTCACATTCGTAAAAATTAGAACGTCTTTTGAGGCAGTTGTAACCAATATTTCAGCTTGAATTTTCACACATAGTTAGAGATGATGATCTTCTATTTTGTTTCATAGTAGGTTTACCAGTAAGACCCGGGTTTGATGCCAGACGATAAATTTCAGCGAATTTTCAGAAAAAATTAAATCTTTTTTTTTTTTCTTTTGAGGACCGTCCCGATATAATGCCGATATGAAATTAGTGTTGTCGATCTGCTTGCAGTATGCAAGCAACATTTTACTCGTATACCTATATAGATAGATAGATAGATAGGATACTAATTCACAGCCTAAACCACAAGCGTGATTAACTTGAAATTTTTATGGCGTATTGGCCATAACGTGTAACCTCCAGGAAAAATGCGATTTTGAACCTCAGTGTCATGGGTTCGATACCAGAAGGCCCCAAAGTCCCGATTTTCTCCGTAAGGATACATTATGGGGATTTTCGAAAATTTTTTTGAGGCACTTCCCGGAAAAGGAGTGAAATGAAACTAGAGGGATCGCTAGAAGCCATGCATATCCAACGAAAATCATAAAGACATTTTTCAATATTGTCCATGGTTCGATGCTAGGTCGGGACAAAAATCGGCCGTTTAAAATGCATTGCGGAGATTTTTAAGATTTTTTTTGGACCCTTTCCCGATGACATGGAAACTTGAAACTCGGCGTGTGGATAGGAATTACGAATAAATGTCATAATCTAATTTTATCTTTTCACTGATGGTCCCTGGTTCGATCCCAGAGGGCCATTTACATTCCTCAATGCATTTCTTATGGAGATAACGGAAACAAATTTTAGGTACTTCCCGGCATGCTATTGACTTCAAACTTTGTACGAAAGAAGATCAAGTCCTTAAAAATCATACTTTGCATTCACAGCTTCCAATATGTCCTGGGTTCGACACCAGGCGTCTCTGCAATCAGAAGTTGATCCGATTTTTAGGAATAATTTTGAAACCTTTCCCAATAATATAGAAACTTGAAATTTGGTATATAGATAAAGATCATAAATAACTTTCAGAAACATGTTTTAGATTTCCAAGATCGTCCTTGGTTCGAATCCAGGAAGCCATTTACATTCATGAAAAGTAGCACGTCGTTTGAGATAGTTGCAGCAAATATTTCTGCTTAATTTTCAAACATAGAGATGGTAATCTTCTATTGTGGTGCATAGTAAGTTCACCAGGAAGACCCAGGTTCGATGCCAGACGATTAAATTGAAGCGAATTTTAAGAGTATTTTCAATCTTTTTTTTTCTTTTGAGGACCGTCCCGATATAATGCCGATTTTAAATTATTGTTGTCGATCTGCTTGCAGTATGCAAGCAACATTTTACTCGTAATTAATAAGCGTGTTTTAGTGAAACAAATTAGAGCAAGGGGTATTTCCAGTGGAAGATAATGATGCAAAGATACATGAAAGCATAAATAACGCAGATTTTCTTACTAAGAATACTTCTTATTCGTGAAAGAGTGACACAAACAAACTAAAGCAGAGATGAAATCTAAGTTCTCTGAGCGTACTTCGTGGAACGACATTAGAAATGATAAACAAACTGTGTAATTTCCACAATAAAACTTTAATGAATGACCGGTGACCTGATGATAGCTTGTAGCTGAAACCGGTAGTCCATTAAAGTTTTATTGTGGAAATTACAAAGTTTGTTTATCATTTCTAAAGTAGAGATGTTCACAAATGTGGGGTTTGTTTAAGAAAACCTTGAACTTGTGAAATAACCCTAAGCTGACAGTGGCACAAACCAGTGACTACCTCTGTCGAAAGAATCTTAAGAATGGAATTGATTGAATTTTGAGGAAGGATCGACTTTGAGGTGACTATTGAACTTAATATACTTTAGCTGTACTAACAAAAGAGGAGAAAATGAAATTAAGCAAATATGAGAAAAAAGGAAAAAATTTAAAGATGATATAAGAGATAAAAGGGAAGGAATGAAAGGGGAAAGACATTGAATTATTGACATCCGGTTTTATCATGACGAAATTGATCCCAGGTTTGAAATATCTAAGTTTTAAATGCTCATATATAATGAGCCATCAATTGTAGTAATCTTTGTAGTCTATGCATTCATTACCTGATCAAAAATATCACTAACTTAGAGGAGAATTACACGTAAAGAGGACTAATCCTTGGTCGCTATTCTTTTTTCTCTCTTAAACTTTATTTAAGAATATGATATGATGAAATCGGAGTACAAAAGAGCATTTAAAATATGGTATCATCGAAAGTAAAAATCGCATTTGTATACGAAACTCGCACTCTAAAAAAGCTACAATAACGATCGATTATCAACGTGAATCCATAACCAACCAAAACACTGATAATACAGCGATGTTTTCTTAATTTCCATGCTTTTGGCTTAATATCGCTAAATTCATAGCAAACGTTTTTTAATGAAAATTTTAACAACTTTTGCCAAATTCAGGATGGTTTATGAACAGTGACCCAAGATAGCTGGTCAATGGCAGCGATTTATTTATCCCGACTTAAAAGACTAAATTACAGAAAATTACTACTACTCGTATGATGCATTGTTGCAACTAAACTAAATAACTCTATTAAATGGCTTAAATCCTCTTAAAAACGTAAATACTCCTCATTACCAATATAATTATTCAGCAAAGTTACGAATTACTTAGTAATAATGAAATTTTATAACATTTTCAATAGTCACATCAAAATCTAGAAACATCAAATGGAAAGTATAATAAAAAAAGTCAGAATCACAGATTTTCCGTCGAACACGAAAACTCAGTATTTATTTTCAAATAATTAAATAGAGACTAAAAAATATCTAACTGTTCCCGAAACTATAATTAAATAGTGACGCCATTACTATAATGGAAAAGAAAAGTATCCTAGGTTCTTACCGTGAGAGATTTTCAATAATTTTTAAAGTTCGAAAAATGTGTAAGTATTGACATTCACATTCTAATTGAAGAATAAATTTTACATAAATGGATTGATATTGATTTACCTTGATACTTATGCAGCCAATTAAATAGCCATTTACTACACTCTTAATTGAATCTAAGTCTCAATGAAAAACAACAAAAACACTAGCTCGAAACTCATTAACAAATATTTTAATCAAAAAACGGTAGAGTTCTTTCGTACTCGATATGAAAAAGTAAGAACATTAGAATCCCCTTTGTACTCACTGTACTCGATATTCAATCCTTGGACCATGCAACTATCCTCATTATCACCACGCTCCTTCTCTCGAGCATTCAAGGTAGTCCCGATCATAATTCTGAGGAATAAAAATTAAAACAGTTCATTAGATATTACTTTAAAAAAATAAAATAATCGTTCTAAATTTTACTTAAAACACATAAAGTAATAGCCGAAACAGACTCAGGTATCACTTCGTGGTACATATTCATAAATACAAAAAGACTTCATGAGAAAATTCTTTTACTACATCACAATAAAATTACGAACTCGACCAGGTTTCGTAGCCAAGCTACATCTTAAGGTGCAGCTTAGCTTCAGGTATTCCTGAAGATGTAGCTTGGCTACGAAACCTGGTGTTTGTAATATTATTGTGGTGTAGCTAAATAATTTTATCACGAAGCCGTTTTATTTAGTAACAGCATTATATTCCATTTGTACTCAATTTATTTGGCGTTCCATCCTATGACCAAGCATCATCCCTCAGCATCATCGTGCTCCTTCTCTCACATATTCAAGGTAGCGTAAGTTCCGTTCCAAATTCTGAAGAATGAAAATAAAAAACATTTAATTAAATATTGTTACAATAACAAAGAAAAATGATGAAATACTCGTTCACTATCTTACTTAAGAAACGAATATTAAAAGCATTATATTCCTATTGTACTCAGTTTATTCGACGATACATCCTTCGAAAAAGCATCATCCCTCAGCATCACCGAGCTGCTCCTCTCTCGTATACAAAGTAGCGAATTTTCCGATCAAAATTCTGTAGAATGAAAATAAGACAGTTAATTAAATACATTTCTTAATTTTCAAGAATAATCAAAAAATACTCGCTCTCTATCTTATTTAAAAAAACATATTGTAATAGCTGAAAAAGACTCAGGCTTCACTTAATAGCATAATATTCAATTTTTATTCACTTTATTTGGTGTTCCATCCTTTGACCAAGAATCATCCCTCAGCATCGTCGTGTTACTTCTCTAGCGTATTCCGTGTAGCGAAAGATCCGTACAAATATCTGAAGAATGAAAATAAAAACAGTTAAACAAATATTGTTTCAATAACAAAGAAAAACCACAAAATACTAGCTTTGTATCTTACATAAGAAGGCAATGTAATATCATAATATTCCATTTGTACTCAGTTTATTTGGTGTTCCATACCTTGACCAAGCATCATCCCTCAGCATTGTCATGTTCCTTCTCTGGCGTAATCCAGGTAGCGTATGTTCCAAACATTTCTGAAGAATTAAATAAGAAACAGTTACTAAAATATTGTTTCAATAACTAAGAAAAATCACAAGATACTAGCTTTCTATCTTACTTAAAAAAAGGCATAGTAATAGCATATTATTCCATTTGTACTCAGTTTATTTGGCGTTCCATTCTTTGACGAAGCATCATTTCTTAGCATCACCGTTCTTTTACCATCGCACCTTCAAGGTAGCGTAAATTCCGATCTAGATTCTGAAGAATGTAAATAAAAACGTTCAATTAATTTTTTTAATAAAAAACACTAAATAATATAAAATACTCGCTCTCTATCTTTCTTAAATATATTTAATAGTAGCATTATATTCCTTTTGTACCTACTTTATTTGTCTTCTAACCTTGGTTCAAGTTTCCTTCTTCATCTTCTCCCCGCTCCTACTCTTTGCTTTCATGGTATCGTAAGTTGCGATGGTGGAATGCTTCTGATGAATGAACATAAAACCCTTTTTTTAATAAATTTTTCAATACAAGAAAATCACAACAATCAAGAAGTACTGGATTCCTTTTGTACTTGAATATATGTATTTATAACATTAGATTAAAGTTTTATTCATTGTATTCCTTGATCCATCCTATTACCAAGCATCCTCTCTTAGCATCTCTGCGCCCATGTTCTTGCTCTCCTAGTTTAGAGAGAGGTTCCTAGAGTGTTTTTAAGAATTATAATAATAGCAGTAAATTTAACTTTGCTACGAAAACAAAAAATGCTAACTATTTAAGAATTTTGATATTTTTTGATTGTTTTCGCTACCTAACCTGGTTACACCTAATGCAGCATATTCGCTTTCTTGTCCAGGCACCCATCCGCCCACCCTTTTTTTCAATTGTCATTTTGTCCTTCCTTCCTTCATAGGCTGAGGGGTCACTTACATCTTCTTCTTTGCCTAGTGACGATAGCATGGATGCATTTCCGAAAGAAAGAGATGAATTCGATATCATACCATTAATATAACCATATTATCTAAACATAAAGGTAAACTTATTAGATTCAATTTTTTCTTTTTCTTTTGGTTTTTCCCGTTTACCAAACCATGTTCCTTTCAGTGCTAGTATGTATGCTACGTTACCTTGCGGTCATCCTTATTGCACACAGACATCTCCTCTTTATCCTCGAGTTAATAAGGGATCAGCGTCATCTTCACCTTTCGTATTGACTGGAGGTGGTATATTTCTGAAAGAAAGCATAGACAGATAATGTTTCATTATCAGTCTGTACTCATATATATATATATATTATTACTCAAACTAATTGGGTATTGCCCTTGAAACCTACCCTCCTCTACTTTCAAAATCTCTTAACAGATATTATCAGTGACCTCTAAATATCTGTCAACGAAAACAACGAGTCTAGGTGGAAGGGAAAGTGAGTTTCAATGACAGAAAGGGAAAATATTCGGAACTACAGCTTATACTGAAGGCATGAAATGGAAAGTCGTTCTTTAAATGACGGGAGAAAGTGATAATTATACCAATAGCCTCATAGCTTCACTATGTCGTACGAGAAAAATACCTCGGTGATTTAAAAAAATTACGATATGCATAGTTTATTATCTCAATATTAAGTGATTTACACAGAGTTGCTAGTAATTAATTTAATTACGATGACCAAGAATAGTGCTTTTATCAATTTTCAAATATAGATGTATGTTCGTGAAGATCTGATCGCCGGTGCCGATCAAAGGCATACATCCAAACTCGGGTAATTGCATCGAAATTTACCAATTTAAATATTAATTCCGCAAATTGAAACACCTGCGTGACTTCTTCGTGGTTGATTTTACTGCATTTTCTGAGTTTTAATTCTGAAAACAGGGTAATAGGGAGTAACTCAGTTTGATCTTCCTACTAAAGAAGTAATGTGTATGTATAAAATATTAAATATTATTCAATAATGTACTTACGTAAGCAGAACATTTCACGCCAAGTATCCTCATCTCAGCGATGACCTTCGCCATTTACAAACTCCTGGAGCTTCTTCATCTGTAAATATAGAAAACTTTAGTGAAAAATTCATCCAATTATTTGCGTATACGAAACTTAATTTAACCTTAACGCTTACATGAGTATCTCAAAGCTATTTGGATCGAAGTTACGTATGTAATGAGTTAATAATATTAATGAATTATATTATTAATAATTATTTCCTGAGAACGACGTAAGGTTTTCTAAGAAAATAATATAAACAAGCGAAGGATAAAATGAAGTAGTTACGGAAAATTTCTTTTTGAAGTAGCTCAGACCAACTTCGAATTTCACCAGCTATTACAATAGTGGTTCAAATATATCATCATGGTGAATCAATATAACTAAAGAGTTACTAAGTCATCCGTTACTATCCCAGTCAAACATTAGTTCATTAAATCAATCGATCCTAAATGCCACCGAAACATGAGAGATGTATAAAAGATATATAATCCGAGGAAATAAACTAAAGAGTGCTACTTAGGAAACAAATATTCAAAATCTTTGTTATATTAAAGATATGGAAGCTAAAAGAGTTTTTACTGAGTATTAATTCTCATCACATTTAATTGTTAGATTGTTATTAGAATTAATCTAAAATGCGAATATAGAGATTTCAAATATCACTGCAGAAATACTATAAGCATATTCTATAACTTCATAAACTAAAACAATTTTGAAGTAAACAATAAATTTAACAGATAGTTTACAACAATTAGAAAGATCCAATGCATATTAATCTATATAAAGTATATACCACATTTGCATGACACTACACCAGAGCTAAGTTGTAACTGTAGACCAAGACAAAATTTCGACAAAAATCAGAAAAATAAAGTTTCTGTCATTCCATATCATATACAGCCTTCATAGAGGAAGGGAATAAGAATGTTGTTTTCAAATATATGGCGTCATAAAATAAACCTCATAAATATGTAAGCCCACGTCACCAACTTTAAAGTTTAATAGTCGAAACGATTTAACGGAAATTTCCAACTTTCCAAATATCTGTTGAATTTAATAACGGTTATCCCTATTTGTAACAGGGTTTTGAACTACTATTCGCGAATCTCAGTATTAGTTTACTATACTACGCAACTCAGTCACACATCCCGGAAATCCATCAAAATCTAACTTATATAATAATTTATAAGGTATTAATCTCGTATTAATTAATTCAAAATTTATCGAAATCGTCGACAATACATATCGTTAATCGTTAGGTTAACTATCCTTCAACTGAAAATCAATTATGAATGAAATTACTTTCCAAACGTATCTTATATTCAAATCTAACGATTTGTTAGTAGGTTGCAGAGAACAGACATACAAAATAAAAGTAAATATAATCATCGGCAAAAAGGCAATGAATTCTCCCGCCTTAATATCCTTATTGACTATGAAATCAAAATCTTACGAGCATTCAGAACGTGGTTACTCGCAATTAAATAAGGTAAAATCCTAATGCTAAGTTAGAAATCTTGGCCGATAATTCACATCAATATTAAATTATTTTCAATCAATCCGGAATAATTAATGCATTCTCCGAGATATTCATCTTCGGATCACATATTCAAATATGTAACGGTCATTTGGTATTTCATCGCGGATTCCGATCACACAAATTTGAATCACTAGAATTTTCAAAATTCCAATTCAATAAAAAACCTTCAATTGAAATTTCAAAAATATGGAGTGGATTTCCGCAACTAAACATACTGATAAGATTCTATCCTAAGACTAGTGCTATATATGATTAAGTATGTCACAATTGGAACTCTTTCAACGATTTAAGAAAGAAGTTCTTTCTCTTATTATAATTACCGAATAACTTCGTTTTCTACTGCATTCTTTCATTAAAATGGCGGAACGTGCGCGCTAAAGAGAGCTTATGCAAGTTCCAGATGTAAAATGGGCAACGAAAAATTTGCTTCAATATGATGTATCTCGTGAAAAACGTTATTTCTTAAAATACGTAGAAAAATGTTCAATATTGATGAAGCTAGAGTAACTAATTCTATTAAGCTTATTAATTATAAAAACCTCGAATAGCTGCAGCTCTGAGTGATAAGGAACGAAGATTGGAAAATTTAAATTTTAATAGTTTTGGAAAAACACTAAATGGAGGCTACGGAACGTTAATTGAAGATTGCATCCAAAATTAATGCCTTTGTTACATAAATACAAGTGAAGGATAAGATTCGGTTCAAAGAAAAATGATATTTCGATTATACGATGTCTATGTTTCACCCAATTTGTACGAATTCAAGAAATTTCTAATAATTTAATGTACTGCATTTTGGAAAAACGCTATTTTCTTAAAACACAGAAATCGAAAATATTAAATATAATTGAAACTTCTGTAATTAAAACCGTTCGACTTACCAAATCTCGAGACTCGTGGATGCTAATAGCAGAGATCTCGTAATTCTGGAGCCACTATTTCAAAAATTTAAATTTTAACGGTTTTGTCGAAAACTTTTGCAGGAAGTCCTTCCTCGGTGAAGTTTCGGCAGCAACTGAGTAACGGTCACCTTTTCTTTCCATAGAAACAAAGTGAATGATTCTGATTGGCTGACGCCGGGCTGTTTACCTTTCTATCAATTATCAACCAATGAAACCCACTGATTCGAAATTAATTCCCAAATTTTATCGAAAAAATATTATTTGAAATGTATTAATCATTAATAATTATTTTAATTAAATATTAAATTAAAATTTTTATTCAAGACTATGTACAGTGGTAAGGAATAATCTTAGTTAAATATTATGTTGACAATATCCGATCATGGCGCGACTTTTAAAATTGCAAACGATACTTCGAGGTCAAAGTAGTAGTAGTAAAAGAGGACAACATTCTGTTATTTGCTTCGAAAAGCTGAGAAAAAACAACAAAATCGGATTAAAATTCCAAACAATTATTAAATTAAAATAGGTAAATTATTTTCCATTGTTCCTCATGCTAATAGCTAAGATATTAGAAAGGGTAAATAGGTTTCATCGTATGTCTATAATATCTCTGGTATATATCTCGAATCCTAAATCATAATTCCTGACTACAAAGACTACAAAAATCATGCTCGTATAAAACATAGCAAAGTAAATTAATACAACACTAACTCAATTACTGATTAACCATTATATTACAATATGCTATAGTATCGCCACTTTAATGGCAATGCCATACAATATACGATGCAATATACAATATTAAAGTTAATCAAGAGGTTAAGGTGGTACAAACTGAATTAAATATACTAATTTAATTACATATATCATCAATTCCCGAGTATTTACTTCATAGAAATAATCCGTTAAATTATCGACACATTCTTAAATATCACAATCTTTTCGTCTTACTCAAGCATTAAGGCGATTATAGCAGATAATTGATTTAGGATAAAAGTATACAGTGATGTAACTGAATACGGTGAATTAAAATGGACTTGATGTGAGTCAACGTGTATTATGCGTGGAGATACACCATTCGGAAAGTAGTAAACTGACGAATGCAAACCTTCATTGAGAAATTTTAAAGAGCAAAATTTAGTGGCATTATTATTTTATCATAAGAAATTGCTATTTTAATATATATAACTTGATATAATTACTTTAAGTTAACAAAATAAGGTGGTCTTCACTAGGAATTATTCATTTCTTCGAAGGAAGTTACATCATCGTTTCGTTATCACGATGTCGTCACTTATATTCTATCTAATTCCACTGTAATACGCTTGGCTCACATTTTCATTACGCAAAGGAAAAATGATGATTTAGAATATTAAATTATATTCCATGAAAGAATCACAATTACTCCGAATGTCAGTGAATTGCTGCATTTGCTCACGGACTTTCTTTTCATAAAATTCTAACGGGGAAAACATACCTCGTTAAGGAGCTCCTTGTTCTTCCTCCATTACGAATGTTGGAGCACGGAATTCGGAAATGCGTTGAGGAAGAATGGCCTCTTCTCATCAGAGGATCTAATGTTGCACCTCTCTAAAGCTTGGAATACAATCATTGAAGCACCAATTAACCACAACATTTTCACTTTATAGAAGATATCACTAGAAATTAGAGAGGCCAAAAACTTCTGTTTCACGAACATCATGGCTGATATGCGCTTTACCATCACTCTTATTACTAGCATCTACACCAGAAAACATCACAGTCACTCTTGCAACATAAACATGTAAGAATCGAAAAATAGAATGTTCACAATTTCTCCCTTTTCTCCAGCAGCCAGCAGATTTCTATTGGAATAAATCTCCACATTAAAAAGTATTTTGGAATCACATGCACAAGATGTCTCATTACTTTAGTTCCCTCCAAAAAAAAAGAAAAGCAAGTGACCTCTATGAGAAGAATCCAGAGCGTTTGTATTGGCTATTTCAGAGCAAAATGAAGTTCGTAAATCCGTTTGTGACGAAAAATTTCGGCCTTCATGCTGAACAATTAGGTTTCCTTAACATAACTCAAAAGTCTTATTCCCAGTTTTGGAATTTTGTGAGCTGTTTACGGGCAAAGAGTTTCGGAATTTCGAAGGATTTTGTTTCAGACACGGAGTCGTTTGTGCGAAATAACCTTATTGTCCACGAAGGTCACCATTTTCGTCTCAGATATGCGAACTTCGTTTCGAAAAATTACAATGCTCTGAATAATCCTCATAGAGATCGCTCGGTTTTCTTGTACAAACAATACTAACGAGACCACCAGTGCATGTGGTTTCTCGAAAACGTTTTGATGTGAGGATATTATCCAATAGAAATAAGATTTGTCGGTGCAGAAAAATGTGTAAAATTTAATCGTGAGTGATTGGAGTGTTATTTATCTATGTTGAAAAGTTGATCATTACCTTCTCTTGTGGATATGTTAGTGATTGGTGTGATGATGGAGTGCATAAAAGTCACATATTCGTGAAACACAAGTTTTGGCGATTCTCATTTCTATTAATGTCTTTCATAAAGTGAATAATCTGATGTGAAATCTGAGCGTCAATAATTATAATAGTTCCTCGCTTTAGAATAGTGCATGCTTACAGCTTCTGTTGGTAAGAGGTCATTCTTTTCTAACGCATTTCTTAATTTCGTGCTCCAACATTGGCAAAGTAAGAAGAACTAGGAACTCCTTATCAAGGTATGTATTTCCTCGTTGTATATCATGAGTTGAATATCTATTCTGGTTGACTGAAATGTAAATCAAGCGTATTACCGTGATATTGTTACGAGGGAATACAGTTGATGGAATATAAATAGGACATGTGGTTTAGAAATAACAGACGATGAAGTAAGTTCATTCGAACTCATGGATAGTCTTCAGTAAGATTCTCACTATTTTCTGAGAATCTCACCAACTCACCTCAATTACAAGGAATATTTGATAAACCAGCACTTTTTGAACGACATTCTTTAGTTCTAATCTGCTTCATATTGCACTTTCGAATCCTTCAGTCAATTCTTATGATTGTTGACAGAAATTGCATTTATTATTGAATGTACGGTAATACTCCAATTATATCCATTCAGTTTGCGTACGTAAGTTACATTTGTTTTTCGTTAGGTTAATCTTTCCGAAGGAGACTCGGACTTCACGTTTAGCAGTCGTTGACTGTTTCTGTTACTGTCCATATTTAGGAAATAGTACGACGGGTAACTGAAAATATATGCCATAAGTAGATGAAATTCTTCCTCTGAATTCTCTTTCGATTTTGTTGATGGGTTACTGTATTCAGTGGGAAATATATTATTAATTTTGTTTTTCGCAGTCTTTGCTATTGCTTTGAAGTGACTTTGATTGACAAGTTTTACAAGAATGGGATCACTGATAAATTTAAAGAATTCATATTTTCCTCATTTTTTCTAACATTTCATAACTTTAAATAAACAGTAAACATTAATTGAATTTACATAATTTCTTTTAAATAATATTCTGAAATTTATATCGATTCGATGGCACGGATGGTGATTCTTTGGAAATTTAAACATCGACCGTCAGTCAATCAGAAGCCAGCATTTTGTTTTTCACTGTATCCAAGCGTATTTCCGCTTAGTTACTACTGAGTTTTCGTAAAGGGAGGTCATCTGTTAAAAGTTTTCAATAATCTGTTACAAATGTAAATATATCCCGAAGTCGTTGAAAATCATCGATATCTTCTACATTGATGTCAACCAGGGTTTTCGATAATTGGTAAGTCGCGTATCGTTTATTAATCGAGTTTTATATATTCGGAATATTTTCTATTTCTGTATATAGAGGTGTACGTCGCCTTATCGTAGTTTTCCCAATTGAGTATTACTTTTTTGACTCGGAAAAACGTGTGATCGAACTTTTTTCGTAGTAGTATCATTGAAATTTTATGTTTAAAAGCTACTGCATTCCGAATATCATTTTTCTTTACTTTTTTACGTACGTTTGAATCAATGCGTTTTCTTGCAACTGTGTTCCTAAATGTATTCATAAGTCAATGGAATTTCTCGATGTTGATACTACGGAATGAAAAACTAGTTGGTCGTTATATTTTTGCCGTTGAAAAGAATTACGTTAATGAACACCATATCTGGATAAATAGGTGGTCTTGGTAAAAGTAACATGCAGTTGACTGTGTTGCGTACTACCTCAAAATCAGTTGATCTTAGTGTAATTTCGATTAGGGGTTCTATCAAAGCGTCGAAGATTCAGAATGCTTAACTTATCCATCCCTATGCCAACTTATGTCCTATTGCATTTACGAAATGGTTTTTAAACGACCGGTACAAATTTAAATACGTGCTCCTACTATCGTGCCTATGCATTTTGTATTTAATATTGTTTGAAAACTAAGGTACAATAGATGCAAATAGCCGGTCATGAATTATATATTACGTTTCTAATTTGCATCATTGTGGAGAATTGATCAAGACTGAACTCTTAACACTCGTCCATTTTATAATCTTCAGCCTTTAAGCATTAATATGACAGAACCTTTATCCTAGATTTACTTCCTGAGGAGAGTTGTCTTTACTTGTTCATCGTGTAGCTGTTCTTTGAAATGTTCTAAAGAATTGTCATTTTTGGAACGATGCGTTTCTAGCATACTTTAATTCATAATTGAAGAATAATTAAACCAATTTGCCATATATAATTTACTTTGGTGATTTAGAAGTCCAATTATCTCGAATTCGTAATGAATTGCGTGGTAGGACTTGGTTGGTCATCCCAGACGTGGTTTGGCCATGTAATGGTAGAGATTGCTTATTATGCTATTATTAGAGATTGCTTATTATGCTTACTGCTAATGGTAGAGGTTGCTTACTCGCCTCTCTCTATCATCTGATATCGAGAGGCGAATAATCAACTAAAAAGTGAGATAGCACACTCGCGCGCATTATAGAGTGTCGAATAAGCAGCTGATGATAGCGCAATCGCGGTGCAGGAGAGTGTGTGATGTTTTTTTGGGAGTGTGGAACGTGATTCTTTTCCATTACTTTGTCTTCTTCCTTTAGTTCTTCCGCTCGTCGCCCTATTCGCACGTGTTACTTTAGCATCCAGTCCAGTACTCAGTATTAGCATTATAAAACACTAAAATCAGGATGTGCAAACCTTTCAAGTATGACGTCCTTACTTTGATTGACCTCGTTGAGAGCAAACCTTGCTTGTGGGATAAAACTTTGGACTGTTTCAAAGACAAGATTGAAAAGCAGAAGGCTTGGAAAGAAGTTTGCGCGTTTTTGGAAGAGGATTTCCTTGGAATGGATGGACAGGAACAACACAAGCTAGGTAATTTGTATACTTTTTTATTTGAAAATTTTTAACAATTTCGGAATTCTAAATTGTAATTAAATTTAAATTTTAGACATTTGCCATGGCAATTCTCCCTCTGTACTTAAAAAGTAATCAGCGAGACTATCTCTCGTATCACTAGCAGATCTTGATGGCCTGCTAGTTGCCCCTCTGTTCAAATTAAGAAGGCTTTGATTCGTAAACATCTCTTCCGAGCAAAGGCCATCCCTCTTCCGTACAATATTGTGTAGAATCACACAGGCCTTCACTATGTCTTTTGAAAATTGTTTCGACACATTAAGGGCTCTATGGAATGTTCTCCATTTATTTGACATAATGCCGAAAGCACACTCGACATATCTTTGGGCCCGGCACAAACGATAATTGAAGATACGCTTCTTTTCGCTGAGATTGTGTCCTGCACAGGGACGCATTACGTTTTCCGACAAAGAAAATGCTTCATCTCCCACAAGTACAAAGGGGAAATTTTCACCATCTTCGATCAAGGGACAAGGTGGGGGAATTCTCAATTGATTTCTAAGGAGCAGATCACAAAAAGACGTTTTCTGGAAAACGGATGAGTCGCAGTCTTTTCCGTGGGCCCCTATATCTGCGTACGTGAACGTATAGTCTGAAGCTGCGATTGCCATAACAACTATGGAAAAATAGCTTTTATAGTTCAAATTCATGGAGCCACTACGAGGAAATCTTGCCATCCGCACATGCTTCCCATCGACTGCTCCCAGACAATGGGGGAAATGTGCAGATTTCTTGAAGCTATTTCTTGCCATTTTTCTTCTGTCGGTAGTGGAATGTATTCACCTTTCAGTTGGTCCCATAACACATTGCAGACTAAAAGTTCCGATTGACGCACTGTACTTATCCCTAATCTGTACGAGTAATGAAGGTCGGTAAATGTTGCTCCGGTTGCAAGGTATCTGCGATGAAGAAACAATTACAATTTAATAAGTAATAAAAGAATAGAGTATACAAATCGTCCTGTATTTTAATTAATACTTTATGATAGCTATGTTTTGTTCTGCGAAAATATTTATGCCCTCAGGACCCTAATTAAAAATATTTTATTCCTTTATATTCTTAATATTCTATTATTTCTTATTTATAGGATTACAGATTAATGCAAAATGGCAGAATGTTAGGGACTCCTTTGTAAAGTCCTTAAAGAAGACGTCAGGACAGGGTACTTCAAAGAAATACATTTATCATGATTATCTGATATTTTTAACGAAGATTGTTAAAAAAGATGACACGGAGTCGAGCATTGAACTACAGCTGCAGGAATGCGGAGAACATCAAGAAATAGAAGAGAATATCGATGAAGTTTTCAGTGCAGCAGCAAAAGTTAGCCAAGAATGTAACCGGAAAAAAAGAGTGCGGATCGAAGACGACATTGATCGGGAAATTTTGAAATCGCTTCGCGAAAGGAAGGCTGATCCTGACGAGGATGAAGCGTTTTTCTTATCAATTTTACCGTCAGTCAGAAGAATGTCGGAAACGGACAAATTAGATTTTAGAATGCGCGTCATGCAAATGATAAAAGATGTTAACATCAGGAACGATAATATGTAATTTTATCTAACTTATTAAAAATCTCATTTATATAAATAAATGGTATTTTTTACGATTATGGAATTTCACCTACCTTATTGTTACCGCGAGCATTTCCTTTGGAGGTACAGAGGCTCTCATAATTGTATCCTGACGTTTAATGAAGTCTCCAAGCCGATCCACCTGGAAATCAAAGGTATACGTAGACATACAAAAATAATTGAAAAACTTGGAATCGTCCTCTCTAAGTTTATTGTACTGAGTGTAGAAGCTTCCTTCTACATATCTTGCTGATAAAATTGGATGAACCCAATACTTTCTCTCCTTTCTTCTGTATTTTCTCCTCAAGTATAGCAGCCCAAGGATACGAGTATCGACGTCCGCGCACATGTTTCCTGCTCAACAGCAAAAATCAGAGTGGCAGACTCCGTGAATGTCGGTACGTTCCTCTGGCTCTCCGGCACTCCGGCGCAGGACTAGGGGCCGGCGCACAGTGGGCGGAAATCGAAAAAAGCGGGCCAAAACTCATATCTTCGTTATTATTTAACGTAGATTTACGATTTTTTCCACTTTTGCTGATTACTACCTACTAAATCCGATTATAATGTTTGTTTTGCTGTAGACCAATCAGGGGCTTCTCTAAAACAAAATAGCGGAAACAGAAAAATGTCCTTCTTTGAATATTAAAAGGGGGTTCAACTATAATTGATATCTGCACGTAAGATGCTTAATTTATTCCTATATGTACTGTAAATGAGTTAGTAACATTGATACAATACCGTGAATAACTTTTTCGTGATGTATCCATGATAATAAGGCTAGGAATGTAATCAAAATATTCCACGGAAATTAATGTATTTATCTTATTTTCATGAGGAATAAAACATAATTCTGTATCTGAAATGAATGAATAATTATTGTCCGTTCGGTTTCAGAAGTCGGGTAAAATATTAACGCACCCTCGAGCTCCTAACAATAGCCCTGAACAGGTCGACCACCCGCGCTAGTCGTGCGTGATTCCACTCTGATTATTGGACATGTCATAATAAGCATTACTTAAACTTTTCCATTATTTTCTTTACTGCTTTCATATCTTGGTTGAATTTCATGAAAAGAGTCCAAATACGACGGAGTTATGTTAAGTAGTTACGAATTTGTTGTGATATGTTTTTAATCTATTTAAGTAAGCTCAGTTAGCTAAGGAATTGTGTTTTGTACTTTATTTGACTGTATATCAAATTTTTATGTAGTCACGTTTGTTGAAATAGCTTACGGACTCATAGGAAGTTATCGAAAGTTATTTATGATACATAATATTGTTTGCAATATATTATTTTCACTAATATTATGTAGCATGTAACTAATAACTAACTTCCTCTCTGCATTTGCAGGCTTGAGACTGACAGTGGCCGCATTAAAAGTTATTTACATATTTACAAACTATTTACATGTATAATATACAATATTTACAAAAACCTATATAATTCCACTTTTTTCGTATTTTTCTTTCCATCTCGCCCTCTTTCCTTACTCCAGAGGAGTACAACCAAAGTCATGAATACTTAAGTGCAATTAATAGTTATCTTCATCAGAATCTATGTCGTTGCTGTCTCCGTCGGACTCTATAATATCATCAATCAGAAGGAGATTCCTAGCTTCTTTGGTTAACTTAACATTTCTTTGATTTGACACTGCCGTCGAAGATATCATTGGGTCCGAAGATACAAGAAGCCTAAGCAGTAGAAGAGCAATAATCGCGGAAAGCCGCTATGTTTATTGGAAGTCCAGTAGATAGGACTTTCAGAATGGTGGAAAACCTCTTAATTAGCTCTTCAGTAATACCTAAATGGAAAAACAGGACTACATAATATTATTTCTATGTAATTTTCATTGAGAATGATGATTTGAATCAAAGATTATGAAACACAAAATAACGCATGTACGTGGTTATTTACGCACCAGAAATTTCAGACGATAGCTTTGGATTGGAGAAGAAGCGTCTCGCTGTATTTCCATCGTTCGTTGTTCCCCTACCTTGCTTAGGAATGTTTACTTAAAGTCCCATTCTTGTCCTGAAAGACTGTTGCAATTCTTTCTTCCTCCTTTCAACTTCATCTTTACTGCCATCAGCCCTGTTAGTTTAAACATGAGAAACGATACTGTCTTATGATAAGTAGACTTGATACTATTTTTATGGATGATGCAAAATAAAGTCAAAAACGTACCTTCCATTTCTTGATGTTTAGACGGTGCCTAGAGCCAACTTCGATATCAATGGGACGCTACGATACGAGTGTTTCGCACACGATGATCAACGCGTGCACTTCTTAAGCCTATCCTTTAGTTAGATGACTCACACCATAAGATAAGATTACCATGAGAAACATTCGAAAGTGCTGATTCGTTTACTCCTCGCAAAAACACAAAGGAACCTTCGAGAAGTAATTCGAATCTTACACCCTGAAAACAGAGATTAAGATTACGTTTGAGAGACAAACAGATTGTTAAAACGCTCAGTTAGCTCTCTGCTGGTTTAACCACTAACTATTACTTAGTTTAAATAATTGAAGGTTGACGTTTACATTTTATCCACCTTGGTATATTATAGCGGTATTTCGGTCGTGTGCAATGACCGCGCTCACTTCGATACCCATCACCCAGATGGGTGACCGGCGCCGGCGTCAGCGGCGAATTTCCCAATTTCAATATGCCCAAATGAGAGAGTGAAGGTACTTGAGGACTAATTTGGCAAGTTATTTTTCAATTAAGCATCTTTCATAACATTTGGAGTAAAAATCATAGCGGTGGTAACTTTATTTGCTTTTAGTTCGAGCTGCAACAGAATCAGGAAAATTCCGCTCCTTACTATCGGGCCGAGCGGCTGCCGTGTCAACTTTTACATATCCCGTCCTCTAATAAAAAGGCGCAAGTATGCGCAGGATGTTTCTTTTGAAACATACACTAGAGATTCCGGTCTTTCGTGTGGTATAAATTTCTCGATCGAGTCTTATCGCCATCACAAAGATTTTTTCAACTTTATAAAAAATAGTTAAAAAATAGTGGACTTTTGAATGTTTAATTACAACATGAAATATTAATAAAAACAACTACATATTTACGTATAATTATTAGGAAAGGTTTATTCTTTCAGAGAATATACTTGAAAATCTATATAAAAACACTTTAAAGACACACGAGCAAAAGTAAAAACTCGATTTCTTCGGAAATTCCGCTTTGAAATATTTTATGATTTTTTTCTCATTTTCAACGGCTTCTGATGGTTTAATGGATATACCAAAAATTGAAATAGCTATAGTTTCTTAATCCTTAGACATTATACTAGCAGACTGTACCATTTTTGTTTTCCAAAAAAATAGTCAAAATTTAGGGTTTTGGCCAGCTTTTTTCGATTTCCGCCCACTGTGCGGCGCCGCCACCGGTTTTGCCGGCACGTGTGCTAACGGCCTAATAGTCCCAGAAATCGCTGGTATAGCATTCCATGGGACCTCACGATAAGGGCTAACCTTATCTCTCGGCCTTCCGGTGTTGCCAAGTACAGTATTTTAAAGCTCCTCAATCTTATGCAGCTACGACTACACCGTGTACTACCTATTTAGGAAATCTCAACCAGAGATTTCATCTTTTGTACCGAAAGCTTGCAAGGCACTGACAGAGATATTGAAACGTTACATTGGAGAAAGTTATGAAAAGTTGAGAAAATCTGCTAATAGTTTTACAAGATTTTTTATTTGAAAGATACATTATATTTACAATTCAGCATAAAATAATTTTGAATTTCACCTTCTTGGTTGCAATTCTGGGATGTAATGACCTCTTTCGATGATTTCTTTATTGCAGAAGGCCGTTCTTCTGTGGTGGCATTTAATAAATTATGTAGACAGTTACTGTGTCCAAATTGATTTTCATTCTATTTTCCCATACTGGTAGCAAGTATAACGTTGTTAATCAAATGATTTACAATCATCTGAGCTCTTGGTTGAAGTTTTCAAATTTCACTCGCCACATACATGGGATGCTCATCTTTTTTTATGCTTTCTTTCAAAATCGCATAAGCCTCTTCAGATCGTGATTGCTGAGAAGTAACTAAGATATTTTCCTTTCTTTTTGGCTTACGAGGTGCCTTAAAGTTACTAGTTGATGCGGTGGTAATAGAAGTAAAACACTCCTCAGGGAAGTGGCCTAATCTCATTTGACATTCCTAATTCTCCAAGTATACACTCTGATTGAGATATCGTAACGCATTGTTTCATTTTACTTTTAAACATGTTAACATTTGATTGAAATTGATACTGAAAATAAGAAGCAAGTCTGTTGTAGGAATAATGACATTGTTCGTAGACTGTAATTTGAATATTAGGTTTTGGGAAAAGTCCCAGGTTCGATTGGGGAGCCTATGTGCGAAGTGTCCTAAGCCGTCGACATCAATTGTTACGATTCTACCACTACCATGGAAAATTTGGCACAGAAGCATTTTGTACAGTGCTGACAGCTCATATATCGTTGATCAGAAGGTGTCAGCTGCTATGTCAGTAGAGAGTCATCATTTGCACTGACTACAATTTGGAGTGAAATACATGTGTTATTTCCTACTAATTAATTCAGTACAACTTTCTAGTATTTTTTCTCTTTTAAGTACACTCCTGGCCAAAATTAACGCAGCACCTCCCTAGCGATCCTTACGGCCGGTGCTGCGTTAATTTTGGCCAGGAGTGTACATCTGTACACTAATTTGATTGCGTTAATAATACCTGTACCATTAGATCACCATAAATCATTATGCTTTAACCATCTAGATTGTCCCTTTGTAGTTAATCAATTGTTTGCTTTATGAATAAGGCTTCGAGGTTGAGTTTTAACGAAAATATGGAGGGGCAAGTTTACACAAATCACACAGGGCAGGTTTGTAAATCTGACTGCGCTTGTGTTTATTGCTCCCTATGTATTAATTAATAGTTTTCATAATAATAATATAATTATAAACAAAAACGCAGGCAGAAAAGGTAATTTGTATTTTCATCAAAAAGTTTACATTTTGCATAGTTTGGATTACTATGAAGATCATTTATGTACGTTAGGAATAAAATATGGCCAGAATAGAGCCTTGTGGAACTCTCACACGGATGTGTCTAGCTGAGGAAACAATGTGCTGATAAATAAGTTTCACGATGTAAATGACTGATAATTACTTTTTGGGAATATCTGTTTATGTAGGATTCAAACTAATTATATACTAAACCTTTGATGCCATACATCTAAAGTTTTTTTAGTGTTTTATCATGTATAGCAAAGTCAAATTCATTTTTAAGGTCTTAGAAAACCCCAGCAATGTACTGCTTCTCATATATCTCAGAGTGGTCATAGAGTGAGGGAAAAGTTGGCTTTCTCTCACTAAATCCATACTGGCGAGGTAGAATGATGGAATTACTATTTAGATACTTATAAAGCAAAAATAAATTATTCATTCAAGAAGTTAAGAGAATGCTGGAAGAAGATTTATTGGTCTATAATGTGATACTTCCTTCCTGTCTCGTTTTTTCAAAAGTGGTATTACCTTACTTAATTTTAAACATGAAGCAAATTTGCCTTCTTCAACAGATAAGTTAAATCAATGCATTAAAACTTGACTAATATATAGTATGGTTAATTTGATAATTTGATCTGGGATGTAATCATTTTTTGATTAAATTTTATTACGTAAAGTCTGGGTAATCTTTAATATTTCTCTTTCATTTATATGGTGAATATAGAAAAGAATCCATAGTTTTATTTTAAAAAATATGACTGCAAACAGTGTTTTGCTCATTCTCAGATGAACCTGAGCACTTGAAATGAAACTCATGACATGTCCAATATAATTTCCCTCTGAAACACGTTTTTGCTAGAGCCACAAACATGAAAAACCACAATGGCAACCATATGGAAAAAAATTATTTTAATAAGCCCAAACCATCATATATCAACACACTGGAACTGATCTTGCAGCCTTCCTTTGATCTGTCTGTAGAATCATCACCTCTGATGAGAGATCTTCAAACCATTCACCATTAGTATTGAAAAACTTAGGAGAGAGGATGAGATTGGCAGCATGGTTTGCAATTGCCTTCCTCAATGGCCTTGCTAAAAATGGTCTTTTAAAATTTTTAGGTAAATCAACCACATACCGTTTTGGTTTTAGTTTACTTCATACCTCTCTTTACTTTACTCTTCTGTAAAAACAAACCAAGTATATTTAATCTTAGTTGTATTTCCCTGTTGAGAATCGACAGGCACTTCCGCTAGTAAATTATAAGCTAGATCATTATCATTATGAGCATACTGAATCTTTGCTGATTCTTCTGTTTAGTCTCTTGCAAATCCATGAAATTCTTTGCACCAGTTATCCCCATTTATCTCAATTTTTTATTTTACATTAGTTGATACAAATTTCTATTTGGCTGTTATACATTAACCATTAGCTTGTTATTTTAAATAATCAATTTTGTAATTAAATTTTTGGTTTTCCTTTATTATTAGATATTAGATTAGGTATTAGAGATATTTGCTTAAGTGTTCAAATTATCACCTTTACTCAATTCTTCTTAAATTTTATACTTAATTTAATTTTAATTAATAAGTGAGAATTACCAAGACAAAATAAGTTGGAATCATTTCTTACTAATTGTTTTATTTTTCTGTCTTAATAGTTTGTTAGGAGAAATATACTGGTTTATTTTTCTTTGCATTGCTTTTTTAGGAAGTGCATCATATTTTATAAACAATTACTGTATATGCCGGTGTATAGGCTGATCCAGTGTATAAGTCGACCCAAAAATTAAAGGCTACACCACTTCCCCAGCTCTATTTAATGGGAAGAAAAACTACGGAAGTTACTTTTGTTGGAATCACTCAGATTCAACAGATAAAAATGCATTACGAAACAGATACACAATAATATTAAAATTTTACTATAGAAATAAAGGTAATATAGGGTGGTAATGTCAAATCATGACACTGCTAAAACAACTTCAATTAACTCCTAACGCCATAGAGTAACTATAGTTACTCTATGCTATGTATGTTACTCTATGCTAACGCTAAGTCGAATCATAACGATTATATAAACAAACCATGATGTGCTTATTGATCTTCATTTGTAAAAGGAAAACATCGAAATATATATTAAATTTTTGTAAGATAAAAGTACAAGTGAAGAAATTAATATTATTCGCAAAGAATAAATATGCATCAAATTTGTTTTAAAGATACTAAAATGGTTTATTAATTTAACTCTTTTATTATGAAAATATGTCATAACATAACATACTTTTAGCCACAGTTGAATTTCATGATAAAATTTGTTTTATACGACTCGTATGTAATCTACGTTAATTAGACTTGCCAAAACAGTAAGAAATAATAGTTGTGAGAGTTTGTGTACTACAAGTGTAAAGAAGGCAGTACCACCTATATACCCTTCAGTGGTAAAGGGTTAAATTTTATGATCGGTGTATAAGTCAACCCTTGGTTTTTGAGAGATTTTTTTAGGCCTGTAAGGTTAACCTATATGCCGGCATATACGGTGGCTATTTTAATTTGTATCACTTTTTATGATGCCAATTAATCCAATTTTTCTTGGAATGAAGGATTATTCTACATCAACAGATAGAGTAAGGGAAAAATTTTTGAAATGGTTGTACAAGAGAAATTCACTTTATTAATCTACTGAAAGGTAAGCTTAAGAAAATTTTTTCAGCCAAATGTTAAAAAAAGCTTAAGTTGAGAATAAAAATCTATCTGTCAAAAGAAGTCAAACACCTCTACAAAAAATGAGTGAATCATAAAAGTTTCATTCAAGTTGTTTTAGCAGTTAATTTCAAAAAAGGGATTAGGTGATAACCACTCAATCATAATACCAATGGATGCAATCTATGCCAATGTCTTCATTTCTAAGAAACAGGAAGGTAATCTTAACAGTTATTTCTTAAGCAAGTTTTTTAGCCCTTGGTTTTCCCTGCTGCAGCATTACTCTTTGGTTTTTCACCTCCAGTTTCTTCAAGCTTTATTTTCTGAATACTTTGACGTGTCCTTGGGCCTCTAAGACTGAACAATCACAATATCTAATTAGATTCTAGAATATGAAAAAAGCTGCAGAAAATGTATTAATAGTCTTTCTGCTAAATAGTGGTGTATAACATCATGCAAGAAGGTGTTGAGAAGATGGGGAACTTTTGAAGGTCAGGCTTAATGCACAGTAACCGTTTTAAGCATACTTTGTTTGAGCACTCTCAAGAGGCCATCTTTTAGTTGGCTCACCTGCGAGATATGTTAACGAGGTTAGGCCACCATTTGGCGAAAAAACTGCACAAGTTTGAGAGCATTACTTTTATGGCTTCTGATGCTGAACTCATTTTCCTGCAGCTAAATTTAGCAGCATATTTGACACAAAAATGACAGCCAAGCTTAAAGCCTTACAATGCATTGAGTTCATTTTCAAATGGATTTAAAATGCATTTCTTTTAGATAATGCATTGCAATGATATTGCAATCTAAAAGATCTCCGGAATTGATAACTAAAATTAAAATGAGGTTTGATGAAAAATAAATAGATAAATGGACTTTTAGTAAAGAATTTATATTTTTTTGAAAACATTAGCTGAAGACTAGAACAATTCCTTTACATCAATTTCTACCAAAGTACATAGATGTAAAACACTAACCAAGATTTCAGCTGAAAATGCAAACACATCTGTAAAACGTTAACGAAGAAGCAGTAGATGAATGTTAGTTTGTAAGACTGTGCACTTGAGCCCATCCATTTACCAATCAACAACGTCAGACAATTGTGCAATGTGATAATTGAATGACAGTACGTATATATATATATATTTCTAAGCTTACGATTAGGATGACGTCAAAGTATAACACACCAAAATCTAAGTCCAGTTTTCAGCATACCACCCCATAGCATAAAGAGAAGGATTATGACAACATTCATTTAGGTTGGGGTGGTTTGGCAATCCTTTATTCAAAACCTCACTGCTCTGGATCCCAATCCATGGCCATCAGGTTCTTTAAGTAATATTCTTCATTTCTCATAGGAAGTATATCTTTAACTTTCATAAATCTAAGAAATGAGTTTACACTTACTATAAGAAATTGCCAAGTATAAAATGCCATGGATAGTTTCAGCCTTTACTTGGTGGAATTCCATAATAAAAACAGACTGTTACACAGAATTATTTGTTTATATAATCCACAATATATTTTTAACAGCTGCAACTTTGGTATGATGCGTGTGGTTTGATGATGATATGAATTGAAACCACGGTTGTGTAAGTTAAAAATTTTAAATTTTATTGTGGATTGCATAAAATAAGCAGTTCCATGTGACCTTCTGTTGAAAGCCTTGAATTAATTTATTAAGTTATTTATTTACACTATTTAATGAAAATTACTATCACAGATATAATTCTATAGCTCAATATCTTGTAAATGTCAATTTAACAAAAGAAAAATTTTGATATTTTTTATTTTGTGACTGAATCAGTAAAATAAAACACAATAACTCAACTTAAACATCCCTTGCAAGAATGCCAACATTTAAGCTTGTCTTTTTACTCCGAGTTAATATCAAAGTTATAATAGTTCAATTGATAGTTGCTGAAAATGGCAATCAACCAGTCATCCCATTTGCTAAATGAGATTGTCATTCAATTGTCACATCACTTAAAGGAAAGGCACTCTGTTTTCTCTTACTCAATTACCTTAGACCCACTTTAATCACTGGAAACATGAATTTCCGACAGAAAAACTTCATTCATATGTAACACAAACAGTAATATCAGCAATATAAAAAGGAATATTATTTTTTTGTAAATGCAGGGCAATTATAGAAGAGAAATTGGAAAATAGAGGTCACTTGGTTTGTGGTTTACAAAAGTTACCTTCAAATTACTAAGCTCCTTCATTATTTACAGATTTCTCTCAATTCATACTATACAAGTATCTTTAACAATAAGCTTTCTATAAGGTTACATCCGCTATGAAAGCTACCTTCACAACGATGTTTCTGATCTTGACTGCAGTCATCATCAATCTGCGAAAAATGACTGCTAAAACTAAACAGCAGCATTTGCTGCATCCGAGAGGGCTTTCATATGCTCGCTGTTGGCAAAGAATTCCCTTTCTATTCGATTCGATAGGTTTGTCAATTCAGGAAAATTTCTAACAGTGGAGGCCAATCTATTATCCGGCAAAGGAGTGCTCATCAGAGTAAAAACATGGCCGAACACTAGTGCATCCAATTCTGTAGGCCTGCAATAAATAGTGTTTTGTTAATCAGTTTTCTACAATACAGAGGCAAAGTACAAGTGCTACAGTAAAGGGTATAGAGAGCTGTACTAAGAAGAAATATGTTGAGATTGGAACCATATTATGAATGTTATGATTACTCACTTGTAAAGAATTTTTATAACCAATTGGACATTTGATCATAGATTTCTAGATTTATGATTTTCCAAAATGTTCTGGTTGTAAAATAATATCATCTTAATTACGATGATTCAGGCATGAGAAATGATTTGAATATCATCCACAGAAATGTGAGTGAAACGAAAAAGAGTACATGTATGAAAAACATAGAATTTTTATAATTAACTGCTAAAGAATACTACAAATGAAAAAGAAAAGTTTTTGAGAAAACAAAATGATACATAGTTGTAATATAATTAAATTTTTATAAATTTAAACGAAAAGTTTAGTAAATTTTGAGGGGCTCTAAGTATGTTCCTCTCAATCAGGAGCTCAAGACAAGAAAAGTAGAATACATAAAATGAAAATGAGTCATCTTTATTACCATTGATGATACCAAAATCATATAATAGATATATTAACAAGTAATCAGGAAATTAAATTTTGAAAAATTATTCCTCTCAGAATAATTCATAATGGGTACTACTACAATACAAACGCGTCTCACGTCTAATTTGGCATACCCATAGCGATTGTGAAATGTGTTCAGCAAACCCACTTGGATGGACTTGATATATAGCATGACAAATGACTGGTTAAAGACTATTCTTGTTTTAATGGTAGTGTAAAAGCAAATTTATCAGCACCCAATATCTTATTTCAGCTTAGGTAATGTAAATGCATACTTACTTAGAACCAAAGAAATAGGGCCCTTGCCCTAATCTAGTAGCTAGGGTTGAACAACACTTATGTACTTCCTCATATACCTAAACAAGGAATTCAAAAACGCATTACTCTTCAGCACAACTGAGTACATGAAAACATCAACGTACAATGTAATGAAATACAAACATCTGATGGGCTTTTCGATAACCATCCAAACACTTTTAACCTAGAGAGGCACTGCCTTCGTTTCCGCCAGCAGAGTAAAGAATCCAAAGGCCACGGGTAAACGCAGCCATAACGCGGCTTTGTAACAGCATTTAAAACATCTGGTATATTCCACAGAACATATTGCTGCGAATACAAAAATGGACATCGATTGATAAGATATTCAAGCAACCTAGCAAGGAAATTAAGTTATCAAAAAAGGTTACATATTTACCTCGGCATTAGTTAATACTGTATTCACTATAGACATGTATGCTCTCATATCTCCCTTATTTTTGTCATCCAGATCATTCGATAAGCTTACTTCCTTATGACCGAAAAATGCGACGATAGAATCGAGTTCTGCCACTACAAATGATCCGCATTTAATGAAGGGCACCTGACCTAAAGGGAGAATTTACTAACTATTAAAAATTAACAAATTCAAAACACACAATGAAAATACATATAGCACGTTTTACCTGATGGAGACATAAATTCGGCGTTACTTCTCATCTCAACATTGAAGTTTAGATTACACATTTTGAGATAGGCCTGGACAGAAAGACAATTCGCGAAATCAGTCAGCAATACCTGTTCAACTTCAAATGGCTCAAAGAGTCGTATATCATCCTGCCAGGATTCTTCACCTGAAAATATTTAAAGAAAAACCATAACCTAAGAAAATCTATATTTTAAACAGTGTTATTTTGAAGAAAGACCAATCTTACTCGGAATCAACGAATCTTGTAACCGCACGGACGGCATAATTTATCGTTTAATGAATTAAGGACAAATTATCAGCCTAAACGTACAATCAATTAAATTAATAATGAAACCGATGAATATTCTCGCCGAGCCGATAGTATGCGCGCTCTAGTCAGCATTTGTCTTTCATCTCGAATATCTTATGATCTAATGGAGGTAAATTTAAATACGATCACTGCTAAGTGATATTGATATACTTATAAATAATACAAGACACTACCATGAAAGCAAACTTGAGCATCCCCATCTTCAGCGATATATTTACAAGCCCATGCTGTTATAGGTATGTCATAAAGGTTATATCCCGTAACAAAACTTTCCTCAATTTCTTGTGGTAGACTCTCTTCGGGCTCTGATACTTCTAAAAAATATAAATCCAATTATTAAAATGTCCCAGATGAAGTGTTGAAATTGTAGACTTACCAGTGGTTACGTCTTGCTCTTGATCAGTCATTATATGGCAGAAATGCTTTGAAAATTGCGAATAATTTTGTTAACAGCAACTTATGATATTCGTGATTATAATGAGACAAACCGTTGCTAAGTAAATAGTTTGATGAATTCATTTTTTATTTAAAATTAAATATTTGATTAAACAAGATATTTTTATTTGTATTATTCTAATAAGAAAATTACGTACTCTCTTTCGACTTACTTAGAATTATGGAGGACTCGGTGCCTAACCGAACTGACTGATGTGAGATACAATCACATTGTTGCTCCACATAACGTAGACAGAGAAGTCATGTTGATCGGTTCTGAGCAAAAAGGAATATTTATTATTGTAGATGTTAGAACCGGGGTACTCAACCTGATGTCCGTGGGCAACCAGGTGCCCGAAGCGACCTTGCACAGTGCCCGCCAAGCTTCGGTAAAAATATTTTTATATTTGCTACAACAGTACTACTTGGGATTGCACAAGCCGGGAGAGTCGAGGTTCAGCGGGGAAGGGGTCAGAGACTTGGGTTTCGTAAACATTTTATTCCTCTTGTCGCCTACGTCCAGATTAACAAATGCTGCTTTTCGGAACGCAGCGGTGCACATGCAGCGAAAACCTTCATACCAGGTGTATTCCCCGTAGTCAAATCTTCTTCGGAGATAAAGACTTTCTCAGATTGTGAGGTTGTGATGAAATTATATACGTTGTAATATTTTCGGTCTTATTTACCATGCAGCGTTTGTTTCAAACGGCCAACGCGGTTAGCTGGTAAAGTGATAATATTGCCAAGGGATGGCTTGAATATCACGCTGGACAGAAATTTGACGTGGTGCCCGCTTCGCTGTCATTTGGGTGCCCGGGCGCCAAAAAAGATTGAGTACCCCGGGTGTTAGAAGAACCTGAATTCCTCTAGAAATTACCCTCCTATGTCCTATGCTTCCTAAATGTGCACTGCCTTCCAGTTTCTCTTATCAATTTTGGTCACATCATGTTTTCTTGTAGTTTCAAATTGCAATACTTCATTATTCTAATTGAATTAGATGTCTATCTTTACAATATTCTGTTATTTCTTCTCTTTGTCCAAAGGTTATGTTAATTCTATTGTGGTTATCCTTAAAGGTTTTATCTTTTGTAAAAGCTGATTTAACTTTTGCGATATCAATTACTGAATACATTGGCTTCATGTCCTTCTTTATTTTATCATCGACTGGGTAGGGGAGCGTGGGGTTGCCCCGGTCGGGAGGTAGCCCCAGTAGGCAGCATGGTCAACGCCACCCATGGTGGTGTTGGCGTGGTGAGGCATCTACGGGTTAATATCTCGGTAGGCTGTTTCTCATCCCCTCCACCTTTTTTTCCCATCCCCTCCACCTTTTTTTCCCAGCTCCTGGAAGTTATGCTAGGCACCGCCACTAGCGCTACTGGCGTAGTAGTTCATCCTCATGCTGTAGCGATGGCGCTACAGGCAGATTGCGGTATCTATACGGTGGTATTATCGATAATATTGTTGTAAATAATAAGTTACTGGAATTTTAATTTAATCGTAAATAAGAATTTAATTTCTATAAATTACAATTTTAATTTGTTATTCATGAAAAACTTCATACCTTGACTCCATGGTTTCTTCAGGCACGTCACAAATACTGATAGCCAGTGGGATATGGGTAGAAACAAAAATATACACGCATATTTAGTTTTTGTACATTTATTGCAAGTATACTTCCAATACTTACAGTCAAATGTTATGACAATAACAAATGGTAGGCACATCACAAGGAAAATATAAGTCTAAACATCAATTCCAAATATAACATATCTTAATGGTATTTATGAGCAGCTTCTGTAAGAAAAATTCTGTAAAAAATATTTTTTTTAGATTTGCTGATTATTCCACTACCACCCAGGAGGTTATCAGAAAGGTAGCGTTTCTCTTTTTATTTAGGCTTCATAAACCTAAGTGGTTAAGAGATTCCCTAGGAGGCATATGAGAAACCACTAACATAGAAAAGCAGTTTAGCAGGAGAATATGAAGTACAAGCATCCTTAAATGCACCTGAAGTAAAAGCAGTAGCAGCCAGCCACATTGATTTAAGATATATATATATGATTTACTTGACACATCAAAACTTTAAAGAAGCACGTATAATCTATTAAAAAATTTCTCAAAGAAATCTGAAGTTTAAACGAAATGGTCACAAAATCACTTATCTTGTATAGAACTCAAGACAAGAACAAAATACGAGGCGTGAATATTATATGGCAAACAAAATGATGAAAGAACAACTGAGCCCATAATATTTCTCATGATAAATAAAAATCCTCAAAGCCATAAAAAACTATACGATGCGGTCAAAATGTTAACAACGAACCACAGAAATATTCGCTGATGCATAAAATGCCAATTAAGCATATAGCAAAATAAAGTATTCTTGTTTCATAACCCGAATAAACAAAATCGATAATGAAATTGAGTTATAGGCATCAGCGACGTTAACAATGATTGGATGTAAATAGAGCGGCTTATAGATAATACTTTGAAAATGCAGATCATAGCAGTGAAAAGATGTTTCCTCAGCGAAAATCACACAATGTACACCATGAATCATTGAACACAGTATTCTTCTTAAATTTTTACTGAGAAAACAAGGAAGGAAAACTAACCGTCACACTGTATCCAAAACCATCTCAGAATGCAGATGAAGAGATTTCTGAGATTTTGATGTAAACTTGGTATCACTAGTCACAAAAGTCTGACTGAAATTCCTTCATTCAAGAAATTTTCCTGCAGTTTCCTTAACTCTAAATGATTTTCTATCTTGCAAAAAACGCCGCAATAGGGAGGCTTTTGTGGTTGGCATCGTCGGGTTTCCTCAGTAACACTACTTGAAAATAAGAAATACTTGATAAATAAAGTCGAAACACAGATCCAATCATTACATATTTAATATATCAATCTCCATCGATTACGCGCTTTAGTTTAACTAGTATCACAGAAACATATCAACACAAACCTTTCCTTATTACTGAAAAGTTGCTAAAATCTTTTATGATAATATGCCACTTAACATTTAAATAAAGATCTTCGATGTCATTTCGTAACTAATTAACAGATAAAGTTAACACCATGAACAAAGGACTTAAATAAGGAATCCACAAGAGGCGAGGCTAAGTAAACATTACATCAAAGAATGCATACTATTTACATCTGTGCTGTTGAAAGTGATACTTAATCATATTAACTAAACTTGGTATACTTAATGAAAAAATATCTCCTAAAATTAATTTAATATCTAAAGCAAGTAACACGTACTGATCTTACCTCTTTCGCGACGCTGAAAAGACCTTGACCGACTTGTTGGTCTTCTTCCGGTTCAAATAAAGAGAGGTTATTAAAACATTTTATAACCCAACTTCGACTTTAAAAGAACTTCTTCAAATTATTCAAACACAGCTTACATGTACAATACATTGCCAAGCACCACCAAGCACTGAGACCACCACCAAAACTATGAGACACTATGAGAAATTAGGTAGGAGAAGTTGCCTCTCACTATGAGAATTATAGAGGAGGAATTGCCTGTTATAGCTGGTAGCGCCTACAGCGCTTACTGTGGTGCCTAGTGATACTACTAAGGCTGTGAAAACAGCCTACCTAACGCTCCCATTAAAGATGCCCGACCAAGGTAGGCAGTCTGCTGCTGTCTGCTGACCGATTCATTTGTTTTCAAATACTCTGGTTGGTACTGTTCTCTTGGAGGCAACTAGAGGAACTAATTGTGTGATTTGCGTCAGTCCGCCATCATACATCGTTGAGTGATTGCGTTGTGAATTTTCGAGTGGTGATAAATCTAATTTTGGAGAATATTTGTGGAGCCGTAAGTACTGATTTTGATAGCAATATCATAAGTTTTATATTATAATCGAGTCGTGTACTAATTGATGTATATTACTAGAAAGTTCAATGATTCCGTTTTGAGTTTGAAGGCATTTAATCAAGTCATGCACTTTGGGTAACCCCGGTAGGCACATTGGGGTAATGGCGGTAGGGCACCGGCGCTCCCCGACGCTGCTTCTAATGTTTGTTTTCAGCAAATTTAATGTAAGCTTTCAACTACTGATAACGCGTTAATTTCTTTAGATGCCAAGGAAATGGAAGAGAAAGACTGGAAGAGGAAGTTGGTCAGAGGAATCAATGAAGTTAGCATTAAAATTTACAGAAGAATGGAATTTAATAAAATCTTCTAGCAAGAGGTATGGTATACCATTCAGCACTCTTCAAGAGCGGAAGAAGAAGAATAAAGATTCAAAACCACACTTAGGGCGAAATGCAACATTCACAACTGAGCAAGAACAGGCATTAGCAGAGAGGATCAAAACTCTAGCCAATGTCTTTTATGATCTTACTGCAACTGATGTACAGAGTAGCATATGAGTACGCAGTTAAAAATGAAATCCCCCACAGATTTTCTGAAAATGAACGAATAGCTGGCAAAGATTGGCTGTATGGGTTTCTGAAAAGAAATCCATCTGTAAGTGTTCGTACGCCCGAAGCTACAAGCATAAATCGAATAACGGGATTTGATAGACAAGAAGTCACCAAATTTTATGGCAATCTTGAATCAACTCTGTCAAAAAGTCAGTTCACACCTGACCGAATCTTTAATGCAGACGAGACTGGAATAACAACCGTACAAGACCCTGGCAAAATACTTGCAACAAAAGGAAAAAAACAAGTTGGCTCTGTAACCAGTTGGTAGAGGGGGATGCTAGGACTTATGTGTGCAATGAGTGCTTCTGGCATCTTTATTCCTCCACTCTTCATTTATCCAAGGAAAAGAAAGAGCCAGCTGTTAATGAAAGATGGTCTGCCTTGTGCCATATACGAATGTTCGAATAAAGGGTGGACTAATGAGGACATATTCGTGAAATAGCTTCAGCATTTCATTGAACATGCAAAGGCAACCAAGGAAAGGCATGTAATTCTGATTCTTGACAATCACAACAGTCACACAACGCTTGAGTCATTTGAATTGTGCAAGGCAAATGGAGTGATAATGATATCATTGCCACTCCACTGTTCTCACCGGCTCCAACCTTTAGATGTCACTTTTTACTCCACATTAAAATCAGCTTTCAAAAAGGAGTGTGATATTTATATGAAAACAAACAGGCTTTTAAAAATAACTCCTTATGACTTGGCTGGGCTTTTTAATAAAGCCTACTCAAGAGTTGCTACAATTGCTGTTGCCATTTCTGGATTTAGAACCACAGGGATTTATCCTTTTTACCGAAACCACTTGAGAACCATGTTAGAGCAGGAGTGAAAATTCATGATGAAAATGAACAAGACATGGGAAATAACAGACAGCAGACAGGTGAAGCATTGGCAAGCAAAGATCTTAATACCACAGATCATGAACCTGATAATATTAACTACAATACAGTTAAGAAGGTATCATTTGAGGACTGGTCCCATTACGATCTACTAGTGGAACCAAGAAAACAAGAAAGTTTGTGAAAAAACATTCTGAAATACTTAGCTCTTCACCTAAATATCTTGAACTTGAGCTGGCAATGGAAAGAAAAAAAGTGAAAAAGCTTAAAGAAGAAAATGCAAAGCTGAGGAAAAATGCTAGAGAATTTTAAAAAAATGCTACAAAATCCGAAAGATGCTTAAAGAGGGTTGAAACTAACAGAGTTTCTAAGAGGGAAATTGTTCCTAGTTTGCTCAAAACTAAGCCTACTAAAGCAAATAATGTAGGTAAATCAAAATCCAAGACTAAGATGACAAAAAACAAAACTTCAAAATTTAAAGTGACAGCAAGATTTTTCCTCTGATTCCGAGGATGAAGAAGCCATCGGCGAAAAAGAATTGTGTGACGATGACGAAATGGATGACATGCCACTTGATAAAGATGAAAATTTGTGTTTTATATGTGAGGAGTTTGGTAAGGATGGAGAAGAGTGGTACAGGTGTGTGAGCGGTGGATTGTGGATACATGGCCTCTGCAGTGGTACTGATTCAGCAGAAAACTTTCTTTGTGATCGATGCAACTGAAGTCAGTGTTTACCTATGTATTAATTACTACAAGCCTATATGTACAATAGCAGTGACTGATTTTCATTTTGTTTAGAAGCCTCAATTTTTCACCTAGGCCTATTAAAGAAAACTTTTTTCACACAAATGACTTTTGTTTTAGTTCCTATCTTATATCTAGCTTATTTAAATTCTTTTTGTACAAAAATCTCATGGTATAATCATAGAGTAACTATACACTATACTATATAGTATAGTTACTCTATGGTATAATCTTGGGTAAACTTTTACCAGTATTACCCCACCCAGTGGGGTAATACTGGTATGTGTAAGGGTTTTCATTTCATTTTTTTTAAGTATTTCTTTTGTAGGAAAAAAATACAATTAATATGTATTGCGTATTTATATATATAATAACCACTAAAAATGTTAAATAAAATAATTAACAGTTTTTTTTAATAGCTATAAATGAAACCGTTTAACATACCGGAATTCCCCCACTCTCCCCTATAATAGTCTTTCATAATTTTTTTCCATTTAGAAACCATTGAGCGGACTTAACACTCAATAAGGAATTCAGTACCTCAAGGACTGATATTGGGGCCTTCCTTGCCTTAATGTGACCAGCACATCATTTCTAGCTCCTCTATTTTCTTATCATTACCTTTCATAGAGAAGCTAGGTAGAATTCTACCTACTTAGACATCAAAAATATCTTAAGATACTTTTGATGTCTAAATAGGTAGGTTTTGATACGTTTGCAAGTTGAGGTGCATTCAAAATCTCATGATGGCTACTATTGATGGTAATTTTAATCAAAGTAGCTCACGTATCCATTATAAGTAGTATCTAGCAAGTATAAACTCACAACATCCTCTTTACAGTCTCCTAGAGGAATATCTATTATATATAGATGCTTCTCCGGAATCATTCATATATATAGGGATATAGATAGATAGATAGGATACTAATTCACAGGCTAAACCACAAGCGTCACTGATTTGAAATTTTTATGACTTATTGGCCATAACATGTAACCGCCAGAAAAATTGCGATTTTGAACCTCAGTGTCATGGGTTCAATTACAGAGGGCCCCAAAGTCCCGATATTTCCCGTTTAAATGCATTGCTTTGATTTTCGGGAATTTTTAAAAAATACTTCCCGGATAGGTAGAGAAACAACACTGAAGGAGCCTATATATATCGTCATGATCTATCGAAAACATAAATGAGTTTTACGAAAAATATCCTGGGTTCAATGCTAGGTCGAGGCAAAAATCGGCCGTTTAAAATGCATTGTGGCGATTTTTAAGATTTTCTTTGGACCCCTTCCCGATGGCATGGAAACTTGAAATTCGGCATGGAGTTGGAGATCATAAATATATTTCATAATCAAATTTTACATATTCGCTGATGGTCCATGGTTCGATCCCAGAGAGCCATTTACATTCCTCTATGCATTTCTTATGGAGATAACAGAATAAAGTTTTAGGTACTTCCCGGCATGATATCGACTTAAAACTTTGTATGAAATAAGATGAAGTCCTAATAGGTCATACTGTGCATTCACAGCTACCAATATTTCCTGAGTTAGACACCAGGCGTCTCTACAATCAGTAAATTATCCTATTTTTAAGAATTAATTAAAACCCTTTCCCAATAATATTAAAACATGAAATTAAGCATATACATAGAGAACATACATACATTTCAAAAACATGTTTTAGATTTCCTAGATCGTCCTTGGTTCGAATCCAGAGAGCCATTTACATTATTGAAAAGTAGGACGTTGTTTGAGGCAGTTGGAGCCAATATTTTTACTTGAATTTTCACACATAGTAAGAGATGGTGATTTTCTGTTGTGCTGCATAGTAGGTTCACCATTAAGGCCTAGGTTAGATACCAGACGATTAAATTGCAGCGAATTTTAAGAATATTTTCAATCCCTTTTTTTTCTTTTGAGGGCCGTCCCGATATGATGCCGACATGAAATTAGTGTTGTCGATCTGCTTGCAGTATGCAAGCTACATTTTACTCGTATATAGATGCTTCTCTGGATTCATTCATGGATATATATAGATAGATAGGATACTAATTCACAGACTAAACCACAAGCGTCATTGACTTGAAATTTTTACGACGTATTGGCCATAAAGTGTAACCGCCAGAAAAATTGCGATTTTGAACCTCAGTGTCACGGGTTTTGATTCCAGAGGGCCCCAAAGTCACGATTTTCCCGTTTAAATGCATTGGTAAAATTTTTGGGAATTAAAAAAAAATACTTCCCGGATAGGTAGAGAATTAAAACTCAAGGAGCCTATACATATGGTAATGATCTTTCAAAAACATTAATGACTTTCATGCTAAATATCCTGGGTTCGATGCTAGGACGATGCAAAAATCCACCCTTTAAAATATATTGAGGTAGTTTTTCATTATTTTTTTTGATGCACTTATCCAAATGATAGGAAGTTCTTGCTTTTATGGAATATGTATATTGAGCCTAGCGATTAAAAAAAAAATAATATAGACCGTACTGATCCTAGGTTTGATGCCGGGGCATATTAAAATTTCTCTCATAAGGAATGTAGGGGAAAATTAGGACATCATTTGAGGTAGTTGCAACCAATATTTCTGACTATATTTTCACACATAGCTAGACATAGTGATCTTCTGTTGTGCTGCATAGGACGTTTTACCAAGAAGACCCGGGTTCGATGATGGGGGGTAAATATATCTGCCATATAAAACACATTGGGAAGTATTTAATTTACTTATTTCATGCACTTATCGAAATAATAGGGAGTTATTGCTTAGATAGAAGATTTATATCAAGACTCGGTTTAAGAAAAAAATTATATAAGACCATGGTTTTCCTGGGTTCTATGCCAGAACACATTTCAATTTCTCACATAAGGAATATAAGGGAAAAGTTGGAAGTCGTTTGAGGCAGTTGCAACCAATATTTTTGCTTGAATTTTCCCACATAGTTAGAGATTGTGATCTTCTATTGTGCTGTATAGTAAGTTTCATCAGTAAGACCCAGGTTCGATGCCAGAAGGCCCCAAAGTCGCAATTTTCTCCATAAGGATACATGGCGATTTTCGAAAATTATTTTTAAGGCACTTCCCGGAAAAGTAGAGAGTTGAAATTCGAGGGATCGCTAGGAGCTGTGCACATCCAACGAAAATCAAAAAGACATCCTCGAATATTGTCCATGGTTCGATGCTAGGTTGGGGCAAAAATCGGCCGTTTAAAATGTATTGTGGCGATTTTAAAGATTTTTTTTGGATCCCTTCCCTATAATATGGAAACATGAAATTCGGCATGTGCTTAGAGATCAATCATAAATATATTTCACAATCAAATTTTACATATTCGCTGATGGTCCTTGGTTCGATCCCAGAGAGCCATTTACATTCCACAATGCATTTCTTATGGAGATAACGGAAACAAATTTTAGGTACTTTCCGGCATGATATCAACTTCAAACTTTGTTTGGAATAAGATCAAGTCCTAACAAGTCATACTGTGCATTTACAGCTGCCAATATGTCCTGGGTTCTACACAAGGCGTCTCTACAATCAGTAACTGATCCGATTTTTAAGAATTAATTTCAACCGCTTCCCTTTAATATTAAAACTTGAAATTCGGTATATAGATAGAAATCATAGATAAATTTCGAAAATATGTTTTAAATTTCAATGATCGTCCTTGGTTCAAATCCAAAGAGCCATTTACTTTCGAGAAAAGTAGGATGTCATTTGAGGCAGTTGCAGCCAATATTTCTGCTTGAATTTTCACACATAGTTAGAAATGGTGATCTTCTGTTGAGCTGAATAGTGAGTTTGCCAGAAATTCCCGGGTTCGACGCCAGACGATTAAATTGCAGCGAATTTTAAGGAAATTTTCAATCCTTTTTTTTTTTTTTGAGGACCGTCTTGATATGATGCCGTAATGAAATTAGTGTTGTCGATCTGCTTGCAGTATGCAAGGTAAATTTTACTCGTATATATATATGAGTAAAATGTAGCCTGCATACTGCAAGCAGATCGCAAAATTAATTTCATGTCAGCATAATATCGGGACGGTCCTCAAAAGAAAAGAAGGACTGAAAATATTCTTAAGATTCGCTGCAATTTAATCGTCTGGCATCGAACCCAGGTCTTCCTGGCGAACTTACTATGCAGCACAATAGAAGATCACCATCTCTAATTATGAGTGAAAATTCAAGCAGAAATATTGGCTGCAACTGCCTCAAACGACGTCCTACTTTTCACGAATGTAAATGGCTCTCTGGATTCGAACCAAGGCAGCCAAGCAGAAATATTGGCTGCAACTTTCTCAAAATATGTCTTACTTTTCACATATATTCCTTATCTGAGAAATTGTAATGTGGACTGGCATCGAACCAAGGAACAGCATGGTCTTATCTAAATATGTTTCTTAAACCGAGTCCTAAAATACATCTTCTGTCTAAGCAAGAACTTCCTATTATTTCGATAAGTACATCAAAATAAATAATGAAAACTAACTTAATGTATTTTAAAGCGGCGATATATTTACCATCTGGCTTCGAACCCTGGTCTTTCTGGTAATACTTTCTATGTAGCACAACAGAAGATTACCACCTCTAATCATGTGTGAAAATTCAAGCAGAAATATTGCTTGCAACTGCCTCAAAAGACATCCTACTTTTCCATTATATTTGTTATGAGGGAAATTTCAATGTACTCTGGCGTCGAACCCAGGAACAGTACGGTCTTATCTAAATTTTTTCTTGAACCGATTTTTAATATACATCTTCTAGCAAAGTAACAACTTCCTATCATTTTGATAAGTATAACATATATATCAAGCATATATAAATAAGTTGGAGCAGATTGAGTATTGGCAGAATATCCAAAACTACTGGTACAGATATTGTTCCCATTTTAGTCCAATTAATCACTCCTTGCCTGAGGCAAGAGAGAATCCTCAAGGACTTGAACCATGTTAGGATTGCATTTTTGCACAAGAAAAGAAGCAATCAGGATCTGAAGAATTGCTGTCTCATCATCCTCCTTCCTTTAATTTATGAAATATTCATTACGGTAATAACTGAATGTCTGTTTGTAACAGAATGAATGTCTGGAGCAGTGGTATCAAATTAGTAGTTATTAGCATTGTATTTAATTAGTTATTTATTCAATTTTTTATAGTTTATTTAAAACTTTCTCCAAGAAATGAAAAATTGAAGAATTACTGTCCCATCAGCCTCCTTCCTGTGGTTTACTAAACATACATGAGGATGAAAGATGAATGTTGCCACCCTGCTCCAAAGCACAGTACTGCTACTATTCTTTTCTTAGAGAACCTGTTTTAAAATAAACTGTAAAATGATTTAATAAATTACTAATTTATTCAATAAATATGGAAATATTCTCTGATATAAATTTATCATTGATACAATTCTAGCCTTGAGTCTATTCAATTACCTTGTTTTTCAAGCAGATGATTTGTAAAAAAAAACAACTATTTGGCATATTTTATTGATATCTGGATATATATAGGATACAAACATACCATCTAAACCAAAAGCATCATTGACTTACGAGTTTTACAGCGTTTCAGCCCTAATGTGAGACCCCCAGGTCAAAAGAGTAATAGATCATAGAGATCATGGGTTCACCCAGATTTCTTCTTATGAATACAATGCCTGGATTTTTGAGGTACTTCTTGTCAAAATAGAGAATTGAAATTTGAAGTATTGCTAGGAGTTATGTGTATCGATGAAAACTACTAACATAGAAATACCAACTACAGATCGTAGATCTGTTCTTTTTGAAATACTTTATCCTAGACCTGGTCCTTAGAGGTCCAGCAGTCTCTCCATCTCTAAGCTGGTCTCCCTGGCAGTTGGTAACCCTCTGGAATTACGTGTATCTTGGTAACCTTGAATTATCCCCTCTTTCCACATGTTCTCTCCAGAAGCATCATATCTTCCTGCCCCAACTTACAATATCTTCCACATTGCAGGTTTTCAGATCTTTTCATTCCCTATTCTTTTGTATTTATTTTCCTACCAATGGTCTCAGTGTCTTCATTTCAGTGGTTCTGAGACGGCTCATAGCTCTGGTGGTCTCTGCTTGTTTCGATTCCATAAGTCATGATGGGCAGGCTGCATGTCTTATATATTCTAACTTTGCTTTCCACCACCATGTTTTTACTATTCCTGACAGTATTTCTAAGGCATCCAGAGATAACTCTCATATAGCATGTTCTATTGACCTATCATCAATGACCAGTTTACACCAACAAAGTTGTTTGCTTATTGGCATTTGATTTTTTCAACTGATATTGCCATATTATACTTTGTAGACACTAGGTGAAATCTGTACAATATTTGTTGCAGATTGTCCCAGTTTCTGCTAGTATGATTGCACCAGCAGCATAGCATAAAATATTTACGAGTTTTTCACTCATACTGTATCCGAGACCAAGAGACGTACCTCCTTCTATGACTTTGTCCATAATTAAATTAAACAGGAAAGAACTGTCTCTTTGTCTGATTCCTGTTGATATCTGTTTGAAATTAATATTTCTATGTCAAATTAAGGGCGTTAGCAGTTTCATTACACGATTTTAAGTGGCCATTCTTTACATAATTCTGTAAAGTAAATAAACCCTCATTAAAGATGAAAATAGATGTTTTTCTCCATTCTGATCAATCTTGAGTCAAATTTGGCACTACGAGGAGTATAAAATCTTAATCGAATTTCTTTTTATATGCAGCAAATTTCAGGCATACATTAAAGGATAAGCAAACATACAGACTTTCAAATTAATATTAATGATCTTTCAAAATTTCAATTAATAATAATAACTTCTGTAATGGAAACAGGAATATCCCAATTACATCCATTTCAATAATTATTACTATTTACAAAGACACGCAAACATTCCCTTGCCAGAAAAATCTGACTAGTCAGGATTCGAACCCATGACCATGGAGTTGGAGCAATAACGTGCGAGCATGCTAACCACTCGGCCACCATGGCCAGTTAAATTCTAGCTTTTAATACAAATGTTACCCCCAAGGAATTTTGCCTTGCCTGTTTTTAGGCATTTTTATTTTCCTACAAGTTTTTAGTATTTGAAAGTCTGAGAATTTTTTGGAGGGTATTGTTTTTAATATTTTTCTAAATCAGATGGCACAATATTACACCAAGAATGGGTTAATTCATGAATGTATTTTAAATGAACCGCTCTATCATTTCAGATTGTCATGAACTGATAGCTACATTAATACCTAGAGGAGGTAATATTTTTCACTATGTTACAAAATGAGGAACAATTTTTTTCATTATGAAAATCTTTTATTATTGCTTACCACAACCTATCAGTAAATGACAACAAAAAAGAGCTGTCACATCCAAAATTTGACTGCCATAGATTACTCTACAATTTCGTACAATGCACATTATTATTGGCATTAAGAACAAATTTCAATGTGCAACAAACAGAGCTTTAAAGCAAAGTAACAAATATTTCCTTGTTACTTGTATGAAATGGAAAACAAGTATGATGAAGTGCCCTGATTTTGTAGATGACTTTCTGCACAACATTGAAATGAGATACATTAATGTGATGATTTTAGTAATTTACAACTCTTCATAGAAGAGAATAATTTACAAAAGTATCCACAGGAAATATCTGACACTTACAAAATGAAGTTTATAATTATAATATCCATAAAATTAAATTTAAGTGATTTGCCTTTTAGGAAAAATCAATATCGAATGGCTGTGTGAGAAATTAAATTATTAATTGATACATTAAGTAAATACTCCATAGAGAGACAAATTTATTGGCACAGACTTGCTGCCCTACAGTTGAACTAGATCAGGGTTGGGCTAACCAGCCAATCAACAAAAGTGGCAATAGAAGTGTGACGAATTTGTTTTTTACAACATTTTATTACCTCCAAAAATGTTATGAAAATTTTCATCAAGTTTAGAAATATAGCCAGAATTTCAGCAAATCGTTAGAGAATCGAGTGATCATAAATGTCTTTACATAAATAGTTCTTATTTTTCGCATTAAAATGCTTAATACATTTCATATGAAGCATATGAAACTGAAAAATCAGTGAGTGCATGTTCTAGCTAACTGTAAAGATTATCTTATAGGCAAATCTTTTGCAAGGCTATCTAATTCCTCAGTTTCTGAATGTTGTGGCATGTTATGCATTTAATTTCCCAGCTTGAGGCTCCTTTTACCATAAAATAGGCAACCTTCCTAAGGACCAGAGCAAACTGAAAATAGCATATCAAGTGTAAAACCTCAATGTTACATAATTTTCACTCAAAATATTATTTACAATCAACAGCAAAATTATATCAGAGTTTGAGCTAGTTTGAATACCTGATGCTAAGGTTATACAAAATATATGTCAGATATTCAAATCTGAGAACTTAATGATAATAAGATAAAATAAAAGACATCAAAGGAATAACCATCTGAGTATTTATGATGATAAGCATAATATTCCATGTTTGACCTATGAATGGCTATGCGAACATTGCTTCAGTGTAATACTAAAAAATAGAAAAAATTCCAAACATTCCATGGTCACTTTGGCTTCTTCCTCAACAACAAAAATAAAACATTAAATTTTTTTAAAATCCATCTGCTGACTATTTCAAAATGGGGCAAAATTAACAGACCTAAAATAACTATCATAATATTTCCATATTTTAAGTAATACACAGTAATGATCAATATGCAGCATAACAGAATAATCACAGCTGAATGATGATTGAAAAAGAATTTACCATAGGATAAAAAACATGCACTTGTAATTACTTTGAATAAGTAAATGATATCCATATTTGTAAGTATAAAAGACAGTATTCCTGATTTTCCAGATGGTATTACATTTCAACTACTACAAGATAATTCATTAGCAGATTGAGAAGAATCAGTAATTAGTTCAATAATATTCTTTTCACTACAAAGAATGAAAAACTACTATTAGCACCAGTTCATATTCTTAGATCAAAATCAGGTTTTCATCAACCATGTCACATTATCTCGCTTATATCTGCTCCTAATTTAAGTACATATCAACTTCAGCCTCAAAACATCAAAATTACCTCATAAACATATTTAAAGAGTTACAAAGGTTGCTGATGTAATTACATACAACATTTTTGAGCAATTACATTTGGCTGTGTCTTATGAAGCCAACAATTCATATGCAAGTCTCTGGGATGCACAAATAAATACACTTACAAACAAATGTATATCAAACACAGAGCATACCACTGATACACAAATTATTCTGACACAGAAAAGGTATCATCGCATGCATTCACTATGACCAAGGGTTTTACATAGCAAATAAATTATATAGCAGGTTTATAAGTTTAAATGATCAAGAAGCTATTTTTGAAAGACAGTTATGACATCAATTTTACCCCAAGTATCACAAAGTATCAAGAAGCATTATGCAGAATTGAAAATTCATGAAAAAAACATGCTCTCTTAGAGAAAATTTTATACAATTACTTTCATTCATTGCCTTGTTTATAAGTAATGATTTCAACATTTTAAGAGATGGGGAAAAGAAATCTGTGCCCAAAAAGTTTATAATATGAATCAATTTTCTGCCCCTTAGGCATCAAAAGATTTTCATAAAGTTTAGGTTGGAGAGCTCACCTCAGGAAATCCACTGTTTCTTTCTATCATTTACATACATTACAGCATTTACTGAGACTTTAAGAGGTTCAAGGAAAAATTGTGTGACAAGGTCTAACTTTTGGATAGAAGAATAGAAATTTATTTTCAGATTTGTAATTAACATTAAAATTTGCTTAACAGGTATATGCTTTTAAATTTCTTTGGAGACATTTTCATCACTGTAATTTTTACATAAAAAAATAAGGCCCCAAGCAATTCAGTACATAACGGTACTACTATTTTTGTTTATAGAGCTGGCAATATGAAAATACTAGCAAGTATAACTTTCATGTCTTTTTCTCAGAAAATTTTGAACAATTTCTCACCAATCACCATCAAAAGACCTTCATACTTGTATAATAGCTTCAAAAGAAAACTGAACCATATTTTTTATCATAGAATTTAGATTTAAGCAGTTCAATGAAGGGAAACATATTATAATAAACAAAATAATTTAATGACTAAGGTTTCCAGATACAGAGCATATTTTGAAGAGGGATCTTTATCTCAGGAAAGAAGTTTCATTTGAAAATACCTATGACTTTCCCTTCAAATGATTCTCTTCCAATACATTTATTCTAAAATAACGTATTTTCTCTTATATCCATTGAAAATTAATACAAGATAGCAAAGTATATCCAAAGAAAAGATTTTGGTGTTTGTCCAGCTAAGTTATTAAAATTCAACTCAACCTAACATTAAAGCACCCCAATGTATTTTTTTGACAGATTCAAAATAAATTTAAGTTAGAACTATTGGAAATTGACACTAACATGCAAATGAAATTCAAAACAACCAATCAAAATATATTTAAGGAAAGGCTGTCAGCCAAAATACCTGATGAAACAAGTGTAAAGGAATTAACCAAAATTTAAAATTATGAAAGTTTAAATTAAAGTTATGAAAGTTCATAAATTGTTATCCTTATTAATCAACCAAAATTATTGTTAAGTTAAGAAAATTCATAAACACACCTGAGAAAATCTGGCAAAAACTTCATGAACAGCTTGCTAAAGAATATCACTATTCAAGGGTATTCTAAAAAATATTTCATTAAATTGTATTAAAATTTATCCATACGTGTTACTTCCTGGATCATAATAGAGATTCTTTACATTTTTCATATCCTATTGAAAATCTAACTGAATTCTGGAGAACGTGAAGAATGTGAAAAGTAAAAAATACTTTAAATAACAAAAACTGAATACTGAAATACAAATATTAAATACTGCTAATCATTCCCTTAAATCAGTAAAATAAGAAATCCAGCGGGAAAAACACTGTAAAACGAAAATTGCCCATTTTTCATCAGTGAAATAGTGAATCATCATGTGCCACAAGTTGATGCAATAATTGTAGTAATTTCTGGCAATATCTAAGAATATTGAAGTTTAGTCTACACTGCTAATAATAGAAAGGCATAAAATGTTGAAAAATTTCTATTTTCAAATATTAGCTTCTATGCCTTATGATGAAGCTTTGAACCCAGAGCTATCAGCATTTCATTATAATAGTAGACATGAATCAGAATTTCTCAGACGGCAGGATTGAATAACTTTCAACCAGTATTTTTAATTCTTGATGTGAATGAACTAGATTAACAATGTGACAAAAATAAACATATATAAATGAATCTCGTACTTTTGTTTTGAGAATAAAAGGCAGCTCCTTTACATTCCTTTATAAATAGATGCTACCATCTTTTCTATCGCCAGCATGTTCTTTCAATTTCCTGAGAAACTGTTCCAATTTTCTTGAGAAAACGAAAGTAATACCTTTGAATGATCGACACAAGTTCAAATTAAATATCCAAATTGCTATTGACTCTCCTTGCTACAAAAGGAAACATTTCATCGCAAGAAATAATATACACATATATTTTCAAGGATTTTCCAAACTTAAGTATTACTAAGAAAATAAATCAAATAATGTAAACTAATTTTTTATGTGGATAAACTTATTTCCAAGAAACTGTCAGATATTTGGTAGTGTTGAAAATATAATAACAAATCAAAAGGTCCTCTCCAAGAAATTAAATTCATCACATTTCTTTTGCATCATTTTAGAATTAACAAAAGAACAAAAAAACCCATATCACAGAAAGGCAACCAATAAATACTATAATGCAAAACTAAATAAATACAATTCATTTTTAGGGTTAATACAATCTAAATTTAGGACCTTAGCTAGTTCATTTCATGGCACAAAAATAGTTTTCATGAGCATCCATTAGGAAATCTATGAAAACAGAAATAATCTCAATGACTGGAGATTCTAAGGAATGGCTATCAACTAAAAAGAGTTCTGGTTTCAAACCATGATATACGACTAATATTTACATATGCACAAAATTTTATTTTGTCGAAATGAAAGGAACTAATATTGAGAAAAGGATATGCCCTATTTCAAGCTATAAATATAGTTACCTCATATAAAAAAGGAAAAGATAAAACTGACTGCAAAACCAGCAGACAGCTGTTGAAGAAGCACTAGTATCAGTCAAGTTGGTGACTACTTCAACCACAAGCCCCTATTCTCCGACGAGGAGAGCCAGGTCGACCCGTAGATGGAGAAGAAGGTGGTGGAGACGTAACAGGGCAACGGAGACTGGGAGATCTCATTCTTGACCACACAAGCCTCAGTTCAGCCGCATCTATTCGATGAGCTGTGAAGGAATTGCGATATCCGCAAGGGTCGTCAATCCTTCTCCTTTGATAGCTGAACGAGGGATGGTCCCTAGGACGCAACCCTGCTGCCCTAGCGCACATCCCTGTCACAAATACATCCTCCAAGTGGAAGAGTGGAGTTGAGAGAGCAGCTACGAATAGTCTTTTTGCCACGGCACGTGACATAATATACCCTGTACCAGACAGATAATCTGGATAAACTCTCCCCGAATACATATACCTAGGTGCATACCACTTGGACCTTGTACTGGAAATTGGTCTCGCCCCACAAATTAGAGTACCTTCGAGGAGAGTGTCTTCTGTCTCAAATGCCATTGCCCTCACTCGTGGTCCTCGTGGCTGACCCGCATCCGTTCCCCTCCGTCTCTGCTGCCACTTCTTCCTCTGACGCACTCTTTCCCGCAGATGTGCCACTATGGCACCGACATTCACAAACATATCATCATCCGTTTTCATTATGTACCGAGCAGAAGAGCAGTGCTGAGACGTCCACTTGAGAAGCATCACCGACTTGAGAGTGAGATTGTTATACGTGTCCACAAAACCTTCCTGGATGATGTCACTGTGGAGACGGCTTTCTTCATAAACCTTAATTTGAAGGGTAGTAGACGTAGGAACCTCTCCATCTGCTTCTTCTTCTTCCTCCAAAGATGGTGCAGGATTACCAAGAAGGAAGGCCACGCGGGCTGATGGAGCAACTGCCTCCGATGCCCACGTCTCCCGGATTGCTTGTCGAGCTTCAAAGTTAGCGACTGATGAGCAGACAATGATGAGAAGGAGTAATCCATCTTCCTCTCTTTCCTTCCCGTCTTCATGGCTTTTTGGAAAGCTGCACATGTTTGGTGCTGCAATAACTGTAGTATCATTGTCTGGTTGAACATAGACATGAAGATCCCTAGTGGTATTGAGGCTCCAGCCAAATATTGGTGCTGAATGGGAGACAAAACAAATATTATTAGTTTAATTTGACATCTTATGGATTGTAATATAATAGATTAGATTGGGAAATATATTCAGTCTGAAATCTAACATTAAGTGCAGAAGCATTTAAATAAGCAATATTTTGTGCATTTATGGCTGATGCTCAAAATTTTTCATCTCACAAAAGATGACCCTTTCAGTCAATTTGCTTTATTATTGGGTGTTGTTGGCAGCATGTAAGTTAACCCGGTAGGTGAAATCTGAACTAGTTATCATTACTAGTATTATTATTACTCTTAATAGAAAGTCAAGGGAGAGTATTGGTAAATTCATTACATTATTTAAACAAAATGAAGCAAGACGTACATTTACTCAACCATCATTCCAGCATACAAGTTTTGAATGATTCTAAGAGACATTCTTAAAATTTATTGAAACCTTTTGATATACTTACATCAGCAACTGTATACCTTCCACTGAACATATGAAAAATATCTTCAAGTGAGAAAAATATGTACACAAAATGTCCACTCTCCTCTGGCATAAAGAGATTGCGAAGGAACATATATACTAAGTTAATGTCTAATGAAAAGGACAGTTGAATACAAATACTCTGCTTTTATTTCGTGGAACTTTATAGATGTACAAAAAAAATATATTAGAAAGAAAATTATAATTTGGTAATATTTGGCACTTTTTCCAATTATATCTGAGTAAATAATTATTACATAGCATACAAACGACAAAATTCTATAAAATAACCTTGATTTTTTTTTAATATGGAGTAAGAAATATTGTCTGATATTAAATAAAAGGCAAAACAATAATGTGCAGGAAGAAACCTTTTGCATCAGAAAATGAGATGGGAACTGTAGAAGGAAGAAATTCGTAAAACAGGAAACTCCCAGGTACATATTATTATTAATTTGAAAATGTAGAATTTTAGAAAGAAAACTGCTTCAATAATCCTAAATAATTATTATTTATTTTCATGCCTAGTTACTGTTGTCTTTTACAGATGAATTCCTCCTAAGCTCTGATGAACTAATCAGAAGGTGCTTCACCAACGCAACAGTAACAACAAACACACACAACCATTACCTGATCGGAAAAATCCAATCAGCCGAGATTCAAACACGGAACCTTGGGGAAGGAGCGATAGCTTAGATGGCATGCTATCCCCTCGGCCACCAAGGCCAGTATTTAAAAGTAATATAGATCATGAAATGATATAATAATAATATCACACGTACAATTCTTAAGCTATATATTTAGGCAACATCACTTTTAAATTTTGTAGAAAAGTGCTCTTATTCATCACCATCTGATGTAATTTTATACAGCTAATATCAGATTTAAATGAAAAAACTATGTATAGAAATGCCTTCGATTTTCATAAAGTATCACCATGTTTAACATAGAAAACTCAGAAAGAGATTAGTTCATAATGCAGAAAGCATTTATTACAGTAATTAAATAAAAGAATGCATTTTGTAATGGAAAAAGTATATGACACAAAATCTCACCTTCTCTGACCTGCACTTGATTATATGCTGGCAGGTAAAGCATGAGTAGGAAGAAGAGGACCAAGAAACAGAAGGCAAAACAGCGCAGATATTTGCGTGTTGGATGGCTGGATGATCCTCCCTCCCCATCATCACTTTCCTCGTCATAGCCCTTCTCCATCTGTTCATTAATTATATCAAAATTTACAATTAATATTATACCATTTTTCAATTCGTTCATAAAATTTTAGGATAAAGCTCCAAACATTAATTTTAATTTGACTTTTTAACATTTAAGGGAATATCATTGAAGAGACGAAATGCAATTCACAAAACCCTGATATTATATCTTAAAATAGATTTCTTTAGTTCCATTTTAAGGTTAATTTGCTTTTTATTAATATTCGAAGAGAAGACTTTAAATACAGCACGGAACACCTACATAATAAAAGATATTTCTATCAAAAATTACGATTTTTTGTTGTAAATAAACTAAAATTGCTAAGAATGGATGGCATTGCTGTACAGTTTTCAGAAAACGGAAGGATGCTATCTTCTCATATTGTAATTTCATCAGTTTTATGGTTCCTTTTTTTCTTTTTCCCCAGAAAATGCCACATTTCGTAGGCAATCTAACGATGAAATATAGAGAATACATCGGAAATTTTGAAAGTATATTTTTTAGTGCACTGAGTCCCATTCGCTCTCTAAACGAAAATGAGAGACAAAAAATGTAGGGCTAAGAGAGGAAACAGTTCCTCCGATCAACAATAAGGAATTAGTTAAACTGCAAACATTTTATTTGATATCGTGCATTATGATGGGACTATTGTTTACCAAAAATAAAAACAAGAGGCTAACTACGCATTCATGGTCCAATTACGTGCGTCGAAAATATTTTAGAAAATGTATTACATGAAGCGTTAGTAAATATGCATCTGTAATATCAATACAATACATTTATTGTATCTATCACCAAAATCACATTATTATTAACGATATAGTTATCAATCAAAATATAATAAGCATCTAGCTTCTAACCCTTGAAGAAATTGTTCAAACGATTGAAACGTGGAATAGTCTGCCATCAATAAGTAGAAAATATATCACATTATTTTTATTACAGCACTTCAAGTTTCCCCAATCCAACGGATTGAATTCCCGCGGTCAATAACCAACTTCCGATGTTAGATAAAGATTAGCGTACGCATTTATCGTGTTACTCTCTCAGCCAACACTTGAGAATGATAGGGTTCCGCTGATAATGATGATTGGATAGCCCATCTCGTACATACCCAAAACAAGGACGGATAGACGATTCGCGATGGTCTCCTGACCAGCACAGCGCAGTCCCCGGCTTTTTGGATGCCGCCTCTCCCCCCCGAACTCCTTTATCTATCATTCACATTTAAGTATCATCTTCTAGTACGAAATCAAAAAATAAATCATCTCAGAGGACCGGATGACCGGTCGCCCGGCTCTTTAACATGCTCCAACCCCATCCACGCCATCTTGCGGTAGAAAGCTTATGCCATCTGGGAGCAACGGATACGAACTCCACGGGGTACACATTCAAAATTTACATTCGACGCAACCGCGTCAACCGAATATCTTTCTTAATGATCATGATCAGAAGTCCTGATCGAAAAGTTTCCTTTAAAGAGTAAACGATGAAATGAACCTCTTCCTATCCAAGATGAAGTCTCTTTTAGTCTAGACAATGTAGATACCATGTTTCCCAGAAAATAAACCTAACATTTCAGAATGCTTTTGAGCAGGGTTTCCCAAACTTTTTCTGCAATGGAACACTTTGCAAACCAGGGAAGTTTAACGGAACACTTTGCTTATTTTTAGGTTACGTAAATCTACTTGTAAAATTTTAAAAATCATTGAATTACTATAAATTATTTATTTAGTAATTATTTTAAAATATAAAACTATAATATTATAATATAAACATCAAATATGAATAAATAAAGCATTTTATGACTTTAATTCTCCAATCCTCCATTAAGATTCCAAATGTTCGCGGAACACCTATTCAGGCTCAGCGGAACACCGGTGTTCCGCGGAACATGGTTTGGGAAACCCTGCTTTAGAGAAAGCTCTACCCCAAATATAAGCCCTAGAAGTATTTATTTAATTATCATTTAATGAATGCATAAATAAATGGTAATGATATTACTGACAATATTCCTTTACATAAATGTTAAGCGAAAGAGAATTCTTAGCCATAATTGAAAATCAAATTACGATATACAGGTGGTGAATATACTCAACAGCGCCAGTAGTAAAAAACAATACTTTCTCTATACTAGGTATATGGAGAAAGTAATAAGACACGCTGAATAACGCCTTAACGCGTCTTTAGAAGCAAAAATAATGCCTGGTCTTAATTTCGGGAAAGCCATGTATTATGAAAACTCATCTTTTATCTCGGAATATAGTTTCTTCTCAAAGGTTTAATTAACTATGGTTATAATATAAGTAACTCATGCAATGAAATTTCGGAAAGTAATTTAGAAAGAAGTAATTTTAGTTCTGCTCATTTACTATATGATTCTGAATTTTATTTTCCTACGCCTTGAAATTAATTCAACAGATGCAGGTGAATAACATTGCAATAAGCTTAAACATTATAGGGATTCGATTAAATAAAATATTCAAATTTCACTAAACAAAGGCTTCTTCGATTGAATTTATTTAAACATTATACATAAAATGAAATCTCAAAAACGGGTCGAAATCCTTGTGTGTAGATTATCTAAGGTTGCAGCTAACCTTTACGATTGCACATCTAACATTGAATTTACAAAATAGTCATGTTATCTGAATTCTTGTTTCTCAAAAATGCTCCGAATCCGCTTTGATTTCTGTGTTTCGAGGTTATGGTTGCCGAATGAAGGCATTAAAGAGATTTCGCGGAACGTAGCAAAAAATGCAGTTACACATTCTTCAATTTTATCAGGAATTGTTATCGATTCACTTCTAATTGTACGTATTCGTATTGATAATTTGTGTCAGAACTAAGGTCTACTTTTTATGCATGATTTGATACGCTTTCTTCGAACTCCAGCCGTTAAACGCAAATAATAGAGCGATCGATGAAAGAGAAACTGGCGAATATCGAAGATATACAACTAGATGATCACTAATGATGGACGGAATAAAAACAATTCTACTTCGCCGCTTTACCAAAACATACTGAATGTAAAGCACGGTTATACTAAACACACTTTTCCCCGAAAATTCAACTCTATAAAGTAAAATTAGGTTAAAAATAATTGAAACCGTAGATGTAACAAACCAGTTTTATTCTACGCTTACAATAATTGTCCAACGAAAGGATGTTTATGGAGGCGTTAAGAAATAAAGCTCATGAGCTTTATTTCTAAGTTCTATATTTACTTAAGAATTAAATCAATATTTTACTTTGTATAGTGAACTTAGTTTTTTATAACCAATAGATAAGAAAGTCACCAAACGAATATAACCTTTTATGTAACGTAAAAGTTACATTTCCCCAAAAAGCACTAGTTTCCCTGTAAAGTAGTTCGGAATTTTGGTTCCATTTAGATTAAAAGACACTTTCATTCAGCTCAAAGTATTCCCCTCAAATCGACGTCTTCCACGGACTTTACCTCATATTTTTACACCATCAGAAGTTAGAACGTAAGTTTAATACTTGAAGGAACCTACCTGAATTAGCATTTTCAAAATACAGATTAGATCGTTTTTATTTCAAAGTGACGAAGAAAGATTTTCTTTTTGAGGAGCACTAGGTACTAGAATATGCACCGCTGATTTGGAGAGAAGGAAATATAAATCGATCAGAAGAAAATGAAAAACAAGGCAAGTGATGGCAACCAAACAAACGATTACGTGAAAAATAAAAGTCAATAATTCGGGATTGTCGCCAATTCGAGGGAACCAGAAATTTCAAGGGTTGTACAAGAAGTGTAAAACAGTGACTTTGCTACGCTTCGGGGACTTAAACACAAATTTAGCGTATTATTTACAGTTAAATCGGCGTTTGTTCAGTAATTTCCACGGAGTACGCAATATGAATCATAAAATAAAATAATAAATTACAACCAAATCTCACAGTTCAGCTGTAAATTTTATTATTTTTCCTCGAGAGTTTTCTTCTACTTCCTGTTTTTCCTTTACGGAGAAAGAAGCCTTTCATATTGCCTTCTATCCAATCGCTAGCTGTGGTCAACCGCAATATCTTCATCAAATGAGATTGACGATGTCTAACGAAAAATGTTCAGAAATAAAAATTACTAGATCATCGCCCCTTTATTCTCGAAACATTCTAAGAATCGGCGATCGTCTATTTTTTAAGGAAATATCACAAGTTTTAATAACAGATGGACGATTAAATGAAAAACCTACGGTCCATTTCTTAACAGCCAATTATGAACTAATTTGCGACTTAAGAGATCCTCCATGTTACTTCTTAAAATGGTTCAATGAGCATTTATCAACTCTCTTTAACTTTCGCTTTCGTGCGAGAGAGTGCTCATGTTTTCAGCCGTCTCCTAGGTATTTTATTACGTAAGCGTGTTTATTCGGACCAATAATTAATTGATTGGCTTAACGGTAGGAGGCATCCATATATCTCAAGACATAACAATCGGATATGAGGAAAATTGGCGTCGGAACCCATGCTGGGCCGTCCACTTAAAGAACAGCTGTTTACAAGCATCGTTTTCCCTTCGCTTTAAAAATGTACCCGTCCTTGGAATTTCATATTAATTCAGAATGTGAACGTTCGCTAAGACTATCACAAGCAGCATAGGGCATTCCTAACGGTACACTTATTTCGCCCAATGATAATGGTTCTCCGAAGCAGTAGTTGAGAAATAAAAGTACCCCTACGAGTAAAACTATCTGGGTAAAATTACAATAGATGGTTAAAGCTTTTGGAGAAAGTATTTTAACGGCTGACATTTAACTTCCCATTTCTGAAATAGAAACGAAACAGCCGATTTCGTGATTTCCTATTTTTTATAATTTTTACTTATATTTTATTTCATAAAATGTCCACAGTATTAATGTAATTTCACTCAATTTTACATCGTATTTTAATCTAAATTTGAAGTTTATTCCATTAATGTTCAGACATTTTCTCCAAACTTTTTGACAATCAGTACGTCTGGAATTTTCATTTCGATGTCTGATTTTAATTCGTTCACAGAATTTCTCGCGTTTCCCCCACCCCGCGTCTCCTCGCTATGTGACTATTTTTCCTTCGTCAGACTTTAATTTCTAAATATTTCTTTCCACGGCCTACTCATACTTTTTCATTAATTTTTCAAAATATTACCTGTTATGGAAACTAAGAGTCTAAAGCTGACGGCTAAAGCAACTGACATATCCGCGAAATTGCCCACATTTAATATATCTTTCATTAGTCTAATTATTACGCAGCAGAGACGTAACCTCGGTAGCAGTAGACTTTCATATTCAGTAGCACTTGAAAGAAGCCAAAAGAGAGTATGAACCTTCCTTTCGAATCCGCGTTCACAACTCGGACTGATTACAGACTCTTTTCACGCCTGAGGCATTGGTAAGCATAATTCCGCAAAGGATTACGGCGATTCCGTACATCAGAAATGGATCTTCAAAGCGGCTATATAACGCGAGGTGTTTCGTGCAAATCGATATTACTTAAAAAGGATAAAATTCAGACGAAAGTAAACGCACAAAATCAAATTTTGTTCAATTTAATTGTAAAGATTTAATATTCTGAATCCACGAAACAACTATCTATCGATAATAAGCATTCTCAATGGCAGCAGTACTTTCTCCGGTCAAATAACTCATTTATTTAGTGATTGGTCGGCAGGCCTCAGTTGAGAAGTTGAACAATTGAACTCAAATTATATTACGTTTTTCTGTCATCAAATAATTGCGTAAGTGTTTTGTTTTAGTACAAGTGTAGCATAAATACTTATGTTCGATATTTATGTTGAGGATTCCTCTATCGATATAGCTCAAGGGTAACTGCATCAATCTCACACGAACGAAAAGATCTTATAAGAACCAAAGCGATCCTAATCCACCAAAGAAAAACGTGACAGAGAAGAGATATGCTTTTTTTTCTAATCCTCTCCTTACAATGTTCAATTTGAACAAACGTAAGGTTTTCAAATTTATAAAGAAATGTCAACAGAATTATTAAATTGCAAATTTGAATATGCATCAAAATATTACTCAAAAAGACTATTTAAAGCTCTTCAAAAATATATCTTAACAGAAAACAAACATTCAGTTCCTTTAAATCATTGCCTGGAGGTGCCATGGGTTCAACATTTCAGTTTATGATAAGAATTTAGACTTAAATATCTGTTTATAAAATATAGTTATTTCTTTCACTTTGCCAGTTTTTAATTACTGCCTTTAGCACATATGCATTCGTTATTTGTTTGAGCTCTTTCGGTATGACTATGAAGATCTTTAAGACTATGTAATTCATTCTCCTATTATCGCTAAATGGCTTGGTAGCATAGCCTTATCTCTAAAATTCGTGTTGAATGTCTCACAAATTTGTTTCATATTTTTTGTTTAAATAATTATCTAGCAAGGTACAGAATTACTTAAAGTTAAGTGGAGTAAAAGCCGTTATCACTTCGGTGTACAAGAATTTCTTGATTTATCATCACAAGGTGCGATATATTATTGGCCTCTAATAGGTAAAACCACATCTTAGACTGCTCTCCGTTCATGAGAAATACAGCATCTTTGTATTGGCAGCATGTCCTGGTGCTAATGTAGTTGACAGCCGGATTTCCTTATTTTAACATTTATTTTAAGGCCAGTTGAAGTGACCGTCGTTGCGTAGCAGTTAAAATGCTCATGAATTTACACTAAGGTAATCAAAGTGGCGTATTTGGTTGAAGGCAGTAATGCAAATGTTGTTAAATAACCACATTTCTTAACTTGTTCAACGTCTGTAGAATTCGAGTTGCGTTGTTGTGTTTTGGAGTAGGTAGCGATTTAGCAAAAATGTCTACTGCAGTTGGATTCAAAAGGTTGCACTAATTTAACGCTACCACTGCATTCCACGGGCAAGAAAAATGTTTTTAATTGAAATAGAGATAATTAAATGTTTCTCGGTCGTAATTTTCACATCCGAATAGTGAACTGCTATAGAATGAAAAATTGAAACCAGGCTAACCTAAAAGTTTCTTGAGAAATTCCGTAAAAATTCCACATAAAGAAGTAAATTATATTTACTGATGGTATAAGAGGTACTGTTTATCAGTAAATATAATTTTGGGGTAGATTGTGGGGACAGAGCTGTAAAAAAATGGGTTAATTCACAAATGAATTTGAATTATCATGAATCATGGGAACGTGATTTTAAATCCTATACTAAAGTGCTAATGATGAACGTCTCATGAATAATGATTAAAATCTTTCAAACTGTAAAATGTTCCCAGATTTTTGCTAGAAAATTTTGGAGTTAATGTGATAACGCTCTTTGATTCGAACCGACTGTGCTCATACCTTTTGTGTGGTTACTTAAAAATAATTAACTTCTCACGAAAATACTTTTGGGAGAATAAATCGATAAACTGTATCACAGACAATAAAACGTTAAAACTAGAGATAATTTAGAGGCCATAAATTCATTTCTTTCCATTAATTTTATCAATATATCTTTACACTCAAATTTTAGGAAACTTAAATATAGTAAAAACATTTCTTTTAGCCTACGTAACTTAGCACAGCAGTTTATTTCCGCGGTAAAAGCAAAACAGCATTCGTTCTTCAATTTCAGCACAAATATGTGATAGAAATGATTTGGGTCTTGTTAAATGGCTGTGATCATCATTCTGTTATTTATTTTTACACCAATCTTCGATAAATGTGATTGATTGTTAGTTGTGGCCACTGTTCATAGCAGAACCAAGGTATATCGGTAACTCAAACGGCTACAATGTCGAGTGATTTTGTAATGCACTACATTTTCCATCGATTCATCTGTATACTGACCTTATAAGACTAAATTATGTGTCGATTGGTAGATCTGAGGTGGTTAATTTAGAGGAATCAACCAGATTCCGAAAATGATCTCAAATTACTCAAGTAATCGAACGTAACTGTGAAGTCAATTAGAGTAAATATCCTTTAATTATAGAACATTTTTGATTCAACAACGATATTGTAGTGATATCTTTCTAAAGCCAAGTGTAAGCAAGTGATCTTCTTTATTTGATTAGGCTTCCCACACACTTATGCAAGTGGCGTGTTTCCAACAATTAGAGTCAATCTTGACTTTTAATATGCTTGGTAAACTCAATCTATTCGCGGCGTTTAAAAGAACACGATCACGAAGTCAATACAGTTTACAATTGTCAGTTTCCCAAATGAGCCCCGAGTTGACACAATCAATCAGACCAACAGCAATCAATAACAGTTTTCATAAGAATTTAGAGCAAGTCGAAACTTTTTCATCCGATTCCCACTTTTGGGGAACACGGTTTTCAATTCAATGAGCAGTTACGCCCGATTCTAATAAAAGAGAAACCAGCAAATGAATGAAATTTTAGTATATTTCTAGAGAATGAGGAAGGCCTAAAACATGTTTGAGAATAGCTTCGAGAGTTTACTTCTTGTAAGAATAATTGTGATAGAAATCCCGCATAAGGTCCTCTTGGGAAAATGGCGCGCAATCAGAGTTGCAAAGGGCCCAATTGTGAGCATTTCCTTATCGGTACAATTGCTGGCATATTTAGCGGCTCCCGCCAGTGTTTGCTCGGCTTCTTCAAACAAGAGATGCTTCTGTTCGTCGCTAATTCATTGCGTCACGAGAAAGCGTCTGCCGACAAATGATCACGATTCAATTTCACGAGAATCGCAAATTCGTTGCGCAAAAGACTCATTTGGAGCCATTATTTCTCGTCAGCCTCCATTATGCTCTATTATGAATCAAACAGATTTGAATCGCGATCCTAATCCTATAGACTCCTCGTTACACATTCTCTAATAGCCTCTTTCATCAATCTTTAACTGCAGCCCCTCTTCGCCGTCATTAGCTCTTTACTAAACATTTCCCTTCTGAGCTCACGAAGATTTCCTTTTTGAGGGCTTTCGTTTTCTGCTTCTTCCCTCAATTCCGCATCTAAAACTCTCTCTCTGTTTGCTACAATTCCATAAAATACACTCTACTCCGTACTTTTCTACAACAGAACTTATTCTAATATTGGATTTTCTGCTTTTTTAATAGCTGAAAAATATTTTACGATGGATTTGTGGGGTAATTTTCCAAGTATGAGTTGCCTATTCAAGCAGAATACGAATATTGCTATCAGTTCTAACACTTGCTAAGAGCTAACCGGTTTCTCTTGTGCTTTCAAGGAAACAGAGAGAGCGCATACGAATTTTCCTAATCCTTTATGAGAGGTTTAGATTTCTGTCTCGGAGCTGCGTAGAGAATTTGGTCCAGGGAATCTAACTAAAATTGTCAAAGAAAATGAGTTAACTCAGTGGTCGGCAAACCGCGGCTCGCGAGCAACACATGCGGCTCTTTCGTCCCTAGAGTGTGGCTCTTCATGACGAATATTTTTGTTTCTGTTTTTAATAATGTATGTACCTATATAGTTTAAGTTTAAAATATATGGCTCTTAAAAGAAATTTTTATCGTTGTACTGTCGATATTTGGCTCTGTTGACTAATGAGTTTGCCGATCACTGAGTTAACTCATCTCCAAATATTAGAGGTCATCCCGATTTCGTTTGCTTTTGATGCAACATCTCATCGTTTACTCCATTTCAGCCCAACCTCAGATGCATTTTCCGACAGTTTGGTTTTTGTGTTCTGCTTTGAGAAACGATTTCTGGATGTCTGGATTATTTTTGCTGCGGTCAATTTATAGCAGTTTGTTATTCCGGATTGGTAGAGACGCATCGATGATATCGGTACCAATACCAAACATACAGATCTGTCCTTTTTGTTTTGAAGTTTTGTAAAAGACTAATATTTTACTCCTGCTTTAGCTAATTAGCAATGACTGGATGCGGTGGACTGTGTGACGCCGAAAATCATATCATCTCTGAATCATTGTCCGATGTATCAGAAGACTGTGTCGAAGAAAGAGAGAGTTCTGAAGGCGAATTGGATTTGGAATAAGCACGGCAAATCAGCAAATAAAACGGCTTATTCCTATAGAGTGATAATGAAGAAAGGGACAGCATTTCTTATGAAGAGAGTGGTTGCGATAGCTTTATAAGATCTATGGAAAAATTTTAAGGTAAAAATGGGTTTTCAATAAATCAAATAATTGCATATATACAAGTATCTGGTACAAAAATAGTGATGCTATTTCATCTGTTTGAATAAATGTGCAACGATACAGATTCATAAATACATAATACATACAGAACCTGAAGATGTAGCGACGCTACGAAACCTGGGTCGTGTTATTCTGATAATAAATAGTGGTCTAGTAAAAGTTTGTTCACCATGGATTTTTTAAAAATGTGCAACGAATTGCTGTCATTAACTGTAAGAAGTTATCTCTATCCAAACTTGAGCTATAAATTCGTATAATAATATTCGTAAATACTGTTTTTATTGCTCATTTTGCTGATAGGGATTTAAAAAGAATTCGTCAAAAAGTGTAGTCCATCAGCCAAAGCAGTATTTTCTCGTTCCTCTTCATTGTCTTCCTCATTGTTGAAAATAAGCAATTGAGTTGAACAAGTCTTATAGAGCTGTAAATCAGAAAGAAGTAAATGGAATCACCAGCCATCGTTGTTGTAACAGTGACTCTCATCCTAATAGTGCCATCTTCACGTGACGAATGGACGCGATCCGAACGACGGATCTTTTGCTCGTTGCCCTCGGAGGACCGCTTTTCCAGTCAGGATTTCGCAGTGTACAGATTTGTCGTGTTTGAGAAAATGAAAGGGACACTGAGGATGTTTATCACATGTCCTCACTTGGGACCAAACCCTCGAGTGGTTAAACCAAAAAGGAGGAGGATGGAAATGTCTCATACCTCTTCCAATCAAAATAGTGAGTCTATATAGTTTCAATCCTCTCCATTACTTCTTTCTTGTTAATCACGAATAAATGGCAAGTGGCATTTCATTCCACCGAAGATTCTAAAACATACGCTAGGATGTTAAGTATGCGGAGGATATTTTCAATTCATAAATCTGTTGCCCGTTTTATACTGCTTTCCATAGATGGTATTGCGAGGTAAATTTTTTCTAACATACAAAACATTAGAACGAAATATTGAGTAGAAAGTTTAAAAATCACTCTTTTTTGCGAATATTCATCGTCAGAAAATAATTTGTAAGAAATGCAGCATGGGGCAAAGCTGCTTTGAAAACAAGACTTCTGTAGAAAAATAATTCATTACAAAGATATCATGCATCTAAAATAAAATGCTACGAGAAATTTCTGCAAGGAAAATGATCTGTTATGGAAATTCATCGACGGAAAAGCGTAATGAACCATCTGCAGTGAACCATTTTAGATCCTAAAGCGGAATTTAGGAACTGTCAAAATTTTCCAAAAAGTCTTCCAAAATTACTCAGAAGAACATAGAACCGATAAAACTTAAATAAGGTTTTCGGTGTTAAAACGGGAATCGAAACGTCCGCAGATCTCATTAAGGATCAAACTGGTTGAAGTAATTCATATATTTGATACTGTAGAAACAGTTCAGCGATAATTACAAAATAAAAATTTACCCGCGATCCACAACAGATGGATATAGAATTAACATTACATAAAAGATAAACTTTTAATATTTCCGTGGTCACATCTCGAATTCCAAATTCAATTCTGCACAAAAGATGCTAATCGGATCGAATGAGAAAAATGGAGAAGGAATTCAAAAAAGGTAAATCCTTCCTTTATAAGCATACAAAAGGATTCTAGGGTTCCGATGCATGAGTGTAAAAAATATAATCATCCTGTTGATGAAAATGTTCTCATTCGGATGAGCAAATGAGAGCGGCTCCTTCTTCCATGCCGCTCCTTCTTCAGTGCCGCTCCTTCTTCAGTGCCGCTCCTTCTTCAGTGCCGCTCCTTCTTCAGCGCCGCTCCTTCTTCCATGCCGCTCCTTCTTCCATGCCGCTCCTTCTTCCATGCCGCTCCTTCTTCCATGCCGCTCCTTCTTCCATGCCGCCCCCTCTTCTGTGCCGCAAAGAAGACGAATTCTCTGCCGCGTGATATGCAAACCACTCTCTGGCCGAGAGCGTCCGTCATCGATTCCAGGCGTTCGATTGCAGTCAAGTGCCAAGCACGAGAGTGGCCCCAATTTAGTGATTTCTTCGGATAAATATGTTCTGCTCCCCAGTTGCACGATGGGGAAGATCCTCTTCCTGACAAACTATTCTCTCGAGTCAGCTATAATAACAATCAACCTCTTTCTATGCGATGCGATATACTTTTAAACAAAGTTGTAAATCAGTGGTTTTTAACCTTTTAATAATAGTCAACATCCCATTGAATCTGAAAATAAGCTCTCTTTGGAAAATGTAATTCTATTTTTATTTAGAAAAAGACATTTATTGCGAAATAATTTATTTATTTCAACAAAAAATGAATGCGTTTACAATACATATTATATTTTTAAATATAAAACAATCTCTACATTTATAATTTCTACGTTGTTTCTGATAAGATATTACGCGGTAATTTTCGTTAAAAATTTAGAAGCCTCTCTCGCACCCCCAGGTTAAGAACCACTACTGTATATAAGGGATGGACATGATTTTCTCGAAATTGAGAATAGAAGGTCCTAATTTTTCAAGTACTAAACTCAAAATAGAGCGAAACGTCACTAATTGAGGCGTATTCTTTAGGAGATATCAACACGAGGAATGGAGGTGAGGATAGGAAAAGATTTCCTTGTGTTCCTCTTTCGAAATAAGGAAAGGTTGATTCTGAAGAAGCACTATTCTTATGAGGAAAGCATGGAAGCTAAAGGAAAACACCCAAAAGAGAATACATGTGTGAAAAGTACAGGAAAGCTAGAAAAAATGAGGATGAAGATCACTTAAGAATTACTCAAGTTACCGGAGTTTGCAGAAAATGTGAGAAAATATTTTATCCGAATTATGAGTTCTAAAGAATTAAGTAGATTTCATTATTGTTATACATCGTCCATCTGATCTTCATTCCATCTTCACTCTCAATTCGATCACCACACTTTCCTCTTCATAATGTTCAACATACGCTTCTATTTAGTACATTTATTACATCCTAACAATGCGTCGATCTTGATGAAACAGACATTCTTTCTTATTTTAATCGATGTTTCTCTGTGGTGCAATTTTTAACGTGTAGACCGAAATTTCCAATGAAATATTTGGAATCCAAATTCCGCCTTTCCCACGACTCATTTCTCATTTTTTCGTTAGCAATGAAGTAGGAAGGATTCAATTTATTATGAGCATTGTATTTGTAATCGAATAGACAAATATTTTCACTAAATATCAAACTTGTTGGAATAAAAAGCAAATTGAATTACAACGAATATTGCTCAGAATTCGAACCGAATTCAATGAATTAACTTTTCGCTTATTCGCCTGAAGAAGACGGGTACTCTAATAAACCAATAAATACTCGATATCAGTTTGACAACCACATTTCTGTCGTTCCAGCCACTCAATTATTCACAGTTTCAATGACGCTAAATTTTTGATTTAAATATCTTAACCCAGTTTTCTATGGCAGATCAAATGACACTCCCAAACTACTTCCACTGCACCAACGAATATCTTCGATGCCTCTCTTCAAACTTCCGTTTCCTTCATCTTCTTAAAGCAGTTGCGTTTTTCATTTCTTTTGCTCTTTTGTTGAGATTTTTTTCTTGAAGGCATTACTTTGCATATGATTTTCAAATGCCGTATGATTGAATGTGACCATGTATTTATTCCCCTGATAGCATCCTGTCATATATATCTGGATTTAATTTTCGCCTACATTTTTCGTAGAAATACTTGAGTATATAAAATGGCGTCAACATCAGGGTCTGGATGGGCTGTGCTGCTCAGATGATTCACGCAATATCAGTTGATAAAGTTAATACTGGTGTCCATCCAAAGGATCGAATTAAGCGCGTCACGTGCAGACACGGAGTCGAGTGACGACATATCACGAGTGAATCAATCGTTTGAGCTGCGCACTCACGCAAATTGAGACGAATCTATCACGCTAATGAAGCACTTATGAAAATTAATGAACATAGACTTTGGGGAGAGTCCATCTCTCTAAATGGATAAGGCAAACATCTTTGGGGACTCAATTTACATGTCTAATTAATTTCCCCCTTAGTTCGAATTCTGTGGATTTAAGATTTCCGTTGTATTTACAAAAAGTTCCATTAGAACCGAAAGTGGCTTCGTTAAAACTTTTAAAGGAAAAATATGATAACTTTTTTGAATGTTTTAAGCATTGAAGAGTTTATTATTGAACAGTTCATTATTAGAATCTTTAGTTTTTAGAGTATGTTCCCTTTTATGTAATACAATTCTTGGAATCGTATTCAAATAAATATTCCACATAGGCCATCTTAGTTCTCAGTACACGAGGATGGAAATATTCTCGAGGAAAAGATGAAAGATAATAAAAAAGAGGAAGTTGGAACGGTTTTAATAACAGTTCGTTTCAATGCTAATGAACAGTTCCGTCGTAGCGCAAGGCACTCGAAGCTTCACTTAGTCCAATTAGGAAAAGAACAACTGGAGACAAAAATGAGATATACGAATATACGAGATGTACGAGATATATGTATATATAATCATCGATTTTACAATTTGGGTCATGTCGTGCTATGTTTTCATTGACATTAAGACGCATATTTGGTTGATAAAAGATCTGGGCATTAAGTTGACGATTTGGTGATTCAACGGATGTGGAATTCACGAAATAACGCGATCGAACAAACTATTCTAGTCATTGATTAAAGAAGAAATGAACAGCAAAACTTATTTTCATCGTATATTTTGCATTTCTCCCCGCTTATATTAAGAATTTCTTAATGAATGAATTCCTTCCCGCTTCTTTTTCCTTCTTTTCTTTTTTTTTCTTTTCCCGCTACTTTGTTCCCCTCTCTACACCATTCTTAATCGCACTCCTTATATCGAAGCACTTATACACCTGTACATGTAAGCCCGGTGACTAGTGGAACTATTGCGATTACAAAGCAATCTTTCTCTCAACCCATGTGTTGAGTTCCACACAGTTACGCTTTATCATATAAATCTTCTTTTATAGTCAAGTAATATTTAATTTTTCAAATTTTCCAAAAAAATGTGAATTGATTTTGAACACTAATTCAAAAATTTCTCAAACAAATTTCTACATTCTTCAAAACAGTTTCCGTCGAAAAAGACGAAACCTCCAAATTAACCCTCGCCATCGCCTGCAATCGCATAACAGAAATAAAGATGATTATCGGTCATTAATGATGGACTTTAAGGGGTGCTAATCGAGCGATTTCCACACTTGGAAGCCGTCGTTATTCAATTGACGAAAGGCGGTGTCGAAGGCCCTCGAATGAGCAGATCGCATTTCGTATGATGTTCACCCAAACTATTCGTTTTAACTCATTTTGATTCGAAGGAAAGCCCTCGACTACGAAAGTCAGCACCTATTACTTTCCAAAACAGATTATTCGATGATGACAAAACATATCATTCGTTCCTAAATCGCACTCATTGGCTCCCGAATCTTGAGTTTAACAAAAACCACTCATTTAGATCAAGAATATAAATAAGAATAGGCGAATGATTTCTTTGGTGAGTTTTTCATGGATGCATACGACCACCGAAAACATTTGTCATCCGAATGTTGGTGAATAACATGAGCGTCCGACAGGAGATAAACGTCTTTGTGTATATTTTAATGGTGAGCTTAAGTAATGCTTTTTATCACATCTCCTTTTCGTAATTAGAATGGAATTCGATAAAAACATAAGTAATGTACGCTATATCTTGCCTTAAGCAGTAAAACATAGCGAGTATGAATCAAGAAACTAAGAATTAACACGGCAAATTGATCTACAGAAGGAATTACTAAAATAGAGGCTCCAAAAATCCTTTCAAATATGCTTACATTCGAAATTTATAGGGACTACCCCAACGGTTAATACTGAAGTGAAAATGTCACTCTTCGTCGAATCTGAGAATCATCGAATTTCATATAAATTAGTTTCGCTGAGTATATTTCTCCGATCGAAGAGAATTTAACCCTCCGTCAGTCGCGCTTTTGTATTTTGTACAACACAAATGGTTTTTCAGGTCCCGTTTCTACCCTTGAACCTCATGCCCGTGTCTATTCCTTTATCGCACTTACCATTAACTTTTAAGTCGTCAAATGCTTCTTTTTAGTCTAAAGCGAGTAAATCGTAAGTAAGTAAGCGAAAGCGACGACTGTTGTAACACATACAACGCGCGACCGCTTGGGTAAGTTTTTCGTTAGAGAACTCTATTTTTGCTTATTATAACGTTTACAGGGAATTTTTCACTTATTTCGTCGTAAACTTTATTAGACGTATTTCTATTTCGGAACTAATAGACATCTAGCTTTTTAGGCACTCTCTGAACGCATGTAAATAAATAAAGGTGAATAATAATATTTTTTACTAAAAATTGTTCTCTTCTTAAATTATTCCTCTTCAATTATATTATTACCTAAAGTTTAGTACTCAGAAAAAATAATTAATACAATGTACTTATAAATTAATTTGTCAAGACTGTGGGGCTATTTACATAGGTCAAACTGGCAGGCATTTACGCACACGTATTAAGGAACACAAGGAACACAAGGACTCCTCAGAATTTCAACCCCTCTTAATCCACCATTTACCAAAGGGTCCTAAATTAGATATTTTTGAACAGGTAGAAATTCTTCACCATAAAAGAAGCAACTTTGTTCTCACCAATGTCCACCAATTCTTTGCCACCTCCCCCCTGCTGTCACTTGTCAACCTGCCTCCTCCTATCCCTCAACCCTTCACTACCCCTTCATCCTTACCCCTTCCCTCCCCTTAACTCTGTTTTGTATAAATACTTGAACAATTTCTGTGTCTGTACCTGAAGATGACTAGACCATAGTCGATACCGGTCGTTTATTATAAATATTCTGTGGAACTGAGACCAAGCTATGTCTTCTCCTTCCTTTATGGAGTTTCACAAAGTTACAGCTAACTCTATTTATTATAAGTTAAAAGAGATCTCTTCATCAAAAAAAATATCAATTTTGCTTGCATAGCTGTGAATTAGGGGTTTGCTAGGTATTTTGTAACTAATACACTAACTATACACTTTTTCACTAGAAGAAAACTAAAGATTTATCCCCCTCCTAACTCTATCGTTGAAGCTAATTAATTAGGAATGGAAGTGAAAACTTATTTTTCCTTATAAATCCTCGCAGGATTATTTGGGAAAGTTATATATATAGATACTAGAGTTATGCCTCAAGTCGAAGGATTGTGCTAGATGCCGACATTCATCCTTAGAGGTTAATAAAGTTATTGAAGAAGCGTGCCCTCTCTTTACAATCGACAGCCCGCGGTCGTTCCAAGGTTATCGTTCAAATCATACACGAATAATCTTCTTCAAATACTTGCTTTTCATACTAATGTTTCAGACTGAAAGAATCATCAGATTGTGTGTGTTTTATTTTATTCGTGTCCAAAACTTACATGAATATGTTGCCTTTTGTTCAAGCTCTATTTACGATTGATAACTGCGCATGTGCTTGGGCAAAAGATTAATTTCCTTCTCAGGTAAATGATCCTTTTTACAAAAACTAATAACGCGAATAAATTATTATACGGCGTAAGGAGATCCGTAGCAGATAACTGTTTTAAGATATAGCCAAAGAAATAAAATCAAAGTAAACAAGAAACAGTGACGAAGTATTGAGGCATAGCTAAGGACAGACGTACTAATCGACTTTTTGTTCAGCCTCGAATTTTATACAAGAAAAATGTAACTTTTAAGGCCTTACATTCATTTATCTAATTAAAGAAATCTTTTTGCATTTAATGGCGAAAGTCTTGATAGTCCAAATCAACCAGCGGATGCGTGACAGACTAACTCTTGTTCTACTTTATTTTAGAAACTTTGGCTTCAAGGATTACTTTAATTAGACATTGATGAAGTGCTTCAAGGGTTGAATAAGTTGCCCAAATTATATATTAAGTCGTAGATTGGATAATTTAATTTTTTCATATTCAGGAAACAAATATTTAGCATTCAAAGTATACATTTCGTAAGAGAAGTTTGCTCTTTTTAGCAAGCTATACTTTATTGGTATCTTTTCACCATGAATATCCGAGATTTTCAGAATTAACTATGAAATTTAAACACTCGCAGCAATTAGTATCCCTACCGAATTAGGGTTGTGTTTACAGACATATATAAAATTAGGTCACAAAGACAAAATATCACGAACGAGAGATATGCATGGCATGCCTATCAAATGGACAGTTAAAATTCTCTTTCCCCCTTAAAAAAACAGAGGATGTTTTCTCTCCTTCTCAAAATGGCCCAAATTACCACGGGGTGTATGTTCTAATAATATTTCCTCGAAATGTGTATCGACCTCCACTTCGACCGATCGACCGTGATTTTGATGTTTGTCGGACACGTGGCGCCCTCGCTCCGTCGGAGGCTCAAACATCGCTAATTAAGAAAGGGACAAGAGAACAGGATGGCTATTTATTGTTTCGGATGATATCCAAGAAGTACACATTTCGAATTCTTGGGTTTTAAGAATTCCTCGAGCCTTCCATGTCCAAATTAAGCATCCGACTTCGCATTAAAAACAGCTAAAGAAGAATAAAAAGTTGAATAAGACACTTTAGTGCTGTAATATCGAACTCCCATTAAACATCTCAATATTACACCGCCTAAAGCGTACGTACGCAAGGTGACCCACACATTTTAAACTCCAATTTCTCGCGGCAAACAAAGGAATTGCGGTACACCATGGTGTACTGCAGTGGCGTAGGGGGGATAATGTTTGGGAGACAAAATTAGAGGTTTAAGGAATACGAACGATAGATACAACATATACATTTCAAATACATTTACAGATAATAAACTACGATATTCACCGAATTCAAAAAGGCATAAAGTTAAACATTTGAGAACTTCCGTCACCAGCAGGGAAAAATACTCACAATAAAAGCAGTAACACAGAAGGAGAAAATATAAGGTGATCCCGGTTGAGATTCCCCACGGGAGAGATGCCCCAGTCTTAATACTTTTACGGAAAACCACAATATTGCTCTACTGACGGTGTGCGTCGCAGTTTTATAAAATCATTTGAAGTAGGTGCTGTATTTTCCGCCCTGTTATAAGATTGAGTATAATGTTTTTGGTTGGTATCGATTTAAATGTTTGAATACTTTGAATTAAAGGGCGAAAGCTTGTAGCTATAGGTTCATCTAATATCCACGAGCAGTGACTGACCATCTTGGACAAAGTGTAGCCCCACTGGCTGTAAGGGCATCTCTCCCGTACTGAAAAGATAGGCATTCGCTATTATTACCTCTTCTCGGGATAGATGCCCCAGCGCTATCTTTAGGTATAAATACCTTATTAGTATCAATTTAAATTTAATCTACATTTAAATTTCAATTCAAACTTAAATCCACGGTCGAATGTATTTTATGCACGAACAAAAGATGACGTATTGTTTAGTAAGCAATATTTTGGAGCGTTTTGCCACTTTTTTCTGATCAAAATGTAATACCCTGCAAAAGTGGCCCACCCACATGGACATTGCAAATATATATTTATTTTTCGAAATCGAGAAATATCTTTTGTGAGAATATTTGCCTCTAAGTTTCGAAATTCCGACAAAAACATCAAAATGGTCATACATTTTTTTCGGCTGAAACAACAATATTTTTGCGTAAGAAGATGTCACTAACAAATAAACTGATTAGTAAGCCTCAATATGCCTCTAAAGGAGGCTGAGATGCCTCTTATGGGACTAGAAAATGAGGCAAAATCAGTCAAATTAAGCAGTTTTGTAGCACCTTCCGTCCTCGTCTACTCCTTCACACCGTTGCTCGTAGCATGCATTGCTGTTTCGCACCTGTTTATAACACTAAATATCTTATTTTTTATATGTATATTTTTATTATATTTCTGAGTACAAAATGACTCAACTTAAAGGTGGTGAGATTAATTTTCATAGTAGGAAGGAAAGAAGGGGCATCGATACTGGTTGGAAGGATGGTATCCTTTGAATATTCAAGGAATTAACTCGAAAAGCTATGGAATGTGCTTTTTGCGTTTAACTTTACAACGAATTCCCGTTAGGAGTTCTCTTCACGCATATCGACGGTGTTTATTCTAACCACCATTCATACCAATTGTATATTTCATTATAATTTTAAATGGATATTGTTCTCTAAATATACTACAATTTTTGGCTAAATTTCTGCAAATGAAACTTCTAAATAGGTTTTAAAGTTAACTCAAACGTTTATTTATATCCTAATTTCAAGTTAAATTTAACAATTTTGTCATAAAAGAAGCGCTTTCCAAATTAATTTCAATTTAAGCTAATGGGGCGTCTCTCCCACAGTCTCACCCGGACACTCGGGAAAGATGGCCAAGTGCAAGGACACAGAAAAAATTTATATTTTGGGTGAAAATGTTTTTAAACAAAATTCGTTTATATACTGTTAATAATCAATTAATGTTCTATAACGCAGTTTCAAATTCTTGTTATCACTTGAGTCATTTCCTTAGATGGAGCATCTCTACCGGAACTACCTTACTTTTCTCACCTACCTCTTAAATAGAGAATATTTCAAAAGGACATAGCAAAATAATCAATCTATAAGCTCCAACATCACTGCCCCGGGTTCGAGTCCCGGCTAATCGGATCTCTCCGGTTAGGGAATGGTTGTCTGTGTATGTTGTATGTGTTTACTAATGAAAAGGAAAAAAAAGAAAAAGGGGTTAACTGGAAGAATAGCCTTCAAAGGCTAACATTCGCCCATAAAAAATACGGCATTATTATTATTATTTCAAGGAGGCTTTCCGTTAATTCACTGGTGCTCTTCGTGAAACTCGAGAAGCAGAAATTTTAAGGAAAGATTTAATCGGTTCTATTGTGGCAATTTCCTCCTTGAATAGAAGCACTTGAGGCGTATCATCGGTTCCTCTGCCCGCAGTTTGTACGCAGCCTAGTTTCCTGGAAGGATAACAAGCTCCCCAATGCGGGCGAAAAACTATCTTACAAAACGTGAGCGGACTTCGGATATTTTTCCAGACTTCAACATGGAGTGCAAGGAGTGGTTATTTTCGTGTGATTTAAAAATCTACACATAGGCTTGCTGCTTTGGACTTATGTTCTCGGTCGTTAAATCTAGGTTATAAAAATTGAATCAAAAGCTACTGCTAACTAGAAAGCGTGACTATGAAATTCATTATTCACGATTGCAACAAATTTCGACGAACATTTGATATTTAATTAACATTTGAGATTTAGATAAGTGTACAAAAAAACTAAAACTGAGCCTACTAACTTGATAAAAATATCTTGCATTTATTATATTAATATCCTTACACATTCTGAGTTGTTCGGATTCTAAGAGTTCTAGAAATTCTAGACATTCAAATGATTAAGTTGAAAGAAAAACTTAAGATGTCGTTCCACGAAGTACAGCTAGGACATATTGATTATATTCAAACGATTGTTTACGATTACTATAACTTTGGAATTAAACATAATTAATTTACATTTCTATCGATTGTCATGGAAAAAATGTTGACCATTTAGCATTGCAATATAAACAGTCATTAATCATGCATATTGATGGTTCTGTTTGCTAGTTTAGAAATTTAAATAAACACTTACTCTAAAGAATATTCAATTGGCCGAATTCATAGGATGCGTGCACATCCTAGACCACTCTCTTAAGTGACATTCGCTTTCATCCTAGAATTAGCGTTCGTAAATGACAGGTAATCCTACTACTAGAAATTGTGATTTGACTTTTCCATAACTTACACTTTCTGGGACTACGTGGAAGGTTAAATTGCTTTTCCTCCAATTACCTATGCACGTAAACATGCAATTATCAGAAATAAACGGAAAAAATAGAATGTATTACTTTAAAGACAAAGCATTCATAGTTAGTTCAGAGAAATTATTTCCAAACGGGGTACGTCGTATTATTCGTATAGAAATTACCATTAAAATATAGTTAAGGAAAGGAACCAATATTAGAAAAATCATTATCCCTCGATGGGAAACAATTGAAAGATTTAATAACTAAAATAGTAAACGAAATATACAACCGAGCCCAGTTGGCAAATGCAAAACAAAAGAACGAATTAAAATACAATTTATGAAGATACAGACGAACGAAGAGAGGAATTTGATTTATGTATCAAGCGACATTTAATTGCGATAACGTAGAGTAAATTAAAATATGAATGCGATCACAGAAATTAGGCTAAAAATTCAGCAGAGTAAGGCATAATAAGATTTGAATAAAATAAATACAAAAACTAAAATACAAAATGTTTAAAACAACGCCGCCCTCCGTGAATTTCAACCTGGTAAGGTCTCTATTGAATAATTTATTTGGTCATTGTATATTATTTTCAAAATTTGAACACTATACATTTCTTTAGATGATAATCAAAATCAATGAAAAACAATTAAGTCAAATAACAAAGCTCCGTGGTAATAAAAACCATTCCTTTTGCTGGCACATGCAACTGCTTATTCATATTTAGGTTGAGTGATTCCCTTGAATAAAAACAAGTGCCCTCAATTTAACATCATTCCTAGCCAACGGATTGTAATTTTGATCTGAGAAATCTTTCAGAAGTACTTCTGGAATCGGTTTTACTGGAGGTAATTATAATTTCATATAGCAATTAACATCTTTGGAAGTGACGGACTCAACTCTCGATCATACTGTATTTTCGGAGTTCTGTTTGAAGAATGTTCCGCTGGAGCTTAGAAGGGATCAGACTTTGATATTTGTGCAAAAATTCTGAAAAACTATTTTCATTGGACGATAGTTGAAAATGGGCGGAGGGAAATAAAATGTCGAAAGAAGAGACGATTTCGTCACCGAAAAGGTGAAAGTGATCAGTTGCCGCGAGAAATTTCTGCTCGGCTCTAGTAACACCAGACATTGCGCTTTCACATATATCTGATCAAAACAGTTTAAAATACGAAAACCAAGTCCAAAAGATAGAATCGGCACCATTTCACACAACTTATAATCAATCAAACATTAGTTAGAAAAGAATTCCTGCCTTCGGAATGCAAGAACAGAATAATTAGTGAGAAACGTTCTTCTCCTTAACTGGATTTGCATCAACCCCCGGCTGCAGTCTTCCTTATTGAATAGAATTCCTCTCGTCGTTTTCTGAATGAAGTCGTTGATGAATTAAAGGAGATGAACCAGACATCGAGGTTCGTTCATTTTGTATTGACACTTCATTCATCCTCCAAAGCAGAGATTTGAAATCCGTTTACATATAAATGCCGTCTCTCGCTTGCATTTTGGTTACAAATATTAGGTTGTTAAGACCAAATATTTATTGACAGGCTGAGAAGACGTTTTCCACATATGTTCCTTGAGATACATAAAATCTAATGAGTGAAAATCCAACCCATCCTTTCGCACAGTACCTAATAATGATTCCTTATTTATTTACTAAGAATAATATTTTTCTGCCCTCAAAATAGTAGTCACTCGAACACGCACGTCTAGTTAGAAATTGGAGACGATTTCTTTCCTAATTTCAGGTGCATATAAAGAAGGAATTATGATTAGCATTGCGGTGATAAGTTGTGAAAAGAGATTTGGCGTTTTGGGGGATATTTGTGAAATGTTTGAAAGAATTAAATATTAAAATTTTCTTACGGAAAAGAAAAGTGTGTGTGTCTGACACGCGATACTGATTCTTTTTCATTTATGTATTTTGGTTGAGATCCAAGAAAAAGAATTTTAATCTGCTACGTAATTTAAATCTCCTCTTTTATTCCAACTGTGTTTTCTGACAGTCACAACGTGAAACTATTGGTTAAACTACATGACTCATAAAACGCAGCATTAACCAAAATCCGAATTTGTAATAAAACAGAATTAAGTACTAAATACGAATGATATAATTCTATACATTGCTGGATAGAGAGGATGTTCTTGCAATGGACAATATCTACATTACTTGCAGATATTAAAGAAATTGCATAACCAAGATGAAATAAGACAGTCAAATATTCTTCTAGTGATACTGGGAAATTTATTAATTTATTGAAAGAAAATACAGCATAATACAAAAACAATATATAAAAAAACATACAAAAATTCATTCAAAATCGATTTTAGGCTACACATTACGGGAAAGTGCGTATGATGAGCCTAGGAATAGCGCGTGAGACAGTCTTATTCAAGCAAAATCAAATTGAAAGAAGGTAGTTGCTGCTTAAAAAGTAATCCGTGGTAAAGTGCCTCTCGTGCAGCGCAAGTTTCCAAAAGTTCTGCAACGAATTTACTCGATATTCAGCAAAGACCGCTCTGTGGAGCAGAGAGAAGCATTAATTACCTTCGAGCGACACGGAAGTTATATTTACCTTGTCCTGACCTTTAAAAAACTAAGCTTCTTAGCCAACGAAGCCTTTTTTTACTATCTCTTGGATTCGCTGCATCCAAGGCTTCTGCATTGGATAACACTGTGACCGGGAAACGTTCTCAGAAGACGAGAACGTTTTCCAAACTTCGAATCGACCGCTAAGATATAACATTTAATGGACATCTGGAATTTCACGCAAGTGCAGAGTGATGAGGGGGATTGCTGATGGTGCCTTAAGGATTTTGAAACAATGCGAGTTTGCTGTTAAAGTGAATGCGTAATCTACTTCGATTTGCAATTCGCTCCTCTAACAAATATATTCGAGCGACATTTTGCAGTTTACAGGAAACTCTGCCAGTGCAATCGAAAAAATAAAAAAATATCATCAAAGTGAATAGTTTCTCACATTTTAAAAATATCCATGAAAGATATAATTAAATAATAGCATGATAAAAATTTCCACATGTGAAAAATAAGTTTCATCAGTTTATCAAAAATTATGATAATTTACTAATTTACGCTCAACGGTAATAAAAGGCGAATAACTTCTCAGAAATTTGTGTTTTCCTGCTACAGTATTTTACTTCCAGAGGATGCCTTGAAAGTAACCACCTGGAGGGCCAACTTGTAACGTAAACTTAAATAAATAAAACTTCTCTACAAGATATATCGCCAATTTGTTGGTCCAGATCCAATCATTCGCAAGCCTGAAGCAGATACACCAAACAAGGAATAAGCAATTCATTACAATTAGGAATATTCAGCTAAAACGCGAATAAATTATACTTTTAGAATTATTGTAGAATTTCTTAACTTCATTTGATAGGAACCTTAAATGTCTTTAAGGCAGACACTGCGTCATTAATTAGCGAAAAAGATAATTTTCATTACTCAACATCAACAAATGTACAACAGAGTCATATATATTTTAATTTTTTTTCAATAAGACCAATAGGCCTTTAGTTGACGTATATCGAAACACAGGTTCATCCTTTGTATACGGAATTTTCCTGATGTTACTCGATTGAAGCTACACTGGGAAGCTATCAAAATAAACAAAAAAAGCAAATAAGGTTCTGATGGAAACACATTAAGAATATGAGCAAGAATGGCAACAAGACGGAGCTCTCTTGTTCTACTCCGTTAAGTCAACGAACATTTCGTATTTACGGAAAACAAAAACATTAAGAATATTTCTTTGCTAATAAACCCAAAGACAGGTGCCCAATAATCTTAGCCAATGAATGGATGGTTTTAGCGCTTTAGTGTCATTGATCAGCACCAAAACTGCAAAATAAAAGTCGGCTAAACTTGCTAGATGTGTATATTTTGCTTTGAGAACTCCGTCAATCATATCTTCAACCTATATAGAGGATGAAAACATGGCCATTATTGTTTTACTGTTAAAATTAAAATTCAGACATTTAATTAGAATGTAAAATTTTCTGAATTCCATTAAGCGAAGTGGAGATATCCATTTTTCCTTGTATTAATCTCCTGAATTTGAATGCCATCGACTCGACATCGATTATAAGGAACGCACTTTCTTATACGTTATCAAACAGTGGAAGAAGGATTCCATGTTTCACTACCGAGTTCTTGCCCAACATTATCCAAACTAGTTTTCCAAGTAGGATTTCCAACGGGTTACCTCAGCAACCATTTCACTAACCCGTTCTCGATACGCGGATTAAAATAACAATTTTTATTTTAGACGAAAATCGAAACATATTTTCGCGTCACAGAGGCTTTTTGGCCATCCGTGACTATGAAGATTAAACTTTAAACCGGAATAATACACGGATTTAAAACCAAAATCATGCGTGTCGTTCAGTTCTTTCCCATAAGAAGTAAACGTTGATCATCTATCAAAAAAGAGAACTAATCATGCCCAAAAGAATTACGATTGATAGTTTCTTAATTAGAAAACACTAAGAAGTACTGTTGATGATCAAAGTCCCTCTACGGCAAAGGGTGGCTCGAAGCTCAAAATGCACTTAGGGTAATTAAGGAAGGTACAGCTCCATCTGACAACTGCACAATCAGGAGAGTCCATCATATTGGGCACGTGTATCTCATAGTTCAAGTATAAAAACACTGAAAAAATATGAATCGATCGTTAGAGTGAAAATGATTGAAAGGGGGTTGGATTTACGCAAGCGCATCAGGACGAAGTAACTACCGCCTAAAAATAGATTTAGTTCATTGAAAGTAAAATTACAGAATTATTAATGAGTAGGTAATTCATTTAATTGTCTGATGCACGCTTCCGCAATTTTGCTCTGTTGAGGATTAAATATCGGTTTATTGCTGCGACAAACGAACGCAAACACCATTACGAGAACATTAATAGACTATTTGGTAATACCGTCTTTTTTAGTAAAAGTCGAATCTTAATAAGGGTTTAGAAATTTCCTCAAACAATTAAAGTTAATGTCAAGGTCCTATTGAGACCGCTGGTTGTAATATAAAAGATTAATCTGTTTGAAATAATTCTCGGTCACTGCGGTTAGAAATTAAATGGATTGTGAAGAAAACCAGTTTTTACTGCGCTCATGTTCAGTTGTAGGTTGAGAGAGCAAAATATAGATGGATTTACACCAAAATTATCAAAAACCTGATAAAGGAAAAGCAGATTTTTGACGACTTAGGTGTGAATCCACTTGTATAGTAGGCCGTACGAGAGCAAAAGATATTGATTTGAATTGATATTGAGTTTGATGTACTCAGAATTGTGTGCTCATTTCATCAACACGAGAAACTTCTAGTGAATTCTTTATAGTAAAGTTGTTTTAAATAGTTCCAAAATAAAATGTCAAAAAGATGAAATTGAAAGGTAAATTTGGTCTTGAATTAATAACAGAAATAGCTGAATTAAAAAAATTTTCTGATTGATGTAAATTCAAACTCATCGTAATTGTTTATACGCTATTAAGCTTTCGTGGAGAATCGATTATGTTTACATTATTATCCATAATAGAAATAGGAGATTTTCAAATCTTATTCGGTAGCATAAGTACTCCAAACTGGTTAGGATGAGGTAAATGATGATTTTGGGTATAATTTCCTGTTGAAGAAAACGTTCCGAAGGAGGATCACCATGTTTGCCAAAAAGTAAATTCTCACACACTGTTTTCCAAACAGAAAGGAATGTCAATTGTATTTCTAGTATGAATGAAAAAATCACTCAGTTAACCTTGCATTGGATGTTTAATCCAATCTTTGCAGTTCCCACGAATTTGAACACTTTCTCACGGACGGAAATAATAAAATCGCATTTGAAGCTTGTATTTTGCGATTGTTCAACCATTTGCTAGTGTAGTAGATTGCCGATTCCTCGGGACATTAAAAAGTCTAATAATCTAATTCTCTTGTGTGGACATTGGGAAATAATATCGAATGGTCTACCAAACAGGAAACCAAGGATAAAATCATACTAATTAGCGACCAGCCGCATTCGTAATGAAATATGGAGGCATTTCTTTTTATATAAGGCTCCAGTGCGTTATTTCAAGGATTCCATCTCTACATCGAGGCTCGTCCTAGCAGCTGAAAATCGTTCCAACTTTGCGTGACCAAACTTTCTTTCTTTCTTCTTTCAAATGGATCTATCCAAAGATTAAGAATGTGACAAACTGTTAAAAAGTCGATTTTTTTATGACTTGCGTACCGAAATACATTTTCGAATTTAATCTTCTTAATAATTTATCGATTCTATTCTTCGTATGTAAGATATTATTCCTTGATAAACGGCATTAGATGTTTAATCTGTTGTTAGAAACGAATTTAAAGGGAAAATTAAACTTTTAAATTGAAATATCCAAGCGCTATAATCTTCCATTTCGATTTTTATCTCTTTATGACGACACATTAGCACCGTTTGTATCATTACAGAACCTGGTAGGTGTTGCGAAGTGATGTTTGTAATTCATATTAAATTATAGATAGTAAATCATATTAAATTAATTATAATATATAATAATAATAAATAATCCTTAGAAAATAATGATACAATTAGTGTTTTATTCGTAAATTCTTATAATACAATTCGTATCGTCATGAGGCTTAATAATAATAATAAAAGTAATCGTTAGATAGAAATGAGTTTAAGCTCTTATTGGTAATTGAATCAGCACCTCACCAACTCTTTCCACCGGAAACATCTTAATATCGATAAATTCAAGAGTCTTAAATTTAGCTTCAGAAACCGGTATTTCACTTATGTAAAATTCATGGCACCCGGAAAAGAAATAAGTTCAAGGTGAATGGGAAGCCTTTCCGAGTAATGAGCTATACAAGTGAAGCAGTGGCGCAGCGAGGGGGGGGTTTTAGGGGTTCAAACCCCCCCCAAGAGTCTAGTCCTATGACTAGCTTTGTACTTTTATTTCTGCTGAAGAGTACAAAACCCCCCCCCCTCGCTGAGGGGGGGTTATCACGCAAATCATACAGATACACTGCTTGTCATGTGTTTGCTTGATAAATTCAGCGAAAGCTTCGCGTACCCGTAAATATGGCTCCGATTTCAGTTAAGGTGATGCTTTCGGTAGCAGAGTAGACATCGATATCAATGGGGCGCAATGATACGAGTGTTTCGCACACTATGTTCAACGCGTGCACTTCTTAAGCCTATCCTTTAGTTAGATAACTCACGCCATAAGATAAGATTCCCATGAGAAAAATTCGAAAGTGCTGATTTGTTTACTCCTCGAAAAAATACAAGGGAACATTCGAGAAGTAATTCTAAACTTGCACCCCGAAAACAGAGATTAAGATTACGTTTAAGAAACAAACAGATAGATCAAACGCTCAGTTAGATCTTTTGCTTGTGACTGTTTCAAGGGTGTAAATTCAAAGATAAGCTTGTGAGTAGTGCTTTCGAAAAATTCACAACAGTTCGAAGGAGAGTTTAGTTTGGATTTCATTCAGATGGACATCCAAAAATTCCTTTCACAGTCCGCTAACAGCTCGAGGCCGCTATCGGAAAAAAACGTAAGTTAATGGCTATGTGTTTTTTGTGAAATAACCATTATTAGATGCATAAATTAGGATTTTCTTATTTTAGGGCTGTTATCAGAGGACACATCTCAAGATAAGTTTAGCGACAAATGAAAAGCTACTTTTTCCTTTATTAAGCATTCTAGACGATTAAAAGTCTGCACACAGTTGACTCTTCATTACTCGGGATGATAGAAAATATACTGATCTTTATTTTATGATTGCCTGTTAATTTGATGTATATTTAATAAAAATTTTCGCTAACCGAATTTCCGTAAAGATTTGAAAAAGTATTGGAGCAATGAAAGATTTCAGTAGAAATTAATCTGCGATGATATTATTAATAATATACCATTTTCGAAGCAAATCTGTCAGCTGAAAGGTATTGTGCTCGTAAGTTACGCACATATTTATCGGAAATGTGACTTGATGACTTGAATTAAACTTGATAAACTGTTAAAACTGTGAATTAAATTCTTCAGCTTCCTTTTCAATGCAGCCAATTTTTTCTCTGGTGATAGAATCCCACGAAATGCATGACTTACCCTGTTAACCGCTTGGTCATGCAATGCCCATTCTAAATTTCAATCATGGAAAATATTTGTTTTCCTTGAACACTCAGTGCGTAAGACTGGGTTTGCATCAGCTCTTTGCTGGTTAAACCACCTATTACTTAGTCTAAATAATTGTAAGTTGACGTCTTCATTTTTTTCACCTTGGTATGTGACTTTAATACTGCAAGTTCAATTATAATATCAACTATAATCAAGAGTCTACTGTATTTTTAAATGCAGCCGAATTTTTAATTTTCGGTATGAAACGCATTCAATGAAATACTTAGCTAATACATAAATAATGAAATCAGGCTTAATTGTAAGCCTGGCAGAAAATTTCATCTGATAAAAATGATTTTTTGTTTCTTATACAAACCTTGTGCAATAAGCTGTATATATACTTCATATCATTATTTTTATACATTGATGGCGTTTTCTTGACAGGCGATATTTCAATTAAATTCCAAAACCTGCTGATGATATAGTCAAATAACGAAAGATAATTAAATAAGCATGGGCGCGCCAATGTGGGGGAACAAATGAGTGGATGTTACGTTTTATATCGCTTGCCAAATAACCGTAGCTATTTTTTTCCTTCCCACGCTTTGCAACCTCTAGGAAGAACTCTCGAAGACTCGGAAAGTTTATATAGAAATCACTAAAAAGCTTCAGCATAGAAAAAATGAGTTTTTAATAGATATTGGACGTATCCAAACCAGAAATCCAAAGAACACACTTGTTAAGTTTCCAATTGTTCGCTTATGTAAACTACTATCTTGTAAAGTGTAATAAGTTGGCCACATAAGCGTTAAACTCCTCTAGCTTTGAATGTATTTAGTTTTTGGAAGAATTGACATATATTGTAGTAAGTGACGGGCATGAATATACTAGCCCCTGTAAAGTAGGCATTTTTCGTTTCCTCAGACCCCCCCCATTGGTAAATCCTGGCTGCGCCACTGAAGTGAAGTTACCATCCATCGGATTCAAAAATTAAATTTCTTCGAGAGGTGACGGGTTTGATTATAAAATATTGCAGCGAGAAAGAACTCACAAACTACTATTTAGTTTATTGCAGGAGCGCATTAGAGTAGAGATGCATGTACATTAATTAGAACGTGACTTCATTCCTCTAATTTTACTGCCATATCCACCCCAAAAGTCCATGGCAACGATATTTACTATTTGTTTGCCGAGGAACACTATTTATGGCCGTACTTTCCTTTGCGGGGAATTTTCGCCTACAGTTAAATCCAGCGAAATGATGATCCTCGCGTTAATATTCCTCAGGCTGAGAAACGCTATTGCATCTCGCTTAAATTAAAACCAAGTTTCGTTGCTTTCCAACTTCCAAATATATATTCGCTTAATAACTGCTACGAATGGATTGTGAAATCCATGGCATGTGTAAGCGAGGCAACCTTCGAGATGATGAAAACTGATATGAATATGGAATGGCCAAGCCAAGGAAGGCTTCCTTTTTCTTCGAGAGAAATTATTAAATAAATTATCTTTGATGTATTCTCAGGTATTTTGTTTACTGCTGCTATTGCCTTTGGAATTTGGCTAAGTCCTCCAGAGCTCCTCCACAGCTCGCCAGAAGGTACTTAACTAAGACTGTGACGGTGGACGAATCCACAAAACAAAAGCCTAGATCATAAAATTCCGATCAGCCGGGATTCGAACCCGGAAGCTTGGCGATAGCGGTAACTACTCGGCAACCAAGGCCGGTGTATGCATAAATGATGTATTTTTTTCCGCCGAATGAATATGCATGGGTTTTAAAACTTTAGAAAAATATATAACAATGAGAGAATTAATGTAGTTCCCTACGCAAATATTTCAAAATATTTGTATGTAGCTGAATGTATTTGTATGTACTCGTTAATCTACCTCTGATGACTTCTGGATAGCAGAAAAAGTGTATCAGAACAGTTCCACTTTAATGAAGAATTGAGCAGTGGATATTTCATGTAGTAATCACATGATTTGTGACTGAGAATAAAGTAGGTTTTCGTTCATCCCAATTTGATGGATGATGATATGACGCCCAAACTTATTCTAGATGAAGTATATAGTACGGTAACATTTACCGTCATTCAATACTGTCTCGTGTTTGTAATCTACAACTGTTTAAAAAAATGTGTCTGTAATTTGCAATTGCAAGTTTCCTTTACCACCAAAAGGCTCAATTTCGAAGGAGAAACGATTAACGATTATTGTGAATCGATTCCGCTGATAATTTGCATTCGCAAATTCACGAAGCTGGTTGTCCGGACCTTTCACATCTTTTAAACCTTCAATTCATTAGCAGCCGCGTTCAAATTTTACAAAGGAAAGTGGCGCATTGGAATTCGAAGTCACAAAAGAGTAACTACAATTTGTGACGGTATTCAGACTCTAAGTGAAGTTTGGAATTGAACCCCGAAGTTGAACTTTCCATGGACAGCTGAAATTTCCTAACAATAATTTCTGGATGCAGTCAACAATAAAAAACCCTATTGTCTCTTTTATAAGGTAAGAAAATTCCATATACATGTAAACGTTCATTTCTGCTGAAGAAGACGACTTAAATTGGCGGTGAATCTCTACGTCTGGTAGATTCGGATTCCTAAATGCAAAATATTGGCCCTGAATTTACTTAAAAGGAACAATTGTTGGCGTCGTAAGAAATAAGATGTGACAATCGAGAACTCAAAGAATGGCTCCAACGAACTCTTTCAGATCCACTCACCGAGAACTTCGCATCGGATGCTGTTGCAAGGAAGTTAATGTTATCTTTACATGCTTTTGCGTTGCGGAAGTTCTACCCCATTAGAGCCGACATTTCAAAACTCATTTCAAAACGGGAAAACGTTACCGAGATTGTAAAAAGCAATTAGAGTTTGGGCCGAGAGATTGTCTGCTTTCCCACGGAGAAAAAGCCACGAAAATTATCGTCGCGATAGACGAATAACGAGGATAAAAATGGCAGTAAAGATTTGATGTACGACCTTCAACTTAGTAGATAGTTATTCTTTTTGAGAAAATCTGCGAAGTAAATTTCGAGGCCGTCATTGAGTTGTACTGTGAATATTGAAAGGGGAAGTGGTACCAATATGCAACTCATTAAGGAAAGATCCGCATGAAATGATTGAATTTTCCTAAGCAGATGTAGGCTAGATAAGAAAATGTTTACATTGAAACAAATACATAGTGGTTTCTTTTATACGGAAAGCATTACAATTCATAAATGCACCGTGCGCTCTGAAAGCGAACTGGAGGAGGAAGTTTGCATCAACGATTTCTTTAATAATAAACAAGTGGAATGTTTAAAGGGATGCGAGAAATTTGCCAAGAAAAATTCAAAAAAGTTCGATATGACTTGTTCGAAATGTTTTCAGTCATCGTTGCCTTAAATGACGTGTTCGCAGTTTGAATGCATTTGATATGAAAAGAGTGGGAATACGACTGCAAGACGCGAAATGCTTTGAATTATTGAGAACTAGATTGACATGTGTGCATCCAAAAGAAAAAAAAACAAGAAATATCAACTGAGAAAGGCGTCGTTTTGTGGAATTGCATCTTAACAACAGGAAAACAGGAGGAATAGCTCTTTTTTCACAATATTTACTTATGACAACCGGTTTCAACGTATTATCAGGTGAAGTAAAATCAGGTCGGAGTTCATCAGGTGAAGGAAAATCAGCTAAAAATACAGAAGTAGCTCGTTTTATAGGATGACTAATGTAGGAATATTTACAACAAAAGTGAGATAACAGAAGGGAAGTTAACGAAAAGTAAATCTCCGCGTCATTATTTCAATACAAAATTAGTAAAGAGTGAAACTCGATCAACCCAAATATTTTTCAACTATTTTAAATTTAAATCTCAACACGAGAATGTGAGTAAACAATACCACGTGATGAGAATGAATTATGTCGATAATTACGACCGCTCTTAACGACATTCCACTATTCCGTTGGGCGCCATCCATAATAAGAGAGCATGCGGGTGATGTTTCGCAATCGAAAGCTCTCTTCAAAGACGGTTCGAAAGGAGAGCAAAAAGGGGAGATCTGTTACACTGGTAAAGCCTTCGAACACCGTAACTGTAAAACGTCGGCGTAAATAATCTGAGAAAACACTCGGATGCATCTTCTCAGCCTCAACCGATTGCATTGAAGGACTTACCCTCTGAATCTCCTCATCGCTTTGCTCTCCCACCAGGGGGTCCCACTCCGGCCTTCCATCTCTGTAAGAGACCGCCGTGTACAGTCTCATTGCCGATCGCACTTCCGCCGTCCTCGGCCGCTTCGCCGGAAGTCCCCACTACCTCAGAGGCCTCCCGTAGAGGGGGGGTCCCCATCCCCGAAAAGCGAAGGTAACTCGACGGCAGCCCAAAAGGGCATCGCACGTCTGCAGACGCTGCGGTCAATCTGCCATCGGAGCCAATCGAGAGGTCAACAAAAGACAAATGAAGTTTGTCGTGCGGTGTTTACCAGTCTAACACATCGTGAAATTGCTCGTTCGGTCCGCGCACGCGCGCCTCTTGGGGACGGGAGCGATGCACAGTCACGCGGAGGCCCTTCGGAAAAACACCGAGTCGTCGAAGGACGGAGTCACGAATTTCAACTGTCGTCATACGGCAATGCGCCTATCGGAGCACATCTCCCAAGGATCGTTCCGCCACTCCACGTGGATATCCAAAAGACACTTAATTCCAGCCGATCAGTGCGCGGTTTTCCCGCTGACCGACTGAACCTATTATCTGCCCTTGACTCACTCTCCCCATCCCAAGAGTTGAGAAATGCTTTGGAGTAATGAACGATCGGTTCCGATTGACCGTTACATAAGCACTTCCGTCCGTCCGGAAGCGAGGATTCCAGCTGATGAAATCAGCAGGTGGACGATTGAAAGGGCTTCCCCTGCATTAATGAGGCCTTGGAGAGTGTCGGGTGGTCGAGGGGGGGGCGGGGCGAAGTCGTGCGGAATGAAAGCGAACTTTCGAAAGCTCGGATAAACCCGAGTTAACGAGAGTGTCGTTTGGCACTCCTCGCGCAGCACCACCGACCATCGCAGCACTCGGAGCACTGGTGATCACTCGGTGGTCTCACATCCGAGTCGCAGCTGCGCGGTTCTCCCGCGCGATCGCAGCGCGTATCGACGCCAGCTGGTGCAGTGGGCGGAGGCACTGCACAAATCCTTGCGGAGGAAATGTTCGGAAGAAGAAATACCGTTCTTCGAATAATATCCATCGAAAGCGACTGATTAAGTCGATCTTATTTTACTGTAAAAATCCGAGGACGATGTTCAGTTTGCGACTATCCGGTAAGCAGGAGACTGTAGATAGAATCCAGAAATAAAGAGTGTCGTAATTGAAAATAATATAATTCGGTGGTATATTCGGTAGTGCCAGTAGTGTGGTTATTTAGATTTTATTACGCTTTATATTACTATTCATAACCGAGAGTAAGTTTCTTAGCTTAATAGCCTGGCAAATTCTAATCGCTGCAATGTCCTTTTCAAACGTTATCATTTAGAGCTGGGAATACCAACCCCAAAGGGGCCTTAGGATGGTGTACTTTAAAGTATAAGTGCGTTTTTAGGAACCAAAAACCTTACGAATCTTAAGTTTCTACGTTCCCCTGGAGAAGAGAATACTTACTCAATATGTTTTACGTGCTTATGATTTAAATGCCCTACTTGCGGCGACCTTAATTTCAAAAATCGTTCAAATCGACATCATTTTGGCGGAATCGACCTGCTATGCCAATTTTAATGAGTTCCTTGAAATGTTTTCTGATTGATCTATGAATTATTAAATTTTAATAAGAATAAAAAAATCGAATGAATGAATCCCGAATGAAATAAATCTCCATCGACAAGACATTGCCTAACCAAAGAGGTGAGGGGTACTTTTGAGAGTGAGTCTGATTGCCTACGTAATTTAATAAATATCTAAATTTAACATAACCCTATTAACAATCTAAGAGTCTCAAAGTGAAACTTTTTACAGCACAAATAGGTTTCCTCTCGCAATTTAGATGGAGATTAACATAAGTTTTTATTTGGTTGCAGTCTTTAACGCCAGTGCATCGTTAGTTACGATAAATAACAATATTCAACCTTCTACAACGAGTAGAAATGCTACTCCTGCGCCCACTATTGAGCTAACCCCTGCGTAAAATTTTACATTCTGCATGTTTTAACATTTTCTACTATCTATATCTCTTTTATATGATGTTACTACTGCTATTCTCAACAGAATATCATATTGTAATGGCGGCCTTCCTGTATTTCCTCAACACAGCATAGAATCTGTTCTCCTCGCTTAAGTCACGTTAGGTGCTTACTCACGAAAGCACGTCGCTTATCGAAAGTCGCTCGCAAACCACAGCCAAGAGCCCTCTCACATGGAGCGGTCCATTGCGTCTGCAGCTGGTCGAAGTGCCATCGCACATTCGCCGTGCGTCACGCATTTCGTGGAGCGATCTCCTCTGTCGCACTCCATCTTCATAAAACTATTTGACAGTTCACATCCTTTGATTGGGTCCTTGATATTCAACTCCTCTGTTTCAGCTTCTCGTCGCTTTGCTTCTTCTTGTTTAGCGTAGCGATGGTAACGAAAGTAAAGGATGTGTCATCTGAAATACTCTTAAGAAAAAATACGATTCCACTGGAGTTGCCAAAAAACACACGTAAATTATAATTTACGTGTTTTTTTTCCTTTGTAAATTTTGCCTGAATTGTAAATAATTATTTACAATTCAGGCAGATACACACATACAGAGTGGGACCATTTCTTTAGAAACCCATGACAATAGGTTATCTCAAACCAAGACAAAAGAAGTATTACACGAAAAAAATATTAAGGAAGAATAAAGTAAAATACAATACAGTTTTAATCATGACCATTCCTATGGTCTCGATATTTTTCTTCTACATTTAGCCGCGCAATCATGAAAAGGGATGGAAAATGGAAATTTTACTCTTTCGTTGAAAGATTTTTCCATTGACTCGGGTAAAGTAGCAAAAAAAATTATATTTCGCATAGGATTTCGGTGCAGGATGAACGAAAATTTTTTATTAATTCATTTTTTCTCCGTATTGTGGCTGTGACAATACAAAATCTACTGAGGTGTGAATACCATGCTGAGAGTAGCAATGATATTTCCCTTCCTGATTGAATACCATGATAAGTGTTATCTATCGGACACGAGTCTATCGTTCATACATTACTTGAGATATTTCAAATTGCAGAATTCCATTGAGAAAAGCAAGGACAAAGTGCAACCTCATTTCGCATACATTTCCAATTCCGATGGGATTGAGGTTCTAACCGATCTCCTGGCTGAATATTTCATGGATAAAAAGAAAAAGCTATTCTTAAAGATATGGAAAGATTTTCCTCAGCAGAAATCAAGAAAACCTCTGATATTACAAGATACAAGGAAAATGAATAGAAAATGCCTTAAAAAATCAATACCCATAAAACTGAAATTCAAAACTTGGTGTAAAGTGACAGAAAAGGCAGCGTTGACTTCCCATGAACTTGTCGTGAGGAACTCTTGCATCCGAAAGGAAGTTTACTCGCGCGATAAAGGAAATCGCTATCAAATAATACCTCCTTTTGTACCCATCGGTCTAACCAAGTCCATATATCCACGTTTTGGAATGAATTTGAATGGAAAAGTGCCACTTTTGGCCTGCGAAAATGAATACAATATTTCGATGTAGAAGAAATATATTCTCAAGAAAAAGAACTATTTACTATTAAAGTCGCGCGATTTTATATATTCGTTCACCAAGATTCAACAATAGCCATAACTGCAAAAGGGTTCTTAATCCTCATTAGTATCACTATCTGAAAAGTGTCATCGAAACTCCAAAGATCATCAAACATTTGGGAATATCCGTGTGATAGAGCCTTGGAATAAATCTTGCCTCAGCAACCGAAATTTTACCATGAATAAAAGCGGCTTATCACCTCTAAAGCCATCCAGGTACATAGATGTTACTATACTCGGGTTATCAACCGGAGTGGGAGGACGTTTTTCGAAGAATTCCTTGAATCCGTCAACCCAGTTGAGTCAATTCTCCAAGATAAAAAAAATGAGTTTCATTTTAAACAGCAGAGCCCCGATTGTATTTTCAAAGCTCAGGAGGGATTATACTTCTTAAGAAAAGAACATCGCTATTTCAGGGAATAGAGGGGTGGAAAATTTCTTTTTAAAGCAGTAATATTTAGTCTACTCACGAACTATTGCCAGTTTAAGTCCACAAAATATTCTTCGATTTCCCGAATTAAATTTCGAAAAACGTTAAATATTTAGTAATTTCTTTGGCCGTGATTTTTTGTAACTGTTGGTGAAGAACAAAATTCAGAAATTCGAGCTAATAACTCGATATTCATTTCACTATTGTACCGTATATTCTCAGGTATGCGAAGTTACAAGATTTTTGGCACCGTATTCTATAATTACAATGCCAATAGATTGCCATGGAAAATCTATATCCTACTGTAACACCCTGCTTTTAAAGGTAGGTATTTTTTTACAAAACAATGCGTCTTATAGCTGTCTAAGTGGGTTTAAACGTATTTTGCGAGTTACAGGTTTCAGCTTATAGAAATGTATAAGCAACAACTTAAAATCATGTACTAATCTTGATACCTGTGTTATATTTATAATGGCCTTTAATGAAATCTCTCTTTTTTAGGGGACGATATTTCAAATATACTCAATGAAACATCAAAATTATCCACAGAATAGTGTGTATAATGCCTATTATTATAGAAATAAAATTAAATGTGTGATAGTGAATTGTGAACGGGCTTTAAATAGTGCTTACAATCCAGACATTCTTCGGAATTCCAACAAGAATGGATATTTAGGATAAAAGTACGTTGAAGTGCAGCTAAAGAGTCAGCATCTGCAAGACCTGGTTCTTGATGTTTTCCAAAGTAATATCTTGAATTCCGAAATAGAAATATTAGTCTCCATAGAGAAGTTGAAGTAATTTCGACTGTGACATTTTTTACGAAGGTGGCGACTTCTCGCCAACATCATAACGTCGCGACACCCCACGGTTATACCAAAAATTAATAATCCTTGTTATATAATTTTCCCTCATTCAAACGTCTGGAAGATGAGCAAACGGAATTTAATAACTACTAACACGACTACTCGTATTAGTAAGCTACTAACTCTAACTACTAACTACTAAGCTACTAACTCGTAAGACTAAATTATATCAGACAACTATGACTTTTCAATTTTTTTCTAATTAATGTTCAATTCTGCTACTACTATCTTGGATGCGGAAAGGAATAATGAAAAACTATTAAAATGCCAAACGAGCGTAAGAATCTGTCCCGGTTTCCCTCAATAAAATATCTCAGTTTGAACCACTGGTCTTATCGATCATCACAAAAAATCATCAACAAAAATGACACAGGATGAACTATTAAAATTGGAGTCATTGAGTATTTCGGCTTGCAGATGATCCTGAGGTAAGGATTCCTCTTGTATTCCACTCTCGATAAGTCTCGAAAGCCATTCGGAGCATCCGCATTTCACTTGTTATTCAGTCCCCATTTGACTCACAATGGCGGTTGAATTTTTCCCTGGTTTGATTGCTCAACGCAGTTCACCGCAACTCTTTGATCGATTCAGCTCACGTTGGTATTATATTTCAATAGAGTGGAACTATCTCCATTTCAGACTGTTAATTGCTATGGTCAAGTAATCGAGAAGTATTTTCAAAGAAAAAATGTGCACTTTTGGAACTTCGCCAAAGCGTTGCTGCGAAGTAATAAAATATTTAAAGAGTTCGCGCGGATTAAACGAAACAGTTTGAAAATGGATTCTAATTTCGTCACAAGGGTGAATATAGCCGTCATAAAGCGAAGATTCATTTAATCGCAGAAGCAGCACTGAATTGGAATCGTTTACAAGTTACGAAAGATGGTTATGATTGCAATTGCATCATCTGGTTACAAAAGGATCCAGCTTCCGGCGCTGAATCCATTCCATGGCATATGGAGGACGCATAGCATTTTTTCAACGCTATCCCTCGCTAACTCAATAAACATTTTTTAAAGGTCTGTTTAAGACGTTTATTTGAACGGTTTATTTTTATGTTTACTGTTCCCATGGAAACAGTAAATCTGCTGAACTTTGTTTGCTCGTTTGTTGTCATTGTTCATTGAGCTTCCTTTGAAGTGGGTTCATCCTGATCATATCATCTTTATGGATATCTTTCAGTCATAATGCTTAGCTTCGATTATTGAAAAACATGAAATAATGCAATTTGATGTCACGATTTGTGAAGGGAGGAATATCTGGTGAGTTAGAAAATAGTTTACTTGGTTGAATCAATAGAGTGTATAAAAGTAATCAGATATGCGTAAATATTAAAGGGATTCATATGATAAAGGTGATTCTTGTTTTAGTGAGAAGGCTTTATAAGAATTATCTTACCAAATTGACTACTATTGCAATATAATCAATTATAGTGCACTAATATGCCTCCATTTTGCCGATTGATTCTAAACGTTTTGGCTTTATGAGGTGAATGATTGCAAATGTTATTTTTGTCAATTAAGTGAAACGTTAGGACAAAATGAATCAATATGAAGGCAAATTACTGTTGAAAATGGAGAACTGGATAGAAAATGGCACCATTATGTATTTCAGTTCCATAATTGAGTCGCAAAAAGCTTAAATTTACGGCAATAAAAGGGACTGAATTGGTAACCGCACACCTTTACAAGAATAGTCTGCTGATTGCAGTTTTTCATCTTTTAACTACACGTGGAACATTCTGGAAGTTTCGGTATTAATTGATCGGCATGCTGTTGAAGCAAAAGATATCGATATTCATGAAGTCATTGCGGTTCTTGGTGTCCTTTGAGATACGATTCTTCATTGCTCATATTCTTGAAGATCTGTGATGTGCGACTTTAACTCTACGTAACGGGCTTCGATCCCAGAAGAAATCCTATTTGGATTGGCTGCAGAATGGTTACCCGGCCGAATAAGCTGTTTCCAGAGCAAAAACTCACCACAATTAAATTATATCGGAAGATACAATATCCTGAATAATCAATGAGAAAGTACTAACTGAAAAATGACTAGATAAAATCAATTTACGAAGCTGTCACTTTGTGGAACTCCATAACGTAGGAAAGGAAAAGAACACTTTGTCTTAGTTCCACGGTAAATTTATTGTGCGACTGGTTTCGACTAAGGTCTAGTCATCTTCTGGCCAGAAACCGGTCGCACAATAAATTTACTGTGGAACTAAGACAAAGTGTTATTTTCCTTTCCTAAATAATCATCAATATTATAATGCAAGATTGTATACTAAATGTGTATATAACTGGCCGAAGATGAAGTTTTAGGTCTCAAAACGCATTGAACTTAGTCTTTTCAAACCAGTAAGAGGTCTTTGCCATTTTCAATCTTACGCACAAAGAGAAAATAATTCGCAATTCCGCATTTCGTCTTCAACATACGTATTTAGACGCGAGGACAAAACTAGTCGCAAATAATCTATTTCTGAGGTAGTGCGCATTAAAATAAAGGCACTACACAGTCGAGCTAATATTAAGGAAACATCAGCTCTACTCACCGATATTTACATGACTGTGCTCATTCAACTGACGAAATACAGTATTCTGTTAAAACAAAATTACTCTTCACCGTTCTCACGCGTCTTTTATGTACACACGCTTGTTTTTCCTCTTAACTTCTGTCCATAGTCCTGGACCGTGTTTAATCACCTGAGATGAAGATGTATTGTTTTCAAGATGACTAGACCTTAGTCGAAACCGGTCGCACAATAAATTTACTGTGGAACTAAGACATAATGTTCTCTTCCTTTCCTACGAAATGACTAGATAATTATGCGCGTTTAACTGAGGCAAGTAAACGAGAGGTTGACGTAATTTCTATGACGTGCGCAACTGAATAGTACCAAATGAAGAAAATTCCAAAAAATAATACATTTATTTAATTTCGCAAACAGCGTAAGCAGTGTGCAAATCAACGGGGAGAAATTCCACGGCTCGTAAAACTGTTTCCCTGTCCGATGATAGCAATATTTCTGGTTACTAGTGTGAGTCCACCCCTCAACTTGATTCTCACTCCGAGCATAAGCCTATGAATCCAAAAGAAATCGTTTAAATAGTCGATGAACTTTGCTAGAAATAATACGCAGGGTAAGATCCATTAAATATATTTCAGTTGATTACTTTTAAATGGAAAATGCCTCCTCTAAAATAATTACAACAAATTTAGTACTCGATGCGTCCTCCTCAAATCCTCTTTGCGAGATCCTTACTGTACGGTAGCAGCAAATAAGAGCCGAATTTTCAGTTGCGTAGGATTTCACATTCGAATAGCTGCGAAATGCAATCTCTCGCGTATTCGAAATAAAATGGAGAAAAGTCGTCTTTCCGAAACAATATAAGATCCCTCTCGAAATTTCATTACGTCATTTTACGACCCAAAGAAATATCAATTGATCCGAATTCGTTATATTGACGCACTGAGCACTTGACACATGACTAACATGACCTTCGCTCGATGTTTGATCCCCTTCGCATCTCACACACGGAATAAACAGAAGAAGCACTGGATGCGGAAGATATGCGTCATCCTAAAATGACGAGATGCAGCGCCACATCGGCGTGATAACCAAACAAAAAGACTACTTTCTGTTTGCTTCAAATCCACTGCGGAAGTAAACCATTCATTTTTCGAAAACATTCAACTGCAAGACTGAACTATTACCTGCGTCAGGTCTACAACTGTATCAAGTTAGGTCAGTGTTTTAAAATTCAAGCGATGTTGATCAAATAGCTGAAATTACTAAGTTCTAAACTAAACCTTGGTTTATTACAATTGAAACTCATTCGTTGCGATATCGTGGTTTCATCGTTGAAACGAATAACAATTTCTCGTCCCATTTAATGTGCAATCAGCTCTTTCCAGCAAGGGTGTGTTATACTTCGGAATTGGAGAACTCGAACTCAAATTACTGTGACTGCAAAAGCAGCGATAAGATTTAATTTTTAATAAATATGTAATCGTGCATCCCAATATTGTCATAAATAATATTCAGACACATGTAATGAAATGATCGTGGTTGAAATTAAAATCGCGCAGAAAAGAACTTGTCTTTTCGTTGGCATCTTTCATTGGATGTCCAAGCGACATTATCACTGCAGAACGTAATGAAGGAAAATTTCGCTCCAAATGGAACCACATTGTGAATGCCTTCCTCTCTTCGCTTCAAATGTTTCCAAATTAAGCAGAATCTAAACATAATCTTCTTTCGGTAAAGCGCTGATTCAGCTATTCACAGTCTCAATCTCTCTGGATTTTTCTTGAATTGAAATTTATGACATCATCACCTTCAAATTTATTTTATATATTTTTAAATTTATTCTATTATATATCATAAGACATACATATTTTGAAATTTTATCGTTATTTCTGACGTTTAATACGTTTTTGATAATTTTCAGCTATTTTTAAACTTAATATCGATCATGAAATTCTATTCGAATTTTGGCATTTTATTTTATTTTACGTTTGAATTTTTTATATTTTCGACAGTAAATCATAATTTGAATTTAATATTTAATCTCAAGGTATCCTGTCTATCTATATGATTCATTTGAAATATTTTCTGATGTGATTTCATATATTTTTCATTCATCTATTTATTTAAATATCTGTTAATTCATCCTTGTGATTTTTACAGTAAAACATGTCTGATGCGATAGACCGAGGGACCGAGTATAGTTTATGCAAATTTCCGGCTCCGGTAAGTCAACACAAATTACATTCGTCGAACGTGGATATGTGATAATGCCTCAGTTTCACTCAGCATCGTTTTCGGGAAAACATATAAAAAGGGAATAAACCTCAAAACGCTGAATGCAAGCACCGAGAAGTGATCAGCTAGAGAATGTAGCAGCAGATGACAATTTTCAAAGAGCCTTTTTTGAGAGTGCTTCAGTTCATTACATTAGAACATCGTATCGGTGCAGACTACCTGCAAGCGGGAAACTAGCTTTCTTTGCGTTCGTACCCTCAGGGTGTCAGATTTCGTAAAGGTAGGAGTTATCAGATAACCGGCAATTCTTCCTTTTGTCAGGAATTCAGATACGATAAAGTTGATGACCGTGCATCAGCTTAGAAGAATGCTTAGAGTGTGGAAACACCAGAGGCGAGCTAAGCTCATGTGGTGACCTCAAAATGAAGTCCTCAATATGGAGTGTTATTCTTCCGAGTATTCATTATTTAAGGATTAACCGTTTGTTCATTTATTTTAGTTGGCAAATGAGCTTGGATGAGAATCCAATCGTAAATACATTTGAAAGAAAGAAAACGTTGTATCGCCTTTCAGTAGTTCGAGTACTAGTTGCTCATAAGCGAGGTTGAAGGAATACAGATTTAATGTGTTACGCTAAATTATACTGGCTTGGATTACATTTACATTTAAATGTAAATGTAAATAGCAAGTAACGAAAAGGTTAACGAAAAGTAATAAGATTACTTTTCGTTAACCGAATATTTGAAAAATGGAATAGCGTTTTCAGTTAGTGGTCAGTGATTCGAGTGGTGTTTGGTTAGTGGTTTTATTTTGTATTTAATAAAGAGTTAGTTAAAGTATACACAACACAACAGCCGACATCCGAATAGAAGATATGATTTAATTTGTGTATCTCTGTATATATTTGTGTACATATATTATAAATATTAAGTACCTAGGTAAGATTAGAAAAGTATCGTCGAAAGTTTTCTTTCTTTAGATGAATCCGCAGAGGAAGTTAATTAAAAATACTAACTCAAATAAATATAAGCAGATTTGGTTTTATGTACGTGATGCATTCATCATCCATTATCTTTTCGTGCCGCCAATTACCTGACGATGCATCAACTCACGGAGCACAGCAATCACGGCCGAAATTCACGGTTTGGATGTAATCCAGGGATCGAAACACAGCGTCATTGCTGGAATAACGAGCCAAATTCATTCAACTATTCAAAACTCGTTTTCTTCCAAGTGGCGACTTGGTTACAAGAAACTAAAATAATGCACCGAGTATGACATTTTTTCCGGAGAATAATTGCGGTGGAGCAAACAGATGGATCGATTGGCCATCGAAAGCGGCTCCACTCCTCTTCGACGTCTTGTCAGAATTCGTTTTTTCCGAACTTCCCATAGAGTTCTGTGTTCTGTGTGTTTCTGTTTTATCTTCGGACAAAGAGTGTGCTCAAACCCAACTTTTCGCCTTCACTTCCTTAGAGTGTCAGCAGAATATGTCCGTCGCGTTAAATATACACTACGAAAGCAATTAATATGCCTTGGTCATCATTCCTGGGTTACGTTGTTCGTTTTAAGGCGAATTCCTTCCAAAGCTTTTTCTTGATTGTTGAACATTAGCTTAGTGTAGTTATTATTTTAGATATTTTTCGTTTTTATTTGTAGCGAGCAAAGTTTGTTTGTGAAGATGGAGCTAGTTGTTTTGATATTCTTACCATTATAATATTTTATTATTCCTTAGGTTAACACTTAAACACCCTTTTCCATTTCATTACCAACAAAAAAGTAAATTATAAATATCCTATTTATATCTTACTCTTACAAAATAATTATAATTATTTCGTCGCAATTGAAATTTTCCTGTATCTATATGAACTCGCTTTATATATTTTAATTTTCATCTCGAAAACATCATACGTCGCCTCGAGGAAGCTAAGTGTTCGTGACATGCCTCAAATATGTTAAGACACAAGTAGAAAACTGGTGGTCGGTAGTGCGTCTGAGTAATGCGTTCTTAAGTTAGATAGATCGCAAGCTATACTTTCGTGATCATTGCTTGAAATTTCTGATACATAAAAACAATATTATTTTTATTACCTACACCTTACATGAACTATATGGTTTCTGCGGTAATGCCTCAATGAATGAAATATTTTCACTTCATTTATTTACGACACAAAAATATATCTTCAATTTGCCGCAGTCTTGATTAACATAATGGGCAGGCTACTAGGCTATGGCCGAGCATTAATTTAGGTCTCTTAGAATGAAATATTCATATGTCTGCACTTCAGTGGCCCTGTTAATACTGACGCAGTGACGAAATCACCCACTCCTCATTTATCCTCTCCAGGGATATCGACTGAGGCTTATCACGTCACCTAGAGAATGTCCTACACTCTACGATTTTGGTAATTTGTATCTCAGACAAATACGCAATGCGTGGTACGGACTTGCGTTAGACCTTCCTCATAATTTCCTCTTTCATTTCTCACTTCATCTGATCCACTAATTCCTCGCCGTCTCGATGCTTTTCTCCTTTCTCTTTCCTCCATTCTCTGGCGCAGAAGGCGCTGCCATTATTCTTTTATTTTCTCTTCGCGTTGTCGCCTCATAGACGCAACAAGCAATTCCGCAGCGAAAAGGTTTAATCTCTCCTACTTTCCTACGTCGATGCTCTCTGTGACCCTGACATCTAGCGTCTGTGGGAGAAATTAAAACCCCGCCAGGATTTTCCTTCCGCAGAATTATTTCTCAATGGTCTGCCCTCCATTCCTTCGCCAAACAAGAGCTGCATTTGCATACGTAGTCAAAGATGTTTTCTCGAGAGCCTTGACCCTAGCGACCGTAAAAAAAGTTGAAAATCGGGCTGCGACGCAAGATCATCCCCATATTCGGGCGAATTATCGACCTGAGTGGCCTTAAGTGCTCGATTCTTTCAACGGACGCGAGAAGATATTGTCTCTGCGAGAACTCGCTCGAAAGAGGGAATTTCATCAAAACGGAATTATGCGTCGATTCCTCCGAAAAAGAGATGATCGCATTGATTAGATGATGCGACCCTCGGCCCATCTGCACGACATTTGCGGATACCGATTCCAACTCATCCTCTCCCCCATTACACATCGTCTGCTTTATTTAAATGTTGACTGTTTTATTTACGTATTGTTTCTTTTATTTACACATTGTCTGTTTTATTTACACATTATCTGTTTTATTTACATATCGTCACCATAGAATTCTCCGGTTTAAGAAAATGATTCCATCCAGGGAAGCATGATGATTGTTAATTATCCCTGTATGAACCTACAAATTTATCTATCAATTTGAAACTCTCTCGTGAATCAAATACGACCCGATGTAGGTTCGCATGCGGCTTTAAGTAGGGGAGAGCGGGGCTAGTAGATACAGTTTTAGGTTTTTCATTTTTTATTATTTTTAGAAACAATCTACTTCACCAATCTTATGACTAAAAGTAAGTTTGAAGCCTCCTTAATACATAGAGGATTATTTTCTGGGCTATCATTTAACTATCTGCTACACAATCGTCTTTTTTCAATGATATCCACAGTGTATCAACCTACCCCCGCCTGGGGCATGTTGATACATCATTAAATAAGTTGGTAAAAACAAACTAAAACACAAAATTTAACAATAAAACGTGTTATATTTAAATGATTCAATCTTAAGATGAAGAAAAATATTGAAAATTAAGATAAATTCAATATTTAAATAAAAACAAGTTTACTCGAAAAATAGTAAAATTTCTTAACTTTAGCATACGATATTTTTCTTTTCAAAGCCACAATTCAAAGCCAAATGTTTTTTTGTATGTACGGACCACGACTGGGCTATAAAGTAATAAAACGCAATGTATTACAAAAACTACATTTAAGATACATTGTATCAACTTGCCCCTTTCGTTCTGTATCAACTTGCCCCTTTAGCCGCAATTGCAAATAAATCGATTTTTAGGTTTAACAGAAGGTCCAAAAGAGCAAATTAATGCTTAATTTTAAAGTGCAAAGTGTTTCAACATAACAAACAAATCGTCTTGCCTTGAATCCCAAAGCAGCTGTTACAAGAGATATTCAAACGGCGATGAAAAATATTACTTTTCACATTCAAAAACACTGAAGTGAACACAGCGTCGTTCCTCGAAGCAGCACGGCACTCAAACTACACGAGTGCTTTCCATAGGGTCTAGGAAGGCGTCTGTAAATATTCAGAGATGCTGCGACTATAGAGTATTAAAAAAATTACGGTGTATCAACTTGCTCCTGTATCAACTAGCCCCGCTCTCCCCTATGTATTCCGTAACGATATTCTAATGCATTTTATGTCACGCGTAATTGATGGCTTTCATTTGTTTAAGTAATATTATCATTTATGAGATGAAAGGACCTACTCAATAAAATTTTTGGTTCCTCTTTGTTTGTGCAGAATTTACCTTACTTACAATTAGAACACCTCTGAGATATCAAAGGTTTGCAATGTTATTGCTCCTCAGTGTCCCAGTGCATTGTACTTTTCGAGATCGGTCAATGTTAGGTTAGCTATGCGTTTAAAATGAAGGGAAAATTTGGAATTTTCCATAACAAAAACTCACTACCAATAAAATACGTATGTTTTATAAGTAAAAGGTATTGCATACTACTCTATATTACTTCCGTACACTGCTCTTTATAAAAAAAACATTATCCTGCAATGCTATACTCCACTACTATAGTATTTCTTACGCTATTCGACCTTACGATTCCACAAAACCTAACGTTTCCTTCTTCGACAATTTGAATTCTATCCAGCAATGGTTACCCATTCATTAGTTGAGGATATGCACCGGTTTGGCCGGGACAGTACTTGAATCTTTGTCCCGAAATACTTTTAAAATATACCAATTTTTACCGCCTTTTGATTTATGCTACTAATCTGTTGATATTATCATAATATGATGATATTGATTGATGACAGATGTGGGGAAGACATAAAGGAACTTACCCTAGGAATTAACGCGTCAATCTCTTGGGTAAATTCGTCCCGCGCGCTAAATCCTAATAATCGCCTGAATTCGTACGCAGATCAGAAGTCTTCTTACCAATATTTGAGTGATAACGTTAGCTTTGATTGTTCGTTCGTTCGTTTTATGTAAACACAGATTACCATCGTCTGCTCCCTCTCAGATTTCAATAAAGAAGTACAAAACTACAACCAGACCAGTACTAGAAGATTTCTGACTCATCGAAAAGGCTTCTACATGTAATATTCATTACTCCTAAATGCGCGCTACGGACATTTTCATGAACTTAAATATAAGAATAGCTCGAGGATCTTTGTCCTAAGGAGTGCAGTTTCACGAAAAATTATCAACAAAAACGTTTTCTTATTAATTACACAATCCGACAAGGTTTTGGTACCTTGATGTAGTTACTTGTTTCTTATTGTATTTGCGCGTTAATTTCAGCTGTGTTTGTAAAAATTGTCCACAGCATACAGTTTTTGAGAATTTGCGTTTATAAACAAAATGATTTCTTCGTTAATTTTTTACTGTGAATATTTGCGCTGGCAACTCTCTAAATGTATATCTAAACTGTTTGTCAGTTCATTAATTCACTATATTTACATTTAATTTTTACTCATAGACCGAATTCGAAGAGAAACAAAATGGCGAGTTGACGAGGTCCCCACAAATGTGTGGATTTCGGTGCACGCAAGTTCACTAAAATACTCATTTCTCAAAGAGTTTTGAACTTACAGGGAATCACATACACTCATCGTAAAGCTCGTAAAAAAGACCTTCATTTTAGTATACAATTTTTTCTGTTTCAATTAGTTATTGTCTATTTTTAGGCAAAATACTCTGCCTTTCGCTTCCAACCTCGGCCAAGCGGCCCTCTTATCCCTCGATGAGTTCCCATTTCCAGCTGTAAACATGCTTTCAGTATCCTCTTATTCCAAGAAAGTAATAGAGAGCCAGAGGGGATTTCTGTATTACATATTCTTAAGTCCTAGACACCCTTCAGAGGGTACCTTATATATTTAACCATGGTGGTGTAGAAGTGAGTAGGAGGAAGGTCATGAGAAGGTGGTGGATAAACAACGGAGATAAAAGCTTATTCCTTATGAAATGGAAATCTTAGTTCAACCTTTGTTATATTTTTTATATTTATTACTTCATTTAGCATTCATAAAAAGAGAAAAAAATACTCAAACATGACAGTTGCGGTGTAGGCAAACAAATGTGAAATTAAGTATGAGAATAAAGGTAAAAGTCACCTAAACAAAACCTCCTTACGTATTTGAGATTTTTCGGGTTGATAGTTGTAATCAACAACCCAAAATTTGTGAAGAACAGCTATTACCATTCATGTTACCTAAAAAAAATATTTTTGCTACATATGGAAATTCCCCACCGGGAGAGATTCCCCAGTCTTAGTACTTTTAAGGAAAACCACAATATTGCTCTACTGACGGTGTTCGTCAGTCAGTTGGAAGGCTTCTGTCTATCTGCAAGAGTTTCACTGCGATTAATTCTTTTTTACGCAGTATTATCATTTCAAGTAGTTACTGCTTTTTCCGCCCTGTTATAAGATAGAGGATAATGTTTTTGGTTGATATCGGTTTAAATGTTTGAATATTTTGAATTAAAGGGCGAAAACTTGTAGATATAGGTTTATCTAATATCCACGTGCAGTGACTGGCCATCTTGGACAAAGTGTAGGCCCACTGGCTGTTGTGGCCCCACCTCTTCTCGGGGTAGATGCCCCAGTGCTATCTTTAGGTATATGTGCCCTATTAGTATCACTTTACGTTTAAGATGATACTGATTAAGGCTTTTTTCAAGAAAAAGTTTTTAATCTACATTTAAATTTCAATTCAAATTTAAATCGATGATCGAATGCATTTTATGCACGATCAAAAGATGACGTATTGTTTAGTAAGTGCTAGGGTGGAACATTTTACCACTTTTTTTCTGATCGAAATGTAACACCCGGCAAAAGTGACCCATCCACATGGATATTAACAATACATATATATTTTTTTAAATAAAAAAATATCTTCTGTGAGAAGTTTTGCCTCAAAGTCTCGAAATTTCGACAAAAACATCAAAATTGTCATAATTTTTTTTGGTTAAAATGGCAATATCTTTTGTTGAAAAAGATGTCACTTTAAAAGAATCTGATGACCAAGCCTCAATATGCTATTTATAGAGGAGGATGAGATGTCTCCTATGGGACTAGAAAATGAGGCAAAAGCAGTAAAATTAAGCTGTTTTGTCAGACCTTCCGTCCTCGTCAATTCCTTCACACGGTTGCTCGTAGCGGTGGCTGTTTCGCAACTATTTTTGCAAATGAAACTTCTATATAGGTTTTAAAGTTAACTCAAACGTTTATTTATATCCTAATTTCAAGTTAAATCTAACAATTTTCATATAACAAGCGCTATCCAGATAAAATTCAGTTTATGCTAATGTTTAGCTAATCTCTCTCATAGAGGTCTTACAGCGATTTTGGAATTATCTCCTTATTCGCTTATCAAAGTTAAAAATAATATCTCGGGTGAATAATACACAAGAGTATAGTCAGGGGGGAATGAGAGAAGCATTATACGTTACACTTCACTTGTTTTCAATCAACATATAAATTATTGTAATGATTCCATTAACTGAAATGATCCTCCTAAATTCAACATATACACACATTAAATTATAATTATTTGGAATAAATCATTCATAGCTATGGGTTAATTCATTCATAAAATAGAATTTAATGAACAAGCGATATTTCTTAATTGCTCTAACATTTCGAAAAAGCAAGAATATGCAATTCGGATTGAAAAGGTTTATAAATTTGCTTGATAGATCTTGAGGCGAAGAAATACTTCACTATTATGCACTCGAACTATGATGACATAAGCTGCTTCTTTTAGTACTTTATCAACAGCATCATTGGTGAATAAACTGGAGACCAGTCTGTGGTAGTTCTCTCCTGTTCGCAGCCAATTATTTTATCCATAATTCTTAGCATAAACTGAAACCATCAGCTGTTTCTCATTATCCAGTCTAATCTATAATTTCCACCCTTTCTTAGAATACTATTTGAATTAGACCATCGTTCATTTGCTTGTGTCTTTCCACACCGCTCTCCAGGTTTCCTCATCCAAGGATTTATTTTTTAGTTACTCGATTTGCCTATTTTTTTATTACCATTCTTCAATAGCAACTCCATTGCTCCTAATCTTCTCAATTCTTCTCAGTTTAAAAGCCATACTAAAGGACACTCCATATATATGTTTCTATTACTACTTATTGATGTCGAAGCTATTTTCTACATGATGTCAGCAATTGTTTGACACATGCGCTTCGACCACTTTAATAACTATTTCCTTCTCGCTTCGTCCATTGGTCCATACTCATAGAGCAGACCAGTTAATCTAAGTTAAAGAAAAGGTGTTCAAACTCTATGTTTAGATAATAATTTTACTTGAACACTTAGCGATATTTAGGTCTGGTACGCGTCATTTAAATTCGGAGTTTCCCAAGGACTCGGTGCAGTCGATGTCGGCTGCTGGAGCGATGCCAAGACGAAAAAATGAAGTAACCCACATCGAGAACTAAGCTCCCTCGCTTCCTACGATTGTGATTTCTCACATATTTTCGTCCAAAGAACACGTTACGAATTCGTGTCTACATCCAGGTTTAGCGGTTTTCTCCTCAAATAAATTCAACGAAGCAGTGGCCTATATTTGCCATAATTTCGCTCGAAATCATTTTAATGTCCAACTATGAGTGAATCACGAAGTTCATGATGATGAAGATACATTGAAGAATTGCATATTACCATTTTAAATTAAGGCATACGATTAACCAAAACGTATGGATGAACGAGAGGTAAAGTTAACACTTACTTTAAAAAAATCAATTCAGATGGACGAGATTTTATCAAAGTCCTTTTCCCTTTGCTCTGTAAAAAGATTCCTTCGCAAAAATATTTTTAGAGTAAAGTATGCTTAAAAAGGAGGACAATATAAACCAACCAATTAATTCAGTGACAGAATACAGCTTTGCAGTTAAATTCGTATTATTACATTAGGTATAATAATATTAATACATTGCAACATTGAATAATACATTGCAACATTGAATAATACATTGCAAAATAGAATCATTCTACTTGGTGTTTTCGGTCCATCATTCTTCATAAATATATTGCAAAAAATTAAATTAATTCAGATTTTAGTCACCAAATTCTTAAATTTATTAAAATATTCATAACAATCTTTTAAAAGTAAATCACGTGGTATATTGGCGAAAAGAGAATGTAAAATAATACCCATAAAAATGACAGTTATAAATAAAAATTATGTATAAAGACAAATTATAATTAAAACATATATAAACAAGAATATTCATAAGCATATTTTATACACTTCAAATATCTATCATAGTTTTATACATTTAACGAAAAATATATTTAACTAAACATATAACACAACAAAATAGTGTATTGCTAAGCAGTGGAGCGAATATCATTACAATTATTAATAACTCCTTTATATTTCAATATGTCTTAAACAAAAAATAAATTAAGGGAAATTTGAAGGGTAACTTATAAATTTACTTCCTCAGTCAAATTATTTCTAATCTTAGTTATTGGAGATATCGCATCGGATTTTTACTTCTAAAACGTTAACTCATAATTTAGTTGATAGCACGCTGGTAGTACGGATAGCAAAAAAGAAAGAAAGAAGTTGTGAAACAGTTGGTTTAATTAGGGCGGCCATTCCAAGAGGAAAGGTAAGAGATGGTAGATAAGAGAAAGAAAAACGATGGTTGGAGGATGGTTGTAATGGATAAGGCAGATAAGAAATGAGAAATGCAATCTTTTCCATTTCAACCCATTGAATCCAAGCTTTCATCGCGATATCAAATGATAAATGTCGCTAAAGCTGTAATGACAGCAATGATTGCGTTTAAATTTCTCTCACGTGCATAAAAAAGTTTTCCCCTTCTATCCTTTCACAGCATTTTGTTCACATCACAAACCATCGATTCAGGACTCTAAAAAATCCTTTCTCCTCAAGACTCGATATTAATAACTACATCAGAATATGATAAATAACTTATTATGGGTAAAGAATTCTAGAGTGGAAGTAAAAATATAAATCTGTCAGAATTAAGTTTGAAGTAATGCATACCAAGTACGGTGTCTTTCATTGCACCCATTGCTCAGCAAAAGAGAAAAAGATATCTCGAAAATTTCCCGCAATAGTTTAAATTGTTTTGGGGTCGCTTTTAGAAGAGTGACACAATCTCTCAATGAATTTGAATATGTTTATCTTAACAGCATAAAACCGTCTCCTGGATCGTTTATCGTATTAAAGAAAACCAATCGAATTTTAACTCATATTTTTCCTTTTGTGTAGTCGAGTTGATGTTACAATTGTCGTGAAATTATACGTCAAAATGACCTGGTTCATCTTCTCTTTTATATCACTTGCGTTCCCGAGGTATTCACCGAATGAAATGCTTTCCTAACGGTATCAGTGTACAGTACAGTAAAATACTTTAAAAAATACATTATGCATTGCAATGCCATGGTCCAAACATACACCAAATTAGGTATGTGCATGGAATGTTATTATTACAAAGAAAATTTGTTGTAACTGAATATTATTTTAACAATAAGGTAATATTATTATTACGTTGATTCCATAAGTATTTCCTCACATTTGTTTTGGTTTTCTCGTAAAATTATTACGTTAGATGCAGTTGCTTTGAATCGGTATATTTAAAGGAAAGTAACTTTAATGTGTAATTTCTAATTATCTGATTCATACCAAATATTACAATACGGACTAGACTAGAGAAATAAAAGTGGTCACCGCTTGATAGAGTTTGCAAAAAGCATCAACACTACAGCGACCCTTACAGACTGTCGCTTGACGCGTTCTAAAAGAATGTCTGTTTATAGATTCTTGTAAATAATTTCCTGCTTGGGTCGTATTCTGTATATATTCATCTGTTTTTTTGTTTATTTTGCTAGAGGACTCTTAGCAATAGAGAAGAAACAGATTTTAGCCTGACAGAAAAGAGATAGCATTACAACTTGCAAGAAACCAACAATACTGAGGACAGTAGCAGAATACTTCGGCAACATATACAAGAAGACGGGGAATGCCGAAGAGGAAAACCAAGACGAAGCCGAAGAGGAAAATAACTCACAAGATCCCCGCTCAATTCTTCCTGGAGAGGCGATAGCGGCAGATGAAGAATGGGAAAGAAGGAGGAGCAGATGGGGTGTTGGCGGAGTATCTGAAAGCTGGTGGAACAGAGATTGCTAATGTTTTAGCTCAATTATTCAGTGATTATCGAAAACATGGGAGAATCCCCAAGCAATGGAGCCACGCAAAGATTGCTCTTATGCAAAAGAAAGGACGCAAAGAAGATTTAAAGAATCCCCACCCCATTAGCCTCCTTCTAGTTGTGTAGAAAACATTCATGAGGATAATAGAGCGTCTGAAGTCGGCCCAGTCATCTGCCCAGCTTAGAAAAAGAGGGTCTTCAGCGCTATGGGCCGCACCCACCCGCTGCAGGAAATTACCAATAGAAGAATTGTCGTAATGACAGGGAGAGAAAATAAAATTGAAGATCTCGGCTTCAATCTTAATTGATTTATTAGCTTAAAGGATCCAATTAAATCTGGAGATGCCGACTCGGAGAAAGTCGTGCGAAGCTGAGCGATCTCAAGACAATGCCTTTGCCTTGAGACGTTGCTTTCTCAGGGTGAACCCGCACGTACAAAAGGGTGCAAGTTGAGGTGTACCCTTCCCCTGAACAAAGGATTGAAGAGCACCTTCCTCCCATCAAAAGGGACGGCACCTTCTGGTAAGTGCCGCTGGTTTTACTCAATTCAAGGAAGACCCTCGTTTCTCCTGGAAGATGCTTTTGGGGTATCAAGAGGTCAAGGCTAAGAGTGTCAGTAAGGGTAAGACATTGAGGAGCAAAGAAAAGCTCATAGAGAAAAATGGAAAATATTTGAGAAGGCCTACATCCAACGTTAGACTTATAATGGCTGTTGATGATGATGTGTGTTGTATACGTAAGCATGAAAACTTAACTTGAATACTTGATGAAATGAATGTACGATGAATCTTCATTCATAGCAATAATATATGATTAGCAATAGCGAAACTTAGTTATTAACTATAATTTATATTTACGTATTTTTCTGCACGTATGCTCATGCAAATGTATTTATATATTCAAGTAAGGAAATAGGTTGTCCAACTATTTACCCTAACTTAGATTTTGAGTTATTTTATTTGATTTAATTCATTTATTTTTAATCACATGCCATCGCAACTAAACTAAATTATGATTAATTCATGATCATAAATTTGCTTAAAGCAAACTATTTGTTTAATTATGTTGAAGTTGCATTATACTGATTAGTTCCAGAATAACTAGGATAGTTTGCAAGTGTAAATGCGCTGAACGCATTTTTATGAACAGATTTGTTCGTTGCTAAAGTGCGCTAAATTTCGACTAAAAATATCAGGTGTTCTCTCCTCCATAAGTTGCTTTTACTTTCATCTTATGTTCCCTCCTACATTTGGTGTTTATCTCGAGTAGACTCTCGTATACATCCAAGTCCCTTATTCGCCATAAACCGACATCAAGTTTATATTTTTACCCTTCGCACGTTTGGAAATAAAGAAACGCGCTGGACGTTTACTGTTCGTTTATTTACCGCTCTCCGCTTTGTGAGTTCGTGAGAACGGCGCCGCTGGGACGCGAACTTTAAAAATGAACGAATCTAGTTTTCAATTCTCTATGAGATCGATTGTTCCTCCAAGATCGATGTTCGCTCCGAGGAATTCGCGGCTACTCGTTCCATTTAATATTCTATTCCGGCTAATGAGGCATCGATCCATAGTATTCCTAGTCATTCAGGAAAGTTTGACCTCAACCTTTCGTTGCACACCTGCTTAAAGCGGTTTTCCTCCTATAACAATCGTACCTTTTCGATAAACTTCACTGAATCAGGCGGGGTCTTGTGGTAATCCATAATGGAAATAATCTTCGAAATATTTGTACTTTACCACAATTTATTTATTATAAAAAAACAATCACACGACCGGTTTTGACGATTGATCGTCATCTTCTGAAAGATTGTTTTTTATAATAAATAAATTGCGGTAAAAGTACAAATATTTCGAAGTACCTTTCCAAATTATGAATAACGTTGGTTGAGTTTGTAGAAGTGATTGTACCAGCTAATATTGAATCTATTCATGTGATTTCTATCGAAGTAATTAAATTACAGCTTTAAGGGTAGAGTGAGGTTGCATCGTGGGCATCCATCGTCAAAATATCTTTTCATAATTATTATCAATTATCATAAGAGACAAAATAGGAGACGGCAATACCCCCAGTGATAGAAGGAATGGGCGTAGCCTTAAAAACCCCAATCCAGGCATTTGCAGAGTGGAAGAATTTCTCCGCTAATAATCTGCATAGATTGTATTGGTGAAATATATTTCTTTAACGTATTACCTTAGAGTAAGGATATAGAGGGCGAACCTTATGGGATTATTATCCTTACTCTATGGTATTACGTATTATTAGGCATGCTTTGATAAATAAGTATAAGCATATACCCTTCGGTAATTTTTTCAAAATTAATATTTTATTTTGGCATGTCTTTATAACTTATTACTAAAAACACTTAATAAATGCACTTCCCTGTCTTCATTTTCTATAAAAACAATTTCGCGCCACGAATGTTGAGGGATTTTTGCAGTTTGTGAAGGCGCAATCCTACAATCGCGAATTTTAGTTTTAATGACAGGGAAAAGTTTTGCCGCGATTCTTCGGTCAATTTATTGATATACGGTGATTTGATAAACATCAGAGGAGTGGGGATTGGATCTCAATGCAGTTTTACTTAATAGGAATGCCCTTAAAATTTTCATTAAGTTCCTCTTATCCGTTACTACGTTGATATCACGAACCTTCGGTGATTTTCCCAATTGCTTTTAAATTTGAATTTCAACATGAGGAATTTTATTAAAAATATACTACGACATTATAAATAAGAAGAGCACGCCAAAATTTCATTAATTTTTATATGAATCGCAGAAATAAAGAGTTATTTTATATTTAGAGTCGAAATTTACAGCAATAAAACACTGCAAACTACGAGCTTACGTTGGCTGTGTATTTCTGATGAATCGCTAATCGTTGATCGCTTAGTAAATGATTATCTTAGTTTATGGACCGATATTATAAGTTGAAGAAATGTCTGCATACAATGTGATTAAAGTTTGGAAATCGTTTGGAATTTTGTGTAATCAGGAATTATTCCGGCTCAATATCGTTCTCTACATCTCTACCTCGGTTCGTTTTGAAGGGAGACATTGCTTAAAATTCAGGGTTATTCTTCTTAAATTTCAATTACAGGACTTATACAATTACAGTTTTGGAACATTGTAAACTACACAGCTTTACGTTGGAAAGAGAACCGAGGTTTTTGGCTCATCACACCTGGAATACATTTTTCCAATTTGGAAAATGGATGAGTGGTTCCAAGGGAAAGTTTGCTGCCTTAAAATACGATCTGCTTGAATGTTGTCTTTTGCGTTCAGTAAAATACAAAATAGGCTGCTTAAAAACATGCTTTCTGTTGTGTTTGTTTGTCGATTACTGTCCTTCCCGAGAGAGCTCGACACCAGCTAAAAGTTGGATTCGCTAATATTATTGTGACCGAATGAAGCAGTTGAAACACGTGGTTGCTATACAATATGAATAATATATTTTCATTGAATATGCATTCAATAAAATCCATGCTCTTCGCACTTTCTGAAGTCCATTCTAATCAGGAGCGGCGTATTTGCTTAACGCCTCATATTTTAAAACTCAGTTGCCCAAAAATTAAACCTAAGCTAAACTGGTATCAAACTTCAAGCGATCGCACGAAGGTGTTAAAGAGATCTTGGATTAAAAAACAGAATCGAACTCAGTCGACATATGCATTCACTGGAGGAGAACACCCACAAATGACAAAGAAATCTTCTCAGTTGGTCGTGTGTTGGGGCTACTTCACTTGGTGAAGATAACAGCCTTAGCAACGGAAGTACCTCCTAAGAGTGTTGACACTGTCAACAGCGGTTCATAGGCCATTTGTGTTTGTTTATTTCGGGAGATGTTGACTTTTGCATTACGCACTGTGCTAAGCATCTCGAGGAATTTCGATTTCTTTGTCACTGTAAACTGAATGATACATTTAAAAATTTAGAAGTTGACCCAAGTACTGCTATAATGAAATTGCATTGCAAACTGAAATTAAGACTAAATGTAGATAAAGTGAGCACTAATCATAATGCGATGATTTTGGGATAGTATATGCGGCGGTTTGTCAGCACAGGTGACCGCGAAAGATCCTGCTGGCTTCTTCTGTTCGACGCTAACTTTGTTCTTTTTGTCGTCCTGTGTTCTCATTGGCCGTTGATTGTAAGATAACTCCATCTTGTAGAGCAAGATTGCAACTCCATCTTGTTGGGGTCAATCGAAATTCTCAGAAACTCCTGACCTTTCGATGCGCCAGAGGAAGGCACTGACATGTCTGTGGACTTCGAAAAAGAAAACTGAATAACAACCCGAGATAATTGCTCGCTTCTAGTGGTTCCTTTAAATCCCAAATTGCATCGAACGAATACGAAAATTGGAAGCAGCAAATTTGACGAGTATTGTTTGAATCTGTGTTTCGTGGCCTTTCGTCTCTCCTAACGACATTGTATATAAACGCACGGGATACCACAGATACTGCTTCAAAGCTAAGTGGCAGGTATTTTTGCAAATAACATATCAGATTAAACTCACTTAAAGTTATTTTTTATTTAAAAACTTAACTCTAATTACCCACAGAAATTGGGGAAAAGATTTTACTACACGTATATCGAGTTATTTAGGTCTGCATGTGTGTACTATGTTTCGATGGTTATTTCTGACTATGATATTCATTTCCTGATTCAGAGAATTAAATGTGCGGTAAGCAGAAAGCAGAAGTTCCTCGTAGCAACAAAAGAATACAGCCAATCGAAGAACGGCGATTGATTAAGGAAAATTCTGACTCTTGGAGAGGTACGACTGTTGGGGAAGACTAAGGAAAGTGTCTCTGAGTGACGTATGTGAAGCATGGCTTCCTTAAATACCATATTTAAGGAAGTGTTCGAACTGACCTTATCAGCTCTAAACGGATACATAACGTGCCTTCACGGATATTTTTATACATCTGATTTTCATTTTCGTGAAGCGTAAAAGTTTTAGGCAATCCATAGATAGCGAAAGAATGAGCAGAAATGAACAATCGATTATTACGAAAATAGCAATAACGTTATTTATAAGGAATAGTTTAAAAACTATAGTTAAATCATCTTAATAATAGAGGATTTATTCATATTAAAATTTGGAACTACGATGCAGCGAAGTTTTTCAACGCCGCGCTCAGAATCTGTATTAATTGACGAAAAAAAGAACATCGAAATAGAAGATGACGCGATGAAAGATATTTCGTTCGTCAATGATTTGTACATATTTGTTTAAATGGGAAAATTAATAGGTTGATGGTTAAATGGTTTGTATTCTTTCTGCTTTAGTTCTATTTTTATTAAAACGTTATTGTTTCTGATTTTGGCATTTTTAAGCATTTGAACTGATAATTGTTTCACTTTCAACTCATCTTGCTAGGAAAAATTCTGATTGGTCGAAGTTTAAGAAAGTCAAGATTTTATGACACACTTGAAAAATCTATCTCGTTCATTGCTTAAATAAAGTTATCCGCATAAAGTTAAACATTATGATATGCCAATTATCATTTACCTGAGTGTATTAAAAGTTGCTCAATTTTTACATAGGAATCGTTTGTATTGTATATTTTTCAAATTGTTCAATATTGTTTTGTTTGTCCCTCCTGCCTAAAAGAGTTGACTCGATAAAGTAGCGCATTTTCAAGTATGTCTTTAATGAGTTTCTTCAGTTTTTGATTTTGTTCAGCAGATCTAGTAATTTTTATGTTTTACTGGAAATTTTATCCTTTACTTTTGTTTATATCTATTACCAATTGAAATAAAATTTTTTAAATGGTTATGAAGTGGTGAAAACATCTATAAAAAGTCTTGCATTTAAGTCGCTAATATAAAACTAATTCGAACAACGTTAATTCTTGAAACTTTCTTTAATAAGTATAGTTAAAGTTGACTTTTATTTAGTCGTAGAAGGCGTACATTCAAATAATCGTGGACATCTTAATCGCTCTCTTCCAAAGGGAAAAATGTTTCTTTTGAAACATGATCAATCCATCTTTAAACCCAAGTTCTTTCAAAGACTCCACGTATTTCTAAGGCTTATTTAGATCGAGTTTCCTAAACCTTTTTACCTGAAATTTAAATTCAACCCCTTTCTTTCGAAGATTTTTTCTTACGGAGCACGTATCTGTCAGAAGCATTCCGAGAGACAAAATATGATCAGATGCGATAAATTAGTAAGACCGAGTATTCGATCTCGATCAAATTATAAGATTTAATCTATCTGTAAAGCCTGTTCCTGCGTGCTATCTTCTCTAAGAGAAAATTAGCTACAATGACGGATTAGGCTTACTATTCAGGTAAGAAGTGATAGTTTGTCCTTGTTCACTAAGCTAGAATCATATAAATGGAAAATTTTCACGTTAATGAAGCATATTACCATAAAATTAATACTTTTCCATGGAAGTATCAGTGCTATTATACTTCAGTAACTTTCATTTTATCACTGCCATGAACAACACAGTGACAAAAATAAATTAGTGGTAATTTTTTTCTCAATCCTGTAGCAAATTATAAATGAATTAATCGTTCATAACTAATAATGAGAATGTCTTTTCTGTGGTACTTTGATGGGAATTTTTTAAATTCTTGTTTCCAAAGATCCATTCTGTAACTTGTTTCTTCACTCATTAATTACTCCTTTGAATAAATTTAATACGCCATTTTACGCAAGTTTTATCGAAAGTTTCTTAAAATGGATTTCCTGCAAATAATTTGTGATGAAGATCTGTAAGTAAAAGGCTCCCGTATAGTCATGTAGACAGCACGTTTACCTTCGGTGAATGCGGTCCCAGGTTCGATTCCCGATGGGAGCCAATGTAATAACCTAAGCTGTCGAAGCACTTTTAACAATACTACTACTATGAAGATCTGTAAGATAAATGTTTTATTTCCTTATCGATTGACAGTTCTACGGTTTAGAATGAAGGTATATGTAGAAGGTAGCATATGTCAATTTTGGAAAACACTTTTCCCCGCGTTGAATGATTAAACTCAGGGTAATTCTTTTAGCATCGATTCAGCGGTCACTCCCCTTCACTTTCGTTGCGCAATTCTGTGAAGTTTTATACCGAAACAGGTCTTCCTTAGAGCAAATTACTAACGCAAAACAACTCCGTGAGGGTTTGTAGTGGTCTAGTAAACGTTTACCCTCATGGAGTTTTCTTCGACGCGGTTTCTCGCGAAATCCGCTATTCCCACTTCCTTCGATCGCCATTCGAACACTTTCCCAAAAGTTTCGTCACGACCGAAGAGAGAAAGTGGAGTCGATCGAGGGCGAAGAGACGCAGACGGCCACAAAGAATCATGGGAAATGAGAATGAGATCCGAAAAGACCTCATCTTTTTCTGTATTTTTTACTTTCTTTTCAAAAATGTTTTTCTTTCATATCCTAAGATGATATTTAAAATCAGTCAGTGTTGTTCTATTTTAATATAAATAAGAATATGAATATGGAACGGGAAGTGTCAAATTTATAACGCAGAATAGACACAGAGAAGCCGAGACTGAAGGTTGGTTGCGATTTTGGAATTATATAAAAACATAACTGTTTGTGCATTTGAAGTATCTGTTTAGTTTAACTGCAAAACAAAGAGCTATTAGTCATACATTTATTGAATGTGATATAAGATGAATTCGCTGTCTTGTATGTCAGTCAGTCTTGTATGAGAAAACTTCGCTAAAATGCATTTTAAACTATCTATCTTTGTAATAAATAGTTATATATATTTATTATATAACAATTAATCCAATTTCAGTAGCTTCTACAACGAATTTTGGAAGAATACATTTTGCATTTCGTTGAAGACTTCTTCGATATAATTTATTAGAAAAGACGAATAGTAATATCATAAGAAGGAAGATCGAGAGACTGACTCGTACCATATAACATAATGTTGCGTTGCCACCTGGTATTAATACCAACTTGCAGCGTTTAAATTATATAAATAAATAAATAATGGCTTGTTTAAATTTAAAAAAATTGCCAAGGCATCAGCGCCTTATGCTAATCTGCGGATTATTAGTTCAATCAACTATCCAATATTAGCAGTTGAGCGATACGAGAGAGACAGCAGGAAGTCTGTTTTCCATGAGAATGAATTAATATTGAAGGAATAGGAATAAGTTAAATTTAATGATCAATAGGGGAGAGAATTTTCAAAAAATACACTTTAAATGGAAGCACTTTCAAGAGAAGCTCCTCGAAAATCAATTTGCGATTTATAGCGATACCGAATTTTTTCGCAGGAGAAGTTTGCAAGTACACTCCTGCTTTATCGTTTGCTTTTACACGTTTCTATATTGGATATTCCAGTAAGTGAACGAAGAGAACAAATATCTCCTGATTCTACGACATTTTCACTAAAGAAATCTCCGCGACCACGATTTTCTGCTACTTCCTTCGTCCTTCCACTAAGCAGCGGGAAGAAGTCCGTATGTGGCTTCCCCAACTTCCGATTACGTCACCGGGAATTCATTTGAATCGGATTTGTCCGAATTTTCTCGAACGTTTGTCTTGAAAGTCAAATCACTGCGTATGCCTTGGACGGATCGATTTTGTTTGAGCGTCGATGACTCAACAGAAAAGTTCTCGTTTCCTTGCGCTAGAATACAGGGCGAGAATCGAAAAATAGCGTGTTATATAGTGGAGTACAGTTACTCTTTGGATGGCCGTACTTAGAGAAACAATTATTCTAATTAACGGTTATTTTTATTTGGAAATGTGTGCTCCATGGTGAGTTTCTCACTTTTCGATCGAGCCGTTGTATTGCATTTAGGTATATATGAGTACCCTCACGAATGGATTGCTTTCCTAATATTAGCACAAAACTCAAGCATGGTCTTATATATAATGGTTACGAAATTGATGAGATAATCGTTTCAATTTAATGTAAGTTCATGAGACTCTAATTACTGAGCAATATGCTTAATTAGTATTTTATAAAAACTACTTACTTTTACCACTTATCCGTGGCTATTAAATCTATCCTCAGTCTCCATCAAACTTATAATTTTTGCTGAGAAAGAAAAAGCATCCCTTCTTATTTTCTATACTTTTCTTGAGTTTTAATCTTAATTGTATCGATAAATACTTCTCGGCCGCAGTGAACCTTTTGGACGACATTTTCAAAATGGCTGGTTCCTTGATGTACGATTAAAAACACTAAATTTTAGCCGCATTTACTATCTCATTTAAAAATGCTTTTTGAGGAATCAATTAATTCATAACAACTAGGCTAGAATGAAATTAATTAAAGGGCATTTTAATACTATATTTTTTGCATGTTTGCGTTAACTTAAAATCTCTGTATCTGAATACATATTTCATTCCTAATTTTAAATTAGGAACGAAATATTTATGACGTTCAATTTTTCCATTTTCCTATTTCTATAGCATCCCGCGTAGGAAAAGTCACCTGTACGTCAACCCGGTTGAGTGGAGTTGCACTCCATCGAGTCCAACTCAGCGGAGTGCAGATTCCACACTTACTCGACTCGACTCGACACACTAATGCCTTCGAGCCTTAAAGTGGGTGCTATCACGTTTCTTTTAAAGGTCACTTAGCCCAAGAATAATAATAATAGAAAGAAGTTACCTAAGGCCTACTGAATCCATTTCCACTATATTCTGGGGGGAGTGAGGTCAAAATGGCAATGAGAGGAGTGAGGCAGTTGAGCGTTATTTTCCTCCATGAGCCAGAATACTGTGAGTGGAAAAGTGATCATCAGCAAATAAAGCCAAACTCGCTTTCGTTAATTCCCTTCCATACTCCCTATTCTTTCGTACATCTTTACTTCATTTTTCCATACTTAACTCTTTGAGCAACACACATCTATTTTCTTTGGACAGCATTCAATCGACATCTTTTTCATCTCATTTTATAGCCACTCATTACACGAAAATCCCTACCATACAATTCAAAACGCGCCAATAAATAATATTCACGCTAAACTAAAGATCTTAATTGAGTTAATCATTTTAAAGGGAAATTATTTTATCCCGAGAATAATATCCAGTAGTCTCATTATACACTACCACCCAAGATGTTATTTGAAATGAAGAGAAGATCTTGTATTTTTTCCATGAAAATTTTTAATAAAAACACAAGACGAACTTTCGATTGAAATTCTTGACAAATAATAGTTAACGAAACGTGGTCGTTTGCTACAAGACATCACCTTTTCCACTTAATTCTTAGTTACTGAAATTCTTGTAAGGAATTCTGGTTACACAGCTTTCTTTTCCGAATTCACGGATTTTTCTGAGTCTTTGGAAAAGAGAGTAATTAACACAAATGAGATCCATTTGTCTGATATGGACCCAAAACAGGAGTATCTCCTTGAAATGTGACACTCTCCTCCGATCGAGGTAATTTCACGAAAATGGAAGACTTCAAAGAAGAAAACGAAGATTACTAATACACGAACCAATTTATGGCCAATTTAATAAAATAGTATTTATTTAATAAATATTTTTACAGTTGAATGCGGGTTTCTACGGATGTTATCCGGATCGAACTTTAGTGAAAATGATTGGGAATTGTTCTCTTTTGTTTGAACAGAGAAACGGATTATTCCAAAAAAGGAATAATTTTCAAAGGAAAAGTATATTCCTCTCTTTAATTCAGTTTACATCTGATATTGGAGAAATTATTGATTTTTTCAATCATATGAGAACCTGCAACGCCTTAAATGCTCCTCCGACAGCTCTTTGCTTGAGTCAACTGGATGGAGATATTCTTCCCTAAAGTATGTTTCTGTGTTCCTCACAGTGTGCTTTTGTGTTGAAAGACTCTCAGCTTCCTCTTTTCCACCCCGTTGCTCACGGTCTCAGTGCATGTGACTCAACTACGTCACGAATTCACTCTTCCAGAAAATCATTAGCTTTATCCGAAGTCTAACCGATCGTAAAATTAGGTTTCACTAATTTCAGGTTTCACCTTCAAAATGCAATTGGAGGAAGACGGTAATTTTCTCCAACTAAACATCTTATTACTTCTCTCGTTCGAACAGCTCTCGAATACTGCTGTGCTATCCACAGAGTTATTATTGTCTTAAATAGTCCATCGTAAAGCGTTCCGTTGTTGGAGAAGTTTGAAAGTGGCGTTACGTCAGTGATAATGTGGAATTCGCTCCAGGTGAGAAGGTCTGATTACCGATTGAAGATTTTCGAAATACTCATCAATTCAGAAACTTTTGACGAAGTATCTGTAGATGTCATTATAGCAAACAACGAGCGCGAATTCGCATAGATAAAGCGTTACAAAGAAGTAATTGCGAATACCGTTATCTACTTCTACCAGGGTGGATTAGGTAATGATGATGGTGTTAAAACATTCCCGGCCATATGCCACTGCCGGCTTGCGTTGTAGAAATCCAAACAATAGCCGAAAACAGACGACAGCGCCTTGCTAATATTACATATCCATTACTCAATAAAGAACAGTAAATGATTGCAATGCATTTTTCAATGGCAAATGCCAAATATGTTTTATAACGAAAGAATCAATGATTAAAATCGCTTTCTTGGGGTGTTCTATTGGCATTCTATACAATTTTAAATTTGAGCTAAATGTTACCTGAAAGCGTTGGTTTCTAATAGCAACCATAAATCGAAAAGTAACTTTGAGAGGCTGAGGAAGCGAAGGCGCAAATAACTAGGCCACGGAAAAATATAAATCCCAAAACATATTTAGCTGCACATCTGTTATTCTGTCACACATTTAAATACGCTTACAGCTAAGGAGTTTTAGATTTTATACATGTTCAACCAAACGCATATAAAATCAACTGAAAGAAGTTCTGGATAAATGAAACAGTCTTTTAAGTAAATTTAAAAGATGGAAGAAGAATAAAGAATTCCAGATGTGCGTTCACCAGTGATAACGTTACTTTGGGACACCCGGATGGCCATGTGGGCAGCGCGTTCGGCTTTAGTGACAGCGGACCGGGTTCGATTCCTGATGGGAGCTCACGTGCGAAATTACCTTAGCTGTCAGAGTATTTTTAACAATACTGCTACAACTAGCATTACTTCAGTACATCAGCTCACTTTGAAAAATGACTTGCATGTATCGCATTTCTACTATTTTTAATAAATCATTTTGGATGATTCACTCTTAGAAAAAGTAAAATACTTCTTAAATGAAAATATGGTTTTAAGCAAGATTAAATTTATGACCACAGCTAATGAAGTGAGTCAAAAAGTTAGCACGAACTGAAAAAATTTTCTCCTTACTCCTTTGTTTATTTCTTTTAAAAAGTTATCTCATCTCTTGATGCGAATGAGACGGAGAGTGGTTATATTATTTAATCCGAACCATTTGCGACGTGAGCATGCATCGTGCCTTTTTAGCGAAGTGGTTTATTTACTTTCCAAGACGTTCCTCAAAAAGATATAGCACGTGGAGTCATTCATGTCAGCGATAGCAGCGCCACGGTTCCACAGTTGAAGATGAGCGCATGACTCAAACCGCATCTGGAATAAGCCCAACGGTCGTCGTTTACACCCCCTACCATACGCCGAATGGAGACTCGCGCTGTACGAATGTAGCTCATGACTATAATACTCAGCAAAAGATAATTTGGAATATGTAAAATTATTTTCTGTTTAGTCTGGGTTTCACAAATAATTCCTCCATTTCCATAATTTAAAACTTTGCAGATGGAAAATGCTAAACATTCCCATGGAATTGAGTTTCACGAATTGATGTAATTTGGGTTATACTATTAATTACTTGAATAATACCTGCATAAGTACATACCTAACTCATCTCATTCATCCTTATTCTAACGCAGAATCTTCCTTTGCTCATTTTCTGGTGTTCGAAATGCCTTTCAGATACTAATGAGTTTATTGGAGTAAATTTAACAAAATTAAAATACCCAATTAATACTTATTTTAGAAGACATGTAATAATTTCTACATATCCTGCGGGCGAAGTGCTTCATGCATTATATTTTCGGTGAATTTTTACATTATCTTTGCATAAAATTATACAGATTTCCTATTTCTTAAAACAGTCTTCTTGACTAACGTTGATATCAGTCATGCCTACAAAGTAATCTTTCCAGACTTTTGTGGTAATTCTTAGTAAAGGTGTCGTTCCTTCCTCTGCAAACCCTAAGTTTCAAACGGCATTGCAATAATTCGCCACTGTTTCAATCCGAATCGCCAATTAATTAATAATTTAATTTTCTTTGTATAATTATTTGGACAGATTCGTGATTAAAATGTTATTGATTCGGACTCACGGTGAATTGTGTGCAGAATAACGCAGCTCTCGTTGAAAATGGAACGACGCCAAAATGCACTCTGACTCACGCTTGTATCTCTGATGCACTCCAAATGCACACCAGTGCATTCCAAATGCACACCAGTGCACTAGATCACCGGAGAAGAACCGTACGAAGGCCATATTTGATGGAGGTCACTCTTACGAGACTCATTCCGCTCGTATCAATATGAGAAAATTTCACCGAAGAGAACGAGTATCATTAACTCCATGTATCGAATTTGGTTCAATTTTTACTTCCAAAACGGGAGAAGTATATTTTGAATCCGATCTGAACGCCTCACGAGAATCAATGTTGAACTACAACATAGATCAGCATTTTAAATCCGTTTTCTTGCTCTTAAAAAATATCCATTTCTTATCAGAAGTAAAGAACTGAACTTGCTCCGCTTTAAATGATCCGAATCAATTTATTAGGAAATGGGGTTAATGGTAGTTATCTGGGGGTTTCACCGTTACTTTTTTCAGGTAGAAATTTGGAGGGTCGCCGTCCTAATCCGGACCCTTAGCTCGATTTCGCAGCTCGGGAGCGCCCGGCCGCAACAGCAGGGGGGGCCATAAGAAACTGACCGCGTGGAATACGATTTAAAAAGGTATAAACAATTCAAATGAGCAATAATTTATTATCTTCGTCGTCTCGCTAGTCCAAAGAGATATACAAGCGTTGATCTACGTTCTACGATGAAATTTAAGATTTTTCGTGATTTTGCTAGAAATGTTAAACCCGTTGACACGGCAACGTTACCCCGGGGATGGGTTGGTGGGAGGTAAGATTTCTAGATTTCTAGATTTTTGCTAGAAATCCCTTCCCCCAACCCAACCCATCCCCGGGGCAACGTTGGCGTGCTTCAGCGGTTTATTTCTAGCAAAATCACGAACAATCTTAAATTTCATCGTTTATTTTTATTATATTATTTATTTAAAATTGTTTATAACTTTTTAAATCGTATTCCACGCGGTCAGTTTTTTATGGTCCCCCCTGCTGTGGCGGCCGGGCGCTCCTGAGCTGCGAAGGTGAACTAAGGGTCCGGATTAGGATGGAGACCCTCCAAATTTCTACCTGAAAAAAGTAACGGTGAAACCCCCAGATAACTACCATTAACCGGAAATGGTTTTTCATCAAACAATATTAACATTATAAAAATACTCAGGTATTTTTACTTTTGAAGTTTGAATACAATAAGTTATTTTTACAAAAGAAGAAGATCATACAGCAATATTACAACAACTATACTCCACGAACTAGCCTCAGCAAAATGCCGCTTTTTTACTTGTGTCTTACCACAAAAGGTAGGAAGGTGGAAAATGGTCAAACCTCACTCTAGGCGTATGAACGCCCGCGTAATCGTCCAATGCATTCTATTTATTAAACAATTTAAAAGGTGTGATTTTCTGAAATACATGAATGATTCATCATATTATAAAATCGTTAAGTGTGACTGAGATGTCGAGTTTTTCATGGTTCATTTCGTCATTTACGAGAAGAAGATCAGAAAAATTGCAACTCCTCTGTGGAAATCAAGGCTCCATGAGTCCGCTCAGATGGATAAATATTATGGTAACCATCGTGGGAAATAGCAAACCAAGCTCAGAAACAGCCACTCATGAATGCACGTATAGTTAAAATCAAATTCAGATAGTAGATTAAAATTAAAAAATGAATCAATCATTAACTACGTTGGGATAATAAGTATTTAATGTATTCCCTTATTTACGTTGAAATCGTCGAAGACAGAACTGTGATGAATGAATGCGAGCTCATTATTATAACATGAACACCACAAGCAGATTGAAAATCTGGTGGGAGTGGTTAAACATAGCATATCATGCAAGCATACATGCATACAGTCGTACATGGTCAAGCAATTTATAGATCTTATCTTCTTCAATCGTAAAATATAAAACTTAAAGTTATAAAACATAAAGTTGTTCCTGTTTCTTGGGATGATACCCCCCGCATTTGTGTTATTAATTCTCCCCATTGCTCGGTCATTTAGTCCTTATCATGGTCACAACACTCTCTTTCCATTCAAATGGAGCATATATCAAATGGAAGTTAAATGGAAACGACAATGGTCGCTCTAGATAGATGGTTGAAAATTACCTCCATCGGGATTTCATGGCCTCTTTCGCTCGTTTTTGGGAATAGATAGCCTCTGGGATCTGCATATGGCACATCAAGCAAGCCACTCACACAAGTAGTGCATGCGAGAGTATTTACGCATGTAGCGCGTTCTTTGTCGATATCCCTTCGAACCAAAATTTCACCTTTGAGGTATCCGATGTCTGCACACGACGCGTCTTTTGATTTCGATTTGAAACCAACAAAATCATCGAATCCATGGAGGGCATCATTCATGGCCCCACAGCGATATGATTTATTTTCAATTACAAATAATTATATAATGGAAGCGAATGAAAAATTTGAATTTTTAAAACGTATCTTGAGATGATGAGATGTTTTTACGGAATGAATTACAAGTGGAAGCCTAATTGAATTTGTATTATATTTTAACCATCTGAAAGCAAAACAACACAAATAAGTTGAGTGGGATTTCTCTTTGGTGATATCCAACGAATTAAATATCAGTAACTGTGATACAAGTGCTAGTGAAACAAAGGCCATTCTCGATTGCAAATGAGAGATTGTAGCAATTAGTCATAAATTAGGATCAGTAAAACTTAGAGAAATCAGAAATCATGCTTCGGATAGTAAATGTTTTGGCAAACGAATTTGAATTCAGAGTAAATAATCTCAGTATCGCTAAAGTGCAATGAATTAGATTTCAAAATTGATAATTCTTCCAAATGATGCGCGACAGCGACTAAAGTACTTATCGAGTTGATTGTGTCTGTAGAGCATACAAATGCATATCGTTTGATTTGAATGTATTCCGGGTATATTTGAGAACCCGAAAAGATAGCATAAAGTAAGTGGAAATCCAAAAAAATCATCATTCTCCCCTACTGAAGGAACAGAATCAGTTAGGAAGTCCACCCTAAGGTTTCTGCATTTAAGTATTAAATCCATCAAACATCAGCTTTGGAGAAGGAATGTGCCTTATATGAGGTGTGAGATGGTTTTCACTCGCAATAAAGAGACTGCTGTAGAAAAAGGAAGACGAGATTTGAATTTATTTTCACGGATATCATAGCTTGAGTGATTCGAGTCGTCGATTCATATAAACGCAATAAAATGCGGAAGTGCCGATAGTAGTTTCGAGGAAAGTAACGAAAAATTCATTTATAACTGTAACGAGAAATGCCTTTTTCTGTCTCTGATTTTAGAATTGCCCGAGGAAGTTATCTCGATGGAAGGCGATTCTAAAAACACGATCTCTTAGGATTGACCCTCTGAAGTGGACCTCATAATAGCGTAGTTCATTGGAAACGCGAGGAAATGACGTAAGCGAAGAGCACATTCCGCTCTTTTTTGTCGCATTTTCCTCTTCAGCCGCAATTGGCGTGAGAAAACTTGCTCGAGCGCAACTTCTCTTCGCAAAAGAACGGGTTAGTTGCATATGTCACAGTAAAAGCGAGGACCTAGCAAATATATACAGTTACCAGTCAGTGTATACATTGACGTTAGTGTGCGAACTCCGGGTCGAAATGTATACATAATATTAATAGTAAATGTGTAGTCGACGATTAATGTAGTCGACGACTTGTTTTCTTCTTAGCAGCTTTGAGATGTTACAAATTCGCTCCTGACCACTCGTCGTTCAAAACACGTTATTATTTTAAATCAGTGATATGTATAGCGAGAATGAAAATTCAATCAACGTACGAGTTTCAAAATCGTTTTTATTCTCTGTGTCCCAAGTCAACAATACTTGTTATTCGTAACCAAAATAACAACAAACAATACAAAGATTACGGTTGCGCGGTGGCGATACGCGGAGTATCGCCACAAATGTATACGTTTTCACATTTGATTCAGTAAAGGCATGCACAAAAGGCAAAGCCCCAACTCAGTCCCTCACTCCGTCCTGAACCACTCTTCTTACATCCATGCATTTATTATATTTAATAGTCTAGTTTATCACCCTCAACTCTTCATTCCTACAATTGCACCATATCCACGTGTTTCTTTACTATAATCAATTATCCCAATTACTGAAGTATAGACTCACTAACAAGTTTAATGATCAAACACCAAACTAAAATTTAATTCATACTAATCTGCCGCAGCGAGTGTATGCATTCTCTAGTATGTGTATACACAATGCATTCATTTCGACTGTGGAGTTGATCCTTTCATTAAAATCTCATGAAAATGTATGTAATTACCAGTAAGCTCATACATAATCACGCTTCTCATTGAAATACATATAATTACCGTTCCAACATGAAAAATCTTAAAATGTGTTGGTAGTAATTCCGCATTAAACTTTACACGTGAATAAATCTTTAGTATACCTTTTTAAAAGCCAAACTGTTTTATTTTTAACCGAAAAGTTTAGATTACGCATCTTCAAAGTTTAAAAATCGTGTTCTGCTATCTCGAATTTATTTTTGAATCATCTTCTTTATAAATATACCGTACATCTTTCATTATGAAACAAACGTTTTTAAAAAATCCTAATTATAAACATATATTCATTCTCGAATTACACTTCCTTAGGAGATTGAAGGAGGTGTCAATTCTTAATAAATTTCAGAACTTCAACTTGAAAATTTCTTCATTTCAATATGGTTCTGTTCTAGGCCGATTTGGCATCCTTGTATCTCTGTTTAAATTCACAAATAAGAATCAATATTCACCCAATATCTCTAAATTAAGCAAACACTGTGAACCAAACATTTTAAATTCTCGAAATGGTTTTCCTAGCCTAGCTCACACGGACAATATTATTGACTCAATATTAATGACGCAATATATTGACAAAAATCTGATGTGGCCAACACATGACTTTCTCCATATTTATTGAAAACAGAAGCCTATGCTGGTAATAAATAAATAACTCCAAAACAATAAGTGTTACAGGAAAATGCCTCATACAAAAGTTGTAGTAAACTATATTATCTATAACTTTAGTACATAGTTGTATATACCTACATTGCATTCTGACAGAGATATGTATGAAAAACTTCAATTTCTGAATAAACAACAACTTCCGGTTAACCATTATTTAAGAATAACTCCTAAACAATCAGTGTTACGATAAAATGTTTTATACAAAAGTTGTAGTAAAGTACATTATCTATAACTTTTGTGTATAATTATATATACCTATATTGCATTCTGACAGAGATATTTAAGAAACAAAATATTGTTCCGGATAAACCGGAACTTCTGGTTAAGCGATATTCATAAAACACTAATCAACTCTTGGCATTGTTAGGAAAATACTAAATATGAATTTTGGAAATGATCGGATAATTCATTTTTAAGATAGAGGGCCCACAAACTTTTTTACCACGGACAGACACACACACACACACAGACAGACATGTTGTGACAACGGGAAAATAGCGAAAACGAGCTCTATGGGCCCCAAAACATCTATTTCCGTCGAAATCTGGGGGTCGAATATTTTTGCGAATACAACACTTTCTCTATACTACGTATAGGGAGAAAGTAAAAATGCGTACCACTCACTCGAGTCAATAATATTGATCAATATTAAGTCAGTGAGTACCTTGCTACGAGAAAGAGAGGACTTGGCTATCTTTTCGAGCGATTTTGATTCCACCTTCTTAATCGGATAATCATTAAATAGAATACTACGTCTTCTCGACCGCCATAATTATGTACCGGGAGGTTTTTTTTTTCGAAAATCCACGCAATGGGTCGTTATGGGAAAAATAGGATTTTTGGGGCATCTTGGTATCGAACCCATGATAACCGGGAAAGATTTTCTTGTTTTTCTCGGATCCCATGCATATATAGCAGTGAATTAAAATTTGAGTTTACAAAAGTGATTTGCCGATATTACTCAATATCCCCCTCACACGGCCCATTTAATTGATAGCCATTCAATAAATTGACGGAGCTTCGATAAAAATTAAATCGTTTTAATTTTCGTCAATATTTTATCCGTCAACATTTTTCCGTCAACATTTTTCCATCAATATTATTGTTTCAATATAGCGCTTAGAAATATATCGAAGAATTTCAATATTGAGCGTGTGAGGAAGGCTTTTTAGTGCGATTATTCTTGAGAGAGAATTCGAGACTCACCATTTGCCATCACAAATGACGCCGTCTCTCTCTTTCCCCAAACAACTTTGAATCCAAAGGTCCTCTAGGAGGAGAGCGAACGAACAAATGGTTTCTAAAAATAAATTCCACTTCAGCGAACGCTTTGAAGCACAGCCCACACCATTTACTCCACAAACTGAGCATCAAAACATCCTCTAATGAGCCAGTAAGTGAAACTATTCCAACCCTCGTTCTGGATGCGCATACAGAAATATATCTCTTTTAGTATTGATAAAGGCTTTATGAGGCTTTTGCATCATTCGTCATTAATACAGTTTTTCTTCTATTATTCTATGATGTTGCGCTACATGCTACTCGAGTAATTGCATGCTTTCTTGTTGTAATGTAATTCTCTGTGAGTTTCAAGTCATTTTCATCGCAATTTTCTATATTCATTGTAAGAAAAGCTTCAAATAACAAGGATATCCTTGATTACAGTGCATATTCACAGAAAAGCTTTTAAAGTAAATAAATATTCTTACTTAGTACTGAATACATAGAGAAAAGAGAACTCTTGTAACTCTTCTGGGGAATTTCCCAATAAAGGGCAGCGACTGTGTCCAGGAAGTCAACTTGAAGGGACTTCAATTGGAAAAACCGAGCGATGGCTCTAAACAGATGAGTGTCCGGCCTTTGATCCTCTAAATTGGGCTGATTGTGTAGCATATTCAGCGCTCTCTTAAATAAGGGATTTATATAGTTAACTAAGATTCTACGGACAAGAACGACTCAATTTCGGGGAAATTTGTTTTAAATATGTATTGACTTTAATTGAAGTTGTTAGATTTTTTTACAATTTACTCTGTAGGCAATGCGGTGGTTTTTACTAGTTTTAAAGTTTTAATGCGATATCTTACTACGTACGCGTATGAAATGCGTCCACTTTTCTACGAACGACCCTGTCTCCCATCTCAACAATGTAAACAACACAACAATTGGCCGTTGTCTCCAGAACAATAAGATGGCGGCAATTCATATTTTAGAAGTCTTTCTTCCCAGAAAATCGCTACAACTCTTTCCATTTATTTTAATTTCTCGTCATCCAAGCTATTGTTTACTCGGATCCTTCTCAATCTTAGTGGAAGTGCTTTTTCTTGAGCTACGGTCATGCTTTACGTAAGGACCAAATTTTGATCATCTTCCGTCTTTATCTCTGCGAAATCAGCTCTTTCGGAATGTCATTCCACTCCAATGAAGAAGTCATTTCGTAAAAAATTCATGGTAAACAAACTTTTACTAGACCACTAATTGAAGAAGTCATTTTTTAAGCATTTCATAGATTTCGAAAAATATTAACAAAAATTAATTTTTCTGATTGATATACGTTGGTCAATGAATTTCTGAAGGAATAAAGGACTTTAATCCAATCATTTTAAATGCAGAAAATTGTATTTGATTTTAAAATGCCAAATTTTGCTTGGAACGTCACTGATATTTTCTTAAAGGCCTTCCAAATGCCAAAACTGCCTCTTAAAGAAGTAATAAATCCACGGAAAGTAATCAAAGGACTTATTATTCACTAATGCGTGAATTTCAAAATATCGATGTCTTATAATCGAGAGATAGAAGATCCATTTCAGCTCCCATATGATTTATTTACAGAATTCTGCGAACGAAGTACAGCTAGTGTATGAGCTGTTTTCTTAATATATCAGAGGCAAGTCCCTTCTCACCGTGTGAGCCACTAATCAACGTGCACAAACTTTGACAAACGCATTTGATCTTGGAGTTCCTGCGATGTGTTGATCATTTACCATCGAGCCTAAAATGCATTCAAGGATCACCAGTAATACAAACCGACTTGTATGATGAAATGATGATAAAATTCAGTCTATTTTGTCAATAAAAATCTGTAGCAAGCTTATATTGGTCTGCGACATCATATGTGAAATCAATTTTAACTGCATGTACCTCTTCTCCGAGTTCCTGCGCAATAACTAATTGTAAGACACGCTGAAATATGTGTTTGGAATGAATATCCAATAACGATACTGACATTCCTCATTGAACTCCTCTTTATTCCAATAGTCTCTCAGGTATTCCTGTGACGTTTTCTTAAAAATTTTACAAAATAATCCATTTGAATTTGAATTTTAATGAGTTGATCATTAAAATGGAGATTGTGACGAGAGACTTCAGAGCAGGAACAAGTTTTCATGATTGCATTTTCCTGCATCAAACCGAAGATTAACCCAAATTTCCACAGAATTACCTCGGCTTTCACTTCGTGGGACTTATATTCTAGCTGTATCATTCATCATTAACAGAAATTACGAGAACCTTCTGGTTTTCAAATTCATGTCTGACAGATAATAGAAAAATTTGGTATCGGAAATACTCTGATCGTTTCTGTTGACTGATGACCCTCATAGGTTTTGAATAAAACTGATGATATCAATATGTATCTGGATTGTTCTGTCATTGAAATATTACCACTTTGGAGGCTCGTAAAAAACACATCTGCTCACTACTAGTTCATATTTTGTGATCCAGATGGCAAAGAAGAAGCCCACCAATGGAATCTTATCGGATTTAGACCAGATTAAATTTTTTTTATTTTTAAACTGATTATATTGAAAAAAAACAAACACTGCATTTTACATTTCCTTGAGAATTCTCTCTGATGATGATTAATCACAGTTTTTGTGATTTATTCCGCTAATTTCCCAATTATTTCTGAAATTTCGTTTCATTATATAGTTCCAATAACAACGACACGTCCCAACTCCGTAAGATATTCGCGAATCATATAGGCGCGTCTTTATTTTTTCTCATCAAAGCTAATCATTGATACGATGAAAGAAGCCATCGATAATATATTCACCGCTCTCTCCTGACGTTTCTCTTTAATTGGCTCGATTAGTTCGTGTAGATTTGTACATTGGCAAGATGTTAAGGATTCATTAGGCTGCAGATGATACATCTATTATATATAGATGCTTCTCCGGATTCATTCATATCTATTATATATAGACGCTTCTCCGGATATACTTATATATATACGAGTAAAATGTAGCTTGCATACTGCAAGCAGATCGGCAATACTAATTTCATACCGGCATCATATCGGGACGGTCCTCAAAAGAAAAAAAAAAAATATTGAAATTTTTCTTTAAATTCGCTGAAATTTCATCGTCTGGCATCGAACCCAGGTCTTACTGGTGAACTTACTATGCAGCACATTAGAAGATCACCATCTCTAACCATGTGTGAAAATTCAAGCAGAAATATTGGCTACAACTGCCTCAAAAGACGTTCTAATTTTTACGAATGTAAATGGCTCTCTGGATTCGAACCAAGGACGATCTTGGAAATCTAAAAGATGTTTCTGAAAGTTATTTATGATCTCTATCTATATGCCGAATTTCGAGTTTCTATATTATTGGGAAAGGTTTCAAAATAATTCCTAAAAATTGGATCAACTCCTGATTGCAGAGACACCTGGTGTCGAACCCAGGACATATTGTAAGCTGTGAATGCACAGTTTGATTTGTATAAATTTGTTCTTGTGTCATGCAAAGTTTGAAGTCGATAGCATGTCGGGAAGTACCTAATATTTGTTTCCGTTATCGCCGTAAGGAATGCATTGAGAAGTGCAAATAGTCCTCTGGGATCGAACCAAGGACCATCAGCGAACATGTAAAATTTGATTACAAAATATATATATGATATCTATCGACGTGCCGAGTTTCAAGTATCCATGTTATCGGGAAAGGATCCAAAAAAAATCTTCAAAATCGCCGCAATGCATTTTAAACGGCCGATTTTTGCCCCGACCTAGCTTCGAACCATGGACCTTATTCGGCGATGTTTTTCTGATTTATGTTGGAGTTGCACAGCTTCTAGTGACCCCTTGAATTTCAACTCTCTACTTTTCCGGGAAAAGCGTCAAAAAAATTTTCGAAAATCCCCGCCATGTAATCTTATGGGGAAAATCGCGACTTTGGGGCCCTCTGGAATCGAACCCATGACACTGAGGATCAATATCGCAATTTTTCTGGCGGTTACACGTTATGGCCAATACGTCGTAAAAATTTCAAGTCGATGACGCTTCTAGTTTAGGCTGTGAATTAGTATCCTATCTATCTATCTATCTATCTATATCCTTGAATGAATCCGGAGAAGCATCTATCTATTATATATAGATGCTTCTCCGGATTCATTCATATATATACCTATATAGATAGATAGATAGATAGGATACAAATTCACAGCCTAAACTACAAGCGTCATTGATCTGAAATTTTTATGACATATTGGCCATAACGTGAAACCCCCAGGAAAAAAGAGACTTTGATCCTCAGTGTCATAGGTTCGATTCCAGAGGGCCCCAAAGTCCCGATTTTTCCCGTTTGAATGCATTGCCGTGATTTTCGGGAATTAAAAAAAAATACTTTCCGGATAGGTAGAGAAGTAAAACTCAAGGTGCCTATATTTATGGTCTTGGACTTTCGAAAACATCAATGACTTTTACAAAAGTTATCCTGGGTTCGATGCTAGGACGATGCAAAGATCTGCCCTTTAAAATACATGGGAGCCGTTTTTCATTATTTTTTTAGATGCACTTATCGAAATGATAGGATGTTCGTGCTTGGCTGGAAGATGTATGGTACGAATAAGTTTTAGAAAAAAATTTTCATAAGACCGTACTGTTCCTGGGTTCGAAGCCAGAGCACAATAACGTTTCTCTCATAAGGAATATAAAGGAAAAGTAGGACGTCATTTGAGGCAGTTGTAACCAATATTTCTGCTTGAATTTGCATACGCGGTTAGAGATGGTGTTTTTCTTTTGTGCTGCATAGAAAGTATTGCCTGAAAGACCCGGGTTCGATGCCGGGCGGTAAAAATATCACCCATATATAATACTATGGGGTATCTTTTCATATTTTTTTTATGCATTTATCGATATGTAAGGGAGCTTTTGCTTAGATGGAAGATGTATATTAACACTTTGTTTAAGAAAAAAAATAGATAAGACCATGCTGTTCCTGGGTTCGATGCCAGAGCACATTATAATTTCTCAAATAAGGAGTGTATGTGAATAGTAGGACGTCGTTTGAGGTAGTTGCACCTAATAGTTTTGCTTGAATTTTCACACATAGTTTGATATGGTAATTTTCTATTTTGCTGCATAGTAAGTACACCAGGAAGACCGGGGTTCGCTGCCAGGTGATTAAATTGCAGCGAATTCTACGAATATTTTGAATTTTTTGTTTCTTTTGATGTCCGTCCCGATATGATGCCGATATGAAATTAGTGTTGTCGATCTGCTTGCAGTATGCAAGCTACATTTTACTCGTATTTAATAGATACACTGGGGATCAAAAGTCTAACCATGTTCCACAAGTGCCACCGACTTGAAATTTTTACGACGTTATGGCCATGACGTGTAACCTCCAGGAAAAAGCCGACTTTGAACCTAGGTGTCATGGGTTCGACTCCAGAAGGCCCCAAAGTCGCGATTTTCCCCATAAGATTACATGGCGGGGATTTTCGAAAATTTTTTTGAGGCACCTCCCGGAAAAGTTGAGAGTTGAAATTCAAGACATCGCTAGATGCCGTGTATATCTAAAGGAAACCACAAAGACATCTACAAATATTATCCTTGGTTCGATGCTAGGCCAGGGCAAATATTCACCCGTTTAATTTACATTGCGATTTTTAAGATTTTTTTAAATTACTTCCAGATGACTTGGAAACTTGAAACTTGGCACGTGGATATATATCTTAAATATGTTTTATAATCAAATTTTAGCAACTCGCTGATGGTCCTTGGTTCGATCCCAGAGGGCCATTTACATCCTACAATGCATTTCTTATGGAGATTACGGTAGCAAATTTTAGGCACTTCCTGGCAAGTTGTTGACTTCAAACTTTGCATTTAATAAGATCAGGTCAAACCAAGTCATAATGTGTTTTCACAGCTGCCAGTAGGTCCTGGGTTCGACACCAGGGGTCTCTACAATCAGTAATTGATTCAATTTTTAGGAACTATTTTGAACCCTTTCCCAATAATATAGAAAATTCAAATTCGGCATATAGATATAGATTATAAATAACTTTCAGTAACATGTTTTAGATTTCCAAGATCGTCCTTGGTTCGAATCCAGAGAGCCATTTAAATTCGTGAAAATTAGAACGTCTTTTGAGGCAGTTGTAGCCCATATTTCTGCTTGAATTTTCACACATAGTTAGAGATGGTGATTTTCTATTGTGTTTCATAGTAGGTTCACCAGTAAGACCCGGGTTCAATGCCAGACGATGGAATTTCAGCGAATTTTAAGAAAAATTTCAATCCACTTTTTTCTTTTGATGGCCGTCCCGATATGATGCCGACATGAAAATAGTGTTGTCGATCTGCTTGCAGTATGCAAGCAACATTTTACTCGTATCATATCTATTATATATAGATGCTTCTCCGGATTCATTCATGTATCCATATATATATATATATAGAGAGGATACAAACTCACAGGCTAAACCACAAGCGACATTGGCTTGAAATTTTTACGACATATTGGCCATAACGTGTAACCTCCAGAAAAATTGCGATTTTGAACCTCAGTGTCATGGGTTCGATTCCAGAGGACCCCAAAGTCCCGATTTTTCCCGTTTAAATGCATTGCTTTGATTTTCGGGAATTAAAAAAAAATACTTCCCGGATAGGTAGAGAATCAAAACTCGAAGAGCCTATATATATGATCATGATCTTTCGAAAACATAAATGAGTTTTACGGAAAATATCCTGGGTTCGATGCTAGGTCGGGGCAAAAATCGGCCGTTTAAAACGCATTGTGGCGATTTTTAAGATTTTTTTTGGACCCCTTACCGAATGCATGGAAACTTGAAATTTTGCATGGGGTTAGATATCATAAATATATTTCATAATCAAATTTTTTTTATTCGCTTATGGTCCTTGGTTCGATCCCAGAGGGCCATTTGCACTCCACAATGCATTTCTTATGGGGATAACGGAAACAAATTTTAGGTACTTCTCGGCATGATATTGACTTCAAACTTTGCATAAAATAAGATCAAGTTCATAAAAATCTAACTGTGCATTCACAGCTACCAGTGTGTCCTGGGTTCGACACCAGGCGTCTCTACAATCAGTAACTGATGGTATTTTCAATAATAATTTTGAACCCTTTCCCAACAATAAAGAAACTTGAAATTCGGCATGTAGTTAGATATCATAGATACATTTCAAAATTATGTTTTAGATTTCCAAGATCGTCCTTGGTTCGAGACCCGAGAGGCATTATATTCCTGAAAATTAGAACGTTTTTTGAGGCAGTTGTATCCAATATTTCTACTTGAATTTTTACACATAGTTAAAGATGTTGATCTTCTATTGTGCTGCATAGTAAGTTTACCAGTAAGACCCGGGTTCGATGCCAGACGATAAAATAACAGCGAATTTTAAGAATATTTTGAAATATTTTTTTTGTCCGTTTGAGAACCGTCCCGATATGAAATTAGTATTGCCGATCTGCTTGCAGTATGCAAGCTACATTTTACTCGTATATATATATATATATATATATAGAGAGGATACAAAGTCACAGGCTAAACCACTAGCGTCAATGGCTTGAAATTTTTACGACATATTGGCCATAACGTATAACCGCCAGAAAAATTGCGATTTTGAACCTCAGTGTCATGGGTTCGATTCCAGAGGGCTCCAAAGTCTCGATTTTTCCCGTTTAAATGCATTGCTTTGATTTTCGGGAATTAAAAAAAAATACTTTCCGGATAGGTAGAGAGTTAAAACTCAAGGAGCCTATATATATGAACATGATCTATCAAAAACATAAATGAGTTTTACGGAAAATATCCTGGGTTCGATGCTAGGTCGGGGCAAAAATCGGCCGTTTAAAACGCATTGTGGTGATTTTTAAGATTTTTTTTGGACCCCTTTCCGAATGCATGGAAACTTGAAATTTGGCATGGGGTTAGAAATCATAAATATATATCATAATCAAAGTTTTTTTATTCGCTTATGGTCCTTGGTTCGATCCCAGAGGGCCATTTGCACTCCACAATGCATTTCTTATGGGGATAACGGAAACAAATTTTAGGTACTTCTCGGCATGATATTGACTTCAAACTTTGCATAAAATAAGATCAAAATCATAAAAATCTAACTGTGCATTCAAAGCTACCAGTGTGTCCTGGGTTCGACACCAGGCGTCTCTACAATCAGTAACTGATCCGATATTAAATAATTATTTTGAACACTTACCCACCAATATCGAAACTTGAAATTCGGCATGTAGATAGAAATTATAGATACATTTCAAAATCATGTTTTAAATTTCCAAGATCGTCCTTGGTTCGAATCCAGAGAGGCATTTACAATCGTTAAAATTAGAACGTCTTTTGAGGCAGTTGTAGCCCATATTTCTTCTTGAATTTTCACACATAGTTAGAAATGGCGATGTTCTATTGTGCTGCATAGTAAGTTCAACAGTAAAGACCCGGGTTCGATGCCAGACGATGGCATTTCAGAGAATTTTAAGAAAAATTTCAATCCATTTTTTTCTTTTGATGGCCGTCCCGATATGATGCCAACATGAAAATAGTGTTGTCGATCTGCTTGCAGTATGCAAACAACATTTTACTCGTCTATTATATATAGACGCTTCTCCGGATATACTTATATATATACGAGTAAAATGTAGCTTGCATACTGCAAGCAGATCGACAACACTAATTTCATATCGGCATCATATCGGGACGGACATCAAAAGAAAAAAAAAATTCAAAATATTCGTAGAATTCGCTGCAATTTAATCACCTGGCAGCGAACCCCGGTCTTCCTGGTGTACTTACTATGCAGCAAAATAGAAAATTACCATATCAAACTATGTGTGAAAATTCAAGCAAAACTATTAGGTGCAACTACCTCAAACGACGTCCTACTATTCACATACACTCCTTATTTGAGAAATTATAATGTGCTCTGGCATCGAACCCAGGAACAGCATGGTCTTATCTATTTTTTTTCTTAAACAAAGTGTTAATATACATCTTCCATCTAAGCAAGAGCTCCCTTACATATCGATAAATGCATAAAAAAATTATGAAAAGATACCCCATAGTATTATATATGGGTGATATTTTTACCGCCCGGCATCGAACCCGGGTCTTTCAGGCAATACTTTCTATGCAGCACAAAAGAAAAACACCATCTCTAACCGCGTATGCAAATTCAAGCAGAAATATTGGTTACAACTGCCTCAAATGACGTCCTACTTTTCCTTTATATTCCTTATGAGAGAAACGTTATTGTGCTCTGGCTTCGAACCCAGGAACAGTACGGTCTTATGAAAATTTTTTTCTAAAACTTATTCGTACCATACATCTTCCAGCCAAGCACGAACATCCTATCATTTCGATAAGTGCATCTAAAAAAATAATGAAAAACGGCTCCCATGTATTTTAAAGGGCAGATCTTTGCATCGTCCTAGCATCGAACCCAGGATAACTTTTGTAAAAGTCATTGATGTTTTCGAAAGTCCAAGACCATAAATATAGGCACCTTGAGTTTTACTTCTCTACCTATCCGGAAAGTATTTTTTTTTAATTCCCGAAAATCACGGCAATGCATTCAAATGGGAAAAATCGGGACTTTGGGGCTCTCTGGAATCGAACCTATGACACTGAGGATCAAAGTCTCTTTTTTCCTGGGGGTTTCACGTTATGGCCAATATGTCATAAAAATTTCAGATCAATGACGCTTGTAGTTTAGGCTGTGAATTTGTATCCTATCTATCTATATAGGTATATATATGAATGAATCCGGAGAAGCATCTATATATAATAGATATATATATATACGAGTAAAATGTAGCTTGCATACTGCAAGCAGATTGACAACACTAATTTCATAACGGCATTATATCGGGACGGTCCCGGAAAGGAAAAAAAGGATTGAAAATATTCTTAAAATTCGCTTCAATTTAACCGTTTGGCATCGAACCCGGGTCTTATTGGTGAAATTTCTAAATACATGTGAAAACTCAAGCAGAAATATTGGCTGCAACTGCCTCAAACGAAGACCTACTTTCACGAATGTTAATAGCTCTCTGGATTCGAACCAAGGACGATCTAGGAAATATAAAATGTGTTTTCGAAATGTATCTATAAGTTCTATATATATGCCTAATTTCAAGTTTTAATATTATTCGGAAGGGGTTCAAAATAATTCTTAAAAATTGGATCAGTGACTGATTGTAGAGACGCCTGGTATCGAACCCTGGACGTATTGGAAGCTGTAAATGCACAAAATGACTTGCTAGGACTTGATCTAATTTCATACAAAGTTTGAAGTCGATATCATACCGGGAAGTACCTAAAATGTGTTTCTGTTATCCCCATAAGACATGCATTGTGGAGAGCAAATGGCCCTCTAGGATCGAACCAAGGACCCTCAGCGAATATGTAAAATTTTAGTATGAAATATATTTATGATTTCTAACCCCATGCCAAATTTCAAGTTTCCATGCCTTCGGAAAGGGGTCCAAAAAAAATCTTAAAAATCGCCACAACGCATTTTAAACGGCCGATTTTTGCCCCGACCTAGCATCGAACCCAGAATTTTTTCTGTTAAACCCATTTATGTTTTCGATAGATCATGTTCATATATATAGGCTCCTTGAGTTTTAATTCTCTACCTATACGGGAAGTATTTTTTTTTAATTCCAAAAACTCAAAGCAATGCATTTAAACGGGAAAAATCGGGACTTTGGGGCCCTCTGGAATCGAACCCATGACACTGAGGTTCAAAATCGCAATTTTTATGGAGGTTATACGTTATGGCCAATGTGTCGTAAAAATTTCAAGCCATTGGCGCTAGTGGTTTAGCCTGTGACTTTGTATCCTCTCTATATATCTATTATATATAGATGCTTCTCCGGATTCATTCATATATCATATATTCATATATATATATATAGAGAGAGGATACAAAGTCACAGGCTAAACCACTAGCGTCAATGGCTTGAAATTTTTACGACATATTGGCCATAACGTATAACCTCCAGAAAAATTGCGATTTTGAACCTCAGTGTCATGGGTTCGATTCCAGAGGGCCCCAAAGTCGCGATTTTCCCCATAAGATTACATGGCGGGGATTTTCGAAAATTTTTTTGAGGCACTTCCCGGAAAAGCAGAGAGTTGAAACTCGAGGGACCGCTAAATGCCGTGTATAGCCAACGAAAATCAGAAAGACATCTTCGAATATTGTCCTTGGTTCGATGCTAGGCCGGGGCAAAAATCGGCCGTTTAAAATGCATTACGGCGATTTTTAAGATTTTTTTTGGATCCTTTCCCGATAACATGGATTATTGAAACTCAGCACGTCGATAGATATCATGAATTTATTTCATAATCGAATTTTACATATTAGCTTATGGTCCTTGGTTCGATCCCAGAGGACCATTTGCACTTCCCAATGCTTTTCTTACGGAGATAACGGAAACAAATTTTAGGTACTTCCCGGCACGATATCAACTTCAAACTTTGCATGTACAAAGATCATGTCCATACAAATCAAACAGTGCATTCACAGCTATCAAAGAGTCCTGGGTTCGACACCAGGTGTCTCTGCAATCAGAAGTTAATCCGATTTTTAGGAATTATTTTGAAACCTTTGCCAATAATATAGAAACTTCAAATTCGGCATATAGATAGAGATCATAAATAACTTTCAGAAAAATTTTTTAGATTTACAAGATCGTCCTTGGTTCGAATCCAGAGAGCCATTTAAATTCGTAAAAATTAGAACGTCTTTTGAGGCAGTTGTAGCCCATATTTCTGCTTGAATTTTCACACATCGTTAGAGATGGTGATGTTCTATTGTGCTGCATAGTAAGTTCACAGTAAAGACCCGGGTTCGATGCCGGACGATGGAATTTAGGTAAATTTTAAGAAAAATTTCAATCTTTTTTTTTCTTTTGATGGCCGTCCGGATATGATGCCGACATGAAAATAGTGTTGTCGATCTGCTTGCAGTATGCAAGCAACATTTTACTCGTATATATATACGAGTAAAATGTAGCTTGCATACTGCAAGCAGATCGACAACACTAATTTCATGTCGGCATCATATCGTGAAGGCCGTCAAAAGAAAAAAAAAAAGGATTGAAAATATTCTGATTACTCGCTGCAATTTATTCGTCCGGCATCGAACCCGGGTCTTCCAGGTGATACTTACTATGCAGCACAATAGAAAATCAACTTCTCTAACTATCTGTGAAAATTCAAGCTGAAATATTATCTGCAACTGCATCAAACGACGTCCTACTTTTCCCTTATATTTCTTATGAGAGAAATGTTAATGTGGTCGGGCATCGAACCCAGGAATATTACGGTCTTCTGAAAACTGTTTTCTTAAACCAGTTTTAACCATACATCTTCCAGCCAAGCACGAAGTTCCTATCATTTCGATAAGTGCATCAAAAAAATAATGAAATACTAACCCTATGTATTTTAAACGGGAGACATATATACCGCCCGGTATCGAACCCGGGTCTTTCTGGTAAAACTTCCTATGCAAGATAAAAGAAGATATTATTCTTTAACTATGTGCGAAAATTCAAACAGAAATATTGGCTGCAACTGCCTCAATCGAAGTCTTACTTTTCCCTTATATTCCTTATGAGAGAAATGTTAATGTGCTCTGGCATCGAACCCAGGAATAGTACGGTCTTATGAAAATTTTTTCCTTAAACCAATTGTTACCTTACACTTTCCGGCTAAGCAACTTCCTATTATTTCGAGAAATGCACCAAAAAATATAATGAAAAATCGCTCCCATGTATTTTAAAGGGCAGATCTTTGCATCGTCCTAGCATCGAACCCAGGATATTTTTTGTGAAAGTCATTGATGTTTTCAAAATTCCAAGACCATAAATATAGGCTCCTTGAATTTTATTTGTCTACGTATCCGGAAAGTATTTTTTTTAATTCCCGAAAATCACGGCAATGCATTTAAACGGGAAAAATCGGGACTTTGGGGCCCTCTGGAATCGAACCTATGACAGTGAGGATCAAAGTCGCTTTTTTCCTGGGGGTTTCACGTTATGGCCAATACGTCATCAAAATTTCAAGTCAATGACGCTTGTGGTTTAGCCTGTGAATTTGTATCCTATCTATATAGCTATATATATGAATGAATCCGCAGAAGCATCTATATATACCTACGAGTAAAATGTAGCTTGCATACTGCAAGCAGATCGACAACACTAATTTCATGTCGGCATCATATCGGGAAGGCCGTCAAAAAAAAAAAAAAATGGATTGAAAATATTCTGATTATTCGCTGCAATTTATTCGTCCGGCATCGAACCCGGGTCTTCCTTGTGATACTTACTATGCAGCACAATAGAAAATCACCATCTCTAACTATCTGTGAAAATTCAAGCTGAAATATTATCTGCAACTGCATCAAACGACGTCCTACTTTTCCCTTATATTTCTTATGAGAGAAATGTTAATGTGGTCTGGCATCGAACCCAGGAATATTACGGTCTTCTGAAAACTGTTTTCTTAAACCAGTTTTAACCATACATCTTCCAGCCAAGCACGAAATTCCTATCATTTCGATAAGTGCATCAAAAAAATAATGAAAAACCGCTCCCATGTATTTTAAAGGGCAGATATTTGCATCGTCCTAGCATAGAACCCAGGATATTTTTTGTGAAAGTCATTGATGTTTTCGAAAGTCCAAGACCATAAAAATAGGCACCTTGAGTTTTATTTCTCTACCTTTCCGGAAACTATTTTTTTTAAATTCCCGAAAATCACGGCAATGCATTTAAACGGGAAAAATCGGGACTTTGGGGCCCTCTGGAATCGAACCTATGACACTGAGGATCAAAGTCGCTTTTTTCCTGGGGGTTTCACGTTATGGCCAATATGTCATAAAAATTTCAAGTCAATGACGCTTGTGGTTTAGGCTGTGAATTTGTATCCTATCTATATAGCTATATATATGAATGAATCCGGAGAAGCATCTATATATAATAGATATATGATACGAGCAAAATGTTGCTTGCATACTGCAAGCAGATCGACAACACTATTTTCATGTCGGCATCATATCCGGAAGGCCATCAAAAGAAAAGAAAAGATACAAATTTTTCTTAAAATTTGCCTAAATTCCATCGTCTGGCATCGAACCCGGGTCTTTACTGTGAACTTACTATGCAGCACAATAGAACATCACCATCTCTAACGATGTGTGAAAATTCAAGCAGAAATATGGGCTACAACTGCCTCAAAAGACGGTCTAATTTTCACGAATTTAAATGGCTCTCTGGATTCGAACCAAGGATGATCTTGGAAATCTAAAAAATGTTTCTGAAAGTTATTTATGATCTCTATCAATTTGCCGAATTTGAAGTTTCTATATTATTGGCAAAGGTTTCAAAATAATTCCTAAAAATCGAATCAACTTCTGATTGCAGAGACACCTGGTGTCGAACCCAGGACACTTTTATAGCTGTAAATGCACTGTTTCATTTGTATGGACTCGATCTTTCTACATGCAAAGTTTGAAGTCGATACCGTGCCGGGAAGTACATAAAATTTGTTTCCGTTATCTCCGTAAGAAAAGCATTGGGAAGTGCAAATGGTCCTCTGGGATCGAACCAAGGACCATAAGCTAATATGTAAAATTCGATTATGAAATAAATTTATGATATCTATCGACGTGCCGAGTTTCAAGTATCCATGTTATCGGGAAAGGATCCAAAAAAAATCATAAAAATCGCCGCAATGCATTTTAAACGGCCGATTTTTGCCCCGGCCTAGCATCGAACCAAGGACAATATTTGAAGATGTCTTTCCGATTTTCGTTGGCTATGCACGGCATTTAGCGGTCCCTCGAGTTTCAACTCTCTGCTTTTCCGGTAAGTGCCTCAAAAAAATTTTCGAAAATCCCCGCCATGTAATCTTATGGGGAAAATCGCGACTTTGGGGCCTTCTGGAATCGAACCCATGGCACCGAGGTTCAATGTCGGCTTTTTCCTGGAGGTTGCACGTTATGGCCAATATGTCGTAAAAATTTCAAGTCGGTGGCACTTGTGGAACATGCTTAGACTTTTGATCCCCAGTGTATATATATATATACGAGTAAAATGTTGCTTGCATACTGCAAGCAGATCGACAACACTATTTTCATGTCGGCATCATATCGGGACGGCCATCAAAAGAAAAAAATGGATTGAAATTTTTCTTAAAATTCGCAGAAATTCCATCCTCTGGCATCGAACCCGGTACTTTACTGTGAACTTACTATGCATCACAATAGAACATCACCATCTCTAACTATGTGTGAAAATTCAAGCAGAAATATGGGCTACAACTGCCTCAAAAGACGTTCTTATTTTCACGAATTTAACAGGCTCTCTGGATTCGAACCAAGGACGATCTTAGAAATTTAAAAAATGTTTCTGATAGTTATTTATGATCTCTATCTATATGCCGAATTTGAAGTTTCCATATTAATGGCAAAGGTTTCAAAATAATTCCTAAAAATCGGATCAACTTCTGATTGCAGAGACACCTGGTGTCGAACCCAGGACACATTGATAGCTGTGAATGCACTGTTTGATTAGTATGGACTTGATCTTTCTATATACAAAGTTTGAAGTCGATACCGTTGCGGGAAGTACCTAAAATTAGTTTCCGTTATCTCCGTAAGAAATGCATTGAGGAATTTATATGTCCGTCTGGGATCGAACCAAGGACCATCAGCGAATATGTAAAATTCGGTTATGATATATTTTTATGGTATCTAATCTCATACCGAATTTCAAGTTTCCATGCCATCGGGAAGGGGTCCAAAAAAAATCTTAAAAATCGCCTCAATTCATTTTAAACGGCCGATTTTTGCCCTGACCTAGCATTGAACCAATGTTAATATTCGTGGATGTCTCTATGGTTTCCTTTAGATATGCACGGCATCTAGCGATCCCTTGAATTTCAAATCTCTCCTTTTCCGGGAAGTGCGTCAAAAAAATTTCCGAAAATCCCCGCCATGTATCCTTATGGAGAAAATCGGGACTTTGGGGCCTTCTGGAATCGAACCCATGACACCGAGGTTCGAAGTCGGCTTTTTCCTGGAGGTTACACGTCAAGGCCATAACGTTGTAAAAATTTCAAGACGGTGGGACTTGTGGAACATGGTTAGAATTTTGATCCCCTATGAATGAATGAATGAATGAATAAATGAGTGAGTGTGTATATAGGTACGAGAAAAATGTTGCTTGCATACTGCAAGCAGATCGACAATACTATTTTCATGTCGGCATCATATCGGGACGGCCATCAAAAGAAAAAAATGGATTGAAATTTTTCTTAAAATTCGCTGAAATTCCATCGTCTGGCATCGAACCCGGGTCTTTACTGTGAACTTACTATGCAGCACAATAGAACATCACCATCTCTAATTATGTGTGAAAATTCAAGCAGAAATATGGGCTACAACTGCCTCAAAAGACGTTCTAATTTTCACGAATTTAAATGGCTCTCTGGATTCAAACCAAGGACGATCTTGGAAATCTAAAAAATGTTTCTGAAAGTTATCTATGATCTCTATCTATATGCCGAATTTGAAATTTCTATATTATTGGAAAAGGTTTCAAAATAATTCCTAAAAATTGGATCAACTTCTGATTGCAGAGACACCTGGTGTCGAACCCAGGACACAATGATAGCTGTGAATGCACTGTTTGATTTGTATAGACTTGATCTTTCTATATGCAAAGTTTGAAGTCGATATCGTGCCGGGAAGTACCTGAAATTTGTTTCCGTTATCTCCGTAAGAAATGCATTGAGGAATTTAAATGTCCCTCTGGGATCGAACCAAGGACCATCAGCGAATATGTAAAATTTGATTATGATATATTTTTATGGTATCTAACATCATACCGAATTTCAAGTTTCTATGCCATCGCAAAAGGGTCCAAAAAAAATCTTAAAAATCGCCACAATGCATTTGAAACGGCCGATTTTTGCCCCAACGTAGCATCGAACCAAGGATAATTTTCGTAGATGTCTTTATGGTTTCCTTTAGATATGCACGGTATCTAGCGATCTCTTGAATTTCAAATCTCTCGTTTTCCGGGAAGTGCCTCAAAAAAATTTTCGAAAAACCCTGCCATGTATTCTTATGGACAAAATCGCGACTTTGGGGCCTTCCGGAATAGAACCCATGACACCGAGGTTCAATGTCGGATTTTTCCTGGAGGTTACACGTCATGGCCATAACGTGGTAAAAATTTCAAGTTGGTGGCACTTGTGGAACATGGTTAGACTTTTGATCCCCTATATATAACTTATAGGTATATCCGGAGAAGCGTCTATATATAATAGATATCCGGAGAAGCGTCTATATATAATATAATAAGCAGATCGACAATACTATTTTCATGTCGGCATCATATCGGGACGGCCATCAAAAGAAAAAAATGGATTGAAATTTTTATTAAAATTCGCTGAAATTCCATCGTCTGGCATCGAACCCGGGTCTTTACTGTGAACTTACTATGCAGCACAATAGAACATCACCATCTCTAATTATGTGTGAAAATTCAAGCAGAAATATGGGCTACAACTGCCTCAAAAGACGTTCTAATTTTCACGAATTTAAATGGCTCTCTGGATTCAAACCAAGGACGATCTTGGAAATCTAAAAAATGTTTCTGAAAGTTATTTATGATCTCTATCTATATGCCGAATTTGAAATTTCTATATTATTGGAAAAGGTTTCAAAATAATTCCTAAAAATTGGATCAACTTCTGATTGCAGAGACACCTGGTGTCGAACCCAGGACACAATGATAGCTGTGAATGCACTGTTTGATTTGTGTAGACTTGATCTTTCTATATGCAAAGTTTGAAGTCGATATCGTGCCGGGAAGTACCTGAAATTTGTTTCCGTTATCTCCGTAAGAAATGCATTGAGGAATTTAAATGTCCCTCTGGGATCGAACCAAGGACCATCAGCGAATATGTAAAATTTGATTATGATATATTTTTATGGTATCTAACATCATACCGAATTTCAAGTTTCTATGCCATCGCAAAAGGGTCCAAAAAAAATCTTAAAAATCGCCACAATGCATTTGAAACGGCCGATTTTTGCCCCAACGTAGCATCGAACCAAGGATAATATTCGTAGATGTCTTTATGGTTTCCTTTAGATATGCACGGTATCTAGCGATCTCTTGAATTTCAAATCTCTCGTTTTCCGGGAAGTGCCTCAAAAATTTTTCGAAAAACCCTGCCATGTATTCTTATGGACAAAATCGCGACTTTGGGGCCTTCCGGAATAGAACCCATGACACCGAGGTTCAATGTCGGATTTTTCCTGGAGGTTACACGTCATGGCCATAACGTGGTAAAAATTTCAAGTTGGTGGCACTTGTGGAACATGGTTAGACTTTTGATCCCCTATATATAACTTATAGGTATATCCGGAGAAGCGTCTATATATTATACGAGTAAAATGTTGCTTGCATACTGCAAGCAGATCGACAACACTATTTTCATGTCGGCATCATATCGGGACGGCCATCAAAAGAAAACCATGGATTGAAATTTTTCTTAAAATTCGCTGAAATTCCATCGTCTGGCATCGAACCCGGGTCTTTACTGTGAACTTACTATGCAGCACAATAGAATATCACCATCTCTAACTATGTGTGAAAATTCAAGCAGAAATATGGGCTACAACTGCCTCAAAAGACGTTCTAATTTTCAGGACTTTAAATTTCTCTCTGGATTCGAATCAAGGACGATCTTGGAAATCTAAAAAATGTTTCTGAAAGTTATTTATGATCTCTATCCATATGCTGAATTTGAAGTTTCTATATTATTGGCAAAAGTTTCAAAATAATTCCTAAAAATCGGATCAACTTCTGATTGCAGAGACACCTGGTGTCGAACCCAGGACACATTGATAGCCCTGAATGCCCAGTTTGATTTCTAAGGACTTGCTCTACTAACATGCAAAGTTTGAAGTCGATACCATGCCGGGAAGTGCCTAAATTTTGTTTCCGTTATCTCCGTAAGAAATGCATTGAGAATTGCAAATGGTCCTCTGGGATCGAACCAAGGACCATCAGCAAATATGTAAAATTTTATTATGAAACCTATTCATGATATCTATCCACGTGCCGAGTTTCAAGTATCTATGTTACCGGGAAAGGATTCAAAAAAAATCTTCAAAATCGCCGCAATGCATTTTAAACGGCCGATTTTTGCCCCGACCTAGCATCGAACCATGGACCATGTTCGGCGATGTCTTTTTTATTTTCGTTGGATATCCACGGCATCTAGCGATCCCTTGAATTTCAACTATCTACCTTTCCGAGAAGTGCCTCAAAAAAATTTTCGAAAATCCTCACCATATATCCTTATGGAGAAAATCGGGACTTTGGGGCCTTCTGGAATCGAACCCATGACACTGAGGTTCAAAGTCGGATTTTTTCTGGAGGTTACACGATATGTCGTAAAAATTTCAATTCAGTGGCACTTGTGGAACATGCTTAGACTTTTGATGCCCTATGAATGAATGAATGAGTGAGTGTGTATATAAGTATATCCGGAGAAGCGTCTATATATAATAGATATATATATAAGTATATCCGGAGAAGCGTCTATATATATATACGAGTAAAATTGTTGCTTGCATACTGCAAGCAGATTGACAACACTATTTTCATGTCGGCATCATATCGGGACGGCCATCAAAAGAAAAAATGGATTGAAATTTTTCTTAAAATTCACTAAAATTCCATCGTCTGGCATCGAACCCGGGTCTTTACTGTTGAGCTTACTATGCAGCACAATAGAACATCGCCATCTCTAACTGTGTGTGAAAATTCAAGCTGAAATATGGGCTACAACTGCCTCAAAAGACGTTCTCATTTTCACGAATTTATATGGCTCTCTGGATTCGAACCAAGGACGATTTTGGAAATCTAAAAAATGTTTCTGAAAGTTATTTATGATCTCTATCTACATGCCGAATTTCAAGTTTCTATATTGTTGGAAAAGGGTTCAAAATAATTATTGAAAATCGGACCAGTTACTGATTTTAGAGACGCCTGGTGTCGAACTTAGGACACATTGACAGCTGGGAATGCACAGTTTTATTTGTATACACTTAATCTTTCTTAGTGCAAAGTTTGAAGTCTTTATCATGCCGGGAAGTACCTATAATTTATTTCCGTTATCTCCGTAAGAAATGCATTAAGGAATTTAAATGGCCCTCTGGGATCGAACCAAGGACAATCAGCGAATATGTTAAATTTGATCCTGAAATTTATTATTGATCTCCAACTCCATGCCGAATTTCAAGTTTCCATGCCATCGGGAAGGGGTCCAAAAAAAATTTTCAAAATCGTCACAATGCAATATAAACGGCCGATTTTTGCCCCGACCTAGCATCGAACCCAGGATATTTTCCATAAATCTCAATTATGTTTTCGATAGATCATGACCATATATATAGGCTCCTTGAGTTTTGATTCGCTACCTATCCGGAAAGTATTTTTTTTTATTTCCCGAAAATCAAAGCAATGCATTTAAACGGGAAAAATCGGGACTTTGGGGCCCTCTGGAATCGAACCCATGACACTGAGGATCAAAATCACAATTTTTCTGTAGGTTACACGTTATGGCCAATATGTCGTAAAAATTTCAAGCCATTGACGCTAGTGGTTTAGCCTGTGACTTTGTATCCTCTCTATATATATATATCTATTATATATAGATGCTTCTCCGGATTCATTCATATATATACCTATACGAGTAAAATGTTGCTTGCATACTGCAAGCAGATCGACAACACTAATTTCATAACGGCATTATATCGGGACGGTCCCGGAAAGAAAAAAAGGATTGAAAATATTCTTAAAATTATCTTCGATTTAATCGTCTGGCATCGAACCCAGGTCTTTTTGGTGAAATTACTATGCAGCACATCAGAAGATCATCTCCTCTAAATACGTGTGAAAATTCAAGCAGAAATATTGGCTGCAACTATCTCAAACGACGTTCTACTTTTCACGAATGTAAATGGCTCTCTGGATTCGAACCAAGGATGATCACTGAAAACTAAATTATATTTTCGAAATTTATCTATGAAATCTATCTATGTACCGAATTTCAAGTTTTAATATTAAAGGAAAAGGGTTCAAATTAATTTTTAAAATCGGAGCAGTTACTTATTGTAGAGACTCCTGGTGTCGAACCCAGGACATATTGGCAGCTGTGAATAGACATAATGATTTGTTATAACTTGATCTTATTTCATGCATAGTTTGAAGTTGATAGCATGTCGGGAAGTACCTAAATTTTGTTTCCGTTATCTCCGTAAGAAATGCATTGAGAAGTGCAAATGGCCCTCTGGGATCGAACCAAGGACCATCAGCGAACATCTAAAATTTGATTATGAAATATATTCAAGATATCTATGCACGTGCCGAGTTTCAAGTATCCACGTTATCGGGAAAGGATCCAAAAAAAATCTTCAAAATCGCCGCAATGCATTTTAAACGGCCGATTTTTGCCCCGACCTAGCATCGAACCAAGGATATTCTCCCTAAAACTCATTTATGTTTTTGATAGATCATGTTCATATATATAGGCTCCTTGAGTTTTGATTCTCTATCTACCCGGGAAGTATTTTTTTTAAATTCCCGAAAATCAAAGCAATGCATTTAAACGGGAAAAATCGGGACTTTGGGGCCCTCTGGAATCGAAGCCATGACACTGAGGTTCAAAATCGCAATTTTTCTGGAGGTTGTACGTTATGGCCAATATGTCGTAAAAATTTCAAGCCATTGACGCTAGTGGTTTAGCCTGTGAGTTTGTATCCTCTCTATATATATATATATATGATATATGAATGAATCCGGAGAAGCATCTATATATAATAGATGATATATGAATGAATCCGGAGAAGCATCTATATATAATAGATACACTGGGGATCAAAAGTCTAAGCATGTTCCACAAGTGCCACCGACTTGAAATTTTTACGACATATTGGCCATTACGTGTAACCTCCAGGAAAAAGCCGACATTGAATATCGGTGCTATGGGTTCGATTCCAGAAGGCCCCAAAGTCGCGATTTTCCCCATAAGATTACATGGCGGGGATTTTCGAAAATTTTTTTGAGGCACTTCCCGGAAAAGCAGAGAGTTGAAACTCGAGGGACCGCTAAATGCCGTGCATAGCCAACGAAAATCGGAAAGACATCTTCGAATATTGTCCTTGGTTCGATGCTAGGCCGGGGCAAAAATCGGCCGTTTAAAATGCATTGCGGCGATTTTTAAGATTTTTTTTGGATCCTTTCCCGATAACATGGATACTTGAAACTCGGCACGTCGATAGATATCATGAATTTATTTCATAATCGAATTTTACATATTAGCTTATGGTCCTTAGTTCGATCCCAGAGGACCATTTGCACTTCCCAATGCTTTTCTTACGGAGATAACGGAAACAAATTTAAGGTACTTCCCGGAACGATATCGACTTCAAACTTTGCATGTAGAAAGATCAAGTCTATACAAATCAAACAGTGCATTCACAGCTATCAAAGTGTCCTGGGTTCGACACCAGGTGTCTCTGCAATCAGAAGTTAATCCGATTTTTAGGAATTATTTTGAAACCTTTGCCAATAATATAGAAACTTGAAATTCGGCATATAGATAGAGATCATAAATAACTTTCAGAAACATTTTTTAGATTTCCAAGATCGTCCTTGGTTCGAATCCAGAGAGCCATTTAATTTCGTGAAAATTAGAACGTCTTTTGAGGCAGTTGTAGCCCATATTTCTGCTTGAATTTTCACACATCGTTAGAGATGGTGATGTTCTATTGTGCTGCATAGTAAGTTCACAGTAAAGACCCGGGTTTGATGCCAGACGATGGAATTTAGGCAAATTTTAAGAAAAATTTCAATCCATTTTTTTCTTCTGATGGCCGTCCGGATATGATGCCGACATGAAAATAGTGTTGTCGATCTGCTTGCAGTATGCAAGCAACATTTTACTCGTATCATATATATCTATTATATATAGATGCTTCTCCGGATTCATTCATATATATACCTATATAGATAGATAGGATACAAATTCACAGCCTAAACTACAAGCGTCATTGATCTGAAATTTTTATGACATATTGGCCATAACGTGAAACCCCCAGGAAAAAAGGGACTTTGATCCTCAGTGTCATAGGTTCGATTCCAGAGCGCCCCAAAGTCCCGATTTTTCCCGTTTGAATGCATTGCCGTGATTTTTGGGAATTAAAAAAAAATACTTTTCGGATAGGTAGAGAAGTAAAACTCAAGGTGCCTATATTTATGGTCTTCGACTTTCGAAAACATCAATGACTTTTACAAAAGTTATCCTGGGTTCGATGCTAGGACGATGCAAAGATCTGCCCTTTAAAATACATGGGAGCCGTTTTTCATTATTTTTTTAGATGCACTTATCGAAATGATAGGATGTTCGTGCTTGGCTGGAAGATGTATGGTACGAATAAGTTTTAGAAAAAAATTTTCATAAGACCGTACTGTTCCTGGGTTCGAAGCCAGAGCACAATAACGTTTCTCTCATAAGGAATATAAAGGAAAAGTAGGACGTCATTTGAGGCAGTTGTAACCAATATTTCTGCTTGAATTTGCATACGAGGTTAGAGATGGTGTTTTTCTTTTGTGCTGCATAGAAAGTATTGCCTGAAAGACCCGGGTTCGATGCCGGGCGGTAAAAATATCACCCATATATAATACTATGGGGTATCTTTTCATAATTTTTTTATGCATTTATCGATATGTAAGGGAGCTCTTGCTTAGATGGAAGATGTATATTAACACTTTGTTTAAGAAAAAAAATAGATAAGACCATGCTGTTCCTGGGTTCGATGCCAGAGCACATTATAATTTCTCAAATAAGGAGTGTATGTGAATAGTAGGACGTCGTTTGAGGTAGTTGCACCTAATAGTTTTGCTTGAATTTTCACACATAGTTTGATATGGTAATTTTCTATTTTGCTGCATAGTAAGTACACCAGGAAGACCGGGGTTCGCTGCCAGGTGATTAAATTGCAGCGAATTCTGCGAATATTTTGAATTTTTTTTTTCTTTTGATGTCCGTCCCGATATGATGCCGATATGAAATTAGTGTTGTCGATCTGCTTGCAGTATGCAAGCTACATTTTACTCGTATCATATATATATATGTATGTAATTGTAATTTAAAGGGCAGATCTTTGCATCGTCCTAGCATCGAACCCAGGATAACTTTTGTAAAAGTCATTGATGTTTTCGAAAGTCCAAGACCATAAATATAGGCACCTTGAGTTTTACTTCTCTACCTATCCAGAAAGTATTTTTTTTTAATTCCCGAAAATCACGGCAATGCATTCAAACGGGAAAAATCGGGACTTTGGGGCCCTCTGGAATCGAACCTATGACACTGAGGATCAAAGTCTCTTTTTTCCTGGGGGTTTCACGTTATGGCCAATATGTCATAAAAATTTCAGATCAATGACGCTTGTAGTTTAGGCTGTGAATTTGTATCCTATCTATCTATATAGGTATACGAGTAAAATGTAGCTTGCATACTGCAAGCAGATCGACAACACTAATTTCATATCGGCATCATATACCGGGACGGACATCAAAAGAAAAAAAAAATTCAAAATATTCGTAGAATTCGCTGCAATTTAATCACCTGGCAGCGAACCCCGGTCTTCCTGGTGTACTTACTATGCAGCAAAATAGAAAATTACTATATCAAAGTATGTGTGAAAATTCAAGCAAAACTATTAGGTGCAACTACCTCAAACGACGTCCTACTATTCACATACACTCCTTATTTGAGAAATTATAATGTGCTCTGGCATCGAACCCAGGAACAGCATGGTCTTATCTATTTTTTTTCTTAAACAAAGTGTTAATATACATCTTCCATCTAAGCAAGAGCTCCCTTACATATCGATAAATGCATAAAAAAATTATGAAAAGATACCCCATAGTATTATATATGGGTGATATTTTTACTGCCCGGCATTGAACCCGGGTCTTTCAGGCAATACTTTCTATGCAGCACAAAAGAAAAACACCATCTCTAACCGCGTATGCAAATTCAAGCAGAAATATTGGTTACAACTGCCTCAAATGACGTCCTACTTTTCCTTTATATTCCTTATGAGAGAAACGTTATTGTGCTCTGGCTTCGAACCCAGGAACAGTACGGTCTTATGAAAATTTTTTTCTAAAACTTATTCGTACCATACATCTTCCAGCCAAGCACGAACATCCTATCATTTCGATAAGTGCATCTAAAAAAATAATGAAAAACGGCTCCCATGTATTTTAAAGGGCAGATCTTTGCATCGTCCTAGCATCGAACCCAGGATAACTTTTGTAAAAGTCATTGATGTTTTCGAAAGTCCAAGACCATAAATATAGGAACCTTGAGTTTTACTTCTCTACCTATCCGGAAAGTATTTTTTTTTAATTCCCGAAAATCACGGCAATGCATTCAAACGGGAAAAATCGGGACTTTGGGGCCCTCTGGAATCGAACCTATGACACTGAGGATCAAAGTCTCTTTTTTCCTGGGGGTTTCACGTTATGGCCAATATGTCATAAAAATTTCAGATCAATGACGCTTGTAGTTTAGGCTGTGAATTTGTATCCTATCTATCTATATAGGTATATATATGAATGAATCCGGAGAAGCATCTATATATAATAGATATATGAATGAATCCGGAGAAGCATCTATATATAATACGAGTAAAATGTTGCTTGCATACTGCAAGCAGATCGGCAACACTATTTTCATGTCGGCATCATATCGGGACGGCCACCAAAAGAAAAAAATGGATTGAAATTTTTCTTAAAATTCGCTGAAATTCAATCATCTGGCATCGACCCCGGGTCTTTACTGTTGAACTTACTATGCAGCACAATAGAACATCGCCGTCTCTAACTATGTGTGAAAATTCAAGCAGAAATATGGGCTACAACTGCCTCAAAAGACGTTCTAATTTTCACGAATTTAAATTGCTCTCTGGATTCGAACCAAGGACGATCTTGGAAATCTAAAAAATGTTTCTGAAAGTTATTTATGATATCTATCTATATGCCGATTTTGAAGTTTCTATATTATTGGCAAAGGTTTCAAAATAATTCCTAAAAATCGGATCAACTTCTTATTTCAGAGACACCTGGTGTCGAACCCAGGACACATTGATAGCTGTGAATGCACTGTTTGATTTGCATGGACTTGATCTTTCTATATGCAAAGTTTGAAGTCGATATCGTGCCGGGAAGTACCTAAAATTTGTTTCCGTTATCTTCGTAAGAAATGCATTGAGGAATTTAAATGGCCCTCTGGGATCGAACCAAGGACCATCAGCGAATATATAAAATTTGATTATGATATATTTTTATGGTATCTAACCTCATACCGAATTTCAAGTTTCTATGCCATCGGGAAGGGGACCAAAAAAAAATCTTTAAAATCGCCGCAATACATTTTAAACGGCCGATTTTTGCCCCGGCTTAGCATCGAACCAAGGACAATATTTGTAGATGTCTTTATGGTTTCCTTTAGATATGCGCGGCATCTAGCGATCCCTTGAATTTCAAATCTCTCCTTTTCCGGGAAGTGCCTCAAAAAAATTTTCGAAAATCCACGCCATGTATCCTTATGGGGAAAATCGTGACTTTGGGGCCTTCTGGAATCGAACCACTGACACCGAGGTTCAATGTCGGCTTTTTCCTGGAGGTTACACGTCATGGCCAATACGTCGTTAAAATTTCAAGTCGTTGGCACTTGTGGAACATGGTTAAACTTTTGATCCCCTATATCTATTATATATAGATGCTTCTCCGGATTCATTCATATATCTATTATATATAGATGCTTCTCCGGATTCATTCATATATATAGCTATATAGCTATATAGATAGGATACAAAGTCACAGGCTAAACCACAAGCGTCATTGGCATGAAATTTTTACGACATATTGGCCATCAAGTGTAACCTCCAGAAAAATTGCGATTTTGGTCCTCAGTGTCATGGGTTCGATTCCAGAGGGCCCCAAAGTCCCGATTTTTCCCGTTTAAATGCATTGCCGTGATATTCGGGAATAAAAAAAAAATACTTTCCGGATAGGTAGAGAAATAAAACTCAAGGAGCCTATATTTATGGTCTTGGTCTTTTGAAAACATCAATGTCTTTCACAAAAGATATCCTGGGTTCGATGCTAGGACGATGCAAAGAACTGCCCTTTAAAATACATGGGAGCTGTTTTTCATTATTTTTTTTGATGCACTTCTCTAAATAATAGGAAGTTCGTGCTTAGCCGTAAAGTGTATGGTAAGTGTTAGTTTAAGAAAAAAATATAGATAAGACCGAACTGTTCCTGGGTTCGATGCCAGAGCACATTAACATTTCTCTCATAAGGAATATAAGGGAAAAGTAAGACTTCGATTGAGGCAGTTGCAGAAAATATTTCTGCTTGAATTTTCGCACATAGTTAAAGAATAATATCTTCTATTATGTTGCATAGGAAGTTTCACCAGAAAGACCCGGGTTCGATGCCGGGCGGTAAATATGTCTCCCGTTTAAAATACATAGGGTTAGTATTTCATTATTTTTTTGATGCACTTATCCAAATGATAGGAAGTTCGTGCTTGGCTGGAAGATGTATGGTTAAAACTGGTTTAAGAAAACATTTTTCAGAAGACCGAATATTCCTGGGTTCGATGCCAGACCACATTAACATTTCTCTCATAAGAAATATAAGGGAAAAGTAGGACGTCGTTTGATGCTGTTGCAGATAATATTTCTGCTTGAATTTTCGCAGATAGTTAGAGATGGTGATTTTCTATTGTGCTGCATAGTAAGTATCACCTGGAAGACCCGGGTTCGATGCTGGACGAATAAATTGCAGCGAATAATCAGAATATTTTCAATCCATTTTTTTTTCTTTTGACGGCCTTCCCGATATGATGCCGACATGAAATTAGTGTTGTCCATCTGCTTGCAGTATGCAAGCTACATTTTACTCGTATACCTATATAGATAGATAGATAGATAGATAGGATACAAATTCACAGCCTAAACTACAAGCGTCATTGATCTGAAATTTTTATGACATATTGGCCATAACGTGAAACCCCCAGGAAAAAAGCGACTTTGATCCTCAGTGTCATGGGTTCGATTCCAGAGGGCCCCAAAGTCCCGATTTTTCCCGTTTAAATGTATTGCTTTGATTTTCGGGAATTTAAAAAAAATACTTTCCGGATAAGTAGAGAATCGAAACTCAAGGAGCCTATATATATGGTCATCATCTATCGAGAACATAAATGAGTTTTACGGAAAATATCCTGGGTTCGATGCTAGGTCGGGGCAAAAATCGGCCGTTTAAAATGCATTGTGGCGATTTTTAAGATTTTTTTTGGACCCCTTCCCGATGGCATGGAAACTTGAAATTTAGCATGGGGTTAGAAATCATAAATATATTTCATAATAAATTTTTTTGTATTCGCTTATGGTCCTTGGTTCGATCCCAGAGGGCCATTTGCACTCCAGAATGCATTTCTTATGGGGATAACGGAAACAAATTTTAGGTACTTCCCGGCATGCTATCGACTTAAAACTTAGCATGATAGAAGAACCAGACATAACAAATCAAACAATGCATTCATAGCTATCAATGTGTCCTGGGTTCGACACCAGGTGTCTCTGCAATCAGAAGTTGATCCGATTTTTAGGAATTATTTTGAAACCTTTCCTAATAATATAGAAACTTGAAATTTGGCATATAGATTGAGATCAACAATAACTTTCAGAAACATTTTTTAAATTTCCAAGATCGTCCTTGGTTCAAGTCCCGAGAGCTAATTACATTCGTGAACATTAGAGCGTCTTTTGAGGCAGTTGTAACCAATATTTCTGCTTGAATTTTCACACATAGTTAGAGATGGTGATCTTCTATTGTGTTTCATAGTAGGTTTTCCAGTAAGACCCGGGTTCGATTCCAGACGATGAAATTTCAGCGAATTTTAAGAAAAAATTAAATACTTTTTTTTTCTTATGAGGACCGTCCCGATGTGATGCCGATATGAAATTAGTATTGCCGATCTGCTTGCAGTATGCAAGCTACATTTTACTCGTATATATATATATATAACTTATATATAGGTATATCCGGAGAAGCGTCTATATATAATAGATATAGATAGAGAGGATACAAACTCACAGGCCAAACCACAAGCGTCATTGACTTGAAATTTTTACGACATATTGGCCATAACGTGTAACCTCCAGGAAAAAGCCGACATTGAACCTCGGTGTCATGGCTTCGATTCCAGAAGGCCCCAAAGTCGCGATTTTCCCCATAAGATTACATGGCGGGGATTTTCGAAAATTTATTTGAGGCACTTCCCGGAAAAGGAGAGAGTTGAAACTCGAGGGATCGCTAGATGCCGCGCATATCAAAAGGAAACCATAAAGACATCTACGAATATTATCCTTGGTTCGATGCTAGGTCGGGGCAAAAATCGGCCGTTTAAAATGCATTGTGGCGATTTTTAAGATTTTTTTTGGACCCCTTCCCGAAATCATGGAAACTTGAAATTCGGCATGGGGTTAGATATGACAAATATGTTTCTTAATCAAATTTTACCAATTCGCTGATGGTCCTTGGTTCGATCCCAGAGGGACATTTACATTCCTCAATGCATTTCTTATGGAGATAACGGAAACAAAATTTAGGTACTTCCCGGCATGCTATCGACTTCAAACTTTGCATGATACAAGAACAGGTTCTTACAAATCAAACTCTGCATTCACAGTTACCAATATGTCCTGGGTTTGACACTAGGTGTCTCTGCAATCAGAAGTTGATCCGATTTTTAGGAAATATTTTGAAACCTTTCCCAATAATATAGAAACTTGAAATTCGGCAAATAGATAGAGATCATAAATAAATTTTATAAATATGTTTTAGATTTCCAAGATCGTCCTTGGTTCGAATCCAGAGAGCCATTTACATTTGTGAAAAGTGGGACGTCGTTTCAGGCAGTTGCAGCCAATATTTCTGCTTCAAATTTCACAAATAGTTATAGATGGTGATCTTCTGTTGTGCTGCATTGTAGGTTAACCAAGAAGGCCTTGGTTCGATGCCAGACGATTAAATTGGAGCAAATTTTAAGAATATTTTCAGTTCTTTTTTTTCCTTTTCATGAACGTCTCGATATAATGCCGATATGAAATTAGTGTTGTCGATCTGCTTGCAGTATGCAAGCTACATTTTACTCGTACTTATTTGAAATTCCGGTAGAACCTATAAAAATAAATTACCTCGCGGTTCTTCGCTTAGGAATTGGAAGAGATTATTCGTGATTAAATAATTTCAGTCTCATCTTCGCGAAAATTTCTTTTTTTTTCCTTAATTATTTCTGCATGAAACCTGAATCAATGAAAGGTTCTCAGTCTGGTGCCCTCTTTCCCCCAAAGCAGTCCGAGATCGAATCCCACGTCATTAACCTCACGTTGCTGCACTTTCAACGCCCTAAATTCAGTTTATTCCCGTTACTCGCCAAATTTCCCGTTCGTGTCACCCTTTTTTCCGCCATCAGATACCGAGAATTAAGGGCACGCCATTGATTTTCGCCGTCCACTGAAGGACCCAGCATCAGTGTCATATTTCATCCCAAGATCTTCCCTTTCACACCCATCCCAAGCAAATATCCTTCGTTGGCTCCTCTCTAATGATTCAAGATTCTAAGTACTTCAGCAGCTATCCGAATTTCCAGTTAATTATACTGTATCTGCACCTCACCGAAGATCGCGTAGAAGTACTAAAGTTTGAAGCGTTGATACAAATGTATTTCCCTCTTTCTGAATACCGTATGAGCCGTCTTCCCCCAAATATCCACGTTGTTAAGTTTGAAAATCTGCTGATTCGTAGGTACAATTGCAATGAGTGTTTAAATTAGTCGGAAATATTCGTATTTGCAAGAATTATGTAAATCGTGAAAAAGTAAGTCGAGACGCTTTTAAGAGAAGAATTACTTTGGCATTGCTGATATCTTAAAAATGGATCAGTCAAGGATCTTCTTCTCTCCATTGTGGTTGTTCAGGAAGAATTTACATTTCAGTTTTCAAATAATCGTTTGGAAATTTTCCCAGGATTAACCTGTGGATTGACGATAATTATAAAATTCGTAAAATAATAAATGTAAAACAAAGTGATTAACCTCGATTATTTCCTCATCAATTGATGCCCGAGGAGTGTTTACAAATCTCCAAATTTAACTTCGCCTGGAATGATTGCAAATAAGGCGACGCCAAAACCACAAAATCGCCAAAACTATAATCAAAAATCTGATGTGGCCAGCACATGACTTTCTCCATGTATAAGATGTAAATATATATCTACGACAGTATTTTCGAAATCTATATTCAATCTAAACTTGGAAGATAAGTGATTAATTTCTTTTATATTATCTTTTACGTCACAAAAATTATAAATAATGTTTCTCGGGACATTTTCGATGAAAAACGATGAAGTGGCCCTTCGGCCCAGCGCCAAGAGCGCCAAGAGCGCCCACAACGTACATAATCAGCAACTTCCGGTTTATCAGTATTTCACAAATACCTCCTATACAATCAGTGTTACAAAAATATGTTTCGTACAAAAGTTATAGTAAATTTCATTTTCTTAAACGTTTGTAAATAATAGTTTATGGCTAAATATTATATTTATGGAGATATTTTGAAAACCGGAAATGAGCTTTGAAGAATGAAGCTCGACTTCCGGTAAACCGATTTACTCCAAAAACTAATCAACTCTAACGACATCAACCAAAATACTATATATGAAATTTGGAGTTGATCCGACAAATTGTTTTCATGTTAGAGCGCCCACAAAGTACATAATCAGCTACTTCCGGTTTAGCAGTATTTCACGAATAACTCCAAATCAACCGGTGATACAATAATATTTTAAATGCAAAAGTTATAGTAAAACATATTATCTAAAACTTTTATAAGGTATATAATATACCTTTATATCATATTTATGGAGATATTTTGAAAACCGGAAATGAGCTTTAATGAATAAAGCTCGACTTCCGGTTGATCTATTTACTCCAAAAACTAATCAACTCTGACAGCACACACCATAGTACTATATATGAAGTTTGGTATTGATACGACTAATAGTTTTCACGTTAGAGCGCCCACTATCACACACACACATACACACAGACATCATTCCGAAAATGGTCAAAACGTGTTTTCGGGACCCCAAAACATGTATTTCCGTTGAAATCTCGAAGTCGATTTTTTTCATGAAAAAAACACTTTCTCTATACTTCGTATATGGAGAAAGTAAAAACAGCCAAACATACGCTTAAGTCAGTGAAACGACTCCCTTCTTTTAATCAGTAAGAGATTTTTTTTGCTTTACTAAAGATTCTTTATAAGCAGAGGAAACACGCAAAATCTTGTACTATTTCATCAAAAGAGCAGTTATCTTAAGCAGTAATACAGTGCAGTAACCCTTTTTGTCAGCTTTGATCGTAACAATCTGAACAACTCTCTGGATATAATCAAATAATAAGACAAAAAGGCGTTAAATGTGAGACTTGCAGCATTTTATGGAGTATTTCCCTGTTTATTTGCATTTATATCGCTCCACTCCACTCCATCCACTTCATTTCCATTGACTGAGCAAGTTTTTCTCTCCTCCCTCGTATGAATTTTTCCATATCTAATTTCCTGAAAAACTTTTCCCTTTTACTCTGGAAAAAAGCTCTTTTGAATAAAAGCGAACCAATATTAACTCCTATTTAATGTTTTCAAGCTAACCTAAGGACGAAGTCCGACATAAAAAAATCATGATTTTGCTTTGTCAATTTGTTCACCTTTTCAAAGCCATCGATTGCAATACTATTATATCGAGGTACATTTGGATGCATCATCAGAAGGATCAAAAACAGGAAAAGAAAAACATTAGAATAGACTTAACCTTTCTGTTTATGCCTTCGGAAGGAAGGACTTTCCGTTTAAAGTTTTCGCAGGCTTTTTTCATAATCACTTCGAAGTTAGCACCGTCGTGTTAAAAAAGAGGACGTGGTACTTCAAAAGAATTCGTCGCGGACTTTAGATTTTTAACGATGAGCATCTAACTTGTGTCACCCTCCAGCAAATGAATTCCCTGTTTGCCGTAATCGTCCTAATCACAATTAGGGAGTAATTACTCCTGTTGTGCGGTTAGCAATTCGATGCCGTTGGCGCCACCGATGGTTTGGACAGGCTCTCTCTCTCTCTGGGTGTGCAAATGTGATTTGAAAAAAGGTCGGCGTGTGTACACAAAGGCGTGGCCGTCCGAAGGGAGTACAATATCGAACACCTTGAGATATGGGTGTGGCGAGGACAACTTTCATTGTACAGACGAGGGAATCGAACCCAAGGACATCGGCCCATGGGGCTCAATCATTCGCGGTGGGATTAATTATCGGAGGCGGGGGAGCTAAACGGCCATTCGGAATGAATTATTGCGCCCTCTCTTCACGACCTTTATTTCGTGAGGCGACATCCAAATGGCTGACTAACATTATATCGCAGATTCACGAAATGGTTTTCTTCAAACCATATAGGGGAGAGCGGGGCTAGTTGATACAGGGGCAAGTTGACACAAAGTTATTTTTTAAATAATCTCTGGTCGCAGCACCTCTAAATATTTACAGACGCCTTCCTAGACCCTAAGGAATGCACTCGTGTAGTTTGAGTGCCGTGCTGTTTCGAGGAACGACTCTGTGTTCACTTAAGTGTTTTTGAATGTGAAAAGTAATATTTTTCATCGCCGTTTGAATATATCTTGTAACAACTACTTTGGGATTAAAAACAAGACAATTTGTTAGTTATGTTGAAACACTTTGCACTTAAAAATTAGGTATTAATTTTTTGCTATTGGACCTTCTGTTAGACATAAAAATCGATTTATTTACAATGGCGGCTAAATGGACAAGTTGATACAATGTATCTTATGTGTAGTATTTGTAACACTTTTCGTTTTATTACTTTATAGCCCAGTCATGGTACGTACATACAAAAAAAAACATTTGGCTTTGAATTATGGCTTTGGAAGGAAAAATATCGTATGCAAAGTTAAGAAAATTGTATTATATTTCAAGTAAAATTATTTTTTTTAATATCGAATTTATCTAAATTTTCAACATATTTATTTATATCAAATTTGAACCAATTAAATATAACACGTTTTATTGTTAAATTTTGTGTTTTAGTTTGTTTTTATCAACTAATTTAATGATGTATCAATTTGCCCCAGGCGGGGGTAGGTTGATACACTGTGGATATCATTGAAAAAACTCGATTGTGTAGTAGGTAATTAAATGATAGCCCAGAAAATAATCATCTATGTATTAAGGAGGCTTCAAGCTTACATTTAGTCATAAGATTGGTGAAGTAAATTGTTTCTAAAAATTTACAAAAATGAAAAACCTCTAACTGTATCAACTAGCCCCGCTCTCCCCTATTCCATATTCACTCCGAGTGTTCTAATAACTGCGGCAGAAGCTGCAAAAACACTCATTCACGTGGACATCTCTCCGATTCAATACCTTAGGTACACGTGCACCCAATGTCAGTAATCTGCGTATCAATCAAGCACCCCTCATCAATCAACTGAAATCACCAGGAAATTCGACGATGTTTGAAGTAATCCCTGACGAAAAAATCGTACGAGGTTAAATTTCGTGATCATAGGTCATGATGGTTTCAACTGCCCCCTACTGGTTTAATTATGACACAACAAATATTTTGGATATCTGGAAAGATTCTCGACGTATTAATTAAGTTTTGTCACAAATTCTGCCGATGTTTAAAGCCTCCTCAATCAACCAATGCTTTCCCACCTTTTATATTTGCAATGTTCCGTTTTTAGATCCTCTTTTTAGAGAATTTCAGTGAATTTTGAATGCGTTCCTCTATTTTTGAATGTATTCGAGGTGCGTCAGTATCTTAAGTAGAAACTCGAATAACTACTGTTAACTGTATAAAATCAAAGTGTTTAACTTAGTGGAACACCATTTAAATGAAAACTACGTTTCATCGTTATTTATTTATTCGTAACAGCGTCGTTTTGGGACTTCTGGACGCAATATTTTCTCAACTTTTTTCTACTATTCACCATTAATGCCCTCTAATTTGCCAGAGACTCAATCTTCCCCTACTGGAGTCTAGGAGAAAGTTCCCTAGCGTCCTCTTCCTTAAAAACGTTTTTCCAACTAGGCCGACTGTCTCCAAATTGTCAACCAAATAGGAAAAGCACCACATAGCATACCTACATTTTATGAGCCCTTTTGAAGGGTATATGAGAATTCACGTCTACCCCGAATCGCAGAGTGACAAAAATTATTTCCTTTACGAACTCCGACTTCCTTGTTGACTCTACCGTCAATACGAAAGAAACTTCAATAATCGTCCGGTATTTTTATAGTTTTTGTACTTTTACTGTGGTTCTCTGAACCTTAATTTTTATTATCTTATTCCTCTGTCCTTGTTATATTCTTATTTTTTGTATTTATACTTCTGTAGCGATACAACCAGTAATGGAAGTATATTTTCTTGTGTCCTCGTATTTTTTTTTCACTTTATCAAACTACTACGTGTATTGAATCGTAAATTTACGGAAATTCGGCGGAAGTGAATTTGAATTGCTTTTGCATACGACTAGTTTTCCTCAAAAATATTTTAAATTCATGGGCCAATCTCAGTTTCACCCCCCCATCGTGCGATTTTCACTCAATCAAATTCATTTTACTCGGTCTTTTCGATGGAATTGATTATTTTTGACATATTCTCTTTCCTTTGCTTCACCTTTCGATGTTTTCTCGTTAATCCACTCCCTCGGCAATCGAGATGCGTTTCAGAAGTGAGAGCGATAGAAGAATTGTCGAAGGTCCAAAGAAAGCTGATTCTCAGCTGAAAACTTTCAAAGAATCCTCTAAAGACGTTAAGCAGTCTACGATGAATGAAAGAACTGTGCCCTCGTCAAAAGCTAGTGAATCTAAGAGTGGAGAATACCACATACATCAATATGATAAAAGCTCTCTGTGTACCGCTGAAGATTTCTTTAGGGCTCAAATAGAGTTTTCACAAATGGTCGAGTTGGAACCTCATGAGGGATGAAGGTTGAAATATTTGTGGGCTTTTCCGTGAAATGACGCCAAATGCTAGGGTTGTGCAGAGCTGTCGAATGAAGAATCACTATTCCTCGGTGAGCGTTTGACCGCGTTCACTTTTTATTCCGCAATCTCATCAATTGAGGGCTTTCATCAACTGCCTAAACATCCTCCATTTCAGCATCGTGTCTTTCATTTCCCCTCCCGAATGACGTAGTATAGTCACCCCCTTTTAAATACGATAGACTTGATTTTAGGCATTTTCGAGGAGAATTTGGTCGATCAGTCATATTCATAGAATCCGGCTGTCCGCCCCTCTTTCGCTGAATCGGTTTTTTGCGTATCTACGAGACAGACCGCATTGAGTTTCTAAGAAGTTGCAAGCCCAAGAAAAAACTACTATTATTTCTACGCAGGCTCGGGTTCGAACCCAGGAGCCCATAATATGTTTCCATAAGAAATGCACGCAAAGTTTGCTTTCATGTCTTGCAGACTTTGTTCCTTTTACAAACTTAAATAAGAAATAATGGTCTAACGAAATCGAGATAAGTGTAAAATGAAAGGAATCTTATTATATATTTATATTTTATTCATGAAATATTGATATAGATTTAAAATAAACAACTAATTTCCTTGATAACTAAAGTAATTGCTGAATTCTTGCTAAGGATGCACGGGGATTAATCCATACTACATTAAATTTAGAAACTATTATCAGACTTTATGAAGATAGATAAGATATTCTCAGCAAATGCTAACTATATAATTGTGTAAAAGTACTATTTAAAAAGTAAGAACAAACGAAGTGGCATGTAGGATAATTTCTTAATCAACCCTATTTATTAAAGGGCATTTATATGTTGGTTCAAGATGGCAAAGCAATATTATGGCGAGGAAAAAGGTTTTTGGGAGAGAAACCGAATTTTCGACGTTTTAAAGTTGTGGGTGAGTGAGTCTCACGAACAGCTTAATATTCATTTATATCGATTACGTAAGTTTTCGATATTCTGAGGATAGGTTTCTCAGCTTAAAATTCCATCCCGATTACAATTTATGGAAAAATTGCGAATGAATAAGTGTTCAGTCCCAATAAGTTCACAATTCAATTTACAGTACGTTCCATCTTGCTGGGTGCTAATGATTTACGAAATTTGATGCCGAACTCATTTTGTTTTCATTAAGGAATTAATGTTAAAAACGAGAATTAACAGTTAGAAGATGATAGTATTTTTCTAGCTAATTTTATGGCTAAAAGTTAAAATTTACAATTTTTTTAAATGTCGCTTTCTTAGTAATAATTGACAAAATATTCTTTCGCTCAATTGATCATGGCCAAATTTATACGAAATTTAATCTTGCATCGATCAAATTATCCACAGGTGTGTAATCATTATAGACTTCGATATCGATGCCTCTTTTATGAGTCCATTAAAATTTAAACTCTGCTCTTGATTCCCCCGAAGATAAAAAAATGCCAAAATGGCGGAGTTCTGGTTTCATTTGGATTTTTAATTGATAGCTTAGAAGGACCAGAAGTGTACAATAAAAGGAAACAAAGTTTTTAGGTAAGTTAAGTTTCGTCATGCTCGACTGGGGAGTTCAGATATGAAACGTTTACTCGATCTACCGGTCTGTAATGTTCTATAAGATACACTGTTTGCAAAATCATTCTCATATCGACTGAAATTTACTCTTTTTACTTTCAAATATACCTATATAAGAAATTTACAAATTTACATAATCAAAATGACAGGTTGTAGGAGATCGATGCTAAAGGTGTTCAATGAGGATTTCTCCACCCACAGAAAAGAACCATTTAAATCATTTTTCCCCAGTCTTCCCGATTCCCTCAAATATAAAATGAAAAATGTTCGATATTCCTTTGCGATAAAAGCTGTTACTAGTACGAATCGGATAATTCACAATTACACCACTGTAGTGCGACCTATCGCATGTTCCATTTTCTTCTGCAGTCGAAAAAAGTAACACCCGTTGTAGATATAGATATATAGTTATACTAGAAAAATCTACGTTGAGGTATGAAGGAAATTTTCTGTGTGGAACTTCTAAACGAGAACCGGAAATGGGAAACAAACTCACGTCAGAATATTTTCACTTTCAGTCAAGTATTCTCCTCTTCCAAAATTTAAATCAAAGTATTCCCTAAATATCCAGAGGAGTTGTTGCGACATTTATTATTCATCTCCGAAATTGAAGACGTTCTAAAACCTATCGGAAGATAGTTCATATGGGGTTTAGGGGACACAAAACTCACTAAAATTTCTCTAATAGAATCATTAATATTATTCTGAAATAGTGATTTTATTAACATAACAGTTATTAATGATGTAAGTCAATGGTTTCATCCTGTCTAAGCAAAAAGAAAAGGTATGGAAGGATTTATCCAACGATTTCAGTAATCTAATTTCGGCTGAGAATATACAAAACTCTTACAATCAATTTGATCGTGAATCGTCTATTTAAATAGGTATTACAGAATAATGAAAAATGTGTCTCAGTTTGGGTAGCAACTTCCTCCTTTCCTCTTTTTCCCTGTGTGATATGATCGTTTAAGAGATTACTCAGACAGAATTTACGAGCTCAAAACATTATGCATCGGATACACTAATATACGGGCAGTTTAAGTAAATCATGGCGATATTGTAGTACTATTGGCGTTTCTTTGTATTAACATGTGGAATAATTTCTTGGCGTTTATTTTAAATTTTATCCCATTTTGTAGAAGATTTTTAAACCACCCGCTTTTTTCATCCTGCTTTTTTCTCTTTCTTTTCACCTATTTAAAAAGCGATAATGGCTATATTAGACATGGGCGCCGTTATGGTTTTTGTCAGCGGCGGCGTAGGGGGAAAATGAAGCCGGCGGCGGCGGCGTAACGGCGTGAACGCTGACTGCTTAATTGTCGGCGGCGGCGCGGCGTAACCGGCGGCGTGTAAAATTTCGTTCGTATGCGGCAGAAAAAAAGTCGAATAACTCGAATATCTGAGAGTAAATTATTATAATTATATCATACCAATAAAGACAATGTAGAGATATCTTGAATACGCAGCAAAATGGGCTATAATCGAAAAAAAACTGGCAAAAAATCTTTTTCTTGAGTGCGGACTTCAGTACTGGCAACTCTCGAATAAATCCTGTCTATTACTACCAAATTATTTACGCTGATTTCTACCAATTAAAATTCTACAGGTGGTCAAAATTTACCAAAATTCACGAATAATGCCAGGTTTAGATTTTTGCAAAATTCTTCAGCCTCAAACCAAACCCAAATGAGCAGAATCATTGGGAAAAATCAATACAGTGTTAAATAATCAACCCTTAAGCTTAATTATGATTTTTTAAGTGATCACAGTTGATTATTTGAATAATTGCATCACTTCCATCAGATCTCTGAAATAGCTTCTGTTGGTGAAATACTCACTTCATGCAACATGACTTTTAAGTTATATTTCTTTCTCTTATCCTCTCTCAGACCCTCCAAATTAGAAAAGAAAACGAGCTCACATAAGACGCTGTCTGGAAATATTATATCAGAACTTATTGAGGTATGGCAATGCGAAGTTTCAAAGTTCACACTCAAAAAATATTTCCTTATTCTTGGCCAGCATTTTTCGATTCTTTCTCGCTCTGCGCCATAAAGGGGTTAATTTGGCAATACGTTGTTTTCCTTATTTTCACAAAAGTATGCTTCTTATAATTACGCTACATTACTTTAAGAACGTTTAAAGAGAGGTATCACAAATTGGGTACAACACTACAAATAGCCAAGAGAATGTCGATCAATGGATGTACTATTGTTGTGAATTAGTTTTAACATCACATTCGCGCCACATTTTTCAAGTATGGAATCCAGGAATAGAATTTCAATTGAAATTTCCAGAAAATAAAAAATGTATACCCGCACGCACCCATTGTATGTCGTCAGATCAAATCGTCAAATTACGGGCAGAACCTGAGCTGATTTTTCATATGTTCTAATAAAAATATTCAAATCGATTATAATATTTTAGAACTCTGGATTAGACTTTTTTTATAAATCAAAAGATGATTCAAATGTTAGGAATTGAAGGTAATCCAGGAAAATACAATTTTACCCTATGAAGAAAATTCTCTTATTGGAGTTAACATTTTGGTTTAATTAATATTTTATGAGACATAATTTTTCAAATTGGGCGATCTGTTTGAGAGCGCGAAATAACGGGAACTTTAAGAGAGTCGAAACCGGTCGAAGTTTAGTCGAAACCGGTCGCACAATAAATTTACTGTGGAACCAAGGCATAGTGTTCTTTTCCTTTCCTACATAACGGGAACTTATTTATTTCTGACTGCGATAAAGTACCAAAAAGATTTTTTTAAATTTCTATTACATAGTTACACATGCAATATATCAAGCTAAAATTTGATGGAACTTATTTTTCTGTGGACATTCTTCTTTAAGTTTTATTCAACTCAAAACTCAAGTAACTATAATGGAAAGAAAGACAATAAATAGCTTTTTCATGTATTTAATATTAATAACTTTGTTTACTAATAAGATATGATATAATAATTTATAATTCCTTTAAAACTTATGTCTAATAATTAGAAACAAATTTCCGCAAATTCTAATGCAAAACACTGCTGAAGAAAATTATGCGTTTAGTGATAGCCGCCTGAGTAAAGTGTACCCCGCCCTGTCAAGGCACACTTGTCAATTGAACGCCACCTTCTGGTGGGACTCATTGTACAGTGACTCCTGCCCGTTAAGTGCTCCTCGACTCCTACACCGGCACCGATTTTGCCGGCATGTGTGCAAACGGCCTAATCGTAACACGTATCGGTATCACGTATAACTCAGCACCCTCTTGAAAAGCCCGAGATGTGTTCTATCAGTTCAAAGCGTATCTTTTCGAACTACTTGTCAACATATTTTCGACTGTGGGACTTTGTTTTTAAATCCAAGCCACGCCGCGCCGCCGCCGATAAAATTTTCGGCGGCGGCTCGGCGGCGCGCCGTAGTTATTTCTTCGGCGGCGGCGGCGTGCCCGATATTGTCGGCGGCTGGCGTAATCGGCGCGGCGCCCATCTCTAGGCTATATTAAATATACACGAGGACGGCCAACACACATTTTTAAGTTTAATTCCTGCAATTAAGGGCTAACGCTAGAAATGTAAAGTATGTTTATGATTCCAATAGTCTCAGAATTACGCGGAGGTTTGTTGATAACACAAAATCACTTGTATGCGTGAGCTTGCATATATGAATGAATTCATGGAAAATGACGAGAATTTCCCTCGCAACGAGAATGAATTGTTCGCTTCCCTTTCTGTAGATTCGCCTTTAAAGCAAAGGGTCACGCTTGTAACCCTTTTTCGAATTTTTATTTTCAGAAATTGAAATTAGCCTCAAAATGTATGTACTACTTTTGCAAACAGTGGGATATACTAATATACTTTACAACTTTCAATCCAATCGCATTAGTTGTTCAAAGAAGAGCTACGGAATGACGAAAAAACTCACGCTTTGTGGGAATGTAAAAAATAAAGTCTGTACACTGCAAATGAAACGAATGTATTCAAGCGTTACTTTTAATGTTGTAGACACCTAAGCTCCTGAGATAAACTATTAGGTCTCCTTTTCGTTCTCAAAGATTTAAGAGAATAAGGATTGTTAATTTGAATGCCTTCTCCGATGAGCACCCCCGCAAAATCTTAATGTGTACTCAGTTAAGGGGAAAATGCCATCAAATGAAAGAGTATCTCCACTTGAGCTTCCCAATTCAATTTGATCTCAGCTGCCCATTTATCATGAATTTAGTTTGCTCTCTGATGACATCCGTCTTTTGTCTGAGATTGATGAACTATTTTAATCATCGAGAGAAAACTGTAATATCTGAATATCCATCTTTTCCCTCCCAAATGTAGTCGCTAAGGAATATTTCCAGTGAGCATAAGCAAAGATTCTTAGAAAAGAAATTTTTATACGATCTTTTCAGAAATCCACTTTTTCTTCTGAAGATCCGTATTATCCATCCAATTGGACAAAGTACCACGCTGTTCGTAATATGAGACAACGGAGGGAAATTAGCTAACTAAAATGGCTGTAATTAACGGAGAGTAAATAATTATGCAGAACCTTGCAGGAATATCCATCTTCCGATTGCCACGGGGAATATTTGTTCATTGGAATAGAAATATTTCACGGTAGAAATATCTCAGGAGTTCCATCGAAATGACCAGCATTTCTCTTTTTCCGCACGACTGACTTCACGGAGGATTTCAGCACAATTTTTCTCGTCAATTTCCGAAAATGTTCCTCAAATATCGATACATAAATTTTTCACATAATTCCAAAAATTGTTTCCTAAGCAAATAAATAAGCAAAGGAGAATATGTCTGTGAGGGCTTTGTGCTATAATTGGCTGAAGACCATTGTAGATTTAAGTAGATCCAGTTCCAGAAATATTCATTCATTCACTCAGATTTCAAAATTCGCAGTTCAAAATGGTTGCCCCCGTTTGTTTTTTTTCGTCAAAAACATATTTTTGTTTGTTTTCTTTGCAACTTATTTATGACATCTTTCTCTTGACTCGGAATTCGTTTCTTCAACATTCATGAAATGCAGTAATACTGCACTGAGTATGATATTAAACTATAATACAGTGCACAGAGTTCTAGTACTAGTTAGTTATTCAGGAGGAATCAGATTACAAAATGACTAACCATTATATACAGTACTTTAAGTGGCATAAATCTAAATGATAACGGACATTCGGATACGTTGAAATTATTCGGGATAGAAGTCATACCACAACCACGACGATTCTTTTTTGTTTCATTCACCAATGAAACTCTACCAAAAGAATGAAAATCAGGTATATTCATTCGTATTTATAAAGAAGGAAATAGATCCGATGTTAAAAATAACAGACCTGTCAGTTAAACTTCAATAGTGTGTGATCAGATGTATAAACCAATAACTCAGTATGTTCGAGGTGTACACTCCTGGCCAAAATTAACGCAGCATCTAACCAACGATCCTAACGGCCAGCGGAAGAACTGCTAGCACAGACTTTAAATGGCAACGGTGGTCAGAGAAGACGATGTTTCTGTGCGATAAGAATGTCGTTAATAATCGAGTCATGAAAAAATATGAGATAAGCGCGGAAAATTGCCGATGGATACTCTAGCCGAAAGAAAATACTTTGAAAGACGTAGTGAGCATCCTCGTAGTTCCGCGTGAGTCCAAAGAAGGTTTATTAGGGCAGAGACCATGAATATTCGGAAAAGAGAGAAGTATTCCATAAAGAGCAAGCTGGGGCAATTCATGAGAACGAAAGCAGTTATCACTCTCAAAAAGTATACGATTGATAAAGACGGACATAGTAATAGATCTTTCTAAGGCCTTCGAAGTCGTTCAACATACTAATGCAACATTAACCACCTACTGGTAGACATTGAAGTCGTAAAATGAGCAAGGGCTTTCTCGGAAGAATAGGATGTAGTGTGTTTAAATTTAACGCCAGGAGTTACAAAAGGTCTCTGTGAAGTGACAAAGGCATCCAGTAAATCATTACAGTACCGATGTATCTGTGCACACCCGCGAAATTCGAATCGATGCTTAGGAATCATCGACTAGGGGTATTCCATAACCGCATCGAAAATAAGTTACGCGAAAATGGAATCCGTTGGAACAGCTCGTAAATTTGCTCATAATCAGTCGGTCGGCAGTAAAACGGGTCAATTATTCATAGCGACGGAAAGAGGGGATTTTACGAATTAAATTACGCGATCCCTAGGGCACGAGTTGTTTCAATTTCCATGCAAAATTGACCGCTTTTCAGAAATTATCCAGTGCCTCTGCATCTGCCTCGATAAGAACACTCGAGCAAATGACGGTGGTAAAACCGAAAGTCTATCCATCTGCTATATAAAAATATTGTTAAGGAGCAGCAACGTTTCGAGGCATTTTTATGCACTTCTTTGTTCCACAAAACCATTCTATATTTACTCTATATTTCCAAATAAAAAATATGTGTATGCTACAGTTGTATTTCGAGTTTACGAGTATAAGTTATGGGTTAAATGGAAGATGGGATTCCCTAGTCCTAATTCCGACCATTAAAGACGTTTTTTTCTTATTGTGAAATGGATGTAGTGAATGCGGACGTTGAAGCTTACACTGGGCTTATGAATTCAACTTATGGATTTAAAAAAAATGTTTCTCGCCGCATCTTATAAGGAATAAAAATGAAGCAATCACTAGCTATTTGAATGAAAGCGACGCTCTATTCTACGTCCATATCTGTATATATGCGATAGCTTCAGATGGAAAAAAATTGCCCACCCACGCGCTTGGATGCTTTTTTCGCAGTTCTATTCCGTATCTCTTGTCAACGACGCGTTGGGTCAAATATTTTTATGCTTTGGTTTGCATAATCAGATCTTCAGACGCCCACTCCATCTAGAAGCAAGCAGATTTTAACATAACATATTTAATTAAATAACCTTTACTAATAAAATGGCTAAATAACTGATACACTTACGTAACTCGAGTGGTTATAATTTATTTTTGCCTCCACTTCCACTTTCTCAGCTCATTTCGCTCTTCATTTGAGCCTCTCCAAAATTAATGGAAAACGCGGCGAAAAATCGTTGAAAAAATCGCCGAAATTATTTTCGCCGCAATTACAGCGAATTGCTGCAAAGCGAAATAACGGGCTTTTTCCGTATCAAACATTTTCGCATATGATCGGAGTTTGTGTCAATACAGTTGTTTCAAAATGAATCATCCGATTTTAAAGTCGCTTAACTCGCAAACCATACGATAAAACCCATCGAGTTTCCCGCGTTATAAAGAGGAGATTCGAGTATGAATAAAAAGGCGATTATTCCTAAGCAGGGCACGAATTGTGGGTCACTGTGTCTGAATTTCTCTTATCAGATGGAAGCACCATCTCCACTTCAGAACTACAAAATCAGATCGCAGCGGCAATGACGTCGTTCCTTTCCTCTTTTTCTATTGCAGGAGATGTCTGAAATAAAGGCGAAGAGTTATCTGCCTTATACAGAGGCGCTATTTATGCTCGCAAACGAAAAATGTTTTATTTTTCAATCAGAATTTCTTCAATTATATATGTTTTAATGTCTAGCGAATGATAACCCGCTAAATTCCTAGAATAACAGAATCTTCCAGTTCAGAACAAACCTTTTCAAAAACCAAAAATGAGGCAAGAACAACTCAGAGTTATTTCTCCTTATTTTTCTCACTTCAATTTTAATCGGCCATAGAATTAGTCTTAAATTAAAAATACGAGTATTTGCCGGTAATCACAACATTAGCCTGTAAGCTCGTAGCACCAATCGAAGTTGTAAATAGGAGTTTGGCTAAAGCATCGAGGCAAAGATTAATCTGGATGGACCTATCTGCGAACATCAAACTGTCTTCATCCAGTAGTAAAGCTATCCTTCCTTTTTTGAGGCGTACTTTCTCCGTCTCTTTCGAGCCAACACTTATCCTTTCTTTTTGCGCCATTTTGCCGAAAATTGGAACAAAAATGGACTCATTTTCTAGATTTCGACTCGTCGGTGAAAACAATACATCTCAGGTGATTAAACACTGTCCTGGACTGAAGTAAAGAGGAGAAACAAGCGTATGTACATAAAAGACGCGCGAGATCGGTGAAGAGTAATTTTGTTTTAACAGAATACTGTATTTCGTCAGTTGAATGAGCACAGTCATGTAAATATCGGTGAGTAGAGCTGATGTTTCCTTAATATTAGCTCGACTGTGTAGTGCCTTTATTTTAATGCGCACTACCTCAGAAATAGATTATTTGCGACTAGTTTTGTCCTCGCGTCTAAATACGTCTATTGAAGATGAAATGCGGAATTGCGAATTATTTTCTCTTTGTGCGTAAGATTGAAAATGGCAAAGACCTCTTAGTGGTTTGAATAGACCAAGTCCAATGCGTTTTGACTCCTAAAACTTCATCTTCGGCCAATTATATATACATTTAGTATATAATCTTGTATTATAATATTGATAAGGCTCCCGGATAGTCATGTGGACAGCGCGTTTGCCTTTGGTGAAAACGGTCCCGGGTTCGAATCCCGGTGGGAGCCAATGTGCGAAATGACCTAAGCTGTCGAAGTACTTTTAACAATACTACTACTACTGCTACTACTATAATATTGATGATGATTTAGGAAAGAAAAATAACACTTTGTGTTATTACCAATGCACCGACGGCAAGATAACGAAAACTCGACGTCCTGTTTTTAGTCTTCCCAATGCATTTCAAATTCCTTTTTTCCTTAATTCTAACAGTAGAAGGGTTCCTTTTTTTCACGATGAAATTTTACTTAGCATGAGGAAGCTTGCGCTTTAAACCCAAGGTTGAACAAGGAGTGAAAAATTGTGACATGACTGGGACTCGAACCCAGGTCTTCCACTTTCCGGGCAGGTGTTCTAACCACTAAACTACGATGCCACTACAATTCCTCTAAATACCTAAACCAACACCTAAAATTCCTCTAAATATCGCTTTGTGGGTTGGTTGCCTCAGTGAGGACCCCTGGTGGTGGTCGATGCCACTATGTGGAGCATCACTATCTGCTCACAAAGTATTCCTTTTACAGGCGTGGAATTGTGGTGGCATGGTAGTTTAGTGGTTAGAACAACTGCTCCGAAAGTGTCAGACACGGGTTCGAGTCCCAGTCATGTCAAAATTTTTCACTTCTTGTTCAACCTTGGGTTCCCTTTTTATTCCTCATCCTCAGGTAGTTCCATTTCTCAGCCACTAATCACTAATGAATTACCATATCCCCATCCCCAGCCACTATAACAACCACTTATTCACTTCCGGTCGTTCGTGCTGCAGAGACAATTTTACCGGATGGATTTGGTAATGATGATGGAATTAAAATGCTCCCTGCCATACGCCACTGCCTGCTCTGAAATCTAAACAGCCTAAAACAAACGACAAGGCCTTGTTAATATCGCCTAGTCAATATTTGTTCTCAGTTACTCAAAATCCGGCGAAAGTGTTTATCAACGTTTCCTCTTTGACTGATTGGATTGGAAAAATAATAAACAAGTCGAATAAATGGGCTCACTAATATAAATTGGATTTCCTAAATGTCCGCCTTCAAACGATTTCTCGAAATTAAAAAGCGTAGGTGTGATAGAAAGTAAAAATGGTACGTTCTTACTTTACCCAAGGCTCAGCTTCTGTGTCCAACTGAAGGCTGATGTGAATCAAATCAACGAACTTGAGAAGGTGCAGCACAAGGCAATGCGATTATACGAAAAATAATTAAATGTAGACAGCTTAAATTTATAGCCACAGCTAATGAATTAAGTCAAAAAAACGGCATGAACTTAAAATATGCCAAACATCGATTAAAATTTCCTTAACTGAATTATTTAGAGGTAATGGCCAATCCAAGGGGGTTTGAGTTTAATATAGAAATCGTGTCTTTTATTTGAACCATGAGAGCAGACAGGCAGTCTGAGAAGACATAATCAAATGTAACGCAAGCAGTTCATTATTTTTGCTATTTTCCCTTGGACGATTCATAAATTCATTCATTCTCTTACCACGCACCCCTTAGTTTATTTCATTGGAAATATTACTCATCTCTTGATGTGAATGACACGTATAGCGGTTATATTTTTCAATCAAAACCATTTGCGACATTCGACATGAACATGCACCGACCGTGTCTCTTTCCCCGAGTGGATTATTTACTTTCCACGAAGTAATTCAAAAGAAAGTTGTTTATTCGAGGAAGCAGAAGATATACCGGGTGCAGTAGTCCCGCCTGAAATTCAAAATGCTCCCTCCTTACCATCATTCAAGAAGCTTTGTATCAAGTATCTCTCACACAGATAACTTTTATTTGTTGTATAACTTTCTATATGTATCTATATACTGTTTAATGATTTAATATTTCATATACTAGTAATTTTCCTTATATTGTATGACTTTCTGTATATACCTTTGTATAACTTTGTATAACTTCCTGTATATAACTTTGTATAACTTCCTTTATATACCTTTGCATTATTTAGTGATTTCATTCTGTAAATATTAGTAATTTAATCATTTAGTTATTTAAAAATTATTTGTTAATTCATAACCATTCACAATGTAAGTGTGCATATGTAGAAGGGTTAAATGGAAGATGGGACTTATTAGTCCCAATTTCGCCCAATTAAGTCGTTAATAAATAAATAAATAAGTAGCACCACATTTCCACATAAAAATACATTACATACGCAATAATAATAACACTTAAGAAATTATTGATTTAGTATTTGATTGATATTTAAAGTACATAAAATGTATTTTAAGGCAGTGATGGTCTTTTTCATAAGGAGGCAGTTCTTCATGACCCATTATTTTGATAACAAATCTCAACGACAGACAGTTTCAACAGGATTTTCACAAGCAGGATATTGCGATAAAAGGGACATAATGACATGCGCCTGCTGCACCTCCTGATAAGTTCTGAGCTTAGGAGGACTTCATCTATTTTCAGTGGCAACAGCAGCGAAGCAGAGCATAATTATGTATTTATTTATTTATCCATGGGGGGGAGTTGATAATTATTTCAACAAATCATAAAAAGAACCGTAGTGCAACAAAAGTATCATCATTCGTTTTTCATAGTTTGGATACTGAATTATTTAAGGAATATTATTTTAAATTTTGACTAACTTGAGAAGCGTAAAATCCTACGGAGGCGGCCTTGATATTGTGGAAATTCGTAATATAAAGATGATGTATACTTTTATGTATACGTCATAGTGTGTTATATGGACCTAAAGATGGCGAAGAAGCCGTAACTGGTTGTTCTGAAATAAATTTGTGGAAAAGTATACATCACTTTTATATATATATATATATATATATATATATATATATATATATATATATAAGTAGTTTATGAAGTGGAACTTCTTTGCACCCATTGGATACTTTTGGGATGGGGTGTTGGTCGAGAAACCACGTCACCCGTGATAAGTAAAATCTGGAGAGTGCCTTTTCTATACATTTTCTCGTATACTTTTTCGTTGCATGGTTCATTTCTTTTGCAAAACTAAATTAGAAAAAATAGTCGTAAGAAGTCGAAACTAGCATCAAAAGATGGGAAATAGAATAAAGTTTCTTATTTTGGTCATGGAATATCGTTTGCGATTCGAAATTGCGAGAATTTTGATAAAATATACGAAAATTATGTATAAATTTCCATGTAGTAAACAACCCATTTCCTTGACGATCAAGGCGATTGTTGATTCCGAACGCATGTGTAATTCCATAAGAAGACATGGCGGATCAATGACCAGTTAAAATTAATTTTGAAAATAAGAGATGTAGATTTACGAAGAAGAAAAAATCGAATGACATTTTTAAATTTGTTGTGACAAACAATATCCTGTGAAGAAAAGCACGTTGAAAGGTACGAAAATTTTATCATTGATTTCTAAGGCTATGTCCACACTTGTGCAACTTTGTATTCAACACAGTCATGCGTCATAGCGTACGGTATGATGAAGGAGAGGCATGCAATAGCGCATGCCTCTCGCAAGTTGGCTGGACCTATTTTTCATGACGCATGCCTCAGCGCACGTAAATCCAACCAGTTGGATTTTCGTTCAACATTCTGTGCGTCTTTCCAGTGATTTCGATGTCAGTTTATTTAGTTTATAAATAAAATCGACTGAGGCCGCATTGATATTGAGGAAATTCATTGCGAATGAAATAAAATGGCATTCACTTCTCGATAAGTTTCATTGGAATAATACAACGATCAATTTCAGGTCCACAAAAGCAAACACATATGTCATAAAATAAATAAAACAAATACATTATGTTGTTAATAAATAAATAATATTAAATATCAATAAATGACATTTCCGCCATAAAGTATGACCCCACCAAAGCAGATCATTGCTGTGTTAAATTCATTTTGAATCGAATACCTTAAGAGCGATAAATTTACATCGCGCAAAAACGTATTTAGTGCCCTATGGTTATATATGCATGTAAATAAATTTAACAGTGGATACAATTATATACTCATGCAAAAGCCGAGTTTTTCTGCACACTTTTTATTCTGAGTAAGAGGCCTCTCTTCTTAAACTCGAGGGAGGGCTCCCCTTATCAGTTCTCCCGTGGCAAAGAAGCGTCATTGTCGTCAATCGGCTGGGAAATTCCTCACTTGCTCGTTCAACAATTCCTTGTCAATTCTCTCTTACTAAAGGACCGATGCCTCAATTACTGTAATTTCATAGCTAATTATTTTCATTGTGTACCAGTACCTGCTGCATTTCCCACCCTAGGGTTTTATTCGACTCGGTTACTTTTCCCAGATTATTGGAATAAAATTAAGTACCTCGGCTTATAATGAGGTCGGCTTATATTCGAGTATATAAAGTATACTCTTTCACAAATACTGCTAGTAAGAATATTGAAAAATCGGCTATTCTGTTCCACACTTAAGTGGATATATAATAAATGAAAAGAACAACTTTGTTGAGTCCACAAATTTTAATAATCACAATCACGACCTAGGTTTCGTTACTGCGTAACATCCTCAAGTGAGGATGTTACGCAGTAACGAAACCTAGGTCGTGATTGTGATTATTAAAATTTGTGGACTCAACAAAGTTGTTCTTTTCATTTATTATGAAGGAGTTCCACAGGATAACACCAAAAACCGTCTCATGGATATATAATATCTGGAGGGGAAAACTCTACATATCGATTTGTGTTTCGGTTGCCTCAGTGAGGATCTCCGTTCGAGCCCCAGCCAAGACACTATTTTTCACTTCTTGTACAACCTCAATATTATATCTCCATTTTCATTTCTGTGTAGAATTGATTGAAAGAAATGTATATTCATTTGAACAGTTTTTATTGCAAAAGGAAGCATCAGTCTTAATTTTCAATATTTTTAAGTGAGAGTGTATGTCCCTTTTTCTTCTCCCAGAAAATAAACATTTTAGCTATGATCTTTCTAAACTCATAGAGCAAAAGCATAATTCAATTTTCGTGAAAGTGAACTCCAGAGCAACTTCTGCGGCTCAAATATTATATTTATTCTACCGTAACTCAGGATAATCCACTCTCTGCAGAGTCAGAAAATTAAATGCGTAACTTCCCATTGCTACATAAAACGCAAAGGCATAATTTCACTCTAAAGACGGTGTAAACCGCATCACGCGTCAGTGCAATTTAATTAGTGAAACCGAAAGACTTCTGCAACGATTAATATCTCTAAGGATTTGAAGCACAATCGATATAAAGATTTTACCATCTTAATTATACATTATTAAATAGTATTGCCTCGAAAAGGGATGAGTCGTTTGAGCTCTCTTTCCCCTTGATTAGTTTGAGGGACCTGACCACCGATAAGAATATTCCATTGCGCAATTAGACCGAATGTTTCAACCTGCTTTTCTGGTGGCTATTCTATCCCTCTGGGTAATAGATAAGGAGTGACGTGGAAGGTGGATTTCGCAAACAAAAAATATAGAAATGCTTTGCGTATAGTCATGTTTTTGGCCTTCATTTTCAGTTCTTCACGTGCAATTGAGTTGTTCACATCGAAAACGTATCTTTCAGAGGACTTACCCTTATTGGCAAAGTGCAAGTGTGTTTCGTGCTCTATCACCAAGAAATTGTACTTCCAGTTTTTCTTGCTGAACATACAAGGATTTTAGTCGGTTTACGAAGTGCTGCGGAAAATAATTCGAGTGTCGCGCAATTGCCCTAAGAAATATTGTGGAATTGTGACTGCAGTGCTTATTTCTAAAATATCATTAATTTTCTGTCTTAAATTTTCAAAGTACACTTAATCCACTCAGTTAACGGAGAGTGTTAGGCGAAAGAATATACGTGTTAAGAGGTGTTGCTTTTGTGAGCGAAAATGGATACAGTGAGGTTGAGCAATTACTCGGCAAATTGTCGCCAGTTTTTTTTCGTCACCAGTGGTCATCAGATATGTTGTAATGTTTCCGCTCAAAATAAAGTTTTGTAAGGAGTGCTGTGACTTGTTATTTAAAAGCGTTATTTGAGGAAATCTAAAGAGGTAAGAAAATAATATCAATTTCTTCTATGCGAGGTACTTCATGCCGTATTTTTTAAATGAATTGCTATTTTTTTACTGTAAATATATCAATTGACTGATCATATTTATCACCGCAAAATACGGAAGCTCTCACGTTCCACTAATTCGCTTTTTATTGAATCACAACTTATTAAAACCAAATGCCTTAAATGAAGTAATGCATTAGCTGATATAATGACGATATGCAGATTTAATCTAATTACATGACGGTTTATGTAAAAAAGTAATTCTTTAGAATCGAAGAGTGTTTTCTGCTGAAATATCCGAACTTAAATTACTCATGACTGTTGTATGGTTTCATCTAGAGAAACGACTGTAAGCTATTAATTTTAATTTCAGTATAGTAGTTGTTGAAATAAATGTGGCTTCGATGGAGTCAAACTGCTATTCTTTTGATTATATATCCACACGATCTAATTAAAACAATACGTATTATTATTCAAAATAAGATTTTTAAATACATCCGTTTGTTTTTTTTAATCAAAGTTGATTGTAATGAAAGTAGACTTTAATTTGACAGCACTACGAAAGTCGTTTTTCGGCTACTTTCTTGATATTTAATTAGGAAGCTTTGATTTAAACCATTAACTCTGGTGAGCGATATAATTTAAAACAAGAGTTTCAAATATATCTTTTTGTTCTTTTAAATGAAATATGGTTGTAATAAAATAGGTTTTATTTTGATTACTATCACGACTACTTAAATCGTTTTCTTGCTATTTTCTTGATTGTAAAAATATTTGAAATAAACTTTTGATTTTAGAAAATTTTGGTGTAAACTATTATTTCCGGTAAGCAGTATTATTTAAAGAACGATTTTAAAATACATTTCATTTTCATTAATATGAAAGTGGACTATAATGTATGTAGATTTTATTTTGACATGAAACACTAAATTCAAAGTGCTATTTTTGGTACAATATATTATTTAGCTATCTTACTATTAATACAAGGTATAGTTATTATACAAAGAATCTCAAATAAAACGTGAATTGGTAAAAAAAAGAGTTATTGGCAAATAAAGTAATATGAAAAATAAAGAATAAATTCATACTTACAAGAAAAGTCAGGGAAAACAGGATAAGGTCCACGTTAGCCATTCTTGGCTCATCTGTTAGTTCCTGGTTTTAAATTGTTGTATGGTATATTTATATTAATATTATATAGACTGATTTAAACTATATATAGATACAAAATAATACACAAGGCATAGAAAGTGTGATAACATTTAATATTTTTTTTCCAAACTTATAAGAAGTCACTTAAAAATTGTCCTTAAGTCTCAATTTATAGATAAACTCTCTCTTTGGAGCTACAGCCCTATGTGAGCCTCCACCCCGATCAACCTCCACTTCTCTGTCTTCTCACTTTCATCTTATTGATGCCCTTTATGAATTAACCATCTCAATCTGAACCTTCCTCTCCGTCTAGTGGCATCAGTCTCCCTTCTATCACCTTATTCAGCATTGCTGTTTCATGCATCCTTTCCACATGGTCCAAACATTATATTCTCAAAGATTTTGTGAACTTAACTACATCTTTCCCAATTCACTATTGTCTTTAACTCCTCTTTGGTTCTCCTTTGCCATAATCCATTCTCAATAACAGGTCGGTATATTCTCTGCAATTGCTTTCAAATCTTACCAGGGCCATACTCTTGTGTGATTGTTAGTGTGCATTTTTATGCTCCATAGGTTACTACTGGTCTGGTAATTGGTTTATATATTTGTATTTAAGTGTTTCTGTTTATTAACTTTCTCTTGAGTATCTTCATATTTGCAAAGTAAGTTTTATTCCTTGCTTGTATTCTTTAATTTATTCATATTATGCTTTTTTGTACGTTATATATTTTAGATATTTAAACTCTTCCACACTATCAAATTTTATCTGTTCTATCTCCAAATCCTGGGTGACTCTAGGTTTGCCAGAAGCATATATTTAGGTTTACTGGTATTAACTATCAATCCAATTTTGCTTGCTTCTTTCTCTTTATTTGTTAAATATTGTTTCTCTTTGATCTATTATTTTCATCAGATTTGTGTAAGACTAGAATAACCAGTGTGGTCCAGAGGCCATCTCCTTGCTTTATCCCAGTGCTGAATTCAAATTCATTTTATTATGTATGTTTACTTTAGCCATGCTCTTCTTCAATGTCATTTGAATCAATAGAATTATTTTGGATGGAATTTCCATGTCCTCCATTGCTTCTCAGAGTTTGATCCTGTTTATACAATCAAATGCTTGTATAAAATCTACAATAGCATATGCAGTTAAACATTATGATCATAGCATTTATCTAAAATGTCTGATTACAAATAGTTGGTCTATTGTACTTCTATTGGATCTACTCCCACACAGAGAATCTCCAATTATCCTCTCAGTTACTACTTTCAGCCTTTCTTTTATGATGATTTCTTATACTATATTTAACAGTATTTTCTATCTATATTTCTTGAGAACCAGTTTATTTCCCTTTCTATATATTGGGCTTAGGATTCCCATGCTCTATCCTTCTGGCGTTTTTCCGTTTCCTATTTTATACAACTAAGTTTATGTATAGCATCACTCATTATACCTCCTCCATATTTTACTAGCTCTGCTGCAATATTTTCTTCCCTGGGTCTTTATTATTTTTTAACTTTTGTATGCATTGAGCAATTTCCAGCCTAGTGAGTTTAATTCTGAGCAAGTTTGAAATATTTGATTTGATTGATTCTATATTTGATACTTTCCTTAGCCTGTTATTTTCCTCAGTTGTTACTCTCTCCTTATCTTCTGTAGAGAGAAGTTCTTTGAAATGTTCTACCAATCTTTCCAGAACTTTATTCTCTTCTTGGACTACATTTCCCTCCGTATTTTTAAATCCTTCCATTCTTGGTTGGTATCCTCTTTTCACCTTTTCTAAAACTTAGTAGAACTATCTCTGTTTATTCTGTTTGCTGTATTCTTCTATATTTTCTAGCTGTTCTCCATTTTCTCCTTTTTCTTGCATATCCTATTTGCTTCCTTCCTCGTTTCTTGGTATCTTTCAGTGTTCGTTCTGTTTTTTTCCCTTATCATGCTTTCTCTAGCTTTATTCTTCTTCTGTATAATTTGGGCACACTCGTCGTTAAACCAATCAGCATGTATTATTCTCTTGTTTCATCCAATAGTTTCTTCCACAGCTTCTTTGATTGCTTTCCCTATTTTTCCCATTCTTTTTCTATGGTTATTTTATAAGTTTTTTCGTCGGCTGTTGGTTTGCATTTTACTAGCTAATTCTTTTCGGTTTTGCTTCGTGTCTTCCTAGTCTTCATTTAACTAATCTGTGTCTCATATTCTCTTAACTATATCTGGACCTTTTTATGTTTTAATTATTCTCTCCCTTACTCTTGCTTTAAATAGTTAATGAACCGAGTCACAGTTTGGCCATTTGCAGCTTCTTATGTCTATATCTGATTTTTATCCATTATTCCTCATCTTTCGCAGCTTTTCCTCGGCTGAGATTTCGCTTGAAATTGCGTCACTCCTTGCAACGTCTAATTATTCTTCCATCACTTTTTCTATTAATAAAATTTTGTAAAAATAATTGTATGATATTTTTTATCGTTTATAGCTCTTCGATAGTGGAATAAAGTAGACCGAATGGTATGAAAGAAATTCCTTGGTTCCATTTTCGTACATTAAGATATTTCCAATTTTTGCTTGTGTAATAGTATCAAAAATATCTAGTTCAACTTTAAAGAAGCTCTGTTCAAATCGATGATTATTGAAGACTGAGAAACTTCACCTCTCTGAATCCAACCCTTTACCCCTGCGTCTTTATGGACTTCCAAAAAATACATAAGGAAGACATCCTTATCCTCCCAGTGGTTTCAAACATTTCTTCCCCGTGTCATAAGCTGGCCACAGAATTTAATAATTTAATTGCTAATTTATCAGATTTTATGCCATTGTGTGAAAAAATCAGTGGAATTTGCACGTAAAAGTGAAAGACTTGAAATTTTATAACAATGCAAAACTCTTTCGATGTTTATAACTCATTTACCAGAGTTCCTTGTGTAGAGTCTGTTGTTGTGTTGGAAGGGTTACTAAAAAGGAACAATGCGGATGAAGTAGTAACTAGTGACCCGTTGTCGTTGGCGAATGTGTTTTAAAGAAATCTTTTTTTCAGTTCCAAGGTGGTTTTTATGAACAAAAAGATGGTCTTGCCCTGTTTTAGCTAACATTTTCATGGACTCCCTAAAAGAGAAATTGTTTTATTCAAATTCCCATTTGATGAAATTTATTTTATGCTGGTTTCGGTACGTTGATTTTTTTTGATCTTTTGTTTTTAGGGTGGGAAAATGTAGAACCTAAACTTAGTAGTACCAAAACAATTTAGAACCTTTTTATAAATGCGGCGTAAATAAATTAATTTGCGACACTTGAAAATCTATCTACATCCATCGTACTTCCCTAAATTTTAACGTTCGCATTAAAGAACAGTTCAATGCATTCATCAATGCTTCATCTTATTCCCACTTTGCGGAATCCCTTAACGTAAACAAATATTCCAGCAGTTTTTTCGCCCGAAATTTTCCATTTAGAATAAAATCGATTGTGGCAGGCTTTACCGTGTGGAAATCCATAACAGAGGATGTTAAGAATAAGGTTTAACAAATACTTTTTTCCACAGATTTATTTGCAAAACGACCGGTTTCGGCACAGATCGGCCATCTTCAGGTCAGACCTGAAGATGGCCGATCTGTGCCGAAACCGGTCGTTTTGCAAATAAATCTGTGGAAAAAAGTATTTGTTAAACCTTATTCTTAACATCCTCTTCCATTTAGAAGATAATGATAAACGCATTCGAGCAATTAGAGATTATTCGATACTTTCTATCACCTAATTGCTCTCTCACAGAGATTATTCGATACTTTGTTTAAACCTAATTGCTCTCTCAGTAATTAATATCTTTTTCAAACCCCTCTCCTCAACCTCAACATTGTCAATAGCTTCATTTCAGCTGGAATAGCTTCTCGGAAACTAATATTTTTCTTTGAAATAACTGGTTCTATTATTCGTCACAACTAGTAAAAATTTTCCTTTGAGATGCGTGTAAAATTCCGGAATACGTTTACATCATACTGAAGTTCTCTGAGTAGCCCAATATTTCGATTTTTGTTAAACTGCTTTGTCCACAGGTCCCGTTGCTTTTTTCTTTTACGTGCATTTTTTAAAAACACACCTGCACAAATGGCTATCACACTTGCCGATTCTGTATCCATCATGACGCACAGTAGATAATGCAGTGTGGACAACAAATTGAATGCCTCATGAGGCATGCCCGAAAAGCATGCGCAACGCATGTTGAAAGAGGAAGCGCAAGTTGAAAGGGAATAGGAAAGCGCACAAGTGTGGACATACCATTAAATTTTCTTTAAGCGTCTGTGACAACCGAGTTTCGTTTATGGTAAAGTAATTGTTAACTGAATATTCAGTGAAATAAAACGATTTTGAAATTAGTACGTTGATAGAATTTGCATTCTCGCTGTCAATTCCACTGATTTAAAATAATAACGTGGTAAGTTGTGGACCTCTCTCATATTATTTTTGAGTTTTGACGGAAACTACCTGCGTCCTTATTTCTTATGTTTAATCGGTCTTTGTTTTCTTTTAAGTTTTGAGCGACGAGTGGTCAGGAGCGAATAAGTAACATCTCAAAGCTGCCTAAAAAGGTAAAGTGATTTCAGTTATCTTTAGACAGCAAAAAATCTAAGATATTGTAGTAGAATGGGTGATCCCTGACTTCAGGGGTTTCCAAACTACTACCCGCGGGCCGCATCTGCTGTTTGATAGTTAATGCGGCCCGCGGGCTGAAAAGTTTGGAGACCCCTACTTGAAACGCAATATATTGTGGATATCATAGACACAAGTATAATAGTTTTTGAATTCATTTCTCAGTTTTTCAATCATAAATGAATAAAGTCTATTCTACTGCACTATAATACTATGCTATTTTGTGTTGAAAATTCTTACTGCAACAGATGTAAAAACGTTTAAAAAAACTTGTGTTGGATTAATGGCCGGTATTGTAATGTATATTTTGCGTCGGTTATAACTGCAATCTTCATATAAATGGCTTTGTCTTTTCATTATATTGTTTATCAGTTTCAATAATATAAAATTGCATGATTTTATGTACTGTTAATTATTTAAAGTGAAAAATTCTTATCAATGAAGCATCGGCCGTACCCATTTCTAATGCTGAAATTGAAAAGGTAGAAAATGAAAGGGCAGATATGACTCCTACAGAAAGCGATTATGAAGACCATGATCGGGTAGTTGATTGTGGTAATCTTGACAAAAGAAGTTTCACTTCCACCGTCTGGTCGGACGCAGACAGAATTTTTTTATCGGAAAAATTTCTCTGATTATTTTCGGACTTTCATCGGCGTAATTAAAAAGTGTCGCTTCGAATTCCATTTTATTCCTTATAATAACAAACACACGAAGAGCGAATAATCTTTGTTCAGCTCTTTTACTTTTTTTTGCAAAGTTTTGACGTTGGAATCTAGCAAACATGCAGAAGAAATGCAGTGTATTTCGGAACCCAAGTAAACATCAACATTTAGGCGATTCTGATTGAAGTGATCTTTATTTTTTAGTAACCAATATGATACCAAATAAAGACGAAACTAGAAAAAAATCCCCCACCATTCTAAAGGCATTACTCTGTTGTCAATACGAGTAAGTCTTCTGCTTGGCTGCCAAGTAACTGGATTTCGGTGACTTTGAATCCTCCCACCGAGCAGCGGAGACGAGGGTTGGCTACTCCCGCGGCTGGCATTCCGCAAACAGAGTTTTTGCAAATATTTTCTATGATTTGTTTGAATATTTCTGAATTTAAATTCTGCCACCTCTTGAATTTAATGATACATTGAATTTTTTCATTACAATTAACTTTATGAACAATTATAACTACGTAAAATATCCCAAAATCAAATTGAGGAGGTGATAATCAATAACGGGAAATCTCCGATGAACTCGACTCTCCGATGAACGTCTGTCAAAAAAGCGTGTCTCGAAAACACCCCTAAATAATTAAACAAATCTGCGAACAATAGCACATATGGAAAATGTATCCATGAATTCCCATACATTTATAATTATATCTGGGATCAATAATAATTTATCCCAGATATTTTTAAGTGATTAAGAAATTGTAGTCTTTCTTCTGTTATCAATCTCTAATAATTGTAAGGAAATCCAATATCAATAATAATATTTCAACTTTGACGTGAAAAACGTGACTTCAAACTGTTTTTCGCTTTGGAATTTGAGTTACTATCATTTGGGCACCTTGGGTGGAATGCAATTCAAGATGGGAAGGGTCTCCATGAGGAAATATGCGATATACATATCACAAAAACTAAAATAGTTTCTGCGACAAGAAACTACTGCAAAATAATGAAGGTATTACCGACATTGGTGGCGGAGTTGATAGCATTCCATCTTCGCTATCACTCCGAACCCCAAGGTCCCGGGTTCGAATCCCGACCGATCGGTTTTTTCCGATCAAGGAATAGTTGTGTGTGATCTTTGTTACTGTTGCCAAGGAGAAGCACCCCCTGTTCATGAGAGCTTAGGAGGACATCGCCGATAAAGGACAACAGCGGCTGAACATGAAAAAAATAATGAATTACTATTTACAATAAATGATGGAATAGCTTAATGTCATCAAAAGCATCGTTGAACTGATGAGCTGTCTCAACAAAAATGACTTCATGTGTAATTCGCAAGAAAAAGATATATTGTGGTAGAAATGAAAGGGGAAAACTTGAAGGAAAGCAAAGCGGTTGCAAGCTCAGCAGAATGTGAGGGAAAAGTATTTCGCGTTAAAGTAAGGAGAAAGCTGTCATATAAAACTAAGGCTAATGGATATTTGTAACTCCTAAATCCCCTTGCTTGAAGCAAACAGATTTCTCGTAAAGCTTTTATATAGGATATCAAGTCAAAATATAACACTATATAAGAAAATCAAAAGAATCCAATTAAACGTAGTTTATATGGCAGAGCCTGGCTTAAAAAATCTTCAAACGTTATACACCTGAAATAAATTAGGTGTTTCTTCTAACGTCTCATAAATAAACAACAGATACTTCGGGACAGGACTGCTCAGGGATATACTGGCGCCATCGGCAATAACTTATGCTCATAATAGGATTGGTCATTTAACGTAAACATTCGAGTCGTCCTACCGCGACATTCTTCGTTGAGTCCCACATCGCTGCAATGGCTTTTTCATTCATCACAACCAACTCTGGCATATGCTGGACCGTACCAGGAGTGTAATTAGTACTAATGTAGAAATGATACGAATATTATAGATATTTATATTTCTTAAGTAATCTCTCAATGTTCCTGCTACCATATCTTGATGAATTAATATTTTCAATTTTCATTTCGTTCCGGGTAGATGAAATTATTCTTTCTTTTAGTTTTATCTCAGTCTTATCGTGGACGTAATTACTTAAAGTTACTGAGATACGAGTGACACTGATTCATGGTATTCGTCTTGGTTCCTTTCATTGAATACTATGAAAATTATACTCATGCGTTTATGCTCACGTTTTGCAATTGGTGAGGAAACCGATCACATCAGTGAGATTACTTCGCCAGCTGAATCAGATAATTAGTATTTGATTTAACAGTTGATAGACTCGTTTTCATCTATAGCAATGGTAGAAAGTCCGTATTTTATCATCTTTGCTTATGATTTCTCCAACCTCTTCTTCTCAAATAACTTCGTTCTAATAAAATCAATGGAATTAGCTGTCACTTTCTGGTACTGCATCATAAAAACACTTAATAAAGTGATAAAAACACTTTTTCAAAGTTCCACACGTTTATTAATAAAACAAACGACCGGTTTCGACAATGAACTAGTCATCTTCAGGCAATGGGGAGGACTTAGTTCTATTTTCTTCATAATATTTCCTTCAACTGTATGCCAACGAGTCTAAATTGTCCATTGGTACATAGTACTTATCTGACCAATATTACTCCGTTTTTCAGTTACATTTACATTGTATGGCTCTTTATATTTCCTCTTTTCGTCCCATTAAGAGCTCCACGGGATCCTTGAATTACATTCGACCGATGAAACCGACGAAATTGACGTCTTTACTCGCCAAGGTTTCTTCGAGGAGTCCTCCTCTTTACAAAAGAGATAAAATGTGACGTAGCAGCTGCATCTTCCAAGTAACTCTCCGCAGTGAGTCTCATGCATCACCTATTCAAGACAACCTTGGGAGAGATTCTTGAAAATGGAAGTATGTAAGCGTAGCAGGGAAAAGTAAACAAAGCTCTGAATAATTCTTTGTGATCAAAGCCTTCGTTCCTTGGGTGTCGGTACATCGGGAATAGACAAAATGATGTTCTAGTTACTCTGAGAAGTAAACTAACATACTCTTTGACTATAAAAGCGAGACGATGAGATAGGCGGGAAAGGAAAATGTTTGCTTGACACGTTGCTTAAGTAACGGCTACTGTTTTGGTAACATATATTCTGTTAGATCGAAAAATCTGTTTTTAATCGATAATCGTAGATGCGTGTATATTTCTGCTTACTAATTGCACCTCAAGAATTGGAATGCTTTAATAGACCAACGAGAGATCTCTGAAGCAAACAATTGCAATTCTCGGCGATTTATGTCACTTAGAATTAAGTACATTTTGGTGACTCATTGTTGTTTAACTAATAACTTATTTGCATAATTATCCGTGTATCACATCCTTTCCTCGGATTATTTAACTATCACGTCGACTAATACGAATGAAATATTATTTAATCCACATTAAAGCTGTTTCATTGATGTAACTGTAATATTCTGCGCTTTTCATTTCCTTATTCGCGATCCGCGGGAACGGTGTTCGCATCATACGCACTCCGATCAGCAATACAATTTCTAAGAAAGAAGATATCATCATTTTTCAATTGACAGCTTTCCCAGTCCGAGCTATCGAAGTATTTAGGCAGTCTTCTGCAGTAAAATCTTGTCGGATATTTGTACGAATAGAAGATTTAGGTGAGCGTCTCCTCTTTAGCGTTGGAATACTGTTGTCCGCATTTAATCCACTGTCATCATCATTTTGTCTCCCCTTCACTATTTCTTCCTACATCCTTCTTTAAAATACCCTGATTATTGTCTACCGTTGGTTTGTTTACCGCATGAAATGCAAGATGAGCCTTTCATTTACTTAGTTAATCCAGAGAAAGGTATTTTCACACGCCTATTTCTTTATATTCCATCGGATCCTCATCTTTTCAAAGCATATTCTGCCGTCGACAATTGATCTGGAAAGTGTTTCTCAAAATGGATTGCAATAAATTCTTCGCAAATAAATAGAATCTGCTCCTCAGGTGCAAGACCGATGATCTCATGTGTGTCAATTTCAGCGTGTTTAAGGTATATCGCATAAAGATTCTATAACAAGTGAAAGATATGAACTCAATTACAAGACTACCTTTAACTTCTGCATAACATCTGTTGTGACCGAAGCAAAAATAGAATCTGCCGATCGATACTCGACGGGCAACTTTAACGACGTCCTTGTGGCCATCAGTAATATTAATAAAAATGCAACTTATAATTAAGTACTATTCCGATGAGCTACGTTCTTTAAAAAACAATTGTATTATCTGTTCGCGAAACTCCAAGCAGTTATTTACTATTATAATGCTAAATGTTGTACTTTCGCCTTGACAACCAGAAACTATATATACTCCAAAATGAAGGTTGTTAGTCCTCTTATTGCTAAATTGAGCAATTATCGCTCTTGATATATATATATACACAGAAGAGAGAAAAACAAGTTTATGGTTGAAAAGAGATTTTTAATACACTGGGAATAAATTTCATAACACGAGGGAAAGACAAAGTAAAAAAAATGGAATCGATTGCAAGTTTGTAGAGGTAAGTTGAAGAGTCGTGGGTTAAAAACCAATAGGATTATCGTTTCTAAATTGCGGAATATAATTTGAAAGGAGAAAACTTTCCTCTATATAAGTTATAGAAGGGATTTCGGATAGCGCGGGGATAGAGAAATCTTTAATATCCAGGGAGATTCCAGAGAAGTTTGCTAGTGAGGATAGAGTTTTAATTTTATTCAGATGTCCGTAGAAGTTAAAAATCACGAGAATATAGATTTATTTTTCCATTTTCCTTCCTGCTATGTTTCTCAGCGGAACTCATCAACTTTCGAATCAGATGTATTAATATTTGATGTTTAGGGAACTCAATTCTAGAGGAACGCCTCGTTCTGTTGTGATTTTCAGAACAAAATCAACTCTCCCGTACTGATTGTCACGACAGCTCCAAATGCACCACTCCGTCGTAGTGCACCGTCAGAAACCGTGTCACCCACTCACCGCAATTCTTAGGGGCCGACAGTTTCGACATTTTTGTCATCATCAGGAACTTCTTGTCATTAGTAGTGTAAGTGTAAGTAAAATGTTAAACCATTTGAGGTGGGAATCTCTAGAGTCAAGAAGAAAGACGTTTAGATTAGCCGGGATATACAAAACATGGAAATCAGAAGAGGGCTGGGATGAACTGCGTGGCAGATTTGAACTTCGTAGGACGCGGCAACCATAGTTTTAAAATCAAGGAACGTGAGCAGAAAACAGACATAGCGAAATTTTCTTTCATTAATAGGGGTATTAGGGAATGGAACTCTTTACCTGGTGAATTTCTCATGCCAATGCCTAAAAATGTAAAAGTTTTCAAAAATAAGCTTCAATCAAGAAGTATGTAATTTTTTTAAATGTGGTTCACGGCTACCTCCGCTGTATTATTACTATTATATCGAGTTGTATTGTTATGTTCCATCAATCTATGTTTATGAATGTGACTATATGGATATTCTACCATGTACTGTATTATTTTATATTGATAGATCTCATACATAATTATGTATGAGAGTTCTTATTAATAATTTATGATATTTTTTTTGTACTTGTAATATATGTTTGTATTATAGTTTAATTGTACAGCCTACGGGAGGTTTTTGGAGTGGTTTCCCTCCCGTCTTTGGCTTAAAACCATTTTTATGTTCCCCTCTAACGTTGCCACCGGGCCTGAAGGCCAACTTGCAACGCGAACTTAAATAAATAAATAATAAATTATTATCAGACCAAATAGTGGGAAATTTTCTCCAAAAAAGATAAAATATGAGTAAGGAGTAGAAGGAGCTACGATTAACTTTGTCCAGTTTAAAAGGGTTTTATTCAAATACCCCTTGAATATCTAGGTCCCTTCCGACAGGATTATAAGACAAAACTGATGTGCTCTCTGAGCAACTGAATCGTTTGATATACGAAACATACATTTTGAGTGATAATAAATTAAACTTTAATGAAATCTTTAATATATTTTCTTTGACTAAACCAATGCCATTCTAAGTAGATTATCTGAATGTGATTATTTAGGGGGCATGCAGCGTCTATTGAAATATTAGCAGTATGCATTAATTATAGAAAGTATGTATATATTTTATTATATATAAATTGTATTATGTATATATTTTATTCATCCGGAAGGATAGAATTTCAATTTGTCCCCAGATGGAATAGTCTCTTCTGCGCTCTTTGACTAGCAGAATATTTCATGAGTACCTTCGAAATGCAGGAATGAGTCTAATGCATACAGTATACTTTGCTGTTTCGAGGTTAAGCTAAATTGATAATTATTGTAGATTGTGATATGGTATTTTGTGTTTGTTTATATAGATGTATGATATAGCGTAATACTGTTGTATTGTACATATTTTATGAAATTATTGTTGACAAGTCATGCAGATGCTGTTTCAAGGTTTTTTTAATTCATATCTTATTTATAACTTATTGACAGCGCTGGGTGTTTTTGCTCAGACTGTTCCGGAACCAAATGAGTGTGCCCAAGAGTATTTAGCCAAGTAGCCAAATTCTACGCCTTTTCTAAGTCCTTTTACGCATTTCACTGCAAAATCTCTACACCTTGTAATTTATACTAAACGTGTAATACCGAAATGATGCAACTGAGGCAATATTTAATTACTCCACAGTTTCAGAAGCCACATTATTATTAATTATTATTCGTATATGCATAAGATATATTTGTATCTTCAGACAACCATGTATTGAACGGGAATAGTTTATGTAAAAATTGTGGTATTTTTATTTTAAAGGGATGGAAATTTGTTGTACGATTATGATTCAGACTAGTATGTAACATTGTATTGTGTTAGAATGTAATTTGTGAATTTGTTATATATGTTATTTGGAAAATTGTAGACAAACTCGCAAATTGTTACGACCGGACTAGTTGTCCATTTGTAACACCTGTATTTATAATAATTATAATAATAAAATAACCATTATTATTTTTTCTCGAGGGAATTCTACTCTGTGTAAATAACCTCGACATAATGTTTTTAAATACCATTCTATTTTATGAATCATGACGATAAAATATAAAAAAGGCGATCTATAATGTTAGCTATCTTTAAACTTATGGCACGTTTGAACTCGAGAATTGTTTCGCACTGATCTGCAGTCGACACCCAAACGCCATTCCCATTGACTGCAATCGTCTGACATTGACCTAGAACTCACATTCCTTGGAAATTCGAAATCACGAATAGTAAAAGGACATTTATTTTCACATCGTATGGATAATGTACGTAAGTATTAAGTAATAAACAATACATGCAATTCTTCTTAAAATAATTGCTGAGGGAGCGTGAATTATACACTTAAACAGAAAAGCTTTTATGAAGGGAGAATATGAAATTATGAGCAAATAACAAAGAGGAAAAGGAGGCGATGTTTGTGATCATCAATTCGTTTGCATTCGAAGATGTTCCATTGAAAAGTGTTCGGGGAATGAAGGTACGATACAATTCGAAGAAAAGTGTGGTCGCGATAGCAACTGCAGCTTCTTCCCTCGGTCCAATATCGATCCGCTGCAGCGATGCGTCCTTCCTTAATTCACCTCTCATTCTCTGACCCGATTCTCAACTGTTTGGAACTTCTCCATCGAAACGGGATGGAATTCAAGGGAATCCCTTTATTTAAGGAAGATCCGGAGAGAAAGCACTCTCTCATTTTGGGAGGATTGTTTCCTTTCTATGGAAAAGTAAAGCGAGTTAAATCCATATTTTACATGTATTCTCTAAATTACGTCATGAAAATACACACATTCGACGTCAGAGTTGGCCTTTTCTTTTTCTGTACATGGCTGATCAATCTTGTGTGCTTGAATTTCACCACGACCTCGTTCTACAACAAATTTCCCACAAAGCAATCAAATAGAGTAAAGAATTGAGATGGGGCCAAAGAACCTTATTCTCTCTAATAAACGAGAATAAAGGTTTCTGAAAAATAATATATAATATAAATAAGTGCCTTTATATTTCCATTACATATTTAATAGCACATTCCTCAGTATTTGTATTCTGATTCTGAAAGATTCGCTTTATAACGTAGGACGAAGAGAGTGAAAATAGGCGATAATTCATCAGTTGGAACGAAAGTGACTTCAGGCTTACCCAAAGGAAGCGTTCTGCGGTCCCTGTTATTTTTAATACATGCTAATGATTTTCCAAACGCAATCATATCTCAAACAAGACCTTTCGCGAATGATTTTCGCAAATATTGATTAAAAGAAGATGACAAAGATTCCAACTAACTACTAGACGACGCAGGCTCGTTTGTGAACTTGGTGATGGAAAATGAAATGATAGTTACTGCGAGGAAATGAAATATATTTGATTCACAAGTAAGAGGATGCGTAGATCATACGTGTATCGGGTGGATGGGTCGCCCCGTCCCAAGTCAACCATTTTACTAATTTAGGCTTACGTATAACTAGGAACTTAGATTGGGGTATGTAGATCGACCAAGTCGTTGGGAAACTTAGTATCTTGATATGAAAAAACTTAAAGATATTACTAGATGAGCAAGAAAACTGGCGTATTAAGCATTTGTCAGTCCGATTATATAATATTCCTCCAAAGTTTAGGATCCATACCTGTCTAAATTAGAAATGGCTCAACGAAAGGCAGATTTGTCTTAGAGCGTTGTGGTGAATACGACATTGTAGCTGATATCCTTATTGAATTGGGCGGTAACAGTGAGGTTAAAACTTATTTAATTAGCGATTATGAATAATATACATATCTATTCCTATTTTTGAATCGTCTTTATTTGGGCGAGATTGAGACTAAAAGTCACTTCTTCCGTCTAACCCATCGTCATTAATTATAGAATTATGATTAAATAAAAGAGAATAGCATGAAGAATAATTAAAAGAACTGTGGATGTAAAAAGCCTAAGAAATTTTTAGGAAAAAAGAATCTACAGCTGGAAAACGCCCACAAAGAAGGGGGGTGTGAAAACTTTGCGCTGATAGTAATGACTAAAAGATGGGAAAATGTCAAAATATAGAAATAGACTACCAGTAAGTACACTTTAACCTTGCATGCGATACATAAATAAGAGTCAGTTCACATTTTAATAAATAATAGCAATATACATTACAACATATAAAATTAAAACAAGTGGGAAAAGGTATATAGAATTACATCCATTACGTACAATATTAGACAGACGAATACATAATATAAAAAAACCTTTCAGTAGATCTTTTTACCAACATTCCGGTGGATGAAACTTTAAATATCGTGAAGAAAATCATGGAGGACAATTTTATAGATAATACATATATCAGTGAATTCATCACCAAATATATTTTTAGTTTAATGGTTCTTTTGACCGTCAAACTAAAGGACGCTATGGGTTCCCCACCTTCACCTATTCTCGCTAACATTTTCCCGACCATGTTGAATCCCAACTTTTTAATAGTAAATCTCCCTTGCTATCCAATACTGTTACCTGGCATCGCTATGTCGACGACATTCTATGCATCTGGAAAAGTTCCTAAAGACAAATATCCCAACTACTTCGTTAATAAGAGTTACAAAAGAAAATTATGCATAAGAAGTTTTGAACAAATTTGTTTGCCTTTAAATGGTTCAATTGTATTTTTCCATAAAGGGCATCACATTAATCGATGACAAAAGTGCGTTTGCTGGCGTCTGTCATGTTCTCTTAGCCAGTATTATTTTGCCCACTTCAGTTTCCTCTAGTTTTGTGGTTTATTCCTGTGTTCTTCCTGCGCTTTCCTACTTTTTACACTATCATCAAATGTACGGCTGCGGAATTTGTTAATAAGGCTGAAGAATGTGTTGATGAAGCTGTGGATACCTTTTAATACTGTTCGAGGTGTCCCAAATCATCATATCCTCGTCATCCCGTACGAATGTTCTAAATGGCTTAATGTAATCTTCATATATAAAGCAGAAATTCTGTGGGTTTGTTTCTTTCGCGAAAATTCGAGGCTATAAACAACTCATCCCCCTGACGACCGATCCCATTGTTGAATCCGAGCTCATGTTTAATCCCGTAAAAATACTCGTGGACTTTAGGCCCATAAAGCTGATGATTGAAGAGGACGATATATTACATGGATAACGAGAAATTTTCTGTAAGAAGGTAACCAGCAATTACAGGCACGTAATTACAGTAAGGAGATTATGTGTCTTCGATTTTAGTACTAACCGTTTGCCAGATTCGCGTCAAACTTTGCGTACGTGTTTTCTGGGACCAGGAAGGACGTGCTGTCTCAATTTTATTCGATAATTTTGCTGGGTTCGAACCAAGATCGCTCAGATGGGTTTCCATAAAGAATAAATCTAATCTTCACTTTTATCGGTAGCAGGCTATATTTCTTTTGAAGAATAAAATAGAAAAATAGTCGTGCAGAGTCGAGACAAGAAGCAAAAGAACGGAAATTAAATGAATATTCTAATTTTGATCGTGGAATATTGTTTCCCAATCGAAATTTCGAGAATTTTGATAAAATACGCGTGAATTATCCAAAATTGTTGAGGTTTAAACAGCTAATCCTCCTCACGATCAATGCAATTGTTGAGCCGAGCTCATGAATTTTCCTGTACAGTAAGAATAGCTTGGGATTTTAGACTATATTCTAAAGGGAATTTATAGCGCGTTAATGCTCCAACCTCACGGTCCCGGGTTCGAATCCCAGCCTATCTTATGGTTATCTGTGTATGGTGTGTGTACGTGTGTGAGAGATATTAATAAAAATGCCTAAAAAAGGAATAAAATTAATCAAAAGGGGTTAATTGAAGGAATAGCATTCCTAGCTAAAATTCGCCCAAAATATAAGACGACATTATTATTATTGTTATTATTATATAGGTGTATGGCGTAGTTGCCTAACTCCGATATTCAGTTGCTAATATTTTATAAACAAAAGTACATTTAGTTAAACGGCCAGACACTTGTCCACTATTTATAAGCAAAGAACGTGCCAATAAGGAAAGAGTTGAGGTGACTTTGCACATAAGGGCGTGCACCCAGGAAAATTCCCAAGGAATAACGGACTTGAAAAAAGGCACTATCAGATCTTTTTCAAGTCCGTTTTTCCTTGGGAAAGAACGTGCCCTGAAAGATTCGTGAGAATCCGTTAGTTAATTACCCATTAACCTGGTGTCCCCCTTGTCGGTACAAATTTCTCGAAATTATTTGGCAACAAGTCGGCACGGATTACCATAATCCAATCGGAATAATATTTTTGGGTAAGTTTATAAGACCAAATATAAAAAATAGAGGGTATGCGTTCGAAAAAAATGACTTTGATTTTTTTGGGACAACCTAGTGTATATCTCTTCTCAATATGCATGTACAAGAGATACACAGGATACAGTATACGATGTATGTACGTATAAACAATGTGAGAATCACGTATATAGCCGATGATGGTAGTTGAAGAGAGATTTCTCGACAAGTTTCAGGAATTTAGGAACAGGAAAATGACGTTGGAACTTGTTAAAAAAAATCCATTTAATACCACTGTGACAGAATTGAAATTTTCTCCTTTTAATGTAGGCATCGATAACTTTGAATTGCAATTGATAAATTAAAAAAAACATATAATTGTGAAGCTTGAAATTTAAACGTCTTTAAACTCCCTTTCAGCAGACACTAAACTTAGGATAATTCATTCTTACATCATCCCAATACTATTACATATTTGTCCCATCATATTCACCACAATCAAAAGTAAATCTAAAAAAACTGGAAGTTACATACAATAGATTAATTAGAACAGCCACAAATACTAACAGATTGGTTAGGTTACAAGAAATAAAAAGAATCCATAGACTAACAACACTAAAAGATAAGGCAATTTAATAGTCCAAAAATTCCACAAAAAACTCTCCCTAGTAAATAACCCACTAGTTCATAGGATATGGTGCTCTACCCCGAAGGAAAGACCGAAAAAAGACGGAATAAAAAACACAATAAACATCCTGGATCTTTAATTTAAAAAAAGGTTAAAAAACCAATGAAAAATTCAGGTTAGAAAAAAGTAATTTGAATATACACAAGCCTGTGAAAAAAACAGTTGAAAAATGATACAATTAAAAAAAAGAAATGAAACCACTAATATAAGGGGACATCACCGGATAATAAATTTTTAATGTAGATTAAAGTTACACTTTAGATGCCAAAAAATATTTACTAGGCAAATTTCTAGGCTTCAAGATACAGCAAATATCAAACCACTTACGCCACTTGATTTGTGAGATACTTAATGTAAAGGGGCGATAACGACTGAATCGCCACTACTGTGGTAAAAGTCCATAGACGCACAGGACACCCCAAGAGTCCGGCTACATATATTCTTGTTTATTATTATTCAGTATTCGTCTACAAGCAGGGCAATGCGCAGGTTCACACTTGGCAGCATTCTGGGCGGTGGTTCCAGACAAATAAAATAGATATATAACCAGCAAGCCCCCAGATGCGTATGGCAGGGGCTATGATAACACCACCATCACTTAATCTACTCTATTAGCCTCTCTGATTACACGGGGAAAAAACCACCAAAAGTAATTAATTGTTTTTATGATCACTTCCATGCAACGGTTTGTCGATGCTTCTTGGAGATCGCGTTCGGTCTTTACTAGCACTAAAATTTCATTTACTTCATCTTTAGGTTATGAACCGATGAAGCTTTCGAAGAGCTTCCATCATTAATGAAATCGCCTCACCTGGAGCGAATTCCAACCGACGGACTCTATTAATGCAGTAACGCTGCTGTCGAACCTAAAATCTACCCTAATGAAAGGAGCTGCTCTAAGTTGGACTACTTCTAAATCTGAGACTAAACCAACAACATGCGGACCCAAATCATGCAGCAGTATACTCTCATTTGGCTAGGTCGAATAAGAGAAAAATAATCTGTTTCTTTGACACTCGATGAGCAACCCCTAGACGTTCTACTAGTTACTGTTTTCATTATTTGCGTTTCCTATCGCATCTCTAATACGTTCTATAAAACAGTAGCTTCAGCTAAACGTGACTTCTTTTGTTGTCACGCACAAATTATAAAGGATGTCTAGAAATGTTTTTCAGCGCGGGAATAACGTTTGTGGATAATATCTTACACCTATATCTGCTACTTTTGATACGTAATTCATGAAATGTATTAGTTGCCTCTCATAAGACCAACCTTTACGGAATCCGTGCTGGCCCCGAATCTTTGCTACCTTTTTGGCAAGAAAGCGCATAATGGAGCTAACTGTAATTCGTATATGCTTCATTGTTAGGCTCCAGAGTGACGTTTGCTTTCTTCCACTACATTGGGACATTACCTTCATTCAATGATTTCTGATAGAAATCCTTAATATGGGGTGCTGGCTCATCTGCTAAAGCTTTTATCACAACAGCGAAAATACCTTTGGGTAACCCACTCCAGTCCCACCCTCAATCCCACCCACTACCGTCCCATCCTATACCAACCCGCTCCCGTAGGTCTGACCACACTTCAGCGCACCATCACCGTGCCGTAGCTAGGCCGCGAGTCGGCCGTGTCACGGTTCGTCCTATGTGAAGTCACACTTCCGCGCCGCGCCCGTACCTTGTCCGTATTCTTCTCGATCTCCACCCTACGGAGGGAGCAATGTAGTATTCTTTTCGACTTCTACATGGAAGTGATATTCTGTAATTTCAAGTGAATTATAAATGATAGCACTAGCACTAGATGAAGAAGAAATTAATAGTATAAAAAAATACCAATCGAAAAAGGAAATGGATCACTGCGTTTGGATGATAAGGTCCATCGAAGGGAAGTTTTGCACGCTACTGTCCCATCTGATCGAAGACGAAACAAAATTTTATCAATACTTCAGAATGACAAGATACACATTCTACCAACTTTTGGGTTAACTTCGACACTCGCCTCAAAAGGAAGATACTTTTCGGAGGCTTTCAATAACGTCAAATGAACTTTTGGCTGCGTGTTTGAGGTAAGTAATCATTCTAAGGATAATATTCAGAACTCTTTACTTTATTTTTGACTTTTTCATTTTTTAAATGTATTAGAATAATAATTATTCATATATAATGAAGAGAATACGCAAAGAAGGCGCAATTCCTCCCACAAAAGCATCTACTGGATCTTGTAAATATGTTGTTCTCTTTTCTGTATCTTTTTCTGCCAATATGAAAGCCATCAGGTGTCGTGATGGGGAGACTAGCAATGTCTCTTCAGGACGTGGAAGTTTCCGCTTAATCGCTTTTATTTTGGCAAATTTATGTTTATTACTAAAAAAATCACAGAATCGGGCGAGATATGGTGGAAATCCAACATGGGAATGAAAAAAATATTTTTTGTGAAAAAGGTGCAAATCTATTCCTTCATTTCGCATTTATTACTAAAGTCATGACTTTTTCTGAAACTATAATTACCGGAAACAGAGGGAAAGTATTCATCTTCATTCGTGAGCTCTTCGTCTGCTGTCCGTTCTAGATAAGTGTCTTTGGTATCCGCGTCATCCACAGGTTCATTATTATGTTCTTCCTCGTCATCTTGTGATTTTGGCACATTAGAGATTCCTTCACGTTCTCCAAGATGAGGAACCAAAATAGAGAGGATATCCTCGTACTTGTATGTTGGCATTTAATGAGCTGCTTGTCCTGATCTTGTTTTCTTTTTCTGTATAGTCCGACGTATCTGATCTCTAATGGAAATCCATCTTTTCTTACATTCTGCAGCTCCGACTAAAGTAAACAATATTAAACGGTAATCAGAATTGATTTCACTACACGTTAAGTCAGTAATATACTCTATAATTTGTATATTTTATTCAAATCTCAATGCCTAACGTTTACATTTCTATAATTTTCATTTAACTGTTCATAATACTATTTTATTTCAGGTTTCTTGCTACGGGAGAATCCTTCAAGACTATTTCTTTCAGTTAAAGAATGGGCAAATCAACGGCTGCAGCTATTGTTCATGAAACATGCAGAGCGATAGTTAACAATCTTTTAAGCGAAGTAATGCCAATACCAAATGAAGGTAATTGGAATACTATAGCCGATGAATTTTGGGCAAAGTGGCAGTTTCCAAACTGTATTGGGGCTTTAGATGGAAAGCATATAACAATACAAGCTCCAAAATCGTGGGGCAGTCTCTACTGGAATTACAAAAAAACCTACTCTATTGTGCTCTTGGCTCCGGTTGATCCTTGTTATAATTTTATCATCGTAGATATAGGAGGCTATGGAAAAAAATATGATGGAGGAATATTCTCTAGCTTTAATTTTGGAAGAGCATTAAAAAATGACAAACTAAATATTCCCAAGAAGTGAGCCCTACCTGGAACAAATACTGAACTGCCAATGATGATTGTTGTAGACGAAGCATTCCCTCTCAAAACCAACATAATGAGACCATATCCTGGGAGAGATTTGGCAAGTGATAAGGCGATTTATAACTACCGATTGAGTAGGGCAAGGAAAATATCCGAAAGCAGCGTTTGCTGTGCGAGAGCAGCTGAAATATTTTTAAAATTCTTCTGAAGGAAGTGTGGATTGGCGAGAACATGCAGCATTGAGCATATAACTGCAAATTTCTTTAAAAAGTAAAAATTGTATTTCTGTTATCTGTTTTTTTTTATTTCCTAAGAGAATGTTACTGCTGTTCTGAGGCTACGTTTCGTGAGTCAACATATTTCATTTATGTCTTCATCAAATTTGAAATATTTTCAAGAAAAAAATTTTTACTTACCTTCTACTCCTAAGTTCGTCCCAATTATTTTCCAAATCTTGTCTTTGTAATAATGATTATGATATCTCTCGATCGATTGATTGTAATAACAGGAAACTTTCGAACTTCCTCGATAAGTTTCTTCGCATCTAACATTATTATGCTAAATATTGTTGACGTTAATACAATTTCATTCAAAATTGTTTCACTCGAAAGGAAAGAACTAGGATAATTTTCTTCCGTGTCAGCTCCGTGCCCGTCAAAAATTAAACCAAACTATTCGGGCACGGCGCGAGATGGCGCGGAGTTGACGATAAAGGTTTGGCCACACTTCACCGCACCATCACCGTGCCGTAGCTAGGCCGCGAGTCGGCCGTGTAACGGTTCGTCCTATGTGAAGTCACACTTTTCCGCGCCGCGCCCGTACCTTGTCCGTAATCTGGCTCTATCTCCACCCTGCGGAGGGAGCAGTTTATCATTCTTATCGACTTCTACATAGAAGTAACGTTCCGTAATTTCAGTAATAGTGAATTAGGAATGATAGCGCTAGCACTAGAGGAAGAAGGAATTAATAATATAAAAAAACAATACCAATCGAAAAAGGAAATTAAAAAATTCTCGGCACCTAACATAATAATGCTAAATATTGTTGACGTTAATACAATTTCACTCAAAATTGTTTCACTCGAAAGGAAAGAACTGGGATAGTTATCTTCCGTGCCCGTCAAAAATTTAACCAAACTAGTCGGGCACGGCGCGGTGATGGCGCGGAGGTGACGATCCGGTGTCGGGGCAGAGAATTGTGGACTAGCACATTGTATAGCATTGTAGTATTCTTTCCCATATATCGGACGACACCCCGACGAGCCACGGCACGGTGACGGTGCGGAGAAGTGTGGCCTGACCTTCCGCACCCTCCACTCCACCCTTCCGGTCCAAACTTTTAACCCACCCGCTCCCGTCCATCCTTCTATCACACCCGCTCTGGTCCCACCCTCTACCTAACCCGCTACCGTGCCACCCACTAACCATCTCCCGTCTCACCCTCTACCCCACCCGCTCCGGTACCACCCTCTACCCAACCCGCAACCGTCCCACCCTGTACCCCACCCGCTCCCGTCCATCCCTCTACCCAACCATCTACCGTCCCATCTTCTACCCCATCCGCTCCCATCCATCCCTCTATCACACCCACATCATCCAACGCTCAATCCCAGCCGCACTGGTCACACCCTCCATCCCGCCCACTACCGTCATACCCTCTAACCCACCCTCTACCCCACCCGCTTCCGTCCCACCCACTATCCCACCCGCTCTCGTCCCTCCCATTACTCCTTTCCCACCTTCAACCCCAATCATTCTAACCCTCCCTAAACCCTCTGTTCTACCCAATACCTTCCCTTCCTCTGTAACGCCCAACACTCACTACACATTACCCGTCTCCCAATCAATTGCTTCCTTCTCTTCCTCTCCCATGTACTAACTTCATACTTACTTCCCAATTAGACATAAGGTAAAATATGAGCAACCCAATAAAAAGGTACAGAATGTATAAATTATACATACCCTCGCCTTACATATCATAATCTATCTATACATTCTGCAATGGTTAGTTTGGCTAAGGGCGCAAAGTTTTTTATATCTTTATTATATACATTATAAGTCATAGTAAATTGTACAAGTTCCGGCCTTACAATTTTTATTGTATACATAATTCAAAATATATTTTGGCTCGGAAGAAAAAGAATGTATTTCACTTATTATTCGTCTTCCGGGGTATACGCGGAATCCTATGAAAAGATACAGAATATATAAATTATACATACCCCTGCCTTACGCATTATAATAATTTTATACATTCTGCAATAGTTAGTTTGGCAAAGGGAGCAAAGTTTTTTTTAAGTCCATGCTATACGCATTACAAGTTATGGTAAACTGTACAAGTTCCGGCCTCACAAATTTTTATACTATACATAATTCAAAATATATTTCGGCTAGGAAGAAAAAGAATGTATTTCACTTCTTATTCATTTTCCGTGGTAGAGCGATGCTTTAGGGGATCGCCCTCGGGTTCTCCATCCGCTTCGCAACCTGAGGTCGCTGTCTGGTAGTGCAGTACCCTGGTGATGTATTGTCCTACATCATCCCACTTTGGAGCGCCCGGATTTTTCGGGCAGGATTGCTGAGACGCTAGAGGAAGGATATCCTTTCTGCATCCGGAGGCGCTGTGCAAATTCTTCCCTCTTCCTTCGCTTGGCCGTCGAAGGCGTTCTCCTGGTTTTCGAAGTGCACCATGAAGTCCTTGATATGCAAGGAAGATTGAGGAAATGAATCTCAAAACGTTAGAGCCTATCTAATTATTATGTATGAATAGGGAAGTAAATATAAGCATACATCCAAGGAATAAAATATTATTAGGTAATACCTAGACTGTACAATTATATAAACAGAAGTTGTTTTCTAGAACTATAAAAATTTATATTAAACTAGCATGTCATATGGAATATCCAATTTCATCTCGATTCCAGGAGTTAAGAACGTGCAGATGCAACTTGCGAACAGAATTATCTAATGATCTCAGGAAATCTAATTTATTCCAGAAGTTTTATTTTCGCCTATTAACATCAAAATTGCAACCGGTTTCGACGAATGATTGTCATCATCTGATCGTGTTCTTGTACTAGTAGAAATATTTTATCACTATTAACCTACTTACATTGGATGCCTATACCTTTGTTTCGACTTAACGATTCCGAGGTCATAGTTGAATCAGTTTTTTTTTTCGTTCCTCCTCTTTTAGCTTTCTTGCTTTATCGATTAATCTCAGGAAATTTTACTTATTCTACAAGTTTTATTTTTGCCTAGCAACATCAAAAACACGACCGGTTTCGACGAATGACACACCATCTACTTTATTTTTCATGTGCGCAATCATTGAATCCTCATATTAAAAACAGTGGCTATACGAAAGCGATTCGAAGTTGAGTGACGGGAGATCGAAATATTCATGCCGTTAAAAAGTGAAATCCCTAAAATATTTATAATTCTAATCTTAATCATATTCATATTTTTCCTTTGCGAAATTACAACTCCAATATAAGAACAGACATCAAACCAAACTATGATCTTATTGCATGTTATCGCCAAAATAAGGCAGTGAAGAAACAGAAAAATTAATTTAAAGCTCTTTGTTTGATAAGGAAAGTAAAAGACCTCCTTTTACTGTTTAAACATAAGCTAAATATTCAAGGTCGTTGGAGCCCTATTACGGCTCTTACGGAAATATTTGGGAAACCACTTTCTCTATCTTGAGAATAACATTACTGAGAAAGGAAACCCAAAGGAAAGCAAATTAGCGGTTGGCATTGCAGCTATCTGTGGAACACAAATCATGCAAAAATATTAGAAGAGGAGGAGCGAAAAAAAATGATTCAGTTATGACTTCGGAATAGTTAAGTCAAAACAAATGTATAGGCATCCAATGTAAGAAGAACAATAGCGTCCAGTATGTGAGATAAGTAATTTTGATCTGACGATTAACTGCAGGTACTCAATATTATTTTGTATTGCTATATTAATAGGAAACTCAAACGAAAGATAAATATCAAATTTGATAAGAAATAGGTTTGTACAGAATCTGTTTAGTTTGATTTGAATCGACTATAAGTCAACAATTGTTCTTAATGATACATTCATGTAAACGTGGCGGTAAAGTCACATTCAAATCGGCATTCACATAGAAACTCCATATTCCCACAATAATAGGGAAATATATAAATGCAATAATTTTAAAGAGTTCATGAATTCAGAACGAATATCTGAATATGATTATTAAATTTGAATAGATGATGAAATGCTAAGAAGAAAATTGTTTATTTTAATATTAACAGTCAATTAAAAACAGCCATCGGTCATGTCTTCTTCTTTTTTTAATTTTAGAAGCAAAAACTATAAATTATAAATACTTTAATAAGCAAAAACTTTGAATTAAAATCATGAAATCACAGTCAGCAAGGGAATGCATACGCTCTTAATACTGCAATTTTGTGTTTAAAAAAACTGTTTGTATAAACTTGAATAATACAAGCTAAACACTCAAACATTTTCAGTTGATCATTCGACCAAGTGTGTCATTATTTTGTATTAAAATGAAATACATTTATAACATCCTCATGTATAAGAATGTAGGTACCCGAAAATAACCGCGATCATATTCTTTTATTTCCTTTACACCATATAGTAAATTTACAGTAAGTTTACGCTGCCGCTCACCTGTTTATTTTCAACAAATCTGAAATTCAATTATTCACGCCTAGTTCTCCCAGAATATCTCGAATGTCTTCCTTAGTTTGGAATATCAAATTTTTAACACTTCGAAATACCATAAGATGACGAAATTTAAAAAATTAAGCTGCAAAATATGAAAGTATCGACTGTTTACTTAACTTGGAGATCCAGCCTACCGTTGTCCACCGTGCCTCTTCCGCTGATGGTGGTCACTCGCATTTGTGAAGAGTGATTCATACGGTAAAGCCTTATCGAAATTTGAGCAAGTTCACTTTCTTAAAACTGGAAAGAATAGAAATACCAAAATATTTAATCATTTATTAATGAATATGGTAATACCAAGAAAAGAATAATTAAAAAAAGTAAAATTCCCGATAACAAAGAAAAATAGAGGATACAGGACTCGCTTTCTCCTTTACCATTTGAGAAGCCTCAGTTGAATTGTTTTGGATTCCTGTATTATAGTGGCTTAAGACACAGACACAGCTGGAACTGTCAATGTTGCGTCATCAGCGTACGCTCTGAACAAATATGCTGCAATCTGATTGGTCGAATTCGATTTCTCCCTCTGCCACGCCCCCTTCACAATTTGAACATTTTGATTAATTATAATAATAATTAAAAAGTTATTAAATTGTATGGAGAATAACCTCAATCGTTATTTTAATTATCTGGATCGTTAATTCTCATGAAATATTAATTTATTTCTACTTCGCGTTAACTCAATCGTTATTTTAATTATCTGGATCGTTAATTCTCATGAAATATTAATTTATTTCTACTTCGCGTTAACTTGGCTATATCATAGAAGGGATTGCTCGAAATATCGTAGTTATTATGAACGTTGAAATTTTAACGATTATTTAACGATTGCAAATTATTTTATCATATTTATCGCAAATAAAAATTCCTACTTTGTCAAGCAAAAGAATGGGATTTGCGTACTGGCATAAATTATAAGGTCCCCGTTCCGGACAGGTATAAATTTAAAGCAAATCAATTGTGACGGGCATCCACTTACATTGGAGATATTTAACTAATGAAATATAACCGAAAAAAGGGGAATTTGTTTAAATAATATCTGCAATTAATATCATACTTAAATGGGAAGTATAATAATATTAGATTCCATTTTCATTTAAATAAAGTAAATAATTTATTAATTGAATTTCAAAAGTGGATTCTTATAAAATATAATTTGTGAAAATATTAAAGGATATTAGAGACGTTGAATTTGAATCGTGTCTAGTCTGCAATACATGTCTTACATACCTTTTCATTTAAAACCTTTTGAGCACCTTTTCCTATGCTTAGGCCATCTGTCATTTGTTCAAGTTTTTCTAAATTTGATTTTCCAATATGGCCAAACCTTTCATGCCATATCTTGGATTCGGATTCTGTTAATTTCGCTTCGCCTATTTCCTTGGAGAGCTCAAATCCAAGTTCATACAGTTTATGCTTCCTTACCCCAACAGCCACAGGAACTTTGCATTTCATTATTATTGCTTTTCCATCACTAAACACAACATCAAAACCAGCTTGATCTGATTTCCTTACAGATAATAAATTTAACTCTAGATCAGGTACAATCATCACATCACGAACAATTACCTCCACAGGCTTACCATCAACAAATGATTTTAGAGACACGTCCCCAAATTCTTTTGCAACTAAATACTGGCCTGACTTGCTACTTTAATTTGAAGAGGAGAAGGCAATGACTTAATGTTCTTTACAAATTCTTTACTGTTCATCAAATGTTCACTAGCTCCTGGATCTAAAAACCAACTTAGACAGTTAGGCCTCTATGCACAGCTGAAAAAGAATACTCCACTTCTACCTCAGCTCCTACTGAATTGGCCCGTCCAAACCTCCTTCTGTTGTCCGACGCTACAGGAGGATTCCTACAGTCCCTTCTCTTGTGCCCTGGTTTCCCACAGTTGTGGCACAGCAACGGGAATGGAACCGTCGACTGCCGTCCAAAGCTGTTACCTCTGAAGCCCTGGTTATTGAAGCTGGGTCTCCTGGGATGATTCTTATTCCCGCCATTCCTTCCTTCCTTCCTCCTTCCCAGCATGGCAAATGCCATGCTGGGTTGTACCTCTCTCGAATGCTGCTTCCTGGACATCAGCAGCGTTTCTTCGTCTAACAGCCTTCCTTTGACGATCTCCATCTTAATGAGCCTAGGATCTGCTATTGATAGAGTCTCTAGACTGCTAACCACCGTCTTGAATCCATTTGGAAGAGACTGTAAAAGAATCAAGACTTTCTCCCTCTCTTCTGTGATACCTCCGGCATTCCTTAGTTCCCGCAACAGCTTATCAAACCGAAGAAAGTATTCATCTAGGGATTCCCTCCGAGGATTGAATTTGCATTCTGAGAGCTGCCTTCTGAGACGGCTTTGAGTGGCTAATGACTGCCGTTCAAAGCTGAAGGCTAAGCCTCTCCACATTTCAAATGCCGTATCTTTACCTTGCACATACTCAAGGTGGGAGTCAGCGATTTTCTGCACTATCTCTCTTTTGCAGGTCCGGTCTTTCTTTAGTAGTTCCGCATTGTTCTTTCGGGTGGCCGCCTGTTGTCCCTCGTTACCGCTAACCTCCGCAAGCGTAAGTTCCTTCTGAACACAAATCAGAAGTTCCTTCTCTTCCAGAGAATTTCCATTCGAAATTTCCAGCTCGAATAATTAGAGCCATTGAACAACGGGAGCTTGTATCTTTCCTCTTCTGAAGCCATCTTCGAGAAGTGACGCCGGCACCGGCGTGCTTTCTTCCGACCCGCTATCACCCACACGTAGTTTTCAGTTGAGTAACTGATAATTTCCGAAACGTTACGTTTATCTATCCAATACACATACTGGGCCCATAACCTGATGAAAGGTTATTTGGTTCTTAAATAAAAGTCCAAAGGCACGATTTGGAAATAAAAGATTGTATTGGATAAAGAATTCCCATACTGCGATACAAGCATTCGAACATGTGACAACATACAGCCGGAAGTTGAGAGCAAGACAAAAGGCAAACGGTTACTCACATACCGCCAACATAATAAGCTTATACACATTACCAACAGTAAAGAAATGTAAGTTGTTCTTCTAACATTCCTTACTACTTAATGAAAAAAGTGTTATTATCAAAATTTGTAATTAACTGAACTATTTTCAATGCCTGATACGGTAAAAATACTTAATGGTATGCATTGATCCCGGCGAATCGGCTTGCTTATTATAGGACGGAGTTATACCCGTATACCATTGGCGCATAAGATGCAGACTGATTTTAGAGCATATTTTGGAGTAAAAAAAATGCTTCTTATAGACGGGGAAATACGGTGTGTTGTCGTTGAAATAGTAGAAATTTACATAAGGCTGACCAACGATCAAGCGGATACATAAATAAATTTACTTAAATAGCGGTCATATGGCGTATTTGCGTTAAGACGTATCAAACTGCCGCAATCAAGATAAGTATCCTCGGAAAACATCCTTGAAATCTGTTTCCCAGGTTTCATGGATAATATCTTCAAAGTGTTTTACAAGTTGATATTTTCCGACTGTATTAACATCACATCATAACTAACAGAGATCGTTTATGAATCCTCTTTGTTTGCTGGAATATGATTTGCCATAAGTTCTCAATGGAAGTCTCAAAAATCTCCAAAACTTTCTATAATTTATTTAAATCGGCATTATCCACAAGCCTCGTTAATTTTTGATATTGTTCATGAATTCACTTGTATATATTTGATTGGAAAAAGCAAATTCATGGCTAAAATAATTTAATTTTTAGGTTATAATTAGTTAACTGATTATTTAAATCAGAGATAAATATTCGTTAACCGAAAAATGCGTTATCAAGATCACTTGTTAGCCGAGGTAACATCGTGCACGTGGAGGAATTTAAACGACACGCATGTAATACAAAATGTGTGGTATCTTGTGGTCGCCGTTATTTCTTGGAAGTCGTGTTTATTTGTATTACACGTGATTGTGAAGAATTTGTTCAGTACTCTCATTCGTGTACTCCAACCACACTGCTTCCCTCTTTCCTAGTGTTGCCTCGTATCTAGGATTTGCTTAGACGAACGACTTCATGAACATGCAGCATAAATGGACTTGGAATTTATTTCGATTAGTCCATTAGATCGGTTCCAGTATTTATATATTCAATATATAAAGAAAACAAATACGTCAAGATGGACATTATTTCGAATTACTTTTATTTTCATTTCCGCTTTAAAACGTTTCTTCCACTTTTTAAAGGTGCTACGTTACTTGGTTACTGTAGGCACTAATAGAATTTCTCCAACCACTTCATTTAAAGCAGTTTTGGAGACACGCCCTACATTCGATTCAAAACTCTCAAATTAAATGTTTCGACTTCTTCATTAGATTTACGAGGAATGGAATACACTCAGTAATGAGTATGGCCTTCATTTTTTAATCTCGTTTTTTCAGCGGTCGATAAGGATCCACAGAATCTCATTTGACATATTTTATATCCTTTCTGAGAATGTTTTGCTGAGTTTTTTTACGCCGCGAAGACTGAGACCAAAACCCCTTTAAAAGTTATCAAGGCCACCGTACAAAATGTATCTATTATATATAGATGCTTCTCCGGATTCATTCAAGTACCTATCTATATTTATAGATAGATAAATAGATAGAATACTAATTCACAGGGCAAACCACAAGCGTCATTGACTTGAAATTTTTATGATGGATTGGCCGTAACGTGGAACCGCCAGAAAAATTGCTTTTTTGAACCTCAATGTCATGGGTTCGATTCCAGAGGGCCCCAAAGTCCCGATTTTTTCCATTTAAATGCATTGCTTTGATCTTCCGGAATTAAAAAAAAAATACTTTCTGGATAGCTAGAGAATCAAAATTCTAGGAACCAATATATATGATTAGGATCAGTCGATAATATTAATGACGTTTACAGAAAATATTCTGGGTTCGATGCTAGGACGATGCTAATATCCGCCCTTTAAAGTACATTGAGGTAGTTTTTCATTATTTTTTTTGATGCACTTATCGAAATTATAGGAAGTTCGTGTTTGGATAGAAGATGTATGGTAAGAATTGGTTTTAGAAAAATATTTAGATAAGACCGTACTGTTCTTGGGTTCGATGCCAAAGCACATCAAAATTTCTCTCATAAGGAATATAAGGGAAAGTAGGACGTCATTTGAGGCAGTTGCACCCAATATTTCTGCTTGAATTTTCACTCATAGTTAAAGGTGGTGATCTACTGTTGTGCTGCATTAAATTTATTACCAGAAAGACCCGTGTTCGAAGCCAGGCGGTAAATATATCCCCCGTTTAAAATACATTGAGGTAGTATTCGATATTTATTTTGATGCACTTTTCCATATAATAGGAAGTTCTTGCTTAGATAGAAGATGTATATGAAGACTTTGTTTAAGAAAAAAAATTGTTAAGACCATGCTGTTCCCGAGTTCGATGCCAGAGCACATTAAAATTTCTCACATAAGGAATAAGGTAAAAGTAGGACGTCGTTTGAGGCAGTTGCAGCCAATATTTCTGCTTGAATTTTCACACATAGTTAGAGATGCTGATCTTCTGTTGTGCTGCATATTGATTTCACCAGGAAGACCCGGGTTCGATGCCACGAGATGAAATTGAAGCGAATTTTAAGAAAATTTTCAATCCTTTTTTTTTTTCTTTTGAGGACCGTCCCGATATGATGCCGACATGAAATTAGTGTTGTCGATCTGCTTGCAGTATGCAAGCTACATTTTACTCGTACAGTATATATATATAGGCGTACATTCTATTATTTCTTTGAATTATATTTGGTTGAATTTTTCTTTGGTATTTATTACTTTTTCGTTTATCTAGTTGAAGGGCTATTTATTAACAGCTTTTACGCGTTTACTCTTTCAGCAGTTCTCATCTTGTCAAAGTTTTACTCAAATAGGAGTCTATAAGAAATGTTTCCTACAAATATGCAGATTATCGCCAAATATTTTACATCAAAGGAAAAATATAAGTACAAAATAAGTAACTAATTACCTATTTGATCATGTTCAGGGAAGTCTGGTGGAACGTCATAATTGAAAAATACACTTGTAACTAAGAAGAATGTACAAACTTACTGTATATGGGGTATGCATAGAGCAGCATAGGAATTCATATGAAATTTCAAAGAATTTTGGTAATTCATTATTTGAAATTTGTAAAAAATATCGATACATTAGGTATGAATGATAATCTTTCTTACGTGATGCCTCAGTTGTAGACAGATTTAAAATCTTCAGGTCTTCAGCTTTTTATTATCAACTATTGAATTTTATTTGTATTTATTAATGTTATTATTTGTAAAATATACCAATATCCAAACATCCTGAAGTGTATACGACACGCAATGCGCGAGAGAAGGGGGAGGAGAGGAGGAGGGGGCGGTACTAGAAATTCTACAACCGGGGTCGGCAACCTTTTAGCTGTGGTGTGCCAAGCTACTCTACCAATATAGTTCAGGGTGCCGCCTTGATTCTTTTTACCAGAAAGTAATAGTATATGTCCATCACATTACATTATAGAGTTAGGGGGCTCCCGGATAGTCATGTGGACAGCGCGTTTGCCTTTGGTGAAAGCGGTCCCGGGTTCGAATCCCGGTGGGAGCCAATGTGCGAAATGACCTAAGCTGTCGAAGCACTTTTATCAATACTACTACTACTATAGAGTTAGGAGAATAATTTGATACCAAATTTATCTTTTAAAGATATTTATTTGAAAAATTAACAATACAAAATTCCAACACAAATTTAAAAAATTTAATGCGAACCTTGTGCCTGCACCACTTTAGTTAATACTAGCTGTAGCGCCCGTTGATTCTCAATGGTGACAATAGAAGTAGAATTATATACAGTAATCCTTTTATAAAAAAGAAGATAATCTAATATGTATCATTTTAGCTTCGTTCGATGGGACAGATTACCGTTTGATTACCGTAAACGAAACTTTTCCGTGAAAATCCCAATATCTTACGCCCTCATAATTTGTTGCTGAAATCTATTAGTTTGGTCATCTTAATATTCATTTTCATATAATATTTCTATCAAACTTATCTCAGGTTGACAACAATGATTCTTCTTAATTTGATTTTGTAATTGAAATAGAGCCAGCGAACGATATTTCGATTTATATTTCCAAACCAATAAACCAAGAAATGAAAATTGTACTTAAGTTTACAAAGCCACCTTGACTAAATATTCAATCTCATATCTTTCAAATGAACAATATCTTCGATAAAGACAGCATTTATACAAAGATTATAAAAACATATTCAAAGATAAAATTAGGATAAACATCACCACCTTTGAGGATTAATTTTCAGAAATGCACAAGGGTAATACGGAAACGCATAAGCAAATAATAGAAATAAATATTACTGTGAAAGTAACCGATGAATATTGTTACGGAAAGTAACTAAAACACCACATAAGCACTGAACACAATCATTAACACAAACACTATCACGGAAATGAAAGTCGAAACAGAAACTACGATTAAACTTATAATTTTACGGTAAACAATTAAGTTGATATAAATAAAACATGGTTACTACAGACGTTTAAACAAAATTCGAAAAACTTTCTTTAATATTTCATTAATTCTCAGTGTCTTCTTATATATAAACTCATGAAATAGAATCAACAATCACCTAGATCGTCACGGGAATGGGTTGTTTACAACCTCAGAATTTGGATAAAATATTCATGTATTTTATCAAAATGTTCGCAATTACGAGTTGGAAACGATATTACACGACCAAAATAAGAATTTTTATTCTATTTTCCTTCTTTTGGTGCTTGATTGGACTTTCTAGGACCATTATATCTAATTTAATTTTGCAAAAGAAATGAACCCTGTAACGAAAAAAATTACCTCTACGTGTATTTCTTATGGAAACGTTTTGACCCTTCTGGGTTTGAACCATGGACTTAAGGTAAATAAAAAGTAGCCTATACTCTGCGCGGGGTCAACTTTTAATAATGTAGAAAATTTCAAAGTTTTGCGACTCTCGGTTCTCGAGTTTTTAGCGAACATACATACACACACACACACACCCACACTCTATTTTATATTATAGATTTCAATATCAGTGGTATAATTTGTCACTTTTAATTTCACATAAGATTCTGAATGTTCAGTCGTTAAACGACTTCTTTGTGGACTCAAAATATGTTTCATATGAGAAAAATTTTGTTTACGGAGATATGTAGAACCAAAAGCTGAAAGCATAGCGAATGCAATTTTCTTTAAACAATTAAATCTCTCAGGTAATGACATCCAACAATTTAATATAGCAGTTGATTTTTCCTTAGGGTGATCTTCAGGATATTTTCGTAATTCCATAAATATTGCTTTCCATCATTCTGAAGATGTTGCTTCGATAAGTTCCATTTCAAAATTATAAACATTCATTCACTCAAAAATTGAGAAATCAAATGGGATTATTTATAGATCTATTAAATCTGGTTTAATGAGGAAGGAAAATATAGGCATATAGGCTTCAATGTCTTTGCATATTTTGAAAAATTCCTCTTTATGTGCTTCAACGTAGGTTATAAGTTCATCTTTGTCTATGGTCAATTTATTTGCTAGCGCTTTAATATTTGGTAAGTATGTTTAGGTAGTAGTATTAATATCAGATAAAAATATACCTAATTTTGTTGCAAATCCTTTCCAATATTCAAAACGTTTGAGCGCAGTTTGGCTCTGTCCTTGCAATCTTAAGTTTAGTTCATTGAGATGTTTAGTTATACCAGTCAGAAACATCAATTTGCATAACCATTCTTTATCGTTCAATTCAGGGAAATGTTGTTTCTTCTCATTAAGAAAAACTTGAATGTGTTCCAGACATGACACGAACTTATTCAAGACCTCGACTAATTGTAAGCCAACAGACATATTATACTATATGGCAGTATAAGGGGAGGTCCATATATTCACTTTCCATTTCTTCTAAAAGAGATTTAAATTGCCTGTGTGTCAATGAAGAACGAGACACTATGAAATTAACTATTTTAAAAACAGTGTTCATTTCAGGAATTTAGCGCTGTAACGAAATTTTGGCAACTAAACTTTCCTGGCGTATTATACAATGAAAGTTCAATAGTTTACGTCCAATATTATTTTCAAGAAGTTTGACAAATCCTCTATCCTTTCCAACCATTGCAGGTGCGCCATCAGTAGTTACACAAAATATTATTTTTACATTAATGTTTTTACTATCAAAATAATTTATGAATGAAGTAAGAAGATCCTGCCCCGTAGTTGTCTCAGACAGAGGAATCAAGCTACACAATTCTTCATAAACCTGATCTTTACCACAATGCCGTGCAATTACTGCAAGCCGTGCAACATCATTTACATCGGTGCTTTCATCAAGAGCGACGCTAAATGTAACAGCTTCTTGTAATCCTGAATTCTGTTTTGTTGAAACATTTTCTGCCACTTCAGTTATTCTTCTTTCAATTGTTCGTGAAGAAGCCGGTATTTCTCGAATTCGGGATAATATTGTAGGTTGGTTAGGTAAATCGCTGAACAACTTTTCAGCACTTTTTGTAAAGATTTTCTTTATATATTACCCATCTGTAAAGGGTTTACCTTTGGCGGCTATGCAGTGAGCAATTGCGAAGCTGCATTCCGTCACTTTAGGCTTCATTCCAGTTATTCCGCAAAATATAGCTACTTGTTTCTTATAACCAGAAACAGCTCGCTTTATAGCTTCACATTTATCATCGTTGTTATTAAATCAGGATTGACGTTTTCTTTGGAAATGTCTTTGTATACTTGACGTGCGGCATACAACGCTCTCGCGACGTATCACACACACAGCACGATCCTTTTGTTGTATAAATCCATATTCATTCGGCCAAGAGTCTTGAAAACTACGGACATCAAGTTTTTGTTTCTTATTCTCCATTTGTTTAAATAGGATAATCATAACAAAAATTAAATCAACAAAATACAGGTATTCACAAAGAAACTTAAAACGTAAAGTAACGATTACCACTTAACAAAGTAACGATCAACACATAACAAAGTAACGATCAACACTAAACGAAATACATGTTTCAACTGGTATTACAACAGAACGAAACGCACTTACTGTCCATGCAAAAAGTCTAGATACTCGAGTTTGAAGTGTTGTATCTCAGTAACCGATTCATCGATAGCAATGAAATAAACTGAAAATGAAAGAAAATTTATTTTTACGTTTTTTGAATACCATCAGCGATTTTTTACCGTATCAACAAATTTTTTATTTGGCATTGTATAAAAAAAGCACGGTTTTTAGCGCTCAGAAACCGATAGCTCCACTTTGAACGCTAATTTTTTAAAAACCTCTCAAGTTATCAACATGAGACTTCATAATGTGCAAGATCTATCTTTTATAAATGCATATGCTGAAGTAGAACCTCGTTACTACTTATTTACTATCCAAAAATCGTTGATAAAGAAAACTCTGCTATTTTCGTTATTTAACGACCTACAAGAAATTTTAAAGTGCCATAGGCACTGCATACACGCATTTTTGACGAATTTGATAATTTTTACAATGAAAAATTACTACCATTGTCCATGTAGAATTTTATTTATCCTTGTTTCGTGGAGCGATCAGCCCGCTTATCTCACCAAGAAAGTGCAGGGGAGGGGGTGGAAAAAGCGTGCGCGGTTGCCTCTTCGACCGCTCGCGTGGTCTGGATGTTACTCTATAAACGGGGTACCGTTTGTCACTCTTCTTCTCTCTATCTCTACGGAAAAAACTAATTGCACACAGCACCATGCGAATCTCGGATGCATGTGGTTAATATAACTTTGTCGACATATTCTGGTTTCAATTGAATTCTCCTATTGTACACTCCGGGCCAAAATTAACGCAGCACCTCCCTAGCGATCCTTACGGCCGGTGCTGCGTTAATTTTGGCCAGGACTGTACAAACGAAACTTCTGGCTCAAAATTCCAAAGGCATTTTCTGACACCCTTCTTGCACGACAAAGCCGATAGTTGAAAATTCTCTTTGTTGGATCTTGTTCCAGTTGTGCTCCTGGGTAGGGTCTCAGTAAATAACTTTTTAGTGGGAAAGCTTCGTCCCCTACAATCACATGAGGCGCAGCAATGTCGGAGTTTGGTAGCTTTCGGTCTTCTGGTGTATTCAATTTCCCCTTGGCGAGGTATTTTCCCAGCTTGGAATTCGAGAAAATTCCTCCATCGCTGTTTTTTCCGTACCCTCCTATGTCCACTGCTGTAAACCTATACCTTGCATCTACTAAAGCCATTATCACAACGGAGAAAGTTTTCTTGTAATTGAAATATAGCGACTTACTATTAGCTGGAGCTGTGTTTGTCACATGTTTGCTGTCTATAGCCCCCAAGCAGTTGTGAAAATTCCACGTATTCCAAAATTCTTCTGCAATTGCAAGCAATTCAGATCGAGATGGTTTTGGCATGCTATCCGGCAACATATTCTCGATAATCGCCTCGCACATTTCAAGTACTATACAGGAAACAGTGGAATGGCCCAGTCGATAACTGAATGCAATCGTTAAAAACCTGGAAAAAATATAAATGTAACGAAATAATAATATTAAGAGAGTTTCTGTAAATGATCGGTTGTATCAATTTACTTTTACGGTTACTTCTTGAATTAAATTACTTTTAAATTTAATTGTAGTTTTAAATTCAATTTTATTTTTAGATGAAATCTGTAAACAACAATGGAACAACCTGAGGGAAGCCTACCGAAGATATTTGAAAAAGAGAAAAACAAAAAGTGGACAGAGTGCACATAACATAAAAAAATGAAAGTATGAAGAAGAAATGTCCTTCTTGTTGCCGTTCCTAAATGAAAGGGAGACCATTACTTCGGTGGTGACAGGAGTATCAGAAGATGATGCTGAAGAGGCAAATGTCTTCGGTAGACATAAATCAAAAAGAAAATGAACATGGAGAAGAGTCTATTCCGACACCAAGGAGCAAGAGGAAGCAGCCAGATCAGGTGATGTCAGCTTCCTCAGTTTTGATGGACTTTTTGTCAAAAGAAAAAAAAAGTGCAGGAAGAACAAGATAAGCCTGACGAGACAGATTTGTTTTTTGCTTCTATTGCAATAACTGTAAAAAGTTTTCTGCGTACAAAAAAGCAGTTGCAAAATCAAGGATTTTTGGGATTGTCTTCGAGATAGAAATCAAAGACTTGTATGATTCTTCATCCAGTACTCAAGCTGTTAGCCCACATACTATATCATCACCTTTGTCAATTGTTTCCAATTCACTCTTACCAGACCAGAATATCGTACAAAACTCAAATTCAACAGAAACAGTTGCAACATTTTACGAGCATTTTGAGTCATAACTAAAATGTTAATTATATATTGTTCAATTGTTGGAAGAATCGAATGAAAATAAATATTTTTCTTACCTCAAACATATCGTATTGCCAGTTTTTCTTTTGGAGAAATTGCCTCCCTGAAGTACGTATTAGATTGTCTTATGCTCTTCTCAATTTTCTGTGACAAAATGTTGAACTGATACTGCGTCATCCGGAAATATTGGAAAAAATTTTCTTCGTCATCTAGCAGTTCTTTAAATAGAGTCCAGTATTCGCCATCCATTTTTATTCGTTTTAAATTTTTATGTACACTAAAACGACGATACGTAACGTATAATTAGGTCTTTAACATATGCAATGCAGAAAAATATGCTGTAATTATATTATTGCTTAATTTATAGTTGTAAATACAAGATATAATTCAAAGCGGCGAAACTCGTAGATTCGAGGGGGGGCGCCGAGTGCACAGCGCCGCTTGTATGACGCACGCTCTCTATTTGGGCTGAAACTACTGCGCTGATGTTATTAAAATTTTATGAAAATCACAGTTAATGTCTAATAATGTATTGATAAAAAAAACCAAGACAGTTAAAATATGGGAAGACTCCCTCATCTCCTGTGATAACCGAAAAAGGGCCAAAAATGTTGAAAAATGAAAACTTGATATGGCGATGCGACACGTCTTTCCGTTTTCCGATTTAAATAATATTTTACACAATTTATTTTCTAATCATATGGAACAACTTTAAGGGGTGTCCCGAAAGATTTTCTCAAAAAATTCTTTTTCTATATAATTAAGGGTCACTATAGTGAATTGTACAGTGGCGGAAACAATTATCGCAACACCAGTTGGCGTCAGAGCGCGGATTACGTGGAAACTAACTGAAATCACTCTAACTCCGACAATTCGGCAACTCTGAATAGAGGCAGTAAAACCGGGAATATTCAAAGTCCATACGAATGGAAAATAGACTTTTAGTTTCGTTTTTATATGCAGACATTTAAGACTCACCTTCGCGAGATTTCCAAGTAGTGCCTTTGCCTCATTGTCTTCATTTTTTGCCATTTATTATTCAAAGTTAGTCGTGATAAAAATAGTTGCGTAGAATGTCAATATAATACACTGGGAGATAGTTACAAACAAGATTGTTTGATAGCGGAATATCAGACGTGAAAATGAACATTTTGAGGTATTATTTCGCGAATTAAAGGTCTAAATACTAGAATTGTGATGGAATTGAATTCTTGCAAAGAGAATTCAACACTTAAAAATTCAAATTTAGAAACCACTAAGATGCGTCCTATTCTTACCTTTCTATTTTCTCTCGAGCAGTGTAGTTTTCCACTGCTTAAGGTATTAAAAATATCCCTTCGATGAATCCAATCTAATCCGTGTGTTGAAGGAGTTCAACTTTTCCAAGAGCTTTTTAGCAATTAGAGCTTTTTAGCAATTAACGTTTTGACAGGAATTGTCATCACTATTATTAACTTTTAAATAGTGGAATCGGTAATCAACAATTTTCAGCTCTATCAGGCTATATGTAATAGGGAGTAATATTTGTGTAATAACAAATGGTGTTTCTCATGAGACATCGATGCACTTTAACCATACTGACTGAAAATATATAATAAATTGCAACGGTACCACATCTCTATTGATGTTACAGTCATTCATCACACCACTAATACGATTTTCCTCTTCAGTGAGTGTATTACTCTACAACAGTTAATTTCAATTTAATTTATCCAGAGCTGTAATATATTTGATTAATGAGCTAGAATGCAATCGAAATTATACCAACAATTGGAATCTTAAATTCAAATAAAAAATGATGATTCGAATATCCGATAATCAATCATTAGATATTCCGTACTCGTCTCCTAGTGTAAACATAATCACACTTTTCGACGAATTACAGGTGCCCCACAGATTTTACACTGTAGAACGGGCCACACTGAAGAAAATAATTGTTGCAGCATAATCTATACTTGTGTTAAGTTGTTTCCAAGAGGCCGGTATTCACTTCTCTACTTTCTCCGTAGCGATGAATAAAATTTTCCGCTTTCAATTTGATCATCTTGATTTCCGTATGTTAAAATACTTCTCAAGGCTACTTAGATCCATATATTAGGCGCCATACTCAGCTATTGTTCGCTGATTTTACTAAAATTTGTGTGCACTTTACGGACTCTTCCGAAAAACTCCCAACCCCTCTTCCTCCATGAAGACCGTAGTTTAAATGTCGTTTACTACGTTGTTTTGCGGTTTAGATGCGAATAGATTAGAGAATAGAGCGAATATACTCAGACAAAGTTATTCTTTAATTCAGCAGTAGAAATAGTTACTAACACCCACTTAAATAGGCAAAAGGGTGGGCTTGAGCTTAGTCCCAAAACATAGAAAAATTGCAATGGTGAAAAAGAAAAATTCACTTAAAAAAAAGATAAAGGTTATTCGAAAAAGGAAACCATGTTTTAATGTGTGAACTAAGAGATTTAAAAATAATAATAGTAAATTGCAAGAGTTTGCGTAATAAACAGGTGGAATTCTTTAACATTACGATGAGAACTTGCGCGGATATCATACTAGAAAGATTTGGTTAAGCGAGGATATTACTCAAAGCGAGATATTTCCCCCGATTATATGATATACCGAAAATATGACTATGTAGATCTTGCGGTAGAGGTTTTATAGCAGTATGGACTCATTTAATTGGTAAGCGCGATGAATTCGTAGAAAATAGCAGGAGCGAAATCATTTGGTGCTCGATTCAAAGACAAAACGGAAGTAAGATTAATATTTGTTATTTGTGTCGTCCTCCCGATGAAAAAATAGGTTGTATTGTTGATTTATCCGAGGCCTTACAGAAAAATGGCGAGAAAATAAAAGATCCAACCTTCGCCGTAGGAAGAGATTTTTACCTAACCAATATTCATTGGGATAATCTAAAATTCTCCAGCACTAGCAGTGGGAAAAAAAATTCACGAAATACATCTTACTTTTTCGTTGCATGCTTTCGATCAGGTAAATATGACGAAAACTCGAACGAATCGTGCGAGGCAAGGTATCAATTTAGATTTACTAGCCACTTCCCAACCACAAATAATAACTAGCCTCGCTGTAGTTGACGGTACAGTCAGACCATGATGTCATAATGGCAGGGATGAAAGTAGTAGTGGTTATATCTCAAGGCAAGTGTATGTAATTCGCAAAGCAATTATTTCTGAGTTTAAGGTTTTATTTGAACGAAGGCTTGGATAATTTTTTACGCTTTTCGGGTGAAAATACAGTAAATGATAGTTGGGTAGAGTTTCTACGGTTAATCAAAGTAGATATAGTTAAATATGTTCCATCTAAACAGTAGGTGAGACGAGGAAGAAGTTTGAATCGTTGCATAGGAGTCATTCACTCGCGATTGAGAAAACTTAAACCGTGCGGTGAGATCCATGAGCTTGGTGATCAAAACTATAGAGAAGTGCAAAAGCTATTTGAGGAAGGATCACGAAAAGAATACCAGGAATATAGATCTCGAACCCTGTTAAAATCACTAGTTGGCGATTAGAAAGAATTTTGGTCATAAGTGTGAGACTCGTGGTGGTCAGTTTTCTATGCCTAGCTTTATCAGCGAAGAGGGAATTGACTTAAATAAATCGGCAGAAATAGCTAACTTACTTAACCCATACTACCAGAAATGTTTCTTATTAAATGATGGTCGAGTTAACGATTTTACTTCGCGCATTGATTCGGAGATGATTTCCATAGAGATATAAGTTGATGCTAGTGGAAATTCACTGCAACAGATTGATAGGAAATTCTATCAGAAATCAATTAATGAGGGTACTGTCCCAATGTCGTGGAAGAAATTAAACGTCACTCCGGGACCTAAGAATGATAAGATTATTATGGGTAATTTTCGTTAACTTCGAATTTCTGCAAAATAATGGAGCATATTATAGCAAGCTCCATTATTCAGTTTCTTACCATAAAGATAGGAATCATTCGGATCCAACAATGATTCCATAAAGATAAATCTTGTAAAACGCACCTAGAGTTTTTTGTGAATGATGTATATAAAGCGTAAGGATGTTAGATATCATCCAAAAACGTTATTTCCACGCAGCAACAAATTTCGCGACAACCCTTAGTGTTAGTGCGCCACACAAAATATCTAATGTCACGTTTAGCTGTAGTTTATCTTTGAAAGAACATATTAGAGATGCGTTAGGAAAAGTGAATAGAATGCAAAGATTAACTAGTAGATCGTTGAGGAGATGCTCATCGTGTTTCAAAGAAAAAAAAACTCATATTCGTCTTATTCAACCTAGCCAATCGAGAAAATACTGTTTCGCGATTACACTGATTATAACTTTTATATTACAGTTCGTGTACGGCATTTGTTTGATTGGTTGTATACGATACGATTTGTACAGAATTGCCATGATAAAAAGGTGAGTGTTACTCAGATGTTGCAGTACGCGGGATGGCAATCATTGAGAGATAGAAGACTAATTCAAAGGATAAATTTACTAAGTAAGTTCAGAAAAATTAGGTTCTCAAATGATGCAATCGTTATAATGCGACCTTCCTGTTGATGTGGGCCGCTCTGATACTGCGAGGAAGATTAGAGAAATAAATGCTAGAAGGAATCGTATCAAGAATTCATTTTTTCCGCGGATGATACGCGAAAGAAATCGATTAGGAAAATAGATTTAAGGTGTCTGCACATCCTGCCACACGCCGAAAGGCGGATTGAATGGTTCTTACATAGACATATATTTATGGTGTTTTTGTGCTGTCGACATTTTAACTCAATAATCAGAATATATCGTATTTATAAAACAACATATAATTTAAGAGGAAAAATTCATCCGTCTCCGCTACGATTGGTCTTCGGTTTCCTTCAAAGTAACTGGGTTGTCCAAATTGTAGTGCTACCTCCAAAATACTTACGATTCAATATCATCTCCTTAATCACTACTACTAATTTATTTCTTCTCACATTCAATAACAGTTAAAGGAAAGTTTAATTAACCTTCCTTTGATATCAAAAAACTCTCAAAGGCACTCGAAATTAATATTTACAATGATAAAAACCTTACACCTTGAGAAATAATGACAATGTAAGAGAAATTGGCCCTATCAAAACTGGAAATCCAAATATCATTGAGGATTATTATTCATCATTATTATTCAATTATTCATTTTACAAACTAAAATCTCAAAAAGGTTTTAATTTTGCCACATAACCGTGAACATATCCTAGTTTTCTATGCATTTTAGTATTTTTTAAGAATTTAACATATCTTCCATCATGTAGCGTGCATGAATATACCGGCCCTGAAATTTAGAAATGTTTTCGCTCTTTCTACTGCCTATAACCCTCTCCCTCATAGACAAATCCTGGCTGCGCCCCTGCGACAAAGCAATCATTAATTATCATCTGTATATTCATGTCCAAATTCGATAGAATCCGTAGATTCTTACACATAGATGATTATGAAAAAATGTCAGCTCCGCCATAGACCTCCATCCCCGAAATGTTACTCAATTTTCATGTTTTTAAGAGAAGGAGACTATTTAACATAATTTACAGCAAGTGGAAATTATTTATATGTATTCGTATTTCTCTCAGACTCGGTAACAGTGTGCACTTATACACTATGATTAATAATCAAGAACTACATTTGGATCAAGAAATATATAGGATGATTAATAATATATCCATTCTCCTCTATATGATTCAGCCTCATAGACATAGAGTTAACCACTTCTTTATTGGAATTCGCTCCAGGTGAGAAGATCTAATAACCGACGGAAGAGGCTGATAGAGTAGATTACGTGATGATGGTGTTATTACAACCCCTACCTACCATCTGGCAGCTCGCGGGGTATATATCTAAATCTAAATGTATATAATTGGCTTGGAACTACCGCCGAGAAAATTGGAAACTGTGAACCCGCGAATTGTCCTGGTTGTAGACGAACAATGGATAATAATATGCATAAGAATGTCAATAATTCTCAAGGCTTTTTTTTTAAGCGTAAAAATGAAAAAGATTCGCTTGCGCGGTCCGCTGGTTGTCCGTCTATCGACGTGAAGACCTAAATGAAGAAATAGTCGCCAATAAGTCTGAGTATGTAAGCCTGAGCTCCTTGCCTTACGACCGGTTTGTTGTTGCGAGTGACGCATAGGCTTTCGAAAATCCTCTGCACCGAAAGCGAAAGGTTCATCGTGATTCGGGAAATCAGGAGGCCCTGTCAAACACCTCTAATTGTGGAAAATGAGTCAAAGGACATTGTCTTTCAGCGAACGACCTCGAATCCTTGGTAGAAGAGGAATTTTCACTGACACACGAAACATTTTCTTGACCGACAATTGGTGATGAATCGGTTCCGTATCTTTCATGTCCAATGGTTATTTTTCCAAATGAATTGCATCTCTCTGGTAAATATGTATATTCATCACAGGGGCGTATGAATATATGTGGAAATCATATCTTACATTCGTTCATTTCCCGAACAAGAGAAGTTTAAGATAAAAAACTTATTTAACTTAAGCGGAATTCGAGCTCGTGCCCTTCCTATGCCAATAACATGTGTCAGACAGCTGCAAAATCACCTCTTGATTAGCAACTAGTTATATTTGTGACACTTCCCAACAAACTGAGAAGTCCATTTTAGCAGCTTATTAATAATTTTATTATGGCAGCATAATCCTGGTTAATTAACTTTATAAAGTCAGACGTTCATAAAAAACGTATCAGTACTGAAAACTTGGGTTGTTTATTAGGAAGTCTTTGTTTACTAAAATACGCTAATATAATAATATTATTTGGGAATATTTTTACGAGTGCAATAACATCTAATTTCCTTAGCACCATGGTGAGGAAGGAGCTTTGAATTAGCCAGAGGATTGTTTCTACTGGGCGACTGTAAAATGAGGGTCCTGAGTCTAGCTGATATAGGCACGAAAAGGAAAAATATACCTGGCACCTGCAATACTTTCTTTGAAAGTGCGCGACATATGGTTAAAGCTTTTCCACGCGAGGTCATGCATTTCAACGTTTGTTTTGTATTGGCGCCTGCAATACTTTGAAGGGATCAACTTGTGGTTAAAGACTATCCTCGCGAATTATCAAAGCCTTAATGCTTTTCTACGTGAATTTCTCCGCGCGAAGGCAACACAATTGACTAATGACCAAGGTCACCGAGCTCCTTGTTACAAAATGTAAGACAAGTCCGATATATGCGCAGAAATTGTTCGGTTTTTATGAAATCATATTTGTTTTAACTTTGGAATTGGTATTTTTCGTTTTAACTCCGGACCGACAATGATTTCATGTATTCTAGGTGACAAATTGTGTATATAAATTTATATTACGAATTTCCTTCGTCTGCATGATTAAGTTGGGGAAAAATTATGTTCCGTAGACAAAATACAAATTTTACATTGTGTCATAGTTAGTAACTCAGTAATCGCTCTAAGGACTTCTCGAATTCTAATTGCTGAATTGAAAACATAAGACTTGTAATCAAAAATCCTCCTCGGAATGTTCATCACAAATAATGAATATCCTATGTTTGAACTGGACGTTTGAAGAATTACATTTACATTAATATCCAGCAGGCTGCCGTAAGACGTATGTTCGAGTGAGAAACCAAACTACCGAAATAACGCCTTATTAGCGCACAAATTATCCAGGAAAAGAGACCATTATAGGCCATCTGTTCTCGCTATAATCTCGCAAAACATCATTTTCCTCTAGACTCCAAAATTCTCGTTCTCTAAAGGTGATAATTACCACATCGCGTATTCCTACTCCAATCCCACTTATTCCTTATTGCTACGCATTAATAAAACCGAATAGCATTCTTCACATTATTAATAATTAAATTTCAATTATTGTCTATGTATTTTATTGCATTTAAGATTTAAATTGGGATAAATATATATTTAACCTATCGTTCAATAAATACGATAACTATCTGTGAAAGAGAAACGCCGAAATAAACATGACGAACTCGGGGAGAGATCGCGCGAAGGCTCTAAGAAGAGTTCGGAAGAGAGGAAATTTGTGTATGTTCTAGGCTCCGACTCAAATATTACCGCTTTTCGAGGCTTTCCTCGGTGTTGCCAGTTAGTCACAGAAAGCAGAATTCCAAATAGTTTCTGTGAAAGCCACTGAAGCGCTCGCAAAGTGTTGCGATAATTGTTTCCTCCACTGTACATTGAAATAACACCGAGAAAGAAAATCTAATATAAATTAGAAGGAACGATGAAAACTCCCACGACGACGAACTATGACGAAAGATAATTAAATATTTCACTGTACAGCTCATACGAGGATTTGAACAAAATTGGTTATTCTCTCTCTGATTTCAAACAATATTCCCTTCTCTTTGGGGTTCGTTTCAATGGCGCTATCTGTTAGGCAAAGACAGAACTACAATGAAGACTGATGGTTATGATCACCAGTGACACCAATCTGAAGGAGGAAAACATACACAACGAGATATGTTAATTGTCGCAAAGTTTCCTCGTTCACCTATCAGCCAATCACAGATATTCCGCCCCGTAATTTCGGTCAACACTAAAAAATTTACCATGCTTCGGCACTATGCCAGTAGCTCTTGAGTTCGTTGTGTGATAAAACAATTCTGGAAAGGCGAGATGGAGAGAGATGGTCATCCTTTGGATTCATCACTTAGCACCCTGAGGTACAGTGATCTTATACTTATATTGGTAAAATTCTACTTTTACCCTTACATTGAACAGAGACAATAAATGTTGATCTTGTTTCCCATTCCCGAATTGATAATAATTGCTGAAGACCGGCTTTGTGACAAGCAGCTTGAATTAAAGACTGTTTTAGATGTTTTTCTATGAACATACAGGTAAAATTTTTGTATGTACTATTGTTTAAAGCATTTCAACAGGTAATTTTGTAAGTGGGCTCCCGCTAGGAATTGAACCTGCCCCAAAGCCAAGCAGACTGCCCACATGGCTATCTGGGAGCCCTTTTAAAATTTATTTGGCTGTGAGTTTATTAGGGATGTGTGTTAGATCTTCACCAATCTTTGCATGTTTCTAGATCTTTCACCGAGTCATCTCCGTATTTTTAACTTCCGTCCATTCTTAGTGACATTGAGTATATCCTCTTGGAAGTAGCTGCAAAATATTTTTTGCCAAATTTATTTCCTTGTCGGTTCATACTTATTGACATGGTAGTGTAGTGAATGAAAAGAAAATTAAGGGACAGAATAAAATCATCATCTCTGTTACAACCCTGTTATGTTAGCATATAGATCATGCTTTTCCATTCATTAACACATTTTGTATTTTATTTTTTATTAAAAGTTATGGAACCAGAAAACTTCTCATTGACTGTTTGAATGAGTCTGAATCATGGAAAAAACTCGCTGATTCTCTCCAAATATTCAGGTCAGTCTTAACCACTTTATTTTTGTCATATTTTGTCCTTATTGCTTGAAAATGAGTATTACTTACGGCAAAAATAAATACTCTCTTGTTTTCTTTAAAGTAATGCCGAAATTCAAAGATTTGAAGTAAATGCTTCACCTGCTAGTTGCCTTCTTCTGGAGCTGGAAGATCGTCTATGCACCATCGGAATTTTGATAGAAAGGCTGCGTGAATGTGAACTTCATTTAGCTATTTATGCTATATGTGGCCCAGGCAAGTTATTTCCAAGATATTTTTTATGACACCTTTGTCTTTGATCACTTATAGAGAGCAGTTGTTTTTATTTGCCCTCCCTGGGCATAATAATAAGGTTTTTCGAGCTCCTATTCTCATACGATTTCTTCTCTCTCCCTCTTTTTAGTTTTTGTATGCATTTATTTTGTTCTTTATTGAGTTTTCAAGATTTTTGTATTCATCATGGAATGGGACTTATTTAATTTTTATTTACATTTTCAATACACCTGAAAATATTAGAACATTTGTAACCCCTGGTTTAAGAAAATTTTCTTGGATGGAAAATCTATGTTTGACCTAGTTCAATCATCCATATTATCAAAAGCTGTTTCAATCAAATCATTGTCAAATGAAATATCAATTCATGATTATACATGCGTAATCTTATTCGTAATTTCCTTTTGGCTTCATATTATGTCCTAATGATTGGTGTGAAATTGTTTCCAATTAACTTCATTCTCGCACTTCCTCCTTATTTGTACTCCTAAGATCGTTTCCTTGAGTTGAGGTTGTGTATATTTTCTTATTCTTGATTTCATTCCATTGAATTAAACTTGTTATATATATATATATTGTTTAAATAATTGTTTTCTTCTTTTACAGAGCCATTGATGATAATTAAACACCCATGTTTGTATTGTGAATTTGGCAATGATGAATCGAGGAAGGACTCCTTGCTCATACCATTCGGAGGAACTTTGAAGCTGCACTGCAAAGCCATTGGCCTTCCTCCCCCAATTTACTCGTGGTTCAGAGAGAATGAAGAATTAGATCAGACTGGCGAGATACTGACTGTTGATAACTTTGGGTCAGTTTTTAGACCAAACTTAAATGAAAAAAACATCCTATTACTTATAGGTAAACAAAAATTTACTTAAGGGTCTTAGAAAATCTTAGAGATCGCTGTAAGTCAGGCAACTCAGTAGTAAACCAATTGGTATCACATAAGATATCATTTTTGTAGTGAAAAGTAAATCAACTGAGGAGTGGAAAGAACTGTGTAATCTAAGGCAACATTGAGACCTTTTTGTTACTCCTCAGGTTGCATCTATTTCAGCTGCCAATGATTTCAGCTTTCTATGAAAGTATTTTCTTAAAAGTTGCACTTGAATATTGAGAACTGGCCAAATTTTTGAGTTCAATCTCAGGAATTTTGTTACTCAGAGATAATTTATTTATTTATGCACATTAAAAACCAGTGTAGAGACATACACAAATAGAAGTAGTACTACCCAATACCAATAATAAAAGTTACAAAATATTGAGATTTGTCAAATGTTATACTTTAGAGTAATTATGCTATGTATTTTATTATTATAGTATAGTGTTATTAGTATAATTACTTATAGTTATAAATAATATAGAAAAACAAGATATATTTAACTTGGCTAATTAAAACGTGGCATGTCCCAAAATTAAGGTCTCCATACTTATAAAAAAATTTGAATCAAATAAATTGTTTCATAGATATATAGTGTATATATGTATTATTTTTAACATAATCGCTACTTACTTGGAGGCACTTTTCATGCTGGAAGATTTTTATTCCTTCCACATAAAAGCTCTCTGCCAGCTCCTTTTCCAGGTAATCAGTGACTGATTTTTTCACTTCTGTATCCATCCTTCTTCTTCCAAAATGTTTCTTAAGACTCAGGAAAAAGTGGAAGTTGGTCTGGGCTGTATGGGGTGTTGATTAAGACGTCCCAACCAAACTGAAAAATGGCTTTGGTGTCACCTCTGGCTGAGTGTTGTCATGCAGAAGGCTTTTCTTAGCATACCTCGTCTTTGATTCTAGATTGCTCTGCGTAGTTTTTTAAATGTCTCACAGTAAGAGGCATAGATTGTGGTTCCATAAGGCATAAACTCTATTAAGAGAACCCCTTTTTCAGTCCCAAGAAACTATTGTTATGATGTTATGAGCAGATTTCATCACTTGGTTCATCATGAACTTCCGTCCGACCTTCAGGAAATTCTCTGCACTACTTCCTCTCATTTTTTCCATAGAAACGGCTTGTTCCATACACCTCCTTTAATTTTTGATGAATAGAAATCGGGGTTTCATCCCTTTAATTGAAGATACGAATTATCAAGCAGAGATCACACTGAGCTTGGGCAAGAATGGCAGATCAAGCATCTCTGTCAGCTCTGGAAGATCCAATCTACGTAGCAGTACAGTCAAATTTAGAAAGAAATATTTCCGTCAGGTGCTAGGCATTTCAAGACCATACTTCTGGTATAAGCCTCGTACCCTACTAATATTACATAATTATCATGATCTTTCCTCAAAGCCCTCGGCTAGACTCCTGAGCCTAATCAGGGAGTTGTACCTCTTGCTGGTAATGTGCCTTTTAAGAGGCATGGAAATGTTGTAAATATTATCATTTTCCTTTATTATCTGATTGCAATAACCTTTTGACCACTAGTTTAGACATGGTAATTTTTAGTTTAAATGTGGTATCTATATTTCCATGTGTTTTAATTATGAGATTTAATAATTTGTTTCTACTGAACACTCAGAAATTGGGATATTCTTGTAAATCAATATCTCTTAAAGTTATAAAATGTGCAGATTCTATTAGTATTTTCGATTTTTACCAAAGCCGGTTTTTCCAATTGATAAATGATTACGTTTCAGAATAATTTATTCAGAAAAATTCAAACAAAACAATAATGCAATTTAAATAATATCCCCTGTCTGTGAATGGCTTACAAATTAATTTACCTGACATTTAAGTTCAAGAAACAGGATTGTAAATGTTCATCTTTTTGGTCCTCCTGAGCCAATATATTGTGTAGCTTAAGAGCTCAAGAGAGTAGGCTCATTTAGTCAAAGCTTAGCCAATATATTGGGTACATTTTCAAATCCCAAATTGAGCTCAGATACCTTCTAATTCAGCCCAGTCCTTGTCTGCAATGGTATATTAATATTGGCATCTATGTTATTACATTGAAGCATTAACTGAAGCAAGAACATTAATCCTGCCTGTATCATATTCAATATTTACTCAAATGTATTTAAAATGTAGCAAAATTTGCAAGGTAAATATACAATTTAATTGTAAATTTGAACAATTAGGTCCGAACATGAAGGAGAATACTGTTGCAGAGTCAGTCAACAATTGCCATATAATGAAAGATCGGAAGAGCTGGTATCCTACCCAGTTGTAGTTACATTGTTGCCAGAGCTTCCTGAAATAATACAACAGCCAAAATCTGAGACTTGTCGTGAAGGTACTGATATTAAGATAACGTTTGAAATACATGAGATACCGTCCTTGGGTGTCGTGGAATATCAGTGGTATAAAGGGAACACTTCATTACCTGAAGGCACTAGCAAAGATTTGGAGGTATTTATCGTCAATTTTCATACGTTTGTTTGAACTTTTTTACTTCTTCTCATGATTAACAGAGATATGTCTTGTTTGTAGATTCCTAATGTTTCTAATTTTGATGAGGGCAGCTATAGATGCTTCCTTCGCAATGTAGCTGGAGAAGTTTGGACTGATGAAGCTAAAGTCACGGTGAGTATCAAATTGGCCCTGCAGACATTATTTGCTTTTTAAGTAGTTGTAAAATAAAAGAAAAAACCTTAGATGTGACACTTTAGTCTTCATTACATATTATATTTCTCATTGATTGAAACAGTAATTTTTGAAAATTTTGGACAATTTTCAATTTAAATGGTGCTGTTTGCTATCTTAACGTATGGAAGTATAATTTTGACTGCATTGATTTCAGGTTTATCAAGCACCAGAGGGAAATATAGGAGAAAAAGGTAAGAAGACGTACATTTATTTTCATCTCAATGTTCATGTAAAAAGGTATATGTTAAAATTTTAACCGAATCTATTTTAAAACTCTCATATAGTGGCATTTCTGGCTGGAACTTTTCCATGATGATATTTAAAGAAATGTAACAAAATTGGTCGTGCGGAATAATCAAATATATTGTGAAGCTCACAATTTATATTTCCTTAAGTGTCTTTATCTAGTGTGGTTTTGGTCATTTCATTCTCACTAGATGTATGTTTAATGACTTGATATGTGAGGATTTGCACTCTTTCAATTAATCAATCTTTCTTTCTAGCCAAAGAAAAATTTGCATTGCTGATTGGCAATGATGAATATATAAATCTCCAGCCTCTAAAAACTCCTACCTCAGATGTGGAAACATTAGCGAAGATATTTAGAAAGCTTAAATTCAAAGTTGTTGCTCTAAGGAATCTTACTGCCCTTGAAATGAGGAATGCTCTACACAAGTTTTGTAAAATGCTTCTGGAAGGCACTTATGGTAAGTTCCTCATTAATCATTCAATTATTTTAATAAACATTGTATGATTGTAGTAATTGTTTAGTAGTCTTACTTCATAGCTTTGAGATCATAATATGTATGTACAGAGAGCTCCATCTTCGGTATTTCAACATTGCATAATTCTGAAATTTTTTAGCCGATTTTGATAAATGAGCTACGTTTATTTAGGATATTCTCTACCATTTATTTTAAATCAGTTTTTGAATACAATGTGGATATGACACATTTGGATTATTCTTTGTTACCACTTCATCAACTTCATTAGAGCAACATGATGAAATAGGACGCTGGTTGTATAGACCGGTACTCAAAGAAATTCTTCACAAAACTACGAATTGTGTTGACTAAAGGTGTCGAATTTCTCCCATATTTTTTACATTTAGCAAGCACAGTTTTCACAATTGAACAATTGTTTACAACGTAAAGGGCTTCAATTTCAGCGTGTTCTTTCGGTGTGTATTGACTCTTAGCTAAAATGATTCTGAATGACGTATCAGAAACATATAGTTGTATATGTTTCTGTACATACAGACATATGTTGAAATCAGCTGAAAAATGTCAGAGTTAGTAAACGTTAGTGCACCTCCCTCTACTTACATCAATATCTCTTTTTCATGACTCACTTTTTCTTGTATCCACCTCAAGTTACCTTTGTTCTTGCCTTCAGCAAATTCGTTTAAGAAGTGATGTTTCATAGGCACCCAAAAGAACTATTTTCTCACTTTAAATATTTGGATGTTGTCTCAAGACTTTTTTTGTAACTTTTCATTCTTTCTTTTTTATGTAAAAATGAATGATTTTCTGTATAGACAGTTCCCTCTAAATATTTCATGCTTAAATGCACATAAAATAACTTGGTGCACTTGGATAAGAGGCATGGAAAGAAGATAGTTGAAAAATTTTGATTTTAATTTCTTTATATTTCCAACAGTTGTCTTCTACTATGTTGGGCATGGTTTTGAAATAGGAGGAAAGTGCATGCTGCCCATTGATGCTCCTACCACTTACCTACGCTCCGACTGTCTTATTGACACAGAGGTGATGAAAGAAATTTACGAGACAGATCCTGGTCTTCTGGTTCTTCTTTTAGACATGTGCCTTCTTGTTCCAGACAAGTAAGAAACCTTTTAAGTCAGTTTTATGGAATGGAACATCTCCTTCGATCTTATATTGGTTACCTAGATCAGGGGTTCCCAACCTGTTAGCAACTGCATACTACTTGGAATTTTTAGAAATTTTGGTGTACCAACAGTCCTATATTATTTAGAAATATATATTTATGGTTGGAAAAGTGCCCAATGGCTTGTTTTATTTTAATTAAATTACTGAGAAAACTTCATATTTAATTATTAATGCATTAGTATTTTGGTTTTTTCAACCCTTTATCAGGACAACTAAATAAATATTGCTGTGCCCAACGTTATTTGATGGAAATGCTACCAACGATTATAAATACGCAACACGGCAGTTGCCAAGGCCAATAATGGTCTCGAGAGAAAAATAAATAAACAGTTGGTTTTTTTGTGTTGAGGAAGAAAAGTTTCTTGTACTGATTACGCTCGGGAATAAAGTGTTATTTTTTCGGATTACGAGAGTTGAGTAAATTATCCCAAACCCCACGGCTCGTAACAATATATATATAGATTTTTTCAAATTTTTCTCCCTGCATACCACCTGAAACGTACCACCGGTTGGGAACCCCTGACCTAGATCCTTCAAGTCATCTTATATCCAACCATCAAAAATATTTTATTTACTTTTGGTGGGTCATCTAAAAGCCATCATTCAGACAAATTGATGAAGTTTTAAGTTCTCGCTTGAATAAGTAAAATTTCACTCATTTTCAGCTCTCAAACTAGTGTGATTATCATGCAATTATCCTAAAAATATGGTTGAATATTTAATGAAATTATTCACAGATAAATTGCGAGTTTTTTAATAAAACATTTATCATTGTTTACATTCAGTGTTACCGAGTTTGATAGTGATGGATTGAGCTAGAGTTTCTGACAATATATGTGTTAATTTCATTCCTAAATCATTAAGAGAAATATGATAGTCACGGAACTCTAGTGCTCATGATATTTGTGTCTTATACAAGAATACTTAAAATGGGAATTCCCATTTTTGAATAAAACTTTGTCTATAATGTGGAACAGTTCCGAAACGAAGCTTGAAAAATTTCCTCTTCTCAGTATGAGAATATTTCATATGATCACAATAATACCAATGGCGTTTTGTTTGAAGGAAAGCTTTATTTTGGTAAGATAATAACAAGCAATTCTTAATACTTGAAAACTTGGCTTCAACGTCAAATTCAGGAGATAGGAAATGATAAAAGGTAGGCTATGGATTCTGGTTCAAAATTCCTAGGAATTTTCAAGAAATTTCCTATCTTGAGTTGTGGAAAATTTTTTTTCTAGACATTGGAAGCTAAGACTTTTCCAAATAAATATTATCTAGCCTCTAAAATAGTAGCTGTAAAGCTTAAGAGATATGACCAACTTGAAGGTAGAAATAATAAGTAATTGATTTTTGGAAAAAGTTGAATTTAAGGAAGAACTGACAGAAGAACTATTTGTTGTCCTCTTAATGATCTAATTCCTTCCATTTCTTCCAACCATCTAATAAGCTGTACTGCATTTCTGAAAAAATCAGAATAAAACAACTACTGGTGAGATACATCTATTTTGAAAATTCCACAAAGAATGCTGTTACTAAGTATGTTAAGGAGCTGAAAGAAAGATTTTTTCTGTGAATGTTCGTAAATTTAGAAGAAACTGGACTATCAGAATATTTCATGAGTTGATGGAGGAAGAATTTAATGAGACACTATATACTCGTGTATAAGGCAAGTTTTTAGCACTTTTTATGCTGAAAAAGCCCTCCTCAGCTTCTTACCTACTCTCAGATATTTTTACTTTTTTATTCTGAAATCCGTGTGTAAATTCCTCACTTGCTCAATTGAAAATTCATTATCAATTTTTTCTGCATTGGCATACCATCTGTCAGGAGTTGTTGGGTTGAAAACAAACAAGTTTGATAGAACATCTTGCGTTCCCCACCTTTTTATTATACAAACAAGGAGAGGTCGCCAGATTGAAGTTCGGGATTTCGATGAGACCTATTTCATATCGAAGTAGACATAGCGAAAGTAAAAAGCAAGAGAGGTTTCGTCCACATAGGCCTTGGTTCCTGAGAAAATTGACAATAAAAATATAATTTTTTGTTGATTATCCTACGTATGTATGCATCACTGCATAGCAGCAGATGCTACCGATGTCTGCTGTGAATCACATGTACATTCCGCAGCAAAAGTATCTTAAATTTTGGTTTAGCGTGAAATATAAGGTTAGGGATACATAATTTAAGGAAAGGGTTTGGGCGCAAATCTTGCAACAGCATCGTAGCCTAGAACCGTTACCTAGGCCTGAGCCTCTTATCCCTCAATGAAACAAGAATAACACACTCCTTCCTGCTGTCATAAACACAAGGTTCCTATTCACGTTCTTCTTAAATCGAGCACGAGGAACTCTTCATACCTGTTAAGCGAAGGCTAAAAGCAGTCGAATACGTCTATTTACCACAACTCCAGCTAGAATACACGAGTTATATGCTGCTTGAATTCTGCAAGCAAAAGGTAAAGTTAAAGTAAAAATATAGTAATTGGTTATAAGCATGGATAGCAATCATGCATCTTAGCGGTAATAAACGGAAAATTTATTCCCGAATTCCCCAATCCAGGACCTCTTGATCCTTCTAAATAACGTTGCAGAAGATGAATTTTTAGCTAAGTGCTAGATTTGAAATATGAATCATGTCTTTAACTGCCATTTAATGTCCTTAATTTCCCATTTATTCGTTATAGGAGATTATTTGAGGGGGCCTAGAATTGAACCCAAGATAACTATGGTTACAAACTATTTTTTTTCTATAGCATAGTATAAAAAATCATCCACGTGCAAAGTGGCACCTCTATATCTATATTTTTACAGGGGGATTTTTGCACCGGTCTGGCATCGAACAATGGATACTTAATGCAGTAGTTTCTACTGTTTCTATTAGATCTGAAAAATGTCTCTTAGTTCCTTTAATTTGAGTTCTCTTTCTTACCAAAAAATCTTTCTTTCTATTCCAAAAATCGGCGCAGTTCATTCTTATCTTTCATATATTGCACCAAATTTCGAGATTAAAAAAAAAACTTCTCGGAATGACAGAGAATTAAAATTTAGGAATCCAACAGATGAAAATATTGCCTATTGAATCTTTAAGAGAGTTTTTCAAAAATTACCCTGATTTCAAATGTATACCGGTGCAAATTTATCCTTCAAGGTGCTTAGAGATGTAGTCAATGGGAAATTCAATCTCTATATATCTCAAGGCACCTTGGATATGTATCCTCTGCTTTTCCGGAAAGTATTTTTTATCTAATAATTGGCGCAACTCATTCTAACGGCAAAATTTGTGATTTTAGGGGCCCCTGATTTCGAACCCATGATAGTTAGGAAGGATATCTAATTTTTCCTCGGGCCATTTACAAAAAATAGAAGCGGCCCAATCCCTCCAAAAGTTTGGCCCCTGAATTAGTATCTTCCTACATACATGAATCAGTGAATCAGGAGAAGCGTCAACTATAATATATATGTAGATGTATGAATGTATATATCCTAAGAAGGAAATATATATAATAGATATAAACGAGTAAGGTATGCTAAACGAGAGGTATTTCTGAGCAAGTAATTATAGTAAAAAGTTTAGAAACTAATCATCACTGTGGTAAATAATTGTGTATCTCATCGGTTAGGAGTTCACAATAACTTTTAAAATATCTACAATGTATACCTTACATAAGAATCGGGATAAGCCTGGCGTCGACCTCTGGGAGTTTTGGGTTATTTTCTTTCATATACAATAAAATGATCGTATTCGTTGTGCGAAATGTATGATGGAAATCACATCTTTGACATCCTCAACCTACGCCCTACTTTTCCTATGTATTCTTTATAGGATAATATCTTGTGTGCCCTGGCATCCAATGCAAGATAGTTAAGGAAACAATTTAATGGTTTTATAAATTATACGGATATCTATCAATATAAAAAGCTCGAACGCTATATCTTACAGGTAAGTTCTCCGTAAAAAAATACCTCCAATGTATTTTAAATTGGACATATTTTCACCGGTCTAGCATCGAACTTAAGATCATCTTTGAAGAATTCTCTACAATTTCTGCTAAATATTCACTACTCCAGGTATCATAAAAAACAGTAATCTATCTTCCCGGTAAGAACTTTTTAAATAATCCCAAAAATCAGCGCAATGCCTTCCTATTGGAAAGTATGCCATTTCAGGGCCTCCTGCTTCCGTACCCCTGACAGTTAGGAACGATTTTTGATTTTTTTTCTTCCCTTTGAATATCCCTTAACTTTCCATTCATTGTATTGTTTTGAATGGCCGTAACGGAGCAGCAACAAACCGATGATTGAACAGTAGATACTTGTGAGCTATCATATCCCTTGGGAAATAACTATTTACGCTTCTTTTAACAGGATGAATGATATAGGCGATGTATGTTTCACCGGCTGCTAAAATCCCATACTCCGTGTATAAATAACTCCATACCAAATACGATTAACGGCCGTCTTTAAGGAAGCATTTCTTGTAATCAAGATCGGTAAGTTGAATAAGATAATACATTCCATCCAAGACACCAGGATGCTCTGCGGAGGATCTGCGAAAGTATACAGGGCGAAGGTATTGTCCTCTTCTCATTATATCCTTTACCCATTGGGCTACTATTTCCGCGTTAGACAATACCTCGTGGGGAGGACAAGGAGGACATCTTCATAGCAGGGGTTCAGGGGGATTTTCAGGTATTCCTTCTTTCCCTTTCTCCTATTCCCAAAAGGGCATTTCTATAGGCATCAAATATTGCACGCTTCCGACATTCTTGCAGACGAAGTCCTTGCCGCCTATGCGTAGGCTCTCTCTCTCTGAAATGGAAGGGTTTGGAAAAACCTAGTAGATCTCCTGTGGATTTTTGTGCCCTGTATGAATTGAGGATTTGAGGGAAGGAACAGTTTGAGGCGCTTACTTTTAGTTACTTGCGCTCTTGGATTAGGATTTCAGCGACTAAGCGACGAAAAAACATTTTCGTCATGTTCGAATGGCCCTGTTGGTGTGCATAGACCTCGAAACTGCAGATTCGACCTCCAATATGTGAAAGAGAGGGGCAGAAGTGGACGATTTTCTGTGCATGTCTGGGGGTGGATATCCTCCGAAGGTTCGTATGTTATTATAGGATGTATTAAATTAATTCGATAAATCCCTTATTGAACAGAATAATTATAGCGATTGTTTATCTCATCGTGTGCAATCCACTTTTTAAGGTCCTGGGGTCTTTGGAATATCAATGGCTACCATGATGGAAAACAATATGCACATGTTTTGAAAAATGTTATGCCGCCGTCGGTTAATTTTTTAACCCTACCATTCAAAAATTCTTATCTTTGGAGCGAAAGGTGAAGTGAAGTGAAGTGAAAAAAATGAAGGAAAATGTAGAAAGGTTTTCAATTTGATATAACTACTACAAAAGTAATTTAATGACAGAAGATACATTACAAGCCAGTATTGTATTGTCATTTAAAACCATCCGTTTCCGTATATCTTCTTAGTTTTAATTTTATCGATGTTATGTAAATACAGGCCTGTGCTATGAAAAATTCTTATTACAAGCGGCTTCAATAGGTCATAAGTATCTACCGTTCAGTCATCAGTTTGTTACTGGTCTATAAACACAAAATAATTCAGGGTATGCAAATTGTTCATTATTATGAATTATTTAATTAATACGATTAATCATGCTAAATTTCAATTTAATACCCTTCGCATACGTATGAAACTTATAAAATTATAAAGGAAGTCATATGCTCATTCCGAATTTGTCGTAGGGTAGTCAAGAGAAAATATCCTGATACCGACTATTACTTAAAACGCACTAATCAGTACTGGATAATGAGTGCTATTAAAAATCTATTCTCGAAAAATCGTTTTCTTTCGGACCACCCTTGACCCTTCTTTCTGTGCAGAGAGGCATATCCTTGGGCTGCGATAGTTCTAAACTGTAGGTCGTCGGGACCTCGCAAGGTGCAAGGGCAGCGTGCAAAGGAGCCTTAACGGTATTTAAGGCGGAGCAGCGGTGTTGCAAGATATGCGGCAGAACCCTTTTCTTGAATTATGTATCCCTAACCTTATTCTTCACGCTAAACATAAAATTTAAGATATTTTTGCGTTTTATTGTACCTGCTATCGAATTCGTTGTTGGATGTATTTTTTCTTACTTTTCTATCCTTCATTTTCTCAAACTTAATTTTAGGAATAATAGCAATCACTGCAATTGATAATTTCCTCTTTTAACGTTTTGACGTAGCGTGAATTACTAAATAAGTTCCTAAGATAATCTTTTACCAACCAATCCAAGACACCAATGTGGTACTGCCACCAATGTTTTTCATTGAGAATATGGTTTTATTGACTAATTAGCAAGTATACTTATTTTATTTTGAAAACGATTGAATTTTTGTACATACCATTCCATTTAGGAATATAAACAAAAGGTTCAGTCTCACCTTCATAACTTTAACAATCATATACAGGATGCACTGATTCTTTTTACCTGGCTGTTTAATATGCTTACAGCAGATTAAAAAATGAATGTTTTTGTTATTATAGAAATTATTATAATTGATACCTTTTATGTATTTAGTTGGGCCGAGATTCGTCGACACATTCGTAAAATTATGTTTAACTGATCCTGAATGGTCTATCATGAATTAATTCTAATAGAATGAAATATCTTATTGCTATGGTTTTTCATTAAAGCTAATTTCATGCAGGACCTTTTGATTGGTACAATGAATCACTGATTTAACATATTCTTAATCAATTCCTATGATCAAAACAAAATTTGCCAGACTGCTCATTCTGGAATAATTGAGATTATGAATTCTAATGGTAAATAATTTGGTTTTTCATACAGTTGTAAATATAGCAGTAATTTACGGCAAAGTAAATAAAAAATATTATTTCGAGCATTTTATTCATTAGATTTTTTTTTCTGAACATGAATTAGGATGATAAGAATCAAAAAAACAAGGGAAGTACAGAAAGGAGAATCACTTATAAAGCTAATTTTTGAGCACTTGCTCTTATATTTTTGGACATCTTTAGGAAAACAAACCTCAAATTCTGAAAAACACTTGTGTTATCTACCAGTTTTGATGCATACCATCAATAGCCGGGATTTGAATCCCGACTAGTCGGATTTTTCCGATTAAGGAATGTTCTTGTGTGATTGTTGTGGTTAATACCTACCACTGTACAAGTCCAGAAAATGGATGTTTGTGGGGTGTATGGAAAATAAATAAAAAAAATAAATCATAGAATATATTGATATTTCTTTAGGTATCAACTTCCTTTATAATACCTCATTTTGAATAGTGTATCATAACTCATTTGTAGGGCTGCAAATCCTGCCATACACCAAGAGAGTCATCCAGTCCATAAATTTGAGCCTTCAAGAAACCTTGTGATAGGCTGTGCTACAACCAGCAATCTTGGAGCATACGAGCGCTCTTCTGAAACTAATGGAATCTATGCTAAGCACCTGGCTAAGGCTCTTCTTGATCATCATGATTTACCTCTAATCAAAGTGCTGGAGAAAGTTAATAAGGGTAGATTTTTAATAAATATTGAATTATATTTCTAAAACCTTTAAATTGTCCCTGATATTAATTATCTTGTATATTGCTAATTTTATTGCAGGGGTATCAGCTGAAGGAGGTGGAGCTTCAGATAAGCAGATGCCATTTGTTGGTCATAATACACACAAAGATTATTTTTTTTCTGCCGAAGTTGAAGGTATGTTTATGAGTTAGGATTTTAGTTTTTATGGCTCTTCTATGAAAATATTTTAGTATTCATTTTAATGGTCATCATATTTATGGAATCCAATACATTTAACTTTCATGCGACACAAACATGGAGTTTTCCCTAGTTCCACCATTCCTTATAGTTGTTGAGCTATGGCTATTTTTTACGGATATTAAATTTAGTAAAATTGCTAAATCAGATATAATCCATCTCTGTCGTCCTGACATTGAGGAAAGCCATTTAATAATTAAAAACTAGGCTTTGTATTTTCCTATAGATTTTTTAATGAAATGCCAGTTTAGTCCATCAGCCATTATCAAATACAGCTCTAGAAATACTGACATCCCTAACTAATTACCCTTAATTGTTCTTAAATAAGATGGGAACAGCTTTCCTTCTTGGGAAATATTTCCTATTGTCAGGAGAATCTATTACCGCTGAATCTTAATGCTGGTTTCCAAGCCTCGCTTATTCTTCCTTAAAACTTCTTGGTTTAAAGAGAAGGAAGACATGATTTTATTATGACAAATTATATTACATTACACGTTATGGTATCTTGGAGGTGCAGAAATTGAAATGTGTGAATTGCTCGACTTTTATGTGGAATAAACTTGCAGAAGCTTCAAATGTATGCATCAACATTGTATGCATATTCTTACATACATGATTATATTCTACCCTATGTATTTGATGCCAATAATTTGTAAATCCAAATAAATATACTGTGATAACAATTGAGACAGAGCAATTTCAACAAAGATAGGTCTATTCTTAATGGCTTATGAATTTTGAATGAATGTTTTAGAAGTAAGTTCACAAAACACCAACCGCAGGTAAGGAAAACAAAACTTGCCAACTGCCACAAAAATCAGAATTTTTCCAATGGTTGACCTGATTTATCTTCTCTCTGGCTGAACCTTTAAAAAATCATTTTTCCGTATACCTCCTAACCTGCATTATTTTATTTTAAAATGGCTTAAATCATTTTCTCAATATTATAATTGAGCCATTTTCTCTGTCTTATAAATAGCCTACATCCCAGAATCTGTGCACATCACATTTGAGCCTCCTTATGACATTATCTTCATTTTTAGTAGTTGTATGTGGAGGTGGGAACAGTTGATTGAAAACAATCGAATTATTCGGTTGTTTCAATCGAATTATTCAAATAAAGCATTTTGATTTTTCACTCAATCCTAACCGAGTGAATTTATTCGATTGTTTTGAGTGAGTGGAAAAAAATCAAATAAATCTATTTGATTGTTTCAAGTGAGTGATTCACTTGTTCAGAGGAAGTGAGTGAAAAATCGAATAGATTGATTCGATTTTTTTTCACTCGCTAAAAACTATCGAATAAATTCACTCAGTTTATTCAATTTTTCACTTGTTTACTTGATACTCGTTGAAGAGGAGAGGATGGAAGTGGCGCGTTATGTGATCTCATTAGGTGGAAGTCTGGTAGAGATAAGTGATACTGATGAAATATGAATATAGATATCATATATACGTGTGTGTATGTATATCTGATCCGATATCCCAGCAGCCAGGTGTTACTGCCCCTGCCCAGCTATTGCATCTTGTCCAGCCTACGAAAGCGAGTGAATTCATTCGAATGAAAACAATCGAATAAATGCCAAAACAATTGAATAACTATGCAATTGTATTTTTCAATCGATTGTCCCATCTCTAGTTGTATGCCTTGGAGTTGAAGAGAATCAAATTCTTTCCTTAGTAACCATACAATTTTCTGTACAAAAGTTGCCATCAATTCCAATCCGTGCTATCATCGTCTTCATAAAGTATCTCTTTCATATTTCTTCATCAACCAACTTTTCCTTATATCTCCGTCCACATCTAATTATAAGAATGCCTTTTTCAAGTAATTTTCCATCTCATACAAAAACCCTAAAAGATGCCTCGAATTTTAGATGGACAGAAAATAGAAGTAACCTGTGACCACTCCATGGAAGACCCTTTATCTTTCCTCTCTCACCCCCACGGAGAAGCTCCCTTTGTTTCCTTGAGAAGGTTGGTATGAATGGTAGCAATATATACCATTATGTAGACAAAAACAAAGAGAGCAGACGTAGCACCCAAAGGGAACTTGCCACAGAAATCCACAGTAGTAGATTTAAATGTAATGTTCATGCATGAGCACATTACGTGCGAATATTAAGAGTAGAGTTATAGTGCCTAAAATTTTTGACTAATATCTTTTTCCATTGTTGAAATTCTTAATCGTTTTGGTATTTAAAAATTTATTGCAGAGAAGGTGTAAATAAAAGGAATTAAATAATTATAAGGATATTATTCAATTATTTTGGTGCTTGTCTGGACTCTGCACGACTAGTTCTTCTGATTAAATTATTCAAAATAAATTTTCCGCATGCAATATAAAGTGACTGGTTAAGACACTACCGGAATATAACTCTATATAGTCAAAAATTATTTGAGACACTCCTTAGCTGTGATTTACATGATGAAATAAACAACGACATGATCCCTATTCTCAACTATTGTGATTTTTGCAGCCAGAAGGTAAATAGATTATTGCAAGATCATGGCCAGATGGCCTATCTTGGTATTATTTTACATATTGTGTTTAGTATGCCACTACGTAATTTATTTAGGTAGTTGAGTGTTTCACACCCTCTGCAATAAGCCTTATGGCAGCTTGTGGGGAATTAATTTAAATGTATTTATGACTTATTATATTTTTTATTAATCTACAACACCATTTTTATATTTATGATATTAGTGCTAAGTGTTACTCATATCAGATGACCACAGTTACATATGTATAGTCAGATCATCATATATTTCAGCATATCTTTAAATGGAGGAAGATTCTACATTTAAGTAGATTAATAACATATATTAACTTCATAGAACAATGGTTCTGCAAAGAACCTTCTCAGTATTGAGAGCTCTTGATAATTTTGATAGATTGTTAACTGTTAAAAGTTACATCTTGGATGATGATTTAAATAAAGAACCTGCAAATCAGACAAATCAAAATTCCCTGCTAATATACATGGTGCCCTAACAACTTGTCTTGTTTCACAAATTCGTTTTCAATGAAAACAAGTACCTTATTTCCTCTTTCAGGTCCACTATCATCCATTGTTATTTTTAATAGCAGGTATTATGTTATTATTACTCAATTTTTATTCTTATTACGCTTTTTCTAATTTTCCCTTCTTCTGTTGACCTACTTTACATTAGTTCATATTCTCTTAATTATCATATCACAATTAAGCATAATTTTTACGAAAATATTCATCCTGCAGGCATGTGGAGCATTAAACAAAATAACCAAATTCATTCTAAGTCTTCGTTGATGGAAAATTTTATGTCAGGAGAAAATGTGAGCAGTAAAGTAATTCATGTCCAATATTTTGTTAAGAAGAGCAAATTATGCATGCGATTGGAGTCGATAAAATGAAATACGAATTTAAGTCTTTCATAATACAGTACTGCTTCTACAGCATCAAAAGCAATGACTTTTGGCGAATAATAAAAATTATATCAATAGAAAAGCCTTCAAAACGTGCCAGACATAAAGAGGAAGACGAAAAGCTCACTCAAAACAGTAAATTTCATAGACTTGTTCTTGTCTAGTTATGCTGGTTGCATTTTAGGTGGTAACTTATCTTTGCTTTTATGTGTACATACCTTTACCTGTACTAATTTACACTGACCTAATTTTGTACTTTCAGTCTGACCTTGCAAAAATGCTCTCTCCATTGATGCTGTCCTGCTTAATATTTGTTTATATTAGCCCCTGAAACGCTAATAATACCACTTAACTTACTCTTACAGCTACTAAAAGGGCAGATTTTTCTTTGCAACCCACTTTAGTGAAGCAGTTGCCTCATTCGATAGACCAAATATTGTGTACAATCTTTTACCTTGAGGGGTTTTTTGGATCCTCTTGTTTGAAATGGCTTATTGTTGTGGAGGAAAATGAATATACAGCTGATTATAGCTCAGATATTTTGCCGATCAGATTCTTACGAGGGCAGAAAATTAATTTAAAATGGCTTGGCTGTGTTTCATTTCTTCACCTACTCTAGTTGTTGGCACATCCAATTAACCAGAGTGGCACTGCAGTGTTTGATAGGCTGTAGAGCTTAGTTTTGGAGACTACCAATTCTACTTTACCAATTCTATTCTACCAATTCTGTTGAAAATTAATTATTCATCCTTAATTATCTATATGATAAAATATTCCTACATTAAGATGTTAAACAATAAACCAAAATTAAGAGACAGAAGAAGTCAATCTCTTTCTCAGTTAAGTTGGCTATTTTTTTCAAAAAGATGGCAAAAAGGTACTCAATATTACACAGCTTGGAATATTTTGCCGAATCTCTTCGTATCTTCAGCTGTGCCAATTCAAGAAAACTATAGTTGGATCTTGTTTTAAGATGTTAAGTACTCAGTTTAAGATTAAAGAGTCAAATATCCCTTTCAATATTGTTTTTAAACATGCAAGAAGAGTAAAGTTATCATATTCTGATCAGGAAATAAGAAAAGAAAATAACTTTCCAACTACAATTTTGCCACTTAAACTAAAGGAGAAACGGAAGTGTAAACATCCCATTGACAGGGAATTGATTTCTTACCAGATACAACATAGTTAGATACAATCATACGGTCTAATTCAATCAAGATCCACTCATCTGATCAACGCTCAAGTGCTTGTGTGACTGACAGCTCAGTTTAACGATATCTCATTTGAACAACTTTGTTAAGCAGGGCTCCATCGTAAATATGCTGTCTGAAATATATGACACAGAAGTTAATTATAATTGTTTAAAAGCAGCTAGCAAGTCTTCTTTGTTATACCATTAAGTTATTTAAATATAGTTAATTAAATATTAAGTTATATTAAATATTGGAATTAGTTATTACTGAAAGTTATTATTGCAACTCCTTTTGTCTTTGCTTATGCTAATATATCTTTTAACTTTTCTTAGCTATTCATCATAAGAATATTAGATAAAAGGCATTGTAGCATTTAAGTCGTTGGAATTATTACCATGTAGTCAATGATCTTAACTAACTCTGTTTTATAAATTAATTTACTTTTATTGATAATAAAGTTAAAGATTTTGGAATTTCATAGAAAATAAATTTAGCATTTTTTCAGAAACATTACATTTTTAAATGATTTTTTTCCAAAAGCCAACAATTTTTCCATCGATTTCACTAACATATCCAAATGCAAAATTTTTATGATAATTTTAAAGATTAATGAAGAATGTGTAAAACATAGTGATATTTGAAAAAGAAAAATATAGTGTCCTAAAATGAGAAAAAAAAATAATTTAACATATTATACAAACCACCAAAATATTCCATTTTCCTTATAAGATCTCTTTTTTATTATTTTTCTGAGATTATGATAATCAACACAAATTCAATTTCACTTTCTATCAACATAACTCATTTTCCATAATCAATGTTTTGTAATGAAGTTTATGCTCATAGCTCAAATCTCTCAATCTCACTCAAATAAAGACTTACTGTTACTATTATTGTCGTCACTAAAGCGATGAGCTAAAACTACTAGATGCGACCCATGACTAACTTAAGTTCAGCAGTTGAAGGAAATAATATTTCAAATTCTAACATTATTTCATATTAAAAAGAATACCAATACTATGTTCGTAATAATTATTAATGATCATTGCATTATAACAAAGAGTAAATGCATCCAAATCTTAGTACCTGCTCTCTTAGTACAAAGTGTCTTGTTGAATGCTGGGAAAGTTGAGAGTCAGGGAATGATACTCTCAATAGCAAACTCTAATATTAGAGCTCATAATCGATTGATTTTTCTAGTTTCTGTTATCTTCAGTTGAAATGATTGCATCTTTTTACTCTTATCTTCTCTCCTGTTCTCTTATATTTGACGTTTAAAATGGCCATCTTAGTCAGCACTCTGTTCCTTCTTGCCACTAGTTTTCAGAAAGAACAGCCTTACTAAAAAGGTTTGAATTATCAACCTTCTGAGAAACACCCAATGTACAGCTATGTGCAAAAAAAAACTTTGAATTCCCTGGGCTATATAAGGCTAAGGATTAAAGTTTTTTGCACATAGCTGTACATTTCAATAGCCATGTTATTATCAATCCACAGCTTAGGTCATTTTGCACATCACCAGGATCGAATCCTGGATCACTTTCTCCTAACTTGAATGTGCTGCACATGTGGCTATCCAGGAGCCTCAGTCATGTAATAATTTAAGTCTTTGTTCTAAATGTTAAATAATCTAATAAAAGTCTAATAATTATTTTGAAATAGTTCTACTCGAGGTTTGCTTAACTTTTGTTTTTTCTTAAAGTTTAAAGGTCAATACAATAAATAAATATTTCGTATCATCTAAAAAATAATAACTTTAAACCTAGAGTTACTCCTGTTATATTTATCCTTTTTTATAAACATTTTGTTAACAATAGATTCCAACATTTAATCTACGGATAAGTAATTTTAAAGGTATGTCTTTGAAGACTTACTAATTGCTTTTTTAAATCAACAATTATATTTAATTTCTGTAACATATATATTTCCGTGGAATTATTTACAATGGAGTTAAGTTTAACAGGGTCATTCAAGTGATATTTCATGCAATTGAGCTGTTAGTCATATGAGGTGCTGTTTAATCCATCTGTCGGTCACTCAAGTAGTTAGGCAAGTGAGCATCGGTTATTTATACATGTATAATAATATACACATATTTACCATGAATACATCATTTTGTCTGAAATTTTAAAGTAAAGTATATTTATTTTATTCTCTTTTATTCTAATCATACTCATAATCAGTAATGGTAAAAGTACTGAAAAAATGTAATTGGGCTCAATTACAATTACTCTGTCAAATTTGTAATCAGTTATGATTAAAAATTACTTTTTAAAAAAGTAATCAGTAGGATTACAATTACAATTACTTTTTATTTTGCTCCTGTAGATTATGCAATCTCAGTCAACATTTTTTTCAAACAGGGAGTTCTAACATGCAATCTAACATTTGAATTTAATGCCACAGCATTAAAGTTTAATTAAAAAAAATGATTATCACAGTATTTACAGTGTCTAACTATTTATGTTCTATTAAAATTTACACCTGTGGATGAAGATGGATTCTAAAATCAACGGCATGCAAATACATTGAAAGCTCTCAAAATATCATAAATATATTTAAGGAAAAAATCAATTAAATATGCAAATTCAATTTGCAATACAATTGCATTTTAATATTTCCACCTTCGCACTACCACTGGATGGTAGGGAAGCGTTTGATTTAAGGGATGCTTTTTTTATTATCGGGAATTGGTTAACTGACTCAATTTTCTTTGAGGTGCAGAGCAAGTACTTATTCACTTCATCAGAAGCTGGGGAAACTTCCTCTCTTTTCACAATATTTAAAAGTATAGCTTTCTCATCGCTCATATCACACGAATATTACATTATTGTAATGTTATTACATGTTATTGTACAGGAGACTTTTCATTTGACACGATTTCTCCTTTGAAAATAGGTAAAGCCTCTTCTTTTTCCTCTCCAAGCCACGTGAACTTTAAAGAAGGTAGTCCTGAGAAGTAGAAAGTAGTCCTGCTGCAATGGTTAGTTTATTTTCCTTTGGTATGTTGCAAAATCTTGTTTCAACTCCCTGAAGCAACGCTCTTGCCAGTGGCCTACAGTACACAAGGGCATTATCAAGGGCTCTCTTATCGAGTTCACATAATAATCCTTTGATGGTTGGCTGAAGAAACCCAATAAACATATTCTTCTCTGCTTGCAAAGGTGTTAGGGCAACAACTAATGGCTTCATTACCTGGGTACGATAATCTTTTCGGCCAGTTTAGCCTGGAGATCACTTAAATACATCTGTAGTTATTCTTCCGAAGAAGGACCTACCGTGTTCAGTGCTCATAGGAAATTCATTTATACCTCCAGCTCAACAAAAATATTTCAACAATACTTTGTTGCAGAGTCAACAGCCATCCCTCCTTTCCTTCGCCCCTTCCTTCCCAAGAGAAAAAAGTTCGGTTTCAGGGTGAACAATGTAGTTAGAACTGCCTCTCGATGCGATCAGCAAGCGAGGAATTCAAATGTCCACTTTCCATTACTCAAATGTAACGATTACTCGCACAACCTTTAAAGTGGATTACAAGTAAAAATTACTTTTTTTAATGTAACAATTACAAGTAAAAATTACCAAAAATGTAATTGTAACAAGTACTCTGATTACTTTTACTTCGTTACATCCCATCACTGCTTGTGATTTTCATCATAAATACTTAGGAATTACGCTCAGCAGTAATTTTTCCTTCAAAGAGCATATTTGAAGCATAATAGGAAAGGCAAATGGGATACAAAGGTTGGCCAGTAGAATTCTGAGGGGATGTTCTTCGAGAGTAAATGAAATAGTGTACTTTTCCTGATTCGACCGCTACTTGAGTATTGCTGTGCAATTTGGGATCCTCTTGAAGTAGAATTAATTTCCAATCTTAAGATGGTCCAGCGTAGAGCAGCTAGGATTGTCAAGGGAGATTTCAGATTTGACAGCAGTGTTTCAGCTATGATAGAATCCCTTTAATGGAACTTTCTTAGTGATAGAAGACTTGAATATCGACGGAAGCTCTTTGATAAATTTATCACTACCGATTTCAGGGAGGAGATAACTGATATTGTAATCCCAGATATAAAACAAAAAGCCATACAGGGAAGTAGTTGCCAGGACAGATAGTTACTGGTTGACAGTTAGTTAGAACTTCTGGTCGTTTTACCCGTGAAGTATTAGAGAAGCTAATTAGGTTAGTTAGGGATGTCGGTGTTTTACGCCACATGCCACTGGTAGATTGCAGGGTTTAAATGTAAAACCTTCAAAATAGGAGTCAGTATCTGGGAAGGCATCTAAGTATCAGAGATTATGTTTCCATGCTAACCACAGCTTTAAATGTAATTGCTTTCAAGAACTCTAACCACCGGCCTTGGTAGCCGAGTGGATAGTGTTCTGCGCTATTGCTGTGACCCCAAGGTCCTGGGTTCAGATCCCAGCTGATTGGATTTCCATGATCAGAGGATGGTTGTGTGTGATGTCCATTGCTGTTATTGTCTTGGTGGTGAAGCACCTCCTCATCAGCTCTGAAGGACTTCACCAGATATTTGCAATAGCAGCAGGGTAGCATAAAAGAAGTAATATCCTTTAGAAAATCCAAATTTTCTGTATTTGATCCACATTTATTTTTGTCTTAGGTAATGAAGAGGCAAGGGAAAAATATGAAGATTTTGTCCAACTTCAGACAGTAATGGAACTGAATTTCTCCAGAAAAAATTTGACAGCTAAAGCCTTTGTCAGCCCACACAGGGGAACAATTTTCAACTCCTTGGATATAAGAATTGTTGGACTTGATTCATGGAATGTCGTATTTTTTCTGGGAAATAGTGTGAGTTCTCATCATTTCTATTTCATTGGCTTCCAATTAAAAGTGTGCAGTATTCAAAATTGACAAACTACCAACCTAAAAAATACATTTTGCATCCAAAAGAGAATCTTCTTACGTGATGGAATATTTTACCAAAATATTCCTAGAAAAACATTTTCCTGCTACGAAGGACATTAGATTGAGATTGCAATGGAAATTGAGCATTCAATTTTATTTTATCTACACCTTGAAGCTATAACTATATTTTAAGAATTTATCATAAATTATTTACAGCATTTTAGTGGATGGTTTTTACAAATTGTTGATTATTTTTAGGAACTTCAACTTCAGAAACAATGGACTGAGAGTGGATTGATGGTAACTGTTCATAACTTACAGAGATTGAAGGTAAGTTTTTTAATGAAGGACAAGTAACTAAATGTATTTATTTAGTTCTAATATTTTGTAAATATCCTTTGTAGAGTACTCTAATGATCACAGTGGAACTGAAGGACCCTCACACTGGTCATACGGTTGATGACGATGTGCTTGTGCTCAACAAACCACTGGTGTGTAAGTGGGAATTATGGTTTAAAAGCCCTGTTAGTGAGACACTTGATTACAGCTAGAATTTGGTTACACTTTTAATATTTAACAACTTAACTAAGTAAAATTCTATTCAAGGATTGTTGATTTCTTTTCTTAAGTACATCCTGAAGTATTTGTGCTGTATGGCAGGGAATGAAAAAAATATCTTATTTTCTATTTAACCTTTCATCAGTTGCTCCTATTTTCATAACACGAGCAGTTGCGCGTTGTATTCCATACAACAGATCGTTTTTCCGCTAAAATTGTAACATAAATTGAACTAATTATTATTTCTGAGTGCTAAACTTTCGGTAATAATATAATTTTAGAAGTAAACAACTTTTAGTAAAAATTAAAAAATATTATTATTCACCTTTATTTATTTACATGCGTTCAGAGAGAATTTGAAATGTGTCTAATAAAGTTTAAGACAAAATAAGTTAAAAACCCCATATAAACGTTATAATATGCAAAAATAGAGTTACAATACACCAACGAAAAACTTACCCAAACGGTCGTGCGTTGTATGTGTTACAACAGTCGCCACTTCACAGATTTACTTATTAATTGTAAGTACGATAAAGGAATAGACCCGGGCATGAGGTTCAAGGGACCACCCAGGTAGAAACGGGACCCAAAAAACCATTGTGTTGTACAGAATACAACAGAGTGACTGACGAAGGGTTAATATTTCCCCAAATTTCAGAATCATGTTTTGAATATCATTCTTTGTTCCCTTCTACGATTTTCATTACACTAATGTAAAGATGTATGAAAAATTCATTGGCACCTCTGTATAGCTGATGCATTTGTTGGCTCCTATTACAAACTTTGTCATTTTCTCTGACGTACTTACTGCATTTTAATGAGGTGAATCCGATTGTATGTTTAGGAGCCAAAAGAACATATCAGTGTTAAAATTTGTTCAATGTTTCATAATAAAGTTTTAAAAGAACTTTTCTCTTCATTCTAATTACATTTATTGGATTTTACCTTTCTAATGCTTCTACGATAATTCCTTCTTTCTCACATGGAAAAGAAAATTTAGCTAAATTAATGGTATATACATTTATATAGGGTATAGTGAGCATAAAGATTAGTCCATCTTGTTGTATTCCTGCACCAACTCCACTTCCTACCAAACAAAGCATATTTGCCACTTATTGTGTATATTTGAATTGAAAAATATTAGAACTCTTCTAATCAAAATACGTAAGCTTAATAGTATCAAACCTAAATTAAATGCAGAATACCTATTTCACAAAAATTACGTATTTGATGAAAAATTACCAATGTTATTATGTTGAACCTATACTTATCACATAATGTTATCATGTATAACCTATTCTTTGTCTCATCAGTTATGGCTCACCAGTTAAGAAGTGGTTAATTGAGTTTTAAACGACAAATGTCAATTGTAAGACCATGAATTAGAGGTCAAAGTTAATGAAACAAATGATAATTTGTGTACTTCAAAAACCGTCAGTAACTTTGATGTTCATTTAATAAGTACTTTTGATCAATCAATTAGGTTTGAAAATTGGCAAGAATAAATTTTTAGCAGAGTAAAATGCTTATGGAAAGAAAATTAAGTACCTTTAACCTGTACATGCGATGTTTATGTAAAAGGAATAAAGCCTGTGCTGGGCCAGCAATGACATTCTGGGCCTACAATTCTGGTAGAGATTGGCAGACATACTTAATAGTGAAATTTTAATATCCATTGGATTTTTTTCTTGAAAATGCATTATCTTGTTTTTAGTAGCAACAATTTCTTTTAGAAGAAAAAATAATAATGTAAGTTATAATCAGGGCTGGATTTAGATGAAAGGAGGCCCTAGGCTAGTCCACTTATGAGGCCCTTTCACCTCCCATTTTTAAGTTTGTAAATTACTTGAGAGATTATAAAATACATCATTACTGTGATATATATCAATGTCTCCTTATTTTCGGTTGTGTTCACTGTTTTTAGAATAGCATAATTTTAATTTTGCTAACAATTTGAATGTAGGCCCCTCTTGTCTTGAGGCCCAAGGCTGAAGCCTAGTTAGCCTAATGGAAAATCCGGCCCTGGTTATAATACAGTTTATTGGAAGACAGTATTTCATAAGAGTATGATTCTACCTAATTAGCCCTTCAAGGAGGATCATAAGATTGTCCTTTCCATCGCTAGTTGTTCAATTCATGGTGAATAAACAGTGTTTTGCTCAAGCCTTTGACATCACCGTAAACACAGGGCTCAGAGCAACACTATTAGTATAAATAATTTATTATAGTTTTATCTTTACATTAATTACAACTTTATGTAGTATATAGTACAATGAAAAGATCTATTGTAATACCTTGAAAGAAGAGAGATCAGATTACTGAGAAATATCCTTCCATTATTTTGTCTGAATCCTGTGCTGTTCATTACCATTACAATTCCAGAAAATACGGTCTGCTGCATACTTTCAGACATATAAGCCATGTGGGCAGCAAGACTGCATTCATTTCTTAGTCTGCATTTTATTAGTTTCTCACACGACAATTGCCATTCTCTCAATTAATAGCTACACATAGCTTAAGTGGACTCCAACATCTCTTTAAGTCTGGAATTTGCCCCACATTGCATTATAACGCTTAAAAGAAAATTTGAAGTTCTTTTGCTGTCTTTGATCTGAGCTGATCTCCAGCTATGACAATTATTTTCCGAAGGAATTTGGAATCTACTAGAAAGAAATGCTTCAAAAATGAGGAAAACTATGCTGATAAATAGCTAGAATGAATGTACTTGTTTTATTTCATTTCTTGAATGAGTCTTAAATTATAATTTAAATTTGAGCTCACATTGTATGTAACATAAATTGAGTTGATCTATGCAAAGAATTGGACAAGAAGAAAGTGAATGGCAAGTTTTGCGTAAAGAAATGTAATCTCTGGTGAAATTTCAACTCGATCATCTTAGAAAAACAAACTCTATGCTAAATTGATAAAATAGCATCAAATTTTTGTAGGCAGAGAGATTAAGCCAGTTTCAAATGAGATATTTTAATAATCAGGAATAATTTTAGATATTTAGAAACTTAATTGAAATAACTAGGAATTTAATGATGGTGCTAAATGTTTTCCTAATAATTCAGTAAAACAAAAGATGATAGTATTTCCAAGAAATTCTTTCCTGGTAAATTTGATGTTGTAATAATTAAATATGAGTTGGAGATAAATGTTAGATAGTATTACTTATCTCAAATTAAAAAAGATAATACCCTTTACATCATACTATCAAGCAAGTCTTGAAACTTTATAAACTTTAAATAGATAAAAAATTCATTTAAAGTGAAACAAAATGTTAAAACCAGATTTTGCTTATCTGAATGTTTCATTAAAAATGCTCTCATTTTGTACAATATAAAATAAAAACAAACTTAGATACAGGTGTATGTTGCCCTTGAATATAAATTTGTGAAAGAATCCACCATTAAGATTGAAAATAGCCAGAAATACACAATACAGAGATTGCAATAAATAAGCAAGTATAATTAAGAAATGTGGGAAGCTTCTGAAATATTGTTACATTCACTGTGACAGAGGAATTGCATCCTATTGTACAACAACTCATTTGAGTAAATTCTGAGATTTATTCCTACTCTAACAATATCAGGGAAATCAATACAAAATCTGAAACAGATATTGATATATAACAATTTATGAAAATAACAATTTAAATTAATCACGATGCTTCAGTCTACATGGATGTATTTTTCCATAATAGAACGTTCTGTCATGAACGTATAAAATCTGATGGTTTGAAATGGTTTACAATGTTAACTTTCCATTCTGATTCCCCTTCTTTGCCTTTCGTGAACTCCCGAATAAATCTATAGTTGCAGATGCAGATGCGGTCCTGATATTCAGGAGATATGCCCACGTTCAGAGGTGGAGTGACATCTTGAGCTCTTAGCTCTTTGAGCCCAAGAAGTACATGATAGCACATAGTGATTTCCACAAAACGCTGCTGGACACCTAAAAATAGAGGTTCCAATGACAGGAGGAAAAAATATAATTCATAACCGACTTAGAAATGTAACCGTATACAAAAAATGTCTATCTCTGGCGACTTATGCATGTTTTTATTACATGTGTCGATAACAATGAATACAACAAGATTTCGTAATGATGAAAACGAATTGTACAACACATCCCAAAAATTTGACCGAATTAGAATGATTATTAAAAATAATTAAATCTTGGGTTAAAGAAAAACAAGTCAGCTGATGTGTTGGACCAATTTAATAGATTCCAGAAATTTAAAAAATGAATATTCTTCAAAGTGGTATTGAATTCTCATTACAAATGACAAGAATTTAAAGTTAAATCTTCACCAAAAAAAATTTTTTGTAACAATGTTTGCCTACCTTGTCTTTCCTTTTCATCGTCAAACATAACTCCTACTTGGTATGGAAAGCTAAAATATATATCTTCTTTGCTGACAGCTAAATCCTGTTTTTGCTGCATTGAAAATGAAGCGACTGATCGTTTAATTTCTGAGAGGGTCTCTTCAATAACTAACGGATTTAGCTGCTCCCAATCTCCCTTGGATATGGAATTAGATACTACCTCAACAGCCTGCATTGAAATAAGCAACCTCAATACTGTTATTTAAAATTGAAAAAACACAATTATATTAAATAGCAGTACTTGCATGGTTACAAAGAACTGCGACTTAACCCAAAACATTTCTACCTGTTTAGATCCAGCAATAAAATCCGGCAAGTTGAACTCACGATCGAAATATGGAGTAATGATTGTGTTGCAAAGAATCCAGTTCCTGATACTTTTGAAGATACTAGGCCAAATTATTTGAGGAAAATTCATGAGCGGGGGAAGACCTTTCGGTCTTGGCCCGTCCCCACTAGAGAAAATACGAAATGGTTGCCTGAACTGCAGACCTTGTAGGCAAACTTTTTGTGGATAAATCGGGTGAGTTTTTCTAATGAAACTTAAGAAATTACCTTCTCTTGCCGAAGCAAGTGATTTATGATTTACTTCAGTTACATTGATATAATTTTTCAACATGAAAGCCGCTGCATTGTTGAGATCGACATTTCGATGAGTGTTTTCTTCCAAGACAGAATCCGATTTTATGGTTAAGGCATGTTTCCGTGAAACTGAACGTTCACTCAGTATCTTATGAAGACACCACTTGTATTTAGAGATAAAATCGGAAAATTTACACATAAATCCGTGTTTATTCCATGTTGCCGGTAGAAGATTACATCTTGATACCGTTGCGGCCATTTCCATCCTGAAAATTACACGATTTACCAACAGATGGCATTTACTACCAAGCGATTTCATTGGCCATTTGCGTTACCTTGCAAGTCAAACTACAGAAGCAGCCATCATGGCGAACAACCCACGGAAATTCAGTGAAAAGATTGCCCTGCATACTCAAAAACAAGCTGAAGAAACTGCTGCCTTCGAAAAGATCATGCGAGAAGTATCAGATGCTACCGCCCGAGTGAGTAATGTTGCTATAAATTACTATTTATCGATAGACTTAATTCTGAAAGACGAATCTTAACATAAACAGTAGATGTACTCCTACGATGCAGGGTGAATAAGGAAGTGTTTTACCGTGCTGCCTTCGATATTTGTTTAAATTCAAACAGCTAATGGAGACAGTAATTTAAGAATAAGCTTTATCGTGTTACTCTGCTATATTTTACTTGTTAGACACATTTAATGACGCCCTCGACACCTGCCCAGGAATTGTTTTCTTAGAGAATGTATGAAGTAGTATATATTCCTACTTTGTTTTTAAATATTTAATTCGTCGAATCCTTAAGTTCGATGTCATTTATTATACGTCGAATCTTATGTTGTGTAATGTCATTTTGTTTTTGTAAGACTAGAGTAAGTTAATGGTCTTATCAAGGTATATTTTTATTGTGTTCTAGGAAGTAATGGTCATTGTAATACTCTTACAATAGGAATATTACTTATGAACATAATCATAGTACATCTTATGAAGGACCTCCGATATTATTATCGGAATATTGCACTAATGCACCCGTATTTTGCGGTTTTGGATTTTGTGGTTAGCTGTTTGAATTTTTGTATGTAGATTTCAGTTTAGCGGTTGTCGTATATACTATTAGATGTACCCACAACCTCAGAGTTTAATTACCTCCACCGGGTTTTGTTGATGTTGTAGTTGCTCTTATGTCGTTTCTAGGTGAACGCTCCCCTTCCCCTCCCTAAGCAGCATCTTCATATTAATCAATCACTCGGCACCTACCGTGGAGGTTCGCTGCCAAACGTCAACCACATAGGAAGTAATTCTATAGATCTAAAGGTAGGCATGAAACTCAATGTTGTTCTTTGAGTGTTCTTGCTTGCCTTTGGTTTAAATGTTTTTTGCAATCCATATTTTCATGCACATAAATGTTGTTTAGATATTAGCTTTAATATTGATGGTAAAATGAATGTCATAGTCAATGATGTGCCTTGCTTTCTGAAACAAATCGCTTGAAATCGCAAAGCATGCAAATATTAATTTCCTGTTATCACAATTCGCTGCTTTATCAAAAGCCATTCATTTATCATTAAACCGAAATCTATAGTTTGAATTTAGTTTCATTCCATTGTTTCCAGTAAATTAAATGTTTAGATTCTTTTGATTGCTGGTACGTACAACTTTTTCTTTTTAGATGGAAGATAGAGTGGATGCTTGGAAAATGCTGATAGAGAAGATAAATTTTTGTACTTGCCAGTTGTAGATGTAATCCTCCAAAAGCCCAATATTTTAGGTCAGGTAATATTGTTTTCTGCTCAGACTTGTTAAAAAAAGGATGGAGGAAAAGGGATCGTGAAAAGAACATCGAATCGAAACTGCTAATGTTATTATCTAGTTGTTACGTTTGGCGTATTTATATCAGTTTAATTCCCAAATCATTCCAGGTGTCATAAATATTTATTTCGCTTCCGTTTTCGCGAATGTTTAGCATTTTACAGCAAACTACTCAGCCTCCTCCAACGACACCTATTTGGCAGGTCGTGAGCAAATTCAACTACCGTTCGCTATCAAGCTTGTCGCATTTGTGTTGGAAACCGGATTACTCGTTCACTTTAACAGTGTTCGAAGGTTGCTAATTTGCGTTTCAGCCGTGTGTTCTTTTATCGGTGAGCGAACCCTCCGCCTTTATCCGCCTGTATTCGATTAGGGAAGGAATTTGGGTGGTCTCTCGACCCCCGTTTCCACCTGATATCGCTCTTCCATTCATTTCTCTCCACCAGTCTTTAATTTTTTCGTCAAGGTCGGCGTGTGCATTGTAATCATCTCTTTCCTCCCTCAGTATTTCGACCACCAGTCATCTTGTTGAAAAAGAGCGCTTCTAAGGCTTGCACTTCGTCAACAACGCAGATGGGGGAGGGCGTTGGATGCCACGCGACCCACGTGGAACCGCAATCGAATTCGCGACCGAGTTTAGCGCGCCGCCCTTTTAATTGTAAACTTCGATGGATTATATTTCCACGTTCCCTGGTTGTTTCGTAGCGGTGTGTTTGTCGCAGAATTGTCATCGGATTTTTTTCGATGCGTGATAGCGATTTTTTCGTATCGACCCAATATTGTTGGTTTACATCTAATGTATTGCCCCAATTGGAATTTTTTGTAGCATGTAGTCGTTTTTCCTTATAAAGAATTTTGTCTTTCTGCCTATTCCTAGCGTGAATCCGACTGTCGACACCTCTTTATTTTATCGGCCCTTGGCGGTCACCTCTCAATCGCACGTCTATTGTGTCTGCTCCTTCAGGGCGTCCGCTGTTCTAATGTCCTTGAATATTCATTACTGTTTTAGATCGTCGCATTCGTGGGGGAGATTCTTCATTCTAAATGTCTCCCTTTATTTTGGAACTCGTATTTACTGGCAATTTATTAGGAAAGAGTGCGCGCCGACCTTGAGCCTCGGTAGGAATAGAAAATTTCGGCTCCATTCCCTCACTTTCTAAGTAGTCCCGAGATTACAGAACTTCTTATTTATAGAACGACACTGATTCTGGATGGATTATATTCTCCGTTTTATTTTAGAATAATGCATCTCCTTGTTTATGAATTCCATTTTTCCTTTTGCTGCCGTTTGAAGTTCCGGGATTGATATGGCCCCAACTATTTTGTCTACCGCGCTTCGTATTGCCAAGGCCGCCTGATTTTTATTCATCATTTTACTCTGTGTGTGTGCCTTCGTTGCGAAAAAACGTGACGAGGTTTTAGGAGAGTTCTAAATAGAAGTTTGGGTTATGTCCAATCGTAAACTTTCTTCGTTTTAAGTTTTTATCCTTATAATTTATCTTCGGAATGTTTTATCGAAATTTCCTCCTGTTCCTCGGAGGGACGATTTGTGGATGTATAAAGCAACAAACTGGTTTATCTCGCAGTGATTATTTTCTAGCCGAGGAAATATCTAGTATTTCACGAAAATTTGGAAGTGGGAAAGTCTGGGGTTGTATAAAGAGACAATTAGACGCGGTTACGATTAAATACCGCTATTTAAAAACAAGTACAAGTATTTAGCGTGGAAGTATTAAGATCCTAGCATTGCAAATGTTCATGCTTCCAATTGTTTGTTTTAACTCGAATGAATTTCTAGTTACAATTAACTAATACGTCAGCTTCTACACATTATTATTTTTTTGTCTTTTTATGGATAAATCCGTAAGTTTTTTTAAGGGTTTCGACGAATCCATTATACTACTGAATCATCGAGGTAAATTAAAAAAAGGTCTTCTTAAATTCTCCATATAGAATGGAGATAGCCCTCGAAACTCTGCCATTTATCGAAAATTTCCTTAATTAACTATTTTAGAGAGACATTCTAATGAGTCGAGAAGCCAGGCCACGGGGAAATAACTTTTCTAGAAGTTGGTGAAAATTAATCGCAAAAGGAAAAGTTTTCCG